>CM059622.1:10854315-12107637 GCA_030435675.1 Steinernema hermaphroditum
TATTCAGCAGTAATTGTATCTATGCGGGTTCTGGTTAGAAGACTCTCTGTTTTAGTATTTGTTCCCGCCGGAATGTGTGAGCTGTCAGTTACAGCGCCGAGTCACGGAAACCAATGACCAGATCATTTTGAATTGCAACTCAACCGATGATTCTGCGAGTTTTGGTTGCTACTTCAGGGAGAAGTCCGATTGGATCGAGCAAGTTTGCGTGTGCAATGGTGATGGTTGCAATAAGGAAATTCCCAGTTTAGGTATGGTTCCACTTTGACACAGAAATTTTCTTACATTGTGGATTACAGATACGCTGATGAATAGCGTGAAGGTGCTTGTCAACTGGGGTCAAAATGTTTTTAAGTACGATGAAGTCACGGTCGTACTTATAGCAAGTTTCCTCGGCGCCTGTTTGCTTCAAGAGCAGTTAATCCCAGTTATCTACCGAGCTCTAAAATCATGGTCTTTATGTCCATTGTATTGCAACTGGAAGATTTCACGGACGATAACTCAAGATGTGCGTAAATACATGCTTAGCCATGATATCCCTCCACTGGACCAGAGAGATGTACATGCATTAGGCGACTCGCTTTGGGAATCTATATCAAGAGTGAGTCACCTTTCATGACACTAATTACTTGGATCTGCTTTCAGAAATCGGGTTCGTCGTTTCGATCCTATGAAGACCGGACATATCGATTTGAACGTGAAGTTAGGGAAGAGATCACTCGTAACGACTTGCTGTGTCGGCGAGCAGGTTACTTGCGACAGTGTCAAAATCGAATGATGATGAACGATATGACGAGAATCCGATGTACTGATCAACTCATTAAGAATCTGCAGCAAGGTATTCCACCTACTGCGCCTATTCCAGATCATGCGAAGAAAAGGAGCGAACAAAGGAAGGTCGACGAAGATAAACCCATGGCCATTACCCAGTCATCATCGATCATTCGGCCCAACACAGCAAAAATGGCGAGCACGAAAGCTTTGGAAGCCAAAAAACTGAATTCTAGCCAACCAGCTGGAATGATTACGACGGATATGAAAAGCGACAAAACGCAAAGTTCAACATTGATTCCACGTTCGATGCGTTCTCGTCGAAAATAAATCGTTCTCCTGTTACGAATTGCCTGCCTCACAGCGATATTGCAGTGAAGTGACGTCCAAACGAAGCGATGTTATTCGAAATCCAAGCATCGCGCCATGATTCCGTTAACGTTCTATGTAAATACATTGTTTCGCCGTTCTCTTCGTCCTGATGGTACGCAAGTCTATTGCGTTGTGAGGTTTCTAATATTTCGCGCCGCGTCTGCATACCTACGATGCAGTCTGCACATCTTTCACCGCTCGTCTTATTTCAGATTGAATGTTGGCTCCTCCAGTTGCCAATACGGAACACAACTACTTCGTGCGACCTGCATATCGCTTCAAAGTTCCATTGGTAAGTCATTTCAGAGTCAAGCGCTCTAATAAACGTTCTCGTTTAGAATCCCAGACCTGAAGACGCATTAGGCGATGGTCCAGGCAGACGTCTTCGCAAAAATGTCTCCAACGTCAGAAGACACATCGACTATACGTCGCCCATGCTGAATTACCTTCAAGTGAGTTTGCCTCCTCCGGCGAATTGGAATATTTCTGTGTTTTAGGAGCGTTTATGGGTGAAAGATCGACTCGACCGACCAAGAATACAGCCAGATACCTTGTTCCAATGCAAGGTATTGCCGCCGTCAGCCATGCGCGAGAATCCCGTTGACTGTGTCATGTCAAGATTTGTCAGAGCAGCCATGAATAAAGTGAAATGTCCTGTCTACGCGACTTGCTGGACACCGGAAGGCAAGCGCTTAATTACCGGGGCATCTTCCGGCGAGTTCACTCTCTGGAATGGAACTGCATTCAATTTTGAAACAATCCTTCAGGTGGGACATCATTTTTGGGTGCATTGTTTATGTTTGGTCTTTAAGGCTCATGGGTCAGCTGTGCGGGCAATGCAGTGGTCGCACAATGACCAATGGATGATCTCGGCCGATCACGATGGCTATGTTAAGTACTGGCAACCTAACATGAATAACGTTCATATGTTTATTGCGCATAAAGATGAACCAATTCGATCATTGAGGTATACTGGTTGTACGGTAGTGGTCGATGCTAATAAATACCTTTTTCTAGTTTTTCACCTACAGACGCAAAGCTAGTAACGGGTTCCGACGATGCCACGTCGAAAATCTTTGATTTCGCTCGCGGCGCCGAAGAACGGACGCTTCGCGGCCATGGTTCCGACGTTCGCTCTGTGGACTGGCACCCACGGAAGGGACTCATCGCTACCGGTAGCAGGGATTCGCAGCAGCCTGTAAAATTGTGGGATCCGAGAAGCACTCAGTGTCTGTCGACGCTCTACGGACACAAGAACTCGGTGATGGCTGTCGAGTGGAACAAAAACGGAAACTGGCTGCTGACAGGATCTCGTGACCATCTTCTGAAACTCTACGACATCCGAATGATGAAGGAGATACGTACTTTCAGAGCTCATAAGAAGGAGGTCACTGGTCAGTGGCATATTTCAGCAGTCGCATATAATTCTTGGATGTTTCAGCTCTTTCTTGGCACCCGCTCCACGAGAATCTTTTCGTCAGTGGAGGCGGAGATGGATCGATCGCCTACTGGTTGGCCGGTCACGAGAAGGAACTTGCGCTTCTAGAAGACGCCCACGATCAAGCGATCTGGTCGTTGAAGTGGCATCCACTGGGTCACATTCTTGCTTCTGGTTCAAACGACAACAACACGAAGTTCTGGGCGCGGAACCGACCTGGGGACACTCAAGACGACATTTTCGGCATCGCGCAGACATCGTCGTCGCATGCCATCACTAGCAACACAGCTTCTATTGTGCAAACCGATGAAAACGGCATGGCTGTCATCCCGGGTATGGGATTAACTGACGAGATCTACGAGGAGCTGCGACAGGACACGAACTCCAACGCCACCATTGGACTTGGAGGGGCACTTCTTTTCCCTGAAGATATGAGCGCCAACAAGAATGTAAGGAGAAGCTTTTTAATTCCACTAATCTGTTTATGTTTTGCAGAGCACTGCTCCCAACGCTAAGAGAACGCTTATCAAGCAACCGCCAGCTAAGAAGGTGCAACGCCAGTTTGAGCGCATGTGGAACGTTGCTAAACCCGGAACAGGACCTGGTGCCGAAGACAATGAAGATGACTTCGACGATGAAGGATTCAAAAAGCCGAGAATGTCTCTTCTGGGTCGGCCGTCTTCCGGATCGATGCTCTCTCTTCCACCCAGAGACGAAGGCCCTCATCCACGTCGTGATCACAGCCTACTTGGCGCTGGACCTGGCCCTAGCTCTGGACCCGGGGGACCTTCTTCCAACTTCGGAGGTGGCCCGCGACCTCCTATGCGCATGATGGGAGATTACCCAGAAGTTGGAGAATACCCCGACGACCGAGGCCGCCGTGATTATCACGACGAGCGTGGTCGTGATTATCGCCACGAGGATCGCGGTCCTGGAGGTCCTCCTTCGTACATGATGATGGGTCCGGGTGGCCCTCCTCCACGCGGTCACGGACCTAACATGGGTATACCGCCAAACATGGGTCCTCCTGAGCATCAGAATATGCCACCACCTTCTCATGCTGGTCCCAGTGGCGGACAAGGACCGTTCTTCCAATCTCTAGGACCGATGTGGGACCTTCCTTCTCAGAGTGGATCAGCCCCTCAATCAGGTCCCAACCAGGATCGAGTAAGTTTCTCCACGTCATTTCATCATATGACTTCGCTCTTTTAGGACATGGACTTCCGAAGAGGGCCACCTCCGAATATGATGGCGCCGCCGCATTCACAGCGTTCCCAAGGACCTCCTGGCAATGGACCGTATCGTGGTGACGTCGACCTACGCGGCGGTCCGCCTCCACCGTGGGCGGACGATAGAAGGGGACGAAAGCGAGGGCGTGGAAGATTTTAGATTCTTGTTTGTTATGTATCAGTAACGGTTCTGTACAAATGAGGTCTTGTTATTTATCGTATCAGATCTACATCTACTGTTCTCGTGTCTGCCTTTGTAAATTGTGTGATAGGAAGGTTTCTTGCCTACATGGTGTTCCTTTTAGTTGTGATGCATTTGCGAAATTGGGTTACGGTGACTGTTCTTCAGAATTTGCTGAAATGCTGTCGTTTTCTCGAAGATTCTGTAGCCATCCGAGCACTTCTAAGAGGTGAGGCGTTCTTGCACCAGTAGGCTTACGGAAGTTCAGCTCGTTCGATTTGCTAGAGGCGTGCGCGAATTACGAAGAGCGCACAGTGCGGGCGGCGCAGAGGACTTCGCGCAGCGGCGCTCCTTTCAGGATGGTTCTCCCTCCTCCGAACGTCACTGGGAACCTCCACTTAGGCCACGCTTTCACTGTGGCGATCCAGGATTCGATCTGTCGCTCGAGGCGGATGATTGGCGCCGACGTCAGCTGGATTCCGGGCTTCGACCATGCGGGAATCGCAACACAAACGGTCGTTGAACGGCAGCTTTGGAAGAAGCACCGCGTGCGGAGACACGATATCCCCGCAGAGGAGTTCCTCCGCTTCTGCACGCAGTGGAAGGACGACCGAATTGCGACCATCTCGGCGCAGCTGAAGCGCCTCGGGGCGACGCTCGACTGGGATCAGAGTTACTACACAATGGATGAGGTTGGTAGACAAACGGATTGGCCTGATACTGTGTGATTTAGCGATTTGCTTCAGCGGTGCGGCGAGCGTTCTGTCAGCTCCACGGTGATGGGCTGATCTTCCGGGCGAAGCGAATGGTCAACTGGTGTCCAGCGCTACAAAGTACAATATCGGACCAAGAAGTGGACGTGCTGGAGGGCGAAAGGGAACTGAAGATTAGAGCGAGTGATGGGAGCGAGAAGATAGTTCGAGTGGGAGTGATGCATAGGATTCGCTATCGTTTGGCTGACGGAAGGTGGGACTGGTTTTGAGACTGTCTGAAAAATGCATTATATTTGCAAAGTAGAGGATGACTGTCTCGATGATAACTTTTGTGTGTGCCTTATTTGTCTATGTCTATATGTGCGTCTTGTCTGTTTCTTGTCTTCTGATGCTGTCTATCAAGGTGTTGTCTCTCTAACGGCTCTTCTTTTTAGTGGGGAATACCTCGAAGTCGCGACAACCCGTCCAGAAACGATTCTCGCCGACGTGGCGCTCGCCGTGCACCCAGAAGACGATCGTTTGGCGCGATTCGTTGGAAGACGTGTGGAGCATCCACTTTTAAAAGGCGTCACTATACCTGTGATCGCGGATTCGGCGGTGAAACGAGACAAGGGAACAGGAGTGCTCAAGATAACGCCATCGCACGATTTCACCGACTTCGTTATCGCCAGAAGACATACGGAGGAACTCGACGATGGCGCCTTTGAGATTTCGTGCATCGACGACAAGGGCCTGGTGAACGGCCTCTATGCCGGGATGGACCGATTCGACGTGCGGCAGAAGATTGTCGAGGATTTAATGGAAGTGCAACGCTACGGTGGCGAAATGAAGTATGAGAACGCGCAGATCTCGCTGTGTAGCAGGACGGGCGACGTGCTAGAGCCGATGCCGAAGGAACAGTGGTTCCTGCGGTGCGATGAGCTACACTCGAATGTCAGGAAGAAGCTCGATGACGGAACGCTCAAGTTGGTGCCTTCGTTTTTGGAGCAGAAGCTGCGTGAGTGGCTTGAGTACGACGAACCGTGGTGCCTGAGCCGACAGTTGCTGTGGGGACATCGGATTCCGGCCTACAAGAGTGCTTCTGGGTGAGTTAAGCGTCTTCACTCTCTTCACAAAATATACATATCCTAGAGAATGGGTGGTAATTGACGACGAATCCTCTGTGAACCGAAGCTTCGATAGGGATCCGGATGTTCTGGATACGTGGTTCAGTTCCTCTCTTGTGCCGCTTGTCACCATCGGCTGGCCAAATCGAGTTCCGCCAGGGAAGCCGATCTCTCTCATGGAAACGGGTCACGACATCCTCGGCTTCTGGGTAGCACGGATGCTCTCTGTCTGTCAGCATCTGAACGGAGGCAACCTACCGTACCACGAGGTGCTGCTCCATGGACTTATTCGCGATGGTTCCGGTCGGAAGATGAGTAAATCTCTCGGCAACGTCATCGATCCCATCGACGTCATCGACGGGATCTCCTTAGACGAGATGGTCAGACGGCTAAGGGAGTCCACATTGGCGGAAACTGAACTTGGTTAGTCGTCGACGTGAGTCTCACCGTAACCCAATCACTTTAAGCGGTCGCGGAAAAGGATCTTAGATCTAAATTCCCCGGGGGAATGAAGGCTTTCGGACCTGACGCGCTACGATTCGCCCTTCTTCGCAACGATATTACATCGCTGGACGTGAATCTAAACGTGTCCGAGTTAGCCGATGAAGGGCTGCGTTTCTGCAACAAAATGTGGAACCTTTGCAACTACGTGAATAGGGTAACTGCGAAATGTGACTCGATAAACGTAGGCCTGAGAAGTTCTCACCCCGCGGTAGGTGCTGACTGTACTTGTCCTGAACTATGACCCTGAGTTGTAGGACAAATGGATTCGTTCGAGGCTCGCTGCAGCCATCCAGAGCTTCGAGTCTTCTTTCAAGAAGCTGACCCCTCACATTGCCTTAAACGCGATCCACAAGTTCATCCTAAACGACTTGTGCGACTTCTACCTAGAGACGACGAAGAAGGCCGTATGGGGCGAAGACAAGGAGAGGTTGGCGGAAGTCGCCTCCACACTCCAGCAGATCACTCCAACGGCTCTCGTGGCAATGTCCGCCTTCATGCCGTTTGTGTCAGAGAATCTGTTCACGAAATTGCGACCTTCAGAGTCGCTTTACGACTGCCGCCTAAATGAGGTAACGCATGCTCTGAATTCATCTTCTAATTTCAATTTCAGTTCCTCGAGACCCAGGTCGACACAGAACTCGAGGCGAATGTGGACCTCGCAATCTCCGTCGTTTCTTCTATCCGATCCCTGCGCAATGAGCTCGGTTTGGCCAATTCCATTCACTTCTCAGGTATTCGAACCTTTCTTGTATACTTCTAACTGATATTTCTAGGTCTTATCACGTCGAACGCCGATCCTTCCATATCCGAAGTTTTCCCTATCATTGAAGCTCTGTGTAACCTCTCCATAACGGGTACCCTACCCCCAGGCTCCAAACTGCCCTCCAAAGGCTTCATGCCGTGTTCTGTTCGTGGCCATAACGCCACATTGGCCGTCAGCGTCTCCTCAGAGTTTCGAAACGATTTCGTCGTGCGCTTGGAACGCCAACTCGAGAAGGCAATGGACAGGAAGACCAAATTCGAGGCTAAAGCAGAGAAGTACGATCGTCTGACGAGCGAATCCCTGGAGCTCAAGAAGCCGGTGCAGGCGGCGAAGAACGAGAAGAAGGCCGCCCAAGCGAGGGGAGTTGCCATCGGGATGAACGCCGAGATCGAGAAGCTCGAGGATCTTTTGGAGCAGTACAGGGAGAAGAAGGGACATTTGAATCGTTGTTGAATAGATTTTGATTAATAGACTGTTATATGATATACGGTATGTATGCGTTCAGGTACGGTACTTCCGCGTCCTTATCGGAGAAGATGAGGAAGTTGTAGAAAATGGAAAGCGATTAAGCGTTGCAACATGGAATATTTAATTAGCATCAAGCGCGTCCGCGCCGAGTAGAGAGTACAGAGAGTTCCACTTCCGGGTTGCGAGAAAAAGAAACAAAACCTAAAAAGGGTCACGCAGCCTAATTCGGGGGATTGGCCTTCGCATGGGTCCAATAGGGAACTCCACCCCCTCGACGAAGTTCCACTTCAAAAACCTATAAATAGAAGCTCTTCTATGTTTCCATTATTCCTAGCTTTCCATGTGTTCTAGATTTAATTTGCTCTGGCAATTGAAAATAGAAGAATATAAGATAAACAAAATAAATACCATAAAAAACAACTGTTTATATTTTAGAGAATTTGTTAATAAAAAGCAAGAAGATTGCATTAACATATGTCAAAAGGAAGTCAAAAGGCAAAAATTGTTTCTTGTGGCATTCGTTTTTGATAGCGATTGTCTTGTCTAATCCCCTATATATAAATGGAGAACCGACGGGTCCGTTGGTCTGTTTGTGTGTGTGTGTGTGTGTGTGTTTTTCCGTGAGCACGGGGAAAACACCCACACAAAATAAGGACCCCGAGGGGAACCGAACCCGGCACCGCCCGCTTACAAACGAAGCACGTTCGCAATGAGCCACACAAGCAGTTGACATGGAAGCACTATACTTCCACCATATCTCTGGGGACGCAAGGCTTTGCGTTTCTTTACAGTTTCTGTGCCGTTTTTAGCGTATTTTTTAGTTTTCAGTTTTTTGGACAACTTCAGCCATTTGCATGAGCACCAATCTTGCCGCCCGCAGGGCTATGGTGTCTTGCCGCCCGCAGGGCTACAGTTTTAGGCCCCAACTTCAGCCCTATCCATGAGCACCAATCTTGCCGCCCGCAGGGCTATGGTGTCTTGCCGCCCGCAGGGCTACAGTTTTAGGCCCCAACTTCAGCCCTATCCATGAGCACCTAATTGGCTTTTAGTACCTGGAGGGCGCGAATTCGCGCGCAGCCGGGTTTATTGCCTTTAATTCGTCTATAATCGTGATTGTGACTTCCAAGACGACAGCTCAAAATCATAAGATGCTTATTCACTCTGCTTTTTTTTGTTTTAATCTCGAAATTTCGTTGACCCTATTGAGATAAGAATCCACGCTTGGAACTTACAAGAGCACATCCTCAAATAATATGGAGGGGGAGGGGTAATACAGATTGGGCAGCGAAATTTCCCAGTGTTAGATCAGGGGAATTTCGTTACATTACCAATCACAACAGACTTGCTTATGTGCTTTGGACTCCTATGCCCAGCCTCTAGTCCATTCAGCACATTTCAGCTCGATCGCTTGTTCATTTTTGTGTGAGACTACGTTTTAGTTCGACTATTTCAAAAATCGTTCTTCGAAGAATTCGAAGGCAACATTTGAAGTCCTCCTCTTCTCATTTTCACTTCTTCCGTCCTCTAGTCTATTTCTAGTCTATCCCCTCCTCTAGTCTATCCTCTAGTCTAACAAGCGCCTCATTGCTGGCACAGCCCTCCTGCGCCATAGTAACATACCGTATCCGCTAGCAGGAACTAACTCTAAAACAAAGAAACCTTGTTTTTGTGTCCTCTGCACTTTTTGACCCAAAATCCGCGACCTGCGATCTAATCTCTCCTTCTTCTTACTTTACTAGTTTCACTTCCTCGTTCGCGATACGGTCACCTGACACCGCGGGATATTAATGCACTTCTTCTGAGGGGAGGTCTAATTATGACCCCTAGAAGGAGATTCTTCAAGTCTTCTTGCACTTTTCGGATATTTTTAGCGACACTAAGCCATCTCCTAAAGCGATGTTTTAGGGGAGCCAACGCACAACCTGGGACATGGACTTAGCGCTGTCCTAAGCACACTTCTTTGTTTTTTTTGTGAGGCGCTTATCAATATTTCATCTAAATGACAATAAAAAGCTCTCAGGGTCATCTAAGGATAGGGCGTCTCTCGTCGGGTCCTCCCGTAGGAGATAAGCCATTAACGTTATTTATAGCGACCAATCCCACCCTCCGAGTTAATTCGTTTTTATTGCCTCTGGGGGTGCACCGTGCTCTGTTTGTTTAGCCTCCAAACACGGCGACTTTAGAGAAACGCGACACTTCGGGTCGAGAACTTCCTCTTGTGCGACCTTGCTCGCAAAAAACGGAACCCCCGTTTTTCGCGTCGTAAATAATTTTTCGTCAGTTTGCGTCTTTTTCTGCACATCGCGTTTTTGCACGCCACAAAGGACAAATGCCCTTTGCGCGCCGCACGCGTGCCCATCGCCGACAAGAAGGAAGTCGGCCACCCCGGTTTTTGTGGCTGACCAACTGCGGTCGGTCTAAAAAGCGATAACTCTCCCCTCCCGGTCTTCGTCGTCGGCGCCTGCGGCGATAGAACACTTCCGCGTTATGTTTTGTCTTCTGCAAAAACGGAACGATCCGACGGTCGGCGCAATGCGGTTGGCCCGCCGGTTCCCGCGGCGGGCGTCTCCTATCTGCGCCAGGGAGGACTTCCTCATCAAACGTGTTCGCCCGCCGCTACCGTAGTCACCGCTCGCTTTTTGGTGGGGTCCAACTGGAGGGTTCTTTGAGTTTTGTGCTTTGGCGTCAAGGACAACTGGAGGGTTCTTTGAGTTTTGTGCTTTGGCGTCAAGGTCTGTACAAAAAAGTTCTGATTCGATTTTCGTTTCCGAAGATCTCTTAAATTCCGAGGTCTCCCTTTTCGGTCGGCTCTAGGAATGCATTCCGAATATTTACCGTAGTTTTCAACCATTTAGCTTCTTTATGAAGGGTGTTGTATGTCTCACATATTATAATTCGACGTTGGACATTCATTATGCAAATTACAAAAAATGTTAATATTTCTATAAAAATTTGAGTTTTTTTTTCCACAAAATTTATCCGGCTAAATCCCAAAATACCTTTACTGCTTAAGATTATTGTAACTTCAAATAAAAATATTTTCGGTAGTTAGACAGATACCCAAAACAGTTGGTTTCAGCTTTCATAAATAGAGCAAGAATTTATTGTTTTCGAGAAGGTGCCTGAACGGAATATTTCGTTCCTTATTGCCCATCGCAAAGTGGCTCATTAATAATCTCCTCTGTGTGCAATCTTCGGAGGAAGCCTTTTAGTTTCGAACCACCCTGAACTTCATTTTCATTACCGTAGTCTCAGTCTCAACCTCTATTTCTACTATAATGCACCGCCATAAATAAATCCGAACGATTCATTTTTTTTTGCGATTCAAGTTGTTCCTTTCATCTACCGTATCCTTTGTTCGGAAGAGTGACAGACCCCTCCGCGATGATATATCGGAGTGCAAGTTGTTTTTGCACGCGTGAGGCGGACGTCCTCAGATGAGTTATCTCATACGCGCCACTGTAGGTTCCATTTCCTTTCCTCGCCCTCCCCATCACTAATTAATGACGTGTTTCCACACAATCGGGTGATTTCATTAGGGGTGGGCGCGTCGGAGGGTGAGAGCTAATCTCTGAAGTGACGAGTGCTTTGTACTTTCGTTTGCGCGCCGATGCACTTTCGTCAAGAGGACCGAGTGGCGACATTAATCTCGGCGGTCTAGCAGGGTGGTCTTTGATGACACACATTTCCGGCGGCGTCGATCATTAAGTGGCGGATCCCCAATGGTGTAGCGGGATCGAAAATGCCCGGTGATGATTATTCATTTCGCGATGACTCAGGCTACCGTCACACCTAAAGTTTTACAAAATCACGCGCTCTTCTTCATGTCGAAGCCACCTTTCCTATTTGATGACAGCTTCATCCCTTGGTAATTTCCGGCAATTAGTAGGCCATTTTTAGCGAAATGAGGATGCACTTGCCTGGAAGCCGTGAATGTCGGATTACCGTTTATACGCAGGATTCTCAATTCTTCACAAATTTGCAGAATAACTTTGCACTTTATTAGCACTTTGCACTTTGTGGGCCAAACACCGTCCTGCAAGCAAAGGAATTTTTGATGGAACGCCGCCATCACAAGGACATCCGATTTTGCTTTCGACGGTCTGAAAACATCTCGCCGAAGTCAAAATAAAGACATGATTTGACTGGCTCTTTACAGCAGCGATGCCGATCAAATCTGAGACCAACGAGTCCGGATTTTCAGTACAGGTTTCCGATTCGTCGGCATCGCTGACCATCGGAGCATTCACACAGATGACAGCTAAATACCTCTTTTCTTCTACGATAAACTTATTAACAATTCGCAGTTGAATTTAGAATTCTAGTGAAAGACGATTATTAGATAGGGAGATTTTGTCATTTTCTCCAGGTTTTCGATCACTTTAACACTGAATTGAATTATTTCAATTTCCCAGAATCTTTGGCACTTCCAATCACTGATCAGACCACCCTGTTAGTACCAGTTCCCGTTTCCATACCTGAAAGTGCACTCCCACGGCCTTTATAAGTCATGAACATGCACTTTTGGCGATGAAAATAAAAAGTCTCGGGCGCCAGGCAGGAAAACATGTTGTTGCAGACTGTCCGACGGATGCCGTTCGCCTACCGTCTATAAAAGAGGCCCACCGCATTTATGAGATAAGGGGGATTATACTTATGTTTCTATAAGAACGGTTGAGATGTTCCTCTGTTTTCTACAGACCTCGGAAACGCCTTCAAGCTTTGTAGTCACACGCTTATTTTTTATCCTTTCGTGAGGCACCCTTCTTGAAGACGAAGTTGATCTGTTCGGTGTCGTTCTGTTGTTGCGTTCTGGCGCCTTGTGTGCTTATCACCCCTTATCACCTAAGATATATTTCAGACTGCTAGCGCATCCAGCAGGTCCAAAAATGAATTTAGCCGCTGAGTCATCGCTCTGCTCAACCCTCCACCATCTCCTCACTTTGGATCCTCTTCCAAAAGCGAAGACCATAGGTGGTCCCAGAAATGTCTATTTTCTCTTCTGTTTGGACGACTTGCCGTCCACTTCCACCTGTAAGCCCCGAAAAGATTCCCTCCGATCATTCCTTTCTAGATGTGGTCTCTACGGTAATAGTGGCCCTCTATTCCGTGGCTGCGACGTCGTCGGGTGTCACTTTTTTCTTCACTTTTGTGGTTTTCGTCTTCTATGCCACAAAAGTGTGTCTCGAGAGCACAAATCTATCTTCTTCGCCGCTGAACCGCAGATCCGAAGACGGTCTGTCGGGTTGGTTTCAACCCTAATGACCCAATTGATCATTATTTTTCAGAAGATGACGTGTCAAACCTGTCAGCGAGTGGGAGGTCGGTCTTACCCGAGAAGGCGGTAAATTTGTGATCGATCTTCGCATCATAACTGAGTGGTTATAGTATTTCGAGCACGTTGTAGTCGAGGAGGACCAGAAGATAGTGATGTTGCTGGAAAGGTGTGACACCTTCCAGAAGGTCGTAACGAGACAGAATGCCGAGATTAGGATGTTGACGGACATCGTCACAGGACAGGTCGACTACGTCCACCAGATGTCACGTGGTTGGATTTCAGTTGCACTTGTGGATTGACCATATTGAGCTGTTTCAGAAGTGATAACGAAAGGCGACGCGGCGGAAGAGGATGAAGAAGTCTTGGAGTTCGACGAAGAGATCAACGAGCAGATGGAAGGGGATTATCCGGCCTGTTCCCTTGAGGTAACGTTTAGGATGTTCTTTAGAATCTCAAAAGTTGAAGCTAAGCATTAGCCCTAATGACATACGTTAATCCCCAGGTTCGAAGAATCTTCTGCCTACTCTCTTTGCACATTCTTTTCAAACTCTCTTGTTGTAGAGCGCTTTGAAACTCAAAATTTGGATTCATGCTTTCTCAGTCACTCCATATCGCTGATGCTATCTCCACCTAAGTTTTATCTCTCTTTCGAAGCCACATGGTGACTATCTGACTCTCGTAGATCGCGCTCCCTCATCCACTCCCTTACCCTTCCTTATCAGCCGCGACTCATCAACCCCTACTCGGATTTCGTTCTCTTTCTTGCGCCTTTTCCCGCATCTCGCCGTAAACAATCGCTTTTCGACAGATCACTGCGGAGATGCCCCACAGAAACGGCGCTCTCTACTTTGATCCTGCCTCTCCCTTCCGAAGCTCCATGCCCTTTCGCGCCTCTTTTTCTCTTCGGCGATCCGCTTTTACGACTTTCGGTTCGAAAACTTCTTTGTCCCCAAAAGCGCATCTGTCAAAGAGCGGCCAATGTGCAGGTGGCCCTTACTCGGTGGTACGGTACGGCGCTAACTCAGCCATTCAAACTTTCAAAGCGTCATTGTCGCTACGGGTTTCGCGCGCTCTCCTGTTCAAGGGGCGGGCCCTTTGTTTTCATGGGCGACGTTGAGCATTATCTGTAAAGCTCCTGATTAAGATTTTGTCGGTTTGAAAAAATACAAAATTTCTCTCAGTCGGTGTTTTCTTTCGTATATTTTTTTCATTATTGCGATAAGCGTTTAAGAAGGTTGCGTCCCTTCGTAAAGGATCTATCACCGACGGTGGAGCAGTCGGCATATGGTCCTTCGATGGTTGCGAATTAAATAAAGCGGAAAGCCTCGGAAAAGTGTCAAGTGGCTGTGCTCCAAAACATGCACTTACTCACTAAAAGCTTTTCCGCGGCCTCCCGATACGAGATGTTTGGAAGCCCCGGCTTTCTCAAAATCTCATTTCCGATTTGCGCCGATCTCGTGAACCCCGATTGCGAGCCTTGTTTCTTTTTTATCTCTTATTAGCTCCAGGGAGGTCCTCTCCATCGCGGAGTCCTCACCGTGGAATAATTGCATCTAATTCGATCTTCATTAGTATTTGTAGCGCAGTTGCACGGAAAACGGCGGTGGTCGGCGATCGTGCGCTTCACGTGACTTATCAATAATTCGGCAGAAGCATATGCGCGCTAATTGAGTTTTTCCGGCGCCCCACACGTTTCCAGCAATCGGGCGAGTTCGGTGAACGACGTGCGCCGTCGATGTCAGATTATGCGCTTTTTGTGCCTTTGGCGGGCGATTTGATGAAATTATGGACGAAAACAGCTACATCAAGGACGGTCGAAGGAGGTTACATTTCTAGAACACCTGAGGAGAGGAAATCAGGAATCGACTAATTGGCTTGAATTGAGTGTTAATGTTTCCTGGACGGCTTCTGGGATGATCTTGCAGTTGAAGTTATTTGAAACCAAAAAAAAAACAAAAGGAGTTTGTAAATGGCATATTGTTGGCTATCCGCGGATAATCGCACCCACTTTCAAGCAGATTTTCTCATTTAAACCTTAATCGGTTTTACGCCAATTTTATATCTGGCATCATCGAAAGACCACCGTCTTCTTCCTCACAATTATCTTAACTACTCTGCACGCCAATTATCTACTTTCTCAGTACCTTTGCGTTTTGTGTCTTCCATTTGCCATTTAACTGTATACGAATTGTTAATTGGCTTGCTTGGTTGGCGACCATTCTCTATTCAGGCGACTGCGGCTACGGTATTTCGAAGCGGTATTCAGAAATAGTTGTGCTCCTGTTGCTCACAATTAACTTAATCGTCTTCAAAGCCTCACAATTAAACTCTCAATTACCTCCACTTTGCGGAGCGTGCTCCCAGTTGCCGACGCTTTGGGGGCGGAGATGCGCACTCCTGCTGCTCTTCCCTCCCTTCTTTCATGGGCTTATTGTCGCCACATCCCGATCTTTCCCTTTTCACACCTTTTCGCTCTTCGGCACCTTCTATCCAAAGAACTTTTCTTTCTATCTCCAAAATGGTAAACATGTTTATGCACGCTTGTGCAGCGCCGATATAAAACCGCCGGAGATGACCCTCATCGGTAAACAGCGTGAAAAACAGTATTTCTCAACCAGGATACCGTAATCCATAATCCAAAAGAAGAAGGCCTACATCCGCCGTGCGTGGCAAAGCGGGAGGTCTGGGAAAGAGAAAAAGTTCCGAGAATCGGCAAAATGACCTTTTTTGAAAGAAACTTTCCTGCCTCCTTATAATCGCTAATTAACTTCTTTCGCTCCTCGATTGCAGGACTCGTTTAATTTTACGTCAGCCTTGCAACCAATCTCTTAGCTAATACCGTAATCATTTCAGATCTGCGAGATGGACTCCATCCTTAAACCCCTTGAACTGGCCGACTTCCTTTCGCGCCATAGAGACATCATCGGCACACCCGCTGAGCTCCAGAAGGACAAGCCGCTTAACTCTCAGCTGCAGGCCTACTTCGGCGAAGCCCGCTTTATCAGCCCGTACAACGAAGAGGAGCTGGCAGAAGAGTGCCTAGAGCTTCTCAAGGTCCACGAAGACGAACTCGGTCGTCTTTCGGACGATGGAACGCGGTACAGCCGCGCCTTCCACCTCCTTAGAAAGTACTACCTGGTAGTGCAGATGGAAGAATCGCCGACTCCCTCGTACAGCGCCAAGAAGGAGTTCCTCGACACATGGAACGACCTGCTTGCCCAAATCCCGAGCAAGGACGAGGTCCGCGCCAACAACCCCGATTGGGACGAGTACAAGGTCCAGCTGTTCGAAGAACTCAAGAACCCCGAGCGTCTCTTCGAGCTGACCAAAGACGAGGAAGCCCTTCGGAAGGCCTTCAGCGTCCTGGCTGAGAATGCCATGGGCGACATTGCCGAAGAACCCGAGGAATCTGAGGACGAGGGCCTCGAGGCCGATTTCCCGTAAGGCCTGTACATTATTCCCTTCACACTGCCACTCACCATTGTATCTATTCTTGTCCTCTTCGCCGCGAATGTCAACTCCTCATCCTTTCTACTTGTACTTTTCCTAGTGCCTAGCGCACTTTCCTCGGATACTCGATCTCACGTTGTTACTCATACTGCATACTGTTAATTTTAATTGTTAATACAGATTTCCTCAGATTCCTACACATAATAAATTATTCATATCACGGTGTCTCCGTGTGCCTAGAAGAACGGCGTGGTTGGAAAAGCAGCTGAAGAAGTTGGAGGTCAACTCACAAGAACTGAAAAAAATCGACCATTTCAGCGCTTGGGTGACTCCAGTTTCTCCAGGTAACTCGTGCCGCTGAGGGGCAGCAGTGAGAGAGTTGATAGTTATCTTCACATTCTGTACAAGAAAAAAAAACAAATACATGGGTGCAATTAGGTGCTGAGAACTGTGAATTTATGTTAACGTCTGGTTCCATTGAAAGTTCATTATATGAGAACTACTAATGTTTGAATTATGAAAGAGATACTGAATCTTTGGATATGCGGCTCCAAGCATTCGTACATGTGTGGCTACGCACAACAACGGGCCGAAGAGAGATCTTATTGGCCGTTACAGTGCAATCGATCTGGACGAAGCAGCGTAGATTACGGTGGATCAGGGCGCCAACGCTGAAATGGGCCATCCTTTCCCTCTGTTTTAGTTTAGTTTATGGTCGATTCTTTCTTAGTGCCCTTGCACGTACTTATCACCACACCCAAATGTCTTTCAATCAATCACTCCCCCACCACCCACCTTTTTCTTTGAAAAAATACTTTCACGGTACCAGCTGTTCTTCTCCGTTGCCCAATTTGGGTCGACACAAAACCAGAAACCATTCAGTACCACTATTTCTTGATCGAATGGAAACTGAAGTTGACGTAAGGCATCAGTCGTGCCACGATTGTTGCCAATAGAGGCGGCTAAGTCGAGTCGCAACAACTCATTTTTATGTGGGCACTTGATCCTCGACACATCTTTCGTGATCATAGCCCGAAATCTAAATCTGAATTCATTTTCCGACTGCCCTTCAGTTCTTCTACTCCGTTTCCTCTTTCCTACGGTACGCGCTCTAATTTCTCTCCAAATTTCGTTTAATTTTTCTTAAAAATATTTGCGTCGCAACAAAAAGCGCCACTTCCTTATTAATTAGCCCGAGAATCCGAAGTGGCGCCCTCCACTCGCCACTTCCTCTTTTTTGAGTCGACTCATCCGTTTACCGGCGGCGGTGGGTAAGCGATAATTCGGTGGCAATAAAATTTTATCGCCTTGTAAGGACCCCCCTCCTTTGCGGGGAGAGAGAAAGTCGATTCCGTTGATCTCGACTGAATTCACCTACCGTACTGATCGGTAGCAATCCTAAAGTGATAAAACAAGATCTATGGACGATCTCCACCCACCGCAGCGCTAATAGGCCTGCCGCCCTCTGACGAGGAAGTGCCTAGCCCGTTTTTGCGCCGAAACGAAACGATGAAAAAGTGGATCGCGTTTGCGTAATCGGAGGTTCGAAGAATTCGGATTTAGACGAACACGGAAGTGGAACGCCGATTATGATGGATTGGAGGATAAGCGAGGGCGTTCTGATCGGCGGTGTACGGTAGGTGAGTTTATTTTTAGATACGAGGGTATACCCTGGAGGCCAATTAGTGTAATATGTCTTTCGAATGTTCTCGATGAGCAAAAGAAAGTCACGTAATCACAAGAAGATCACAGCTTACCAGAAGTGTGTAGTAAAGCTTTCATTGAAGGCGAAAAAGTACTACTATGGAGAGCCTATCATTGTTGTCAGAATGACCACTACAGAGTGGCCTACAAAGAATACGACTTGAGCAACCTTTACTGTACACAAAGTTTGCAATGGTGATAAAGAACAGAACGCAATTTTGGTTTTAATTCATTGACCGGATTGTCGGCTGGACTGAAGATAGCAAAGAATGAGGCGTTGTGTTCTTTATCACTTGGCATGCATGCATGCATGCACATTGCATGTCTAGTCAATGTCGAAAGTGCATCCCTGTTTGTCCTGATGACTGTGGTATGTGGTTTCCACCATTTTATTATTGCACAACCACTACACAACATAAACATTTAGGACTAATCACGGAAGAAGTCACACAAGTACATATATATTGAACATAACTGGAACGTCGGATGCTATTTGGAAAAGGGAGGAGTCCCTTTGATGGGGAGACTAGAAACCGGACATTCGATAGAAGTCAAGAGAGCTTTTAGAATATAATGGACTAGATATATGCGAGATCAAAAGAGGAACGAGATCTAGAATTCTTCAAAGATACTACTTTGAAACACCGGAAGAAGACGATGAACTAGCAGTGAGGATTGGAAGTGCCTCGATTGGGCAGGACTAATATGTTTAGCCGGTGAGGCTGATGGCGACAACGATGAGATCGTGTAAACAGGGTGGAATCTGACGTTGATCGAAGGATTTGATAACTCATATGGATCATATATACTTGATGGACGCAGACTAAGGACGTTCAAGATTCGCTGGCGGTACTGCGGGCGCTGAGAGTGAGGCGATCTGATTCGTCCTGAGAGGCGATTCCCTCGTCTTCTGTGGGAGGGTCGCCCTCCTCAATGGCGCCTTCTCCCCCCATGTTCTGGCAAACCCTCTTGGCAGCCGTGATCAGCGTAGCGTACTGCGTTCCGCTGATTCTTTTAGAACAGGTGGGTCCTGGCGACGTTCCCCGGAGGGGAAGGATACGAATCTGTGTAGGGGGCACCTTCGGGGGGCGCGGAGGACGCGCCGCCGGGTACGAGATCTCGGTGCGGATCCTCCATCTCTGCGCGATTCCCGGGCGTTGTCGACTGAGGACGTCGATCTCGGCCTCTCCACCAAGGAACTCCTGATTCTGCTCGGGCTGGTCTCGGTTCTCGCGTGGCATGCTGACTTGGCGAAACTCGCGGTCGATTTCTTCGAGCTCTTCCAGTTGGCGGCGTCCTTTCGACGACTCCAGCATGCCACGCACTTCCTCGTGCACTTCTCTCTGGTTCTGAGGGGGTGTGATGCCGTAGAGGAAGTTGTAGAGGTCGTCGTCCAAGGGGACGGATGGACGGGGAGGTTGGATCTGGTTCTGGGCACCATTCTGGAATGGAACAATGAGTGATTGCAAAGAAACGATTTTGTCCATTTATTCTCTAATTTTGGTGAAAAGCTGAATTCTTCGCGTGATCTACAGTTCTGAAGAGCAAGATACTTACTCCTTGTCTTTGTTCTGCACTCTGTGCTCCGTTGTCGTTTTGCTGACGAGCACGCTGAAATTGGATAGTCCGTTTTTTCGTTCCCAGAGCACTCATACCGAGGGAGAGCTCTCGTCCTCGGTGGTCTGTTCCGCATCCTCGTCCTCCGAGATGTATTCGTACTGGGGGCCTCGTTCCTCCTCATCGCTGGACGGAACGAAATCGTCACCTCCGGAGTTGCGCATCTTCTCCCCTGAAAATCACTGTCAGCACAAGAAAGGATTCATCTAGATACTGAGCAGTATAAGAACTGCTATCATAAGACATAAAACCACCAAAATGAATAATTTATAATAAATACAGAGATATTATAGTCTATAAATTTACAGAGATCTAGAGCTACGATTAGAAGGGAAGGTAGTGAGCGGGGCAGGATGGCAGCATCGGCGAAAGGTTCACTTGGCGGCAGCTCTGTTGTCCTCTTCCTCCTGTTGGAGGTCGTCGTCGGAGCCGATGCCCTCATCGGGCTCGGGCTCGTGGTCGGGGTGGTAGTAGTGGGGGAAGTCGAAGTCCTCCCAGTAGTTCATGGCCGGGTCCACAGAGAGTGCCGCGTGTCGGTCCAACCGGCGCATGATCTCGATGAAACGATCCAGGGAAGGGTCTTCGAGGGGGCGAGGAGCTACGCCTGGAGGCTGTGGGTGGTCTTGACCCGAAGACATGCCTGGAAGTGAATATTGAAACAAGGAGAGGAAGGCGTAAAGTACAAAAGGTCGAAACCTCGACTGACCGACGAATCCCATCTTTCACAAGTACTTTATGCGCCCGATGGTAAGTAGAAAATGCCCACAATAAAGCTATACAAAGAACAAAGACGAAGGGTGTGGATTAGTATGGAGATCGTTTAATTGAGATAGAAGGATATTGGACAAAACAAAAAATCAACAGAATAAGTTAATGGGCAAGACGAGAGCACGATATGTTTGTGCGATAGAATATAACAAAAATCTACACTAGGCTGTGGGGCGAGTTCGATTGAAAGCGAAAATCAGTGAAGCTATAAAGATGTTCATGATGGAGTCCTATGAGATAAGCATCAGATCAGTGCCTACATTTGGCGGCGACGAATGTGTGAAATGGGAAAGAAAATTTATGGTGGAAACGGTATCTGTGGAGAGAGAGAGGTTTGTAGCAGACCAGTAATGGGGCACCCGGGAGTGGCTGGGCATTCTATAGAGAGGCCTAGGGACGAGGAGGACTTGGGTGAGGAGGGCTCGGAGGGTGTTCTTCAGCGGTGCTGCTCGACTCCGAGGCGACTCCCTCGTCTGCAGAGGTTTCCTCCTCCTGTTCAACCTCCTCCTCGTCTTCGTCAAAGTCGTCGCTCTGCTCTGGATCCTCGGCGTCCTCCGCCTCGGCCAGCGCCTCCTCCACGGGGTTCTCGAGGCTGTGCACCTCCTTCCAGATGGCCTCGGCGAACTGCTGTCGAATGTCCTTCTTTGGACGTGTCCACGCAATTCCGATCTTCGTGTTTTCCCTCCGATTGAACATCTCCACGGGACCCTCGCGGCCTTGGGACCGGCCTTCGGCCCGCGCCTCGGCCTCTTCGGCGGCGCGAAACATGTTCACAGGGTCGTAGAGCTGCGCGTACTGCTCCCGCTGCTGCTCGTCCCAGTCCGGGTTCTGACGAAAAATCTCGTCGAGAGGGGGGATCTGGTGGCGGATTGTGTCATAGGAGCGGAGAAACTCCTGCAGACGCTCGTTGTAGTAGGTGTCGTCGAGCGTCTCCTCCGAAAAGCCGAAGAGACGGTCGGGGCGCTGCTGGAGGTCGTGAAAAAAAGTGCGGGGTCCTTGCGGAACCTCCTCCTTGCCCTGGTGGTCCTCCACGGGGCCGTCTTCAAGAGGGGCATTGATCAGGCCAAGGAGTTCGGGAAGGTTCGGGTCGTGGAGGTCGATAGAACCCCAGTCCTCGCTCCCGTGATCGGAATTCCGTGCGAGTCCATTAAATGGCTCTGGGGTGGGAGAAGGGGGTTGGCTGTTCTGCTGAAGAGGCGCCTGGTGACGAACATAGCGACTGCAGGTCGGCTGGTCAGGGTCCTCGAGGGACACGAGGGACTGCTTCATCATCCCCGCTGGGAGAGCGTCGATCGGCCCGAGACCCTTGTTGAGTTCAGCAGTCTCCTGAGCGAGCATCTGGGCGTACTCGGCGTAGGCGATGTCTTGCGGCTCGGACATGTCGTAGCGGTAGATGAGTCCATCCGAGTGAAGGTGTTCGAAGAAGCGCCTGTACCGGTCGGCGGGGGTCTCGCACTCCTCAAGAATCTCCTTGTACTTCTTCTCAATGTAGCGGCCGTGATCTAGAAGATCTTCTTCCGAGGCCATGCTGAAGTAGGCGTTGTCGTCAGGGAAGTAGAAGGGGACGAAATTCGGCTGGAATTCGTAGAGATGACCCGAGACGCTGCGGAGAAGGTTAGGATTGTTCGGGTCTACGGCGGGGTTGTTGAAGTGACGAAGGGTGCGCAGGTTGGCGGGAGTTCCGAAGAAATCCTCGTGTGCGGCGAGGGTTCGGGCCAGGACGAAGGGATTCATTATGGCCTCTTCGTCGTCCACTCGGGACTCAACGATGAACTCCTCTCCTGACATGACCACCATTGGATAGACGTTCTAGAAAGGAAGGTGATAAGGGATTCTTGATAGCGCCCAACCTGAGGAGGAGCTGGCCTCTGTTCGCTTTCTTCGCATTCTTCCGGGATGGGCTCAAGAGATCCTTCCTCGTCAGACGCTTGTGTATCTTCCTGTGGTGGCCTAATATCTTCAGGTAGAGCCCCTTGGGAAACCTCTGGTTGAGATGGTACAGGCACTTGTTCTGGTGCAGGCGCCTGCTGAACACGTTTCGGTGGCGGGAGGCCCCCTGCGAGCTTGCATATAAATGCGGCGTCCTGTAGTTCACGCATCATTGTTCCTAAAATCACAGATTGCTGACAGCCTGGCCTAAACTCAAATTTACCATGGTCACATCCCATCGCCAAACAACGCTGCACGATTTCCTGGAGACGAGTGCCGATTATTCCTTCCATTTCTGCTCGATTATACTGAAACTAACAATGCGTTACAGAACTCCTTGTCTTTGCTTATAGAAACTTATAGAAACAGCAGTTAAATTTTCTGTTTCTTAACTTTTTGAAAAGTTTTTTTCTTGATATGAAAAAAAAACTCGAGTAGGAAACATTTGAGAAAGCTGCACTTGATCGGATCGGTTATATTTATCCAAAAGCTCTCACCAAACGTTCGTCGTTCGCCACGATCTGTAGTATGTCCTGAGTGTTCACAAGCAAGTCCTGGGCCTCTCTCTGACTGACACTGGTCAGCGCCCCTTCGCCATCAGAGGACGACTCGATCGCTCTCTTTTGTTTCTCCATCTCTTCGCGGAATCTCTCGTGAGCCTCGTCGCTGAAACCAACTACTGTATCCAGCGAACAAGGCGAATCTACTCACTTCTTGAGCTTCACCTTCAAGTCGCCGCTAGACGTCACGGGCTCCGTTTCGAAGCCTGACTCGAAGTCCCTCAACCTTGCAGAGTGGTTCAGTTGCTCGGTGGATCCAAAGGGTCGGGATACGGAGGCTGACGGCAGTTCTCCGTCTAAAGGGTGACATTCCTAATGGGCAAAGGAGAGAGAGCCACGTACCTGACATCTCCGCCAGCATCCGCTTGTTCTCCAGAGGTGTTGCCTCTCCTCTAACCACCAGCCCCTCTTCCGCCTCTTCCAGATCGTCCTTCTTCTTCACCTCCGACAGCATAACAATATCCTGTGACTTTCCGGCGGTATAGCCTCCCTTCGAGAAACAGAAGCAGCTTAAATTGTCCCACCAGGGGCCGAGAGTCGATCCTTCGCGGAACGTCTTGAGGTCGCTGAAGCTGTACTGCGAGTTGTAGCCCTGTTTGAAGAAGTAGAGGGCGACGAGCATGAACAAAGACGGGAAGAAGACGATGCTGAAGAAGGTCGCCAAGATGTGTTGGGTGTAGAGACCGGTGTTAAGAGCACACTTTGAGGAGCTGGTCACTCTGAAAGGGAATGTTTCACTTCGGGCTTCATTCAAAATCGATTAATTTGCGGCATGTTCAAGATTTGAACGATTATAATTAGCGCTCTAATTGGGGTTGACGTTTTAGATTCTCAAATAACCGTCATTTATAGGCGGTCTGCAATTTCTAAGGCTTTATGCTCGGTAAGCGTTTTCTGCAAACACCCGAGGTTCTTGAGTTTCTAACTCCTCGAGATGCTGTAAATCTTTGTCCTCTATCCTTGCCATTACTTTAGAAAGAGGCTGCCACGATCTCGTGCTCATCGAATTCTCCTTCTCACAAGCCCTTACCGTCCAGCCAGCGCGTCCTTACGCACAAACGGATCTGTCTCCGGCGATTTGTAGCTCGGGTGGATGGCCCACTTCGGGTCGAACGTTGTGAAGGTCTCGTTTAGGGAACACATCACTGAGGAAAGGATTTCGGTCCTTTCCGTGTCGTGAGCGACCGTCATCAAGGCGTGCGTCATCGCTGAGCCAATCAGTGACATCACAATGGAGCACACGATCACCGCTAAATTTTGAGGTCAATCGGAAGCGAGACGTTCCCCCACCTATCCACATGTAGGGCATCTCGAAGGGGTCCAGTCCCTTGGCTTGCGCCTCGATCCTCGCGAGGTCTCCGTTCACACGGGGAAGAAGGACATCATCGTCGTCAATCTCCTCGTTTTCAAGTCCTTTGTTCTCCTTCGATGTGAGGATGCATCCGACGACGCTGGCCATGATGGCGACGCCCGTGGCGATCGTCATGGGCCCGTAGAGGAGATACGTTTTGGTGATGTTGCGGAGACCGACGAAGCAGATGTTAGTGGCGCCATCGATGTCAGCCTGGAAGGAACAGATTCATAATATGCGCACTTAATATGCGTTTTGTGTACCTGATAGCTCATGGCGCTTCCCAACGCGCAAAGGAGAGCCGATCCGTAGAAGAGAGCGCACATCGGCGTGCGGAGGTCATTCTCGGCCAGCCTGCTCCACCGGAATTGGATTTTCCGAAAGACGACGAGCACGACGAAGTAGGCGGCCCAGTTGTAGCCCGCAAGGATGGCGAAGTGCATGCCGAAGGCTTGCGCGGAGCAGAAGGAGACCTCTCGGTTGGGCTCGTTGCGAAGACGTCCGCCGTCAGTGCAGTGAGTGTAGACGGAGAAGAAGGGGAGGAAACCGCAGAGGAGGACGAGGAAGTAGAGAAACCCGCTGAAGAAGAGGTTCGTCAAGGCGAATACTATGTGGCTTTGGATGAAAGCCTGTGAGACCCAATAGAGCCAGGTCTAAAAGGGGAGTGTACAGTACGTGGTTCTGGGACCTTTCACTTACTGCCGCAAAGAAGAGGAGGACCATCATCAGCCCACCGAAGAGAAAGGTGACCAACATAAAGAGGACAACACCTCCTTGTGTAGCCAGGGGAGTCTTGCAGGGCATGTGGCAGCCGTCGGCTATGACAGAGTGGTCTGTCGACGTGGAGTTGACCAGAGGCCAGATGCACTGCTCCCGAGGCATCTGCGAAGGCGCTTCGTTGTAGGGGGTCTAGAAACGTTTCTTATCTGAGGATCCAAAACCCATAGGCACCTTGCACTCCCCACTAGCGTCGAAAAGTCCCCTCGGTCCGGCAACGCTGCCATTTCCACGGACGCGGTCGTCGCAGTTGAGGAACTCCGGCCAGTAGCCCATTCTGACAACCGTCGCGCACTCCTCGCGCGCTTTGATGCATGACTGGAGGGGCAGAACTTCCCATAGCTCGATCGTCGAGAGCTGAAAGGAGTCATTTCTTTGGAGGCTAACGGTGGCTACAAGCGCAATTAGCCTGCATATATCCATCACTAGTGCGCCCTTTCCGTCCAAACTTATTTTAGGCCAGCACTACCGTACCCTTACTACTTAATAGCAGAGTGTTTGTTGTCCCCTCTTGGCGCTTTCATGAGGAACAAGTCGTGGGGGAGAAGGTGCAGCTGCTCCGTTGCGGTCCCCATGGAGACGACGCGCGGACGTGCCTGCACATATCCTCGCGCGCGGATTCAATTATGTGAGATTAGAGGATGAGTGATGGGTACGGTAGCCGGTGACGACAGGTATGAGGTTCCGAGAAACGTGGTTATGACGCACGCGAGTACTGGGACCATGGGAAGATTGCTTGAATAACAAATTATTTCTCATTATCGCTTATGACGAGGATAAGTGGCGTCGAAGGTTAGGCAAAGGATCAAAAGGTACGGTAGACCGTTAGTGATATGGAAAACGTCGTAAGGCTTGGCCGTGGGATGTTTGAAAGGCTGCTTTTCTCAGTAGAGCGATTGTGATTTGGGAAGGGAGGGTTCTGTGACCAAATTAGGCATGATCCAAAATACGGTAGTGTGAAGTGACAAACCAGACCAAACCACGCAGCTCACAACGCACCACACAAGGACACATTCACTCGTTCACACACATCACCTTTATACAAGCACTTTCTTTTACCAAGAAGACACACAAGTCGAAATCCAGATCGCTGATATCCAGTTCATCCTTCTCTTCCTCTTGATTCACTCTCTTTTCTATATTCCGTTTTCTTTGAACTACTGCAACTACACACCTACCGTAGCCTACCAATTTCAGGCTAAAGGTATTCTCTGGGGTGATCTCACTCAGTGTGGCTTTTTGTTCTTGAGCACGTCAAGAAGCGCTCTTGTTCTTACAACTAGAATCCCTCCCACCCATCAGCCTAGGGCAATTACCTCGTCGAATCCAGCCATGTAGTAGCTGCGAACGGAGCAGGGTCTGTAGGTGGAGGCGCAGATGAGGGGAGCGAGTGCAGTCCAGCACCTAAATACCATTCTATTCTCATGCCTACGAAAGGGTCCCACCTTGGGAAGCGCTTCAGGACCTCATACTCCGACGGAAATCGGTCGAATCCTCCTTCCTCGAAGGTGTAGTTGTAGCGGATGGCCACGCCGAAGCAGTGGTCATCAGTGTGGGGCATTCGGCAGTGGGACTTCTTGGGACGGTAAAATTTCCTATTACAATGAGCTTGACAGGCCCAGTCCGTCTTCGAGCATTTCGCATGCTCCCTGAGAAACTTCTCCGCGACCTGAAAGTCAATTGGGTGCCAGAAGACTGTAAAGATCACTTACAGCGCTCTCAGCGACGGGACTCGAGGTCTTGGCGATGTCCTCGGCATATTCGAAGGAAAGATCGTCGTTGGTGATGGGATCGGACGCCGACGCGAAGATGAGGACGAGTAAGGATAGATACAATGATTTGAGATCCATGTTGCGAAGTTGAGGGGTGCCTAGCAGCCGATAATCATCGAGTATCGGACCTCCCTGGGGCAAAAGCACCTGAAAGCAGGAGAGGGATGGGCCAAACGAAAGGGAAATCGCGAAATCGCAACATCCGAGGTCATTTTCGAACGCCGACCGAGGAGCGGAGTTCTCGCGCACATGATTCCGCGCGCCAATGGCAGCGGCGGCACCTTCGCCGAACGCGAAATAGATGCGAATAGTCGCGGGTCCTGCCACGACCGATCGAACGAAGTGCCGCCCTGTCACGCGTTTGGAGCGGCGCCGTGTGACATCTGAGAAGCTGATGCAGGCGAGGGGAGGCACGCCGCCGTCGACGCCGAGGAATGGGCGCCGGAGCCGCGCGTCGGTGTTGCCAAGGAGATAGGTTCGGTGGAGATACGCCGGACGGAGAACGAGCGTTTCTGGGGTATAAGGCCTCCACGTCGGTAGTATCTTTGAGCATCGGTGGTTCAGTGGTAGAATGCTCGCCTGCCACGCGGGCGGCCCGGGTTCGATTCCCGGCCGATGCAGTTGTTTTGCACATCTACAGGGAATTGTTTACACTCGAAAACGATCGATTTTCCGAGTTGTTTTTTTGATGGTTATCATGCTAATGGTAGGCTTTCTTATCAAAGAGCGACAGCGTCGATGTTGACGATGCGGAATTCAGACGTAGTAGCCAGTGTGATCACCTTTCAAAACACCTTCACGAGGGAGACATTCTGTCTGATTACACGTAGACCAAAATGGGAAAATGTCCACTTTTGTGGTTGTAAACCCCGATTGTATGTTCGAGTTTTGTCATGCTCAATAAGGGACGTTTCTTAGTTGTAGGCGCCGATAAGGCTTAGGTGGAGTGGATTGCGACTGAGAAGCCGGACATAGATAAACTCACCCGCCAAGTGCGAGACTCTGGTTACGTTAACGCCCCGAGAGAAAATCTTTTTCGTAGCAGCAACACTGCAGAAGACTGTGATCGCTTCTAAAGTAAAAAGATGCCTTTTTATACACATATGGGGCTGGTGAGGGGAGATGCGATCTTATGCCCACTTTAATTATACACTATTGCGGCATAAATCTTATGCTGCCTAGTTAAAATGATAATAATAGCGTTCATTTCTAATTGTTTGGAGTATGTGAGCCTGGAAGAGTCATCGTAGCAGAAAAGGTTAATTGAACTTGAAAGAACTGCGCCCTATTTTGAGCCAATTGCACTGCAACTTGCATCTGGTATGATTCTCATATGATGTGCGAGTGACAAGGAGGACCCGCCCCTTGAACAGGAAAGCGCGCGAAACCCGTAGCTACAATGACGCTTTGAAAGTTTGAATGGCTGAGTTAGCGCCGTACCGTACCACCGAGTAAGGGCCACCTGCACATTGGCGGCTCTTTAACAGATGCGCTTTTGGGGACAAAGAAGTTTTCGAACCAAAAGTCGTAAAAGCGGATCGCCGAAGAGAAGGAGAGGCGCGAAAGGGCATGGAGCCTCGGAAGGGAGAGGCAGGATCAAAGTAGAGAGCGCCGTTTCTGTGGGGCATCTCCGCAGTGATCTGTCGAAAAGCGATTGTTTACGGCGAGATGCGGGGAGAGGCGCAAGAAAGAGAACGAAATCCGAGTAGGGGTTGATAAGGAAGAGAGCGAGGAAGAAATATCATGGATTCGTAATAAGGAAGAATAGTGAAGGTATACCTCTGTCGAAGCCAATGATCGTAGCGGTGGGAACGAGGCCGTAGAACGGGACCATTAGCTTCTTTTATTTACCAGCTGATTTAGCATTTTTCATGTTTTTCAAGATTTTCGGTGAGAAATCTAAAATTATGGTAAATTTCGCATACGGTACCCCTTCCGTATGTCATGCGTTTTCGGCAATTTTAACCTAGGGACAGGCAGAAAATACATGAGGAATATGCTGTAGTACCTTGTACCCTGTGTGTCACAAGCAAGTTTTCAAGAACGTCGTTCATTTTCGTCTTCAAGCGGCATCGGACGCTACCGGAAACTTACTCTTGCCCTTTTTATTGTACTCCTCGAACAACACAAGAAGTTCCTCAAAGTACATTCGCCATTGAATACGTTTATGCTCCCAATTCCAAGTTTGAAGACTTCAATTTTAAAGCTTCCCGGTGGATGTCATTAAATGGCCATTGGATAACACCAGAAACAAACTTTACTCAGAATGACCTCTAATTGTATGGTTGCAGGGTGCGGTAAACGCTTTGCAGCATCGTGAATCGGCCGAAATGTTGAGTGAAGCACAAGTAGTGGAAAGCTATTAGGAAGCGCACAGTTTGGACGAGAAAGTGGATGCTCCTTTTTATGTCATTTAATTGTATTATACTGAACATTTTGCCGATTTACAGTGCTGTAACACTTATTCCCCGATTTGTATGTCTTGTGTATCTGTGAGGTAGGTAGCCATGTTGAGCCTTCGCTGTTATGAGTGCGCAGACAATATTGTCTTGATACATCCAGTAATGACTCAGTGGAAATACCATCAACTTTTGGTCCATAAAGTACCAAGCGTGATCATCTGACTCATCTTCAAATTTCACAGTTTGCACTTTCTCCATCCACAACTCGCAAGTATCCTTTGCCTCGATCGACGTTTATTACAAATATATACAACACGGTTTCTCGTCTTTACATATGTTTTTTTCGCTAATCATCGCACAGCGGTTTCACAATCCGCAACTTCATCGGCTCCTCGACCATGTCGCCTTCCCGACCCAGTGTCGCATTGCCCGCAAAAGCGTTATCCTCCACCTCCGACTGCGGCTCCTGGATTCCCTTACCGAGGGTCAGAATCTCTTCGGCCTCTTTCCTCGGCACACAGTCCATCTTCGCCTCGACACGCTCCGCTTTCGGCTCGACGTCCTCGATGCTCTCGCTGGTGGGCGTCTCTGTGTCTGCATCTACGTCGCCCAGTTGTCTGTCCGGATGAGTGAGATAGACTCTGGGCTGTTCGATGGCGGGAAGCAGTTTGGCGGGGTTCTTCATCAGTTCGTAGTCATTGTAGTCAAGCACCGAGTACGGAGACTTAACGCCGTCGTTCATCATCATCAGTTTCTCTGAAATTATTGCAACGGTTAACGTTTTTTCGTTAATTTACGAATTTAAGTGTTTTGATATTCATTTATGGTGGCTGGAATGTTAATGGAATCGTAGTCTAAGTTTCCGTAGGGTTCACTTCCAGCATGTCGTTGTAGAACGACAAAGAAAAGATCGCAGATCTGCCAGGTAAACATAAAGGTCGACATGGAAACACTGAGAAAACAATCTAACAGAACCGTTCTGTTCCTTTAGGTACGCCTGAGTTACTGTGCGTTATCGCTTCCCGGTCGACTGCACCCAGGCACAAAACAGGAATCGTGGACTACAGTCAACTCTTTGCAAGGAAGTCACAACCTTCCGATGATGGACGTATGTGGAAGAAATATACGCGATGAGGACGTGATCTCTGTGGAGAGTCCAAGTTACCGTAGTCTCCACAGCGGGACGAATTCGTGCAGAACCGTTGAGTTCAGCTACGAAATGGAAAACAACTCGTGCTCACAACAAAACCATGATGTTCCTATGGGAGGACGCCCCATTTGGTCCAAGATGTTTCCTTTTCAGGAAGAACTGCACGTAATCTGGAGTAAAAGCACGCAGGCAAAATGGCCTATAAAATAGCGCTATTTTGATGTTTTGACCTCAGGTTTCTGTGGAAATCTGCTAGCCGGTGAATACTGAACGGATGAGTCATCGTAGTGTGGGTGCTCTAGGCATACAAAACAAGCCCGTTAAATAATGGGAAATTCCAACTTTTTATTATCAGAAAAACAGGGCTTAGTCACCATGTACATTTCAGGATTCTAAGGAACATGAATAAACATAAAATAAAACAAAAGAACCCGACATGTTTTCAGCTACAGGGGAACCTTTAAATTTCTAGTATTGGATGTTTCGTTTTTCTTAAGAAAAACACTTAGTCATGCATTTCACAGCAACTTGGAATAAGAATAGAAGCCGCCAGCATGGGCTCTGTTACACTACCTAGCGGTCACGCTCCTACTCGCTGCACAAAGACCAAAACCCCAAATCGAAAAAAGTGAAAGTCCAAAGTAAAGGCTCACCGTCCTGCTCGGCGATGTCGATGTAGCGCGCGACGACGACGGCCACCGTAATTGCCAAAAGCACGGCTCTTCTCATCTCTTCACGGGGATCTCTGAAATCCAAACGATCAGTTCCTCGCGAGGTATCGGACCGCGAACACTGGAAGATGCACGGAGCCGATCGGCGTCCGTCGGCTGTCGGCGGCGCAGCCACGAGCGTGACAAAACAGAGCGGAACACAAACAGCCTCGGCCCCCTCGGGTCATGACTCAGCCCGAGGGCAACCCGGCGGGCAGAAGGAGGCGGCCGTTGCAGAGGAAGCCGGGCGCGGGAGTGAGTGCACCGAGCGGGAAAGTTATGAGGAGAGGCGTGTGACGGCAGAACCTGTTCGGCCCTGTTGTGACAAAACAAACGCCAACTTTCGGGTGGGCGCCGTTCGTCTTTTTTTCGGGAGACATTTCACTTTTACGTCAGATCTGTTACAAAAACATCAATGACAAGTGGGTGATCCTTGACCCCTCCTGGAAGTCAGATTCATCCATCTGCATGACAACTTCGGTCAGCTGTTCTGTGGAAGTTGTCGGTTTGCAGCCGACCGCTAGAGGGGTCATGTGGTCTCTTCTGTCTCCACTGGCGATGTTGCAAGTCCCGCGAACCCTGATGACGGTCTTAGATCTTCGCAGATGATCGAAAACATAATACAACAATCAGGTTCCATCGCCCGAAGTCGCCAGCAAAGGTTAGAGATGTGCTCGGTCATTTCGTGGGAGCGATGTAAACATGTGATGAACTGGGCGGGTGAGGGTAAAGATGTAAAAAACGGAATCAGAACAAAAAACACTTGGAGCTGAACGGGAACATCTTTCTTAGCACAATCACCGAATAAATACTGCACGAAGATTTGTCCAATTATAATGTAAATATGTGTTCTGCATAAAATACTAAAGCGGCGATCCCATTAGTTTGCGCGGGCATCGAAAAGCGTCGAAGAGCTGAATCCAGTGGAGGCACGGCGGTGGGCACAGCGAACGAAACAAAGAGCCGTCATTAGTTCGGCTGGTGGCGCGGACTTCGGAGTTGCAGCGGGACTTCGGACTTGAGTGGCGGTGCGGGTGGTCGGGCAGTTGTGACGACTTCTTGGCAAGACGTTGGAACTATGGCTCCCTGGTGTTCCAGGCCTTATGGGAGCCGGGGTAAAACAGGAGCAAAACTCGGAACATAAAAAACTTTACGAGAAATGGCGTCTGACCATTGGTCACTGAAACAAATATTTAATTTTCAAAAATCGCTTCCTCGTAGATTTCATTTATAACAACCAACAGGACCTGAAAACAATCGTGCCTTCAACGATAATACTCTAAAGTACATGAAAGCTTATTTCCGTGCAGTCGTCTATCTTCTTGACCGATCACACGATCTTCGACCTCGTCAATGCAGTTCCGCAAGAAATCGTGGTTCATCCAGCTGAATGTCAGCCATAAATATCTCAGAGAATAAGTGCACTGGACACAACTTTGCAGAAGAAAAGATCTCCTTGTTACTTTCACTTGTTTCTCACTTTTATTGGCGCTTCTCCTGAGATACTCTTTGCGGAGAGTTTTCCAAAAACTTTGCTGTTGTTTACTTTTCAGCACAGTCAGTCAATCCTCTGTGCATCAGAATGAGACGTTCACTCTCAACGCAAAAACAACCGAATTAAAATTAAAAGTTCTAAGATCTTATGATTTACATTGATTAGAACAGATCCGTGATCAGTGCCCAGGACTGTCCTCTCCACATTACAACGTCGAAACATTTTCGCCCACTTGAAGAAAACGAAGGAAAACACGACTAAACATGCACTAACACGGATCGCAAAAGGACCTGCCGGGGCAAAATAACTTACAGGATGACCCATAGGTACTGTAACTGAGTGGTAAAATGCGTCATTTTGCCTAGGTTTTCATGTCGCAATTCATATTAAGCCGTTCTTTTATTTAGGTCTACCACTTCTACTTCTCACTCCTACATGTTACTCCCATTTTTGCAGGAAACATAGTATTTCAAGAAGATGGTTCAGTCATAGCCTCCATGCTCTTTCAAATGTGATATCAAACGGTCTCATGCACATTTTGTCCATTGGATGAACCCCAGAAATGTACTTCATTTGCTTGTTAGCCTGCTAAAAACGGTCAAAAAATTTCATTCAAAGGATTGCATATAATAACAAATTAGTTCGCCTTTTAGCAGCTACTTGGACGAAGAATTCACTTCCGTCAGCACGGCCATAACGTATCCCTTCTCCTTGTCCTGGACGAGCATGATCTCGTTCTTCTTCGTGCGCAGGCGAAGGAAAGTGAGGTCGTTAGTAGGATCCATCTCCTTGACCACCTGCACTGACTTGTCAAAGAGCTGGTGTAAAAGCGAAGTGGTTTGCTTCGTCGTCGCGTTGTCAAGCGTCGAGTCGATCAGTCGGCCCTTCTTGTCCATTATGACGGCGCCGACGACGCTCTTCTGTGCCTGTAGGCGCTTCACAGCATCCATTTTGCGGTCCTCTGAAAATGTGTGACATCGGAAAGGCGAAAGTAGGAATAGATAAAATATATGATGAAGAGTCAGATATTAAGACCAACTTCACTAAGACCGGATCAATAATGATTCCGCGAAAGTTCGCTTTTTGAGGTACAAGAGGAGGTAATAGAAGGTGTCACTGAGACGTCGGCGCTGTTTTCACCGTTGCGTTTAATGACTCGTAACACCGCGGCCGACACTAGCGAAAACAATCGAATTGGACTCCCGTACGATTACAGCTTGGCGATCGCTTCATCATCAGATAGCACACATTTCGCAACACAGTCCGTTCTGTATTCGCTATGCGTGAATTTCACAGCAGCCTCTATCGCGTCAATGGATTCCGTTGCAAACGTTCGAAACTGTTTGGAATCATGTCATCGAATGTCATCGAATGTACATGATGATTCACTAGTACAGTCTGAGTATTAAAGATGGCCCCATCGTTGTCCTTTCGATGTAAGTGGCTGATACATAGTTATCAAAATACAACTAATTTTAATTAACACGCGGTGTTCTGCTCCCAATTTGCATATTGAAATCTTCCCCAAGGTAACTCGAGGTCTACATAAGGAAACAGTGTGCTACAGCATTAACAAAAGCACTACTTATTATGCGCGCCTAGCTGCATTCACGGCCGCAGGCCTTGTTTCCAAGTTTCGCAATGGAATCGAAGGTGAGCCACGATAATTCATGTTCCGGTCACTTTGTCGCCGTTAGCAAAAAGTCGTCTTTTTCTCTCAATAGCACAATATGCATTACAGAATATGCGTCCGTAGATTATGTCCATACGGTTACTTCGACGATGAGTTCAGTTGCGTGAGGACGGCCATCAGATAGTCCTTGTTGGGGGCGACCATGATCTCGTTCTTCTTGGTACGCAGACGGAGGAAGGTGAGATCGTTGGTGGGGTCCATCTCCTTGACCACCCAGGCGGACTTGTCGCAGAGTTGGTGAAGGAGCGTCGACGTCTGCGTCGTCGTCTCGTCGTCGAGCGTCGAGCGGATCACACGGCCCTTCGTATCCATGATGACGACACCGACGACGTCCTTTTGCGTCTGCAGGCGCTTTATCGTCTCGTCGACGTCGACCATCGTCGATACCTTCTGAAACGAGTGAATTTCCTGCATAACTGAAAGATTGAGCAAGATTAGCCACTACATGAGCAATGTCAGAAGTGATCGCGTCACGCGATACACAAAACATCTCCCGGGATGTCTGTGTAATGTTTGGTTTGCTTTGAAGTCTCGCTTTCACCATGTACGGATGGCCAGTGTCAAACGATGACATGTGCTGACGACCTCTGCGTCTGCACGTACAAAAGACAAATTCGTCCATTCGGATGTGGGAGAAAAACTTTGAAACAGAAAATAGCTGAAAAATGTAGAAATAACATCTACATCACAGTAATTTCTAGTTTTATAGAAGTATTACCAATGTCCAAAACAGCAGCATTGTGTAAAAGGCCGCAGCGCACGGATGAAACATCGATCGCCAGTCAGCCGCACCATTCTCAACATGCCACCAACAGCGTTGACAGAGGCGCATAACAACGATCGACCGCGGTGGCGAGGATAAATGTTCTCGAATAGTCCAACCTTCGCGCGGCAAAACGATCGATTCGAGAACTCACAGAAAGGATGATGACGAGGATCGATAGGAAAAGAGAACACCTGGACTTCAAAGACGAAGATATTCACAACCACAAAAAGAGAAATACAATCTTATGAGAAACAAAATTTTACATCTACATTATATTACAGATACAGGGTGATCGGAAAGTTCTGCAACGCGAAGAACGCAATTTTTCTCAAACAAAACCATTTTAATTCCAAAAACGAACAATACTACGTTATTCAGCACGCTGAATTACACATAAAACGTGAATTTCATTCAAAATGGCCTCCTCCAGCGTCGATACAGGCCTTGACTCGCTTCTTGAAATCTTTGACGATCGCCGCGAGTGTTTCCACGCTGATTTCTTCCCAAGCGGCCAGGAGATCGCGCTTCAAGTCGTCCACGGTGGCGTGTCTTCTTCGGCAGGCCTTTTCCTCCAGAATGGACCAAATCGCGTAGTCCATCGGGTTTAAATCCGGCGAGTTTGAGGGCCAAACTGACTTGTCCCAAAACCATGGGATTTGGTCTTCCAAGAAGCTCATCGTTGATTTGGATCCGTGGGCGGGTGCCCAGTCATGCTGGAACACCCAGTCGTGGTCCGGGAACTGTTTTTCGGCCCAGGGGAGCAGATTCTTTGCCAGGATCTCTTCTTGATACACCAGAGAGTCGATTTTCACCCCTTTTTCGACGAAAACCAGGGGTGTTTTTCCGGTCGCGCAGATTCCGGCCCAAACCATCACCGAGGCAGGGAAATGGCTTCTTTCAACGCGCTTCGTGCGTGGAGAACCCTTCGGAAGCAGCTGGCGATGGTTCTGGGAGTTGTGGACCGCTTCGATGGTAAAAATCTTCTCATCGGAGAAGACCACATTGGCAAATCCGGACCCGCGGCTCTCGGCTCTCAGCTTCTTGCACTTCTGAAGCCGTTCGGCCTTTTTCGCTTCGGTTAGCAGGTGTCCGCGGCTGATTTTGTAGCTCTTGAGCTGGAGATCCTCGGTGACAAGATTGTGCATCGATGCGTAGCCGATTTTGTACTTCTCGGCCAGCTTCATGATGGATCGCTCGGGATTGCGCTTGATCATCTTCCGAACGGCCTCTCGGACTCGTGGGGTTCTTGCAGTCTTTTTTCTTCCGCTTCGGGGACGGTCCTGGACGTCGCCAGTTTCCCAAAATCGATCCACCACGCGTTTGACGGCATCTCGGCGAAGTTTGAGGGCTTTGCAAATCTCGGGATTCGAGCTTCCGCCGCAATGGAGCTCCACGATCGCGCAACGCACACTTTCGGAAACCATTTTTACCCTGAATAACAGCTAATACAGCATTATTGACAGCGAATATAGGGGTAAAAAGAGTCGCGCAACACGAATATAACGAGAAACACGCGCAAAAACTCCGAAAAATTGCGAAAATTAGCATTGCAAAAAATGTTGCAGAACATGTAATATGTTAGATATCGCAATAAATTCGTAATTCGAAATGTATCTCACTCACGACAAGACACCGTGCTTAGGACCTTCTCCTTTTGCGCTTATACCAGTAAAGTTAAAAAAATCTGTGAAATGTATCTCACTCACGACCAGACACCGTGTTTCAGACCTTTCCCTTTTGCGCTTATACCAGAAAAGTTAAAAAAATATGTGAAATGTATCTCACTCACGGCCAGACACCGTGTTTCAGACCTTTCCCTTTTGCGCTTATACCAGTAAAGTTAAAAAAATCTGTGAAATGTATCTCACTCACGACCAGACACCGTGCTTAGGACCTTTCTCTTTTGCGCTTATACCAGTAAAGTTAAAAAAATCTGTGAAATGTATCTCACTCACGGCCAGACACCGTGTTTCAGACCTTTCCCTTTTGCGCTTATACCAGAAAAGTTAAAAAAATCTGTGAAATGTATCTCACTCACGACAAGACACCGTGCTTAGGACCTTTCCCGTTTGCGCTTATACCAGAAAAGTTAAAAAAATCTGTGAAATGTATCTCACTCACGGCCAGACACCGTGTTTCAGACCTTTCCCTTTTGCGCTTATACCAGAAAAGTTAAAAAAATCTGTGAAATGTATCTCACTCACGGCCAGACACCGTGTTTCAGACCTTCCCCTTTTGCGCTTATACCAGTAAAGTTAAGAAAATCTGTGAAATGTATCTCACTCACGACCAGACACCGTGCTTAGGACCTTTCCCTTTGCGCTTATACCAGAAAAGTTAAAAATATCTGTGAAATGTATCTCACTCACGGCCAGACACCGTGCTTAGGACCTTTCCCTTTTGCGCTTATACCAGAAAAGTTAAAAAAATCTGTGAAATGTATCTCACTCACGGCCAGACACCGTGTTTCAGACCTTCCCCTTTTGCGCTTATACCAGAAAAGTTAAAAAAATCTGTGAAATGTATCTCACTCACGGCCAGACACCGTGCTTAGGACCTTCTCCTTTTGCGCTTATACCAGTAAAGTTAAAAAAATCTGTGAAATGTATCTCACTCACGACCAGACACCGTGTTTCAGACGTTTCCCTTTTGCGCTTATACCAGAAAAGTTAAAAAAATCTGTGAAATGTATCTCACTCACGGCCAGACACCGTGTTTCAGACGTTTCCCTTTTGCGCTTATACCAGAAAAGTTAAAAAAATCTGTGAAATGTATCTCACTCACGGCCAGACACCGTGTTTCAGACCTTTCCCTTTTGCGCTTATACCAGAAAAGTTAAAAAAATCTGTGAAATGTATCTCACTCACGGCCAGACACCGTGTTTCAGACCTTCCCCTTTTGCGCTTATACCAGAAAAGTTAAAGAAAATCTGTGAAATGTATCTCACTCACGGCCAGACACCGTGTTTAGACCTTCTCCTTTTGCGCTTATACCAGAAAAGTTAAAAAAATCTGTGAAATGTATCTCACTCACGGCCAGACACCGTGTTTCAGACCTTTCCCTTTTGCGCTTATACCAGAAAAGTTAAAAAAATCTGTGAAATGTATCTCACTCACGGCCAGACACCGTGTTTCAGACCTTTCCTTTTGCTTATACAGAAAAGTAAGAAATTTTTCTCTCCCATACCGTGCTTTGACCTTCTCCTTTTGCGCTTATACCAGAAAAGTTAAAAAAATCTGTGAAATGTATCTCACTCACGGCCAGACACCGTGTTTCAGACCTTTCCCTTTTGCGCTTATACCAGAAAAGTTAAAAAAATCTGTGAAATGTATCTCACTCACGGCCAGACACCGTGTTTCAGACCTTCCCCTTTTGCGCTTATACCAGAAAAGTTAAGAAAATTGGAAATGTATCTCACTCACGAAAAGAAACCGTGCTTATGACCTTCTCCTTTTTTTAAAAAAAAAATCTGTGAAATGTATCTCACTCACGGCCAGACACCGTGTTTCAGACCTTTCCCTTTTGCGCTTATACCAGAAAAGTTAAAAAAATCTGTGAAATGTATCTCACTCACGGCCAGACACCGTGTTTCAGACGTTTCCTTTTGCGCTTATACCAGAAAAGTAAAAGGAAAGTCCCAGGAGAACTGACCTTTCCCTTTTCGCGCTCTTCTTCCCTTTTGCGCTTATACCAGAAAAGTTAAAAAAATCTGTGAAATGTATCTCACTCACGGCCAGACACCGTGTTTCAGACCTTTCCCTTTTGCGCTTATACCAGAAAAGTTAAAAAAATCTGTGAAATGTATCTCACTCACGACCAGACACCGTGTTTAGGACCTTTCCCTTTTGCGCTTATACCAGAAAAGTTAAAAAAATCTGTGAAATGTATCTCACTCACGGCCAGACACCGTGCTTAGGACCTTTCCCTTTTGCGCTTATACCAGTAAAGTTAAGAAAATCTGTGAAATGTATCTCACTCACGGCCAGACACCGTGTTTCAGACCTTCCCCTTTTGCGCTTATACCAGTAAAGTTAAGAAAATCTGTGAAATGTATCTCACTCACGACAAGACACCGTGCTTAGGACCTTTCCCTTTTGCGCTTATACCAGAAAAGTCAAAAAAATATGTAAAATGTATCTCACTCACGGCCAGACACCGTGTTTCAGACCTTTCCCTTTTGCGCTTATACCAGTAAAGTTAAGAAAATCTGTGAAATGTATCTCACTCACGACAAGACACCGTGCTTAGGACCTTTCCCTTTTGCGCTTATACCAGAAAAGTTAAGAAAATCTGTGAAATGTATCTCACTCACGACAAGACACCGTGCTTAGGACCTTTCCCTTTTGCGCTTATACCAGAAAAGTTAAAAAAATCTGTGAAATCTATCTCACTCACGGCCAGACACCGTGTTTCAGACCTTCCCCTTTTGCGCTTATACCAGAAAAGTTAAAAAAATCTGTGAAATGTATCTCACTCACGGCCAGACACCGTGTTTCAGACCTTCCCCTTTTGCGCTTATACCAGAAAAGTTAAAAAAAATCTGTGAAATGTATCTCACTCACGGCCAGGCACCGTGTTTCAGACGTTTCCCTTTTGCGCTTATACCAGAAAAGTTAAAAAAATCTGTGAAATGTATCTCACTCACGGCCAGACACCGTGTTTCAGACCTTTCCCTTTTGCGCTTATACCAGAAAAGTTAAAAAAATCTGTGAAATGTATCTCACTCACGGCCAGACACCGTGTTTCAGACCTTCCCCTTTTGCGCTTATACCAGAAAAGTTAAAAAAATCTGTGAAATGTATCTCACTCACGGCCAGACACCGTGCTTAGGACCTTCTCCTTTTGCGCTTATACCAGTAAAGTTAAAAAAATCTGTGAAATGTATCTCACTCACGACCAGACACCGTGCTTAGGACCTTTCCCTTTGCGCTTATACCAGAAAAGTTAAAAAAATCTGTGAAATGTATCTCACTCACGGCCAGACACCGTGTTTCAGACCTTTCCCTTTTGCGCTTATACCAGAAAAGTTAAAAAAATCTGTGAAATGTATCTCACTCACGGCCAGACACCGTGTTTCAGACCTTCCCCTTTTGCGCTTATACCAGTAAAGTTAAGAAAATCTGTGAAATGTATCTCACTCACGGCCAGACACCGTGCTTAGGACCTTTCCCTTTTGCGCTTATACCAGAAAAGTTAAAAAAATCTGTGAAATGTATCTCACTCACGGCCAGACACCGTGTTTCAGACCTTCCCCTTTTGCGCTTATACCAGTAAAGTTAAGAAAATCTGTGAAATGTATCTCACTCACGGCGTGTTGGACGTTTCCTTTCTAAACGAATGTTTGGGGGCCTTTCCTTTGCGCTTATACAGAAGTTAAAATCTGTGAATGTTCTCACTCACGGCCAGACACCGTGTTTAGGACCTTTCCCTTTTGCGCTTATACCAGAAAAGTTAAAAAAATCTGTGAAATGTATCTCACTCACGGCCAGACACCGTGTTTCAGACCTTTCCCTTTTGCGCTTATACCAGAAAAGTTAAAAAAATCTGTGCCCGAAAATGTATCTCACTACGGCCAGACACCGTGTTTCAGACCTTCTCCTTTTGCGCTTATACCAGAAAAGTTAAAAAAATCTGTGAAATGTATCTCACTCACGGCCAGACACCGTGTTTCAGACGTTTCTCCTTTTGCGCTTATACCAGAAAAGTTAAAAAAATCTGTGAAATGTATCTCACTCACGGCCAGACACCGTGTTTCAGACGTTTCCCTTTTGCGCTTATACCAGAAAAGTTAAAAAAATCTGTGAAATGTATCTCACTCACGGCCAGACACCGTGTTTCAGACCTTTCCCTTTTGCGCTTATACCAGAAAAGTTAAAAAAATCTGTGAAATGTATCTCACTCACGGCCAGCACGTGGTTGAGTTTCCCTTTTGGTTTAAGAAAGTTAAAAATCTGTGAAATGTATCTCACTCGGCGCCGTGTCGCTTTCAATCGGATTATCTCACTCAGCCAGACACCGTGTTTCAGACCTTCCCCTTTTGCGCTTATACCAGAAAAGTTAAGAAAATCTGTGAAATGTATCTCACTCACGACAAGACACCGTGCTTATGACCTTCTCCTTTTGCGCTTATACCAGAAAAGTTAAAAAAATCTGTGAAATGTATCTCACTCACGGCCAGACACCGTGTTTCAGACGTTTCCCTTTTGCGCTTATACCAGTAAAGTTAAGAAAATCTGTGAAATGTATCTCACTCACGACAAGACACCGTGCTTATGACCTTCTCCTTTTGCGCTTATAGCAGTAAAGTTAAAAAAATCTGTGAAATGTATCTCATTCACGACCAGACACCGTGTTTCAGACGTTTCCCTTTTGCGCTTATACCAGAAAAGTTAAAAAAATCTGTGAAATGTATCTCACTCACGGCCAGACACCGTGTTTCAGACGTTTCCCTTTTAGCGCTTATACCAGAAAAGTTAAAAAAATCTGTGAAATGTATCTCACTCACGGCCAGACACCGTGTTTCAGACCTTTCCCTTTTGCGCTTATACCAGAAAAGTTAAAAAAATCTGTGAAATGTATCTCACTCACGGCCAGACACCGTGTTTCAGACGTTTCCCTTTTGCGCTTATACCAGAAAAGTTAAAAAAATCTGTGAAATGTATCTCACTCACGACCAGACACCGTGCTTAGGACCTTTCCCTTTTGCGCTTATACCAGAAAAGTTAAAAAAATCTGTGAAATGTATCTCACTCACGGCCAGACACCGTGTTTCAGACCTTCCCCTTTTGCGCTTATACCAGAAAAGTTAAGAAAATCTGTGAAATGTATCTCACTCACGACAAGACACCGTGCTTATGACCTTCTCCTTTTGCGCTTATACCAGAAAAGTTAAAAAAATCTGTGAAATGTATCTCACTCACGGCCAGACACCGTGTTTCAGACCTTTCCCTTTTGCGCTTATACCAGAAAAGTTAAAAAAATCTGTGAAATGTATCTCACTCACGGCCAGACACCGTGTTTCAGACCTTCCCCTTTTGCGCTTATACCAGAAAAGTTAAGAAAATCTGTGAAATGTATCTCACTCACGACAAGACACCGTGCTTATGACCTTCTCCTTTTGCGCTTATACCAGAAAAGTTAAAAAAATCTGTGAAATGTATCTCACTCACGGCCAGACACCGTGTTTCAGACGTTTCCCTTTTGCGCTTATACCAGTAAAGTTAAGAAAATCTGTGAAATGTATCTCACTCACGACAAGACACCGTGCTTATGACCTTCTCCTTTTGCGCTTATAGCAGTAAAGTTAAAAAAATCTGTGAAATGTATCTCATTCACGACCAGACACCGTGTTTCAGACGTTTCCCTTTTGCGCTTATACCAGAAAAGTTAAAAAAATCTGTGAAATGTATCTCACTCACGGCCAGACACCGTGTTTCAGACGTTTCCCTTTTGCGCTTATACCAGAAAAGTTAAAAAAATCTGTGAAATGTATCTCACTCACGGCCAGACACCGTGTTTCAGACCTTCCCCTTTTGCGCTTATACCAGAAAAGTTAAGAAAATCTGTGAAATGTATCTCACTCACGACAAGACACCGTGCTTCAGACCTTCCCCTTTTGCGCTTATACCAGAAAAGTTAAGAAAATCTGTGAAATGTATCTCACTCACGACAAGACACCGTGCTTATGACCTTCTCCTTTTGCGCTTATACCAGAAAAGTTAAAAAAATCTGTGAAATGTATCTCACTCACGGCCAGACACCGTGTTTCAGACGTTTCCCTTTTGCGCTTATACCAGTAAAGTTAAGAAAATCTGTGAAATGTATCTCACTCACGACAAGACACCGTGCTTATGACCTTCTCCTTTTGCGCTTATAGCAGTAAAGTTAAAAAAATCTGTGAAATGTATCTCATTCACGACCAGACACCGTGTTTCAGACGTTTCCCTTTTGCGCTTATACCAGAAAAGTTAAAAAAATCTGTGAAATGTATCTCACTCACGGCCAGACACCGTGTTTCAGACGTTTCCCTTTTAGCGCTTATACCAGAAAAGTTAAAAAAATCTGTGAAATGTATCTCACTCACGGCCAGACACCGTGTTTCAGACCTTTCCCTTTTGCGCTTATACCAGAAAAGTTAAAAAAATCTGTGAAATGTATCTCACTCACGGCCAGACACCGTGTTTCAGACGTTTCCCTTTTGCGCTTATACCAGAAAAGTTAAAAAAATCTGTGAAATGTATCTCACTCACGACCAGACACCGTGCTTAGGACCTTTCCCTTTTGCGCTTATACCAGAAAAGTTAAAAAAATCTGTGAAATGTATCTCACTCACGGCCAGACACCGTGTTTCAGACCTTCCCCTTTTGCGCTTATACCAGAAAAGTTAAGAAAATCTGTGAAATGTATCTCACTCACGACAAGACACCGTGCTTATGACCTTCTCCTTTTGCGCTTATACCAGAAAAGTTAAAAAAATCTGTGAAATGTATCTCACTCACGGCCAGACACCGTGTTTCAGACCTTTCCCTTTTGCGCTTATACCAGAAAAGTTAAAAAAATCTGTGAAATGTATCTCACTCACGGCCAGACACCGTGTTTCAGACCTTCCCCTTTTGCGCTTATACCAGAAAAGTTAAGAAAATCTGTGAAATGTATCTCACTCACGACAAGACACCGTGCTTATGACCTTCTCCTTTTGCGCTTATACCAGAAAAGTTAAAAAAATCTGTGAAATGTATCTCACTCACGGCCAGACACCGTGTTTCAGACGTTTCCCTTTTGCGCTTATACCAGTAAAGTTAAGAAAATCTGTGAAATGTATTGGGTTGGTAAGTTGAAAATGCACCATTTTAAAAATGAATCCTTATTGTTGAAAAAGGCACAGATTTTATAGGGTGTATTTATCATTTAACTACTTAGCCTCAGAACACTTTCTGGCAAGAAGCCTGGTCACTCCACTACAGAACAGGAGAGGTTCCGGGTCGAAAAATTCCATTTTGTCCGTTTTTGACCTCATTGCAAACGTTGGCTCAATTTATTCGTTGATGTTTCCGACAGTACCGCACAAGTAGGTACCCGATAGAGCTGTGGGAGACCTACATGCATAACAAGTACCTGAGTCCCAGCTGAAGATGAGGAGCAGTTTTGAGTGCGATCAAAAATATCTAACATTCATGCTCCTGCTGGATCTGCTGAAATCCCAAAACCAGTTACTAGTTCTTGCCTTATCCTGAATAAGAGAAAGAGATTTTTCTAGGTGTTAGTCGCAAACTATAGCTGAGAGATTGCTCTATCCCATAAATACGTTTCATCCTCGTGTTTCTATAATATCGCATATAAGACAGTGCAGCATTACTTTTCAACCTGGTTCTGACCGCAGCACAATAGTTGACTTCTATTCCTTATCCATACCCTCAAGTAGTTATAGGGATCATCTGGCTAGAACCCCTTTGAACTCAACAGTCACGAAAAATAAAGGAAAAGATTTTTACTTGGAAATACAAATAAAAGCAGGGGTCAATGAGTTGAGCTGGCGAATCAAGGGCTCGGAGAGTCATGAGAAATCGGAGTTCCGGATTTCCACTTGTAGCCTAGAGCATCGGAGCATCAGCCACTATGGCATTCAAGCACCCTAGCTGGCCGTCCAAGTTGTCTGTATATCCTCGGCTAGAGTTTGATAAATCAAAAAAAAATTTAGCTACTTTAGAGTCAAGTGCTTTATGGGCAAATTTTTTATCTTCTTCGAATTTGCTCTTGCTGTGACATTACAAGAAGAGGCTGGCGTGTGCGCTTGGAAGCTAAGCTCCTGCTTTAAGCGCACTTAGCACAGCACACCGCCTATCAAATAAGTAGTCCCTCAGAGAGGTTGTCGAAGTTTCGGTGTTTCGGATGCCCAGGTGGTGCTTCGCGGACCATGAATATAAAAGGATTCAAAGAAAGCGGAAAGCATGCAGGTGGGGCATCGGAGCGTACCGACTGGAAAGTGAACCAATCGCCCATACGAACGCACTAACCCATCTGATCCCAGGATTACTCAGTGCGAAAATAGACGCGAATCAAAAATGGTGCATTTTCAACTTACCAACCCAATATCTCACTCACGACAAGACACCGTGCTTATGACCTTCTCCTTTTGCGCTTATAGCAGTAAAGTTAAAAAAATCTGTGAAATGTATCTCATTCACGACCAGACACCGTGTTTCAGACGTTTCCCTTTTGCGCTTATACCAGAAAAGTTAAAAAAATCTGTGAAATGTATCTCACTCACGGCCAGACACCGTGTTTCAGACGTTTCCCTTTTAGCGCTTATACCAGAAAAGTTAAAAAAATCTGTGAAATGTATCTCACTCACGGCCAGACACCGTGTTTCAGACCTTTCCCTTTTGCGCTTATACCAGAAAAGTTAAAAAAATCTGTGAAATGTATCTCACTCACGGCCAGACACCGTGTTTCAGACGTTTCCCTTTTGCGCTTATACCAGAAAAGTTAAAAAAATCTGTGAAATGTATCTCACTCACGACCAGACACCGTGCTTAGGACCTTTCCCTTTTGCGCTTATACCAGAAAAGTTAAAAAAATCTGTGAAATGTATCTCACTCACGGCCAGACACCGTGTTTCAGACCTTCCCCTTTTGCGCTTATACCAGAAAAGTTAAGAAAATCTGTGAAATGTATCTCACTCACGACAAGACACCGTGCTTATGACCTTCTCCTTTTGCGCTTATACCAGAAAAGTTAAAAAAATCTGTGAAATGTATCTCACTCACGGCCAGACACCGTGTTTCAGACCTTTCCCTTTTGCGCTTATACCAGAAAAGTTAAAAAAATCTGTGAAATGTATCTCACTCACGGCCAGACACCGTGTTTCAGACCTTCCCCTTTTGCGCTTATACCAGAAAAGTTAAGAAAATCTGTGAAATGTATCTCACTCACGACAAGACACCGTGCTTATGACCTTCTCCTTTTGCGCTTATAGCAGTAAAGTTAAAAAAATCTGTGAAATGTATCTCATTCACGACCAGACACCGTGTTTCAGACGTTTCCCTTTTGCGCTTATACCAGAAAAGTTAAAAAAATCTGTGAAATGTATCTCACTCACGGCCAGACACCGTGTTTCAGACGTTTCCCTTTTAGGGGTGCGTAACGATTTGACGCGAACGATTTGCCGCAGTAACGATTTGACGCGAACGATTTGACGCGAACGATTCGCCGCGAACGATTTGCCGCGAACGATTTGCCGCGAACGATTCGCCGCGAACGATTTGCCGCGAACGATTCGCCGCGAACGATTTGCCGCGAACGATTTGCCGCGAACGATTTGCCGCGAACGATTTGACGCGGGGACAAATCTACTTGCCGCGCCAGGCAATTCGTTCCGGGACCATTCTGTCGCCTTAGTTTCACCAATTTTCGACCTCTTTTTCGCTTTTTTCTTCGATTATCAAGCTGTTTGCTCCGTGTACGGCAGTACTAAGATATCAGCGAAGCTGTTAAGACAACAGGCTCGCCCTTCGGGCTCGCTTTAAATCAATAGGCATAGTCCTAAGCCGGAGCCTAAGCCAAGCCGGGGTTTGCCTAAGCCTAAGCCAAAAATGAATACAGGGCTCGCTTCGCTTGCTCGCAGCCTAAGTTTGTAGGCTGTTATCTTGTTAGTTATACTGGAAATCCGACAGAAACAGCTCGATAATCGAAGAAAAAAGCGAAAAAGAGGTCGAAAATTGGTGAAACTAAGGCGACAGAATGGTCCCGGAACGAATTGCCTGGCGCGGCAAGTAGATTTGTCCCCGCGTCAAATCGTTCGCGGCAAATCGTTCGCGGCAAATCGTTCGCGGCGAATCGTTCGCGGCAAATCGTTCGCGGCGAATCGTTCGCGGCAAATCGTTCGCGGCGAATCGTTCGCGGCAAATCGTTCGCGGCAAATCGTTCGCGGCGAATCGTTCGCGTCAAATCGTTCGCGTCAAATCGTTACTGCGGCAAATCGTTCGCGTCAAATCGTTCTGCTCCCCCCTTTTAGCGCTTATACCAGAAAAGTTAAAAAAATCTGTGAAATGTATCTCACTCACGGCCAGACACCGTGTTTCAGACCTTTCCCTTTTGCGCTTATACCAGAAAAGTTAAAAAAATCTGTGAAATGTATCTCACTCACGGCCAGACACCGTGTTTCAGACGTTTCCCTTTTGCGCTTATACCAGAAAAGTTAAAAAAATCTGTGAAATGTATCTCACTCACGACCAGACACCGTGCTTAGGACCTTTCCCTTTTGCGCTTATACCAGAAAAGTTAAAAAAATCTGTGAAATGTATCTCACTCACGGCCAGACACCGTGCTTAGGACCTTCCCCTTTTGCGCTTATACCAGTAAAGTTAAGAAAATCTGTGAAATGTATCTCACTCACGGCCAGACACCGTGTTTCAGACCTTCCCCTTTTGCGCTTATACCAGTAAAGTTAAGAAAATCTGTGAAATGTATCTCACTCACGACAAGACACCGTGCTTAGGACCTTTCCCTTTTGCGCTTATACCAGAAAAGTCAAAAAAATATGTAAAATGTATCTCACTCACGGCCAGACACCGTGTTTCAGACCTTCCCCTTTTGCGCTTATACCAGTAAAGTTAAGAAAATCTGTGAAATGTATCTCACTCACGACAAGACACCGTGCTTAGGACCTTTCCCTTTTGCGCTTATACCAGAAAAGTTAAGAAAATCTGTGAAATGTATCTCACTCACGACAAGACACCGTGCTTAGGACCTTTCCCTTTTGCGCTTATACCAGAAAAGTTAAAAAAATCTGTGAAATCTATCTCACTCACGGCCAGACACCGTGTTTCAGACCTTCCCCTTTTGCGCTTATACCAGAAAAGTTAAAAAAATCTGTGAAATGTATCTCACTCACGGCCAGACACCGTGTTTCAGACCTTCCCCTTTTGCGCTTATACCAGAAAAGTTAAAAAAATCTGTGAAATGTATCTCACTCACGGCCAGGCACCGTGTTTCAGACGTTTCCCTTTTGCGCTTATACCAGAAAAGTTAAAAAAATCTGTGAAATGTATCTCACTCACGGCCAGACACCGTGTTTCAGACCTTCCCCTTTTGCGCTTATACCAGAAAAGTTAAAAAAATCTGTGAAATGTATCTCACTCACGGCCAGACACCGTGCTTAGGACCTTCTCCTTTTGCGCTTATACCAGTAAAGTTAAAAAAATCTGTGAAATGTATCTCACTCACGACCAGACACCGTGCTTAGGACCTTTCCCTTTGCGCTTATACCAGAAAAGTTAAAAAAATCTGTGAAATGTATCTCACTCACGGCCAGACACCGTGTTTCAGACCTTTCCCTTTTGCGCTTATACCAGAAAAGTTAAAAAAATCTGTGAAATGTATCTCACTCACGGCCAGACACCGTGTTTCAGACCTTCCCCTTTTGCGCTTATACCAGTAAAGTTAAGAAAATCTGTGAAATGTATCTCACTCACGGCCAGACACCGTGCTTAGGACCTTTCCCTTTGCGCTTATACCAGAAAAGTTAACAAAATCTGTGAAATGTATCTCACTCACGGCCAGACACCGTGTTTCAGACCTTTCCCTTTTGCGCTTATACCAGAAAAGTTAAAAAAATCTGTGAAATGTATCTCACTCACGGCCAGACACCGTGTTTCAGACCTTCCCCTTTTGCGCTTATACCAGTAAAGTTAAGAAAATCTGTGAAATGTATCTCACTCACGGCCAGACACCGTGTTTCAGACCTTCCCCTTTTGCGCTTATACCAGTAAAGTTAAGAAAATCTGTGAAATGTATCTCACTCACGACAAGACACCGTGCTTAGGACCTTTCCCTTTTGCGCTTATACCAGAAAAGTTAAAAAAATCTGTGAAATGTATCTCACTCACGGCCAGACACCGTGTTTCAGACCTTCCCCTTTTGCGCTTATACCAGAAAAGTTAAAAAAATCTGTGAAATGTATCTCACTCACGGCCAGACACCGTGTTTCAGACGTTTCCCTTTTGCGCTTATACCAGAAAAGTTAAAAAAATCTGTGAAATGTATCTCACTCACGGCCAGACACCGTGTTTCAGACCTTCCCCTTTTGCGCTTATACCAGTAAAGTTAAGAAAATCTGTGAAATGTATCTCACTCACGGCCAGACACCGTGCTTAGGACCTTTCCCTTTGCGCTTATACCAGAAAAGTTAAAAAAATCTGTGAAATGTATCTCACTCACGGCCAGACACCGTGTTTCAGACCTTTCCCTTTTGCGCTTATACCAGAAAAGTTAAAAAAATCTGTGAAATGTATCTCGCTCACGGCCAGACACCGTGTTTCAGACCTTTCCCTTTTGCGCTTATACCAGAAAAGTTAAAAAAATCTGTGAAATGTATCTCACTCACGGCCAGACACCGTGTTTCAGACCTTCCCCTTTTGCGCTTATACCAGTAAAGTTAAGAAAATCTGTGAAATGTATCTCACTCACGGCCAGACACCGTGTTTCAGACCTTCCCCTTTTGCGCTTATACCAGAAAAGTTAAAAAAATCTGTGAAATGTATCTCACTCACGGCCAGACACCGTGCTTAGGACCTTCTCCTTTTGCGCTTATACCAGTAAAGTTAAAAAAATCTGTGAAATGTATCTCACTCACGACCAGACACCGTGCTTAGGACCTTTCCCTTTGCGCTTATACCAGAAAAGTTAAAAAAATCTGTGAAATGTATCTCACTCACGGCCAGACACCGTGTTTCAGACCTTTCCCTTTTGCGCTTATACCAGAAAAGTTAAAAAAATCTGTGAAATGTATCTCACTCACGGCCAGACACCGTGTTTCAGACCTTCCCCTTTTGCGCTTATACCAGTAAAGTTAAGAAAATCTGTGAAATGTATCTCACTCACGGCCAGACACCGTGTTTCAGACCTTTCCCTTTTGCGCTTATACCAGAAAAGTTAAAAAAATCTGTGAAATGTATCTCACTCACGGCCAGACACCGTGTTTCAGACGTTTCCCTTTTGCGCTTATACCAGTAAAGTTAAGAAAATCTGTGAAATGTATCTCACTCACGGCCAGACACCGTGTTTCAGACCTTCCCCTTTTGCGCTTATACCAGAAAAGTTAAAAAAATCTGTGAAATGTATCTCACTCACGGCCAGACACCGTGTTTCAGACGTTTCCCTTTTGCGCTTATACCAGAAAAGTTAAAAAAATCTGTGAAATGTATCTCACTCACGGCCAGACACCGTGTTTCAGACCTTCCCCTTTTGCGCTTATACCAGTAAAGTTAAGAAAATCTGTGAAATGTATCTCACTCACGGCCAGACACCGTGCTTAGGACCTTTCCCTTTGCGCTTATACCAGAAAAGTTAAAAAAATCTGTGAAATGTATCTCACTCACGGCCAGACACCGTGTTTCAGACCTTTCCCTTTTGCGCTTATACCAGAAAAGTTAAAAAAATCTGTGAAATGTATCTCGCTCACGGCCAGACACCGTGTTTCAGACCTTTCCCTTTTGCGCTTATACCAGAAAAGTTAAAAAAATCTGTGAAATGTATCTCACTCACGGCCAGACACCGTGTTTCAGACCTTCCCCTTTTGCGCTTATACCAGTAAAGTTAAGAAAATCTGTGAAATGTATCTCACTCACGGCCAGACACCGTGTTTCAGACCTTCCCCTTTTGCGCTTATACCAGAAAAGTTAAAAAAATCTGTGAAATGTATCTCACTCACGGCCAGACACCGTGCTTAGGACCTTCTCCTTTTGCGCTTATACCAGTAAAGTTAAAAAAATCTGTGAAATGTATCTCACTCACGACCAGACACCGTGCTTAGGACCTTTCCCTTTGCGCTTATACCAGAAAAGTTAAAAAAATCTGTGAAATGTATCTCACTCACGGCCAGACACCGTGTTTCAGACCTTTCCCTTTTGCGCTTATACCAGAAAAGTTAAAAAAATCTGTGAAATGTATCTCACTCACGGCCAGACACCGTGTTTCAGACCTTCCCCTTTTGCGCTTATACCAGTAAAGTTAAGAAAATCTGTGAAATGTATCTCACTCACGGCCAGACACCGTGTTTCAGACCTTTCCCTTTTGCGCTTATACCAGAAAAGTTAAAAAAATCTGTGAAATGTATCTCACTCACGGCCAGACACCGTGTTTCAGACGTTTCCCTTTTGCGCTTATACCAGTAAAGTTAAGAAAATCTGTGAAATGTATCTCACTCACGACCAGACACCGTGCTTAGGACCTTTCCCTTTGCGCTTATACCAGAAAAGTTAACAAAATCTGTGAAATGTATCTCACTCACGGCCAGACACCGTGTTTCAGACCTTTCCCTTTTGCGCTTATACCAGAAAAGTTAAAAAAATCTGTGAAATGTATCTCACTCACGGCCAGACACCGTGTTTCAGACCTTCCCCTTTTGCGCTTATACCAGTAAAGTTAAGAAAATCTGTGAAATGTATCTCACTCACGACCAGACACCGTGCTTAGGACCTTTCCCTTTGCGCTTATACCAGAAAAGTTAACAAAATCTGTGAAATGTATCTCACTCACGGCCAGACACCGTGTTTCAGACCTTTCCCTTTTGCGCTTATACCAGAAAAGTTAAAAAAATCTGTGAAATGTATCTCACTCACGGCCAGACACCGTGTTTCAGACCTTCCCCTTTTGCGCTTATACCAGTAAAGTTAAGAAAATCTGTGAAATGTATCTCACTCACGGCCAGACACCGTGTTTCAGACCTTTCCCTTTTGCGCTTATACCAGAAAAGTTAAAAAAATCTGTGAAATGTATCTCACTCACGGCCAGACACCGTGTTTCAGACCTTCCCCTTTTGCGCTTATACCAGTAAAGTTAAGAAAATCTGTGAAATGTATCTCACTCACGGCCAGACACCGTGTTTCAGACCTTTCCCTTTTGCGCTTATACCAGAAAAGTTAAAAAAATCTGTGAAATGTATCTCACTCACGGCCAGACACCGTGTTTCAGACCTTCCCCTTTTGCGCTTATACCAGTAAAGTTAAGAAAATCTGTGAAATGTATCTCACTCACGGCCAGACACCGTGTTTCAGACCTTCCCCTTTTGCGCTTATACCAGTAAAGTTAAGAAAATCTGTGAAATGTATCTCACTCACGACAAGACACCGTGCTTAGGACCTTTCCCTTTTGCGCTTATACCAGAAAAGTTAAAAAAATCTGTGAAATGTATCTCACTCACGGCCAGACACCGTGTTTCAGACCTTCCCCTTTTGCGCTTATACCAGAAAAGTTAAAAAAATCTGTGAAATGTATCTCACTCACGGCCAGACACCGTGTTTCAGACGTTTCCCTTTTGCGCTTATACCAGAAAAGTTAAAAAAATCTGTGAAATGTATCTCACTCACGACCAGACACCGTGCTTAGGACCTTTCCCTTTGCGCTTATACCAGAAAAGTTAAAAAAATCTGTGAAATGTATCTCACACACGACCAGACACCGTGCTTAGGACCTTTCCCTTTTGCGCTTATACCAGAAAAGTTAAAAAAATCTGTGAAATGTATCTCACTCACGGCCAGACACCGTGTTTCAGACCTTTCCCTTTTGCGCATATACCAGTAAAGTTAAGAAAATCTGTGAAATGTATCTCACTCACGGCCAGACACCGTGTTTCAGACCTTCCCCTTTTGCGCATATACCAGTAAAGTTAAGAAAATCTGTGAAATGTATCTCGCTCACGGCCAGACACCGTGTTTCAGACCTTCCCCTTTTGCGCTTATACCAGAAAAGTTAAAAAAATCTGTGAAATATATCTCACTCACGGCCAGACACCGTGTTTCAGACCTTCCCCTTTTGCGCTTATACCAGAAAAGTTAAGAAAATCTGTGAAATGTATCTCACTCACGACAAGACACCGTGCTTATGACCTTCTCCTTTTGCGCTTATACCAGAAAAGTTAAAAAAATCTGTGAAATGTATCTCACTCACGGCCAGACACCGTGTTTCAGACCTTCCCCTTTTGCGCTTATACCAGAAAAGTTAAAAAAATCTGTGAAATGTATCTCACTCACGGCCAGACACCGTGTTTCAGACGTTTCCCTTTTGCGCTTATACCAGAAAAGTTAAAAAAATCTGTGAAATGTATCTCACTCACGACCAGACACCGTGCTTAGGACCTTTCCCTTTTGCGCTTATACCAGAAAAGTTAAAAAAATCTGTGAAATGTATCTCACTCACGGCCAGACACCGTGTTTCAGACGTTTCCCTTTTAGCGCTTATACCAGAAAAGTTAAAAAAATCTGTGAAATGTATCTCACTCACGGCCAGACACCGTGTTTCAGACCTTTCCCTTTTGCGCTTATACCAGAAAAGTTAAAAAAATCTGTGAAATGTATCTCACTCACGGCCAGACACCGTGTTTCAGACGTTTCCCTTTTGCGCTTATACCAGAAAAGTTAAAAAAATCTGTGAAATGTATCTCACTCACGACCAGACACCGTGCTTAGGACCTTTCCCTTTTGCGCTTATACCAGAAAAGTTAAAAAAATCTGTGAAATGTATCTCACTCACGGCCAGACACCGTGTTTCAGACCTTCCCCTTTTGCGCTTATACCAGAAAAGTTAAGAAAATCTGTGAAATGTATCTCACTCACGACAAGACACCGTGCTTATGACCTTCTCCTTTTGCGCTTATACCAGAAAAGTTAAAAAAATCTGTGAAATGTATCTCACTCACGGCCAGACACCGTGTTTCAGACCTTTCCCTTTTGCGCTTATACCAGAAAAGTTAAAAAAATCTGTGAAATGTATCTCACTCACGGCCAGACACCGTGTTTCAGACCTTCCCCTTTTGCGCTTATACCAGAAAAGTTAAGAAAATCTGTGAAATGTATCTCACTCACGACAAGACACCGTGCTTATGACCTTCTCCTTTTGCGCTTATACCAGAAAAGTTAAAAAAATCTGTGAAATGTATCTCACTCACGGCCAGACACCGTGTTTCAGACGTTTCCCTTTTGCGCTTATACCAGTAAAGTTAAGAAAATCTGTGAAATGTATCTCACTCACGACAAGACACCGTGCTTATGACCTTCTCCTTTTGCGCTTATAGCAGTAAAGTTAAAAAAATCTGTGAAATGTATCTCATTCACGACCAGACACCGTGTTTCAGACGTTTCCCTTTTGCGCTTATACCAGAAAAGTTAAAAAAATCTGTGAAATGTATCTCACTCACGGCCAGACACCGTGTTTCAGACGTTTCCCTTTTAGCGCTTATACCAGAAAAGTTAAAAAAATCTGTGAAATGTATCTCACTCACGGCCAGACACCGTGTTTCAGACCTTTCCCTTTTGCGCTTATACCAGAAAAGTTAAAAAAATCTGTGAAATGTATCTCACTCACGGCCAGACACCGTGTTTCAGACGTTTCCCTTTTGCGCTTATACCAGAAAAGTTAAAAAAATCTGTGAAATGTATCTCACTCACGACCAGACACCGTGCTTAGGACCTTTCCCTTTTGCGCTTATACCAGAAAAGTTAAAAAAATCTGTGAAATGTATCTCACTCACGGCCAGACACCGTGTTTCAGACCTTCCCCTTTTGCGCTTATACCAGAAAAGTTAAGAAAATCTGTGAAATGTATCTCACTCACGACAAGACACCGTGCTTATGACCTTCTCCTTTTGCGCTTATACCAGAAAAGTTAAAAAAATCTGTGAAATGTATCTCACTCACGGCCAGACACCGTGTTTCAGACCTTTCCCTTTTGCGCTTATACCAGAAAAGTTAAAAAAATCTGTGAAATGTATCTCACTCACGGCCAGACACCGTGTTTCAGACCTTCCCCTTTTGCGCTTATACCAGAAAAGTTAAGAAAATCTGTGAAATGTATCTCACTCACGACAAGACACCGTGCTTATGACCTTCTCCTTTTGCGCTTATACCAGAAAAGTTAAAAAAATCTGTGAAATGTATCTCACTCACGGCCAGACACCGTGTTTCAGACGTTTCCCTTTTGCGCTTATACCAGTAAAGTTAAGAAAATCTGTGAAATGTATCTCACTCACGACAAGACACCGTGCTTATGACCTTCTCCTTTTGCGCTTATAGCAGTAAAGTTAAAAAAATCTGTGAAATGTATCTCATTCACGACCAGACACCGTGTTTCAGACGTTTCCCTTTTGCGCTTATACCAGAAAAGTTAAAAAAATCTGTGAAATGTATCTCACTCACGGCCAGACACCGTGTTTCAGACGTTTCCCTTTTAGGGGTGCGTAACGATTTGACGCGAACGATTTGCCGCAGTAACGATTTGACGCGAACGATTTGACGCGAACGATTCGCCGCGAACGATTTGCCGCGAACGATTTGCCGCGAACGATTCGCCGCGAACGATTTGCCGCGAACGATTCGCCGCGAACGATTTGCCGCGAACGATTTGCCGCGAACGATTTGCCGCGAACGATTTGACGCGGGGACAAATCTACTTGCCGCGCCAGGCAATTCGTTCCGGGACCATTCTGTCGCCTTAGTTTCACCAATTTTCGACCTCTTTTTCGCTTTTTTCTTCGATTATCAAGCTGTTTGCTCCGTGTACGGCAGTACTAAGATATCAGCGAAGCTGTTAAGACAACAGGCTCGCCCTTCGGGCTCGCTTTAAATCAATAGGCATAGTCCTAAGCCGGAGCCTAAGCCAAGCCGGGGTTTGCCTAAGCCTAAGCCAAAAATGAATACAGGGCTCGCTTCGCTTGCTCGCAGCCTAAGTTTGTAGGCTGTTATCTTGTTAGTTATACTGGAAATCCGACAGAAACAGCTCGATAATCGAAGAAAAAAGCGAAAAAGAGGTCGAAAATTGGTGAAACTAAGGCGACAGAATGGTCCCGGAACGAATTGCCTGGCGCGGCAAGTAGATTTGTCCCCGCGTCAAATCGTTCGCGGCAAATCGTTCGCGGCAAATCGTTCGCGGCGAATCGTTCGCGGCAAATCGTTCGCGGCGAATCGTTCGCGGCAAATCGTTCGCGGCGAATCGTTCGCGGCAAATCGTTCGCGGCAAATCGTTCGCGGCGAATCGTTCGCGTCAAATCGTTCGCGTCAAATCGTTACTGCGGCAAATCGTTCGCGTCAAATCGTTCTGCTCCCCCTTTTAGCGCTTATACCAGAAAAGTTAAAAAAATCTGTGAAATGTATCTCACTCACGGCCAGACACCGTGTTTCAGACCTTTCCCTTTTGCGCTTATACCAGAAAAGTTAAAAAAATCTGTGAAATGTATCTCACTCACGGCCAGACACCGTGTTTCAGACGTTTCCCTTTTGCGCTTATACCAGAAAAGTTAAAAAAATCTGTGAAATGTATCTCACTCACGACCAGACACCGTGCTTAGGACCTTTCCCTTTTGCGCTTATACCAGAAAAGTTAAAAAAATCTGTGAAATGTATCTCACTCACGGCCAGACACCGTGCTTAGGACCTTCCCCTTTTGCGCTTATACCAGTAAAGTTAAGAAAATCTGTGAAATGTATCTCACTCACGGCCAGACACCGTGTTTCAGACCTTCCCCTTTTGCGCTTATACCAGTAAAGTTAAGAAAATCTGTGAAATGTATCTCACTCACGACAAGACACCGTGCTTAGGACCTTTCCCTTTTGCGCTTATACCAGAAAAGTCAAAAAAATATGTAAAATGTATCTCACTCACGGCCAGACACCGTGTTTCAGACCTTCCCCTTTTGCGCTTATACCAGTAAAGTTAAGAAAATCTGTGAAATGTATCTCACTCACGACAAGACACCGTGCTTAGGACCTTTCCCTTTTGCGCTTATACCAGAAAAGTTAAGAAAATCTGTGAAATGTATCTCACTCACGACAAGACACCGTGCTTAGGACCTTTCCCTTTTGCGCTTATACCAGAAAAGTTAAAAAAATCTGTGAAATCTATCTCACTCACGGCCAGACACCGTGTTTCAGACCTTCCCCTTTTGCGCTTATACCAGAAAAGTTAAAAAAATCTGTGAAATGTATCTCACTCACGGCCAGACACCGTGTTTCAGACCTTCCCCTTTTGCGCTTATACCAGAAAAGTTAAAAAAATCTGTGAAATGTATCTCACTCACGGCCAGGCACCGTGTTTCAGACGTTTCCCTTTTGCGCTTATACCAGAAAAGTTAAAAAAATCTGTGAAATGTATCTCACTCACGGCCAGACACCGTGTTTCAGACCTTCCCCTTTTGCGCTTATACCAGAAAAGTTAAAAAAATCTGTGAAATGTATCTCACTCACGGCCAGACACCGTGCTTAGGACCTTCTCCTTTTGCGCTTATACCAGTAAAGTTAAAAAAATCTGTGAAATGTATCTCACTCACGACCAGACACCGTGCTTAGGACCTTTCCCTTTGCGCTTATACCAGAAAAGTTAAAAAAATCTGTGAAATGTATCTCACTCACGGCCAGACACCGTGTTTCAGACCTTTCCCTTTTGCGCTTATACCAGAAAAGTTAAAAAAATCTGTGAAATGTATCTCACTCACGGCCAGACACCGTGTTTCAGACCTTCCCCTTTTGCGCTTATACCAGTAAAGTTAAGAAAATCTGTGAAATGTATCTCACTCACGGCCAGACACCGTGCTTAGGACCTTTCCCTTTGCGCTTATACCAGAAAAGTTAACAAAATCTGTGAAATGTATCTCACTCACGGCCAGACACCGTGTTTCAGACCTTTCCCTTTTGCGCTTATACCAGAAAAGTTAAAAAAATCTGTGAAATGTATCTCACTCACGGCCAGACACCGTGTTTCAGACCTTCCCCTTTTGCGCTTATACCAGTAAAGTTAAGAAAATCTGTGAAATGTATCTCACTCACGGCCAGACACCGTGTTTCAGACCTTCCCCTTTTGCGCTTATACCAGTAAAGTTAAGAAAATCTGTGAAATGTATCTCACTCACGACAAGACACCGTGCTTAGGACCTTTCCCTTTTGCGCTTATACCAGAAAAGTTAAAAAAATCTGTGAAATGTATCTCACTCACGGCCAGACACCGTGTTTCAGACCTTCCCCTTTTGCGCTTATACCAGAAAAGTTAAAAAAATCTGTGAAATGTATCTCACTCACGGCCAGACACCGTGTTTCAGACGTTTCCCTTTTGCGCTTATACCAGAAAAGTTAAAAAAATCTGTGAAATGTATCTCACTCACGGCCAGACACCGTGTTTCAGACCTTCCCCTTTTGCGCTTATACCAGTAAAGTTAAGAAAATCTGTGAAATGTATCTCACTCACGGCCAGACACCGTGCTTAGGACCTTTCCCTTTGCGCTTATACCAGAAAAGTTAAAAAAATCTGTGAAATGTATCTCACTCACGGCCAGACACCGTGTTTCAGACCTTTCCCTTTTGCGCTTATACCAGAAAAGTTAAAAAAATCTGTGAAATGTATCTCGCTCACGGCCAGACACCGTGTTTCAGACCTTTCCCTTTTGCGCTTATACCAGAAAAGTTAAAAAAATCTGTGAAATGTATCTCACTCACGGCCAGACACCGTGTTTCAGACCTTCCCCTTTTGCGCTTATACCAGTAAAGTTAAGAAAATCTGTGAAATGTATCTCACTCACGGCCAGACACCGTGTTTCAGACCTTCCCCTTTTGCGCTTATACCAGAAAAGTTAAAAAAATCTGTGAAATGTATCTCACTCACGGCCAGACACCGTGCTTAGGACCTTCTCCTTTTGCGCTTATACCAGTAAAGTTAAAAAAATCTGTGAAATGTATCTCACTCACGACCAGACACCGTGCTTAGGACCTTTCCCTTTTGCGCTTATACCAGAAAAGTTAAAAAAATCTGTGAAATGTATCTCACTCACGGCCAGACACCGTGTTTCAGACCTTCCCCTTTTGCGCTTATACCAGTAAAGTTAAGAAAATCTGTGAAATGTATCTCACTCACGGCCAGACACCGTGTTTCAGACCTTTCCCTTTTGCGCTTATACCAGAAAAGTTAAAAAAATCTGTGAAATGTATCTCACTCACGGCCAGACACCGTGTTTCAGACGTTTCCCTTTTGCGCTTATACCAGTAAAGTTAAGAAAATCTGTGAAATGTATCTCACTCACGGCCAGACACCGTGTTTCAGACCTTCCCCTTTTGCGCTTATACCAGAAAAGTTAAAAAAATCTGTGAAATGTATCTCACTCACGGCCAGACACCGTGTTTCAGACGTTTCCCTTTTGCGCTTATACCAGAAAAGTTAAAAAAATCTGTGAAATGTATCTCGCTCACGGCCAGACACCGTGTTTCAGACCTTTCCCTTTTGCGCTTATACCAGAAAAGTTAAAAAAATCTGTGAAATGTATCTCACTCACGGCCAGACACCGTGTTTCAGACCTTCCCCTTTTGCGCTTATACCAGAAAAGTTAAAAAAATCTGTGAAATGTATCTCACTCACGGCCAGACACCGTGTTTCAGACCTTCCCCTTTTGCGCTTATACCAGTAAAGTTAAGAAAATCTGTGAAATGTATCTCACTCACGGCCAGACACCGTGTTTCAGACCTTTCCCTTTTGCGCTTATACCAGAAAAGTTAAAAAAATCTGTGAAATGTATCTCACTCACGGCCAGACACCGTGTTTCAGACGTTTCCCTTTTGCGCTTATACCAGTAAAGTTAAGAAAATCTGTGAAATGTATCTCACTCACGGCCAGACACCGTGCTTAGGACCTTTCCCTTTGCGCTTATACCAGAAAAGTTAAAAAAATCTGTGAAATGTATCTCACTCACGGCCAGACACCGTGTTTCAGACCTTTCCCTTTTGCGCTTATACCAGAAAAGTTAAAAAAATCTGTGAAATGTATCTCGCTCACGGCCAGACACCGTGTTTCAGACCTTTCCCTTTTGCGCTTATACCAGAAAAGTTAAAAAAATCTGTGAAATGTATCTCACTCACGGCCAGACACCGTGTTTCAGACCTTCCCCTTTTGCGCTTATACCAGTAAAGTTAAGAAAATCTGTGAAATGTATCTCACTCACGGCCAGACACCGTGTTTCAGACCTTCCCCTTTTGCGCTTATACCAGAAAAGTTAAAAAAATCTGTGAAATGTATCTCACTCACGGCCAGACACCGTGCTTAGGACCTTCTCCTTTTGCGCTTATACCAGTAAAGTTAAAAAAATCTGTGAAATGTATCTCACTCACGACCAGACACCGTGCTTAGGACCTTTCCCTTTGCGCTTATACCAGAAAAGTTAAAAAAATCTGTGAAATGTATCTCACTCACGGCCAGACACCGTGTTTCAGACCTTTCCCTTTTGCGCTTATACCAGAAAAGTTAAAAAAATCTGTGAAATGTATCTCACTCACGGCCAGACACCGTGCTTAGGACCTTTCCCTTTGCGCTTATACCAGAAAAGTTAAAAAAATCTGTGAAATGTATCTCACTCACGGCCAGACACCGTGTTTCAGACCTTTCCCTTTTGCGCTTATACCAGAAAAGTTAAAAAAATCTGTGAAATGTATCTCGCTCACGGCCAGACACCGTGTTTCAGACCTTTCCCTTTTGCGCTTATACCAGTAAAGTTAAGAAAATCTGTGAAATGTATCTCACTCACGGCCAGACACCGTGTTTCAGACCTTCCCCTTTTGCGCTTATACCAGAAAAGTTAAAAAAATCTGTGAAATGTATCTCACTCACGGCCAGACACCGTGCTTAGGACCTTCTCCTTTTGCGCTTATACCAGTAAAGTTAAAAAAATCTGTGAAATGTATCTCACTCACGACCAGACACCGTGCTTAGGACCTTTCCCTTTGCGCTTATACCAGAAAAGTTAAAAAAATCTGTGAAATGTATCTCACTCACGGCCAGACACCGTGTTTCAGACCTTTCCCTTTTGCGCTTATACCAGAAAAGTTAAAAAAATCTGTGAAATGTATCTCACTCACGGCCAGACACCGTGCTTAGGACCTTTCCCTTTGCGCTTATACCAGAAAAGTTAAAAAAATCTGTGAAATGTATCTCACTCACGGCCAGACACCGTGTTTCAGACCTTTCCCTTTTGCGCTTATACCAGAAAAGTTAAAAAAATCTGTGAAATGTATCTCGCTCACGGCCAGACACCGTGTTTCAGACCTTTCCCTTTTGCGCTTATACCAGAAAAGTTAAAAAAATCTGTGAAATGTATCTCACTCACGGCCAGACACCGTGTTTCAGACCTTCCCCTTTTGCGCTTATACCAGTAAAGTTAAGAAAATCTGTGAAATGTATCTCACTCACGGCCAGACACCGTGTTTCAGACCTTCCCCTTTTGCGCTTATACCAGAAAAGTTAAAAAAATCTGTGAAATGTATCTCACTCACGGCCAGACACCGTGCTTAGGACCTTCTCCTTTTGCGCTTATACCAGTAAAGTTAAAAAAATCTGTGAAATGTATCTCACTCACGACCAGACACCGTGCTTAGGACCTTTCCCTTTGCGCTTATACCAGAAAAGTTAAAAAAATCTGTGAAATGTATCTCACTCACGGCCAGACACCGTGTTTCAGACCTTTCCCTTTTGCGCTTATACCAGAAAAGTTAAAAAAATCTGTGAAATGTATCTCACTCACGGCCAGACACCGTGTTTCAGACCTTCCCCTTTTGCGCTTATACCAGTAAAGTTAAGAAAATCTGTGAAATGTATCTCACTCACGGCCAGACACCGTGTTTCAGACCTTTCCCTTTTGCGCTTATACCAGAAAAGTTAAAAAAATCTGTGAAATGTATCTCACTCACGGCCAGACACCGTGTTTCAGACGTTTCCCTTTTGCGCTTATACCAGTAAAGTTAAGAAAATCTGTGAAATGTATCTCACTCACGACCAGACACCGTGCTTAGGACCTTTCCCTTTGCGCTTATACCAGAAAAGTTAACAAAATCTGTGAAATGTATCTCACTCACGGCCAGACACCGTGTTTCAGACCTTTCCCTTTTGCGCTTATACCAGAAAAGTTAAAAAAATCTGTGAAATGTATCTCACTCACGGCCAGACACCGTGTTTCAGACCTTCCCCTTTTGCGCTTATACCAGTAAAGTTAAGAAAATCTGTGAAATGTATCTCACTCACGACCAGACACCGTGCTTAGGACCTTTCCCTTTGCGCTTATACCAGAAAAGTTAACAAAATCTGTGAAATGTATCTCACTCACGGCCAGACACCGTGTTTCAGACCTTTCCCTTTTGCGCTTATACCAGAAAAGTTAAAAAAATCTGTGAAATGTATCTCACTCACGGCCAGACACCGTGTTTCAGACCTTCCCCTTTTGCGCTTATACCAGTAAAGTTAAGAAAATCTGTGAAATGTATCTCACTCACGGCCAGACACCGTGTTTCAGACCTTTCCCTTTTGCGCTTATACCAGAAAAGTTAAAAAAATCTGTGAAATGTATCTCACTCACGGCCAGACACCGTGTTTCAGACCTTCCCCTTTTGCGCTTATACCAGTAAAGTTAAGAAAATCTGTGAAATGTATCTCACTCACGGCCAGACACCGTGTTTCAGACCTTTCCCTTTTGCGCTTATACCAGAAAAGTTAAAAAAATCTGTGAAATGTATCTCACTCACGGCCAGACACCGTGTTTCAGACCTTCCCCTTTTGCGCTTATACCAGTAAAGTTAAGAAAATCTGTGAAATGTATCTCACTCACGGCCAGACACCGTGTTTCAGACCTTCCCCTTTTGCGCTTATACCAGTAAAGTTAAGAAAATCTGTGAAATGTATCTCACTCACGACAAGACACCGTGCTTAGGACCTTTCCCTTTTGCGCTTATACCAGAAAAGTTAAAAAAATCTGTGAAATGTATCTCACTCACGGCCAGACACCGTGTTTCAGACCTTCCCCTTTTGCGCTTATACCAGAAAAGTTAAAAAAATCTGTGAAATGTATCTCACTCACGGCCAGACACCGTGTTTCAGACGTTTCCCTTTTGCGCTTATACCAGAAAAGTTAAAAAAATCTGTGAAATGTATCTCACTCACGACCAGACACCGTGCTTAGGACCTTTCCCTTTGCGCTTATACCAGAAAAGTTAAAAAAATCTGTGAAATGTATCTCACACACGACCAGACACCGTGCTTAGGACCTTTCCCTTTTGCGCTTATACCAGAAAAGTTAAAAAAATCTGTGAAATGTATCTCACTCACGGCCAGACACCGTGTTTCAGACCTTTCCCTTTTGCGCATATACCAGTAAAGTTAAGAAAATCTGTGAAATGTATCTCACTCACGGCCAGACACCGTGTTTCAGACCTTCCCCTTTTGCGCATATACCAGTAAAGTTAAGAAAATCTGTGAAATGTATCTCGCTCACGGCCAGACACCGTGTTTCAGACCTTCCCCTTTTGCGCTTATACCAGAAAAGTTAAAAAAATCTGTGAAATATATCTCACTCACGGCCAGACACCGTGTTTCAGACCTTTCCCTTTTGCGCTTATACCAGAAAAGTTAAGAAAATCTGTGAAATGTATCTCGCTCACGGCCAGACACCGTGTTTCAGACCTTCCCCTTTTGCGCTTATACCAGAAAAGTTAAGAAAATCTGTGAAATGTATCTCACTCACGACCAGACACCGTGTTTCAAACCTTCAGACCGCCACTGTAATATAAATTACGCTTCGATAAATTTGAGCATTTTATAATTTAAACATTTTATTTGATAAATAGCGGTTTGTGGCATAAATAGCTAGATCAAAATCTTAAGCTGACACGTCTTTGACGGGCGGTGCCGTCGACGTAGAGCAGAAAATCGATTTCACTCTCGTTGCACTTCTTTTTGAAGCGGAGACACATCGTGTGCTTCGGACCGTACTGAATGTTTTCGCTGCGGCAGTAACGCTGAAAATGAGTGGGCTTTGGGCACGCATTGGAGTTAATGAAGACAGACCCTCATTCTGGAGCAATTCTCCTTGATCATCTGCATCTTTTGTGTCGCCTGAAGGTCGCCAATCCCGGTGAACTTCTAAAGGCCATGAGGAATTCATGATTACAATGCCGAAAGTAGATTACGAGGCCGGCTAGAGCGTCCAAATTGGACATGAAGAGAATTACGGCGAGGAAAAGCGCCCTCATAACTAGAGAGGGAAATGGAATGAAATTGATTTCCCTTTGCCATCGACCGTAGACGATGGTGATGCAAAAAGATGAGTCATAGTCACACGCTGCAGTCATATCCGTCTTCCGTGATCTGTTCATTGTCCTATCTTGATTTCGATTACTCAAGCTCTGCGATTCATCAACGGCTGAATCATCCGAAAACCCCTCTTCACGATCCTCGAGGACAAATCCCCGCTTCAGTCACCCCCTCACTGCCTCGCAATGCGGCTCCTTTACATAGTTCTTCTGATTCTTCTTGTGGATTCTTCCCACACCTACCAAATTACGCATCCGATCAAAGTCCACTGCGACAAGAAGGAAATGAAGAAGTTCTGCTACCGACGTTGCCTCGTTAGTTGCTTCCTTCGCAACGAATTTTCCGGATCTTTTCAGAACTGCATCGGCTCGCTTCAAAGTAACTTTTTCACCGCGGAGATGTACACCTGCATGGCGGGGAAGAAATGTATCGATTTGGTGAAGATCGGGTGGAGCGTTCACAGACCGGAAAACGCGATGCACTAACAAATAAGAACCTAACAACAACAGCAACAACGAACGGCTTTACTGGATCACATGGTCCTCCTTCTTCTTCGCCTCCTTCCGACGGCGCTCGAACGCCTTCCGCACAGACGGCTTGATCCGCTCGAAGGGTCGTTCCTTATTGGCCATCTCGCGTTGTTTCTCCATGAACGCCCGATAAACGGTCCATTCTTCCATTGTCACTCCGGCGATTTCTGTAGCGAACTGCACATCTGGTAGGTCGAGGATTTTCGACAGCGTCGGGTTCTCCTGAAAGAGTACCATAACGAAGGAAACTGGAGCGCAGGATACCATTTTGAACTGAGGCTTCTTGGGATCGGGTGTTGTGTATTTCCCCGTCTTCTGGAGAAAGTCGTGCCTCATGATGATCTCGTCGAGGCTCATGTCTACCCATCTCGTGCACATCTTGAATTCGTCGCCTTCGATGCGCATCATGAAGTAAATATACTCGTACTTCTGTTCTAATTCTTCAAGGTTAGTGATGACGATGTGCGGTGTCTTCTCGAGCATGGCTCGGATCTAAACTATTAACCGCATGAAGGTAAGAAGAGCCGTAACTATAGTGACACTATCGAAACCCTATGTAAGATATTCACAGATATCACTATCGACCCACCTCGCCTCTGGCAAAGAAGTTCGTTAGCCCCTCCACAAGCGTCGCCATCTGCTTTCCATCGCTTGTGAACAAAATAGCCGGACAAGTACGCACTATTCGTCCCATCTCCTTTCCTGCTAGGATTCCAGAATTGAAGAAGACTGACAAACGGTCGAATATCGACTCAGCGGAGACGGCGAGGAGTTCCTCGGGATAGCTGAAGAGTTTCAAGTGAACACGAACAAAAAGTCACCCGATACCTGGCCAACATTCTCATCGCATCTTCAAAGGTCATGCCGCACGTTTCCACGAGGGCGTCAAGCACTTTCATCGACTTCTCTCCTTGTACAACAAGCGCTTTGAACAGTTCTGAGCGTTTGACGAACGCGTCCAACAGGAATTCAGGCTTAACGCCTAAAAACGCGGTGAATAAGAAGAACAACAAACCTGACCTGCATCAACGAGAGTGTGGAGAGGTTTCAACATCCTCTGGAGCGCATCTTCGTCCCCAAGAGGAAGAATGAATGTCTTGCCTTCCCTCCGGAGCTCGTGGGTCACACGTTTCAGCATATCAGCTCCGACTTTCAGTTCGGCGGACGAGTAGCCGGAATACGATTCTTGTTCGGCTACGATACATAACAGCCTTGAGGTCCTCTGGTAGAGGAATTGCCCGAAAAGACGTCGTCCGAGCACCGAAGCCATCAGAATCTGAAGAGATGTGACAGTAAGACGAGACGACGCAGTGCAAACGACGTGGGTGGTCCTGAGACAGATCGTTCGCTTGATGAGATGAGCCACACCACCTTACCAGACGGAAAAGTCTGCTCATTCTAGACGTCTAGAGAACAAAAGCCAGCGGAATACTGCGCATAAGGAGAACCCACAGATGGGAATCTAACCCGTGAGAACGCGGACCAACTGCACTATCGGGAAAAGTTTATTTTCCACACTACAAATAATATTAGTAAGAAATGCGTTATTTAAATGCTTGACTGCAGAAGAATCAATTAGACAAATTACAAAATGAAATCAGAGAGCGCGAGATTAGGAACGAAGACAAAAACCTGTAGGAGATTTTGAGATTACAATTCAAACGACATTGTGCGTGACGAGAGTTCGAGATTCATCACTGTGTTCTCAACTGATACTCGCCGTTCTGGGTAATGTATCGTACCCATGGTAGCGCTTGGTAGCCGCTCTTCTCGATAATCTTTAGATAACGAACCTGAGAAGTAAAGAACGATAGAGGAGGAGCGATTAAGTCGCACTCACCTGGATGCCGGAAGTTGTAAAATACGGGATTTCAAATTTCACCTTAATAGGTGGTCGCCCCTCCTTTTCTTCGCTGGTCACGGAGGGTAGATTAAAGTGGGCGCGCATGAGGAACTCCTTGCCTCCGGGGAAACTCTTGATTGTCCACACGAAAGAGCTCAACTCTGGCGCGTACTTCACCGTTCCTATGGACGTCTTGAACTTCGGGGAATCTGCGTCACTGGGAACAGGAATAATCACTTCGACATTGTTGGCGGTTGAGCGACGCTTGAACTGAGATTTCGCCTGAAATACGAAATGAAAGAATGTACCTTCGTATATGCTTGACTACCTTGATCATGTACTCTACTCTAGAATGCGAATAACGCTCCACTACCGCCTCAATCCAGATCAGCGGCTTCACAACGGTCATCAGCCTGTAGTTCATCAACTCAAACTCTCCATCGGGTGGTATAAAACTGATCGTACGGTCATTCTCGAATCGGGACAACCTCACACACTGGTGGAACTTCACGTCTTCTAGTTCCACGGATTTGCCCTTTCCACCACCTGAAATCAAGGAATAGGAACAGGAGCCTCTCGACTTCCACATACGTCCGTTACTTTCGAAAAGCACCTTGTCGTTCAAACCAAGTCTCAACTCGGGCATTCCTGTGAGATAGACACGCATCTTTACCGATCCGACGATCTCGCTCTGGAGTACGGTGCCATTCGCGTTGGCCAGGAGGTTAACCGACTCGATGACGTCGAGAAACACTTCGTTCTTGCGGTACTTGATGCCTTCGGAGCGCCAAGAAACGGCGTTTGTTACCGCCATCGGAGGACGCGGCGCGGCCTCCAACTTATGACCTTCTTGAGTGATGTACTCTTGGAGAATCTTGCCATCTGTTGTTTGTGGGTAGCCGAAATCCATCATTTCATCGAGGAGCTCGTAGATGATGACGAAGTTATCACGAATCGACTCTTCTTCGACGTCTTTGAAGTATTCGGTGAAGACCTGGACGCATTTGTACAAGAAGGCGAGCACGACGGCGACGTTCACGTTCTTAGTCGACGTCGAAACCACTGAAACAATCTGTCAGAACCCAGAACTTAGCATCATGCTTACAATATACGTTGTTACATTTGATGTAAACGAAAGTTGCTTCTGGGACGGTGATGATGGGAGATTGCTGACCTTCCTCCTCCATTTCCATAAGCACCGGGATGAATTTTTCAATGACGGACATGTCGACATCGCCTCTGTAGTTCCTGGCTATTATGACCTGAAATGAAACTCCATATAGATAGAACCCAAGTAGTCAATAAGTTGACTGATAGCAATCTTATCATGACGACATTGTTATCTCGAGCATAATCATGGGCAAACAACTGCCGTGATGTTATTCCCCTCTGATTATATCGCCTTTTCCATTATAATTCTATTATGAAAAGGTTAAACAAACAATTTCTGGGAAAACAGGACTCAGAACTAGTTTGTGTGTAGAGTCCGTTAGATGATAAGAGAAAAATATAATTATTCACACTACGTTCCCTCAGCTTTAGTGTTTCTAATGGCGACGCAAAACAGATTAGTCTTGTGAGATTAACTCGGGTTGCCATAGCTATGTGGTTCGAAACAAGCAAAAAGCGCAATCACATAACAGCAATTTTAGGCATAAACCGTGACTACGTGAAGTTGTCGGCAGATTCACAGGTTTCCTTGCTGCCTGAATTCGAAAGAGGAATCTTAACGAGTTTTCTATCGAAATTGATAAACTCCATCCCGATTCACAATTTTCGCACCAAAAAACGCAATTCCGTTATCAGCCGTTCCAGCAGCGCGAGCGCTATCAGCAGACAACCCAAACGAAGCGGAGATAATTCCTCACCGGCCGACACCAGAAGAAAGACTCACCTTGCCCTTGAGATCGAGGATGAATATCGCCGAGGACGACATTCTGAAAGCTTCGGGTTCACTGCCTGAAACGACTCGGTGCTGAACGTGGCGACAAGAACCTGAAGTCGCGATAAGAGCACACAGTTGACATGGAAACAGGCTGAAGGAGGCGCGAAACGACGTGTGTGGTCGCGGAGAAGAATTGATTTTCCGAGGGAGAGCCTCGCTTGGCTCGAGACGGATGAATGCGTCGAGACGAGTGGGACAGACAGAGACGGAGACTCGTGGCCGGATGAGACTTGAGGTGGACAAACACAGCGCGAAGTGGCGTTGTTAACTCGTTTGGATACAGCCACTGAGATCTGCAGAGCCCGTTTGAGGCGATCTAAACGATTAGTGGATGATTTATTTGGACGTTGGAAAGCCATCCCTCTCATCATTACAGCTCAGTTTGTGTTGTTTTGCGTTCTATTGTGCTCCATTTCTGTCGAATATTTAGATAGTTAAATACGATATGTTGCTATGTACGGCCACTTTGATGTTTAGTGTTACCAAGTGATTTAAGCTTTTATTTTTCCGCGAAGATCAATAGAGAGCATAGTGGTGAGAGGTTTTATTGTACAGATGATACACATTTACTGATAGAATCTAACATTAAGGCACCCGGAAGTCATCGAGAAACGTTGGCAAGGAATATAATCGAGATGGCGATCTAAAACGGGACTTATTTACAGGAAACGGGAAGGAACTTTTACCTCGGGCACTCTAGAAAAACGTAGGGAACCCTTGGGTAGCGGATGGCGACGGGAGAGGCGGATTTTGAAGGAATGTCACAACCTCGGCGATGCCAGCTCCCGCATGGATCGCGCGGACGATCATGGCGTTATGTTCCTGGAGGGTGGAAAGCACCTGCTTGGTTTCATGCAGTTCCTTGGAGAGCTCCTGTTCGCGTTGCTTTCTGTGAGCACGGGACAGTTTCGCGGCCAGATTGTTCCTATCTCTTCTCTCGCGGTACTTTTTCCTTTCCTCCTCACTCAAGATTGCTTCCTTAACGGGCTTTGAAGGGGCCTTTCGGACACCGATGTTCTCTTTGTCACCCTCATCAGGAGAAGCTGGCTGAGAACTAAAACCAGAATCATTGATAGCAGAAGGGGAAACTGAAACTTGGGGCTGAGGGATGGGAGGCGCCGGAAGGCCGAAGTTGGGATAGGGGTGGAAGTAGCTGCCCGGAGGGGGTGGCGGGACAGCCGCCGATTGGTAGTAGTAGGACTGGGGCGGATAGTAAGCCATGGAAGTTGTCTCAAGCGATGACGCAACAGACTGCGGAGTCGCGCGCCGACCGAGGATCTCGGCGGAGGCGGGCCTTCCGCGTCCTTACCGGTAAACAACACTCGAACCCGGCGCCGCAGAGGGGGTCCGACGGTCCCGGACAGGTGGGATCGGGCCGTACGCGGCTATTATCTTATCGGCACTGGGGAAGGAAGGGAGGGAAAGTGAAGGATAAACAGAGCAAGCATAGGGATCTTAGGCGAGCGATCGACAGAAGGCCCCAAATGGTCGTAAATTAGGGGTTTCGATGATTGGGATTTGCTTGGGAGTTAGCAAAAGAAACCGCAGAGGAATGTTCTGTTATACCTAACAAATAATAGCAAATATTCATCACTGTATAGAAGTGAAATCACAAATCACAGAAAACTGGTCATTACAAAAAAAATTTCAAGATACAGTTGCATAATGACAGGACCACCCTGTTGTTTCACGGTTTTTAACAAAACCGTGTCCTCAGCGATATTTTCCACTTGAAAGAGCAACTCTTTCCGGCGATCTACCCAAGGTTTCGAAAAAATTTCGACCGCTCCTCTCCACTCCTCTAGCATAAGAACCGTTGCTCATAATCGTGTATAAGGCATTGAAGCTAGAGGTGTCAAATACTGACAGAATGTGCGAACGGTCTTTCGCAGCCATCGCACTTCTCGTCTTTCGCCGAAGACGATCACATTCTCACCTTCATGAAAAGTGTCTCCCACATGTTCCGCTCTGTCTACGTCTCAGCGGCTGTCTCGTTCCGCCTTCGGACTCCTTCGCCAGGGAGTGGCCTCAGTCGCCAATATTGCGCAACGCCGAAACTTTTGCGCAATCTTCCAACACCCTCAAAACACTTTCCTTTCATTCTGCATTGTTTGTGTCTGCTAGACTACTACTTTAATTTATTGCCTTTATCTCTTTTATAGCTTATTCGCCCACCTTGTAAATCTCCACTTAATCCTCGACCTCCTCTTCGGCATTAAGGATCCCTCTCCATTGGGAAGCGATCGATCGCACTGCGTGAGGCCAAGAAGCTTATCTGATCGGCCGGCAAGGGCCTCACCGTGAGTGGACTATCGATTCAGGTCACGCGCCCCAACTGCGAACGGCAAACGAACGCTTTTCGGTTATGTGAGGATGGGAATGTCGCCGAGGAGCGAAGGGAGAAAAGTGCGAAAGACTGTTGGCACTTGGGGCTGAAGGTAGGGGAACTTCCGGAAAGATGCTGAATCGACAATTAGGAAGAAAATTCAAGTTGATCCGGTGACCGAAACATGCACAAAGGACACTTCAAGTCGTCTTGGATGATTCTTGCAGAATCAGATCCACTTTCATGTGGGTGCCTATCGCAAAATCTCTGAGCGTAAATGCCACCAGATGGTTGTCGACATCCCGGAATTAATTCGATCGCTTTTGACAACGCTCTTAATATGAGGGCGCCGCCCTGGAGACGTATTCCGTTCGAAAATGAAAGTGTTTGTTGCATTCTCCCTTTTGTTCCTGATGGTCGCCATCATCCAGGCTCTTCCTGCGGAGCGTAATCAACTTGATGACTACGAACCTGTACTGATGAATCGCAGAAAGCGAAAATCTGTGCAATCATCCCCGGAATCCCTCTGCCGCCTTCGTGGTGCTTCTAAAGTGAAGACTTTGCGGATATATCTCGCAATAAAGTTTTATTTTATTAACTTTGTTTTTCGTCGATCGTTTCTACAGTGTATCATGTTCGAGCTTCGTGGGAGTGTCACATATGAAGAACTAAAAGTATGCACTCTCGGATTAGCTCGAAACATCCTCTGCGGTGTCCTTTGCTAACTCCCAAGCAAATCCCCATCATCCAAACCCCTAATTTACGACCATTTGGGGCCTTCTGTCGATCGCTCGCCTAAGATCCCTATGCTTGCTCTGTTTATCCTTCACTTTCCCTCCCTTCCTTCCCCAGTGCCGATAAGATAATAGCCGCGTACGGCCCGATCCCACCTGTCCGGGACCGTCGGACCCCCTCTGCGGCGCCGGGTTCGAGTGTTGTTTACCGGTAAGGACGCGGAAGGCCCGCCTCCGCCGAGATCCTCGGTCGGCGCGCGACTCCGCAGTCTGTTGCGTCATCGCTTGAGACAACTTCCATGGCTTACTATCCGCCCCAGTCCTACTACTACCAATCGGCGGCTGTCCCGCCACCCCCTCCGGGCAGTTACTTCCACCCCTATCCCAACTTTGGCCTCCCGGCGCCTCCCATCCCTCAGCCCCAAGTGTCCCCTCCAACAAGCTCCGTCAACGACTCAGGCATCCATTCACAGCCGCCGTCGCCCGATGAAGATGACAAGGAGAACGTCATCATCCCAAAGCTCCCGAAGTCGGTCAAGGAATCGAGTCTCAACGATGATGAAAGGAGGAAGTATCGCGAGAAGAGAGATCGGAACAATCAGGCGGCGAAACTATCTCGGTTTCACAGAAAGGAGCGCGAGCAGAAGCTCTCCTCGCAGCTCTTCCAGGCTACCGAGATGAACGCATCGCTGAACAGGGAACTGGCCACCCTCAAGGAGCACTACTCCCAAATGGTCCAAACTCTCCATCAGACGATCACGCAGCTGAAAGCGTCCGGCGCCGACACCTCCAACCTGATGAAGCTTCTCGAGTGTTCGCCTCTAGTGCCTCCACAGAATCCGTCGCTGATGCCCCCGCCTAACCACCCAGGATTCACGCCTTTCTTCTGATCTACAGTGAGTCTTTTTAGAATTTCCAAAAATTTCGAATAAGTTTATAGCTGAACAATTGTGCAACGATCTTATCCACAACAGTCGTAAGCGAATTCAAGAAATCTTTGAAATAACGCCCCTCTTTCAGTAACCTCCGATCTCCACATCAACGCTCCTCCATGCTTGCCGGGTTCATTCGCGACAGATTCTATGCCTGATAACATTCCCTTTTACCTTCTTGACCCTTATGTCGTCTGCGATAAAGTGCTAAAAGTGACACCTCGAAGAGTGGTAGCAAGATCACGTCCACCTTTCATCTCTTAGAAGGAGAACAATCGTTGCTGTGCATGTTTAGACAAGTAGTCAGAAATCTTATCTTCTGGTCAGATTTGCGCGCGTTTTTTGGATCTCTTTCTTCCCGCGCTATTTGTTTGCATTACGGTGCATCATCGTCAGTCATCGTAACCGCAATCTTGCATAAGGTCGCCGACCACGACTCTCACCGCTGCGATGTGATAGTCGCCGGCGATACAAGACCCACAGTGCCATAGAGTCGTCGGTTTAATTACCCAAGTTTGAGGTAAACATTAGATCCGCTCTTTCAAATGGAAGTGGCGAGATAAATTTTGGAACTGCGTCTCTCTGGAGATGCTTATAATCAGAACTGGAGCAAGGGAGCATTGTTGTCCAACGGTTGAACCTGCAAGCTAAACTTCTACTTTTACTTGGGGACGAAACGAGATAAACGCTTCAGTTCTCCACAAAAAAAAAGATCAAGACTTCACGCATTTACAAGTGGCGCTCGTCTCTGAAGACTCAATCGAAGGCGCCACGCGGGATTGAGCACCATCGCAACGCACGTGGCGCGCGTTCTTCTCCTTGAAGGTACATTTTACTTTCCATGCTTACTCCCCTATCATGTCAATCCTGTTAAGCGTTGGCGGAGAAAATGCGAGTTGCGACAGGATGAATTCATTATTCCTTATTATAAGCATCTCCAGAGAGACGCAGTTCCAAAATTTATCTCGCCACTTCCATTTGAAAGAGCGGATCTAATGTTTACCTCAAACTTGGGTAATTAAACCGACGACTCTCTGGCGCTGTGGGTCTTGTGTCGCCGGCGATTGTTTCTCTGCTGCGGCGCGAGTCGTGGTTGTAGATCCCTTCTCACATCACAGCGCCAATGCGATCACCGACCACGACTCGCGCCACTACGACGTGATAGTCGCCGGCGATATAAGACCCACAGCGCCAGAGAATCGTCGGTTTAATTACCCAAGTTTGAGGTAAACATTAGATCCGCTCTTTCAAATGGAAGTGGCGAGATAAATTTTGAAACTGCGTCTCTCTGGAGATGCTTATATTGAGGAGATGTGACGATTCTTGGCGATTCATTCTGTCGAAGATGAGATGCTTTTCTCTACCAAGCCTCCAGATACGCACTTACTTTGAAATGTGTGAAGTCTTGATCTTTTTTTGTGAAGAAATGAAGCGGACAAGTCTGCTCCCAACATATATCAGCATTCTCGCTACTTTATATATTTGAGCCGTTTATAGGTTTTATCATAAACACAGCTCACCCTATTTCTCATTATAAGTTTTCTCACTTTCTCATCTTTCTCATCAGAGCCCTGATTACAGTGCATGCGATGCGATCGCCGTCGCTGCGCTGTGATGTGGGGAAGGATTTATTTTTCAGAAGTACATATTTATTTTTCTCGCCAGAAAAGAAGGAGAAGAAGAAGAAGGTTACTGTCGGTTGACGAAGACAGCCGAGCGGGGAGGGCACGGGCAGTAGGCGGCGTCGGCGCCGGGGATTCCGGGTCCTCCAGTGGTGCCGGGAGTTCCGTTGTGTCCACGAGCTCCGGGGTGACCGGCAGGGCCGGCGGGCCCTCGGTGGCCGGGGACTCCAGGGGCGCCGTCGTGTCCATGCTTTCCAGGAGCGCCAGCAGGTCCGACGTGGCCAGGGGCTCCGCGCGGTCCCTGCTTTCCCTTGCCGCGCTGTCCGTCTTTTCCGGCGGGTCCGGGGTGTCCAGGCTGACCCTTGAGTCCGGGGGCGCCGGCCGCTCCAGCGGCGCCTGGCTGTCCAGGGTGGCCGTCCTTTCCGTGAACGCCGTTCTGTCCCGGATGGCCGTCGGGGCCTTTGGGGCCGACAGGTCCGTCTTCTCCCTTGGGTCCGGGAGGTCCGGCGGGGCACTTGATGCACGACTTGTCCTAAAGAGGGCGTCAGACCTGTGCGCTCTCAGGAGGGACTCACCACGGGGGCGCAGGTGATGGGGGCGAAGGTGGAGAGGTTGTCCTCTCCCTTGGGGCCGGGGGCGCCAGGGAGGCCGTCTTTTCCGGGGTGACCGGGGGGTCCGGGTGGACCCGGTGGACACGTGGGCTTCGTGGGCTCGCACTGGCACCACGCGGGGAGTCCGTTGAAGTTCTGACGCTTCTGACGGAAGATGCTGTTGAAGGGGTTCTCGCGGGGCTTCGTGGGTGGGCTCACGGAGAGCTGCACGTCCATCATCTGACTCCAGGCGCCGTCGGTGTCGAGACGAAAGGCCTGGACACCCTTGACGACCTCGTCGTGGGTCTCGCTGATGGTGGAGTAGAGCGAGGGGATGACGAAGAGGCAGGTCAGAAGGGCGATCGTGGAGCAGGCCGAGGCCACGCCGACGAGAAGCTTCACTTCGTGCATCTCGGGTGAGTCCGAGGAGGGTGCAGAGGGCATCGGAGGGGCGCTTATATAGAATCTGTCCCTTCGGAGACCGGTTGGGATCTCCAAAAAAGTGAGCGCAGGCGCGGAACAACTGATCACAACGTTGTGTGGCGGCGGATTTTTTTCCAAAAGCTTCTTAAGTGCGGCTGAATTTAAAGAAGACCCTTTATTAATTGGAACGTTGAGATTTAACGAAAGCAAACAAGTTTCAAAATGTTAGTGAACTCAATAAATCACTGAAAACAAATGCCATGAACTTGAACTGAATTTCCTCCTTCTATATGGCGTAAACTATGTATCTTCTTTTCGCTCACACGACCGGAGCGGTCGCTGTTTGGAAAGTGTTCAGCTTGCTCGCTGTTTTCTGATATGATAAGCCTGTTCGTATTAAACAAAACAAGATCGTGACGATCAGTAGAGCCCAGGTGGCGGCATAATAACACAAAAAGTCCGAACAAGCCTTTGTGTTTCAGAAGAAAATTGAGTTTGCAGTTTTTAATCAATTTCTTCTTACACTAAATCATTTCTTTTTACGAAGTGGACAAATCCCACAACTAGTGTGTTGTTCCGCTATATATCTTTATTTGTCATTTTCTGAAATACAAAAGGAAGAAATAAGAAAATACTGAAAAGAGCGTACTTCTTAGGACTTTTCTTAGGTACTTTTCTTATTATCTTTCGATTGCTTATATCATTTTTATTCATTTGGTATTTTTGGAATCAATGGCATTCAACATGTACCATAGCATGTGATACTCACAATTCTCTAAGCATTATCTGTCATGTGGACATGGCTTCATTTATCTACTTACTTTAGAGTTCGGTCAAGAGTAATTGGGTAATCAAACCGTTTTATTTACATAGGAGTTTTTATTTTACGTGCCTAAACTTCATGACGTTGGCGGGAGAAAATGTCATCGCTCCGGCCATGCACGCGGCCCAAAGAATATGCCAGCTTCGACAGCATCGCCGAGAATCGTCCACTTCTCCTTATTATAAGCATCTCTAGAGAGACGCAGATCTCTTTCAAATGGAAGTGGCGAGATAAATTTTGGAACTGCGCCTCTCTGGAGATGCTTATAATGAGAAGAACGGGACGATTCATGGCGATTCATCTTGTCGAAGTTGAGATGCCTTTCTCCAACAAGGTTCGATAGGTTAGCCCACAAGTTTTTGTTCCACAGAAGTTAGAGAAACATGTTTATTTCCTCAAAATTCAATTACGGTCTAATTCCTCTTAGAATCACGATCTATGCGAACACTTGCACGTTCAAATACTGTAATGGCGCAGGCGGACCACGTGAGCAGAAACTGGGCGACGAAGTAGGAGATAAGCACGAGCGTACGTATATGAGGCACCGCGAATCCGGCGTTTTCAAGATGTAGCAGCGAGTCCGAGAAGGAGAAGAGGCAGAATCCGGCAAAACGAATCAGATTTTCCGGAAATCACGTCTTTTAAAATATAGTATTCGTCGAAAACATACCCAGTGACCTGCTTCCTGATCAGTCGATCCCTTCAAACACATCGACCCGCTGATGATCACACACGCAGAGAGAATCAGAGAGTAGAGTAAGAGGACGCCGGATAGCAGCGGATGTGTCCCAATGAGGGGCTTCAAGCATAAACGGTTGAGGGCGACACCGTAGACGGCGACTCCGATAGCGAGTGGGATCGAAGGCTTCTTTATGCGGTGAGCGAACGTACCCAAGTAGCAGAGGTGGGCGATTCCGAAGGCGACAGTGCCGGGCACGAGGCCCCAATCAGAGAGCCCGAGAAAGAAGTCGCCCAAAACGCCGAAGAGGAGGCCGTAGGCTTGCACACAACGCTCTTTCTCTCGAATCATCGTGGCGCCGAAGAAGACGGAAACTCCAAGAAACAAGCACGGAAGGCTTTTCCTAGAACTTCGACATGAGGACAAACAAGTTAAGATGCGCATACCATAGAGAATATCCAGGCAACGAGGAGTTGAATCCGTTTGTCTGCCAGCAGAAGAGTCCGATGATAAGGGTATACGGTATTCCCACCAGCAGGAGAAAAGTGGTCTTCTGAAGAAGTCATCTGTAGAAGATAAGAAGCGAGGAAACCGACCGATTTTGCGAACTGCATCTCGACAAAGAAAAGTGTACGACACTCATATTTGCAGACGCCTGTCAGTGCAGAGTCTAGCGTCTAGACTGTACTCTTCTAAGGTCTGTAGACTGGAGAGATTTCGGAAGCTGTTCAATCCCGCCCGCCCACACGCTTTGAACTCAGCGAGGAAACCAGTAAAATGATGTTCTATTCTAGCAAACTGTACAGAAAGAATATCAACACATCGCAAAACATAGGAAATGTCCGCGAGTATCTTCTAGAGTCCGGTCCGCGTCTTTACGCCAAGGAGAAGAATAACGTCGAATGCTCCGTTCTTGAAGTTGTACACGACCTCTCTCTGAAACAGCGAAAGTTTCATTTTCTCTTTAATTTCATTTTCGCCTACCGTTGGATCGTCCGCCAAAAGATTGAGAGCTATCCAGTTCTTCTTTGAACAAATAGCGAGTTCTTTCATTGTACTTGCCAGCTCTCCATCTGCAAACTTCTTGAAAGCTCCAGCGGCTTCGGAAAGTAGCTGTTTCCGGTCATTGTGCGATGGCCTCACAGGGCGCACAAAACTGGAGTAGGCGTCGTACGTCAGATGTGCGACTTCGGGAACCGCCTGGAACCACTTAACCCTTTCGTTGAATCGTCTGCGCTCTCCGGGCGGCGTGAAGAATTCTTTCGTTTCTTTGAGAGCGATGAGAGCCTTGATCACTGCCACATAAAAATCACCGGCGACTGTCTTTTTTGCGATCTGCTGGCCCATGTAATCCAAATTGTACTTGCGCAGAGTAGCCTCTCCATTCTCCTGAGTAGTGAGTTGGTGTTCTTTAGGACTTCTGTCCTTCCTTTTCTTCTTCTTTCCACCGTTTGAAACATCGCTAACGGAATATCTGAGTAGATCGTTGACTGAAAGTGAAACAATCCTCCCTAAGCTGCATGATGTGGTACGAAAACTGACGTTTCTCATCGGTGTCAAGAAGTTGATGGCGTCGGTGACTGATAACATCGCGCCACAGTGTTGTAATTTGTGATGTGTACCTGAACAGATAGCTCAGTTTTGCGTCAAGCTACTTGGCGCACCAAAAGAGATATGGATACTCATGTGCATCAAAAAGGTCTAATTCGAATCCGAGAAGAAAGTGGTACTGGATGAGGGAGAAGGTGTAGTTCATCACGAAGTCGTAAAGCGAGGGGATCACTTCTTCCATCACTTCTTTCGGGTCCATTGCTTCCTCCCTTTCCATGAGATATGCGGTCGTTATGGTATCGCATCTGGAAGCCTAAATAGCTGCCATCAGAAGATCCACAAGGTGAGTTTCACTTACCTCCTCTGCCAAGATTTCTAGGTCGTTCAGAAGCGTACTTATTATCTCTCTACGTCGCTCTTTATTATGTCCGTACATCTTAACTATCGAAACGAAACATTCCGACGCACCAGCTACGAAAGTATCGATCAGGAAGGCGACATCCCTTCTGTGACCGGAATCAGTTCTAAACGTAACTTTTACTAAATTATACTAGACATCACCTACTTGTCATCTACCATATACTTAAGAGGAACACCAGCGCGCATATTTTGGTAAATGATGTCCTTCATGTCGTACCTCCCAAACACTAGTTGTTCCTTGGGACGAACAACCATCTGCAGAAACGAGCGCGATAGGACACAGCTCTCCTTCCAGGAGGAATAGGTGCGAACATTGTTCTGAACTTCGAATATACTTGATATCCTCCACGTGATGGCGACAAACCAAGAAGTGATTGAGTTCAGGGAGGGCATTCTGATGAGACGGTATGTTCAGCAGGAGGTTGAACAACTGCGTAAAATATTTAAAGCCTTCGTGGCGTGACAGCAAGTTGCGTTTTCGCGGGAATACTGCAGGAACATCCATTCTATTGAGGTCGGGATTGAATGCGGGAAGCCACTCATATGAGGCTGAAATAAGTCCCTGATTAGCATGGGACTCGCAGTAACTTACAGTCCACACCTCCGTTTTCCTGCTTCCGTTGGTCTTTCCGAGGATTCAGTCCAAACTGCTTGTAAGTTGTGCTCATGAGGAGCACCAAAACGCCTCCCTTCTTGGCCGATTCGAAAGCTTGAGCGAAGTTCGGCCGAAAATTGTCAGTTTTCGTGCATCCCGAGAAGATGGATGCGCAAGGCAAACTGTTGCCGTACTCTGTCGGCTCGAAACCGATAAAGTATTTGACGACGTTGATAAACTGAAGAACAAGCTCGAGTCGATCACGAATGCAGGTCAACTCTGTAGGCACCGGCATGACCTTTGCTTTCAGATCCTTGGACTTGCCATTCTTCTCCTTTCCGTCGATCATACGGTTAAGACGGTGAACTTCCCGCACCAGGTCGATAACGCAACCAGTGGTATCGAGGTATATGTCAGCGTAGTAGGGGACCACAAAGTCTTCCTGAACAGGGTTACTGGAACATGTATCCATGAAATAAAGGCTCACTTCATAAAAAGTGCCCGCGTCAGTGATCACCTCGGAAAACAATTTGAATACTTGAATGATGCCTTTGCAGAACGCCCTCAGGGTGAAGTCCTCGATACACCGCCAGTCCTGGAGGAGTATGTTCGTGAAGAGCGTTTCGTCGGCCGATCGCCCATTTAGCCAAGAAGCCAATGCTGCTATAGTGCAGTCCATCGTCGCTATCATTTCGTTCTGTGGCATGTTCTCCACGTTGATCTGCTTAGTTCTGACCATTTCTTCCAAATTGAGGTTATCCAGGTCGACTTTTTTCATCCCAGCGTCCATTTTCGGTTCCATGATTTCGATCGCGGCCATCGCTTCACCGAGTCCGAATCCAGCGGATAACACCAGTTGACCGCTTTTCAGCTCTAGAGTGGATGTGCATCAAATGTCGGATGAGTACACCCCTTGCCATATAACTGAACAAGAAGATGTTCCGATTACCTCTGCATGCGCTGGCGAACTCTGCCGTAATTTCTACGCTGTTGCGAGGCAAGCTGTCCAGGTCGATTTTTGTTCTTGATTCGTCTGCTAACTCATCCTGTATGTCGATGCTTAGTTCTTCGAATGCATTGCCCAAAGCAGCTTCCGGTCGTATCATTGCAGACGTTGTAGTTAAGCTGAAAAATTGAACATGTTAACGGCCGCATTATGGGGACCAAATACTTTTGGAAAAAGAGGTTGAACACGAACAGTGAGCCAGACAATGCGTATATCAAGGACAGAAGAAACGTAGCACATCATGTACAAAATGTCGACGAAAAACATGCACTGTCTATTGGGTTTCTGGCAGACATGTATGGGAGACGCAGGTTTAGCATTCGACTCAAAAAACGCCGAGTCGTCGAATCGAGTCATGAATGACTGAGTCGAGGTAAAAAAGGCGACTCGAATTGGAACACTAGGAGACGCAGAAGATCACAATGTCGTTCCTATCGTTGCATCTGGTGGCTGTCAGCTAGAAATGTTATCGAGCTGCCGAAAATGTGCACCTTTGCAACACTGACCACATTTTAATCGAAAAATGTGAAAAAAGGAGTTAAGCACGAAAACAACCCTGCCTTTAGGGTTGACGTGCAGAGCAACAAAACGACAGTAAAAGGTAGAACGCCGGTCGCTGCAGGATTCACCCCTCTGCCCTTGTGAATTGTCAAACTAGGCAAAATTACTTTGCCAGTCATGTCAATGTTTCGAGAAAGTCAGATCTGTATAATGAAGACAAGAACCGAGTTGTGAAACGATGGCTGCGGCCGTTGTATTGTATCGTGCTTGCACGAGGCGGTGCTGCGGTTTGGTTGTTGTACTATGATACCTTGAACCGGGTGATGCACGACAGATGTCAAATCCAAAACAGATTCACGAACATTGGTGAGCTCACTGTGTGTTGATCAAGAAATGTCATTTTTGCAGGCCGACAAACCACGGCAGAACCTGTGATACCATTGTAGTTCACCTATCTCCGATCATATATCGGACCAGCAAGAACCACCTGAAGTTTAAGGAGACAATATAATCCTCAAACATACTACAATTCATATATGTGCCTTTTAATATATTTATCAAAACAATCATCTCAACGGAACAATTTACATACCCATTACTTGACACACTTCTTCAACATTGGAAATAACTTCAAAGCATTTGCGGTAGTTTTGGAGATGACTTCTTCGACAGAAATGTTCTTCACCTCAGCAATTAGTTCAGCGCTATAGCGGATGTTCATGGGCTCGTTACGTTCTGTCTTCGATGGGCCCAATACCGGAGAATCCGTTTCAAGACACAGCTGATCGATAGGAATCGCACTGATCAAACGTTCTTTCTGAAATAAAAAACACAAAAAATTACTCAATAGAGTAGAAGGCGACCTACCTCTGCTTTATTCAGTGTGAATGATGGAGGAATCGAAAAGAAAAATCCAGCATCGATTGCGGGCTTGGCATTTTTCGGACTTCCACTGAAAGCATGAAGAAGAACTTTTTGAGCCCCATTGTTAATCAAATGATCGATCACCGGACGACCTGCGGATCTCGAATGGACGTTCCTAAAAAGGAATACGACGTTCGTTAGATGTTACGCATACTTCAGCTTACACAGCTAGATCCAACGAGCGAGCTAAAGCAATCTGCTTTGCGAAAATTTCACGTTGAATGGTCTTGTCCTCATCCGTTTTAATGTAGCGCGGTGTGAAATCTAGTCCTACCTAAATGAACACTTGCGCAATTAGAGATCTCGAAAAATAGACACCGACTTCACCTATAGCAGCGAGGCGAGCTTTTTCACGTGAAATCGCATTTTCAGCTCCAACATAATGGTCCAGTTGTGCACTTACGTGACCCTAAAATTACAAGTACCTGTATCTAGAAATTTGTGATCTAACTTACACGTTGAACCGGATGAATTCCAAGAGCAGGGAAGGCAAAATCCGGATACTTATCATACAGATTGAGGACTTGGTCAAATTGATCGAGAAATTCAGCACACACGACTGCACCGATAACCCCACTGTTCTTGGCTCTGGCAATTACTTCATCAATGTCCGATTCAAACTGTGGATCAGCCAAATGGCAGTGACAGTCTATCATATTATCCTCCTGAAATTTTACACTTGGAGCCTTGGAAATAAAACGACACATCAAAAAAATTCACGCAAATCGAAAATACGAAGAAAGGATTCTATATATGAAACCACTGCGCAGTTCAATTACTTATGTAAATATCCTTTTCTAACCGGGCAGGTGGGGGCTCTGCGAGGAATCCGCGAGTTAGATATTGCACGAAGCGGAAGTAAAAGTGTTGCAAAAAGAAAATGATCTATGGCATGCGAAGAAAACGACGAAGAGCGGTGCTGGGGCAATTTGGACGCTCTCCTTTTCTGCTAAAGATTTTTGACCGATACAATTTACCACAAACCAGTTTACCACAAGGAGGTCTTGGGCAGGGTGTGCGAACGTCGCTCCGAATGCGACCTCCACTCACTCAGGGATGTTGCTGCGGGACCACTCGGTGAGCATGATCACTTTTCGGTCACTTTTACACTATGAGGTCCACTCTTGGAACGGCCTATTGGATTGATCGTGCACCTTTGTCTTGTGGCGTACAAAGAAAAATGCCAACCTTGTCGATATGTCCAGTACATGTATGCAGTTGTATTCGGTTGTGGAATATTTTATGGAGTTCACAAAATGATTAAGCGTAAATGAAAATTGTTATGCAAAAAGTGTAGAAATCTAGGACGCAAAGATTCCATAGAAGACGGTGAAGAAAAGCGATAGCGCGAGAGTTCCAGCAGTCGATCGCACTCCTTTGGACTCAATTCTATCTTGTCCAGAGCTGCCTTCATACGTGAAGTAATCCGTCAGATTTTTGGGATAATGCTCGCTAAAGTTAATGCATTAGTATCTTTTGCCTCCTTTCGCATACCATTGGAGTGAATGAATAAAACCGTTAAACGTAACGCCAGTATTCTCTTCGAGAAATGTGCAGGTACTGTTCTGGACGTTCCATTTGTAATTCCATTTGTTGGAGCCAGCTGTTTCGACGGACCAACTGTCGAAATACTGATCATAGGATGTTGTACGTTCTCCGTTGCACTGGTTGAAGGTCTCCTCAAACTGTAATCGGTCAATATTATTGAAAAAAAACATAAAGAGACTTACCATGTCAACCACCGTCAGGTTCTTTTGGTTGCACTTGATGCGGCGCGCTTCTAACTTCGTTGGACTCACCATTTTGAGTTGGAAGCAGTCTTCGCGACAAACAACCGTATCTTCGACAAGAAGGCGACATCCACACTCTTTGTCAAGTGTCCTGTGCACGAACGGAACCGCATCTTCCACTTTCGACAAGTCAATCGCGTAGCTGAAACGTTTCTAAGTTTAGAGCAAACTGCTGAGCACTCACGATGCGCCTTCGAATTTGTGGAGGAGAGCATGAGTGACGCACTTTCCTCCCTTCTTCGTTCTTTGCCACACGATGAGAGCACGGTCATTGCGAAGGGGATGAACGACAACGTGAGAAAACGAATCGTTAAGTAGTCCTGATTTTAAGCACCGTGAAGTTCAGCAACCGATAAACCTACCTTTCTGCTCATCCACGTCGGCTTTGATCTTCTGACCGTCAATGACGACCTCCTTTGGATCCACCTGACGGAAAAAGACGAGGTTGTGCAACGAATAGACGATCGCCTCTTTATCCTTCTGCCAGTCGTTATTGGAACACACTGAAACGCAGAATTGTTTCCCACCTGCTTGTTTTCATCACGAACAAACGTTGGTTAGCGTCGGTGAAGGAACTCGCGGATAGAAGTAGAATCAAAACGGCAGCGAAGCCGCACGACCGCTCAATAAAAATCATTCTAGGTAAAGTGAATCATTCGTCTGAAAATGGCCAGTCAGGCTCTGATCCAGACATCTAGACATAACCTTTGTGTCTGCAAAACTTCATGACGCCTAAGGAGGTGTTCAAACAAATGGAAAAAATCGCTACTGTGCTTGAACATTTTTCCAGCTTCCCATAATGCAGGGTTTCAGTTTGATTTTCCACTCAAGACGGTTCATGTTTTCACTATGGATCTTTGCAAGGATTTGCAAAAGTGTTTTCGTCTTAGTTCGCGCCCCATTCTCTCATTTCTTCTTTCTGCGAACGTTCGATGTTTGTCATGAATTAAAATAAGCCCTTTGCTGGTTCAATAAAGCAACGTTATCACGCATTCCACATTGAATTGCGAAGCGATGAAGATCTTTTGTCTCCTTCTCTGTGTCGTCTTGGCCATTGCGACCGTCTTGGCTGCTGAGGATAGTGGATACGACAGGAGGATCTACGATATTAACGACGAAACGAATCCTAAGTTTGCAGCGAGGCTCATGCGGGGATCATTCGTCTCAACCGGTCCTCGAGATTGCATCTGTCGTCACCAAAGAGGTTGTCCATGTGAGAATTATCCCAACAATTGGTGATCTTCTCTTCTTACGATAATAAATTTTCTGTATAACCATCCCATTCAATTGTGAAGCGATGTTTTCCTTTCTTTCCTGAGTCATCTTGTATCAATGCACTTCTAGTTACTTAGGGAAAACCTTCGTCTTTCCGAACTATTTTTTATCTGGCGACATGGTAGGTAATTAGGTAATTACAGTTATCCAAAATAAAAACTTCGGTGCCTGTCTGCAGACAAGGTCCTTTCCACTACTTTGATTGACTCTGTTTGCCAAAAATGGTCGCCATTATCTGCAGTGTTTGTCTGGCAGACAGACAGACGAAGTGGTTTCTTCGCCTTAGCTTGTGTATGAGTGACGGAGTTTTTTTGCCATTTGATGCATTTGATTGCATGTAAATCCAACTCAAATCTGCAAGCCACGGAGGATGTCCGCTTGTTTTGTTTTGACACAGGTATCCTTACAAAAGCGACTTTCCGCGAGGCGCCCTTTATTTGTAAATACTTTGTATTTTACAAACTCACATGGGATTTGTGTTCTCATCGGGAAACTTGGCTTTGAACATAATCTTTCAGCAAACAATGCTGTCAGGTGGTTGAGAAGGAAATAAAAAACGCTGTAAAGCGGACCGCTTAGTGGTCAAGCGTGACCACCCGGGCGATTAGGCTTAAAACCTTGTCAAACACTCAAAGGTTGTAGGAAGTGAAAAGCAAATAATTATTTGAACGTTGGACTCCGGCGGCGACACCAAAAATAGTCGGCATCCTTGCTCTGCACACGGCATCGACGTGTGCAAACAGAAGGTGCCACTTTTGGCTCTTAAAGTCCACATGGACTCCAAAACGTGAGTAAACGCTCGGCCAGTTTCCGTCTGCAAGTGTTTGTTCGGCGAAAGTGAGGCGGCATGTTGACAGAGCGAGGTGATTTCCCAGGGCCTCCGGAAATCAAAGTGTTTCAAAGAGTGATTGTTGATCAGTAAATAAGAAACGACGTCATCTTCTGGTGCGCAGAACGTCGCTTGATGTGCTGATTCACGCATTGACAGGAAATGCAAACACATATCCAGAAGCGCCTCGTAGTGGATTTTTGTCGACAACTTTACGGAGCATTTTCAATGGATTAGCAATCATCTGCTATCATTAAAAAAATGCATGGCAGTGGTCCTTGAAGGTACTTTAATGGACAGATTGAGTATTGTGGAAGTGCCAAAATACGCAACGGATTATTTCATTCAAGATACAGTACACAATACCCTATGGCAAATCTACAGCGTGTATTTGTCAACATGAGTAACCCCAGCTGATAAGAATAATGCAAAGAACGCGAAGATTTCTCCCTGTGTGGCCTTAATCTGAACCACAAAGAAGTGCCACGCCATGGGCAAACACTCATCAAAGTAGTCATTTAGCTATGTGAATCAAAAAAGCGGTCAAGGTGTTAATCACATGCCAAGAAGACCCGTTTTCGTTTGTCTCCGTCCAGCAGAGCCCCTTCTATTCATGCAATCGTCCGGACCGCTGCGCAAGAATCGAAGCGCTGCGCTTTTATCAGAATAGCTTATTCCTAGCCGTAAGCGGGGACTGGCGTGAGAGACTGTATAAGGCTAGAGAAAATCGATTCCAAAGGATAAGGGAGGAGGGGGAGGACGAGGTGGCATCGTAGCAAACAAACAGTTTGTTACTGTCGCGAAAGGCCACGAAGACGGAGTTGTTGACGTTTTGCCGAGTTTCCCCTTCTCAGTGGCGGTACAGCAACAACGTGTGCATTGTATTATACTGATTCCATTTTGTGAAATAGTATATCAGTGCTATTGTCAGCTTTGACGTTATCATGGAACTGGCACGCCGACTTGGGTAAACACACTTGGGTAAACATAAACAGTCACCTTCGGGGAATTTGAGATCTAAACAAGTGCAGAAATGGGTTCATCTTACACATGTTAAAGGACATTAGGAGACACAGTATTGCTTGGTTTCTTCTTTTCTTGAAACATGGAGAAGGCTGCATAAGAGTGTTCATAAGAAACTTCACACTCTTAGAGGAATAGTGTCGTGTGACAATGATAAAAACAAATAATTATCGTCATCAAAACTAAATAAACACTCCGAAAAAAGAGTATTAAAGAGCACAATCACATCCTAATCACCTTCTTCAGTTGTACAGTGGGGACAGTATCCATCGGCGAATTTGTGAAAAACGCGGAATTGCAGAGATCACCTCGTGCTAAGCGTATTTTCCCTTTCAATCCCGCGCAGACTGATCTTCTGATGTTCGGAACGGTGGTGCGCGGGTGCCGAATAGTTTTTCGGTACCAAATCGTATTTGAAACTGATCGTTCAAATGTCAAATTGCTAATCGCCTTACATCATCAGAAATCACGTTCCCGTTTGTAGCCTGGATATAAAAGTGGCCTCAGGATTGCAGCCACCTGCAGTGTGCAACCTTAGAAGATGAGTGACTCGGAGAGCGCTACTCGGCCGAAGACTTCTAAAATTGTAGTCGAAATCGCTGAAGAAAGGAGGGCTACCGTACCTGAAAAACCAGAACGCTTCAAGTTTCGTCAGAATATCCGTCGTGGATTGAGAGCAGCGTTCGGAAAGGATTTGAGAAACGGTAAGATGGTACTTTGTGATTTAATTCAAAGAGGTCTCTTCAAAAGGCACCATTTGGGCACTGCCACCGGTTCCGAGTTCCGATTTTGCAAAATTAAAAAGCGAATTTTTATTTCAAAAATGAAAAGAAAGCATATCAGGTAACCTAATGTTAATCTACGCTATCTGCAGCTGAATATAAAAATTGATCTGTGCCACTTGTGCTTTGAGCAAAAACTAGATTTTTTCTATTTTTCTATGAGTAACATGAAGATCGGTGTCAGATCGCTCAGTTCCTCTCCGCCCGATCCGGTCCCTTTTGATCTCTGCTTCGGCTTTTTCCGTAGCTTGACTCATGAACCTTGTCCCGACTGTTTGTGTACCTTTGAGGTGTTCAGCTCGGGAACCTGTCGCGCCGCTTTTTGCTTCTCCGCTGCCGGTGGCGACGGGGTGATCCGGTCAACCGGCAGTGCAGCACACTGTCATGCTCGGTCAATGGGGGCGCCGGCGGGGAGGCGGGCGAAACTGGTTAGCGCGCGCGGAAGAGGTACCGGTAGCACTCGGCGCCGTGGTCGGAAGCCGATCGCGCGGCCCTCGTGTTGACGCGGTGACGCAAAGTTGATTTTAGATTTCTCTCGTAGGTGTCTAATGCTCGGGAGGGGTATTTAAGAGAATTGGGACGGTAGTCATTGGGTCTACTTATTTTCCCTTGTGGTATTCAAATATTCTTACTCAATACTGTGACCCCGTAGGCAGAAGAGTCATGAGTTACTGTTCAATTAGGGCCCCATCAAAAAGGTCACCTTCTTGGAGAGCTCTTGGAATTCTGCTCATCCAAACAATTCTCTGCTGATCACCGCTAAGTGCTTCTCAAATATTATTACCATTTTCCCGTTTTCTTGTGTCCGATCTTCGCGTAAGGTGTCAAATGATGTGTTTGCCCACGAGTTCAAAGGACGATATTTCAAGTGCCAGTCACACTGTTCGTTCTTCCAGAAATGACGGCCGACGGCGAGAAGCACACCAACCACCGAAGATTGGACATCGATGACGACGCCGAATCGGGCCGCGGCACCCTGAAAGGTAGTACTTCTGGAAATCCCTCTGATTCTAAACAATCTAGCCGACGTTCATCAAATTAGCCATTAGTTTACTCAAAAGGTCCGTCCACAAATGCTCTTAATCGCGGCACCCAAGCGATCTCATTTCCTTCCAAATATTTACCATTTCAAAGAATGCAAATGAACTTGGATAAACACCTTAGCTTCCCCGACCATTAATTCCGCTTAAGATATGGGACACTCGATGGACTCCGAGGACTCCATCGACATGGACAAGGGCAGTGTTGCCTCTTTGGCCAAAAGTGGAACTAGCTTTGCCGATACCATGTTCACGGAAGATTTCGTTTACGACGGCCGATGGATCGATAATAGAGAAGCATGGTACTTAGTGGCTGCCTTCCTTCCTATGGGTCCCTTTTTAGTGATCATTTTGTATCTGTCCTCACCTGTTTGTACGCCTTGATCCTCATTGTTTTCTCGATAGTTCTCGAAGTTTCGCAGAAGTTCACTGTCGACGAGTGGTTCGCCGAAACAGTAGGCAAATTCAGGAGGCTCGGTGTTTCATCTGATCTTTAGCTGTTCTACATCTTTATGTACGGAACGTCGATTCTCTTCTTCATCTACTGCTACTTCTTGATGCTCCATCCGGGGTGGTTCAACTACCTGGTAAAGTACGCGTTCAAGAAGCAGTGGATCAGTAGCTACTCGAAGTGGAAGATAAGGAAGACGAGCCACACGGGCGAAGGTGCCGGGTCGCTCTACTTAAGGCTCGGAACTCTCTGTAAGTGGGTCTATAGCAAGGTTTTGATTACTTCTGCTGAATTTTTAGTAAATATCCTTATATGATTGTCTTTTCAGTCTTCGGTTCCATCGGAATCGCTTTCTACGGCCTCGAGATCTTCATGTGTGTCTCCTCCTATCAGTGTCACGGCTACCAGATCGCCAACATGGTCATCGCCGGGGTGTTCACTTTCATTCAGATGCACTTCATCTTCTGCAATTCGAAGGTCTCGTTGTCCTTCTTGTACATCTTGAGGTTGTATCTTTAGATTGTGATCGTTGGAAGTCGACATTTGGCGAAACTTGGGTCCATGCATCTCGTCGCGGTGGGAAATGTTTTATCCACCTACCTAATTAGATACTGTAGGTGAATGTGTGGACATGGTTCCGCTTCGTCCTTGCCAAACAGACGGCGAAATCCTCTAAATCTGGAGACAAAGGCGACTTCGTCGTGGATCTCGCCAAGGAGGTCGTCTCTCAAGTGTTTGTAAGTGAATACTTCCTATACCGCCCTCTACGAGTACTGTACATGTAGACGACGACCTCGGCCCCTAGCAGTACGACGTTCAAGTACGCGATGTACATGATGCCCGGCAAGTTCTCGGCCTTCGACTACTTCGGCGACCTCGCCACCTTCCTGATCACATGCCTCGTGGAATACTCGGTCATCGGTGGCGCCATCATGTTCGTCATCTGGAAGACGATCGACCACAACGCGACCAAGAAGGCCGAGCGGGTGAAGCGGAAGAACAGAGTGCGCATCGACTGCAGCGCCTCCAGCGCTGGCATCTTCGCCGGGATCCTCTTCCTGATCGGCGCCTTTGTGGCCATCGGCATCTACTCCGTCTTCAGCCAGCTCCGGGATTCCCGAGGCGCCTTGGAGGTCTTTGGATGGGCCGACTTGTCCCTCTTCGCTCTGCTTCTGGTCGCCACTCTGCTTGGAATCTTCCGCATGCGAGACCTACAGTACACGAACCACGGATCTTCGAATTCGGAGTTTCTCGACGAGATTCTTTTGATCATCGGCCTGATCGGAGAGTTAATCTACAGGTACCTGGTGACTGCTTCTAGAAACCAACTGTTTCGTTCAGCTGCTGTGGCCTAGTCCTCTGGATCTCTTCCCGGCACGAGAACCGTCAAATGGACACTTATCTCATCTTCGTCTTCATCCTCAGAATTCTTCAGGTCACCGTTCAGACGGTCTTCATTCTGATGGCTGGAAGGTAATAGCCCTTCTTATTCCCAAAGCTCTAGCCTGGTTTAGACTGCGATCTCACCATCCTGAGACCCTGATAAGGAAGCCAGGAAAGCAGATAGTCACGTTCCTTCTGATGGCTAATGTGGGTCGTAGCCCTCAAACCAAACCACTCTGGCTCTTTAGGTGTCCCTCTTCTTCTTCCATACCTTCGAGGGAATGAAGTCCGTATTTGGCTACGTCGACCCCAATCCCAGCCAGTCCTACACCTATCTGGCCTACGCCATCGGTCCCCTCATCGTCTTCTACCGCTTCCACAGCAGCGCCTGCCTGGCGGAGTGCTTCAAGCACTGCTTCTCCGAGCACCACCACCACAGCCACTCCCGCAAGAAGCACAATCACGGCCACGACCATGGTCACAGCGGCGATCACGGTCATGACCACGGCGAGAGCCACGACCATCACGGCCATGGTCACTCTGAAGCGCCGACGCCCGCTCCCCTCGACCACCAGCGGGACGTTCTCTCCCACTCGATTTCTCTCGAACGTCCCAACTGAGCTCACTCGATCTATTCCAAAGCTATCTATTCCATTGCTGTACTGTACATTTGCGACGCTAGTATCAACGGGTTCTCTTGTGGAGAAAATTAATCAATAAAGTAGATTTGTTTCTAAAATTAGATCCGATGTGAGACGATTAGAAGTGGAGCGTGGCCACAGAGACGAACCACGAGGAACACTTTCAAAGTGCAAACATAAGGTTGAACTGTGAAGTTAGCTTTAGGAGAATCGGTAGCCAAAGTCACAAACACGGCCAGGTCGGACTCCGTGTTTGCTTACTGTAGTGCCGAGAAAGGACCGACAAAAGAGTTCAAACATTTCAGAGACCAAGTCCATAGTTCAAATTGTCGTCTGAAGTTCTTAACATGTACAGAATTGACATGATAGGGGAGTAAGCATGAAAAGTAAAATGTACCTTCAAGGAGAAGAACGCTCGCCACGTGCGTTGCGATGGTGCTCAATTCCGCGTGGCGCCATCAGTTGCTACGTATTAGACTGAATCTTTAGAGACGAGCGCCACCGTACGCCGCTTGTAAATGTGTGAAGTCTTGATCTTTTTTTTGGAGATCTGAAACGTTTATCTCGTTTCGTCCCCAAGTAAAAGTAGAAGTTTAGCTTGCAGGTTCAACCGTTGGACAACAATGCTCCCTTGCTCCAGTTCTGATTATAAGCATCTCCAGAGAGACGCAGTTCCAAAATTTATCTCGCCACTTCCATTTGAAAGAGCGGATCTAATGTTTACCTCAAACTTGGGTAATTAAACCGACGACTCTGAGGTGCTCTGTATCTTGTGTCGTCAGCGACTATCGCGTCGCAGTGGCGCGAGTCGTAGTCGGCGATCGCATTGGCGCTGTGATATCAGAAGGATCTACAGCTACGACTCGCGCCGCAGCAGAGAAACAATCGCCAGCGACACAAGACCCACAGCGCCATAGAGTTGTCGGTTTAATTACCCAAGTTTGAGGTAAACATTAGATCCGCTCTTTTAAATGGAAGTGGCGAGATAAATTTTGGAACTGCGTCTCTCTGGAGATGCTTATAATCAGAACTGGAGCAAGGGAGCATTGTTGTCCAACGGTTGAACTTGCAAGCTAAACTTCTACTTTTACTTGGGGACGAAACGAGATAAACGCTTCAGTTCTCCACAAAAAAAAAGATCAAGACTTCACACATTTACAAGCGGCGTACGGTGGCGCTCGTCTCTAAAGATTCAGTCCAATGCGTGGATTTACACATCGCTTTAAATACTGTGACGGCTTAAAGGACTGGTTGGCCAAATCTGGTCAAAATGTTTCAACTCTGTAAAAAATTAAACAGTCTATTTTTAGCTTCCTTCTGAACAAAAATGACTCTGATTCGATTATGATGAAAATAGTGCCGGAAAATGGTGAAAAGAATTTGCGAAAAAATTGAAATATTGTGAGCAGATTTGGCCAACCAGTCACTTAAGCCGCTACAGTACTTAAAGCTACCTGTAAATCCAATTTACTACTAATTATAAACAGATGGAAGAAACAGGTTTAAAGAAGAACGCCCCACAACGAGGAAATTTGTTCCAATGGGAGTGATAAACAAGGACGTTTTACACTAAATCGGTGAGGTCCATAAGAAATAATACCGCACATAGTCAGGCTCACGACAAACAGTAGTTCCACGCTGAAAAGGATATACATATTGTTTGTTTTCGCTTTACCAGAATGCACATTTGTTTTTACATTAATCTTCAAGTTTCAATTAAGAAAGGCAATCAAAGTCCTCTTAGAAAAACATCTCCTCCGCCACACAACGTTGTGATCAGTTGTTCCGCGCCTGCGCTCACTTTTTTGGAGGTCCCAACCGGTCTCCGAAGGGACAGATTCTATATAAGCGCCCCTCCGATGCCCTCTACACCCTCCTCGGACTCACTCGAGATGCACGAAGTGAAGCTTCTCGTCGGCGTGGCCTCGGCCTGCTCCACGATCGCCCGTCTAACCTGCCTCTTCGTCATCCCCTCGCTCTACTCCACCATCAGCGAGACCCACGACGAGGTCGTCAAGGGTGTCCAGGCCTTTCGTCTCGACACCGACGGCGCCTGGAGTCAGATGATGGACGTGCAGCTCTCCGTGAGCCCACCCACGAAGCCCCGCGAGAACCCCTTCAACAGCATCTTCCGTCAGAAGCGTCAAAACTTCAACGGACTCCCCGCGTGGTGTCAGTGCGAGCCCACGAAGCCCACGTGTCCACCGGGTCCACCCGGACCCCCCGGTCACCCCGGAAAGGACGGCCTCCCTGGCGCCCCCGGCCCCAAGGGAGAGGACAACCTCTCCACCTTCGCCCCCATCACCTGCGCCCCCGTGGTGAGTCCCTCCTGAGAGCGCACAGGTCTGACGCCCTCTTTAGGACAAGTCGTGCATCAAGTGCCCCGCCGGACCTCCCGGACCCAAGGGAGAAGACGGACCTGTCGGCCCCAAAGGCCCCGACGGCCATCCGGGACAGAACGGCGTTCACGGAAAGGACGGCCACCCTGGACAGCCAGGCGCCGCTGGAGCGGCCGGCGGCCCCCGGACCCAAGGGTCAGCCTGGACACCCCGGACCCGCCGGAAAAGACGGACAGCGCGGCAAGGGAAAGCAGGGACCGCGCGGAGCCCCTGGCCACGTCGGACCTGCTGGCGCTCCTGGAAAGCATGGACACGACGGCGCCCCTGGAGTCCCCGGCCACCGAGGGCCCGCCGGCCCTGCCGGTCACCCCGGAGCTCGTGGACACAACGGAACTCCCGGCACCACTGGAGGACCCGGAATCCCCGGCGCCGACGCCGCCTACTGCCCGTGCCCTCCCCGCTCGGCTGTCTTCGTCAACCGACAGTAACCTTCTTCTTCTTCTCCTTCTCTTCTGGCGAGAAAAATAAATATGAGAGAATCACGTCCACAGCAGTGCTCTACGGTTCCTTCGTGTTTACCGCAGCAGTCCCAAAGTGGTATTCTAAACACACACAGATCGCTTGGATAACTGTCATGCTTCTCGTAAAGTCAAGTTTTTTCGTACTCGATTGAGACGTCGTCGTTCTAAACAGTAGCCACCTCAAAGGACGCGACCGCAACGGGTTGCCAGCTCCTTGATCAACGTGCATCATTCGGGTGATTTCCGACCAGAATTCAACCGAGTCTCCGCTTTGCCTTCTGGGAAGCTCCACCGGTGTCACTCAGATTCGTCTATTTCCTCGTTCCAGACGTCTGCTTTTCCAGACTGAGAGCCATATTGCGACTGCAAACAACACGTGGAGCAGTGTGACATCGTAAACTTCTTGTGTTCGGCATGTTTCCTTTCGAAATTTTTGATCTGTTTCTGATTTTTGTGTCGCGCAACTCTAAATCGATTTTGCTTGTTGCTGTAATAGATTTTCGAGGAGATGATTTTCTCCTGTTTACTTGCTCGTGACACCTGAATTTTCGGAAATGTGACGTTTCCTCTAGTGTTTCTTTTTGTAGAATGTTGTAAATTATTTTACCTTGTTTCCAAGCCTTGTTGTTCTGTTCGGGTGCTTTCTGCTGAGCTGTCTGTACAGGACTGAAAGAAAATGATGTGATCGTTTTTGGAAACTGTTTGATCATTGCGTCGTGTATCACCCTTGTCGTTTGCGCTATGGAATTGCTGCTAATTGTAAAATTACAGAGTCCGAGAGTAGATATGGCTTCCAACGGTGATTTGAGCCATCTTCCTGAGACGTCGCTTCGCAACATCCTCGACCAGAAGTCGCTCAAATGGATCTTCGTTGGAGGCAAAGGAGGTGTCGGCAAAACAACGTGCAGTTGCTCGCTGGCCGTGCAGCTCGCTAAGGTGCGCAAGAGCGTCCTGATCATTTCAACCGATCCTGCTCACAATATATCGGACGCTTTTAACCAGAAGTTCACGAAGAAGCCCACACTTGTCAAGGGATTTGACAATCTGTTTGCCATGGTTGGTCGAGGCTCGTTTTTTTTGTTTTGATTCTGTCGTATTTTCCAGGAAATCGACGGTAGTTCGAGCGAAGGGATGAACTTCCTTAGCGACGACACCGACAATGACATGATGAAGATGGGAAAGAACATCATCAATGAGATTGCCGGCGGACTCCCGGGTATTGATGAGGCGATGAGCTTTTCGCAAATGATGAAGCTTATCGACTCGATGGATTTCGAAGTTGTGCTTTTCGACACAGCTCCAACTGGCCACACTCTTCGTCTTCTCCAATTCCCCACTCTCATCGAAAAGACCCTTGGGAAGATTATGGGACTTCAGTCAACTGTTATGCCCATGATGTCGCAAGTAGGACTAAGAAGTCGTACCACGTACCTTAACCTAATTTTTAGTTCGGAGGGATGCTTGGACTGGGAAACATGTCTGCCGATGAAACAACTTCAAAATTGCGTGAAACCCTGGAAACCGTCAGAAAGATTAACGATCAGTTTAAGGATCCGGTATGTGTGTGGGTTCCAACACTCACTCTGTTACTTTATTTAGGAAACAACGACTTTTGTTTGCGTTTGTATAGCCGAATTCCTTTCTATGTACGAGACGGAACGTCTTATCCAGGAGCTGACTAAAAGCGATATTGATACTCACAACATAATCGTGAACCAGCTGCTTTTTCCCGATAGGGATGACAGCGGCTGTATTAAGTGCGGCAAGTGCAAATCAACGTATGGTATTCAGAAGAAGTATCTTAATGAGGTTAGATAATTGCTAACGGTATAGTTATTATCTTTGTCTGTTTAGATCTTGGAGTTGTATGAGGATTTCAACATAACGATGCTACCTCGTCTCGAGAACGAGGTTCGCGGTGCCGACAATATTCGTGACTTCAGTGAGCGTTTGATTGTGCCGACAACTTCTCTCTAGAGTGTGCGGCCTTGTTTCTGTTATCGCTCCATTCTTAATATATGCGATTTTTGTTTGTTATATAATGAGAGCTAGAAGTAAATATTGGTCGTGATGACGCTAGGTGGGACTCAATGAACTGGTTGAGTGTGGGCCTGTCTCCTCGCGAAGACAGCATGAAGGGTCACAAATCAAAAACTAAATCCATTTATATCAATAGTTAGTGCAGTAAATGATTATTAAATACTAAACAGGAAATACACATAATTACAGGAGTGTTGTTGGTTAAAGCTCCATAACTTGGCGAATCGCGTTGTTAAACGTTTCCCGAATGAGCTTATCCTAAACGAACAAAAAGCAATCACAGTAATTGGGGTCAAGCAACTCACCACTTTCTCTAAATCGCTATCGCTATTGTTTTGCGTGGGCTGCACCGCCTCGAGTCCGGCCCATATGTCTTCGGGTCTCAGAGCCTGAAACAACATCTTTTATTTAACTGGAATCCCATTGTATCGTTGTACCCCCTGATATCTGAAGATAGCCACTTGTCTGGAGAGCGAAGTTTTCGAAAATCGCAAATTGTACTTTCTGGCGATCTCGTTCGACATCTCGGCAAGGCCGTATCGGCCGATGGGCGCTTTCGTCTCTTTAAAGTGCACGTATTTTCGCAGCATCTCTGTACCTTCACGAGTCATCCAAAATGTCTTACGATGAAACATCTTCAGACCTGAACTCTCCTGAAATGCAGTGATAAAATAATCAAACAGCGAGAGGGACGGTATACTTACCACTTCCTCTCCAAAATTCGGGCTCATTATGTCATTATGCGGCTGGCTCGAGTCGAGATCGTCGTCGCTGTCCAGTGTTATCGTTTCATCGAGACTTTGCGGAACGGAGCTTCTTCGGGATCTTCCAACTTCTAGGGTCGAATCATACACGCCCTAAACAGCACAAGATTATCAGAGAACAACAAGGCTGGCGAGCAAACCGTCATCCAAACAGGCTTCTTTGACTTGCGAAGATGTAGGCCTATCGTCGCCTTTGAGAATCTCAGTCCATGGCGGTTGAGTATCTCGTTACGCACCCAGCCTATTGTGCGTGGAGCGAGGGTCGCCTTGGAGTTGAAATACTCCGTTGCTATACGCTCCGCGTCTTCGGATGACCAAAATTTGTGCGGCATTAATTATTCTGGAAGCAAGGGGAAAGTTATTAATACCCAGAGACAGTTTACACGTCGAAAACACAATCACCGTATCCATATCAACACAGCAAGGGACGACAACCGGGAAAGGACAACAGGCTTTTGAGAGAAATGGAAGGATTCAGACGACAGCGTCTGTCCGGAGTTGCATTTCGAATTGAAGGGGGTCGTGCCGAGACCTCTTTTGTAAGGCGAAATTTCTTCGGCAGACGCCTCTCGCTCGCGTCTATTGTCTCTTTGCGACTAGTCGCTGTCTGCCAGACACCCTGCTCGAATTTCCCCGTTTTCCTTCTTCCGTTGGCCACGAGCTTTACCAGGCAAAGTTCCAGATATGTACCGATTCGACTGGCGACGTATCGCTGATTTGGAAATTACACATAGCGGTGATGATGTGCGTCCCGTGTTGTTCACGAGGGTCTTCACTTGGTAGGTGTTTTGTCTTCTGTACATTTTGATGATGAAGTACTTTTCAGTGATCGCGATCTGCTGAAATTGGCGGCAGATTCTGAAGCAGAGAAATTGCTCGAGGACGCTCATTCGGCGAGCCGCAGGAGCTTAACCGATACAGAGCTTTGCGAGAAGGACTTGCAGTGCCTAGAAGCGCTTACTATTGATGGTAGGCACTCTCAGGATCGTGTGGGTTGACGTGCAGTTTTAATTACAGGCGAACATGCTTTGGAGCCACAGGAAGTAGCAGAGGCGGGAAACAACAACACCTTGATTGTACCCTCTGACTTCCCGAGCGAATTCATTTCAACGAAGCGTCCTCTTTACATGAAACCCTGCTATGGAGAAATTAGGCTCGCAGCAGCCGAAAACTTCTTGTCCTACTGGGCTCGTATCGGCGAATATCTGATCAGTCAATCGTGGTTGAACGATTACGGCGATCAGATGGACCAAGAGCAACGTGAGCAACTTGTAAACCGTGTTGCTATGTTGCGCCCATCAAAGATTCTGAAGAGCGAAGAGAATGGATACAGTGGCGTATTTCGTGAGGCCGGAGAAGACCCCAGTGCACACGGTGACTGGAATAAGCTGTTTTCACGCTTTTGTGCGCTTGTGGAGAGACAGTGTCGGGAGTCTCACGAACGCGTATTATCGAAGTCAGCCATCGCAGTCAAATGCTACCATTTCTTCAGGAAGGTTCGACACATTCGTTTCATCAAATTGCATCGTGAACGACTTCTCAGATTGCGCAGTGGGGCTACCTCCCTGGATTCCGTGTTGATGGCAACCTCTTTGAGAACGTGAAGTATTGCTTTTATTACGCTTCGGAAGATGAGTCTCAGCCCACCGAGAGTGAGAGCATCAGCCCTGAAGAAAACGTCGCTTCTCCTCTATCTCTGGAGGACGAACAAGCTTCGAGAGATCTTATGAAGGTCGTCACCAAGATCTTCGACAAGAATATGATGTTCGACTACAGCACTGATCTCAAGAATGATGAGCACTTACTGGCTGCAAATGCGTTGTTATTATGCAAGCAACGTGTCTTCACGAAGTACTGGCTGCAGCGGTACAGAATCTTCTCGAAGTTCGATGAAGGAGTCATGATTGACAAAGGTATCATATGGTGTCGCTGAGCGAGGTTGAGATTGAGTTGCATTTAGAAAGCTGGTGTTCGGCCACTCCCGAAAGGATTTCGGCTCATATTGCGGATCGTCTCATTCAAGCGCCGGGGAAAATCGTTCTTGATGCCTTTACCGGAGTAGGCGGGAACGCGATCCAGTTCGCACTCAAAGGAGCACATGGTACTTGCCATATTTAAGTGGTGCTCTACCATGTCTTTTCAGTGATTGCTGTGGATACCGATCGGACCCATCTCAAATGCGCGCAACACAATGCCCGAATATATGGAGTTGAGAAGAGCATCACCTTCGTACTCGGAGACTTCTTCGAGGTCGCCAAGATCCTAGCAAAGAACAAGTTCGTCGATGCTGTTTTCTTAGCCCCGTCGTGGGGAGGTCCCTCCTACAAGACCAAGCGCTCCTTCCAGTTAGAAGCAATGGAGCCCTGTGGCTTTAAGGTGTTCAACGCGGCAAAAGAGATCTCACCAAACATCGCCTTTTTCCTGCCCAAGAATATCACATTGAAGCAGGTACTGTGCAATTTGGCTCTCTCATTCCTAAATTTGTTCTACTTCCAGGTATTGGAGTTAGCCGGCAAAAGTGGACGCTGCGAAATGGAACAGAATACCCTGAATAACAAGATCAAAGCAGTCACAGCCTACTACGGAAATCTCTGCGAGTCATCGGCTTGAATTGCTTAATGGAAGGCATAATATATGTTGTTAAGTTTGTAGTAATTTCTATGTTGTATAATAGTTGTATTTTACTAACCGACTGTTTAATTTTAGTAAAGTTTTTTGTGTATACAAGGTCTATTTGGTCCAGGGTACAGGTGGGGGGGGGGGGTGTCCGCCGTACACTTTTCAGTTTTGCTTAACACCAGACGCATCCATTCTTGAGCAAGCCGGATCATTGTGCGAATTTGAGCTAGCACGAATTTATTTAGGTTCCATGTGTTGTATATAATATCTTTTTTTGTTTAAGCGGCAAAGTGCGACAAGTAACATGTTCACATTGTAAGAGAATGGCAAAAGTCGACAATTCCGAAATCAGTGGGTAGGAAATTCATAATTTACATACAAGCAAAGTGAAATCCTCAAGAGAAGTGAAGTTTCGTTTACTGATCGAGCTTCAGACGTCGGATGTCTTCGAGCACCGCCTCCGGGATGGTGTGCGTCTTTGTGGGCGCCTGCAGAGTTTCGCGCTGATTCGTGAAGATGTTCATTTGCTCCTGGAAGACTATATGACTAGAGAGAAAACAAGGGAGTGCGTATGTACCTTGTAGTGGTGAAGGATGTCTTGGTCGGCTGGGCACGATTCAATGAAGGCGGCGGTACGGTAGGCCGTCAGGATATAGTTCCACAAGTAGGTGAAGTTGTGCGGAATATCGAATCCGAGAAGGCGCTGACCGACGATGCGCATGTGATGGAGACGCGGCATGAGTTCGCAGTCGTACTCGGTCATGCTGGAGCCGAGAAGATAGCGCGTTCCGCGTTGAGACAACAACTGAAAGGTGTCCATGTGAGTATTACTGTAGTTTGGCGAACACTCACCTGATCGATGTTAGCCAGCTGCTCGACCAATTTGTGGTGAGTGGCGGCGATCTGCGGGGGCAGCTCGTTCAACGGTGTGACCACCTTCTTGCCCTTGTCGTGGTCGATCTTCGCGCGCAAGAACACCTTGAAGTTACGGTAGATGCTCTGTATATTTTTCTCGACGGCGAGATCCTTCTCGAAGAGCGGAACGCGCAGCTCCTTCGCCAAGTGGAAGATCCTTCCTTCGATCTCACGGTTGTCCGTGTACTGCACGCCCTTCTCTTCCTCGACCATGATCGGCGGCTGCGCGCCGAGGAAGTTCCTCTTGAAAGCTTCTGAGTTGACGTTGACTGTTTTCACCTCGACGCGGACGACACCGACTTCGTAGAGGGCGTAGAGTTCCATCCAGAATTCCTGGCAGAAGAGGCATGCTCCGATGCGCCGATTGTCGATACCAGAGGCCTGCAACAGTCTACATTACCAGTCTGTCTCGCTAACCAAATGTCTAGACACCCACAACGGAATGCGGAAACAAAAAAGTAGATCTACCACCTACAATTTGTGTCTACTGTCTAGACACTCGCAATGCAGACATTCAGCACTTACCTTCACGTAAAGCTCCAGAAGTGGGCGGTGAGGGCGTCCGTCGTCGCCGTTCGCGAGTCCACCGTCGCTCCCATTGGTCTGAATCTGATAATCGTCGGCCATTCGCACAAAATCGATCTGTAAGCAGAAGAAGTCAAAATCGACGCCGTTGCACTTTCTCCGAGCGACTCGCTGTCACGCGGGGCGACGGCACAAAAACGGACGACGCGAAAATAAACGAAAGCGATCGCCACTCGAGGAAGCAACAACTCCGCGAGATGTTTCGGCGGTGACGCAACTTTTTGCCGCGCACAGTGCTGAAAGGGAAGACGGAGCGGATTTGATCGATTTGCGTCTTCTTTCCACAGTGCACGTGTTTGTGGAGCGGATTTAAAATCGCAGAATGAAACATCAAACAGCATGCTGGCGACGTTTTTTCGCGCATAGGGGAAGATCAAGACACGGTTTCCGGATTCTTCGGACTATACGAGGAGAGTACACGCAGGGCACTTCGAAGAAAAATCACGACACGTGACCCAAAATTCGGTTCAATTAACTTTCGCAGGATGACGGGCTCACGAAAATGATAGGGTTGCATCTGGTTTCGACAAAATGGCCTACAATAACCTCTTCGAAGACCTGTTGCAACCTATGCCTGAAAAGGAGCGCTGTGGGCGTGCCCAAAAAGGGACCAGAAAAATCGTCTCTTCAAAACAACAATGAAACATTTCCAAAAGTAGACAAAGCAGACTGAAAATCCACATCGCAGACAGACATTCCTAGATAATGAGACATATAAGAAGAGAGATAGACACGTAACCACTCAAATGTAATTTACAGAGCTAACAAATAAGAAAGCTACCCAAGAAGGAACACCCTCTGAGCAGCCATCCTCTCCAATTTCCGTCGCGCCATTTGACTGAGATCACGAGGACATAAAATCAGAAAAGAGCGCCGGATCATCGCCCGGTCCACTTTCGCTTTCCTCGCGCGCTCTTCTCACTCCGATCGCCTTTCATCCGCGCCTCCTGACGGCGTCGAGGTGTTCGCGCGAAGTGCTTGAGGGTCTCGCGCCAGTGAAACGGCAAACAAAGGGTGACGCCGCCGGTAGCGAGCGAGTGCACGCGTAAGAGGCGAAGTGAAACGGAACCGTTGCGAGGCGCTTCGAGGCAACAGCTTGTAGACCGGCGGCGCCGCTTATCACTTTATGACACTTCGCGGCGCCAGTCGCAAATTAATCGCTCGTGGAAGGAGGCGATGTTTGCCGACGGGGTGTCCTTTCAAAGAAGGGGACACTTTGAGCCGTTTTACGGCGCCGAAGACGCTGACTTTGGGGCAGCTGTCAACAAAATCATAAAGTTGTCCTTTGGAATAGACGTGTAAACATTGGGAGAAAGGATCAGAGAGGAGAAGAACTGGGAATGTGCACGGGCCCTATAGTGCACAGGAAGACGTGGTTTTCAAAGGTCAATACTTCTAAAGAAAAAGCTATCGGGTTACGGTAGCTGAGAGCCTTACGGGAGTTCCCAAGTTCCAAGAACATTGAAAAGATTACAGTTTTAGGTATCCTGATGACCATCACGATGTCTACCTGACTATTTATTTGTTTTCCTATGGAATGTCATATGAGGACACTACCAGGACACATGATCTTTGGAGATAAGGTGCAAAGTTTGAAGGCTTGCAAAATACGATAAGAACGGTCGTAAATTTGATATATTTGTTTATCTCAAGCTTACATTAGGATATACTGATTATCATCAGTACAGTTAGCCAGGAATCCACGAAAGGCATGCTTTCTAAAGAGACAAGGATACATAGCTAATAGGCTCCATTTGGAGCCAGCAGTAAATAGGCTTCACTTCATAATAAAGAAAGTGGAACCAAGGCTCGCAAACAAACCTAATTAATTGCGCCCACTTTAGACCAAACACAAACAGTCGACGCGTTCCACAAGGGAAACATTCGCCGATTGGAGAGCCCCGGGAGCACCATGTAAAACACGTCCACACGTCAGCATTCAGCGCCTAACAGTCAGTGCACTAGCGGAACGAAGAGCGAACAATGAGCGTCAGCCACACCACATTCGCCTCTTGTTCTTTTGCAGCCTCCGCCCGTGGATTCCATTTTACATTTATGACGATTTCGCATTCAGCGTTTGTCTATTCAAAAACCCTGGGAAAATGAATTTCAATCTCCCGCCACCCCATAAAATCACAAATTAGCAGCACAAATTGAAGGCAAACTGCGGTAATCGCGTCATGAGGACAACAAACCGGTCGCGGCGGGTGGTGTTGAAAAACACGATTGCGCGGAGCCCATTAGATTTGTCATCACTAATCCGACTGTTAAGGGTCCGATTTGGGAGCCGGAACAGAGCACGCGCCTGCATTTACCGCTCTTGCGCAACAATAGCATTTTGGGGTTCGGAGAGGGCGGACCACCGGACGCTCTCCGCCCTCCGGGGTGAGTCATCGAGGGGCGCCAAGAAGATATGCGAGGAGAGCTATTTGGACGGCAGGCTTAAGTGTTCTGAGTCAGCTTGAGACGATTGCGAAAGCTCAGCTTCTTTCCAGGAGATAGATCTTGTTTTTGTGCGTTTGTGAAGGGATTTATTTGGTTGGACTTGTGGAAAACACTGATCCTTTGCCATTCGGAAAATGAGGTTGGATGCAATAAGTGTAATATTCTGTAGAAAGGTCCAAGGGACTTATGAAAAAATGCCATCTTCAATCTTAACCTGTTTTCTACATTCAATCGCAACCTGTTTTTTCTTTCTAAAGTTCCATTCAAAAGCTCTCAGATTTTTCACAATTACGATATCCATAATATGGGAAATTTTGAATTACATCGATCGAGGCCTGTTCAGTCACTACCGCTGGAGGGCATCATAACTTCAGCCTTATTCGTATCCCATATGCCAATGGTACGACCAAAATAAACTGCATAGTCGCGGGTCAAAAAAAATCATAAATACTTGATAGAAGCGAAATTTAGCCTTATTTTTGTAATGGAACGTCTGACACTAAAAATCGACCGCATATTGAGACACTCATGCCCACCTAATAAACATCTGGTGAATGGTGGACTAAAAATCTAAGGGCGATGACAGGCTTATCCTTCCCACACCTCCGTAATACAATCATATAGTGGAAGGCAGCAACGAAGCCGCGCCAGGGGCGAAACCAAAATTCTCAGCCGTGATCGCTGTGATTAATTTCGGCCCGATTGGCGGCGTACAAAAAGCACGTCGAAACCGATCCCGTAACCGGTTCCCGATCTATCGATTTGGCGACTGTCTAGAAGATATGACTCTAGACAGTCGGACGGTGCTCTTCCGCCGCCGCGGCGAATCGGGTCAAATCCCGAGATAATCAAAACTGTGGCATAAGAACGCGGCGCGCGTGACAAATTAAGGATGTCATAAAATAGAGGAGTTCCTCTTCCGCGGCGGCAGATCTAACAGTTGCAGAGTGGTGACCTTTGCTGATCGTTGATGTCTATGTCTATATCCAGATAGACAGCGCCGTCTCTGTTTGTACGACCTACTAGGCGGGCTAGGTTGCTGGCTACAGTCGCCAATAGATTGGCGCCAATTTGGCATTTTCGCTCTGGGAGTTCGGGCTTTGTGGTGGCGCCGTCGATGCTGACAGCCAATCAATCAATGGGAATGTTGTGGGTGAGGGGAAGGGCTGCTGAGGGGAAGTAAAAAGGAAAGGGTTGTCGCAAGTGGCCGAACGCCAACCACCAAGAAGGCAGCCACAAAAGGGACAAAATGTGGTTCGATACAAAAGCCCTGTAAATGGGAAAGGGAAGTTTCGTGTGACAGGGGGTAGCCAAAAAGGACATGGTTCGGCTGGGAATGAAAAGTGGGGTTTTGATAATAGTAACCATATACAGTGTTGATGAGAGAACCGATAGAGAGGGCCGATACATCACAAACCCTTTGCGGTGGTACAAACCGGGTGCATTCGTACAAAACGGCCGCCGACAAATCGCCACTTGCAATGGCGGACAGTACCCAAAGCGTTTAATCTAAAATCGATGCTACTGCCCCGCCACGCTGAGCCCGTGATGGGCCGTTATCATCCGAATGTCCATCGCTGTCCACGTACACAAACAAAAATATTTGCGCTGTTTTAGGGAGGGAGAGCCAACAAGATAGATAATAGGCGAATCGTGATTCGACGATCGCCGTGGCAATCTCCGCTGCAGGGAACAATGTAATCCGAAGTATTATAATAATGATCATTATGAGACGAGCGGCGGCGATTCGCGCGGGAAAGGTGGATTGCAGCGGCCAAGGGTGCATGCAGCGGAAAGGGAGACCGAAAATATCGATCGTTTTTTGGTAGGGAGGTGGGCAAACAAAGGAAATAATCAGCCATGGCTACCTCTGTTTTTGGAAGAGACAGGTGGGGCAGTCGGGAGGCGGCGTCTCCAAAAAGAGGATGGCGCCCCTTTCAGACCATAATATGGTAGAAAATGAATCTGTCGATCGGAAAATCGTGCGTATTTAAGGCGATTAGATGAGAACAAATCGGGAGGCGCGCAGCGGAGATGGAATCAGAGGCGAACGGAGTGGAGGGAAAGTGGAGAGGCAACAAGTGGACGACCTTGGCCGAACGCCAGCGGAGTGAGTGCAGCGAAAAATGCGTGGAGCGTTTTTTGGAACATCGAGATAAGGAGACGGTTTCGAGGAAAAACAACGGATCAAAGAGGGGCGATTGGTCCGAATGTTTTGGAAGGGACGCGATTAGACGGTGATTTCGGAGAGATTAAGTGCCGAGATGTGTAACAACAACTTTGCAAAATGTTAAATCTTTCCAGAGAGCTTCTGCTTGGGTCTTTGATGTTGGACCAAACAGTAATGACAGAAAAGGTAGATGAGATACGCTGTGATCGTGTCCTGAATGTAAAATTGGTTTGAATCTAAATTCAAGAAGCGACTAACCATATAGTGGATCAAAATCTGGCTTTCTCAAACCCTTTCATTGGGCAATGCTTATAGGAGTGATAGAAGAATATATCGATGAGGTTTTGAATTGAATGAATCGAACTAAAACAACTGTCTTTGGAGCAGTTGACGGATCTAGAGATTAAAAGCCATGGGTACTTTGAATTACCAATGACTTTATTCTTAAAGCCCTCTTCCTCCTTGTCAAACTACATAAGGTCTGAACAAACGGAAAGGAATTCAGAAAAGGAATTCAAAAGATAGATAACAGCTAAGAAGGAAGGATTCCATTGCTTCTTCCGAGGCTTCTCACCTTTCACCATAAAATCCAAGCACCTGTGACACGACACGAATTGCACATTTCGCTCCGTCAATTGCTTAAATCCTTCACAAATGAATCATTGTTTAACGGCAAACACATTCCATATAAACTGCCGCCATCGGCGGGCGTTTTCCGGGACATCGGCTAGCATTTATTTGATCATTTATTTACAGAAACGGAGCACAATCACTGATTACGAAGGAGGAAAGCCGACTTGAGGGAGACGAACTCGTAGGCGGAAGTCATGAGACGAGGATCTCGCCGCGCCATGATGGCGTCGATAGCATCGTTGATCTCGCTTGCGTGTTTCTAGATGGATCTCTTAAATTGTGATCAACTCGAGGAGGACCTCACCATTTCTCCGATGTGCTTCTTTGAGATATTATAGGGACTGAACTTAACTCGGCGTTTAAGGATAGCGGTCATGATCGACTCGACGAGATCGATTTCGTTTTCCGAACTCATGACAATGTCCGCCCTGGAAATGTCGACAAAGTTGCTGTATTTCTCCTGGAAGGTCAAGTATTTCTGCTGAACGAGTCGGGCCGTGAGGCTCGGAATTCCGATGCGAGAAACGGAGTAGCCCGCCTTCACTAGAGTGTCGGCAGACATCTCCAGAAGGGAGAGAGGATTTTGGGTCATTTTCGCAACTCTGGAATTATAGGCAATCGATAGAGAGAAGGAACGGTGACCTCAGCGCGTGGAGAGGACGTCACATGCAGTAAGTGAAAGCATGGAAGAGGCAAATGAGGGGGCAAAGACAGTGCTGCAGATCTGTATCGTTGCGCAATGACTTTACCTCACAAGGCTTACTGGGAACGAGAGTTAATGACGTAAGCCACGTAACGTCTCCCTTTCCCTCATCCTCCATAATTGAGTGATAGAAGATTAGGTCACGAATCACGCTTTTTTTCCTGAATGGGAATCATTCTCTCAATTCTAGGGCTGCAATTTCTCCATAATTACTCTGAAAACAAGCCATTCAAAACACAGGTTCGCCTCCTTAAAAGTTCAGTCGATTCAGTTCAGTGAGTGAGTCCATCTAATAATCAGCAAAGTTTCAAGATGCAAGACTCATTCATCGAATCAACTCTGCAGCTTGATGCTCTGCAAGAAGGGGCGAAAAATTGAGGTCCGTAAGTGGTGGCAAAGCACGGAAAGGCCTTTGCACATCGCGAAAATATTTGTTTGTCGCCGTTACCTAGGCAACCAGAGCTAAGCCTCATATGTGGTTGGGAATTTGGAATAGACCGTTATTGAAGATGGATATCGCTAATCCTTAGTCGATAGAGATGGTCTTCATCGGAAAATAAAACATCGCTGCTTATGGAAATTTTTTTATTCAAATTCCCGGTTTCTTTTTTCCCTTTTCTTTGCTTGTCACTTTGATTTGATTTTTGTATCCTCGCATTTTGACCTCGACGGAAACCGAAGAGAAGCACGTGCCGTAAATGTTTTAAAACGTAAAACGTAAATTGTTTTTTACCACCTGGAAACTTTGTCTGAATATCATAAAATTCAGACACAGTATGGCTATAAATAAAAAGTTTTAACGCAGTGTCGTAGAGCAGAGATAGCTCTTTCAAAAGATATGCCACAATCCGCGGCACAATAAAAAAATACTGAAAAAGCGTAGATAAAGAAAACGGCAAGAACTTTCTAACTTTCTTGCAAGAATTTTTTTCATGTAATTCTATTCTCTTCATCTTGTACATTCCTTCCAATCCAATAGATTCGATCTCCGTCGTATTTTTTATTTAATCTCAATCCCCATATTCTTTTTTTCCATGTCCTTTTGGGTATTTTCCATTCTCTTTCAACTGTGAGAGCCCAGGGGGTAGGCACACGTCGAGAAGTGGTCTTCAATTGTGGATGCAACAGAGCTAACTGCATTGCACATAGATCTCATACAGTCCTTTCAATCGCTTCTTAAAGGGGTAGGCACGAGTCAAGAAGCGAGATATTGTTAAACAAATAGTGCTATCAAAAGCATGAATAATATTCATGTATCTACTCATATTTACAAGGAAAATCTGTATGTACAAACACTATATACATATACTCTATGCTTCACTGCTGAGCAGTGCAGGTTTCCTTTTATGGGAGAGCAGCATCGCTGTCTTCACTCTCTTGACGCACCACTGGAAGACATTCCCCGCCTTCCTCTGCACCAGAGGAGTGCTTCTTGGATCGTCCAGAACGGTGGCCGCCGCAACAAAGCAGTGCATCACATGATAGGCGTCGTCCTAGAGCGAGTCGAACCTTATGTGGATACTGAACTGGATCTTTCCTACCTGACTTCCGATTCGGTGGTTTAGGATGTTTCCCTTTTTGGGAAGTGCTCGTTCTCCGGCGTTCAGAATCGACTCGACTATATCGACACTTCGATCTTTGAATACAGCATAGCGAAACGGAATATCCACGAAGATACCGTATGTGTCCAAAAACTTCAAGTAGCTCGCAACTCGATCTGCCCTTCGAGTTATCTCTCGGATCCCAATATTTCGAACGGTATATCCACTTAGTTCGAATTTTAGGACGGCGATCTCAAAAAGAGAAGGCGGTTGACGGAGGAGCTGAGAAGGGGTCCTGGCAGTCATATGTTCGCACCACAGACAAACAGACAGAGACTACACACAGACAATCGATAGATGTGACGGCCGACTGACCTCCAAGTGGACACTGACCACCCGTACTGCTCGTGGTCATTGGTCGTCGCGCCGGCGGCTGTTATCGCGAAGCGGAGCGTTAGAAGATCCGCTGTGGGGGTGGGTGAAGATAAGAGCGATCGATTTGCGCAGAAGTAAACCTGCGCGGCCGCTGATGTTTCTCGCTTGGATGGACATTGTACAAGGCACTTGCCCTCCTTTATATGTTTCCTCGGTGCATCGAAATGATATAACGATGATTTGAGCAAGAAAAGACAAACAAAAAAAATTTTGCAGCTATCTCAAATCCCTACATGTGGAACATCCTTAAGTTCATGGAACATCATGCAGAGCACATCAGAAGGAAGTTCAGAGCATCTAAATGTGAGGCCGGTCGGAAAACGAACGAAGAGGGTTAACTTTCTGAGTCGATGTTTAGAATGTCCAGAAAATTCGTGCATTTTTTGGTATACCATCTATAATGTTGAACAGTCCGATAAGTACAGATAACATAAACTCAAAGCGAAACTCTTACCAACATGGCACAAAATAAATTTTCTATAAAACCAAAAACCAGGATGTAAATAATGCATCAACAGATGAGATCGCTCGGGCAGCTACCAAGTCTTCTTTCAATACGACTACAAAGTGGTTCCTTGACTGCCACCGTCAGTAAGTTCAATGAACGCCTAAACCGTTATTTTCAGATAAGGACTTCGCGTGACCATAATACAATGCTGCTGATGAATGTTATGCGAAGTCTCCCACCACTCATCTTCACCAAGAACGACGTAAGCGAAAAGGCCGATTCGTAGTATTTCGGAACGTCAGATGGCACTGCTTCGCCAGTTCACAGTCTTGCGATTACTACTTGAATTTCAGTTACTTGAAAATTGCTTGTTCACACAAAGTATCTTCCTAGTCACCATCAAGCGGAGACGTCCGTTGTCCTGTTGTGGGCTGTAGAGAAGTTTCGAGATTGTGAAAGGGTACATGAGTCACCTTCTAGGATGAGTTGAGCAGCTGAGGAACTTGGCGATTCCACTGAAAAGCCGCTTTCGAAGGTCAATTGCACAGCTGAGACGAATACCTGGAGACTTAGCAACTTTCCGGGGAACCAGAGCCAACATGTAGTCACTGTAGTTGTTGAATGGTTTCGCACTGACCAGTCCATCGAAGCTATACTTCAAGATACGATCCATCCTATCTCCGATGAGCTTCGTCGGAATATCTGGGCATATTCTTGTGATAGTTTTGCTGTTGAGAGTAAAACCGTATCGTTTAGAGCAGAAGGAGGATAGCGCCGAAAACTTCATAGGACCATTCGTTTTGATTTGTTCAAGCAGGTCGTTCTGAAATCCAAAATCTATCTCTGCAAGTAGAAGGTGAGTACCTTGATTGAGTGGGGGGTTTTTCGTGTAATTGACTGTATGGAAATCTGACTATTCTTGCCCTTTTTGACCACTGCGATGCCAGAAAGGGCTTCTTCCAGTGCCTTTGCTACATTCGGTCCCTGTACTTCAAAGATGCGCTTTAGCAGGTCCAAAGATAAGGACTGGCCACATGTTTTGAGGCAGTGTGTGGACAAACTGTTGTAGGTGATGTGTCCTTCTTGTCGAATTTTGGAGATTAGAACTTCTTTGATGTTTATCTTCTTCTCCGATTCCTTGCCCTTGGAAATAATGGCTATGTCATCGTTTGATTTAGCAGAGCTCACCTCTTTCTTGCTAATGCTGATCAAAAGGTAATTTCCCTGTTTTTCCACGCTAAACGCATCACATTTCTTGAAACAGTCATGGATTTTGGTGGCTTTCGTTCCAAACACTAAATTGACATTGGCAAGGGAGTAGGTGTTTGCATAGTTCTTCTGCCAATAGGCCATGAGATCGGAAAGTTTAATTCTTCCCTTTTGCTCTATAAAGGCCAGTATAGCTTCTCTGGTGGGAAGTGAGGTCTGCATCTGAAAGAAGACATCGAGCAGGTGGAATAGAACACATCTCAGTGAAAAATCTCAGTGGCTATAGCTATTTTTTAAGCGTTGAAGTGAAACTGCAGAAGGAGAAAGCACATCGAGCGAACTTGGCTACGTTGAACAGGTTCCCCTTCAGCACAAGCTAGTGCGATCGAAAAGTTATTGAAGCGGTCTTTTTGTATCTGAAAACGAACCCTCTTCAACGGGCCTTTGACTGTCAGTTGTTCGAGTGTACTGGTTCTCTAGTTTGGAAGGGGCTTACTAGGTCAGCAATTCAATTTGGCGTTTTGTGTATAAAGTTCTGAAAGGGACTTGCCCCTCCTTTAGGTCATTTTCACCACCAGGTCAGATCTGCTGCTGATGATCTATATTCCAGTTATAAAAATTGTTACCACTTTTATTTCGTCCTCAACGTCGTCGATTTCCTTTACTGTTAAGAAACAGTCACCGTTTGGAAGATCCTCGACATTGAAGGCGTCGATACTTTCAAAGAACGTCTTGATATTTTCAGTTTTCGATTTCTTCACTAGCCTTGTGATCTTGTTCTTATGGGCGTACTTCTTCTGCCAATATGCACATAGCGCAGCACCACTCATTCCAGCATGGTTCCTGATTAGAGCACGAAGCTTCTTTTTTGTGGGAAGTTTGATTGTCTCTCCTGACCGACTGGACTCGTTCTCTAGCCTCTTCTTGAACTTCAACTTCCACACCTGAAAGCAGAGTTTCATGCAGTTATAAAATAGGTGTGCATATTCAATCTGATCAAACTTAACATCAAACTGATAACGTGGCTAGGACTCAAAGTATTGGGTTGGTGCACTCAAAAAATGCCAATAAAGCAAATATGATATAATTCCGCAATGTTTACTCCCAGGGTGAAACTACATTTAACTACAGTGAACTCTCACCCCACATTAAGATCTACCCCTTGTCCTTTTCATTATAGCTTATTTTGGAGGCCTATTCTGTCCTTAAGCCGGCACGTTGAGATTGCGAACGAGGGATCCGTCTATGCACATAAAAATGGTGGAAACCTTGACTGAACTCCTTGCGTTTTCTGTCAGCAAATAATCGCAAAAGCAATCGGCCATTTTCACTGCACAAACCCAGTATATGGCGAGCAACTATTAGTTCGAATTTAGAGTTCGGCATTTGTGTATAAAATAAAACCTTTTTTGGGTCAGGCGGCGGGCGTTGAGTCGTAGGTAGTTGTCGCTTGGCGTTTCTTGGCTTTCGGACACCTGCTGTCTGACGTTTGTTACGCCAATGTGCCGTTGTCCTATGGAGACGGATCGTATATTTTCCTGGTGCCGTTTTCTCGATGGTGGCTATAGCAGCAAGAGCTTTCTCAAGCGCTTTCGTCATCGTCGCTTCTTTGACTCCAAAAACTTCCTTTACGAAGTCTTTGCTCAAGGGACGACCTAACGTCTGGACACAGAATAATGACAGATCACTGCATGTGATTTGTTTCTCCTTTTGGATCTTTTCAATCAGAGCTTCCTTTAGGGCTGTCGTAGGCACATTTGTCTTCGAGTTTACAAGTTTATTTTTCGCATCGTTCGTCTTCCGGTCAGGCTTAAATTCAAGGTATGACGTTTGGAAACAATTGACTCACCTTCTTCACTTCTTCGGTTCGCTTTGAATTTAGCAAGCAATCACGGTAGGTTGGAGTATTGCCTGTTTTTCTAAACCGACGGGGCTTCTTCTCATCCTTTAGCTTTTGCATCTCACGGTGTGTCAAATGGCTCATTTTTCTGGCCGCGACCGAGTAGTAAATGTCACACGTTAGGACACAGTCTTGCCAGATCTTCAGTTACTCGTATCTTCAGATTTGCACCGATTATGATCTGTAACAGCGCCCTTTTGTCCGCAAAATGATCAGCACCACGCATTCCATTAGTGAAATACATAACCGTTCGAAAAACGGTCGAAGTTCTGACTTTCTGACACTTTCATGTTAGCTCAAAATCACCTAGCTTACAAGCGAAATAACTTTCTCAATCTTACGTGCCTCGTGGCCGTTCGGTGCGCAAAATGTTCAGGATACAACGACGCACAACTTCAACATATGAATTTTGATATCATGCATTATTCGCAGAGAAATCAGCAATTTACTACTGAAATCGTCGTTTTTCGCAAAAAACGACCTGTCGTAAGTGCGAAATAACTGTTCGTAAATAGCGTATTTTTTGCTCAGTCGGTACGTTCAGCGTACTCTAACGCACAAATTCAACATATGAATTTCGGTCTAATGCACTGAGTGTCGAGAAAAGTTAAAAAAGAGGTCGAAAAATGACCGAAAAAAGTCAAATTTTTGGGATTTTTGATATTTTGGTATCAATCGATAGCTTTCGACTTCATTAGTGATTTGCCGTCGGAATTAGTGCGAACGGACTGATCTGCATGGAATGACAGGCCAAAAACTACCCAGAAAGCGACCAGGTCCCGCCACGAAGCGGCGGACGCTTTCGTGAACTAATTTCCCTTATGCTGACACGCCGTGATCTGAAAGAATATGTGGAGCAGCTGGCAAATATCAGTTGTATGTAAGAACTGTGCTTAAGGGAGTGTTAGGAGAGTGATAAGAGACTATTGACTCGAATAAGGGGCACACATAATCGTCGATGAATCAGAATGTGACTAGCGAAAGAGGCCGTTCAAACAACGCTTGGAAAAGAACGCTTGTTGAACTGAACCGTAAATTCGATCATCACTTGAAGTGAAACATTGCTTTGAAGGTTTAATAAAACGGAATCTTGCAGAAATGTCTCAGATCATGTCCTATCGCCGAACCTAGTAGGATTTTCATGCTTTAAAGCTCACCGAAAGTTTTTAGTTGGAGCTCAGTGCTGGCTGCCTCGATGGAAGAATTGCCGGCTGTTTGTGTCGGCAACTGCTTCACCGCGGGTCCGCACGAGTGATAGATGCTCTTGTTCTCAATTGTAAAAAACCAAAAAAAAAGCACATCGTGTCGGAAAGGGTCCGAACTGTCAGTTTTCACCTTCTTTAATTTTCTCTTTACGCCACGTTTCTACTTAGCACTTGGTCCGAAAGCCTGTGCAAATCTTTTTTCAATTTTTGACACTTTGACAAATCCAAAGACTGTTTTTCTGTGAAAATATGCGCCTTAAGGCGACATACGTAATTCTTTTCTTGCGTTTCTACTCACGAATTTGAAATCATCGAGCAAACATGCCCCAAAATGATTCACTGTTTGTGCCAATTCAATCCTGAAGCTTCAGAAAATAAAGTCCATTTGAGTTTTCTTTTCAAACGTTGTAGAAACTGTTCAATGTACACTGTAAATATCTTTTTCAAATGGCGCTTATTGCACCCAGGTGCTGAGGCAGGGTTTTCTCTTCCTTTTATTCAGCACTATGTACTTCTTCTCGCTCCTTCTCCTTTCTCCACTATATTATAAGCATCTCCAGAGAGACACAGTTCCAAAATTTATCTCGCCACTTCCAATGAAAGAGCGGATCTAATGTTTACCTCAAACTTGGGTAATTAAACCGACGACTCTCTGGCGCTGTGGGTCTTGTGTCTCCGGCGACTATCGCGTCGCAGTGGCGCGAGTCGTGGCCGTCCATCCCTTCCCACATCCCAGCGCCAGTGTGTGATGCGATCGCCAGCCACGACTCGCGCCGCAGCAGAGAAACGGTCGTCTGCGAGGGAAGACCCACAGCGCCAGAGAGTCGTCGGTTTAATTACCCAAGTTTGAGGTAAACATTAGATCCGCTCTTTCAAATGGAAGTGGCGAGATAAATTTTGGAACTGCGTCTCTCTGGAGATGCTTATATTGAGGAGAGGTGGATTCTTATCGATTCATCCCGTCGAAGCGGACATATTAGTTGCTTTTGTAGAAAACATGGCTGGGAATGGATATTTGCAGCATGTGCATAAGAAATGACTCGGTCGACACTCGAAGCAACGCTATTTGGACTATTCTGTATTCAGCAATTCTTCTATGTTTCCTCATAAGGTTTTCCTCTCCGCCAATGGTGTAGATGATGTAAGACCTTTTTTTTCATTCCTCGGTAGTATAGTGGTGAGTATCCGCGCCTGTCACGTGCGAGACCCGGGTTCGATTCCCGGCCGGGGAGATAATTTTTGATTTTTCAAATGTTTCGTCGTTTGTATTTCCCATAGAGAACACCTGAAGTCTTAACACTGAAATGCGTTACATTTTCATTCAATACAGATCTATTCATGTTTCTGGCGAATGGCAATCGATCGGCTAACTTGATCGCCTGAACGTTCGATATTTAATGATCATGGCCATCGCAGTTCTCAAGTGTTGCCGGTTGATGCCTCTGATCTCAGAAAGACATGAATCATGATCTTCGTTGGAATGCGTTATGAGTACGGCGATGTGGAACTGGAAGACGTGCTCCGAGAAATTGGCAATAATGTCGGCATCCGCCTCTCTGTGGTCCACCGACGTTTGGAGAAGCGGATTGGCGCCCCGATTACTTTCGCGCAGGTGAGGAAGCATTTACTTTTCTGACTTTTCCCCAGATAAATGAAGTGTTCCACTGCGAGGCTTCTTCCCTTTTTGACGCCTACTTGGAAGGCCTTGGGGACTACGTCACAATTTTGACTGATCCGTTCGACTCACACGATGTCGTCGTCCGTTGTGACGGGAGGATAAGCGTTGCCGAGCTGCAGGATAGAATCAGAAGAAGGAGGGCTGTGCAGCGATGGAAGGCGTTTCTCCTGCTGTGCTGTCCGATCTACGAGAGCACTCTGTGGGATCAGTCACGTCTTTTCCTCGATGAAAGGCCCACCCTGCTGACTCTCAACAGAGATCTTGGGACAAAGGCCCAAACGGGGCTGAGCGCTTTGTGCGAGGTCTTCCCGGACATAGTGCTCGTCATGGACGTCACTCAGGAAGAGAATCTGATCTTCTATCCGGCAGATCGTCCGAAACTGTCAAGGGACTACCTATACTTCGAATTCTTTCAAATCGTCCGACGGCGTGAAAAAGTGAAACTTTCGGAGATCTGTCGCGAGATGAAGCTGCGGCACGGAGTGGAGCTGGACGTCAGAATTGTAGGTCGACTTCGACGATCTATGGATCGTGAGATATTCAGCTAAGACGACTGTTCCACAGTAATCAAAGCAATCCACTCGACATCATCCGCAGAAATCCCTATTTCCCCAGAGATAAGTTCCATGTGAGCAACTTGCCGTCTGCTGACGATCTCCTCATATCAGTCCCAGGTATTCTATTTAATTCGGATGTAGCTTCTACTTCTTAGGTCTTATTCTACCTCCTAAGTGCACAGTCACTAAATCTACTCAAACAGAGCCGCCACCGCCAGTGAGGACGAACATCGTCGAGAACATGATAGAGTATCTGAGGTCAAGTGGTGGAATCTCGCTTATGGTGAGGTCCCACTGCGTCGAGAAGCTTCTTAGATGGCTTTTTAGGCCACCGATGTCCAGAAGGTGATGAACAGATCCAAGTCGAAGGGAGATACCCCAGAATACACTTATGGGGAAGCTTTTCGATCTGCCAAACTGATGGTGCAGATGAGCAGTGGACGGCTAGAGATGATCGCTATCAGTGGAGTGGTCAGTGATGAGTTGATGACCAAATGTGACTGAGATATTCAGCCTTTTGTTCGACTTGCCCAAACCTCAATTCTGCCATCTCAGCATCGACTCGAAGAAGAAGCCTCAACATCGTATTCCAAGCTTTTATAGGAACGAAAGAATATTTGTGTGTTTCTGTAGGTATGTAAATGTGTGTGTTCTTGTTCCAAGGCTTACAGAGGGCATAAATAATTTTGATCCACAAACTGTTGAAAGAAGATCCGAATTCCGAAAGTTTATAAAGATCTAAAATTACGGTATGGTCCCACAATGAACATTTCCGTTTTTCGAAATTTCCATCGCCCCCATGCATTCGAGAAGTCCAATCGAGTGGAATTTCTTGATTCACCGACCGGCAAATGATAGCAGCACAAAGTAAGGGGCATGTCTCCTGCACCCACTCTACATGTCACTCTACATGTAGACATGTCTGTACGTAACATTTTTGCAGGTGCGAGACACCATTCACAGGTTTCCTTTCCAGTCTTTTCATTTGTGGATTCGCGGTCGGTCGGGTGTCAGCGGAAGTCGTTTTCTGCTTCTTCCCGAGCATTTTTCCCGCACGGCAATGAGCTCCACCACGTCGCCGTATGGAAGGACCACGTCGCAATGCAGTCCTCTTACATCATCTACCGCTCCCAGAGGTTCGTCGCTGATGAGTTATTTGTTTTTAATTGCTCTTGCTCTCTTTTCAGGTCTGACGGTAGATGAAATCCAGAAGCTTCGGCGCTTGTTCCGCTATAGGCAGCACATCAGCACGCCTCCCACCAGTCGTGAAAAGTAACTTTCTGTCGCTTTGTTATTTGTATTTCGCTGATTGATTGCAGATTCCGCTGCAGAATGATGTCCCAATGCAAAAAAAGACTAACTTCGCCTTCCTTGGCGCGCACGTTCGGCACTGCGCTCTATTCGACTCTTCGCTCTACCGCCGATCCAACGAAGTCACCCGTTTCGACTCGTCTGAAGAAGTTCGAATCTACGCCACCTCTTGATGATGACGAACTGACGCAGTTTGAGCGGATCACCACAAAAACGAAGCCGGCATTGACCAGGATGAGGAAGCATAAGAAGCACTACAGTACGGCAGAAAAGAAGGATGTGGAAGAGAAGAAGACGGATGGCTCTTTGAAAGCGAATGAAACGTTACTCAGTCGTACTTCAGAAACTACCGTCGAACCGAAGTCCGTTAAACAGCCGAATAGCACTCTTCTCACAAAGTCGCCGAAAAAAAGCCAGCGTGAGTAAAGCATTCAATCGTTCAATGGGAATCATAAGTTTCAGTCATTCCGAAGTCTTCACGAAAGGCGTCCAGTAGCGAAACATTGGGAAAAGTGAAGAAATTGAATACCGCTCCATCATCCTGTGACGTCTACATTGATGGTTTGACATTTAAAACCAGTGGCGTTCATTATCTCTTGTTTTTTAGAGGTTGATCTGAGCTCTCCTAGTACTGCCTACCTTCAGTTTTCCACACACAGACAGAAAGAACACACTAAAAAACGCAATGCAAGTGCAATATATAAGTCGCTGGTACAGAACAATTCTCACAGGTTAACCGAACATTGATTGCTTTTCAGGAAGACGAACGCACAACTGGTGGAGATGACGAGAAGACTCAATGTACCATCGAAGAGAGCACGCCTAAAGACGAGTCCGTTTCCCTAAAGACGACGGATGAGTCCTCTTCGGAAGGCACTGAGGGGAAAACTACAGGAAACGTCTCTGAAATGGCCAGTTCCAGTGTGACGACGACGTCGCCGTCACACCTCTCGTCGGAACACTCAAGCAAAGACCAGGAATACGTTCGCAACCCAAACGTCGAGGCGATCGCCGCGGCACTTCACCTGGTCGACTACAGCGTCGAGAAGAACCTTTTTGCGGACTTCTTGGATGCTCACGAGATGGTCTCGATCAACGACTACTTCAAGGGCCAGCAGAGCGTCAACGAGCATATCATCGCTATCTTCGACAAGGCATTCAACAAGATGCTGTCTTCTGAGACGCTCGCGAAGAATGAAGAGACAAAAAAGAACCTAGGTGTGCTGAACAAAGACCGGAGCGAAAGTAGGAACCATCTGCTAGACGCGCTCATCGCAAAGAAGTCCTCCTCGACTAGTTCATTTGTGGTCCTCTTCTTTTCGAAGTAAGACGACCTTTCTTTGAGTTCTTAGTTTCGTCACTTTTAGACCGTCTGTGCAGTGAACAACATGTACATGAAATGTAACGATTGTTCGATGTATCTAATAAATACACGGTTGGAGCGCATCCACCACCCACTTGTGACAAAATAAAACGATTTCGAAAAGAATGCATTATTGCTCGTTTCAAAACTTCGTCAACGTAGTTAAACCTAATATATCAGCATCAAAGCATCAAGAAGAGCCTTCAGAAGACTTTCTTGCATCTTTGCTGTCACCCGACCCAGTGCTTCCCAGCTTTCCCTTCCCACTGCGTATCATCTGAATTCACTCGGGAAGTATTGCCCACATTTGGACTTGGCTTGTTGAGTACGCCTCATTGTCGATATTGGGAGGTCCTCGTTGAAATCATCATTCTGGAACGGGAACCTTATGTGGACGCCCACTTGAGGTATTTTGATTAGAGAAGCGTTGGACCCCTGTTCGATTTCACAGTTGCCCACACGCTGTTCGACTTCCTCCTGTTGTTGAAGAGTTTTGCAGACGATTCGGACTCCTCCTTCGACGTATTCGGTGGCTTCTGCGCATCCTCCTTGACGTCCTTGGCATCCATCTTCGTTACCACAGTGATTGGAGCCTCTTCCTCGGTACCATCAATACGAGAATGGCGGCGGCGTTATCGAACTGACCTCAGTATAAAGGTGCCGAGAAGATGGTGATTAGCTTGCGACCTGCGAAGATTTCGTAGCCGTCTTGAACAACCTATATATAACCTCTAATCTACTGGCAGTCCACGGTTACTCACTTGATGAGCAGAATTCTCGTGCAGCGTCCCCTCCAAACAAACATGAGATAGCTCGTGAAGCCCGTCACCTCGGGATCTGCGTCGGCCCAAAGTAGGTCGCAGAAGATGCCGAAATGCGGAATGTCCAGGGGTTTCTTGTGGTTTATAAACTGTTTCCAGGACGTCATATCCCGAGAAATGCCACCGTGCATGCAGAAAACGCGCTGACTGATGCGTCCACAGTAGGGTTGTCGAATACTGAAAAATCCTCGAATATCGAACTTAGTCGAATATTCGATATTCGAAGATCCTCGAATATCGAATATTCGATTCGATTCGATATTCGTAAAAACACGAATTATTCGATTCGATTCGACAACCCTAGTCCACAGAGCGGAAGACAATTGAATGTGAGCTGGAAAAGCTCGCACAGCTCCACACTGTACCTTCTTGGTATTTCGTGCCAAAATCCGTACACCCTAAGGGTGACGTATTACCGTAGCAATGAGAGAGTTGTTATTTGTTGGTAATCCGCGTCTTGTTGTTTCCCCTGAGCAGGAAGACATCGTTCGGATACAGTAGCTTGCAGCAGAAGAGGAGGACGACCGTTTCTGTTGAGAAGGAGCCATGATCGACGTAATCTCCCAGGAATAAATATAAACTACAACAGGCAACATCTCCAATCAGATCAAAGATGGCACTCGGGTTCGGGTTCGGGTTTTTCGGCCGGACAACTCTGGTCTTGAGCAGTTGACCTCTATCAGATGGCATAATGTAATGAGCAAGTAATCCCCTAGAATCGTTCGGACACAAAACTGCGTCGTCTCCCTCGTGTTCATTTCGCACTAATTATTCAGGGTCGCTAATTTCCTCCTTCTTTTTTGCATCGAAGCGAAGCGCAAACTTTCGTCGGACCACCCGCAGGAAAACGTTTTTTGCATTTCTCTCATGCGAACTCAAGGAAATCTCTATTTTCGGCGACTAATTACTTGGCGCTCGCCCGAACGCATTCGCTCCTTTCCGCTCACCGCCCAAGGAACGCTAATTGGAATCCTCCTCAAACTACCACTTGTACCGTCCGCGTTACTGTGCTTTCACTCTACCTATTGCACCCTACACTTGATCTATAATGACTTGGAGAGACCTGTAATTGTCGTCTTCCGGTTGACTGATTTTCGATGTCACAATTAAACTGACATCATCTTCATTTTTTGAATAATTCGAATCACTCTTTGACTCATCGGTGTACAATCCTGAAGACCTCTGGCCTACCTCTATTCCGAAACGGAACTATCCAACGGACACTTTTGTAGTTCCGTGGTTTGAAAAAGCTGACGATCGGATTGTATTTTCCCTTTTCATGTTTTTATGAGTGTTCCTTTCGAGAACGTGGGAGTTTGGCGCGGATGTTCTTCCGCTAATCCCCCGTGAATGAGACGAGCCTTTGTGAGACGAAAAACACTTTTATACCCCGCGTCCATCGAACACACAATGAGTCTGAGTTTGTATACGGTGTCAGGCACTGCAAGTGGATGAGTAAGCGTCGGGAGTCTGCACAATGTTTGCGCTTAGGGTAATTAAGTGTGTGGTCGTCTCGAAACGAAATATGCAAAAGGATATGAAAATGAAAAATGAAAATTTCTTTGAGGGTGTGAAATGTCACTGGGGGTTGTCATACGTCTCTGACTCCGATTGGCGTTACCATGACATTGGGTTGTTCACTGAAAATGACGCCTGATTGATTTGATTTCAATGAATCTTTGTTGATGTACTTATGTATATTTGACTCATAATTTATACCTTAAGAATGGCTAGTCCAAAGTTACTGTGCTTACGGTATCAGTGCCCTCCCCGAATATTATGGAACCTTTCGAGTCAAGGTATATTTTGGTCCAATTTTCAACCTCTTCTTCTTATTTTAAACGCTTTCCACTGATGTCGTCCAGAGCGGAAAGGGACAAGTGCAGATCAGAGAGAGCGAAGAAAAGCCAAAATGAACGAAGAGCAACAAGAGCAGCTTGACCTAAAATAGAGGGCTGTTGTAGGGATGAACTTTGAAACATGCGGCCTTGTGCGCTCGGGCAGGGTGAGATTTTTTGGGCCATTTTTTTCCACATTTGGCCTCTATTTCTGTAAAGTAGAAGTGAGCTCGCGGAGTCGTTATGTGGGCATAGTAGCTGTCAGTGTCACCCACATACCCATTTCCTGTTACAGTACTTAACCAATTAAAATCGCAGTCTTTTAGACTAGAACAGACACAAAGTTCTTTGAGCAGAGTCACAATTAAACCCAAAAATTACATAGGCTACTGTAGAACAGCTGTCCAAATCACGGTAGACTCCTCAAAAACTCGACATTTTGGGTTCAGCTGCTCTTTTCGGCAACATATCTCCCTAAAGGGAACAGTTGCGTAGGAGACAACGCGTGGTGGCGACGCTCTCTTGCGCAGGGCAAAAAGGTGATTTATGAATCGAAATACGCGAATTCGGGCACGTTCCGTTTTTTTGCAATTCCAGCACCTTTGCAGCGTCGGTTCCCCGCGCGCCCAGGTTCTGAGCCCGCAAGGCCCTGGAGACGGAGACGGATGTTATCAGAAGGGGTCGAAGGGTCGTCGGGAGAGGAGGAAGCCTTCGGCTGCCGGACGCGAGGCGAGACGTCGCCGTCCTATCTTCTCGATTATCAGCAGGTTCCAATTTGCCGTCCTCGCGACGGCGACCGTCTGGAAACGTCGCCGGGCGAGAAAACCGTTTTTGGTCGTTTCGGTATCGATTTCGACTCCGCTGGAGGGGCGCCCTTCGCGGTGACCACCGAAGTCTCGGCTGTCGACCGGCTTCGAAGGCGTTTTTTGCGGGTGGCGCCCCTCCACCGGTGATCTATCAGCGCTCTTTCGACCCTCTGCGAATGTGTGCCTTCCGCGATTAATCAGTGCGCTACGGTAGAGTGGCTCCGTGTCGAATCAGCTGCTTGGGGCGCTTTTTGCGTGCGTGGGCTCAGGGGTACTGTACTGTAGAGTAAGTGATGGTTCGTTGTTTTCACTTCAATCGATTCGTATTTCGAGCACATGGATAGGTGGTGCTTTTTGCGGGTTGATACGTTACAGATCACGATTAGATGATGAAAATAATCAAAAGAATCGCAAATTTTATGTTGCTTAGAATTAAGTGACTTTTTGTGCGTAACAGTGAAGACGACGAAGAAAAAGTAGTCTCAAATGCTTCTTTGTTAACCTTATCAAATCAGAAGCCCCACCTTGATGGCCTCCGACGACGGCCATAAAAACTACTGTAGACTCTGTTATCGCCTCAGTCAGTGCTTTTTCAGCTTCCGTGTCCCACTAGTTTTCCTTCCTTGAACATGCCGAATCCAACCAAAAGCCACCCGAGGACGTACCTCCCGTACCAACTGCTGATCGTCGTCGAGTGGCTTGTAATCGTACCCCTCCGGGGTGGGACGGCCTGGAATTGGAATGTGTGTTCTTTAGACACAGTCGCTACAAAAGCGCCAAAATGTGCGTACAAATGGAAAACGAGAATTCCTGTGAACCCGAAGGTGTTCGCCGTTCGACTCCATTGTTTCAATGTGTTTGTATTTCACAACCCCGGAGTCGAAAGGTCGGAACCGAGGTGTCCACGAAATTTCTTACTTCCACGTGTCGTTTTAAAAATGTTTAGGAACGGAACGATTGGGTCACAAACAGCCACCGTACTGTTGATGCGTCTCTAATTCTGATGTATCATATCTAGAGTGTAGCGATCTTAGTAGCTTATTACTGGAATCTAGTGATTCTCTGGTACGATTCCGCGTAGTTGCCATCCTTGATCCATGGAGGAACGTACTCATAGTATCATAGAAATGTGTCAGAGAATGGCTCTTCAAAATTTCAAAGCCGGATCATATAACTTTTCCCTTATTTCAAGCTGATACAAGTAGGCGAGGGCTTCTCTGCCCCACTCAACTCTCCCTTTCCGTGACACATTCGCGCCTTGTACCTCCTCCGCCGAGTTCTCAGACCTCCACAATTGTTTCTTTGTTCCCTCTCCTGTCCGTCGTCGTTGTGGTTCGGTTATCTTATCAGCGCTTGCCGGTTGAGGTCTCCTTATGACGTGCGTCTGCGCATGGCCTCCGCTTATCAATCTGCGCTGAGTGGTTCGAGAGAATAAGGAGACGCGGGCAGTGAGCACAGATCGTTTTTTAGACAAAATAACGAGTTTAGGCGTCTTCTTGACTGTGACCCCGCTCGAATTCGGAGAAAATTCGTTTCAAACGTGTTGCGTGCACGTCTCCTGTGAGCATTTTAGAAAATCGCGTCTTATCAGTGATTTCCGGGACAGCACAAAAACTGGATACTATCGGGGAGTATAAAGAACGGTCGGGCAAAAAGTCCCTCTGAATCACTACAGCGAAAGTGGAGATTTTCAAAAATGGAGAGAAAGCACAAAGGTGAACCCACCTTTGTTTCCTTTCGTTTCGAATCTCCTCCTTCTTCTCTCAAGAATGTCTGTTCGGTGTACACGTGAATCCGTCATTCTCGAGAGAACGCCACTTTGATAACACAAAGAAGCTATCTAAAATAGACAATTAAACTGTTTGATGGACAAAGACCGCGATCGCCGAGACTCCACTTTTGTCAGCTGTTCCTGCTTTTTGAGTTGTCTTCCAATGGTGACGCCAAAACGCAAAGTAATCGCGAAATTAAATACAAACACGAATCACACATCAGAGAACATGTATGGGTTAGGAAGTAATGCAGTTCTAAAGCGAGTTGGAATGCACGAGATGCGGCAGTTCTTAGAAGATTCTTAGAGCACTGTGCTGGCAGAAGATCTGACGGTGCATACCGAATTCAGTTAAAATTCTACTCATAACACAAGGTGTACCAAAATAAGAGGGCTTACTTTTTGCGACTTTCTTTACTAGACGGGTAGAGTAGACAGACTTGTTCCTTTTTGTAAAATCAGTTGAATGGGCAGCCCCTGGCAGACCGGTCTATTTGGCCCATGCGACCTGTGTGCTCCCATTTGTATCTTTGTACACTGTGTACCTGCAAAGTTTACCTTATGTAGGAAGTTTAGGTCACCGAAGCTTGAACAATACACGTTTTTCTTCTTCCGGAATAAGTGATTTGGTGTCGATGACCACGTACTTCTTTGTGTGTGAGCGAGTAAAACAAAATTCAGAAGATGCATTTTCCTATTTTCTTTTCCAATGAAAATCAAAATTCTTATTTAGATTTTCCTATTTAATGATATCTTCGATTTTTTTTGCGATAGTCGTTACACACAATAGAGACACCACAGTCACTGCTTCTCTTTGACACCATGTCCGAGTTAGATCGCAGTTACACCATGCGAATTCACTCGTTTGCAGTCCCATAGCTACTTCTCTTTTGTTCATTTCTGTTGAATGCTTATTCATTCCCCTCGAGATCGACGTCACAGATCGACCACATTATGCAGATTATCCGTTCGAGGATTCACCTCATTAAGTGACACCTCATTTCTGAAAATTAGCCTTCGGGTTTGAGTCATTAGCGCCCTAGGGAATCGTTGTTTTGAGTGCAAGCAGGCGGTCAACGAGACAACATCGGAGGGTTTCCACGAAGATACTTTCGAACAAAGGTTGACAAGGAAAGTTCAAGTTTAGATCTGTAGAAAGGGGTTGAAGGAATGCAGCAATCCTGAGAGGTTCCGTTCGGCTGTCAAATGTCTTGACGTTTTCTGGACCTTTCGTGCACTTTTCGCTTTTTGGTCGCTGAACTCATGCATCTAAGTAAGGCTTGCATGTCGGGCTCGGAAAAACGGATCTGCAAGTAGTAGTCTCCAAACTGCGTGAGTCAATTCCTTTTGTGTTGTAATCTATGCTCTTTGATGTCCTTTCGTCTAATCACACACCTCCTGGATGTTTTATGCGAATTCCAACGAGATATGTGCTTCGAAACTGATCAGGCATTAAGGCGAAATCGCTTTGTTTTCAAGATGTCTCATAAAAATTTTTCTTTGCCTGCAATATTTCCATCACATGACTGCCTGATAACAATTCGGTTTCCGGAAAACAGCGCTGGGCGACCATTGAACACAATGTCTCCCCATGGAAACTGTGTTCGGCCGACCCGGGAAGACCGACTGTACCTGTAAAACAAACAAAGTTTTGTTTTCTACCGTATCTAAACGAGCAAATAACTGTCACAAACTGACACAAAATGACGCTCGGGAAGATCGACTTTCCAATTAGAGGTAGGTTAGCTTCAAATAATATGACTAAAACTATATTCCTTCTCATGCGTTGTTTATGCGACGAGACACGCTTGGTCCTTGTAGACAAACACTCCTCCGAGATCCATTTTTGCGGCTAAACATTTATAAAAGCGCTGTACTTACTTTTTCCCCACGTCAACCTGTGGTCATGTTTTTTGATGTTTTCCAAGACTGTTTGGACTTTAAATATGCTACGTCTCGTACACTATCGGTGCTGTCTTGCAATTCAAAGACTATAAATGCAAGGAGTTTAGAGTTAACTTGGTTGCTGCTATGTAGCCTTATACTCAAATGCCATTTTCCCTAAGTGCAGCGTCGTCACGACGCAACACTTCTTAGGCCCATTATTTTTGCTTATTCGTGTGAGACCTAGAATTACCTATCTACTCCCGGCTACGGTAGAATTCCACCGCTTTCAAGTCATCACTCATCGTACACTACGTTGCGTGAGAGGCGTGCCCTCGCTGGGAGGGAGGAGTCGGAACACTCGTTTAAACCTCAAGCGCCTGTCCTCACTGATTCCGCGCCTTCAGATGTAGTTGAGCTTTCTGCGCACACACGAAGCAGAAGGAAATGTCTTCGACTACGTCTCCAAACGATGGGCACTCTTCGATGATCGTGAGCCGCCGGAAGTGGGAAGAGGAGCTCGACGAGATGCTCCGGAATCTGAACAACGCCGAGCAGAAGGAGGCCGGAACGGTGAGTTCGCTTTGCTCTCGCTACTCAGAGAGATTTGTGTTTTGAGCCATGGAGAAGCACAAAAAGACATCGTGGGTGTAAACGGGTGGCAAGGGCTGGCTGATTGTGGCGAGACGAAGCAAGAAGAAGAATCGCTTAAAATACATCGACGTGGAAAATGTTACGATAAGTACCTTTTGTGAACGATACTTGAATCGGGTAGCAAAATTTGTTCCCTTATCATTCGTCTTTTATCCAATCAAAGCAAAACCAGAACTAGCCGTAACTTGGTAAAGGTGGGATTTGAAACCGGTTTTTCCCAATCCCGAAAAGTCGATCATTTTCAAAATCGATCCGAGAGCTTATTATGGAATCCAAATTTCTATTTTGTTAAAAAAGAATGAGTTTGTAATGAACAATTTAGCAGTACAGTAAATGGTATTCTTATCATTCGCGTGGAAAATTGAAATAAGAGTCCTGCCTTGGATTACGTGTATTCTCACCATTCCGACTGTCGTTGTTGATGTATCGAAATTGATTGATTGAGCTTTGAATATCTGGCATACCCCGGTATAGGGTTACATAAAAACTGTTAATGTTGATGGATTGACGCCTTCCTCTGTTACAACTTGGAAGTATCGGGAATCGTCCCAACCTGATAATTCGAGCAATTATAACGGACCACCCTCGTTGTTCTACGCAGATGCTCATCAATCAGGTTCCCATCTGCAAAGTAGATCTTCAACAAGAACCGAAAAGGCGAAAGTTATTTAAGTGGTTGTTTTTGTTTAGTTTTTTGAACTTCACCAAAGTGATCACTACGGTGAGACCCAGAATTTGAACTAGCTCATTGAAAAAAGCCGTATAATTTATGCGTTCACTCGTAGTTTTCAACGCCCTAGTTCAAATTCTGGGTTTGCATTTATTGAGATTGGCTGCATACAAGCGACGAGTCGCAAGTCTCAGTATGGCGTTTTTCGGTTTTCAGCATTTGCGACATTTGCCGTTTTCGAATTGTAGCGAATAGATGGAACTGTGTTCTTGCAGATGCCATATCTATCTATTGGTTCACTTTATTGGTTTGTGCATTCACCCAAGTTTATACTGTCGTATTCGATAGCTTCCGTTTTTTTAGTTTTTAGTAAAAAGACGCTTCCGTAACTTTCGCTTTCATTCGTTGATCTTTGGATTTTCTCAAAATGTACCTTAACTACCGTCTTACTCATAGCTACCCCACAAAAAGCTGTTGACTTCTTTGAGTGTCGCGATTACTGTAGTGACATCTTGTGACTTCTTGACGTCCCCATTGCTGTTATCGTTCTTGAAGACCATAGATAAGTGTCGCGGAAAGTGGTCAACAACTTTTTGAGTTAAAACACTTCCGATAACAGAAACGCGTGTGGCATGGTACTTGGTCGCCTCCGTGGCGATCAGAGACCTGCAAAAAGCGGTAACTTACTGCGTGATTCTTTTTCGAAACCCCTTTGTGAACCGCCTTCCTGGAAAAGCTTTCCAGTAGGCGATCAACTTCTATATGTGGAAGTACTTTGCACTTCTTGATCGCCAAAAGTAGGATGTGTCCCGTGCAGGAAACCTGTTTTCGCGATTTGTGCGATCTTCATCAATCATATTTTGGAAGTGATCCGATCTGAGATAGTTCTTTCGAGTACAAAAAGTGGGTTTGAGGTCTTTGCAGCGTTTGGGAACGGTGGTGATTAATGGACGCCGAAAATACGTGTGGTTTGACGTCCACGGCGTTCCCAGGAAGAAACAACCTGCGAGGTACGATTAAGGCGTATTGTAGTGACCTTGTGAACCTCTTGGGTGGCACCGAGCCAGTTGTTGGCGCTAAAAATAAGCGCTGACATCGCAGGAACGGCAATTTGTGTCTTGCTGCTGCCGCTATTGAGACGTCAAGTGATTTGCGATGTGTTCAGATATCGGACGCACCACACCCATTATCACTTTAGGGGTGTTCGCAGGACAAAAACTTGTTTACACTAAACACCAACGGTGCTACATGTTTCAGGTGTACGGTACCTTTGGGGCGTTGTTGGAGGCGGGAGGGCCATTATATGAACAGCTGGGTATGTATGACTGCTTGGACAAGGCAAAATCGTAAAATACAAATATCTCAAGAGATAGAGAATAGAAAGACGCATCATTCGACGCATCATTGCTTGACTAGGGTTTGATGTATACGCGTGTTGGGGCTAAACAATGGCAACTGAAGCAGCCAGGCAGTAAACTGAGGAGCCTAGTCTAGATCAATAACGCTACATTGTCAACTCATCGGAGTTTGTAGGCCCGAACGGCGCACGCTAGGGTTATCACAAAACTTATACTCATCGTATACATGATAGCAACGCGTAATTGTCATTTCTAGAAGGTCGACATTTTATGAGCCTTTTTTATCGAAACAAAAAAAAGAAACCAAATGAGGACGTTGCGCTCTTCCTGAAATTTTGGTTTGTACGTTGACGGTAGTAAGAGCGTTTATGATCAAATGAACTGCGCCTTGTGTGACACCGTTTTACAAACTTTCTGCATTTTACAAATTAATGTCGTTATCGAAGACCGAAGGCTATAGTACCTCAAGAAGGCCGGCGACTACGATGAAGTTACTGTGTCTCTTTGTACTCTCAAGACGTCCATCCATCAAAAATGTCGTTGATGACTGTGATGAGAAGCAACTCAACAGAGAAATTGCTCTTCACAGCTGCGAGACATACTCTAGACGATGAAAATATGACAAATTGGATCGGTGGTGCAGAGATGTTAGCCTCTGCTCTGTTGGCGTTCTACGGCGCTAAGGATTCTCAGAAATCACTCCAATTGGAGCGCTCTCATCCAAATTCTTCAAAATTAATTACTTCTCAATTCCAAGGCTACCGTAATCCTTCTGCGCGATTTCAAAACCTGTTCGTCAAAAATTCGCAATTCACGACAAGCGCTTTGTTTTTGCGCCGCCGTCCTACCGTAATCCGCCCACGAGCGGCGCACAGTGGCAGACGAACGACTCTGCAAACGGTCTCGCAACGCGCTCTCTATTAACCCATTTGGGGCGATTTTTGCGATCTTCGCATTTTTTCAAGCCTCAGGTAGAGGCGTTCCGGTCAACTCACCGAGCCGCTGCGTGTGGAGAAGAATATGATTGACGACTCCGAAATCTCGGCGACACTTGTCGTTCTGCAAAATTGGTGCAAAAGCAGAAAGTATATAGGGTGACAATGCGCGCGGGTCTTTATTTTTGCAGACGATGTTTTCGGAGTTCAATTGTAACTTTTTCGGCAAACAGGTAGGCCTTTTCTTTCACAAGAAGAACGACTTCTTATCCAAGGGGTGGTCTCGGCTTTGTAAGAAGCGTAGATAGGGGGTGAAGATAAATCGAGCCCTGCAATACCAGTTGGCGCACTTGAAGGTTACCGAAACTGCGAGTGACTCTGTGGAGAGTGCATAAAAACGGGGAAGTAATTTAGGAGGCGCGCGCCAACCGGATCAGAAGAGAGATCGGTGGCTAATGAAGGGTGGCCTCGGCGGTGGAGGACCCACCGCCGAAAGCAAAAAAAGTAGGTTGGGAAAAAGGGAACTGCTCGTGCTCTGTGTGCAGACGTGGAAGTTGCGAAGCACAGTGCCGCCATTTCTTGTCTCTGTGAGGCACATTTCTTGAGCTTCTTCGTGACTGGAATTCAGATAGAACTTACCAGTATATAGGAGTTGTGGAGAGGGGGAGTTGTGGTCCAGATATTCCATCTTTTGAACAATGGTTATCAAGAACAGGAGCATAATGCCATCATATTAGTTGATCATGGAGCCGACGTCGGCATTTAAGGAGACGATCAACTAATAAGGATATCAGGCACTTGGTTTAACTCAATATCAAAGATAAGATCTCATTTGTTTCATTTTTCTCGCCCATCTTCTTCTGTGATACGTTTTCCGAAATTCACTTACTCATGGGTAATGACAGGTCGAACTCGGACGATACGGAAGATGTCAGTCAAGCTTCTCCTTTCAAACAATGCTGTTAGAAGTGCTGACGGTACTCGCGAGGCACTAGCATACCTTGTTTACCGGTTACATGAGAAGCATCGCAAATTGTCCTCAGAGTGCAGAGGCACTGATATGGTAGAACATTAGGCCATGTAACATCTGCTACCGAAACCTAGATTATCTTCATTTGGACTATAGGTAGCAATGAACCGTTGTTGAGGTAGTCAGCAGAAATTCGTTCCAAATCTATGAAAGATGCAGTGTAATAGCTGACGCCTTACGGTACTCATTACTTTGTATTCGGAGGAAACATAGAAAGATCGAGCTCACTGTGATTTACACTAGATTCTGCACCTCAAAGCTCTCGTAGTTCACTGTGATCTAAAATGCGACATCCACACTGCTTAGCAGGCTCTTTGGGCGCGCAAAATAGGTGTTGTGTAAAAATGCTACCGTATACTCTGCCAAAAAACCAACAACGTCAATCAACAAGGCCGTCACCAAAATTACAGAAGCCTTTATTCGAAGACGTCTCTCATGAAATAAGGAAGTTTCATTTTTACTACGGTATTCCGTTTGACGCGGAACCACATTTGTCAAAATGTAAAAATAAAGTACAGACGCCCCAATTTTGAAGTTTGAAAAACCCCGAAAGACTGGTCCTGCAGAAAAAAAATCAGAAAAGTCAGTAAACAACGCAACTCTCAGTTCGGAGGTGGCATCTTCTGACCAAGATCCTAGTATGACTCGAGTCGTGTCTTTTTTTCCGCTAGTAGCTTTCTTGAGTATACATCGTAGATGTAAGAAATCCAAGATCGCACAGACGACGTTTTTGTGTATTTTTATGTTAACTTAGAATGTTTTCGAGTTTATAAGTTTACCTCTTGAATCAACAGCTTACACCGTCAACAGCATACGGCGGCGTAGAAAGCACAAAGAACAACACTATCTCACCGTCGCTTCCCTTCTCTTCTTCGGCACAGATATCCAAATGACAAAAGGCTTTTCTTTTCTGATATTGTTTGCGGATTTCTGGGAATTGGAAGCAATTCGCAGGATTCTACGATCATCACAAAGCCGGAGATTCCGTTTGCGGCCAGAGGACGTCTTTGGGTCATAAACTTCAAGGTTCTTCGTGAATGCGTTGAATTTCTTGAGATTTCGATTAGTTCTAGCAGCAGTTTGACAGTTTGAGGGCGCCTCTCCCCGCAGAACCTGAATCTGAATGTGATTTGAGTCGCCGAGCTCATCGAAAAGCGTGAAAAGGTGGCACGTTTCTACTTTGCGGCTATCAATATAGACCCGCGAAATTGGACACTTTTCCATTTGGAAAATTTCGGCATTTTTTGCCGACTGATTCTGGAATACAAACTCACTGTCAGCATTTTTCGCGCATTTTTTAAATATCATAAAGGAGTCATTTTTGGTATAACTATTGCTTCTTCTGCTCGACGCAAAAAAAAATTTTAAGATTTGGAGTTATTCAACGAGCATTTCTTCTTGATGCTGGTCTTATTTGTTTATGAGGCTTGTAGCCGAATACTTCCCTCTCAATGAATACCTGAAGAAACCGTAAAACTTTGTGTGTTTGTTGCTAGATGATGCAGTTCAATAGAAAGCAAAATAATCTAACGTACATACTTATGCTCCCACAAAAAATGTGAAACTGTGAAATGTAAAACTGCGGTTTAAATTACTTTTCTAAACGTCTAGGGCGAGTCGTTTAGAAACGAGAGCAGACCGTTTTCAAATTGATCTCTGGACCGATTCTTTTGAATCTTACTTTGGGTTCAAGATGCTAGGATGTTCATGATGTTGCACGTACTCCCTCCCCCGCCGCCATAAAATCTCGCCGTCGCGACGGCGAAACTTTTCGCGCAGTTTCAAGGCTAAAGGACGTTCTCGTTTTTTGTGCTTGTTTACATTCTGCTCGCGGCGACCTGGATGCGCCGAACGCGCAACGACCTTAAACAGTTGCATCTCGAGTCGCCCTTTTTCAGATTGTCTCTTGTCTTTCGCCTAAGTCGCCGACGCGAAATCGCGCGAGTACAGACGCGAGTCTCTTCGCGTCGATTGTTTAACCGTCTCCTCTCGCGCGCAGCTGACGGCAACTCGCCGTCGCGCATTGTTTGACTCGGCGCCCCCTCGCCTCGACGCCCTTCGCAACTCTCGCCCTCTTTTTTGTTGTACTTTTTCTGACTAACCTCCCCGATGTATACTATATCTGACGATATTGTGCACAGAGGCACGTGGTGGGGTTTATAGTAATTAACCGATATAGCATAGATTCCCGTGAATGAACTTACAGAGGCAAAAATTAATTAATCGAGAAGAGATATAAATTGGCCCAAAATGTAGCGTTTAGTAATGCTGTGAGGTCACATGCCTTTGTGGAAAACAATCAAAGCAGCCGAAGATAGCCCTGAAGATTTTGCGAACCTAAAAGTGTATGCTTTCAGTCCGTCTGGACGCAGATAGATGTGCATTTAATCCGATCATAAAAACCGTAGTACCATAATACGTAAAAATCTAGTTTGGAACTCTACAGTAATCCTGTTATGCTCACACAGTTGTTACGCATTTGATTCAACGAGATCGTTCATGATGACTTCGCTTTCGGCTGAGATGGATGGAACCGTACTTCCGTATTGTTTATGGCTACTTAAATGCGCAGGATTAACCGGTTGCTTTGTGATTGAGCTTTTATCATTGCTCCTCTATCCTAGAAACGTTTCAGATTCAATGAACTGAAAGTTATACGGGATGTTACGCCTAGTATAATCCAGTATAAGCGCTTGGCAAGATAATTCCCGGAAAGACTTGCAACAGAGTGAGACCATCCGGCTCGTTTGAAACGCTTGATACATGTGTATAGACTTTCTACACAACAATAAGGGCTTTTTAGACAGAAAAGGAAAAGAAATTCATTTCCGACAGTATCCAAACGTGAATGGGGACGTTTTCCGTTGTTTCTTATTTTAAGATCGGCCTCACTAGGGATTACTGTACAATTATCATACTGTCGAAAGGATCCGCTGAAAATGAAGAAATTTAGAAAAGAAAATGCACCTTTTGTTGACATTGTTTTGCTGACGATACATTTCATTGTCAAGTGCTATTTCTCTTCTGTTTTCCCAACAAACAGTTATTAGGAGAGAACTTGCGTGATTCCGATAAATTACGCGCTACAAAAGGCTTTGTATCATTGCCTTACGAGTACCGATTTGTCCACAGATGTTGTCCTCTCGCATTGTCGCCTCACGATGACGACTCCTCACAACACGAAACACTTTTCGCCTAACGCCCTTTTGCAGGTAGTCACGCGGTACCGGTGTGGTTTCGGCACGTGACTCAACCCTTTTGTTTTCCTATTTTGAGCCACTCTTCGACCTTTTGCACTGCTTACTTCGCGGAATCCGAAGTGACTAATAGCCTTGGCTACATTAGGTACGGTACCACCGGGGCGGCGCCAGTGTGACGCGAGCACGGCTATGATTAGCCTGTCGGAATGTACAATTCTCACACTTTTTGTGGAGACCCACCCGGGCGAAAGTAAAAAACGTGCACCAAACAATCACTTGCATGTTGGCCGGTTCGTGACCGACTTTTTCAGTGGGCAGGTAGGTTGGCGCTCTAGGAACGCTTGCGTCCAAGCCCACTCACTCAGAAACGTTTATGATAGGTGGTCGTGTCGACATGGATATGCAGAGGCTCCACTCCGTTCTTGTAAGTTCAGGGTGGTGCTGAGCTTTGCTTTGTGGTGTTGTGGCTACGAGATTAGTGCTTCATATAATGAAAATCAAAGGTGATGGTGCGGTTTACTGTTCACTATATGAATACTGCAACGGCTTAGGATAGCAAAGGGCTCAGTTAGGCATTTTGTACTTAACTTTCTGCTCAACCTACGCCAACATAAAACGCAATTTTTCTGACCATAGTGAGCTTTACATGAGCTCAGCCTTTTGACGGAGATTTCAGACATGAATGCGACAGATCTAGTTCGAACAGTTCCCAGCTTTCTGGGTGTGTAACACTAACAGCTCCGTGACGTATCTCTTCGGCCACAAAATTGGTCATAAATTTCAATTGAATATCGTTTTTTTTAATTGCAGGCAATACGTAATGCGTGTGTTTTAAGCTGAAATATGAGCGAGTCTCGCATTTCCTATAGATCATTTCATTGTGACATTGAAGGCAGCATTCGTCACGTTTGATTTATTTTCAATACTACTCCATAGATCTCAATTAACCACCACCATTTAACTACCACCTCATTGATGCAGACCTCCTACCTTTTCCTGTCGATGACGAATCTCCATCTGTGGTCTGTCGTTCATTCGTCATAAAACTTAACATTATTTCAGAATGTAGTTTCGGTCCCAAAAAGCCGCGAATCGAATTGTGCTCTGTGTCACAAATTCATTTATGCAAACCCTTTCGGAAACACAACTTTTTGCGAACTTCAAACCTAATTTCTTCCGCTTCCGTCTCATATCGAACGCGTCCGTCGCGTTTCGCCTCAAATCGCATTAGCCCTTCGGGTTTGCAGCCCGTTTTTTTGCTCCGAATTTCGAGGTGATCGTTGCACTCACGCCGCGCACTCTGCTTCCAGGCCGGGAAGCTCCGGAGCGAAGAGCACACACACATCGATTGTCAGCTGTCTCTCCTCTTTTTCCACTTTTCTGCCCTCTTCCACTTCTGCAACTGCCGTCTCGCTGCCAGCCGCCCGCCCGCCGCCTGCAGCACTTCTTTCGCCCTCACGCGTGCGCGGTGTCGCCTTTTTTTGCACCACAATGTGGGTGGTCGTCGGGAGGAGGACGCTTAAGTGGTCGCTGGAGGCGAACATCCGCGCGCCAATGCACTCTTCCCGTGCTCTGCTCCACGAACGGACTCTGGAGTCGTCCTAATCGCTGTGTCCTTTCTGTTGTCGCCGCCTTTAAAGGTGTCGCCTATTGTCTCACCGCTTTTTAGCGTCTTAGGCCGCGAACAGGTGATGTCTGCGGAAAAGGGCGATTTTAATAATCTGCTTTGGAAGCACTTTAAATGCACTCTCTGCAGCTGCAGCAAAAATAAAATATGTCTCAAAGGAAAAATGCCTCGCCTGTTTATCGTTACAATATACATAGTATCCACTAAATTATCTCGTCATGTGTATCCATTATTTTCTGTTAATAGCAATTTTTCTGGTATCCGAAAATAGCTTAAGAAATAGAAAGGTTACTTTTAGTTAAGCTCATCAAGAAAGCTTCTGCATCGTCCGCTGCAGTTACAGTAACCCAATCAAAGGGCAGTACATTCTTGCCACAAGACTATAGTTCTTTTTTAAGTAATGGTGTTTGTGATTTATGCAGACAATTTATGAAAAAATATTAAAATGTATAATATATGTATGCAGACTTTGATAACAACTTAAATTTTGCTCTTTTTGCGATCACACACGTCAGAGCATGGCACTCAGCCCCGTACGCACTACACTTATCACTGGTCTTAGGACCCGGGTAATCAATGATAGCGGGTCCGGAAATAACAATTTAGGCCTTCCTACATTGATCACAATTAAAATTTGTTAACGACTTCACAAATCCCATACTAAAAGTACCTCGATTTAAATTAAGGAGGTTGGTGCATTAGGTGGTGTCATCTCATACAGCTTCTTCTAGGTCCTTCGATCTGATTCAAATTTCACATGTAAATCAATGAAACAATGAAACATAGAGATACAGCCATCAGCTGCCTATAGGGACACTACTGCCGTTCTTCAAAAAGCGTTTATCTTTCATCCACACCCATCGAGGCAACCCTCAAACGGGGTTAATTGAATTAACAAATCCGCAGCGAAAGTCTCTCTTTTTCTCCGTTCCTCCCAGTCCGATCGATCGCCAGGCAAGCGGACACAGTCGGGCGGAGTGACGTAAGGGTGCGATGGTGGGACAAATGTTGCGATTTGTAACGGCGCTACTTAATGGGGAACGCGTTTGTGCTTTGCTCGTGGAAGAAGACGGAACCCGACTGGACGATCAATCAAGAAACGCACTTTTTTGTAAGAATGACCGCCGTTCGCGGAATGTTTTATGGTGCACAGAGTTGCTACTTTGACCCAAAAAAAACGTGGGAAAGATAAAATGGATAAGACTAGTAGTACAGTAGGGTTTGTTGCGATTTCTGGATAGTAGTGGTCGCCACAAGGCTGTTCGAAAATAGCAAATGGTTGTCCCTGCAAAAAAGTGCTTCCATGTACCGTATTTGTTGTACATAATTATCCAAAGCATCGACAGTGCTCACATCCAAAGGAGTGTCTCCATTCGACTCCTTTAGACTACCATCTCAAGGCGTCTACAAGGCGTTGATTACCATCTATCTTTGCCTTGTACATGAATGCATCTTTTTGTGCTTCCAATCCAGTACTGCTTCTAGCAAAGCACCAAATATATCGAGATTCCTGATATTTTATTGCTCTGAAGTTCGAGTTTTAAAATTGAACTGGCAGATTGATGATGTTATATCAATGATTATCTACCAAAGACCCCACAATGACACAAAGTTCATATTGATAGAGCGATCTATATGGCCCTCTTTTGGCTTATTAAGGGGCGCATAACTGTTTTCGCTCTTGCAACATCTTGCAAATCACATATACTTTTTCTATTCAAGCGACATTCACTTTCTCATGCAATCCCCCCATAATTCTCATGTTCGGAGTGAGAGTTGTACAGACCTACTGAATGGTTTCCCACTGAGAGTTCCATCATTGAAGGCACAATATCACACCAGTGCAACCTGGCGGATGAATTCATTTTTCTGTTTGTTTACTCTGTTTACATTCGCCTTTGACGCGGCTGTGCCACTTGCGGAGGCTCGAGCTTGCTGCTCTCACCGGATTGTTCTCGAATTGCCCTTGTGCCCTCTCGCGTCGGCCTTTCACCCCTCGACATCTCCCTCCTGACGTAACCTTCTTGGTCTGTTCGTGTTTTCACGCGATGTTTGCTGTTCACAGGGTCTTCTCCGGAGTCCTCAAAGTAGACTTCTGCAAAAGTGGTCCCAAAGGCCAGAGAAGATCGACGATCTCTGTAGCCGGAGATTATAAGTTCATCGCTAAATCTTTGGTTACGGTATCCACTGACGTAGACATCTCCTGAGGGAAACGGATGTCGTAGAGACGCACTCTGCGCATTTCTGTCTCCGAAAACAATCAGAAATGATTGGAAAGTGCGCTGAGGGGTCTTCCGCTCTCCAGGGTAATTACGTAGCTATTCAGAACTCTAATGGGAGGTGCGATCAGAAGAAGCGCGAGAAGACGATTACTTTTGTAGTGACACTACTTGAATCGCCAAAGCATGCAGCTTCCTTCAGCTGTAAGTTTTTTCTCCGATTGTCTAGTTCTCCAAAGTTTTTTGGAGTCTGTGTCCACAGACGCGTCCCTTTCAATGAGCGCTTTTTGTTTCGTACGGTTTCCAGGCGGTTGCCATCTCTCAGGCCGCGCAGACATAAATCATAGCAACAAGCGCGCCATAAATTCGCACAAATCGGTTCGTGTCGTCGTCGAAATATTCTGCAGCCCACTTCCGCACATACTTTATGCATGGAAATTTCAGTGATTTGATTTTGGAAGATTTGTGTGCACGTTTGTACCAAGGATCTGAGTATTATCTTTTGTGGGATGTTTCTTTGAAGTCACTAAGACCAAAACCAAGAGACCATGGGACTAAGAGACCCCCGGAAAACCTGAATGTCTCCTTGTGTGATCCTGATTCCACGACTGTGGTCAACACTATGGAATTTGAGCATGCTTGCATGTGACAGAATAGTCATCACAGAGAACCTTCTTATCTAAAAAAGATTATATGTGAACGTTCCTTCCTAACTATTGAATAATAAGAATCTGAGAAATTCCAGAAGGAGCCCTTTGTCGATGTTATTATTTAGAACGTGTGAAACATTTTTCCCTTTTATTGTATTTCTAGGCACTCACATCACTCAAATGTCTTTATGGTTCTTAAAAGAAAAGATTCTAACTTTGGGTTAGTTTTTTTTGGGAGAATATGGCGATTGAAGTATGATTGGTGTTCAAAAACAGTATCTTCAAAATCTTCATAGCCAATTCTTCTGACAACTTCATCGCTCTCGACTCTAGACACTTTCAACTCGTTGGCGTATACTTGCCACTTACAGATAGACGGTTCATCGAGCCTATGAAGAGAATAATGCGAGTTCCAGACGCGAAATCATAGAAAGTCCGAGAAAACAGTCTCGGCCTGAAATGGAAGCGTGCAATCTTCTGAGAATTTGTGTTTCCTGATCCCATTCGGAGTGTTTCGTCTATTTCGGTCGTTTGCACATCCGGTCCATTGAAATGCACTAGGCGTTTACATTGCATTAGACCTCTCTCATTTCAACAACATGATCGTCTGATCCTCATCACTTCCTCTGCAATCCTCTAATGAATGACGGCCGGCGCCCTGACTGTTCCCCTAATCAGGGCTAATCACCCAATCCCTCCACATCCGAGGGTTCTGTGGCGCTCGACGGCACACCGCAACGCCGATCGTTCGAGGAAGAGGAGAGGGTTCTTCTCCGGTTCACGCTCTCCGCACGCCATTCGTCTCCCCGATGCACTATCGATTACATTCGCTCTTCGGCGCCACTCCTCTCCGCCACCGCGGCGCTTTTTTCGGCGTCGCCAAAGGAACCCGCCGCCGAGCTATTTATGTTTATTCGCGTGTTCGTCTCCTTTTTTCGACCTTTTTCTGCGCTTGTTTTGATGCGCCAATGACGAGTCGGAGAAGCGACGACGCGTCTCCGGTGCAGACGCACTACAAAGCGTACGGTAGGCGCGGCCAACGGCGAATTCGCACTCTGATGGCCCTTCCGGAGATGAAGGATCTGAGGGCGCAGGTGTTCGTCGCGACAACGACCGTGATGTCAGCGTCGACAGCCATTGAAACGGAAATGCTAATGTGCGGCCTGCAAATGTGCACGTGCGTTTTTTGCGGCGCTTCTCGGCGACCCCGCCGGGATGTGTTGCAAACGAGTCGCAGGTCCCTTGGGGGATTAGGCGATGTCCGGCGGAGACGTCGTGTGTGGGAATTTGTGTCTTATAGCCTCGCATGGAGGGGGTTCGGTGGAGTACGCAATGTGTATCGACATTACGGGAAAATCGGAGTGTCCACAACAAGAGTTCCACCTTTTCTTCGAAATACATTTCGTTTCCTTCCTGATACAACAAATAGAAATTGTACTACTTTGTCGAATCGCCTAATTTTGGATTTCCTATTGTGACGTCGATGAGAAAGTCCTATAGTTTTAAGTTACACGGTTGGGGCCGCACAAGAATGTAAGCAAACTTTGGGATTCAGCACTGTAAGGATCATATTTTGAACCTTTAGAATTCTAGACTATTTGTATTGAAATTTTTAAGAACTAGAACTCTAGTAATGCCAAGCGAGCTGAAACACATTTTTGACCCAAACAGAGTCACATTCGTCTACGCAAATTTCGGAATTCTAGCTGGAAAATGAAATGTCCGATGCCAATTATTGCCAATTTTCTAATAATCAAAAGGGCTATCAGGGACACAAAAACTTTCTAGATTGGTAAAAACATTAGAGGACAAAAAGTTCCATCAGCTGATATTTCACTAATTATTCTTACCGTATCTTCTAAGTGTTCTGCAGCGAAGACACATTTACGTGGTTGTCGATCAGCGATCAGCGACCCTTCCAATTCAAGAAACATCGCCCTCAGAGACCTTCGGTTTTTGGTCTTGTCCTAGACTTCCCTTCTGTGTCAACGTCATGAGCTCACAGCCTAATCCTTCCTTCTTACACCTAACAAAGCGCGACATCCTCGAACTTAGAAGATGTACCATTTTTAACCAGCCTTCTACACAAATAGAAAGTCGGACTAATTGACGCAACGTTGGAATACGTGTTTATCTATGATGGCGTTTTCGAAGAACACATATGCTTCGCATATCTGATTCGTTCTTACTTTAGAGCGACAACATAATGTTTTGATCATTCGATCTCAGACAACTTAGCGTCATAAGAAAGGGCACAAGTCGGGAAGAGGTCCCAGTGGAACGTCTATTCTGTGCTTTTAATAGAGCGCTTATTAGTGATGTACACGAATTCTGTGCTATAAGTACCATTTGGCAGCTGATTTCTGTAATAGCCAATGAGTTCGTCTATGATGGAAGTAAGTTTTATTGCCTTTTCAAACATTTTGCAACGACGGTTACCTTTACTCGTTCTGTAGTGTTTGCGTATATTGAATCTTCTCCACCGGCAAAGGAACATTTCCAAGTACACACATTAAAGTTGTGTTACGTGAATTATACGTGAATACAACACAGTCAGTTACAGCTTCTTCGCCTAAGGAGATATGTCGTTCTATTTTCAAACATTAATATCTTTTTTTAATACATTCCGGGTTATATTTTAGCTCATATATGTTGAATGTAATGTTTAATTAGCACATGGCTCTGGAATCTAGAAGACTATTCGTCTAGACTACGATCTTGTAGACTACGTCGGTTAAACTGGTGATTCCGATGTTTCCCATAAGGACCTATAATCTACTTGGCATTCAGAACCATACGAACACATTCCACTACTTTTTGCCTCATTAAGCTAATTTGTAAGAACATATCACACATTTACAGAACCGCTGCATATCTTCGGCGTCTTCCCTGTCAGTGCATACTGTAGAAACGCAAGCAAACCCCCACATCTGACCCGCAATCCCCGTTTAATCCCTCCTAATCCCGGCGCCGTACCCTTTTCGTCTTTACTTGAACCTTGATGTTTTGCGTGCACGTGACAGATGGCGACGTTCACTACAAATGCATCCCTAACGAGCACATAGGAGCGATTTGTAAAACGGCCCCAGTACAAACAACAATTACGTAGAACGAAGAGGAACGCAGTTTGTAAAGTGCCAATCTGTTAAAACACTGTTTGCTTTGTAACATACGCACAGATACGTGAAAACAAAAAAGGTGTCTAGAAGAGTGATGTCAGCAAGAGTGATGCGTAGGTCAAAATCTGTGACATAAACAGGATTCTTTACCGTTGTTTACTGCTCAATCTACCGTAGTGCAATTTCAAAAGGAGGCCATTTTGGTTAGACGACAAAATAGAAATGCGCATTCGTAAAATAGAAGTATATAGAAAATGTACTAATCTGCCGCTTTTAAGTACAACGTATCTTCAATGTACACAGATATTCAAATATTTGGTTGGTTCAACACTATTCATCTAGACAACGATCTCGAAGATGCTGATTTGCAACAACTAGTCGGTTAAACTTGTGATTCCGATGTTTCCCATAAGGGCACTCTGGATTCTTCCCTGTCTTAATGTTTGCTACCCGTCTAAAATCTTGTAACATAGAAAGAAAGAGGGTCCATAGGTTTCATAAGTGTACTGTTGCTCATTAATGTGCGTCCTTTGCGCCTCTTACGAACGAAAATTTAAGCTCAAGAACAACAAATGGCAAAAATTTATGCTGCAGTCGGAGAATTATCCTCTTGCCTTTGCCTTTAGCGCCGGTATTGGGTTGAAAGGTGGTGGACCCGTACTTTCAATACAGGCTTAGTGAGCCAAGCATAAAGATTATATTCAAATTGTAGCACAGAACACGGAACCAGTCCCTTTGGTCATATAAATACGCACACCGAAATTAAAGATAATTACATTCCCCTATAGGTCCTCTCCGATGTTTCACTGTCGCCCACAAAGCGATTATGTACAGTATCACATTTTTTTAAATCTCGAAACGTGAAGAAAACTTTCAAAATATTATTTTCCCAGCCTCTTTGAACATACCAAGAACGTTTGTGTTATTATATAACTGAATTGCGATACATTAGCACGAGGGAACATGACCGTTACCGTATCCTTCCACCGTATTCCGCTCCCAGCGCCATTTGTTTTGACACCGCGTTAATTCTCACACGCGGGCGAGGCTCGAAAACACGAAGGCATTGCGCGAAAGGACATCCCCTCAGTGGCCCTTTTTCCATGGCCCCGTGGCGGCGATTGTGTAGCCTGTAAGGTAAACAAGCCGTTTCCCGGTACTGATGACTACTATTTCCTCTGCTTTCATAAGCGCTTTTGACACAAAAATCATAGCCTCTGTGATGAAAGATTAGGTGAAGGCCTTTCCGAGAACGCAGAGTCCAGCGCCGGCCGAGCGGTTTCCGAGCAAAAGGCTTTGTTTCCCACAGTATTCCGTAGTTACCCTCTCGGCGTTTCCGTCCAAACATCATAGATTGTCTCCGCTTTTTTTGTTTCAAAGAACCCGGCGACGTCATGGGAGGATCGAGCTATACTCCCTTTCAAAAATAGCGATGATTCACACGGCGCCTTTATGTAGTTTCTCGTAGCATTTCTCTCTGCACTTGGCCGACGCACGGCGACGTCTTCACGTCTCCTCCTGCTTGTCCGTCTGCAGCGCCCATGCTAGTGACCATGAATCTCTTCCACCTCCACTTGCTCTCCGCCAAAAAGGTAACATTTCCGACACAATTACACTCGTTCCCTCTGCTCCTAACTAGCTGAGCACATTATTCTATTCAAATGGTGAAAGCTACCATATTTCGAAAGACTATTTGTGACTCACTGCGCCGGATGCATCCAATTAACTACTTGTTTATGTCGCTGTGGAAGGTCTATTTGTGGAAAGAAGTATATGCGTGACTTTTAAAGAGCGCTTGCGTAGCGTCGCCAATTAGCGATGGAACTTTGGTCTCTCAATGGAAGATGGAAATGCGGTGCAGTATCAAAATAGGCTTCGCTAGTTACCACACTGCGTTGCAATCCGACCCGAAATTTTGGGTAGAGTTACAGCTTCTGCTCATTAGCTGCAGTTATTTTGACAAGTTTACAAATAACGCATCCAGCCTGCGCCGGCGCCTTTTCGACTCTCTTCCAATTTTGCAGAGCAGACATTACAACGGTGGCGTTTTTTTTGGAGAAATTGCACTTCGACAAAGGAGTGAACGGATCCGTTTGGACCGTTTGGTACTGCAAAAACAGAAATGGCGAAGAACTGTAGATTGTTGCATATGGAAAGTTATGCCATAAAAACATTACTCTAATTAAGAAGTAAGAAGAGCACAGAGACAAATTTTTCGGAGATGTTTCCAGCCAATTTTTTCCGAAGGACATCAGAAACTCCTTCTTCCGCGATACTGGTTGCAAGTTGAAAGTGCCATAAAGACGGTGCTCTAATTTGTTTAAGACGTTATTCCAATAGCACAGAGAGAAGTATTTCGGAGATGTTTCCAGCCAATCTTTTCCGAAGGACATCGGATCACGAAACTTTTTCAAAATTTCGTAGTCCTTTTTTCTGGCCTTTGTCGATCTTTTCCGATCAAAAACTTTTCCGTGTCTTTTTCCCTGCACATGCAGATCGAGGCATTCAAGAATGCTATCGGGTCACGCATCTGCACCCCAGTCAACCCCATGTATCTAATTCTGGACAGTATACAGTGTGGCTCTGCGATCAATTACGAGAACATGTGTGTCGAACATAAGCCGTTAAGATGGACACAGACTTATAATGATTCACATCCTAGGATTTAATGTCAGCAAATGCGACACTTGCTCTGCTCACTAGATCCGTCTTAGGTCTACGCTGAGAAGCCGATTAATCCTACAATGAGCAGCTCAGAATTTTGTAATCTTTTCGGATGCCGATCCGTTAATTCTCTAAGGAAGTGGAAAGCAGGAACAGAATACACGTGCACAAACCGTTTTCAGTGCGTGGGAATATTTTCATGTGTCCGAAAAGGAAAATCCGCTGAGTTCAGAGGTTCAATCTGGAAGTTGGCTGTATAATAATAATCAGATTTATGCCTAGAAACAAAAATAGATGTTAATTAATGTCAAAAATCAGCTTTTTTGTGCTAATTCTATGTCAGCACAGAAGCGAGGGCAATGACATTTCCCACTGTTGTTTATAAAATGGCAATCCGATATCCAATGGATGACAATCAGTTCTTACACTTCGAATCTCTACGTAGTTGTTTGTTGCCAAATGTTTGCGATCCACGAAGAAACGTGTCGCAAGAAACTCTTTTGTTTTCTCCCGAATGCATAGTGCATGGGAGCAGCTGTTCAATTTCACGTAGGAAATCGTTCTCACATTGCGTAATCGAGAAAATCAACGAAATTGCCATGAGAAGATTAGTCATGGAGAAAATTGGGAAGAAATTGACACTGACATCTCTTCTACAGGAAGCAAGGACCAATAGCGGTAATGATAAAATAAGAAAAAGGACTCTTTACGCGCCAAAGTTAGCTCCTCTATAATCTCCTTTCCACCTAAACACCACCGAACTTACACAGAACCATCGCCTGAGGTCCGAGTCTCTATCCGAACAGGGCTAGCGGTCATCGAGCAGAACCATCTCCTCCGCTCCCCGATACACCTCTCCCCAACACTTCCGTAAACACTTCTTCTTCCGAATTTCTCCGCAAAAACCAGCTGCGTCTTTACGACGCGCACAGCTGCTACCGTAGCCCATTGTGCAAGGACTTGTGTACTTCTCCCTTTTACGGATTCCGGCGGTCTTCCACCACCCGACGCAGACGACCCGGGGCGCTATCGCCGGCGGCCACTTAGCGTCATCCCCTCCCGCAGCAAACAACGCAACGCAAAAGTTGCACTTTTTCACAACACAAAACGGCACCGTTGCAACGGGAGGAGACGATAAGCGCGTGCTCGAAGCGTCCTCGTCGCTTTTCTTCGCGGTGGGCGCCACTCGCCCCCATTCGCCCTTCCAGCCAACCTCCTAAAGTGGCGCCCTTATCACCCACTCCACCACCGCTCCCCTAAAAGCTCCCCTAGGCGTGCAATATTCCGGTGTTCGCCTCCACCACTATGAACTCTCATCTTTTAGGAGCTGGACATGATCGCAAACTTGGTCGCCAACGACGCGTTACAGTATGCCAACGCGAACGGCGCCGCCAAGCAGAGCGCCTTCGTGCAGCATCACCACCACCAACATCACGGAGGTGCGCAGTCGTCTTCCGGCCTGGGCCAGCAGCATCACCTCTCCCTCGAGCACTCCCACATGCTTGCTGCCACCAGCAACGGAGTCCAGCATCTTCCAAACAGTGGGTAAGTCTTCTTTGGATTCTCTAAAGACGACGATTACTGTAATTTGTTGTCCTTCCCTTTCGCCAGTCCATTTCAGCTTTTTCCAAAAACGAAAAATGTTGAGAATGTGTTCATCATACAGATTCGGTAAAAGACGCTTCAAAAAACTGTATGGGACTGGATGAACTTGAGATAACGGTCGTTAAGGACGGTCATCTTTATTTCTGTGTTTTAAGGGATTTTAACTTTAAAACTTAACTTAAGCCCCAATCTTTTGCGATGCAACTTTAAACTTGCAAGCTTCAAGAGAAAGTTTCAAGCGAATCTGCAGGAGAAAGTCATCGATCATATCTGGATTTGAGCAGAACGCATCACCGGTGATATAGGAAGTGTTCGCCAGAACCGGATTCACTTTTCCAACTTTCGTGCGATCTCTGAATGTGTGACAGTTCTCTGATCGTCTACGTTTCTTGTGAATTAAAGCACAGCGACGAAAAGAAAAAGTATCTTGTCGCAGATTGAACTCTACAGGTGGAAAATAATATTATTTCGCTCCTGCGTTGCGTGGAATTTCCCACAAACAGCCCCGAAAAGTACTTGCGATTTCTGCCAATTCAAAACAATTATTCTTGTAGCGTATCCGCCTCCTTCCGTACTTCCTCAAAAATACATTTTCTTTCAATCCGGCGCTTTTATCTGTGAGCTCACAGTCTCTCCATCCACCGTCCTCTTCGAGGCACCCGAAAACTGGTCTGACATCCGACCTTTCAGGTTAAACGCCTACAGTAACCGTCTTCCTTCGACGTCGTCTTCGAGCACCGTCTGTTCGGCTTCTTGCTCGCCTACTTCCAGCGAGGCGCTCAACGGACTTCTGCAGAGGACGAATCGACCTCAGCCCCACCACCAGCAGCACATGAACAGCCTGTTGAGGACGTGTAGTGAAGGAGGTTAGTACCCGTTGTGCCGCAGATTTTGGACCGTTCTTAAGGTTTAGACTCTCCTCTTGGCGTGTCAGGGCTCCTCGGAAATGGAGCGTTTCTCCACAACACCCCTATAAAGACAGGTAAATGAGCGACCTATTTGATAAGCCTTCGCACCAGCATCTTGAGTGAGGCCAGATACTCATTCACACCTGAAATGTCCCTCTAGTGAGCGTTCGATAACTTCTTTTCCAGAACCACTTGACGTCTCCGGCCTCATGGGCATCAACCCTATCAACAGTAACTTCCACAACATGGGCCTCGCCGGCACCAGCAGCGTCCCAAACACGCCGAGTCTCGGTTTGTTTCCTCTTCGGACTTTTCCCGAGGTCCCTTAGGAGCTCTCTTATCACCGAACGCTTTAGGCGGTCTCTCCGGGCTTAACTTCAATAATCAAGGCGGCCCGCGTTCGGCGCCCAACTCCGCGTCCCACCTTACTGTACCCGCCGACCTCTCCTTATCACTGAGCGTTCCCGGCATCCCCACTTCAGCCCAGTCGGCACCGACTCCGAAGACGCGCCATCGCTCCTCTCCCAACGACCAAATGCTCAAGTGCCGCTACTGTCCCAAGAAGTTCCGCAACGACAAGCTGGTAGGCGCGTCCTACCGTAATCACTTCCATTCCCCCCGTTTCAGCTAGAGGCGCACAAGGTCGAGTGTCGACTCATCCGTCTCCACGAGTGTACCATCTGTGGGAAACGTTTCAAGGCTCGCGGAGGTCTCCAGCAGCATCACCGTATCCACATGCAGGACAAGCCCTACATCTGCAAGTACTGTCCTAAGCGATTCACTCAGAAGTCGCACGTCGACCAACACGAACGCATCCATACCGGTTCGCCTACCGTACCCCTCTCCCTCTTATCTTCTATGCACTTTTAGGCGACAAACCATTCACGTGCCAGTACTGCGGCCGCAATTTTCGTCAGCGCTCGCAGCAGCTCGGCCACGAGGCCACCCATGCGCACAGCCACCCACTCGTCCCCCGACAGCGCTCGAGTCCCGTCGCCATCAAGGAGGAGGTAATGTTTCTCGCAAAGAGCGATGTAAACTCTGTCCTCACCCACCGGGGCATAAACCATTTCCATAACCGTTAGGATTGCACGTTGCGGTTTGGTCGAAGTGTCTTCTTATCGCGGAGACAGGACGGGGCCGACGGGGTGATAAGAGAAGAAGGACAAAGAGGGCTGTGGGAACCGACGAGAGGTTTATGGCTGTGCGGCACAGAGCCAGACAGTCAATTTACGTAATCACAATAATTCGATGATGCGACACACGTTGGGGTCGAAAGTCAAAAAAGACTATTCAATGCTCGTTTCTCGAAACTGGTACTGTAGGAGAACAGGGACAGCATATGCACTTTGATCAGACCGCAACGTTAATTCCGGGTTTTATCAGTCGCGAGCGATAGAAAGGAAAAAACGATCTTGCGTCCATCTTTTGAAAGATTCACATGTAGGGAAAATGCTAGAATGGAAAGTCAAACAACGTACATATGTTTCGGTCCTGCAGTTCCTTTCTGCAAAAAGCGACAAATAACCATCAGTTTTCTGTAGTCGTTTGCTAGAAAGTGCAAATGTCAGCATATACGTCCTATTCCTTCTCTCACCACTATCAGGACTCCTTTTTATGGTCACACCGAGTCGGAACACCAAAAAAGTCGAAGTCCAACCTTGATAATCTCTCTGTGGTGTTGTGAAAGAGGGCTAAAGTGCACAAAAGAAGATACGGTCAAAGAATGGTTACCTAATCCGTCCACAGTATGCAGAGGAACGACGACACTCGATCTGAAGGGATATTCAGGACGTCTAAAAGCGTCTTTTACAGATTAAGTTCTTAAGCTCCGTCACATGATATCTTTTTTTTCTGGATGCCTCTGACGCAATTCTAATCTGCGGACGAAAAGTTGTAGATCGAAGCGCTTAAGAGGTGACTATTTTTGCTTTTCCTTTCTGAGAATAGCACTCCTTTTTTGCTATCTTCGTTACAGTGGCTACAGTACACAGTCGCCTCAAAACCTACTTTCTCAAAAATAAGGCGTAATGTCATTCTTCCAGATCCCCTCTGACCTGAACGCCGGTCCCGGTCTCAACAACCTGGCGGCGATGGCGCTGAACCCGAACGGCGCCAGTCTCAGCGAGCTCCACACCTTCGACGTCCAACAGGCCCTCGGCATGATGTCCGCCTCGACCCACTGATTCGATCCCCCAACACTTCATTGTAGTCATTTCTCCACTTCCAATACGGTTCGTCCCACTTCGTCTCTCTGCCAGTGGCATTTTGTCTTTTCGCTAATGAGCTTATGTAATATTCCATGTCTACGAGCTTTGTATGATAGACTGCATGGTCAGTTCCATAGATCCTCTACGGGATGCCAGTCACGGCCAAGTGTCCAGCGGACGCTGCGTGCAATTTATAATTTATTGACTTTCGCCGCATTTCACGTGATTCCGTCCTTGGAAATGTTTCTCAGATCAGCGAATTCTATTCTGTGTTATGAACGTGATTGTTCTTTTGTGATTCAGAGCGAGTAGGAGAGTCTCTATCAGAAATTGTTTGTGATTTATTTGAATTTTAATTATTATTGTAAGAGTAAATGTCCCGGTCAACATCGGAGAACTCGGCGCTGGAAGTGCTGCACTCTCTTGCAGCGCTAGTCCACTTGAATGGCCCAGGATCAAACACTAACGACCGTCGGAAACGACATTGGAGGTATCGAACACTTAGTCATTAAGGTGGGGGCGCCTGGCACGCCGACGTGCACCTAATGACTTGTACTTTGGGCCAGACCGGCATCGAAAACACTTTTCCGTGTAAAGATCCATTAGCGAAGGGAGTAGAAGATATCCATTGAGAGGAGAAAGCACAAAAAGATGAATTAGAAAACAGTGGTAACATTTTTTTGATCACCAGTCCTTCAACAACTCCGACGTTCTCGTCTTGGTCTTATCGGTTGAAGCTTCGTTCTGCGGCGACGGCATACTGTCCGAAGGCACCGTCGGCCGCTCGTCGGGCTCCGTCTTCGACATCGTTTTCTTCGCGGGACTCAGTCCTGGCTCTGCCGTAGCCCCGTCTTCGCTGGAGAGAATGTCTTTTATCGCGGCCCAGTCGTCGCTCTTTAAAGGATCCACTTCCTTCTTCTCTTCGCCTTTCACATTGTTCAATTTCTAAAGTGGGTGTACTGTATCTACAGCAGTAGAGTCGGAGCTCACCTCTTTGGACATCTCTTTCTTCACTTTATCGCCGCTTTCGGGACTCGCGCTGTGAAATTCGTTTGTCTTCGTTTTGCAGGTGCAGCTTGAGGTGCCGAAGCTGCTTAACGGACATCGGCAACGTCGACACCGATCCACTTTCTGCCGTTTCTGAAACAACTTGCAGTTAGAAATCTTGTCACCTTTATCACCTGCTCGATCTTGACTATTTTGGGTCTGTGCTGTTTTCTGTTCCTCGTATTCCACCAGCAAAGAAGTCCGAAGCACAAAGTGGCGAATCTGGAATTGCCATGACACATATAATGCAGGAAATGAAATTCAAACTTACATGAGAACGGTCAAGACAACGAAAACGCCGAGTGATATGGTGAAACTGGATAGAGAATGGCGACGAGGTACCGGCATCCCACCGATTCCACAAATCTTGAATGACGCTGCAGTTCGCTTCTGCACCGCTTCTGTCTCTACTTGCTGCTAACAAGTTGTTTGTCTGTCTATCCTTTTGGCGACTTCGTCTAGAACGTGTCCAGTTCCATGCAATCGGAGCTTCTAAGTCGGTCGAATGACTTCTTCTGGTGACAGTTTTTTCGGAACTATCACCACTGTCGCCGTGATCACAACAGCCGCAACCTGTTCCATGCAAGTTCATCACTATTTAGTGTCGTATGAATCGCTATATGGAAGCTTTCAGATTCTTATGTGTTCTGATTCTCCCATTTCTGATCTGTCCAAAACGAGATCCACAAAAGAGCAGGACGCCGACAACTAGTACAGTAAGGTGGTATTGATTCTCCCACTTCTAACGCAGCTTTTGTAGACAACACCAACAACTTCACCAGCGAATATTACAGATCAGAAGCAGCCTTTGCTGACACCTGAAAAGAGGGACCGTCCCGCGTTCAAGGAAACCGTTTCGAAAGAAAAAGCTGCTATTGAGAAGGCGGATTCGAGCGACGCCGGATCAGTTCCAAAGACAGCTCCCGTCAACTAGCCGATGGAGATGTCCGAGAGCAGCTTGGGAACGGCACAGAAGAGAGACGAGGCGAAGTCGAAGTAAGGAAACAAATCATCTCTTGACTGAAAGACTTTGTGATTAATGTCATAAATGTAAGCTAACCTTTATTCACTCTGTCATGGTAAGGAGAGGTTGACAGAGGCTGAGCTTTCTTTCACGGGTACTCAAAGTCATTCTCTGTGGCTTTCTATGAGCTTGTAGAGCAATCAACCGAATCCAAATTGCTAAGCATTGATGCTGATGATGAGTTTGAAGGACGAGTTTTTGCGCCTCCTCGGCAAACTCTCGCGCACCTTCGCTCCCTGGTGGTGTCCGATGGAGGAGGCCCTCCGGTGGGGAAGATTTTGACGGGAAGATACAAGAGAGTGTTTCTAGAGATCCATTCAGGGGTGAAAAGATTTCCCGACAGGAGTCCAGAAACACTGGAAGAGTTTTACGAGTTTATCTTCTCGTATCGAAGGCTTACACCTTGCGAGACGTCATATATGCACAAAAAGGCACTAATCACACCGTAGTCGCTGATTTTCCTCTGGCTTCGGCTGGAGATGGCATCCGAGAAAAACGATCAGTGGTCCCATTAGTATGCGCGGGCGTTGAAGTGGCGAAGAACTTGAATCAAGTCGCAGCGGACGGAGCGGGATCCCATCTTCAGCTGGCAGCGCAGACGTCGGAGTTGCAACGCTTCTTCGGCTTCTCTGGCCGCGCGGGTGGAGTCGGGCGGTTGTGACGGTCTTCTTGGCAAGACGGTGGAACTACGGCTTCCTGGTGTTCCAGGCCTTCTGGGAGCCGGGGCGATCATTGCGTCCGCAATGACAATCGAGAACGACCTCTTACTCAACTCATTCGCCTCAGACAGCCTCAGAGAGAGAGCGAGTGGACGACCCGACCGATCGCTGGGGACACAAATGAAAGACCCAACACTGGAAGAGATAATCGAAAGTATACGGATTGATGAGGACAAAGTGCTCCGGCTGTCAAGAAAACTATGCTAAAAATACATAATAAACTTGACCAGTTTAGAGAATGGAGACACTCTGAATAACCTGGGAGGTGTGTTTGCCATTCGAAAGGAGCAGTTTACAGGAACTGCTTTATTTCATGTTAGTCTGATCACCTCCCGCCCGCTTTACAATATTAGGAACGATTTCGTGGGGTAAGTGTAACATTTTGATAAAGAAATTCGTAGCTGCTGTTGTACAACTTCCTCAACGCTTAGAATTGTCGAGAATCATGAAGGTTAATAGTATCTTCATTCGATACATCTTGTGAAACACAGAATCACTTAAAATACTCGTCATCAGCCTTGCTCTCTTTGTTCTCCGGCGGTTTATTATCTCGAAGACCTGCAAACATTTGCTAACAGAGAATGTGTAACATAAGACTTACCTGAGGAAGGAGAGAGTGAGGCTGGAGTGCTTGCCTTCCTTGCAATAAGCGCATCAAGAAGGTGGATCTTGCTGTCGGCGCGGTCCTTATTCAGTACGACGAGGTCGTTCTTTGTCTCTTCATTCTTCGCGAGCGTCTCAGAGGAGAGCATCTTGTCGAACGCCTTGTCGAAGATGGCAAGGATGTGTTCGTCGACGCTTTGGTGACCCTTGAAGTAGTCGTTGATCGAGACCATCTCGTGGGCATCCAGGAAGTCCGCAAAAAGGTTCTTCTCCACGCTGTAGTCGACGAGGTGGAGCGCCGCGGCGATCGCCTCGAAGTTCGGACTACGGTCACATTCGAAGTTCGGACTACGGTCAGCGGCTTCGCGTGAGTAACTCGGCAAGAGTTTTGACGGTGCCGCAGAGGAGTTCGCGCTCGCAATGCCTATTTGGTCGGCCGTCTCTTCCGCAGTTACCTCAGCAGGGTCAGCAGGAAGGTCACATATGTACATACTCTTATGTTTCTGGGCATCCGAGATGCCTTCATCGGATAAAACGTAGCGGCTTTTAGCATCATCATCTTCCGCTGTGTGCTCCACGCTCTAGAATGAATTTATACAGTCAGTCAGTCATTCACTGCCTATACCTTTGTTTCGTCAGCACATGTCGCGTCATCTTTCCGAGTATTTTTCTGAGAGAATGCGAGGTAAGCTGCTCCGGGTGAACTCAGATCGATTTCTGAAAAAGTTCTTGATAAAAATTGTCAGCTTCCATTTCGGGACTAACCTTCAATGTACAGATCATTGTATGAGATCGCTTTTTCTGGCTGTTTTGCACGTGTAGGTACAGTCTGCGCCGCCTCTGGCAAGTTCGAAGAGACTAAACAACATAGCTCGTTAAACGAAAAAGTAACATTATTTACCGGTTTCATTGTTTTGGGACTTTTTCACAACCACTGGAGCCCTTTCAGGCTCTTCCACCTTCTTCGTCTCGCGAATGACCTTTCCACTATTAGAAACCGATGGAGCTCGCGGTTGAGGGGAAACTGACGGAGACGCGGTGGCTGCAGAAGGAGAAACCGTAGGCGGTGTAGGTGAAGTATCAATAGTTCTTGAGTTGCTCTCAGTTTTCTTTACCTCTACCTGCTTTTGAACCTCTGGAGTAGGTGAAGTAGAAGAAAGCGGAAGCGGCTCAGATGGAGTAGCAGAAAGCGGAGACAGCGCCGGCTGAATATCGTGCGCCTTACACGTAATTTCGGTCTTCTTCATTTGCACATCCTTTCGGAGTTCTGGCATACGTGGTGTAGGAGAACGCGAAGGCGGCGTTGACGGAGCATCGTTGGTTTTCAAAGTGATAGTGCTTATCTTCAATTCTCCCTCCTTTCGAACCACCGACGGAGAAGTGGACGAAGCTTCTGTTGCCACCCTCGTGCGCAGAGTCTTCCTCGTCCGCATAAGCTTACGGAGCTTCTCCGAAGTGCGTGAAGCAGGAGAGCGCGAAGATGGCGTCCGTGAAATACGGGTTCTCTTTGAACTGCCCTCCGATTTCTTCGCTGCTGTTTCCTTCCGAACCTCCACTGCATCCTTCGGGCCAGACGCCTCCTTATTCTTCGTTATGATTAGAATGCTGCATTGCGTATTTCTTCTCATTCTCGTCGGTGCCGGTTTCGCCTTTGCTGCGACTCGCTCAAACTCCGTCGGTTCATCTTGTTCAAGAGTCTGTAGACGGGACGTACATTCGGACGTCTTCGAAAGACTAGTTGACACGGGTGACTTCACAGACTCGGTTCCCACGGAACGTGCTGAATCAGGCACTTTCACGTCTTTGGCCGTTACCGCGGTAGTTTTCTTAAGACGTAGTCTACAACAAAAACATTAAGCAAATAGATAATGAGTTGATGTGCGTTGCCTGCTACGAGAGCCTGTGCTGACGTGTTGGTTCTTCTGTCTCTGACGGTATATGCGCCGGAGATTCTGTACTTCGTCTATTGTCAGACCTAAAACAATACAATTAGTTAAAAGTTGATCTATATCTCACGCGGCAGTCTTTGCGAGAAGGAACTGAATGATTTAGCACAAAAACTAGCGGACGACGTTTACCATTTGACCGTTTTCCACGGAAGACCGTGTGGGCGATTCACTTGGGGCGCATGCATATAAAAAGTGAATTCAGAACAAAAACGTACCTTTAGGCGGCGCAGGAGAAGAATCCTTCCTCCTTCGAGACGACGAGCTGCTCTTCTTCCGACGACTCGCCATCGGCTGAAAAGATGCTCGGAAGAAGCAGAAAACGACTTCCAGCGATCTCTCGCCGGCGACCGACCGCACGCGAATCAACAAAATGAAACGACTGTACGGCAGATGCATAAGTTGTGTCTCGTTTCTGCAAAACTTCCAAATGTCAGCATGTCTGGAATGGGTGCAGGAATCTACTTCACTTTATGCTTTTGTGAGTCTTCGAATGGTCGGCGAATCGAGGAGTTCCCGTTCGGCAGGCTTTCTTGATCCACGATTAGAGGAGCTCTGTGAATCTGCCCAACTTCAATCGATCATGTGTTCATGAGCACAAACGAAACGGGAAGAGGATCCGAAGAAATCCGGTGGTTGTGCTCCCGTCTCGAATTCGTTGATTCGTTGTGCCTTCTTACCACTCGTGTTGTAATAAATTTCCGTTCTTTTTTGCACATTATTCTTTATTCGTTCCAGTTTTCTATTAACTCTTATGTGATCGCCGCTGACAGTTCGCATCATTTGATTTATGACGGGCAGAAGCCAGCTGATCGACGCCCTTTTTGCAGCTTCTCTCGTCTTTCCAGAGCGGAAGGCGCCTCCAGAGAACGATGCTGACCACTCGCCGAATTACTCGATTACAGCGTTGTAACCTTGGGAAGTGGGAACTTCGCCACCATCAAAGGTTGCACTTTGGAAAGCGAATTACAACAATGCTGACAGTTCCCGCTGTGTCGCCGGAAATTTCTTTCGTAATCGGATGCCGTCAGGCGACGGGAAATGCCTGCCCTGGCGCCTTACCGGTAATTGATAGGTTGCTTTGAAGGACGTTGAGGTGAAAGTGCCCGAACTTGGACAAGTTCGAAGAAGGAGAAGTCGAAGGATCAAAGAGAACAATAGTCGTAAATCATTTAATTGGAGATATACTGTAGAAAGGGGCCCCTATGCCAAAGTTCGGGGAACTCTGAGTGAACCCATCGCTCAAATGCAATTGCTATGAGAAGTGGAAGATGTTCACTGATGGCATAAGATCGAAAGGTTTCTGCCGGTTAGCATAAGCTACAAAAGACGCAATTTCTAATTGTCAAAAATTAAACCCTCAGTTGTGATCCTACGGTTTCTCACATCATCTACTAAACAGGTTCAGCCTTTCCCGACCACGTGAATCGATTCTTTAGAGCAGTGTACATTTGAAACCGCTCGTATCGATCAAACGCTTTTTTCACAACAGCGTCCATTTCCGAGATGATCGTGCTGCTCTAATTGTGCACTTGGCAAGCGCTCAATTCGGCGCGTGTTAAAGCGAACGGTCACTTCTTGCCAAAACCAAAGAACATGTCTTCTTGTATTTTAAATTTGCTCTCCATTTCAGTCGCAACAGACGGTGATTTATCGCCTCTCATGCAACATCAACTTATGTTTCCCGCTGTACTGTAGGTTTTTAGAGAGTGCTGCATGGCTTCCGCATTCACAAGATCTAATTAGATACCCCGGGGATACACATGTATTCGAAGTGAAATTTCACCTCAAAACCGGTCAACTCTTTTTCAGAAGCGAAAACGTGCCCATTCGCCTCTCATCTGTTTTAGAATTAATGACTTTTCTTTTTATGACACATTTCGGTGACATTGAGTTGGCTAATCTCCTTACTTTACACTTACTCTCCAATCGGCCACCCTACCACACCCAACATTGTATTACAGTTTTACGAGTGACCAAGAATAAAACCCCATGCGGATGTGGATGGCGTCCGATGACCTTGAACCGATTGATTAGCTGGTAGAGCTGTGCAGCCTCGAAACAAAGCAAACGTTCTCTGCGTTCCAAGATGCAAAACATTCACATGAACGTTTAAGATATATAGCCAAGTCATTTCGACAAGGCGTTCCAAAAATTTACTTTGAAAGGCATTTCACAGAGAACTCCATGTTTCTCAAACCAGAAGGTTTCTAAATTGCGTTACATGGTCTTGTCTGAGTTCGTGACTCTCGGAGCTGTTTGTCTGCAATGATTCGCGAAGAAGACAGACCAATTCGCTCAGCTCAGACTCCTTACAGTACATTCAGACAGATTGAATCTTTTGGAGGGACCTGGTGACACATTTCTGATACAATTCGGCTAAAAAGACGCCAATTATGCACTTCGAGTTGTATCCATCACCTACCCAAAAAGGTCATGTCATGTCACGACGCTCACTCAACTCATCCGAGAGAGCGAGTGGACGGCTCGACCGATCACTGGGGACCCTGAAAGACAAATTTTATAACACATAAGTTCCCACGCCTTATGTTCAATGAATCGGCGCGAACTGTGGAATCGAAGAGGATAACCAATAACCAATGGTTAGCATTCGTGCGCCCCAGTCAAGTTTTGTTCAGGTTCGGTTTCCGACATATTAAAGCGTGGTCATTTCTGTTAACTTCTTTTTGCATACACATATTCAGCCAATAGAAATGAAAATAGTCATTTCTTTCCTATTGTATTTTTGAATTCACTGCGGCTTTTATCACGTGCCTTGGAAAGGAGCTCGTTCCTCTATTTTCCTTCGGATATCACGTCAGTTACTTAAAAATCAAATTCCTTTCCTCTCACTCGTATCTTCAAATTCTGTGCGTCGCCTCCAAAATAAACGACGAGCGCAAATTCTTCCAATCTATTTCGGACACGAAGCGAACTTCTTCTTCTTCAAAGAAACCAGTATCACCACCACATCGCAACACCGTCCGCTCGCATTTCCGAAAACAACAACTCTCTCGGTTCCACCGTCACGGGAAAAAAGTTCCTTGCACCTTCGCCCCTGCAAGAACGAAAGTACACCTTCGTGCCGTCTGCATCGTAAAACTGTAAGATTGCACTTTTCGACAGTTGTAGTAGTAGTTACGCCCTACTGTCGTTGAAACAATTAGCTGTGGAATTTACTATGTCCACTTCCGCGACTCAGCTTAAGATGCATGGGGCTGAAAATTTGAATTTCGCATTAAATCGATTGGAACTCTGTCATGAGAGGAATTTAAATCAGGCGATGCAACGTTTCGAAGCATAAAAACTGAGAGATAAATGAAACAGACCCGTTTGGGACGTGTTGAAGGGTGTGAGATTTTTTCGTGCGCCGAGGCTTTCAAGTCAAAAACACGTTGAAAGCGTCTGGGAAACGAGGGCGCTAGGGTGATTTAAGACTTCTCGAGAGATCAGTGGTGACAACAAAACAGAAACAAAGATCCAGAGAAGCGAATGAAAAGATATAGTCACCGGTTTTGCCGAGCAAAGGCTAAGGAGTTGAGGAAAATATCAGGAGAAGAAGCCAACATAGTGCTGTAAACCCAGCCCTGCCACTAAACTTATTTTATACGTTGGGACATCGATATTTTAGCGTCCTTCGATTAGCCCAATGTCGCCACTAGAGCTATCCGATCTTGCCTTACTTCAGTGCTTTCAAAGAATAGCTTTAATGTGCGTCATTTGCTCAATTGTTGATTTCGAGGTGTACTGTTATCGAGAGATCTGCTTTCTGTTGTTCATCGTTCCAATTCGACAGAATGCTCCAATCATCACGTCTCGTAATTGCACTTGAGAACCCAGTGATCGCTTTCAGGTCATCTGAAATCGATCTTCATTAGCGAAAAACTGGGAGATATAAAACGAGAATTATTTTTACTTCGCTTTCAGCGAAGCCTCCGAACAATCGCATAAGAACCTTCACGGCTATTAGGCACATTAATTTCGATTACAGAGTTCCTCGTCCGACGTTCAGGACGCTCTGGCAAAAAAGTCCGCGACTCCTTTATCTGTCTATCTCGTTAATTAGCTGTTTCAAGTGGGTCCTTTTTTGGGTTCCAAGAAATCAGGAAGCACGAGATCTGAGAAGAGTAAACACGACAACGCCTCCACTTCGCAATCAAAATTCAAACACGTTCCCCTCGAAAAAGCGCCATCTGTGGTTTCTTCGCCCACGTTTGTGCTTTCAGAATGGTCACATGAGAGGTTCGAGATTCAGTGACAGCGGAGCGCAAAGAACGATGCTTATCGTGTCAGAGTGATCAATTCTGAAAAGAGACAAAAAATCGGTGGCGACTCGATGGCGCCGAACGATATTTTACAGATTGATAATTTTTCCATGCGTGACGAATTGGGCGATCAACTGTGGTGTACTTTTGCACGACCTTCGATCGGGCGTTGGTCAGAGAAATGCTGTATCGATCCAGGGAGGGAAGGGTGTGGTGCTGATATGTGTGATGATATTAATTTGATTATAGGTGCGTTTTTTTTGTGGCAGAAGAAGAAAGTTCATCTCGAGCATGCTGTGATAGGTCTTTTTTGTATCTACAGTGTCTCGTAATTGCAGATTTTTATTTTCTCTTGAAGGCTCTATATGGTGGCACAAACCGTCGAGTGTTTGCTGGACATATTTTTTTGGTTAACTTGAAGATCATATGGGTCAATTTCGGCCCTTAGGATTCAGTAGTTGTTTTCATGCATCATAGCGATCTGTGGAGACCCAAAACGCTATCCGAAGGAAATACTCGGAACCTTACAATAGGATTCATGCTCCCATAAATATGACAAATCATGACCATTAAAGCACAGGGAGCGATTCCATTAACGATAAAATGAAAACTCGTCGATATCGTCCCTACCAATCGATGAGAGACGTTCAGAACTGATGGTTTATTTGACTGGATGTCACCCTGGTCAACCTAACTGGGATTCGACTGAAGTCAAATTTCCGATATCAAGAGTTTGGGTTCTCTTCAATGACAAAATAGACATAGATACCCATAAATCTTGGAGTCTGTATCCAACGATTCACTTCTTCGCCTCTCTACGGAATGTGGAGCCATCTTTCGATACCAAACTCTGTGATGTCTGTCCTCAAAAGTAAACATCCATAAATCTTTCGTGGCTCGATCATTCCTTCTGTCCACGGTTAAGCTTGTATGGAACCCGTTTAAACTCGAAATAGAACCCATTGTCTTCTACGTTGATGAGAACTGTCACCACAAGACCCTAATACATAAACTGGGTTTCTCGCTGTCACAATGGCCGACATGAAAACTTTTGACAGCTTTTCGTCGCGCCGGGCTGGTTTAAGCGTTCGTCACGCTTATTAGAGCTGTAGGCGGAAGTTGATCGTCCCCTGGAGATCGAGATAACGTGTGGACGATCATTGTAATCGTGCTCACCTCGTGACCCTTTTCAGGAAGCATCATGTGTGACTTCGATTATTCAGAACGACGTTCGAGTCAAATAAAGAAATGACAGAAATGGGACAAAAGACATCCTGTCGAATAGGAAACGGTCTTCTCGGCTGTGATATCTACAACTTTATAGGCCTAAAAACCCTTTCGAGTGCAAATGTTCAAACTACAGGGACGACCTTGCGTGTTACACCCGCACGAAAACAATAAACATTCCCTAAACGGCGCTGTTTACTCACCTCTCAATTTCAAGTGCCCTCTGGCGGCTGTTTTGATGCACAAACTCGGCGTTCACTTCCTGAGCGCGTCATCGGACACAGACGGTGAATGTGGGAATTCACATAATGTGGGAGGAAATGATGGGTTATGTGATGGCAATTCTACCATAATGGCGAAAATGTGATGAAAAAACGTCTGCGAGGGTGTGTTGCGAAGGTAACTAGGAAGCGAATAGTATTTGGAACGAAAAAAGCGCACGTGGGAGCGGAAGAAAACGTGAAAGTGAGACATGCACTTAACACCTCCATTAGCTAATAACTGGTTCTAAAAAGCAGCAATGATATATTGCACTTCCTCTTATCAGCCAGATAATCAAGAGGCACAACATTGACGGGAAAAGGCCGATATGAGTATAGAAATAACAAATTAATATATTGTACTCTATCTGGTTTATAAGAGTTCGGGTAGATCCTGTATCGCTTGGCTTATGGAGTGATCAAAAAGAATCGAATAACGGTCATTCCGCAAAGGAGCCTACGACCCGTAGAAAAGTCCATTTACACTATCACTACTGGAACGGAAAAGTCATCTCTTGAAATGCGTATCTTTTGCGAACGCCAATTCGAGGACAGACATGTCCAAGAACCCTCTAAACCCTTAAAGCACAGCTGATTTCCGGCGGAACAAAAAGCGGCAAACCAACCATAACATTGATTGCAAGAAGTCCGTTCTGAAACGAACATCACAATCGAACTTCCCGTTCTCGTAAAAATGACGAATCGTGACCATAAACCACCAAAAAACTGTTCTATTATCGCTAAACTTGTTGAAAAGGTTAGCACGTCGTGACTCGTCCAAACACTCAAAAGCCGTGTTGACCCCCGAGATCGGCCAGTTGACCTAGATGACCTTCCGGTCATCTACCACATTTCAAAACAAACATTTTTTTGTCGCCTCCGTTCGGCTGTCACTCTCGCCGGCGAAGTCCGACCCCTCCCGAACGACCCCGGCGCTCCGGGGGTCGGGCGGCAACGGTGGGCGGGGCGAGACCTTCCTTACAAGGGCTATTAAAGTCGCCCTTTTGCAATTCTCGAACAGAGGAACATTCGACAATGCTTTCCGGTGCTCTCCTTCTCTTGGCGGTCGCCCTCGGCTGCGCTTCGGGCTTCATCAACGATGCCGAGATGTCGAGACGGCGCTGCTGGTCCCGAGGCAACGGGCAGCCGGCGCGCTGGTGGAACGAGGGAGAGCGAATTGACAGAGGCAAGTCCTTGGCCCTAGTCTACAATTTCCAACCCTATCTCTCTTTAGGAAAGTATTGGTACGAGTGCTCGAACGGTGAACTCAAACCCCGTGGGTGCTTCTCCAACACCAACGAGCGACTTTTCGTCGGAGGAAAGTTCGTGCAGGATGGCTATGAAACGGCTTGCATCCTCGGAAACGACGGATACCTGAAGTTCGAGTTCACCGGGTGCCAGTCAACTGACGGCACTGTCCACACTGTCGGAGAGACCTGGGAAGACGATCGCGTAAGTAGCTTCTTCTGTAGGAAAAGTCTCTCAAGAGTGTAACATGTGTTCCTTTAAGAGGAAAGTGGATTTCCCTAAAAATTGTAGGGCTAGGGAAGAAACACTTCAAAAATGGCAATTCCATGCCTAGCAGTTATACTAACATAGAAGAAACAAGATCCCGCTTTTTGCACTAAATCTTGTGCTTTTTTTGAAAAAAAAAAACAATATCAGTCAAAGACAATATTTCGAAAGGGCGATCGTAAAATCACTTCAAAAAATAAAAAACAACAGTTTCGCAAAAAACTGACTCTCTGACCCACCGCCTTGCAGCGCATGTACTGGTTCGTGTGCCGCCAAGACGGCCCCTACGTGAAGATCGACATCGGAGGCTGCTTGACTCACGACAAGTCACGACGTCTCAATCTCGACGAGAGCTACGACCTTGGAGACTACACGTAAGCGCTTTTGTTTCTCTTCTCCATCGATCAGCCAACGGGTTTCAGTTACAAGTGCATGAAGAAGTACAACGGCACCATCCAGATGTGCTCCGTGGGGTGCATCCACCAGGGCGTTCACTACAACGTCGGACAGCAGTGGCCGGTGAGCGCTTCGATCATGTTTCGGCGGCACCGCTTTTTTGGCGACGCTGCCAAATTACACTCCAAATGGCGGTGACAATGAAGTGCGCGGTCGGTGGTCCGAGGAGGTCCAAGGACGCGCGCGGAACCGGCCGCTTGCACCTAGCGGCGATCTATTACACGCCACCGGGAGGCTGTTTATTAGGCAGTGAGGGGGCGGTTTGTGGCGAACAGTTCCATTCAGTCGGTTCTAACCATCTGAGTCAGTAGATGAGAGGCAGAGCGTCGAGTTGGAGAGACCTTGAAGTGTGCGGGTTGCTCTCCCTAATAATAGCCTCGCATAGTTCAAAAAGATTGCAAAAAATGACCTTTGCGACGACGGGCACTCTAGGCGTTTCGTTAAACCGAAAAATGCACTTTCCTTGTGGAGTGTTTTCTTGTGGAGCATAAGTTGGAAGGCGCACATCGAGTCGGATCGCTGATTTCTGAAGTTTAACCCTTAGGTTGACCTTTTGACAGGTTCCTTGACTTCCTGCTATAACCCGTCCTAACTAGTCAAAACTGTCACATAAAATTAAATTTTCGCTTTTTGTAAAGAGACGCTTCGCGACCTCCTTAGATCCATCAAATTAATTGTCCACAAATGATTCGATCAGCGTTCGTCCTCTGCGAACTCTGTGGGTGATGGGATTAAACCGTCCAGTTCGTTCTTGATCAGCTGGGGGGTCGAAAGTCCCGCGGTTGAGCGCCCCCATCAATCAGCGCTTTTTCAGTCGCAATTGGAAACCCGGCCTCAGTGTGCTTCTGCAATGATAGACGCGGCGGAAATCGGAGCGATTAATTCGGTGGAACAAACAGAGTCCTTTTCCGAAGGGGAAAAGTGTAGAAGTTCATCGAGAGGCATAGAAGCTTAAGCGGGCATAATGGTTTAAACCAAAACCGTACTGTAACGTGTTTTTAACATGCGCTAGCTGACCAAAAAATACGCAAAAAAGCAAAGTGTAGACCTATATTTGAAAAACAGTTTACATCGACAACATCTAGCCTTCATCATGAAATCATTTGCAGGATGGTGACTACATCTACTACTGCAAGCTCAACGGAGGCCGCTGCCAGAAGGCCTGCATCGGCTGCCAGTTCGAGGGCCGTCAGCTCTTCGACGGAGACCGCTACCACAAGGACAACACCGTGTACCAGTGCGAGATCCGCCCCGACCGCTTCGGCCACCGTCCCGTGGGATGCGTCGCCCGCGACGAGGAGGGCCGCACCGTGGAGAAGGTCATCGGATGCCGCTGGTACTCGAAGACGAAGAACTCGAAGGTGGAGCAGACCTGCGAGCTGGCCGACAGCAAGGCCGTCGTGAAGACCGTCGGATGCATCTACGTGCACAAGGGATACGACACCCTCTTCCTCTACCCCGGAACCTACACCATCTGGAACCAGTCCCTCGAGGGAACCTCCATCGGAGTCGTCTGCAGGGTACGGTCTCCATCCAGGCAAAACGTATTCTGACGCGTGCATTTCAGAACTCCACCGACGGCCAGCCTTCGCTGGAGACCTTCGAGATGAACGAACTCCCCTACAAGACCCAAGGTCTCAAGTATGACCAGCCCCGCGGTTAGATCTCCACACACCCACTTCAGCCATTCCAAAAACACCAAAAATAACCTTGCGAGGCTTTAGATTACGGTCGTACACCTTTTTGTAGTGTACGGTTCGAGACTAGTTTACTTTCTTTGTGAGGACATTGTTTTTATTTGTGTACAAACTACTGGTCTAATAAAAACATGGTAATAAACTTAAAAAAAACTCAGATACAGGAACCTCTGACTCTACTTTGGTCTCGGATCAGATGCGACGTTCTCGTTTGTGACGTCAACTATCAGCGGGGTTTCGTTTCACACCATGCGATTAACCAGATGAAGGTCAACGGTTCACACCCTTTGATCACTCACGTCAGCTCCGATCGCATCAACACCAAAAGTGAAACACAAACGACGACGGCGACAACAACAAGTTGATATGCGGACACTGGTCGCGCAAGATACAACAACAACAACGGTGCTCTTTTCACTCTTTTATGAAGCGTCCCTCTGGACTGCACCAAACAACAACAAACGAATCTACAGTGATTCACACAAAACACAACGATCCAATGTTCGAACAACAAGTCCGAACAGCCTGGACTCCAGTCGTCGCTTCCAACGAACGCGAGCCGCTTCGTTTCGTCAGTGAACGCAGCGCCCGTGATCCGCGGCAAATCTTCTCGCTGCAGCGCGCAGAATGTTCTCGAATCCGTTGACGGTAGAAATCGTGGCAAGACCAGGCTGACGCAATCAAACGGCACTTCGTAGACTTCAGACATTGAGTTTCGGCGCATCGTAGACATCGTAGGTGTGATGGAACATCCATCAGGCAGGTTAAAACAACAGAACATGGCACTAAATGTGCAGATATTAGTAGAAATACAATGATCCCCTATATATAAATGGAGAACCGACGGGTCCGTTGGTCTGTGTGTGTGTGTGCGTGTGTGTGTGTGTTTTTCCGTGCGCACGGCGGAAACACCCACACAAAATAAGGACCCCGAGGGGAACCGAACCCGACACCGCCCGCTTACAAACAGAGAACGTTCGCAATGAGCCACACAGACAGTTGAGATGGTAGTGCTCTACTTCCACTATCTCTCTGGTGCTGCTAGGCTTTGAGTTTTTTTTGCTGTTTTTGAGTGATTTTTTGCCTATTTTGTAACCAGCAGTGTTTTCGGTTCGAGTTTCCTGAAACTTTACAGTTTTTTCGCCCACTTTAGCCATTTACATGAGCGCTAATCTTGCCGCCCGTAGGGCTATGGTGTCTTGCCGCCCGCAGGGCTACAGTTTTAGGCCCCAACTTCAGCTTTTTGCATGAGCGCCAATCTTGCCGCCCGCAGGGCTATGGTTTCTCGCTGCCCGCAGGGCTATGGTTTCTCGCTGCCCGCAGGGCTACAGTTTTTTGGCCCCAACTTCAGCCCTATCCATGAGCGCCAATTTTGCCGCCCGCAGGGCTACAGGCTAATTGGCTTTTAGTACCTGGAGGGCGCGAATTCGCGCGCAGCCGGGTTTATAAACGATTAAAGGAACATCGCGACCAGAGTTGTCGCGACACATACCGGTAGAAATATTGATGGGATGTTGTCAAAACTTTTAGATCGGAAATTATGTGTCGTGTTAAAAATTTGTATCCAGTTTGCGAGGCGTTTTTGGGGACGATCTTGTTGTGCGTTTAGGTCAAATTTTTGTATGTGTTAACCTGAGTGGATCAATTTTTTAAAGGAAATTTTTCATAAGCCGTAGTGGGACTAAATGTTAAGATGAAAAACAAGTCAAAAACAGCAAAAAATCGATTTTAATTCGTATTCCTCGTGGACAAATTAACCAAAGAAGATTTGGGTGGGTGAGCTCGAACTTGCCGATCCCTGGATCAGGATGGAGCGAAGAGAATCCTGTACACTGTTTTCAAAGTAACTTTTTGTGGCGTGCTTCAAATTCGATGATTCTCCCAGCACAAAAATCATGCGGACGTTAGAAAATGTTACTGTAACGAATGTTTTTAACACAACTGTTTATTGAAATTATCGTTGACAAACATTATTCCACAACATCTAATCGGCAATATTCTGGGGACACGTGTTATTGCCGGCCACGGCGCTTCGCATAGATCCCGATCAACACGATGATTAGGATGACTACGCCGTACACTGTGTACTTGCCATCCAGGTTTTCCCTGAGAAACTCGATGAATTGGTGCAACTTTCTTATCGCGCCACTTTCTGTTTCAACAGAAATTTCGACCGCCTCGAATCCAGTACTTGTTGCTTGAACGGACAGCTTCAATTCGTGTTCTACCTGGTTCACTGAACTCAGAAGCTGTCTAGTCTTCGCTCGCAATTCTTCACTGTAATTCATCTCGGGGACTTCGAGCACTTCGGGGATCTCCTTAATTTCACTGCTGTAGGCTCCTTCGTGCTTCTGGCTCCCAATTCGAAGTGATGACGTGAATGGGAGCGTCAAAAGGAACTCCTTACTTTCAACACGATGATGCCTTCGGTCCTTCGCTTCAATTTCAAAGCGCTTTTGCAGTGTTGAAACTACAAGCCACTCATCAAAAGCTTCGACCACAGTGCCGTCACGAGTCGTAATGTTGTTGACCGAGAGACGACATGTGAAACTGGCCTTGAAAGGGTTACAATTGGAGCTCTCCTTCTGCACCTCCGTCTTGCAAATCGGAAATAGGCCTCCGTGCTGACAATGATCCAAATAGATGTCATGAAGGGGCACCACATTCTTAATGTTGTTGTCAGGGAACCAAAACACATTATCTCCCTGCAGAGCGACGTAGGTCAGCCTGTCCAGTACGTGAGGCCGGTAAAAGGCTTCGTAAACAGGGCCCGTCTCCGCTTTCATCATCGGCGGGACGTATCCGGAGACCCGGATACTGTAGCCAGTTTCAGTTTCTCTGCAGGTGAGCGGTTCGAGGCGTGCTGCAGTCGCAAAGAGGGCTGGGTTGTTGTCGAAGATTGTGTCTTCGTATCTAAACTGGCGGCTTTTTGAATTGAAGATGCGTTGGACTAAATGGTCATCAAATGAGAAGTCGTTGAGATGACGCCAGTTGAAAAGGTTCTCAAGAGATTTCTTAAGATGTTCCAAGTCTCTGATAAGAAGACCAGAAAAGATCTTGGGTTCTATAAATGCCATGAGTTCAGCATTCTTCTTGGTGAGCTCCAGAATCTCCGAATTATGAGTTTCGAAATCGGTGACGCGAAAATTACGGTGCGGCTCAATGGCTCCGATGGCGGCTACCAGATGAAGGGGAGGAATTGCAGCTTCGGCAGTCGGAAGCAGAGAGTAGCGTTCAACACGATCGGTGGTTCTTAAAGTTGGCGATCCCTTGCAAAACTTCTCGAAGATAGCTTTGCGATTGGCAATGTGCGTTTCGAACGAAGTGTCTTCCAGTCCTTTGAAGGCGTACTTATCGATAACGTTTTCGATCTTCAGGTAAAATGAGAAGTACTGCCTAGCGTGCATATCCTTCGGAACGTTGATGGATCCCCGCTTCCGAACAAGGACATAGTCGTTCTTATTAACAGTACTCGCGATATGATCTACGTATTCCTCGAAGCTTCCTTTCTTCAGCGACGATGCCGGTTGCTCCTCGCATCTGGCTTTCACCAGCACGAGTAATAGGCAGCAGAGGATCTTCCATGTGTCCATCGCAAACGATGGATGTCTACGGACGTATCGCTAGCTATTAAATGTTCTCCAATCCCTATTTTGCGATGTTAAACATATCTTGAAGCGATGCCGTACGGAAAAATTATGCATTATCCGATTGCCTTGGCATCTTTTCGTCCATCGCTATGACGCTATTTGAAACAACATATTCATATCAAACTTAATTCTCGAATTTAACCCCCCAAGTATAAAGCAAGTCACTATGAAATCTTTTCCCATTGAGAGAGTAGCAAGCTCTTGTGCTTCCCGAACTTTCACCGAAAGAAGTTCCCATACCATGTGCCCAGTCCTGCGGGAAACTGTGTACAAGAAGTCCTCGTCCAACCTCCTCAACCAGACACATATCTCACCATGTTCTTCCTCAAAATCAACCACAGATTTTGCAGAACAATGTCGCCTATCATCTGATACGCGCCCTTTTCGCGCCGTAGGACCTGCCCCACCATGTAGGTAGAACCACATGTCATGAAGGACGCCATCATCTATCCGATGAGAACGCTCTTCGCTCCGGTGGATCTTGCCTACCACTACACTGTGCCGCTTCTTATCTCCGGAATTTGTCGATAAGACTGTCCTTTACATACATAGTCAAAATGTACTGTACTGTCAACAATAAAATGTAACTGCTGTATTCAAAATCCCTGTATAACACCCGAAAATCGCCGTGGTCATCAACATAGCATCGGCATTATCGGCATATAAGAGGACAATTCGTAAAGAGAATTGCTCGCTTTTACCATGGATCGCGCAAAGCAGCAAATGGAACGTTATGCTAAGGACATCGAGGCGAACCTGAAAAGGCTGGCGGAGATTCGATTGGAGCGGCGTCAAGTTGAGAAGATGCGGCGGCTCATTCTTCGGGAATACATGAAACTGGCCGCCCAAGCGAACGCCCGTAGGATCGAAGAGGAGATCGCGGAGATGAAGGATGAACTGGGCGATCCAGCCTCTGAGACGAAGGAGCCCGAGGAGAAGAAGCCCAAAATGTGATGTCCTATTAGTAGACTCCTCGCTGTTATCAATCGCTTCTTGAATAAACACCTATAGTATTCTTTTTCGTCTTTGGGCACAAAAGACTTTTCTGAGTAACATTAGTTCATTTAGTGGGCATTTTATTTGCGAGGTAACGAAAAAACTGCGGTTTATACATATATATCGGCTGTTTTTAAGGCCTAGTTATACTCCACGGGGTAAGACGCACGCACGGGACAAAATATGATATGTTTTCATCACGCCTTGGGCAGCAAACCACAGAAGCATTCTTGAAACACGAAGATTGTAACTTCATCGTGGATCCCACCACGATCGCCCTTCCCGCGGCGACCATATCGCTCAAACCTCTCTTCGAGTGCAATAGAACTGGAAGAGTTCGGTTTCCGATAATTTTCTTCACGTTTTGAGCTTTTCTAACTTCGTTATCCTCTTCCAGGTGCTTGAACATGAACAGACGTGAACGGCGCGATCGCCAGTTCGGTCGGACGGGAGAAGATGACGAGGAAAAGATGGGCGAAGCGCTCCGAAAGCGCCGCCAGCAGAAGGCTGTAGCCAGAAAGAACCGCGCCCAGGCGGACAACAACGTGGAGAAGATTGTCCAGCAGTACACGCGATTCGAGACGGAAGATCCGGTGACTTTCCAGCTCTTCAAGGACTTCCCGCTCTCGCACCCAACGCAGCGTGGTTTGAAAGAGAACGACTTCACGAAACCGACCGAGATCCAGCAACAGACCTTGGCGCTGGCGCTCAAGAAGAACGACATCATCGGTGAGGCGAAGACCGGATCCGGGAAGACACTCGCTTTCCTCATTCCCGTAAGTTCCAGACCTATCCGCCTTGTAGACAGTCTGTGTCCGTTGTCTGTCAACAGTTGTCTGCCGTCGATGTTTGCGTTTGTTCTCTTTTTTGATTTTCCAGTTTTCAGCTCCTTGAATGTTTATGGAGAGCTCGTTGGTCCCGTAATGACGGCTTGGCCGCGTTGGTGATCACTCCCACGAGAGAGTTGGCCTTCCAGATCTTCCAAGTATTGAATAAAGTTGGGAAGGAGCACGAATTCTCCGCTTGTCTGCTGATTGGAGGTACAAATTCGGTTACTCTGAGATCAGCGATTGAGTGATGCTGTTTAGGAACTGATGTTGAGTTCGAGAAGAGTCGTATCGGACTAATGAACATCATTATTTGCACGCCTGGCCGCTTGCTGCAGCATATGGACGAGAACCCTTCCTTCAGCTGCGATCAGCTGCAACTGTTGGTCATTGACGAGGCGGACCGTATCCTTGATATGGGTTTCAAGACTCAGGTAGAGGCTCATTTACTATGCAATTCTGACTTGTCAATGATTCGCAGAATAATCGCGAACAGATATTTTACCTCCATCCTTTAGATGAACGCCATTCTCGAAAATCTCCCTCCCAGCCGCCAAACACTGCTCTTCTCAGCAACCCAAACAAAGAACGTCGAAGATCTCGCTCGGCTGGCCCTCCGCGATCCTGTTTACGTTTCTGTACACGAGAACGCCTCGAACTCCGTACCCGATCAACTCACGCAGAACTACTTCGTCGTTCCCGATGAGGACAAAATCAACATCCTGTGGTCGTTCCTGGCCAACAATAAGAGAAAGAAGACGCTCGTCTTCGTCTCGTCCTGCAAACAGGCGCGCTTTCTCACTGAAACCCTTCGCCACTTGCGGCCTGGACTTTCACTGCTCGGGCTGTGGGGCACTATGGCGCAAAATAAACGTCTTGAGGTCTTCGCGAAGTTCGATCAGAACACGAGAGGCGCGGCGTGCATCGCTACGGATGTCGCCTCGAGAGGCCTGGATTTTAAGAACATTGATTGGGTTCTGCAGCTGGATTGTCCAGCGGAGGTTGAGGACTACATCCACAGGTGAAAAGTCGGGATAGCAACGCTGACTAACTATTACGTTTCAGAGTCGGACGAACAGCTCGCATGAATAGAAAGGGAGAAGCAGCGCTTGTTCTCACCCCTTCCCAAGAGAAACCTATGCTTGAACGGCTTCGCAAGGCCAAAATCATTCTTGAAGAGCTTAGGTAAGTATTGCTACACGAGAACCTAGCAGGTTTAATTTATGTTTTCAGTGTTGACAAGAAAGAAGTGACCGACATTTCTAAGAAAATGCAAGCTACGATCATTCAGTTCTCAAAGCTGAAGGAATACGCTCAAAGGGTAGGGTACTATATAATAACACTGGAAATGAGTTCATTTTTTTCGCAGAGTTTCGTCGCCTACATCCGTTCTGTTTATCTAATGCGCTATAAGGATGTATTCGATGTTGAATCCATTGACTATACGGCCCTCGCCCGTTCATACGGCCTGGCCGACGCTCCAAGAGTGAGATTCCTGAAGCGTGCTCAGGCTCAGCAAGCGAAGAAAGAAAAGGCAGTGAAGAAAGAGAAGTCAACGAAGGAGCTCGTGGCTGCGCTGCTGAAGCAGAAGCCAGAAGATATCGAGGACACAGTGATAAAGTCAGAAGATGAAGACACTTTAGAGGACGAAGCAGCTGAATTTGCAGAATCTGACTCTGACGACGACGTTTTGAAAGTCGCAAGGACTGACGTATTCAACGTGCTCCAGAAGCCTGGACCAGATGAGCCCGAGGCGCGTCGTCAACCAAAGGAGAAGAAGGTTTCGAAGAAGGAGATCATCAAGAAGGCTTTGCGGGCGGACCCAGGAGCGCTCCAACTCAACAAGAAGGTGTTCGACAGCGACGACGAACAGGAACCTGAAGTGAAGAAGGAGCTTGCTAATGTGGATGGCGAAGCTAAGTCGTTCGACATAGAAGAGGCCAAAAAGGAACTACGTGCAAAGAGAAATGCCGATCGATTGGAGTATAAGACAATCAGAAAGAGGGCCAAGAAGCAGGAGCAGGACAAGAAGAGGCAACGCGAAGAAGAAGGAAGTGACGAAGAACTCGATATGCAGGAAAGCGGCGATGAATCTGACAATGACATCGATACGTCCTGGCTTCCTGATCCGGATAGGCTGAAACAGGAAAGGGAAGAAGGAGGCTTCATCGATGACGATGAGCCCGATTTTGAAGAAGAGCCTGAAGTCAAAGAAGGTAGCCGTTCTTTCCAATTTTAATAATTCTGATAACCAAATTTCAGATGTCTTTACGAAAGCCAGTCGTAAGAGGAAACGTGAATCGATTGAAGATGCGGAAGCGAAAGCTCTCAAGTTGTTGGGATTATGAGTGGTTCATTGTTATTGTTACGTTGTTGTTGATTTTGTTGTTAAAGAAATCTAGCGTCGCATTGTGTTCCAACGATGTGTTGCGGTTGTTGCCGTATGATATCTGATTTGGACTGTTTTGTGACTGCTCTGCTACTTGTGTTTTTAGATGGCCGTCGCGTATAGGCCCCTTCAACCACTGAACGATGTGCGTACAGTTGAACGCCTCAACGATGACGCTCACTACTGGAGCAGAATGAAGGTAAGGTTAGACGCACCGAGCTTTCGTTGATCCACATATTCCAGCAAATGTCCGTATTTCAAGAACCTGGAAATGTGAGCAGCACGGCTATCTCTCCGGTCGCTCCATTCAACATTGCTAACACCAGTAACCGGCAACTCTGCATCTACGATTCCACCATTTGCGAGCAGGTCGGGACCTTCACTCGCACAAAAGCTCCAATCTACGGATTGTCGTACCGTCACGATGGCGCTCTTCTTTGTACGTTATTCCTGTGTTGTGCTCATTCTACAGCGAACATTTCCAGCCATGGGAGGCGACGAAGGTTCTATCCGCATCTTCGACATGCTTCAGCAGTCGGAATCTCGTAGAAGAATCGCCATCCGTATGTACAAAGGCCACAACTGCCCAGTTCACGTGACGAACTTCACTGCCAACGCGAGAAATGTCGTTTCCATGGCCGATGACGGTTCTATGCGGCTGTGGGACATCTCGATTGACCACTCTAAGCCGCTGCGGTCGATCGATGCTGCGCACACTGACCATATCCGTTGCGGAGCTACTTCGGAGACCAGCTCGCATCTCCTGTTGTCGGGTACGTGCAGAATTGGGTAGTTACGTTCAAACCTACCCGGATTGCAGGTAGTTACGATCACACCGTGAAACTCTGGGATTCAAGAAGCGAAACCGACAAGCCTATGGTGACGCTCGATCACGGCCATCCAGTTGAGAAGGTGCTCTTCTTCCCGCACGACAATCTGATCGCCACCGCCGGAGGAAACGTTGTTCGAATATGGGATGTCGTCTCCGGAGGCAAGCAGCTGCATCTCTTCGAGAAACACCACAAGACGGTAGAAACTTCGCGAGTCTTCTACACTCACATCTCACTTTTTTCAGATCACCTCCATAGCTCTTTGCTCGAATTACACGCGCCTGATCACAGGCGGTATCGACCGTCGCATCAACGTCTTCAAGACGAACGAGGGCACCTTCGAGCACATCTACGGCATGACCACTCCGGCGCCGATTCTGACTCTCGCCATCGCCAAAAACGACCAATGTATGGCCGTGGGAATGAACAACCTTCTCTCCATCTACCGCCACCAGCCGGAGAAATCGAAGCATGTGCCCTTCATCCGTATCGATCAGAAGCTGCGCGCCCCTGCTCAAGGCGACGCCTCGGTAGTGCAGAAGACCAACGCTCCAACTCCTATGCAGTTCAACGCAGAGACGCGCGAGCGGAAGCTGGTCGAACTGACGGCACCGAAGCTCAATAGGCTCGGACTCGGGTCGCTCGATGTGCTTCTTAAGGCCGGAAAATACAACCAAGCCTTTGACAAGATGTTCATCGAGACAGACCTCCATTTTCAGCGGCCCGCTTTGATTGTAGCCGCCCTGAAGCAGCTGATCAACAAAGGAAAGCTGAGGAAGGTGCTGGCGGGCCGGAACGAAACCTCTCTTTTGCCCCTTCTGACCTTTGTGCGGAAACACTTCTACGTCACTGCCTTCTTCGACGTGCTCTATGTCGTCGTCGATACGGTCACAACAATCTACGCCACCGAGTCAGTAGCGCCTGAAGTCGTCACGGCGTTGAAGAAGATCTCGAAGCAGATGGAGCAGCAACTACGCTTGCAGAAGGCGATGCGGGAGACCGTGGGATCTCTGGAGATGATCATCGAAGCGTCGCAGGCAGTCAAGGCGAAGGCCTATAACAACAACAACGAGGATTCCATTTTTGGTGAAGTGATCGTATCGCCAATCCCTCTCTCATTAGCGGACGACGAGAAAAAGACAAAGGGGCAGTAGCTGTATGAATTGTTTATGAAGTTGTTTTTGTTGTCAGATTGTTGTTATTGTTACGTTTGTTGTTGGGAGGCTCTGAAATGAACTTGTTACTTCCATAGGGTGGCCTTAGGTTGGGGATATTCCCGTTCGGTTGTGGGACGAAGAGTGTGGGGCAGTCGAATGCGTTGCGAAATGTGTGTAGACGAAAAAAAACGCTATCCCTGCCAGTAGCAATCATTTTGTTGTGGAAATCGTTGTGAAGCGGTTTGCCATTGTTTGCACTGTCTGTTTCGCAGACGGACACCGAACTGCCTCTCGGTGTGTTTGTAGACAAAAGGCGTCTGGAGCGGTTCTTATCTTTTGCGGGACGTATCTCTGTCTAATGTCTCGCTGTCTCCATTTGTCTTTCTCCCTTTTAAGCACCTTCATTGGAGTTGTTAGAGGCGTTGTGAGAAGAATCGGTTTAATAGTCGCTAACTACAGGAGACTAATGATTACGGTAGTGTTTAGGGCATTGCACAATGAGGCTGTCGAGATTAATTGCACTTTATTTGAATGTTATTGCACATAAGGGAAATCGTGGGAGGTTAAATAAATAGCGTTGAAAGACACACGGTAGGGAGTAAGCGGGGAAGAGGGATCAAGCATGGGGCAGAAGGTGCATTAGGTCAAACATCACTCGGTGCCACTTTTGCCTCTGAAAACACAAATCTTATTCGAGTTCTGCCACCCTGAAACATGTTGAACTTTTTATTACTTATTATGTTATTACGAATCGTTCAAATGCAAGTCGAAATGCGCTTAAATGCGAGTCGTTTAAGCAGGCGAGGCGTTCTTGAGTGGTTTGAGGAGCTCTCCCTCTTTGAGGCCGGTGGACGAACCTGTAGGAGAGCGGGCGAAAGGCGCGGCGACGCCTTCGCCGAAGAAGAAGAAGAACGCGTTGGTGAGGAAGAGGAGCGAGGCGTGCACGATGAAGACGATGGCCCATTCGCTGTGGGAGTTCGTCGGGGTCAGGCCGTAGACGATGTAAGGTACGGTAAGCATGGCCAGGCACATGATGAACTGAAAAAATCGTGCACAAGGGCGCTAGAAAATCCTCAATTTGGGTTCATAAGAATGTAGAGGGGTTTTTTGAGTTTTCGTTTTTTTTTGTTTTTCCTTGTTGTTTCTACCGTACCTGGACGTGGGCGTTGACGATCTGGCTGTAGTGTCTTCCGACGAGGGTAGCGCTCTTGAAGAATCCGCCCGTGTTGAAGCCGAGGACAGCGGCGCACGCAATAAGAAGACAAAGCGAGAGGAAAGGCGTCGAATCCGGGGCGATGGCGAGAAGAACCATGAAGCCACCCATGCCCATGAAGGCGACACTGTTGAAGATTCGGACCTAGAGGGACTCTACAGGTCTGTCAGGGGTGCGTGCTACCTTCGCGGTCTCCGACAAGAAGGTGATCTTGTCGCTCGTGATTCCAGCGATCATTTTCACGATGAACTGGAGCAGGGTGGGCAGAGCAGCAGCGATTCCGACGTTGACGATGGGGTAGCCGAGGACTTGGCTGATGTAGGTGGGCGAGAAGACGACGACCATTTGGATGGCGTACATGTTGCCGATGGCGGCGATCCACACGGCCCACACGCTGATCGACGAGTAGATGGCTTTCAAGGGGACCTGAAGAACTCAGCTATGTGACCACGCTTCTTGCCTACCCTGTGTTTCGTGTGCCGAGAGCGGCCATCGATGACCTTTCCTTCCTGGATATGGCGAGTTTCCTTTAGGGTCACACACTTTGAGTCATGTGGAGTGTCTCTGAACGTTCATATTGAATCTGCGTGATTGTTTGCATCTCTTACCGATACATTGTCCACCAAAATACGGTCAGAACGGCCGTGATTCCAGCATGCACGTAGAAGACCGCTGCCCAGCCGAAGTCGGACACGCAAAGGACTCCGGACATGGGCATGGTGATGACGGGAGCGAGCTAAATGTGCCATGTATGACAAGGTTCCAAAGAGGTAGGGTACCTGGATAAAGCTAGTGAGCGCTCCACTAAAAAGTCCGTTTTCAGTCAGAGCGGCCCACGAAGCTGTGATACTTCCTATCACGGGCATGCAGGCGGCGAATCCGATCCCCTGGAAGGCACGGGCGACGACAAACGGCACGAAGCCGAGGGCCGCAGCCGTGGGACACAGAGCCGTCGAGACGGTGGAGATGAGCATAACGATAGTGAAGGACTTGCGAGTGCCCAGGCGGTGGACACAACTACTGAAGGGGAAGATGGCGACGAGGGCGCCCACGGCGATGGCTCCGAACAGAGTGGAGCGCTCCGTGGAGGAGTAGTAGTGGTCAGCGGGCTTGTCGAGGACCTTGACGCGGCCGTGGATGACGCCCTTCCAGGTGATGTCCTTCAGCTCTATGTCCTCGATTCGCACTTTTTCCCAGTCGCTGACATTGCGTCCTCCGACGTCCATCTTTTGGATGTCGTCGAGGGTTCGAAGCTTCTCCAACATGTAGCTTTTCAGGTTGTTGATGGTCTCCACGTTGAAACTCGTCAGGTTGAATCCTGAAGGGGACCGATTTCAAAGCGACATCCGAAGCCCTACCATTTTTGAGCTTTTGGAAGTCGATGTTCCTGGGGTCGAGCTTCTCGCCTATGTGCATCGCCGTCCGTTCACCCACTTCGACCATCACCTTCTTCAGAATTTTCCCAAACAACTCGGGATTGTGTTTGGCGAGGTCGAACGTTTGCCAGTTGAATCCGAAGGAGGAGTCGATGTCGATTCCAGGGAGGCTGAAGTCGGGAAGGAATGAGGGTTTCTTCGTTGTGGGAGCGTCGGGAAGCGACGGAAGATCGGGGATATCATCGGGAAACTCGAATTTGACGTCGTCGAACACATCTGAGGGGAAGAAGATCTGGGATAGAACAGAGGAGGGATGGAATACCGAGTCCCAAATCGATGGTGAAGTTCTCCCAGTGGAACTTCTCCTCCGTCATGCAGATGATGGTGAAATTCAGAGTGATGATGTTGGCGAGCATCATCGACAAGCAGGCGGTCCCGAGGACCAGCACCACCATGCGGTAATTGCCCTCGAGAAGCATCGTTGCCTATCTGAAAGTGGCGAGTTTGATGGTCACCCAGAGAGAACGATTAATGACAACTGCGACATTAGCATATTGCGTCAACATGCAGAACGCGAAATTTTGGTTTACGGTAGTCTCTGTGCAAGTCGATAGGCAGCACGAATTCGAATGCACGACTTCAATCTCATCAAACACGTAATAATCTGTTCTGTTTTCTGGCTGAGAGATGAGTAGTTCCACCCCATACTACCAAAAAAAACCTACCAGAGTGGTAGTCGTTAATACCTGTGGTATTCACTCTTATCCGGAACAGAAATGCTTAGGCGAAAAACGTAGAAGAAAACATTTAATTAGTGGTAGGACCGAGACAGCCTGGCGCAGTAATACTATCAATCAGAGTCCTAACATGTTTTCACCTAAACTCGCGCCAACTCAAGGTCGGTATCGGATTGTCAGATAAATTAATTTAACATTTTGACATACGCGTTGGCGCCCACAACCCGTTTGTGATTTCTGTACGTAACATTCACGATTAGCGCCTCATTAGGGACTCCATAAATCAATGATACCATGAATACTCAGAAAATGAAAGAGCACTCTCTAGCAGAGAGGATGGTATTTGGCGATGCGCACAGTCATAACGCAAACAGCCGCATCACACTTGCGAGCGCCATGCTGCAGGTCGTTAGGACAGACAATAACTCATATCTGAACAGTGCCAACAACTGTCGCTTCCTCAAGTAAATGGCTTTTGGAGCTTTTCGCATCTATCAAGCGGAGTTTTGGGGTTAATAAAACTGAAAGTATTTTGTTGACTGTATTCTGGCAGAGAGCCTTGGCCATCGATCAGCCCCGACGCGGAAAAACAGGAGAGAACTTGATTGGTGACTCAGAGTATAGCAGAGACATCACACTGTCATATTATTGAAAACGTCCAAACATAATAAGCCGTGTTTCATCAGGAATAATCCGAAAGTAGCAGAAATACTCTCGTGTTAAGGCTGAAGGTGTTTTATGAGAAATAATCCCTGAAGGCATGCAGCTAAGGCACCAGTTTCACAATACTTGAGATAAATACATACGGAGTTTATAGAGCTTATACTCAGTGCTCAAATTCACATCTGCACGATGAAAGTCGTTCTTCTAAACATGCTCAACATTGAGCAAAGCTAAACCAATCAAAAATAGCAACTGTTGTAAAAAGAGACGGCTGGAACATGTCTAAAGGGCCTCTAAATACAAAAAATGCACAGATCATATCAGAGACAAAATTAAGGTCAGTGAAATGAGCGAACATCAAAAATACAGCCTCCCCTCTCCAGAATCTAATTGGAACATCTCGGTGACTCACCTTCTCCCCTCATAATCACTCGAGCTTTACACAAAACGCCTGCAACCTCGCGACATGTGATCCTCCGTTTGCGTAAACAGATCAACAGCTTCCACCCCTGAACCGCCTCGAGCTGTAAAAAACAGACCACACTTCGACTTCAGGCCAGCCGAACGAGCATAAAAGTCCACAAACAGCGAGGCTGTAAACAACAGTCAGGCGGCGCACCGTTTGACCTTGTGCAAATATTCACGAAGTGATAGGAAGGGAAATCAAGGGAGAGGTGCAAAACTGGTTTCCCAACCCGAGTGAACTCTCCGAAGGGCGCCGGCTGTTCTTTTCGATCGTGACAACGACAATTTCGCCTGCGGGGAGGGAGGACGCATGAAACAATCACTATCGCTAACAATCAAACGAGATAATTGGATGTGCGGGCAGATAGGGACCGGGAGCCAGCGGGAAGGGGGATTGATTTATTGACGGAGTGTGCCCGAATTGAAACATGGAAGGAATGCGTGTGGAAGGAAGAGGAAAAGCGGCCGAAGATGGCATTGTGCAGATGATTATACAAAAAGTTGTGCTAGATACATTAGACGTTGCCTTTCACAAAGTGTGAGATGCTCAGGAGAGATGTTGGTTCACATTTTCCCCGTGTTCCACTAACATTTTATATGTGATGTATGCGGTGTATACTGATATGTTTAAGTAAAGGAAAATGACAAATGCATCAAATGAAAAAGGGACAAAAAATTTGCCCCGAGTGAGGATCGAACTCACGACCTTCAGATTATGAGACTGACGCGCTGCCTACTGCGCTATCGAGGCCTGCTGGCAGGTCTTGTGCAGTTTCTTAGGTTCTTGCACACCTTGGTAAAATTCGAAAATGTGTGGCGTGTAGCGCATTTTCGAACATTGTTCTTTGATTCGGACCGTCCCCATTCTGCAAAAATATTTGCGAGTTGTATGGTGAATCATCGAGGTGTCATCTGTTTGAAACCTTAAAACCGCGAAAAATATTTTCGCGTCGGCAGGGGTTGAGCAAACCTTGTTTTCGTTGAAGCTTAGTTCCGTCGTTCGTCTATATGGCGCCCTAAAGTATGAGGATGTGACAAGTGAAAATGACATAAAAACAGGGCTGTAAACCTAGATTGTGGTTCTCAGCGAAGCAACGCTTCTTCTTGAAGGGTGGAGAAATGATTTTCTTTTGTGAATCCCGTGTGTTCAAAGCTAACGCTTCGTTCCTTCATTACAGAATTCGATAAATTCTTAGCGTCTTTCATTTGTGTCCCCAGCGATCGGTCGGTTCTTCCATTCGCTCTCTCTGAAGCTGTCTGAGCCGAATGAGTTGAGTGAGCGGTCGTTCTTGGCCGTCATCGTTGGCACAATGATCGCCCCCATTCCAATCCGCCTGCTGAGCACCATTTCCGGATTTAGCCTCTTCATCATTTAGCGCATATGGGGCTGCTATCTTCGACTCTATTGTTGTGCCCTGCGCCTAAGAAGGGAAGCATTGACTACGGTAACCTACGGTTTTTTTTGATGTGCATTACGAGGTATCTTGTATAACGAATGCCATCGATTCAAGACTAAAAGTGAAAGTGACATAAATGTGACTCTTTTCTTTGTTACGTGTGTGCACTAAGGGTATTGCACGCTAAAGACATGTAGCCTTCGTATTCGCTGACCAGTGAGATATTTCTGTCGTCGCGATCTTTGATGCCCTGATATATCCGGCTATTCATCCGAGTTGGCAATTATCTTTCTCGCCGACCGCTCTTTTCAGCTGGACCGGTCCATCACGCTGTTTATATAAACACTTTATCGGTACACACATTCGTACATCTGGGATACTCTGTACTTTTCAGTACTACGTAGTACATTAAGTTTCTATATTTCTGCACTTGCTTTGGTCTAGAGACTAGAAGTCACGAGGTGTCGAAGTAATTAGAGGTTTTCGGGTCTGGACAATTCAATTTGAAGTCATCTGGGCAGGAATTATGATGTAACAACACTCTTTCATTATCACGGATGTTCATTCAAGTGACTTTGAGAAGTACTTTTTGTACCGTAACGTTGACAAGCATGTTCCATCAGTTCTATCTTTATCGAAGTTTTTACAAAGCAAGTGCTAGGGCAAATAAAGAGGCGTCGGGTTACCGGAACCTTTCCGTTCGGATATTCCCCACGACAGCAGCACAACTTTTTCTTAGTCTCCTAATAACACAAATTCTGGAATCGCTCTGAGATCCGTATTTCCTTTTGTTTTGGAATCAGATGGCAGTTCTAAAAAGGACTGAGCTAGTGCGTACATAGTTCATATCGATCAAAACTGCACTACACACATTTGGACTCTTTGAATGGAAACACATCTGGTTCCCCTCGACGCACCTCTCCATTTCCGTTTCCACAAAGGCGCACTCCTAACCAAACTTCACCCTCTTTCAAGTGACGCGTTTGCTGAGGATTAACACGCCAACTTTTTTGGTCGCACCTCGTGTCATTAGGGTCGGAAGCGGCGGCGACCGGTTCGCCGTGAGTTCCAGAGGCATTCCCGGCGCTCGGCTGCTCGCTCCGATCGATCGGTGAGTGCAAATCAGCGGCGCGCTTCGAGTGGAGAAGAAGGACAACAAACAGCTCTCCGACAAACAACTGCTTTTCGCGTTTTGAAGTCATTTCGCGGAAGGCTTTGTCGAAATGATTAGCCGCTATTGCCGCGATGTTTTGCAGCTGTAATCATTCTAATCTGAGTGGCGATCACCTGAATGATCGAGAACTTGTTGGAGAGAAAATGAAGGGGTGCCCTTTGCCTTCAGATCATCCGCATCTTCCTTGTTTATCTTTGGCGATGTAGTTTCTGGCAAACATTGCGTGATCGACGGACAGTGAAGCGGCGTTAATTCAAAACGACACTTTGAAACATTCGTTTGTTATAACGGAAACGGAAAAGAGAAAATATTTTGTCTCTATCTGGAGAACGGGCAACTGCAATGCCCACGTTCTCATTTTTGTTTTATCCTAAGTGCAGAAAGATTTACAGACTATTTCACATCATCAACACCGTCGGGAATTTTTGTATTTCAGTTTGAATCACGATCACACAGGCGATTACATCCCTTACTCACTGTTTTGACGTGTCAAAATGTATTTGATTTTATGACACACACCAGCTGAGTGCTCACCGCCGACTTTGATGCATTCATCTGATAATGGTAGTTTTTGAATGCTGTTTAGCTATTCTATCCAAAGGAGTTTCCATTCCTAAACGGTATTTTATTCCGCCTTATATTATCCATGCTTCATGATTTTGTTGTGATAGTCTTATACTTCGTTTCCTCCTCATTTTACAGTCGTCTATTTCGGTAGTGCTACTGATGATATTGCTGAAAGTGGTGATTGTTATATGCACTGATAGGTAATCTTTGCTAGAAAGCACTACAAGTTTAACCTATCCGTTCCCGAAAGCTCGGTTTCGTGCAACTGAGCATTTTGTCCTTTTAAATCCAATGCATTTCAATCATTTTTTTACATTCTCCGCAACGTTTAATTCAATCGTCACCGACGTTTAATCTATTAGTTAAAATGGAAATCACATACAGGAATGCCGCTATGTCGAATCCTCATGGTTCCCGTTTGTGTCTGACCCTCGGGTTTATTTTAGATATTTTACTGCTACTAACATCACATATTTCTTTAAAGGTATTCGTCGTTGATATTTAAAACTTCAGCCCACTCTGTGAGTAGCTGAGGAATGTTTGTAAGAGGTGTAGTCGACAAAATTCACCTCATAGTACTCACCACCATTGAAAATGCGACTCGTGCTGAATATGCTCTAATTCTGCAATGCTACCTTACTACAAATCTGTTTGTTTTTTGACCACTATAAACGATCGTTGACAGAGTGGTTCATTTCTAATGGACCAATTGATGCACTATTAATTCACTTACCGCTCGCGTAGTCGGGCTGTTTATGTTTGTTTCGGTTACATGAGACGTTTACCCTTATAAGTGTGGACGTGGGCCGGTTGTGTACGTTTTAGTCCTTCCAAAGGACAAGGGTCCTCTTCGAGGAATGCTCCCGTCGATTGACCAAAGATGGCAACCCGGGAAAGGGCAATTTTCATGCAGAAGATTGATCTTTTGTATCAGTATTCCCAACGAACGGTCACTTGCTCGACTCCATTCTTGAAACATGAGCGGACCCTGAAGCCTACGCGGACGCTGGAGTAAGTTGCCCTTGTCACTTGGAAAATGTTTGATCTACAAGACTCTTGATTCATTGCCGAGAGACGGAAAAAACGGATATTCCTTCAGAAGAGCGATACTTAACGGCTTCTGTTTAGACCGTTTTTTAGTTGAGCTTTGCTAATAAAATGGTCTTTGTTTGCGCCGGCATCCGATCGCTCTTTCTGAAGCTTGTTGAATGAATTCCTTCTATAAGGGCCGTAGTAACATGGCTCAGCTATAGGAGTTAGTTTATAGTGTTCCTTCAATACATTTCGAATTGCGTATTTTTCCCATGATATGTTTGGAAAAGTCGATCACTTTCTCTGAAGCTGGATGAGTTCGTGGCCTTTCGTCTGGCGATCTTGTGCTTCGTCCTACCACAGGAACAGCTATGGCAACATGACACGCATTTAACCATTTTTTGTTTGCCTCAGTGTCATCTCGCGGCCAGTCGTCGTAGAATCCGGAATGCGCGGTGCACTTCTATTTACGCTCCCCTGATTCGCGTGGTTAACGATCTCTGAACGCAACTTTCCCTGTACAAGCCAGTGGTGGACACTCTAACAGGAAATCGATGTCTCTCTCTCTAATTGCACCTTCAAGACTCTTTCCACCAAGTATCTATTTTTGTATCTTTACAGCTCAATCCAGCAGTTTCCCCCAAACCGGCAATGTGTTTACGGTCCTTCCAGCCACTTCACCGCAGGCATCGGAACATTCCGAACGCTGTAATGTCACTTGTCCGTTGTCGTCGCCTCACCATCGCGCATTTTGGCGATTTATTTCTCCAAAGCGCGTGTTCGAAGGAAAGGTCACTCGGCGTAAAGGTGTTCGCGCTTGAATAACCTCGCCGTTTTTCGCTCCACTCCCTCTTAGGCACGCACCGTTTGTCTTCAGAGGATGCCTCTCCTTTTCCATCCGATGTGGATCAACGGGTTCCCTTGCATCCTTTTTGTTCTTAGGCCTCTCACACGTGGTCCTCTAGGCCATAAAAGCGCCCTTTATGTCCGCGGGAAACATGTTGCGGACAGACATAAGTGGCGGAACATCCGCTTTTTTTTTGAAAAACAAAAGTGCATTTCTGTTAATCTGGAAGTTGAGAATCCTGTCGGTAGTTCGATTCCTTTGGAATTCGCCCTCCAATGGCTTTCTTTTGTTATTTTTCACAGTGCGTGACTCAACGCGGCTAACATGCCATACTACTAAAATTTTGATATTACCGTTTTTATATACTCAAACTGTCAAGCAAATAATATATTTCAGCCTTCTGCTCGTATAAAAAGTCAACATATGCTGAAGATTCACGCATCGGCAAGGGAATCCTTGAATATGTACCACTAAAATGGACCCTTTTGAGTTTGCAGAGCCTGTAAGTCCAGAAAAATATCATTACCTGGGGCAGTATACCTTCACGGCAGAAAACTATCGGCTTCCTAGAAGCCTTAAATCCACCTCCGTAAAAGGAGCCAACCTTGAAGCAAATATCAGAGACTTCGAAATGTTTTAGATTCTTTTTCGGCTGTTTCAGGATGTAAATGTCTGAGTAATATTTGGGGCTTAACTCAAACAAATCTTTCACGTGTATCGCCCCTAGTGATAAAAATAACCGGTATTCAGTCCGTTGAATCACGGCTGACCGGGTGGTGTGATCTGAATTGTTGCGAAATTTGTTTTTAGGTATTCTGGGTGAGTAACATTTCAGGGTGGGGAAGTTCCGTGAATAGAATTTCCGTTTTAGTCACTGTGAGAAGCACTCAGTATTTGTGTTACTTACTTCTGAGCCTGTAGCCCCTCCATCGCCCCTCGTCACTCAAATGGAAAGTGAAATTTCTAGCCGAAAAATTCTGACGATTTGTGGACTTTTTCAAGCGTGTCCAATCGTGATATCCGTTCTTTGTTTTGCACCTCCCACATACACGCGGGTTTCCATTCTACAAGCGCTCCCCTAAGAATTTCGTCCTTCTGAAGACAGGTGATTCGCGCACCAATTTAATTAATTCCTTCCCTTTCTAAATTGGGTTTTCACTGCGAATTCCTTCCTTCCCTGCAACGTTAAAGTCGCAACCGGTCGTTCCCTCTCCCGTTCTTTCCATTTCGAGTGATTAGTCTCAAGAAGCGTCCACCAGCAATTAGCCACTTTATTCTCTCCAAAAGTCGGCGCTTAAGCGGTCCTTAACCTCAACCTTTTTGCTTTGCCTCTAGCACACTTCCAAATCGAAAATGCGAATACATTCTTAATCGTTTGAATGAAATATAGGCGTCCAAAAAAACGTCGAGAGAGCGACTGCAATTGGCCGGATCGGCCAGAAGTGCACACCTAAAGTGCGTTCCTTCCCGGGATAATGGATGATACTGAGGAATTGGTTTATGCAGACCCCACTGATTTTTTCAAAAAACTTCACTAACCTCTATTTTATCGGTTTGTGATTGAACCACTTTTGATATTCAGTAATATTTCAGCGATATTCGACATAGAAGACGCGTATGTTTTGATGTCGACTCCATTTCCATAAATAATCTCCGGTCTTCCTCGACCTCCGACTCCAAAGTTAATTAAATCACTCCGCTCTCTCTCCCATCGGGCTTCCAGCGCTGCTCCCGAAAAACGGAAACTCTCTCGCATCTAATCACAAGATTAATCATAAAAAATCGCCCGCTTCGCTTCCTCAACTTCTTCCTGCCGAACTCACGCAAAGACGCTCTGCAAAGCCAGCGTCGCCACAAAAATCGATGCCAAAGGCGACGCTGTATATTTATTGTGTTATTCGTTCCATGAGGCGCGACCCTTCTCTCTCTCTCCCGGAGCCGAGGCTCTCCCTCTCCCTCCGAAAATGCGTTTCCATAAAACAAATAACGATCGCGAATTGTTTGTTTGCGAGAAGGGGAGTTGCGATAGGCGCCACTTTGGGTTGTCCCCTCCGGTCTGTATCGATTTCGTAATTGTCGGTTCGGCTCGGAGGGAAGACCCGGAGGGGAAAACAGGAGAAGACGCGTTCCTCGAAACCGAGGAACGCGTCTTCTTCTTTACCTTTATTGATTCGATCAATATGGTGCGGTAGTCGGACCGTTGTTGGTAAAGAGGCAGTTAAGGAGAAAGATCGTTCTTAAAAGATCATGTGAGTCTCTTTTAGGGTTGTTCTATAAGTGACTGTCTTTCCCGTGCTATACTAGATCGTCTCACCACTCCGAACCAGGAAATGATGCCCGACATTTTTTATGTCGGCTCCGAGCGTGACATTTGTTAGTCTAGGCACACTTTTAGGGAGGCGTTACCTTGTTACATTATTAATAATGTTTGTCAAAAGGCAGTATGTCCACTGACTTTCTGTGAAATTACTTGAGCATCCAGCCTTGCGATACGAAAATCCATTAAATTCCAAACGAAGGCATAAGGAATACTCATTTTTATGTTTATACACCAAACACATCATTTAGAAACAACAAAAAGAAAGTAATCATTTGTTTCATAGTTCATTATACTTCTACCTTTTGCCATAAGCTATAAGTTAGATTAAAGATTGATATTGACCCGTATATACTTACATCTTTCGCGCTACAATATATTCCTTTTATTCAACGCTCTATACTGTATGCAAAACAAATGGATGTACTCTTGTATTCTATGTCGCATCAGTCATATGTTCAACTAGAACTTAAGCTTCTCCATTCGCCACTTCTCCTCTGCATCGTGGTCTCGGCGACTCCTTCTTGTTTACCATTCATCATGTTTCTCTTTAGACTTTTGCCCTTTTTGTGTCCAACCTTTCCTAACTTCTTCTTTTGTTTTCGCCCATTTGCCACCATCGATCGCCTTATGCGCGGCCACCAAAAACCGCTATTTATGTCCCCCGTCCCGGGCCTCTCCCTGCACGCATCCTGCACCGCCGGACTCATTAAAACGTCTCCGAACGAGCATGGCCCAACATGAACTCTTTTTTGCGTCGTCAGCTGCCGCGGCGATCTGTCTCCCTCACCTCATCGCTGACTAAAACAGAGGCGGAATATCAGATCTCGCCGCCGTCTTCTTGCGACGTCTTCGCGGACGGCCGTTGCGAAACGATTAAATTTACATTTCGCCTCGCGAAAACGAACGAGTGAAACAGAGGAGCGGACGCCGAAAACTGGTTCGTTTGGTTCAAGGCTTCGCGAGTTGCGTGATTATTTGTTTCGCGCGAGAAAGGAGAGCGACCTGCTGGGAGACGCGTGGACGGAAAACGCTCCGTTTGTCCCATTTTTGGAATCTTCAGGTAGATCGAGAACTAGCAAAGGAACGTTCGTTGATGGGCCATGCAGACCGCATTGTTTAAAAAATGTGAAAAAAAGTAATGTGAAGGAGTGAGAATAGGAACCTTACCGTAGTTGATACTGTTGAACAAAAAATAAGGGGAATCCGCAAATGTATATTCCCCAATAAACTTCTTCAACCTAAACCATTTATCACGGAAAATGAATACGTCCTTATGATCTCATGTTCTGTTTCTCCATTTTGAACTTTGAAAAATTGCTAAAAAATGGACTTGGTGAACAGGAATTACGCCCTGTAAAACACAAATAATGAAAGTGGCGGATATCCTCTTCTTCATCTGTACCGTTCAGTCCCTTTCCCGTCTTCCTAAAAATCACTCGCGCAATTAAACCCTTCGAACCTGTTCCACCGTTTGCCCTAACCCTTCCATCGCACTTCCCGATGTCAGTTGAGCTGTCCTGCGATTGTGGCGCCAGCACCCGCTATACACGTTTTGGTTAACCCCAACTTTGTCGCTTTCCCATCCGATTGCGTGATTGAGTGTAATAAGCCAACGATTCCATCACTTCGAAAACCGTTGGAGAGCCGCTGCAGGTAACCTTGAGTGAATGGACGTTCGTGGCCGTGGGCGTCGAAGAAGACCTAAAAAGTGTTTCGTTGATTTAAAGCGATAGCGAGATTGTTTGATGTCGATGGCGCAGAGAGAAATGTTGCAAACGTGACGACTGGAGGTGATTTTTGATGAAAGAGGTTTTTGATTTTTGGGGCGACCGGTTTAAGATGGCACTGTGTATGATCGAGGCATTTTTGGACAACGATCAGATGAACCGATCCCTTTCAAAGCGATTAGCCTGAAATCATTTATGGAAAATCGAAGAACTGAGACATTTCACGATGGTCGAACTCTTTGTGAAATTTCTATTTCCTTCCTTCGCGTCCCTGAGCCTCATTTATTATTGATCATAAAAAAAACAAACCACCTCAAGGCCATCTGTTCACGACTGGGTTATCTATCTGTCATCTTCTCCTCTCATTCAGCGCTACGGCGTCACCACGTCTTAACCCAAAATACTATACAATCCGCTATATCCAGTTTCTCTCACTATTTTGCACAAAAAACGGCGCACTCATAGTCGTCATTAGTCACCGCGAACCGGTTCACGTTTGTACTCCGGCGATCCACTTCTCTGATCTCTCGCTATTCGACTTTGATCGATAATTGTTAAATGATTCATTTTCATTATTTCAGTTCTGTAGACGAGACGAGAGACATTGCTTGCAAAGATTTTTTAAGCGAATTAAATCAAGGACCTGTCGGCGATGTTCCACCGACAATTACTTGACGGCATTCTCTCGATATTGCACTTGTTTGCACTCACAAGGCCGTGATGTGATGTACAAATCCAGAGAATATGGTCATTTTGTAGTGTTTTTTCAAATGGAAAACCGCGCTGAAACCCGTAACACTTTCAAGGTGTATTTAAGTAGTTTCTTTACGAGGTTTGGTTTTGTGGTACTTAATATGAAAGCGAAAAAAAAGCAACCTAAAGTTATTAGAAAGTACAGAACCTATTTGCGAAATGAGACAAGTAGATCTCATTTATTAAGGGATTTTTGCTTTTCTGCCTTCTCAACTCCTGCATCTCTCTCTCGATCCACTGGTTTATCCCTTCGCCGGGACATCTGTACCTGAAAAACGAGTGGCGCGGTCCCACCGACTCTTCTTCGCAGAGTCGTGCGCCGATCGGCGCCACAGCTGGCTCTAAACAACCGACGCGATGTAAAGACGCATCCGCTCAACATTGTTTGTTTACGTGCCGCGATCACTCGGAAACATTTCTCATCTTCCGGCACCTTTCTGATTGTTCCATTTGTTTCAGACAATGACCGATAGGGATCGACCATCGCGGTTGAGACCCAACATAGGTAAGTGAAGTTTGCTATTTCTGCCTATCTATCTCTGCGCCAACTCCTGACGTCACCTGTCGCAGTTAATTAGTGTTCCCCAATGGGGGAAGGTCCCTTCTACTATAGGTTGCCAATGCGCGAGAATGTTGCGCAATTCGCAGCGTTTGTTTCTTGCTTTTCTCGCAGTTTTCTTGATAATGCGCACGAAAATTACAACCATCTAGCACCTTCTTCACGGTCGCCATTAATTTCGGTTTGAAAAAGAATCTATTATTTCAAAACGCCCACCCTTACTCTACTTCTAAAACTTCCTTTTTTATTAGATTTGAAAATGTCTCCGTTAGATAGTTCATTGAGAAATCCAGTTATCCTATCTAAGCATTGAAAATTACAACCAATTACTAGTATCTTCTTCACGATCGCCATTATCTTATATACGAAAAAGGATCTATTATTCTAAAACGCCCGTCCTTAGTTTACTTCTAAAGCTTCTTTTTGTCTCGGGCTGGAATATCGCCTTTAGATCGTTCATCAAGAACATAGAATTTTGTGCTCTTCTGCATAGCATGTCCTGCTGTTTTTAATTTTTTTTCTGTCAAAAGAAATTTTCCGTTCGTTTTTTTTTTTGAAGAATATCCTATTGATCGTTTCCAGCTTTCCTACTCACCCTCCGTGCAATAGCTCCTCGGTTAACGCCACTAACAAACTGTGGTTTCACTGCTAAACGTTTCGGTTTTAGAGTCCCAAATAACCCAGCGCCCTACCTGGTCCATAACAAGACGGGAACGAACCGAAGTGTCACCGCTGCGTGTGTCCACTGGGACCGACGACAACGTCTTCCGCTCGCGCACCATCACCACGACTGAACGCGTGCAGATCATGCAGATGCCCCTCGATCTGAGCAGTGGCGACGAAACCGACGTCATTCTGGCTCTGTCACCGACCGGCAACGCAAGTCGCTCTGTGCAATCGACGACCACTCTCATCGAACCTGGCCCGGTACCCGTCATTGGCGGCCTCACTGCCGACGGAGTGCCTCTCTTCAACGGTATCTACATGAACACCGATGCCAAGCAGACCACTACCATCATCACGACGACGACGACGACGTACAAGATCTTGAGTGACAGCGACAGTAGCCGCGACCTGACGCCCGAAGCTAATACGACCATTGATCTGGACCTTGAGAAAAGAATAAAACTTGACGATGAGACCCTTTATCTTGTTGTCGGAAAAAGAGAAACCGAAAACGACCTCGTGGAAACGGTGAAGCTCTCCTCGCCCCGGAGCACAACCTCGAGAAGCACGGCAATGAACGGAAATCTGGACGAAGACGTATATTTAATATCGGACGAGTCAGAAGGCGACGACCGACCTAAAAGAAACGTTTTCAAGAGGTCTTTCCGGAGAAGCACCAGGAGTAGTGATTACCCTTCAAGTGAGCCATATAAAGGCGCGGTTGCCTCGACCAGCAGGACGGAAGAACTGGTCGGAGCCCCGCTGGAAACGGCGATCTTCGACCGATCAGGAAACATCGTAGGACAAGTCGTTCGCAAAAAGAAAGCTTTTAAAAGAGGAATTGCTCATCAGGACTATCCGATCTCAGCCAAGTACACGGGTCACATCGCGACAACGGCGAAACAACGTGAGCTGATACATCACCCCGCACCCACAGTCGGTGAGAGGATCGCCCGACAGTCCGGAATAACTTCAGACGAAAGTTTGAGAAAGGAAAAGCGGCCATCAGTGGGAAAGCAATTCGCAGGCCTATTCAAAAAGACGATTTCATACCCCGAATATCCCACATCGCAACCATACAAAGGTCCGTTAGAAGAAATAGGAAGATCGGCGGAAGTAGAAGGAGACCCCTTAGAGCATCACATCACAGTATATCATAGTACAAAAGGAAGCCAATCGACAAAACACGGTCATGACCCTAAGCTGGAAGCGAGCTCTGGAAGTCGCTTCAAAAGCTTATTCCGACGAGATGACTCAAGACAACGCCGAGAATCTTCTGGATTCAAAACCACTCAACGAAGATCGATCGACTATCCAGTCTCCTCCACCTATGAAGGCCTGGTCGACGAAACTGGAAGACACCGTGACATCGATGGAGAACCTCTTGACCATCACGTCTCCGTTTACCACAGCGGAAGATCAGATGAGGCCGTTCCCAAACAACCGGAACACCCGACCCTCGAAGAGAAGGAACGAGGCCCTGGATTCGGTGGAATCTTCACCGGTCTCTTCAAGAAGGGTCCTGCTCATCTCGACTATCCTGTCTCCTCCACCTATGAAGGCTTGGTCGACGAAACTGGAAGACACCGTGACATCGATGGAGAACCTCTTGACCATCACGTCTCCGTTTACCACAGCGGAAGATCGGACGAAGCCATGCCGAAGGTCGTAGAACACCCGACCGTGGAAGAGAAGGAACGAGGCCCTGGCTTTGGAGGAATCTTCACTGGTCTCTTCAAGAAGGGTCCTGCTCATCTCGACTATCCTGTCTCCTCCACCTATGAAGGCCTGGTCGACGAAACTGGAAGACACCGTGACATCGATGGAGAACCTCTTGATCATCACGTCTCCGTTTACCACAGCGGAAGATCAGATGAGGCCGTTCCCAAACAACCGGAACACCCGACCGTGGAAGAGAAGGAACGAGGCCCTGGATTCGGTGGAATCTTCACTGGTCTCTTCAAGAAGGGTCCTGCTCATCTCGACTATCCTGTCTCCTCCACCTATGAAGGCCTGGTCGACGAAACTGGAAGACACCGTGACATCGATGGAGAACCTCTTGATCATCACGTCTCCGTTTACCACAGCGGAAGATCAGATGAGGCCGTTCCCAAACAACCGGAACACCCGACCGTGGAAGAGAAGGAACGAGGCCCTGGATTCGGTGGAATCTTCACTGGTCTCTTCAAGAAGGGTCCTGCTCATCTCGACTATCCTGTCTCCTCCACCTATGAAGGCTTGGTCGACGAAACTGGAAGACACCGTGACATCGATGGAGAACCTCTTGACCATCACGTCTCCGTTTACCACAGCGGAAGATCGGACGAAGCCATGCCGAAGGTCGTAGAACACCCGATCCTCGAAGAGAAGGAACGAGGCCCTGGATTCGGTGGAATCTTCACCGGTCTCTTCAAGAAGGGTCCTGCTCATCTCGACTATCCTGTCTCCTCCACCTATGAAGGCCTGGTCGACGAAACTGGAAGACACCGTGACATCGATGGAGAACCTCTTGATCATCACGTCTTCGTTTACCACAGCGGAAGATCAGATGAGGCCGTTCCCAAACAACCGGAACACCCGACCGTGGAAGAGAAGGAACGAGGCCCTGGATTCGGTGGAATCTTCACTGGTCTCTTCAAGAAGGGTCCTGCTCATCTCGACTATCCTGTCTCCTCCACCTATGAAGGCTTGGTCGACGAAACTGGAAGACACCGTGACATCGATGGAGAACCTCTTGATCATCACGTCTCCGTTTACCACAGCGGAAGATCAGATGAGGCCGTTCCCAAACAACCGGAACACCCGACCGTGGAAGAGAAGGAACGAGGCCCTGGATTCGGTGGAATCTTCACTGGTCTCTTCAAGAAGGGTCCTGCTCATCTCGACTATCCTGTCTCCTCCACCTATGAAGGCCTGGTCGACGAAACTGGAAGACACCGTGACATCGATGGAGAACCTCTTGATCATCACGTCTTCGTTTACCACAGCGGAAGATCAGATGAGGCCGTTCCCAAACAACCGGAACACCCGACCGTGGAAGAGAAGGAACGAGGCCCTGGATTCGGTGGAATCTTCACTGGTCTCTTCAAGAAGGGTCCTGCTCATCTCGACTATCCTGTCTCCTCCACCTATGAAGGCTTGGTCGACGAAACTGGAAGACACCGTGACATCGATGGAGAACCTCTTGACCATCACGTCTCCGTTTACCACAGCGGAAGATCGGACGAAGCCATGCCGAAGGTCGTAGAACACCCGATCCTCGAAGAGAAGGAACGAGGCCCTGGATTCGGTGGAATCTTCACCGGTCTCTTCAAGAAGGGTCCTGCTCATCTCGACTATCCTGTCTCCTCCACCTATGAAGGCTTGGTCGACGAAACTGGAAGACACCGTGACATCGATGGAGAACCTCTTGACCATCACGTCTCCGTTTACCACAGCGGAAGATCGGACGAAGCCATGCCGAAGGTCGTAGAACACCCGACCGTGGAAGAGAAGGAACGAGGCCCTGGCTTTGGAGGAATCTTCACTGGTCTCTTCAAGAAGGGTCCTGCTCATCTCGACTATCCTGTCTCCTCCACCTATGAAGGCCTGGTCGACGAAACTGGAAGACACCGTGACATCGATGGAGAACCTCTTGACCATCACGTCTCCGTTTACCACAGCGGAAGATCGGACGAAGCCATGCCGAAGGTCGTAGAACACCCGACCGTGGAAGAGAGGGAACGAGGCCCTGGCTTTGGAGGAATCTTCACTGGTCTCTTCAAGAAGGGTCCTGCTCATCTCGACTATCCTGTCTCCTCCACCTATGAAGGCCTGGTCGACGAAACTGGAAGACACCGTGACATCGATGGAGAACCTCTTGACCATCACGTCTCCGTTTACCACAGCGGAAGATCAGATGAGGCCGTTCCCAAACAACCGGAACACCCGACCCTCGAAAAGAAGGAAGGAGGCCCTGGTTTGGGGGGAATCTTCACCGGTCTTTTAAAAAGGGGTCCTGTTCTTTTCTATTTTCTTTTCTCCCCCCCCTATGAAGGCTTGGTCGACGAAACTGGAAGACACCGTGACATCGATGGAGAACCTCTTGACCATCACGTCTCCGTTTACCACAGCGGAAGATCAGATGAGGCCGTTCCCAAACAACCGGAACACCCGACCGTGGAAGAGAAGGAACGAGGCCCTGGATTCGGTGGAATCTTCACTGGTCTCTTCAAGAAGGGTCCTGCCCATCTCGACTATCCTGTCTCCTCCACCTATGAAGGCTTGGTCGACGAAACTGGAAGACACCGTGACATCGATGGAGAACCTCTTGATCATCACGTCTCCGTTTACCACAGCGGAAGATCGGACGAAGCCGTGCCGAAGGTCGTAGAACACCCGACCGTCGAAGAGAAGGAACGAGGCCCTGGATTCGGTGGAATCTTCACCGGTCTCTTCAAGAAGGGTCCTGCCCATCTCGACTATCCTGTCTCCTCCACCTATGAAGGTCTGGTCGACGAAACTGGAAGACACCGTGACATCGATGGAGAACCTCTTGATCATCACGTCTCCGTTTACCACAGCGGAAGATCGGACGAAGCCGTGCCGAAGGTCGTAGAACACCCGACCGTCGAAGAGAAGGAACGAGGCCCTGGCTTTGGAGGAATCTTCACTGGTCTCTTCAAGAAGGGTCCTGCTCATCTCGACTATCCTGTCTCCTCCACCTATGAAGGTCTGGTCGACGAAACTGGAAGACACCGTGACATCGATGGAGAACCTCTTGATCATCACGTCTCCGTTTACCACAGCGGAAGATCGGACGAAGCCGTGCCGAAGGTCGTAGAACACCCGACCGTCGAAGAGAAGGAACGAGGCCCTGGATTCGGTGGAATCTTCACCGGTCTCTTCAAGAAGGGTCCTGCTCATCTCGACTATCCTGTCTCCTCCACGTATGAAGGTCTGGTCGACGAAACTGGAAGACACCGTGACATCGATGGAGAACCTCTTGATCATCACGTCTCCGTTTACCACAGCGGAAGATCGGACGAAGCCGTGCCGAAGGTCGTAGAACACCCGACCGTCGAAGAGAAGGAACGAGGCCCTGGCTTTGGAGGAATCTTCACTGGTCTCTTCAAGAAGGGTCCTGCTCATCTCGACTATCCTGTCTCCTCCACCTATGAAGGCTTGGTCGACGAAACTGGAAGACACCGTGACATCGATGGAGAACCTCTCGACCATCACGTCTCCGTTTACCACAGCGGAAGATCGGACGAAGCCATGCCGAAGGTCGTAGAACACCCGACCGTCGAAGAGAAGGAGCGAGGCCCTGGCTTTGGAGGAATCTTCACTGGTCTCTTCAAGAAGGGTCCTGCTCATCTCGACTATCCTGTCTCCTCCACCTATGAAGGCTTGGTCGACGAAACTGGAAGACACCGTGACATCGATGGAGAACCTCTTGACCATCACGTCTCCGTTTACCACAGCGGAAGATCGGACGAAGCCATGCCGAAGGTCGTAGAACACCCGACCGTGGAAGAGAAGGAACGAGGCCCTGGCTTTGGAGGAATCTTCACTGGTCTCTTCAAGAAGGGTCCTGCTCATCTCGACTATCCTGTCTCCTCCACCTATGAAGGCCTGGTCGACGAAACTGGAAGACACCGTGACATCGATGGAGAACCTCTTGATCATCACGTCTCCGTTTACCACAGCGGAAGATCGGACGAAGCCATGCCGAAGGTCGTAGAACACCCGACCGTGGAAGAGAAGGAACGAGGCCCTGGCTTTGGAGGAATCTTCACTGGTCTCTTCAAGAAGGGTCCTGCTCATCTCGACTATCCTGTCTCCTCCACCTATGAAGGCCTGGTCGACGAAACTGGAAGACACCATGACATCGATGGAGAACCTCTCGACCATCACGTCTCCGTTTACCACAGCGGAAGATCGGACGAAGCCGTGCCGAAGGTCATAGAACACCCGACCGTGGAAGAGAAGGAACGAGGCCCTGGCTTTGGAGGAATCTTCACTGGTCTCTTCAAGAAGGGTCCTGCTCATCTCGACTATCCTGTCTCCTCCACCTATGAAGGCCTGGTCGACGAAACTGGAAGACACCGTGACATCGATGGAGAACCTCTTGATCATCACGTCTCCGTTTACCACAGCGGAAGATCGGACGAAGCCATGCCGAAGGTCGTAGAACACCCGACCGTCGAAGAGAAGGAACGAGGCCCTGGCTTAGGAGGAATCTTCACTGGTCTCTTCAAGAAGGGTCCTGCTCATCTCGACTATCCTGTCTCCTCCACCTATGAAGGCCTGGTCGACGAAACTGGAAGACACCGTGACATCGATGGAGAACCTCTTGATCATCACGTCTCCGTTTACCACAGCGGAAGATCGGACGAAGCCATGCCGAAGGTCGTAGAACACCCGACCGTGGAAGAGAAGGAACGAGGCCCTGGCTTTGGAGGAATCTTCACTGGTCTCTTCAAGAAGGGTCCTGCTCATCTCGACTATCCTGTCTCCTCCACCTATGAAGGCCTGGTCGACGAAACTGGAAGACACCGTGACATCGATGGAGAACCTCTTGATCATCACGTCTCCGTTTACCACAGCGGAAGATCGGACGAAGCCGTTCCCAAACAACCGTAGAACACCCGACCGTGGAAGAGAAGGAACGAGGCCCTGGCTTTGGAGGAATCTTCACTGGTCTCTTCAAGAAGGGTCCTGCTCATCTCGACTATCCTGTCTCCTCCACCTATGAAGGCCTGGTCGACGAAACTGGAAGACACCGTGACATCGATGGAGAACCTCTTGATCATCACGTCTCCGTTTACCACAGCGGAAGATCGGACGAAGCCGTGCCGAAGGTCGTAGAACACCCGACCGTGGAAGAGAAGGAACGAGGCCCTGGCTTTGGAGGAATCTTCACTGGTCTCTTCAAGAAGGGTCCTGCTCATCTCGACTATCCTGTCTCCTCCACCTATGAAGGCCTGGTCGACGAAACTGGAAGACACCGTGACATCGATGGAGAACCTCTTGATCATCACGTCTCCGTTTACCACAGCGGAAGATCGGACGAAGCCGGTCCCAAACAATCGTAGAACACCCGACCGTCGAAGAGAAGGAACGAGGCCCTGGCTTTGGAGGAATCTTCACTGGTCTCTTCAAGAAGGGTCCTGCTCATCTCGACTATCCTGTCTCCTCCACCTATGAAGGCCTGGTCGACGAAACTGGAAGACACCGTGACATCGATGGAGAACCTCTTGACCATCACGTCTCCGTTTACCACAGCGGAAGATCGGACGAAGCCGTGCCGAAGGTCGTAGAACACCCGACCGTCGAAGAGAAGGAACGAGGCCCTGGATTCGGTGGAATCTTCACCGGTCTCTTCAAGAAGGGTCCTGCTCATCTCGACTATCCTGTCTCCTCCACGTATGAAGGTCTGGTCGACGAAACTGGAAGACACCGTGACATCGATGGAGAACCTCTCGACCATCACGTCTCCGTTTACCACAGCGGAAGATCAGATGAGGCCGGTCCCAAACAACCGGAACACCCGACCGTGGAAGAGAAGGAACGAGGCCCTGGCTTTGGAGGAATCTTCACTGGTCTCTTCAAGAAGGGTCCTGCTCATCTCGACTATCCTGTCTCCTCCACCTATGAAGGCTTGGTCGACGAAACTGGAAGACACCGTGACATCGATGGAGAACCTCTTGATCATCACGTCTCCGTTTACCACAGCGGAAGATCGGACGAAGCCGGTCCCAAACAACCGAGAACACCCGACCGTCGAAGAGAAGGAACGAGGCCCTGGCTTAGGAGGAATCTTCACTGGTCTCTTCAAGAAGGGTCCTGCTCATCTCGACTATCCTGTCTCCTCCACCTATGAAGGCCTGGTCGACGAAACTGGAAGACACCGTGACATCGATGGAGAACCTCTTGATCATCACGTCTCCGTTTACCACAGCGGAAGATCAGATGAGGCCGGTCCCAAACAACCGGAACACCCGACCGTCGAAGAGAAGGAACGAGGCCCTGGCTTTGGAGGAATCTTCACTGGTCTCTTCAAGAAGGGTCCTGCTCATCTCGACTATCCTGTCTCCTCCACCTATGAAGGCTTGGTCGACGAAACTGGAAGACACCGTGACATCGATGGAGAACCTCTTGATCATCACGTCTCCGTTTACCACAGCGGAAGATCAGATGAGGCCGTTCCCAAACAACCGGAACACCCGACCGTCGAAGAGAAGGAACGAGGCCCTGGCTTTGGAGGAATCTTCACTGGTCTCTTCAAGAAGGGTCCTGCTCATCTCGACTATCCTGTCTCCTCCACCTATGAAGGCCTGGTCGACGAAACTGGAAGACACCGTGACATCGATGGAGAACCTCTCGACCATCACGTCTCCGTTTACCACAGCGGAAGATCGGACGAAGCCGTGCCGAAGGTCATAGAACACCCGACCGTGGAAGAGAAGGAACGAGGCCCTGGCTTTGGAGGAATCTTCACTGGTCTCTTCAAGAAGGGTCCTGCTCATCTCGACTATCCTGTCTCCTCCACCTATGAAGGCCTGGTCGACGAAACTGGAAGACACCGTGACATCGATGGAGAACCTCTTGATCATCACGTCTCCGTTTACCACAGCGGAAGATCGGACGAAGCCGTTCCCAAACAACCGGAACACCCGACCGTCGAAGAGAAGGAGCGAGGCCCTGGCTTTGGAGGAATCTTCACTGGTCTCTTCAAGAAGGGTCCTGCTCATCTCGACTATCCTGTCTCCTCCACCTATGAAGGCTTGGTCGACGAAACTGGAAGACACCGTGACATCGATGGAGAACCTCTTGATCATCACGTCTCCGTTTACCACAGCGGAAGATCGGACGAAGCCGTTCCCAAACAACCGGAACACCCGACCGTCGAAGAGAAGGAACGAGGCCCTGGATTCGGTGGAATCTTCACTGGTCTCTTCAAGAAGGGTCCTGCTCATCTCGACTATCCTGTCTCCTCCACCTATGAAGGCCTGGTCGACGAAACTGGAAGACACCGTGACATCGATGGAGAACCTCTCGACCATCACGTCTCCGTTTACCACAGCGGAAGATCGGACGAAGCCGTGCCGAAGGTCATAGAACACCCGACCGTGGAAGAGAAGGAACGAGGCCCTGGCTTTGGAGGAATCTTCACTGGTCTCTTCAAGAAGGGTCCTGCTCATCTCGACTATCCTGTCTCCTCCACCTATGAAGGCTTGGTCGACGAAACTGGAAGACACCGTGACATCGATGGAGAACCTCTCGACCATCACGTCTCCGTTTACCACAGCGGAAGATCGGACGAAGCCGTGCCGAAGGTCGTAGAACACCCGACCGTGGAAGAGAAGGAACGAGGCCCTGGCTTTGGAGGAATCTTCACTGGTCTCTTCAAGAAGGGTCCTGCTCATCTCGACTATCCTGTCTCCTCCACCTATGAAGGCCTGGTCGACGAAACTGGAAGACACCGTGACATCGATGGAGAACCTCTTGACCATCACGTCTCCGTTTACCACAGCGGAAGATCGGACGAAGCCGTTCCCAAACAACCGGAACACCCGACCGTCGAAGAGAAGGAACGAGGCCCTGGCTTTGGAGGAATCTTCACTGGTCTCTTCAAGAAGGGTCCTGCTCATCTCGACTATCCTGTCTCCTCCACCTATGAAGGCCTGGTCGACGAAACTGGAAGACACCGTGACATCGATGGAGAACCTCTTGACCATCACGTCTCCGTTTACCACAGCGGAAGATCGGACGAAGCCGTGCCGAAGGTCGTAGAACACCCGACCGTCGAAGAGAAGGAACGAGGCCCTGGCTTTGGAGGAATCTTCACTGGTCTCTTCAAGAAGGGTCCTGCTCATCTCGACTATCCTGTCTCCTCCACGTATGAAGGTCTGGTCGACGAAACTGGAAGACACCGTGACATCGATGGAGAACCTCTCGACCATCACGTCTCCGTTTACCACAGCGGAAGATCGGACGAAGCCGTGCCGAAGGTCGTAGAACACCCGACCGTCGAAGAGAAGGAACGAGGCCCTGGCTTTGGAGGAATCTTCACCGGTCTCTTCAAGAAGGGTCCTGCTCATCTCGACTATCCTGTCTCCTCCACGTATGAAGGTCTGGTCGACGAAACTGGAAGACACCGTGACATCGATGGAGAACCTCTCGACCATCACGTCTCCGTTTACCACAGCGGAAGATCGGACGAAGCCGGTCCCAAACAACCGGAACACCCGACCGTCGAAGAGAAGGAACGAGGCCCTGGCTTTGGAGGAATCTTCACTGGTCTCTTCAAGAAGGGTCCTGCTCATCTCGACTATCCTGTCTCCTCCACCTATGAAGGCCTGGTCGACGAAACTGGAAGACACCGTGACATCGATGGAGAACCTCTCGACCATCACGTCTCCGTTTACCACAGCGGAAGATCCGATGAGCCGGTCCCGAGGTGTGAACACCCGACCGTGGAAGAGAAGGAACGAGGAATTCCTGGCTTTGGAGGAATTTTCACTGGTCTCTTCAAGAAGGGTCCTGTCATTGAGTATTGTTCTCCACTATGAGGCTGGTCGACGAAACGGGGAAGACACGGAAGGTGACATCGATGGAGACCAGTCTCTTCAAGAAGGGCGCCGCTCATCTCGACTACCCATCGACCGGAATCTACGAAGGTCCGCTCTATGAAACTGGCCGCATTGGAGACGTCGACGGTGAACCTCTCGATCACCACGTCTCTGTCTATCACACTGGAAGATCCGACGAGCCAGTCGTCAAGCTGCCCGAAGTTGCAGTTCCCGTTGTTGAAGAGAAGGAACGTGGACCTGGCTTTGGAACCAGATTCGCCGGTCTCTTCAAGAAGGGCGCCGCTCATCTCGACTACCCATCGACCGGAATCTACGAAGGTCCGCTCTATGAAACTGGCCGCATTGGAGACGTCGACGGTGAACCTCTCGATCACCACGTCTCTGTCTATCACACTGGAAGATCCGACGAGCCAGTCGTCAAGCTGCCCGAAGTTCAGTTGCCCCCGATTGTTGAAGAGAAGGAACGTGGACCAGGCTTTGGAACCAGATTCGCCGGTCTCTTCAAGAAGGGCGCCGCTCATCTCGACTACCCATCCACCGGAATCTACGAAGGTCCGCTCTATGAAACTGGCCGCATTGGAGACGTCGACGGTGAACCTCTCGATCACCACGTCTCTGTCTATCACACTGGAAGATCCGACGAGCCAGTCGTCAAGCTGCCCGAAGTTACAGTTCCCGTTCCGTTGAAGAGAAGGAACGTGGACCAGGCTTTGGAACCAGACTTCGCCGGTCTCTTCAAGAAGGGCGCCGCTCATCTCGACTACCCATCCACCGGAATCTACGAAGGTCCGCTCTATGAAACTGGCCGCATTGGAGACGTCGACGGTGAACCTCTCGATCACCACGTCTCTGTCTATCACACTGGAAGATCCGATGAGCCAGCGGCCAAGATTCACGAGCATCATCCATCTGTCGACTTCGGAGAAGGTCATCACTGAGAAGGCTCAAGACATCAAGACCAAGGTGACCAGTCTCTTCAAGAAGGGCGCCGCTCATCTCGACTACCCATCCACCGGAATCTACGAAGGTCCGCTCTATGAAACTGGCCGCATTGGAGACGTCGACGGTGAACCTCTCGATCACCACGTCTCTGTCTATCACACTGGAAGATCCGACGAGCCAGTCGTCAAGCTGCCCGAAGTTTCAGCCCGATTGTTGAAGAGAAGGAACGTGGCCCAGGCATCGGAACCAGATTCACCGGTCTCTTCAAGAAGGGCGCCGCTCATCTCGACTACCCATCCACCGGAATCTACGAAGGTCCGCTCTATGAAACTGGCCGCATTGGAGACGTCGACGGTGAACCTCTCGATCACCACGTCTCTGTCTATCACACTGGAAGATCCGACGAGCCAGTCGTCAAGCTGCCCGAAGTTGCAGTTCCCGTTGTTGAAGAGAAGGAACGTGGACCAGGCTTCGGAACCAGATTCGCCGGTCTCTTCAAGAAGGGCGCCGCTCATCTCGACTACCCATCGACCGGAATCTACGAAGGTCCGCTCTATGAAACTGGCCGCATTGGAGACGTGGCGTCTCTTCCCTGGAAGATCGGACAGGCGGTCAGTGCCGAAGCACCCGACCGTCGAAGAGAAGGAACGGGCCCTGGTTGGAGGAATCTTCGCTGGTCTCTTAAGAAGGGCGCCGCTCATCTCGACTACCCTCCACCGGATCTACGAAGGTCCGCTCTATGAAACTGGCCGCATTGGAGACGTGACGGTGAACCTCTCGATCACCACGTCTCTGTCTATCACACTGGAAGATCCGAGAGCCAGTCGTCAAGTGCCGGAGTTCCCGTTGAAAAACCGGAACACCGACCGTCGAAGAGAAGGAACGTGGACCTGGCTTCGGAGGAATCTTCGCTGGTCTCTTCAAGAAGGGCGCCGCTCATCTCGACTACGCCCCGGTCTACGAAGGTCCGCTCTATGAAACTGGAGCATTGGAGACGTCGATGGTGAACCTCTCGATCACCACGTCTCTGTTTATCACACTGGAAGATCCGACGAGCCAGTCGGCAAAGCTGCTGGGACTGGCTCTTGGAACAGATTCGCCGGTCTCTTCAAGAAGGGCGCCGCTCATCTCGACTACCCTCCACCGGATCTACGAAGGTCCGCTCTATGAACTGGCCGCATTGGAGACGTCGACGGTGAACCTCTGATCACTTCTGTTTCACACTGGAAGATCCGATGAGCCAGTCTCGGCTTCCGAAGTGTGTTCCGTTGAAGAGAAGGAACGTGGCCAGGCTTCGGAACCAGATTCGCCGGTCTCTTCAAGAAGGGCGCCGCTCATCTCGACTACCCATCGACCGGAATCTACGAAGGTCCGCTCTATGAAACTGGCCGCATTGGAGACGTCGACGGTGAACCTCTCGATCACCACGTCTCTGTCTATCACACTGGAAGATCCGACGAGCCAGTCGTCAAGCTGCCCGAAGTTGCAGTTCCCGTTGTTGAAGAGAAGGAACGTGGACCAGGCTTCGGAACCAGATTCGCCGGTCTCTTCAAGAAGGGCGCCGCTCATCTCGACTACCCATCCACCGGAATCTACGAAGGTCCGCTCTATGAAACTGGCCGCATTGGAGACGTCGACGGTGAACCTCTCGATCACCACGTCTCTGTCTATCACACTGGAAGATCCGACGAGCCAGTCGTCAAGCTGCCCGAAGTTGCAGTTCCCGTTGTTGAAGAGAAGGAACGTGGACCAGGCTTTGGAACCAGATTCGCCGGTCTCTTCAAGAAGGGCGCCGCTCATCTCGACTACCCATCCACCGGAATCTACGAAGGTCCGCTCTATGAAACTGGCCGCATTGGAGACGTCGACGGTGAACCTCTCGATCACCACGTCTCTGTCTATCACACTGGAAGATCCGATGAGCCAGCGGCCAAGATTCACGAGCATCATCCATCTGTCGACTTCGGAGAGGTCATCACTGAGAAGGCTCAAGACATCAAGACCAAGGTGACCAGCCTCTTCAAGAAGGGCGCCGCTCATCTCGACTACCCATCCACCGGAATCTACGAAGGTCCGCTCTATGAAACTGGCCGCATTGGAGACGTCGACGGTGAACCTCTCGATCACCACGTCTCTGTCTATCACACTGGAAGATCCGACGAGCCAGTCGTCAAGCTGCCCGAAGTACCTGTTGCCATCGTGGAAGAGAAGGAACGTGGACCTGGCTTTGGAACCAGATTCGCCGGTCTCTTCAAGAAGGGCGCCGCTCATCTCGACTACCCATCCACCGGAATCTACGAAGGTCCGCTCTATGAAACTGGCCGCATTGGAGACGTCGACGGTGAACCTCTCGATCACCACGTCTCTGTCTATCACACTGGAAGATCCGACGAGCCAGTCGTCAAGCTGCCCGAAGTACCTGTTGCCATCGTGGAAGAGAAGGAACGTGGACCTGGCTTTGGAACCAGATTCGCCGGTCTCTTCAAGAAGGGCGCCGCTCATCTCGACTACCCATCCACCGGAATCTACGAAGGTCCGCTCTATGAAACTGGCCGCATTGGAGACGTCGACGGTGAACCTCTCGATCACCACGTCTCTGTCTATCACACTGGAAGATCCGACGAGCCAGTCGTCAAGCTGCCCGAAGTACCTGTTGCCATCGTGGAAGAGAAGGAACGTGGACCTGGCTTTGGAACCAGATTCGCCGGTCTCTTCAAGAAGGGCGCCGCTCATCTCGACTACCCATCCACCGGAATCTACGAAGGTCCGCTCTATGAAACTGGCCGCATTGGAGACGTCGACGGTGAACCTCTCGATCACCACGTCTCTGTCTATCACACTGGAAGATCCGACGAGCCAGTCGTCAAGCTTCCCGAAGTTGCAGTTCCCGTTGTTGATAGAGAAGGAACGTGGACCAGGCTTCGGAACCAGATTCGCCGGTCTCTTCAAGAAGGGCGCCGCTCATCTCGACTACCCATCCACCGGAATCTACGAAGGTCCGCTCTATGAAACTGGCCGCATTGGAGACGTCGACGGTGAACCTCTCGATCACCACGTCTCTGTCTATCACACTGGAAGATCCGATGAGCCAGCGGCCAAGATTCACGAGCATCATCCATCTGTCGACTTCGGAGAGGTCATCACTGAGAAGGCTCAAGACATCAAGACCAAGGTGACCAGCCTCTTCAAGAAGGGCGCCGCTCATCTCGACTACCCATCCACCGGAATCTACGAAGGTCCGCTCTATGAAACTGGCCGCATTGGAGACGTCGACGGTGAACCTCTCGATCACCACGTCTCTGTCTATCACACTGGAAGATCCGATGAGCCAGCGGCCAAGATTCACGAGCATCATCCATCTGTCGACTTCGGAGAGGTCATCACTGAGAAGGCTCAAGACATCAAGACCAAGGTGACCAGCCTCTTCAAGAAAGGCGCCGCTCATCTCGACTACCCATCGACCGGAATCTACGAAGGTCCGCTCTATGAAACTGGCCGCATTGGAGACGTCGACGGTGAACCTCTCGATCACCACGTCTCTGTCTATCACACTGGAAGATCCGACGAGCCAGTCGTCAAGCTGCCCGAAGTACCTGTTGCCATCGTGGAAGAGAAGGAACGTGGACCTGGCTTTGGAACCAGATTCGCCGGTCTCTTCAAGAAGGGCGCCGCTCATCTCGACTACCCATCCACCGGAATCTACGAAGGTCCGCTCTATGAAACTGGCCGCATTGGAGACGTCGACGGTGAACCTCTCGATCACCACGTCTCGGTCTATCACACTGGAAGATCCGATGAGCCAGCGGCCAAGATTCACGAGCATCATCCATCTGTCGACTTCGGAGAGGTCATCACTGAGAAGGCTCAAGACATCAAGACCAAGGTGACCAGCCTCTTCAAGAAAGGCGCCGCTCATCTCGACTACCCATCCACCGGAATCTACGAAGGTCCGCTCTATGAAACTGGCCGCATTGGAGACGTCGACGGTGAACCTCTCGATCACCACGTCTCTGTCTATCACACTGGAAGATCCGACGAGCCAGTCGTCAAGCTGCCCGAAGTACCTGTTGCCATCGTGGAAGAGAAGGAACGTGGACCTGGCTTTGGAACCAGATTCGCCGGTCTCTTCAAGAAGGGCGCCGCTCATCTCGACTACCCATCCACCGGAATCTACGAAGGTCCGCTCTATGAAACTGGCCGCATTGGAGACGTCGACGGTGAACCTCTCGATCACCACGTCTCTGTCTATCACACTGGAAGATCCGACGAGCCAGTCGTCAAGCTGCCCGAAGTACCTGTTGCCATCGTGGAAGAGAAGGAACGTGGACCTGGCTTTGGAACCAGATTCGCCGGTCTCTTCAAGAAGGGCGCCGCTCATCTCGACTACCCATCCACCGGAATCTACGAAGGTCCGCTCTATGAAACTGGCCGCATTGGAGACGTCGACGGTGAACCTCTCGATCACCACGTCTCGGTCTATCACACTGGAAGATCCGATGAGCCAGCGGCCAAGATTCACGAGCATCATCCATCTGTCGACTTCGGAGAGGTCATCACTGAGAAGGCTCAAGACATCAAGACCAAGGTGACCAGCCTCTTCAAGAAAGGCGCCGCTCATCTCGACTACCCATCCACCGGAATCTACGAAGGTCCGCTCTATGAAACTGGCCGCATTGGAGACGTCGACGGTGAACCTCTCGATCACCACGTCTCTGTCTATCACACTGGAAGATCCGACGAGCCAGTCGTCAAGCTGCCCGAAGTACCTGTTGCCATCGTGGAAGAGAAGGAACGTGGACCAGGCTTCGGAACCAGATTCGCCGGTCTCTTCAAGAAGGGCGCCGCTCATCTCGACTACCCATCGACCGGAATCTACGAAGGTCCGCTCTATGAAACTGGCCGCATTGGAGATGTCGACGGTGAACCTCTCGATCACCACGTCTCTGTCTATCACACTGGAAGATCCGAGGAGCCAGTCGTCAAGTTATCCGAAGTTGTAGTTCCCGTTGTTGAAGAGAAGGAACGAGCACCTTTCGGCGCTCGCTTTTCATCTCTTCGCAGAAAAGAATTTGCATACAAGGATTATCCGTTATCCACGTTTGACGGCTTGTTGCATACCACTTCCCCCACTCCCGAACTGCTGGGAGAGCCCCTTTCCTATCACGTCTCTGTGTACCACCGTCATCCGTCGAATGATGTTCCGCCTCCGGTGCCAGCGCACCGCTCATATGATCCCTATCCAACACTCAAGACGGATGAGTCGCCCCGTGATTTCTGGTCTCCCCATGAGATTGTTCCTTCGGACCCTCACAGTTCTCTTCCTCCTCCATTACCCATTGTTCCCCCTCCTGATTATGACTACAGTTCCGAAGGCCGTTCTTCTGCGGTGACAACTATTGAGAGGAAGGCAGAGTGGCGTGATGAACCGAAAAGTCCGACAAGTTTCACCGTAACCATGAAGACGAAACCTGCCCCTCATCACGTCGCAGAGCCTGTAGCTGAACGGCGGCCCGATGTTGTTGCGCTCGACTACCGGCGGACCCGATCCAGCTCGCCTAGAAAGTTCCATCGCGTTGAGCAGTCCACCTTGAATAGATCCGACCATAGAATCATGTCGCAGTCAGCTATCCAGTCCACGGAATACAGTGACCGCTTTGTTCATCGCAAGCCGAGCTGGACTTCTGTCAGCGAAACGACCACCGTATCCTACAGCAAGCGCATCACGATCAAACAGAAGCCGAACGGTCGCCGAAACATTTTCACTGAAGACGTAACCATCTACAACCATGGTCGCCCCTCGACATCGTTTGGTAGCTCTCCCCGTCCAGCCTGGACTACTTTCGAAGAAACAACCATTTCGTCGCGTCCTCGCAACATTTCGCCTCCCAAAATCACATCCACTCCCATCCGCATGAGACCAATCTCCCCTCCTCCCCACGAGAGATCTGTGGCCCCTCTTTTCTACGATTCCTACACTCGTTCCCAGAAACATCGCTATAGTCTCGAACAGCCTAAGTCCATCCCAATTGTCTCAACATCTCCAAGCCAGTCTCAACCTTCCCAAGAACGTTATCGCCACGAATACGGAAGCGCAATTCGCACTCAACCGCTTCAACTTGACAATGGTGGTCACGGTTCCAACGGCCTGCATCATCAACACTACCAGCACCATGTCCATCGCAGACCCCGAGAACCGGTACGCGTACCGTATCCATCCCAGAAGCAGCGCGGAAACGGCGTTGAGCCTGTCCTGCAGTATCAGCGTTCGAATTTGCATGAAATTCCCATCGCCGAGATCGTCGATCAGCTTCCGATGATCGAAGACGGCGCCGAGCTGTGCACCACCGCCAGCCACCACCATGGCCGCCCCATCGAAACCCGGCACCTCGAGCCGGGATCTCACGACCGACCGCACCGAAACGCTCCGCTCAGACGTGCACGTCGACGAATCCAGAATTATTGCACAATGCTGTAAATTCCTGCCCTCTCGCTTTGTTTTCTCTAGTTCCTGTAGTTGGCCCCGTGCATTTGCCTCCGTCAAGCAAAGTACTTTGGCCTAGTCTTCGCATTTTGGTTAGAAAGTCGGCAGCTTAGTGTCTTAGCATTTGAAGAAACATGTCGACTTCGCGCACATCGCCAGAATCGCATTACCGTCGATTCGTTTGTCGTTTGTTTACTGTTTCTCTTTCCCTTTCCTATCGCACTCTTCCCGTCTCGCAAAGTGCATAATTTGTTATTTATTTTCCTCTATGAAGTCACTTTATCGACTCACAATGTTACGATGTTCATCGAAATCTATGCATGTGCAGATTTGATTCACGAACGAATTGATTTGCGGCTTGAGATAATAAAGAGCTATATGTATTTTATGTAGTTTTGCTCAAAAACAACTCCATGGAGACGATGGAACATGGGCGTCGTGGGACAATGATGTTGATAAGAGTCCGGAACATTCTTCCGGGGCATTGATGTTTATTGAGGTGGGGAACATTCTTCGGCGAATGACTCCACCAATTCCACCAAGATTCCTGGGATCGACTGCTAAACGGTGGTGTCCAACAGGGATTGTCCGATTGGTTCTTCATTGAACGTCGTTACAGGACACGAGGAAGCCGTTTCGAGAGCATGTGTATGTGTGTACAGAGTGTGTACAGAACGAAGAATTTAGCAGGTAACAGTCAAAGACTTGAATAATGGATAATCTCTCCTTTATAGATGTTTACCTCATGACGGTTGCCTTCCTGGACGAGGAAATTGCTTACGGTAAAATAAGAATGCTAATGATCCACTGCACTGTTTCACACCAGGACTGGATCAAATGCGTGAAGCTTCATCGGCAGCATAAAAAGACGAGAACTTCGCTATATCCATCTCTCGACTGCAAACCTTCTTCCGAGTGCTTGTTCACGATACGTATCTGATAAAAGAGTCCTCGTTTTATAACATGAAAAACAACACTAAATCTTCGAAGTTCTCACTTCTGCCGATTGGACATGTGGAACACACTTCCCTTCAACAACAAAGTGAAGTGTCAACCCTCAAGAGCCACTTGACACTCTAAATCCGCCAGGCAACACTTGAAGCGCTGTGTTGCTCTCCCACATCGATGTTCTTCTCCGCGGTTGATTGCAAAAAGTCGCTAATTGAGCGACTATCTGTGCGTTCTGTACTTTAGACCCCGTCACGAGCACATAAAATTCCGGACTGGACCGCATCTCAGAAGAACTCATTCCTCTTTGAGTTGTGACTTCCGACCAACTGTTTGCACTTCGAATTAAAGAGCATCATGCAGAAGCGCCAGTTCCTGTCCGCCTCTTCCCTGATGCACTCATCCGAACACACATCACAGCGGGACAATACGATGTGGCGGCGAACACAATCGCTGGCGCAAATCTGTGATATCGGCCGAAGCTTTTTTTCCTGTCGATCGCCATCGCGTCTTTTCCGGTTTGCACTCATCACTTGCGCTCATCGCCCGTCGGCCTCTACGCAAAGAAGCCAGATTTTAAATTTTAACCTTCTCGATTTTTCCGTAGATCACGTATAGCGTAGTATGCGTAGAATTCTGCGTTTACTATTGGTTTGTGTAATTATTGGATACTGAAAGATGGTCATGGGTCTGTTCGTCAAAAAGTTTTGAATCTTCTAGATACAGAGTGGCCCAAAAGGGCACCTAAACAGAAGTCTAGAAAGCCATTCAGAAATTCAGACCCGTGAGACCTGTCGTTTCATTTTTCACTTCTCTTTTCCGACCGGTATCGCCTTAACGTGCTGATAGAAATGACATTCTATACAGCTGTTTAGATGTCCTTTTTGGGTATGAAAACATAAATCTGAACCTTCTAGATACATAAGCGAAAATATTGAATGCTCCTTGAAACCGAAAGTCATTCAGATGGTCGCCTTATTATTAGAACACATTCTGCATCATTGGGTAAACAAAGACGTCTTTCAGACCAGCTGACTTCGATTGCTCTTTCGCGTTATCATGACTCACCACCTCGCTATCTTATCACAAACTTCTACCTTAAAATGCAAATTGCGCTGGCAGCGGACACTCACGGACCATTTGGTCACTTGCAATCCACTGCCGCTTCTAATGCTCATAAATGTTTAAACCGATTTTGGAGTGCCCTACATATTATGTGTACACATGCAGTGTGTTCGTGCATGTGTTTATCGTCGCCGATCGCGCTCTTCTCATTAGTCATCGCGTGAAATATTCAAATAATCTCAGCGGTGACGTAGCGCACGAGCCTATATTTAAGGATGCACCGACCTCGAGTTATCACTGTCCGTCTGCAGACGTGCTGATAGACAGACGGCGATTGCGGAAGTGTCTCGAATTAATTGTAATTTGTCATCAATTTGTTCGAAGTCCCATCGCAGGTGATGAGTGCTCTCGAACTTTCGTGGCTCTCGGATTCCGCGGTCAACTGCTGGAATTTCGTGCTCTAAACGCTTTTTGTTTCCTCTACGATAAAGGAGACAAGCGAATTGTCAAAAAAATGTCTCCTCCTTACAAGCACAACGACTTCTGACAAACATGTTTCCTATACGAGACTCTCTGTTTTTGGACTCTAGAGATACGTTTGAAGGGTGGTCAACTGGCTGTTGTATCGATGGTAATTGTGGCGCATTTTGGCACTGAATCTGATATTGAGAGCTACGAATTATCAGAAAATTCTCAAGAGAACAAAAGTCATTCAAGAAAGGTAAGATTAAGACATTTTCCCACCCTTTTATGGGTATTTTGCTTTGGTCGTTAAACAAACCCCGTAAATCAACTGCCATAAAAACAGGATATGAAATGGAGTCGCGGTAAAATGATCTTTAGTGCCAGTGGAACGTTTCTGTGATCTTTTAATCTTGTTACCAAGGAGGACTGAGATTAAATGGCAGAAAGCTTCATCTAGTAGATTTGTGTCCTCTTTATGACAAACACAATACATAAAATAGCGACCTTTTGTGGACAGGAAGCAGACTCTGGTCATATTTCAATATGGAGAGTGGTTGAAGCTGCTGGAAAAATCCATAAACTTCTAAGCTTAAAGATTTCCACCCGAAGTCCATTTAAATCACGGTTTAGCTGCTTGTTTTTATGGATTAATATTGAGATTACGCTAAGCCTCGCTTTTAATTTTCATATTTTAATACGGAGAAGCTGCTCGAAAAATCCGTGAACATTTAAGCTTAGAGATTAGGATGTTTTCCTCGCCAAATGCATTAAGATTACGAGATTTCAAAGATTAAGATTTCTTCAATCCAATAAGCCGCGCTTTTAATTCCTTAAGATTAGGACTTCCACCCTCAGGCTTTTGGGATTAACACTGTGTAGGCCTTAATTCCGTCAGGTACTGTAGCAGGCCTATTCACTATATAAACGTTGCCATCTTTCGCGCAAAGCATTCCGGTCCCGTGTTCTGTTTACACACACTCAAGCCCGACGCTCCTTAAAAGCCATCTCTTCCTCGGTGACATCACTTTTGCCACAAGAGGCGACTTTCGGAATGAAATCAGAAGACAAACAGTCCCTCGGCGTGCGCTCCCGCCGTATCAGTGGCCGAAGAACTCCGATGGACACCTTTTTTCGTTGACTTTTTGAGTCACCAAACGGTGCCGATCGGCCGCAATCCATCTCCCTTTCGCCGCGGCGCCGTCCGTCTTTCGCGCTGCCCCTTGCTCGCTTCGTCGTTTGCGTCTCCGCGCCCCCTCGCGCCCACCTCCAGCTGGGGAGCAGCCCTGTCCCTTCTCCTTCCCGCCTCTTCCCTCGCAGTTCCTCGCGCGGGAACCCTCCACGGAGGTGCGAAGTGAAGCGGGACTCGTTTCCTGGGGGGCTCCTTTGGGTGATTAATTGCGGACACGAAGATCAAAATCCGAATCTAGTTGTTCAGTTGCAGAGGAATGTTAGGTGTGCACGTTTGGTGAATGTTTTGCAGGTGGGAAAAGACGGCATTTCCGAGAACTGATGTCCTGGCCAGTGTTCATAGGCCAGTTTCGGTCCCTTCGTTTGAACCTGATTTTCTATGCTTAACGATTATTCTCGAGATCTCAGATTTCTTAATGTTTGCCGACCGCTGGTTGCCGAATGATACGATATTTCACATCATCGATGATTTATCTGTTTGCCTATTAAACCGTGTGCACCTGCGAAAAGATTGCCAGATTTTTGCCGGGATCATACAGCAAGAAGTGGAGCGTGGTCAATCTCCCATTCCTACCGTAACCCATGGAATGTCCCTTTGCCGAGAATTTCCTCTTATTTGGCGCGTAGACATGATTCAGATTCTTTGGAATGTTGCCATTCTTTCTTCCATCTCGTATTTGGCATCAATGCTGAGGGTAGCCTTTTAGAGGCAGGGGTATTGAATGTCGCCTCGACTCATGTCCTCCGCGTTGTCAACGCGTTTTGTTCTCCACCCCCTGGGAATTCTTAAACAGAGACCAACTACTTCCTTGTCTTTTGTCTCTGCAAATGTTCAATTCATCCCAAATGAAGCCAATCCAGAAAGACTCGTCTAGAGGGCTTATTATTCCCGCGATACGATTTTTTTGGCGATTCGAACGTCGCGTCACTCCAATCCTATTTCCATTGTTGCCTGGAAGCCCATCCCGTTTATTTTTGGCAGTGTCGCCATCGCGCCCAATCCACTCTGAAGCACCTCTGTTGCTAAACCCACTTGAAGCCCTATTCTTATCCGCAGTGGCCACGGCGTGGAAGTGGAGCTTTGCGAAACTCTCCGCGTGTCCAATCTCCGTTTGTCGTCGACGTTGTTGACAATTACGAAATATTGTCGCGCACCACCTGTGCAAATCCTTCCTGTTCTCGGTATTCGCTCGGTCTTTTCAGAGGCAAAATGATGCAAACGGAGTCGTCGGCGTCGATGGAAACGTGCTGCTCCCTTTCCGCTTCCACGTCATCCTCATACCATTCCGGTCAGTTCGAAACGTTTGTGTGCAATGTGCCTTTCGTTGCTCGTTTAGAAAAGAGTGTCGTCGGACTTCCAAAGCGGCTGGCAAACACCATTGTGTTCAAATGGACGCACAGCAAACTGCGATGGAAACGCGCCATGCAGAAGCTCTACCACAGGAAGTACAAAGTGCAGAATGCGGAAGAACTCGTGCAGTCCTCGGAAGGGTGAGTTCACCTTTTGAGCCCATTGCCAGGCGTTGATCTATTCATGAGACGTTGCTAGGGCTTCCGGCTTCGTAGAATCAAAAATCAGTGAGCGAAAACTGGTTAGCACGTACTGTAAGCAAGCAAGCCGCAATTTGTTTGTTTGCTTCTCATCTTTCCTAATCTTGTCTTACAGTAACGGAACAGCTTTCTCGAATGGCTCTTTTGATCTTGTGACTTTGATATTTTCATTCTTTGTGAATCACCAGTTTTCGCTATTCCATTGTGATACTTAATATTTATGTGGGTGGGAAGAAACTGGTTTTTATTTTGGCGACTCAATTGGCCAATGAATGACAATCGACGTGTGGATTAATCTCACTTTGCGCGATGGGATTAACACGTTCAAGGATGAACCGAACAACACAGACACATAGAAGCCATGGAATGCGAGCATAGAAGATAAAGGGGACTCAGACAAGCTGTACTGTCTGAATAGTACATTAGACAGTTCAAATACTCTGCCTTCTCTAGTCAAGCAGTCTAGCAACGCTCCTCATAGACAGCCAGTTATAAACGGCTACCATCTGGAACTGATCCACTTCAACTCAACTGGTCCGATGAACCTTTCCGGACCAGGCCGAGCAACTCTCGCGTGGCGATGACTTTCTTTCCGTCACGTGCAGAGTGCTCATCATTTTGAGCGGTTCGGCCGAAAGGCCGGACTAATAAACAAACAGCTTCTGGCCCAACTGTGCACCTGATGAACCTATGCTTTCAGCTCTGTTCTTCAAAAGTCGATTCTCTATGACTGTCTCTCGAACATTGGCCCGATTTCATTTTCGAAACTCCCGAAAACAATTGGTCTGGAAGATCTCCCCGATAAAGTGCTTATGAATATCATGCAGCACGTTGATCCGCGACCATTGGCCTTTGTAAACAGGCGATTCAATCGTCTTCTCATCGACAATATCGATGCCTTCGATCGCGTCAGCGTAAGTGATGTTATCGCCGTGATCCTTTAAAGATCAACGTGACTTTAGCTGAAGCGCGAGGTTGTGTACCGGTTCGACCATGTCCGCCGGGAAACGCGGATTTTCGTTTTGAAGGAAGGCCGAGGCATTCGCACGCCAGAAAGAGAGGCAAGTTCTCTTGAAGACGTCTTCGCAAGGTCGCCGGTTCGCCTCTCATGTAAGATCACCTTCGAGTCTGGTGTTACGGTGGCCGAAGAAGCTATCGACATTCTCAAGCTCTATGGACAGGGACTACTCAGTGTCACTGGGCTGACGTTTGCTGGTGGAGCCATGTCTACTGGTTAGTTACCACTGTGTGCACAGTGAGTTAACGAGCTGTTCAGAGTCACGTCTCTGCGGAGCAGACTTAACGGAATTCACTACTGAAACGTTTATGGGTTTTGTGCGCTTACTGGCGCCCGATCTACGCCAAGTCAGTCTGTTCACTTCAAACCATTTCGAATATGACTTGAAAATATTTGAATTGGTTAACGAGATCGAATCACTCGGAATACTGTACTCGCGCAGGCCGATTTTTGTGATCACTCCTAGTAACATTAGAAGCATAGCAAAGGTAAAACTTCCGTCAATGTTTGCAATTCGTCGTTTCTTTCCAGTCATGGATGAACCTTCCGAAGCCCCACGATGCTACAGTATACGCTCGTCTAGCGGACGATTGCGAGACTGTCGATTTTGAAGACTTCTGTTCAAACGGTGCAGTCGTCGTTACAGCTCTGGAATCGGGTGTTATTACGACGGTCGTGTGTTCCCTGTACTCGACTGGGCCTTCTTTAACATTCGAACTATTTGGGTGAAATGTTTTTGTTATGTTTCACTTGCAACTTGTACATAAGATATTCATAATAGACACTCTATCTCATCCGCAGGACTTTTATGGCTCATTAATAAACATAGCGTGGGATAGATGAGTAGAGTTGGATATTTTAGATTACCGCTGCTCCTTCATGCTGGGTCCCACTGGTGCACATACCGATCAGACCATACGCGATGATAACTCCTACAACATACAGGATTTCATAATCTCCCATTTTGAAGCTTTTGGATTTAACTGCTGCCGTTGTTAGCTATAAATTTTAAAAGATCTAGATTACGCTGGAGAAACAATGAATACCTGGAAATGCAGCGCCAACCAAGCTAGGTGAACAACAGTGAAGATAAGCAGTGACAATGCAAGAGAGCCGGTGAGAAAGGCGCTGATCAGGGTGGCTAGTGCGGCAACTCCACCGCTCATAATGAAGAATTTGATACGGTCACAAGAGAAGTCGTGCATCATCGAGTAATCCGCGTCGACGAGGAGAGCAAGAACAACCGGAGCAAGGAACATAAGCGCTGGCATCAAGTTGACAGCTTTCGTGCCGAGGAAGTGTCCAAGCAAGGTGCTCATTGTGAGGGACATTGTGAACACAACCAGACGACGCTCAGAACCATCTCCATCTGAAAACAGATATGACTTTCGTCGGAGCCGTTTGATTCACCTCCGTATTTGCGCAACTTCAGAAGAGCATATACCGGTAGAGCAGAAAACAAAGCAAATTCGGTCGCCAAATTGAAAACCAGAGAAAGAAGATAGGGGAACGTAAAAGATCCACAAAGGAGACCAACGCAGACGGCCAGCATCGAAACGCCACATCCAAGATACAGCTCGACAATGGTGTTTCGGATGTCACGATCCGCCTTGATTGCGTCCATGTTTTTCTCAACAACTGCATTAGTGACCTTGAAGCACGGCTGTATTACAAAATGGAGACGATCACAAAACTTGCCTGATCCTTCAGATCAAAGTAGGACACCTCAGCAAGTTCCCGCACTCGATCACTGACAGCACGACTTTTTTCTCCCAATTTCACCAAGGTATCATAGTTAGCGACCATACGGCGACGCATCGTCTCATAGGTAGTTTCCAGCTGCTCATAGTAGCGCGAGAAAATGACGTTCGCCATCGCCATTCTCGATCGTCGCTGCGCTTCTCAAAAAAGTTCTGAAACATAAGCACACTTTGCAAAACAGAATCGAGAAGGTGATCGCGCCTACCTACCGCACAGGACTCCAGCCACCGGCAACAATGAGCCATAGAAAATGTGGCGCTTGGCATGTCTACAAAAACCGTCTACGTCTGTGTGCATAGTCTGCGAGACTTGCAGAAGGAGAACCTTTACAAAAACAACACAAGAGCGAAATGAACGCTGACAAATACCGGTTATACTTGCGTTTGATCCTGAGTGGAAAATGGACCGCAATTTAAAATTTCAAGCGAGCGAGAGTGCGCTCCGCCGTGGAGCAAGGTTCGTTTGGAATTATCTGCTTCGATCCTCTTGCAGATATGTTCAGATCCATAAATTAATCGCGAGTGTATTTCAGAAATGGGACTTCGACGGGAGCCGAGGAGGAAGAGATCAGCTGAAGTCCAAGCATCCCCGGGTTTCAGGTATGCCCACTCCTCCAAATGTCTCCTCTGTAGCTGGCCTTCGGGACAAATTCCGAAATCCGACCTTTGTCTGAATGTCTGACTATTGAAGGACTTGAAAAGTAGACAGCTCTAGTGGGTCTTATCACGAGCGACCTGTCCTCAGTCTGCAGACAGTCCAACATGTCTGCCAGACATTTATCGGATTTCGGAATGCGTCTTGCAGGTCAGTGATAAACGCCTTTTGCAGTCCTCGACCACGATTCTATCGACACGTGAAGCTGTCATACGAAAGAAGAAAACTTTCGGGCTGCGATATCAAGAAGACTCCATTTCGTCTGCGATACACGTTCGCCCAGCGCTGCCGCAAATTTTACTCACCGAAGTCCTTCAGTTCCGGATACATCAGTTCACCGATGACCGACTGCACGGATTCTCCTTCATCGCGCTGGACATCGGCATCCAGCACTCCAGAAAGAAGAGGCGACGTGCGTGAAGTGGGACCCGTCATGTCGAAGTCAGAGTGCATTGTCAAATACTTGAAAGAGAACGGTCGCATGAAGCTAATGGTGAGAATACCTTCTTGTGCTTACTGTTTATCTATCGTATTTTCAGCTAAATGATGTTGGCAGAGTCTTAAGAAACGTCTATTGGAATCACCCACTCAACTCTACGCTCAGATTTGCAGAAGAGTTGGTGAACGAGAGCAACGGGGAGCTGCGCATAAGATGTTACAACAACGTGGTAAGTTCAGGAGTTGCTCGATTTTTCACAATTGCTCTTTTAGATTCTCTTGGAACTAGCCGACGAACAAAACTATGACGATTTTGACCAATCCTATCCGGAGCAGCTGGAGTTTTTGGACGAGTCGAGCTTCAGGAAAGCTACCAAACGATGCTGGACCTGCTGCTGCATTTCGTGAACTGATTGGTTGTGGGGACTTTGCGCAGTTTATCGTAATCAGAATTTTTGTCATTATCCTTTAGTTGTATTGCCCCACTCGGATTTAGTAATAAGTGTTTACTGTGGCATGATTTCGTACTTTGTTTGTCACACTTCGCGTATGTCATAACGCCGCTAATCTCTTTCGTCGGAGCAGTATTGGATTAGCGTGCTGTGGTCCCGTGCACGCTTGTGCGCTTTAGAGCGGCGATCGACGTCTCCTCTTGGCGCTGCAGGATGCCGAGGGCTGCTTGGCGGAAACGCCTGAAGGGAGACTACTTTTAGAGAAGTTGAATATGTAGGAACTGCACCTGTTGAAGAGGAGACTCATGAAAGGTGTCAGGCCAGCCCTGAGCAAGTAGCTTATGTATACGCCACGTCCTGACCAAACGCTGCTGGGCAAGAAGTAGTCCCCGAGGTGCCACGTCAGAACGATCGCAAACACCGAGCTGAACATAATGACCGCCTGGGTGAGAATCCGAATTTCGTGGCGATCGCTTTTGATGTGCAAGTTGTCCTTGGCGTATTTACGTCTCTAAAGAACAACGAGTGAACTTCGGAGGCTACTATTAGGCCGGTACCTTGACGAGCATCGAAATACCGATTACGATGTAGATAATTAAGACACAGCACACTATGGGCCCCGTTGTGTAGAGCTCGATGCCTTCGATAAGGCTCGAAATGGGACCCTTGGTGAAGCCGAAGAAGAGGTTGTCCAGGGAGAAGCGGACACCATTGTCGGGAATCAGGTGCAGGACTACGAGAGCCACCCAGTAGAGCCAAACAAAGGCGATCAGCCAGATGGCGACACGCTCTTTCGTCGCAGTTGGAACATTGAGGGATACGGTAACGACGTCGAGTCGGTTGAGGGCGAGGAGCAGATCGATGACGATGGTCGTCATCCAGGAACTGTCCTGGACTCCCGCGAAGAACTAAAGTCCATTTTCTTGCTTGCCGTCCCGCAACTGAGTACCTGTTCTATGGCCACGATGAATTTGCTATTGGTCAGGGTCATCGCGCTGGCGTTCAAGCCAGAGATCAAGATGGTGCAGTCGAAAAGCCCGGCATGAAACATGATTATGTAGGCTGTTTGTTGGCGGAATTCCTTTCGCGACGCGATTATCTAGATCTTCTTTGTTTTGGTTAGGTTGTCTTTACACTTACATAAAGGGAGAAGGCCTGTATGGCGATGAAAGAGACACTGATGGCTAAGTAGAGGCATCCCAGGACCAAACGTTCAACGTCGGAGACCATGGCTACAGCCGCCGAATGAGAGGGAAGTAGATTAGCGCTCCCTTAAGTAATCTTGTAATTATCGCTTAAATGATCGGATTTAAAAGTCACGAGATGAAAGGACACACTGGGTACGTCGCATAAGAAGGCGGCGCCAAAGGGCATCTGTTTTTTTTTGCTGTACGGTAACCCTGCTTCGTTTGTTTGGATCCCTGGCACAGATAATGAACAGAAAACCTCTCTTCTACGTTAGTGCTCATATCTATTTGTGGAGAGTTCGGTGAATAGCAAGCGCTCGGACAGATGCATTTAAATAAACTCGTGTTATTGTCAAAGTTCATCTACGGATGATAGAAATTTCGCTAAGGATCTAAGCCAAGGATCGCTGTCTCCGCACTAGTCTGAGCTTTGGAAGATCTTCAGAACAACGCTGAAAGCCAATCTTTACGAGAAGTCGAAGTTGATACTCTCTAAATGCACCATGAAGCATCCAGATTTCAACTTTGGGAAAGGCGTGGTAAGAGATTGAATTCAACAGTGATTTTCTTGCAGCAAAGCACCAGCTCTAAACGCCCACTATGGCAAAGGTGCATATGAAATTTTATGATCCACAATTTCAAACCACTCATTCCGTGTATAATACGAACCCTAAAAGCCCACATTAACCTGTAAGAGGTCCACCTCGTATACTTATGTGGAGATGTATCTAAGTACGTTATTCGTACACGTCTCTAGTCTGAGGACAGTATTCTGAAATTTAGCTCCATTCTACAATAAAAATTAGTTCTGAGTTCTGAAAACTGCATTAAAAACAACAGAAGACATGATTTTAAGAACTGTTCCGCGGGTCAAGGGGGAGCCGCACAGAACCGTAATTTCCTGTTGAATTCCATGTTGCGCAAGAAAACGCCAAATAGCTGCTTAGAAAATCACTGCACTTACCTTAAGTTATTTTAAGAAAAGCTAATACTTCGTTAGTTTAGAGACGGTTCGGAGGGTCTTGTACGGCCAAATACGATCAAATAAAAAAAACGTGGGGGGGGGGGGGCAGTATAGTCAATCACAAGATTCATCTTTTTACAACATATTGTGCCTCAAGGACACAATATGTTTGACTCGATCCAATGCAATTTAGTGTTGCACCCAAAAAACCGAGCACGAAATTACGCAATGCATGTTTCGGCCGAGTTTTTAAGCGTTTGCAAGCGTTGAAGAAAGTACAGGCTGTTTGAATACAAACAAACATAAACTGACTCATTAGGACAAACAATATTCAGGCTCGCCTTCTGCTTGAATGCACTTTATGGTAACCGGTGCTCCGTCGATGTTTAAAGCACATTTTAATGGCTAATCGAATTTAAGGGGTACACGAATTGGATTTGACGGCATTTCCTGGGAATGGCTAGTGCCAGAAGAAATATGCATTTGGAGAGGGAACACCACGTGTTGGACGATATACACGCACAAAAGCTGCACAATGCTAATTCAAAAATGATCAAAATCGGAAGCGAGACTCGTGAAAGGCGATGTAAAGAAACAGTGATAGATAATAAGTAGTCCCATTTCGCCTCTGGTAGAAGCAGTGGATTAACAAGAAGACCAAAAAAGCACAAAACGCACACTTTACACATCATTCAAGGCTCAGTTCTGCATGCAGCAGTTGTTGGAGCACCCGTTCAGGTTCTCGCACTTGTGGCGCTTCTTGCTCGCAGGTGGTCCGAAGATCCTTCCAGGTGGTTTGAAGAACGATTTTTTTACAAAAAGGACTTCCGTTTTCTGAGGAGATTACGGTAGTTTTCTCGACTCTTTTCGATCCCCTTAAACCGGCACAAAACGCAATGAATACAAGCTTCTACAACATTGCTGTTGACCCGCAAACACAAGCCACAAGAAGTAAATCAAAACAAACCAGCCAGTTGATGCAATGGCTCAAAAAAGAATCTATTTTTGATGGCCTTTCGATGTATATGCTGTGCAAGTCTGTTTTTTGGACGAAGGATCCGTCATTCGGATCGAGGAAGGCCAGTTTGGCGACGGTCACTCATTCGATGCTGGCCCCAAGTACATCGTTGTTGAGATCAGCATCGTCTTCATGGAAAGGAATTTGCCAGCTTGATCGGGCGTTGTGGGACCTAAAATTCTCGGCGTATACTGTAGGGTAGTTAACGAAAACAGCTGCACTTTCTTTTGACTTCCTCATTTGACTAAATTTCTGTTTGCGCAAGTTTAACCTGGTTAAAGTACATGCGTTTAAGTATTATACTCGAACAAAGTGCACACGTGTGTGTCTACTGAGTGCACGTATGAGTGGAATGTTGTTATGCAAAGCCATGGTTCGTGCAAAATGTGCGTTTTCTACGGAATCTGACAGATCGGATCTATCCTCAGCGTTGCCATCGAAAGGAAAGGGGCTGATGTCTGATTTGCATGAATGAGTCTGGAGTCTAGACGCCTTGCATCTGCACGCACCGCGGTTCACTCCTCGCCCTGCGATGCTCTCGATCAGTCGTGCGTTTTCGATCCTGGCGGTGGCGTTTGTGGCCCGTCTTTCCCTCGGACATCAAGGAGAAGACATGGTCTGCGCTGAGCAGCCCCACAAATGCGACGACAGCCACGGCAAGAAATATGTACCATTCTTCTCGGAGCCACTGTTTCCCGCTGTTAGTTTATTTCTTTTTTTCCATTATTATGATAAAATACTTTGCAGCTTTCCAACTTCTCGGACGCGCTCAGCTTTCTCTTCTGGCTGATCATCCTCGTAAGTCTATGCGGCGGCATGGCTCTCTACATCCGCGGGATGCTCGTGAAACTGCACTCGGTGAAGAACATCATAGCAGCACACGAGGAGCTCCAGACGGTAGTGGATAACGCCCGCATCATGACTCGGAAGAATCGTCAGGCGAGGATTCGGGCGCTGCCACAGGAGGAGCAGAAGACATACGAGGCCGTGAAGAAAAAGAGGGATCAATTCCGAAAAAGGATATTCAACGAGAACTGGAGGTTTCACGTAGCTACCGACTTTGCTCCGGGAATGGTGGTCAACGGATACCAAGTGGAGAAGCGTCTGGGCGAGGGCTCCTACGGAGTAGTATATTTAGTGAGCAAGGACAAGAAGAAGTACGCGATGAAGACCGACAAACTCTGCGAGAGCTTCTTGTATGGACTGAAATCGGATATCGCTGTGCTGTCGTCTATCAAGACGACTGGAGGAGCAAGGCCATTCTGCGAACTGTACGATGCCGGGGTCTTTCACGACAGGAAGTACATCGTGATGTCGGCCCTTGGCCTGTCAATTGCGGACTACCTCACAGCAAAGTCCCCGTTGTCGATAGGATGCGGCATTGGTCTAGCCAAACAAGCTCTTCAGGGTTTGGAGCAGTTGCACGAAGCCGGATTCGTTCATAGGTAACCAACGTAGCCCGTACGCTCTCTTCAGTGGATTTAATTTCAGAGACTTCAAGGGAGAGAACTGCATGATGGGCTGCAAACAAGACGGACTCTCGGATAGCGAAAACCTAGCCGAGATGCGGAAGCTCTACTTGATTGACTTTGGCACCGTTAGTCGCTATACGTGTCCGCTGTGCGCTCGCAAGACGGAACGTCAAAAAGCCGGCTTATCATGCGAGAAAGGAGTATCCATCGTTGGAGTGCGAGAATATGAGCGATTAATGGATAAATTTGAAAAAGAACAGAACAAACCAGGATCGAAGGAAGAGAAGCAGGCGTTCTTCGCAAAGGAGATTGTGAAGCTCGAGGAGGATTGGCGAAAAATCATCGACAAAGACGGGAATTTCGTTCCAGAAAAGGACCTCGCCGAGGAAATTGCTAAAAAGAAAGAAAAAGCGACGGAGATGTTTAAAGAGTTCTATATTGATAAAAGTAAGGCTCTTTTTTCGATCATCAACGAATGTTCATTTCAGCTACGCTGAACGTGCCCGCCGTCGCTAAAGAATTCCGAGACCGTGAGCGCGCTGACATCGACTCAGAAGGCACTTCGAAGTATTCTCTATTATTTAACGCAAAGGGGGAGCTCAATGCGAAGATGGCTATACAGGTGGTCGATTATCAGAAAAAGGAGGCGGAGTTTGAAGCCGAATACGAAATTCGGTCAAAGATCAAAAATGCGAAGAGGCTTCTCGCGATGAAACAATGTCGCCACATCCCACTGCCTTGGATGGCCCAGGTGGGTAAGCATCCGGTTGCCCTTCCTGATCCCTACGAGTTCCACAGGCAAGTGACCTCTTTTGTCGTTCTAGTCTTTCCTCTTTAGATCTCCTCACACCGCCTGCTTTTCTGCAATGAGTGTCTCGACTAGTGAAAAGCCCTACGGACGGAAGGATGACATCGAGTCGTGGTACTACGTCATGGTCGACTGGATATCAAGGCTTAAATTGCGAGCGTGTAATGACGATGACGAAAGGGGACATGTAAGCAACTTGAGTGGTTTTTTCGTCTTTTAACCGCCCCTTCAGATCGCACGACTTAAACTTTCCTCTCGATATGGTGATGATGCACAACGTCTGGCGACCGGTAAGAATGAACATGATTTTGCTTAAGAGGAAGTTAGATTAGCGCAGACTACCCAGTAAGCTTTGGCTAGTTTAAACTTCCTCTTTTTAGAAGAAGCACCAATGAACTATCTCATCAATATCCTCAAATATATCGACTCTTTGGAGTATTTCGAAAAGCCAAACTATCAGTACATCTACGGCATTCTGGACGAGATCATGGAGAAGTTCAAATTGTCGGCATTTCCACTGGACTGGGAAAGCAGTGATGTGAGTTTACCTATCGTGTTGCCTTATCTCCGACCTTTCAGTGGCCAGAACCCGAGCAGAGCCGTCCCTTTGCGCCACCAACAACGGCAGAAACTGATACTCAGCAGCAGAATCCGCAGCCGAAACCGAAGAACGACAAGAAAATAGCGGAGTCCGAAAAGGCTGTCGGAGACCAGAAAGTCGAAAAAAAGATCAAGAACGACCTTAAACACCAAAAGAAACAGAAGGAGTCGGTGAGCGTCAGCGATAAGGATGAAAAGATGGATCACCAGAATCCCCAGCCGAAACCGAAGGACGAGAAGAAGATAGCGGAGTCCGAAAAGGCAGTCGGAGACCAGAAAGTTGAAAAAAAGAACCAGGAGGACCTCAAACATCAAAAGAAAAAGAAGGAGGCGGCGATCACCAAGGAAAAGGATGATAAGATGGCAAAGATCGTGAAACGACCGGAGAGCGTTTCGGTGAAAGTGTCCAATAAGGAAACTCCAAGTTCAAACAGAAATGTTAAAAAATAACATCTATCATGCGAGGATTGCTCAATAAAAGTGGTTTGGCTTGTGCAAAAACACATCTGACACGTAGACGACCCATGAACTTTCGACGAGTAGACACCTATCGGGTACTTCATTCTGTTGGTGAAATTTATTCCTTTACATATTATGATTACAATGTGTTTATGCCTTAAAGCTCCCAGAGAGGCGGGGCAACTACAAATCACAGTGGAGCATATTGTAATACTTGCGGGGAATTACAGGTCGGACCTAGTTTAGGCACCAACGTTTCCGATTCGAATTCTCGAGAATCGGCCGAGAACACGCTTACACGAGGGGCAAGAGTGGAGCACATCAAGACAAGGGTCGATGCAGAAGGGGATGCAGCAGACGCACCACGGGATGAAGAAGAAGAACCCGAGAACAGCGCACACGCCGAAGATGATCCAGGGAAGAGCTCCAGCGATGCGCTGTGTGTCGGTAACGATATGGGTCTGGCAGTAGGGGCAGTCGAGTTCCGTGGGAAGAGGCCCGTACAGGGGCGACTGTAGATGAAGAGTCGGCATGTTGACTACTGTGGGTGGCTTCGGAACAGCCTGGGAAGTTCCATTTGCGGCGCCGTTAGTGGAAGGGGCAGGGAACTGCGGATTCGGTGGGAACGACACTCCATTAGGAGTGGGGGCAGCCTCCGGTGGGGGTGGCTGCTTGGTGTCGACTGCGGGAGCCACTTCGGTGTAAGGAGGAGGGGGAGAGTTGTTGTCCATGGCCTGAAAATGAGAAGGAGTATCATGATGCAGACGGTATGGAACACGAAAAGGAACAGGCCAAGAAGATCACGACATAACTTAGATCGAATCCTATCTTTAAACCAAGATGAACAAGGTCTACAGAGAGTACAAAATGGTGTACGTCTGATGGACAAACGATGGTGGCTGCCATTCGTTCAAGCAGATTTCTGTGAAATCGGTCGATTTCCCACACTGATTTTCACCACAATATCGAGAATATCGAGCTTTTCAACAATGGATCGCAATTCATTTCTCAACAAGGCACTAAAATGTCTCAGGAATGGTCTTATCTAACTTGATGGGCACTAAAACTCTCTCCAAAAGAAAAGTTCCAACGGGTTTGTTTTCCATCCCGTATATTTAGAAGAATCGGGCCCACAGGAGCATCTGAATATCGATGTGTAAACATCGCTGTGGAAAGTAAACACTTTGATTCACGATGCTATGGCGCCAAACAGGCCATTGGTATCGTAGGCAAATGGCTATTTTGTAAATATCTTCCTGCACATGCAAAATGATGAGGATTGTTTTATTGATTGGTTTTTTTACGGGAAAGACCAAAATTCGACGGAATCGACTCTGGGCAGAGCACCTTCTCTTTCAGGATTGATAAGAAGAGGACACATGTAATTAGCAGCTGACAGCATAAAGTACGAATAAAGACCGCAATAACGGTCGACGGTCACCCGACCGTCGCCGTCATCGGTCATAGTCGCCAGTGGATCTGTGCGGTGAATCAGAGGAAGCGGTGGGATGTCAGGGATGTCGCGTTGGGAAACGTTGTTTGCTAGCTTCTCTTTCTACAACTTATCGATTTTGACTTTCAGACTTTGTTTTATCCGGTCAAGTAGCACCGATCGAAACAATGGATTGTCAAAATTGGAAACTTGTGTGGATTGCCGTGATGTAAGGGATCTCACAGCGTTTAGATCACATGGCGAGATGGCCGAGCGGTCTAAGGCGCTGGTTTAAGGCACCAGTCTCTTCGGAGGCGTGGGTTCGAATCCCACTCTCGTCAAAAATTTTTGCAAAGATATGTCTAGGTGACTAAGCTGATCAGACCAATGCTCAAGGTCACGTAATAAACGACAAAAAATACATGTGCAGACTTAAAAACGGAACAGGTTGCTGAAATTATCGATGTGCTCGTGTCATTTTTTCTCTTAACAATGTGGCGGAAAAGTTAATTCCATCCGGTTTGCATGGTGATCAGTTCTTCACGAGCTCGATTTGAACGTTGTACGGCCGTGGTCTGTGCATCAGAGAGGTGCCTTCGGACATGGCTTTACGCGTCGGCGGCTTTTCCCTTGGAACAACGGACACTTTGAAACGCTGCACCATGTTCATGATGATGAGGAAGAGTTCCGCTTTGGCGAGGCCTTCTCCAAGACAAGCCCTTTTTCCAAGTCCAAACGGGATGACATGTTGTTCAAGCACTCTTCGGTCACCTTGGAAGTACCTATCGGGGTCGAACTAAAGCGAACAGTAGCTTGTTAGTTAATTGCGAAGTTACCGTGTCGGGATTCTGGAAGAGGTCGTCATCGTGCATTATGACACTTAACTGGGGTACGGTGATTGTACCCTTAGGAAGAACATAACCATCGATGACCGTTTCGGAGGTTGTGCGATGGAAAAGATTGAAATTGCCCAGCCTGGCCGTTCTCTGCACTTCAATGGCGACCGCGTGGGCGAAAGGCATGGCGACGCGATCGGAGAGTTCCACGAGTCGCTCTCCTCGGGTAGTCCTGTAGATCTCCTCTCGTAGTCGATCTTGGGCATCGGGGTGGTTCAGGAAGTAAATGAATGCCCACAGAAGAGTGGTTACGGTAGTCTCCATTCCAGCAATCCAAATATCTTGCATGTTGTATACCAAATTTTCAATTCTAAGTGATTCGCCTTAGAGCGGTAAGATACCAAGGAGTGCCTACGAGAACCACCCCATATCCTCGCCGTTCTCTTTGCGTCGATTCATCTCGATCAAATACGCATCGATGTAGTCGCTGCCATCTCCTGAGTCATCGAGATGGTAGATCCCATTGGCGATGGCTTTCTGACGTGCAGTAACAAGCTTAAGCATGTGGGCTTTAGTGGCACGATCGGGTGCATGCTGTTTCTCCCATCGATCTCTGAAGAAAGGCCATTTTATAGTGGTCGGAGTGAGGATGAGGTTGTCGATGATGGCAATGTCAGAGAGCTGCTGGTCAAGTTGGTGTTTGAGATGAAAGAACTCGGGCTCGTGCCTCTAAAACTACGATGAGCCCTACTCAAAAGATGCGAAGACCTCGTCATAACGATAACCGGCTAGAATGCTGTTGATGATGCTCCCCACGAGAAGGTCGAATAGAGGAGCGAGATTCATTGTCTTCCTGCCTCCTGCACTCCTTATCTCACTTTCCAGATAGTCGAAGCGGTACTTGACTTCTTCCAAGATCCGCTCCTGCATAAGATTCCTGCCGACGCCGAAGTTCCGTAGGACGTGGAGGGAGAAACGGCGCTGCTCCTGCCACTCGGGACCTTCCGAGAAGATAATCCCCTTATTATCTGAAAGGATCTACTCTCGTCGAGATCATCGAGAGAAGTGTAACCTCTGTGCTGGGTGAATAGCCAAACCTGCATCCTGCCAGCATGAACTTCGGCGTTCCTGACGAACATTTCCATCGCCATTTTATAATCGACAACGTGTATCGAAGGGATGGGGCCAAACCAAAAAGTGTAGCAGTTACCGTACTCTCTTTTCCACTGCTTCAGAACTTCAATCGTCGGAATGCCTCTCCACCCGGCTACGATCAGTGCAGGAAAATTCCCTAACAGAGGCCACGGCTTCGGACCAGGTGGAAGATCCTTTCGTTTTAGGGATCTGAGGTTGTGGAAGAGAAAAGCAAGAAAGAACACTCCGACTAGGAGCAGAGCAGCCATCGGAGAGCCTCGAGTGGGAAGGGGCTCGATGAGAAGTGGCGAGCGATATTCTTCGAGAATGTATGATATTTTTTCGGGAGGAGAAAATGTCAAGGTCAGCTCAATTTTTAAACTGCAAAGCAAGTCTGCCTTTCAGGAACTCATCGAAACAACACCTTCCATTGAAAGGGAACAAATAAGAGTAGCCAAAAATAGAACGCATTTTACTGTGAAGAGAACTAAATCTCGTCCAGGTGGTTAGCCCACCTGGATATGACAGTGGACAAGACTTGCAACCGGTTTAGCTGCACTTATTTTCCGTCTCAAAAAACCGATCCCCCCACAGACAGACACGGCCTATCTACTGTACAGAAAAGAGTTATCTTTTTTTTCAAGTCGACTTTTCTGAAATCTGTCTGGCAGACAGAAAGCGAAATGTCTTCGTCTGAGATAGACTTTTCAGCTGTGAATTGTGAATATATCGCATAATAACCAAAACAGATCGATCAAATGAACTGAACCGGTTAAGCAGCTCATCGCTGTCTCGTGATCGAGAGTGACACAGAAAGGTCGTCTATCATATTACGTATAGTCGTCAGCATCGCCAATCCATATATTACACATTACAAACCAGCACAATAACCACTTAATAGTTTGCAACTTCGATTTGAACGTTGTACGGTCTTGGCCTGTGCATAAGTGAACTGCCTTCTGATACGGCTTTGAGTGAAGGTGGGTCGCCCCCTGGTACGGTAGACACTTTGAAACGCTGCACCATGTTCATGATGATGAGGAAGAGCTCCGCTTTGGCGAGGCCTTCTCCAAGACAAGCTCGTTTACCGAACCCGAATGCTACAACGTTCTGTTCCAGTGTTTTCCGGTCTCCCTTGAAGTAACGATCAGGATCGAACTAAAAAAGTGAGGAGGGTTGAGTAGATTCGGAACAGAAGTACCTGGTCGGGATTCTGGAACACTCCGTCGTCATGCATGATGACGCTTACTTGAGGCACTGTAATCGTCCCTTTCGGCAGCACGTGTCCATCGATCACTGTTTCCGCAGTAGTACGGTGAAACAGATTGAAGTTTCCGATTCTAGCAGTTCTCTGCACTTCAATGGCGACCGCGTGGGCGAAAGGCATGGCGACACGATCGGAAAGTTCCACGAGTCGCTCGCCTCGAGTAGTCCTGTAGATCTCTTCGCGTAGCCGATCTTGGGCATCCGGATGGTTCAAGAAGTAAATGAATGCCCACAGAAGAGTGATTACGGTAGTTTCCATTCCAGCAATCCAAAGGTCCATCATGTTATGGACCAAATTTTCAATCCTAAAGAACCAAATGACTGGGCAAAAAGTAATTGTAGCTTACGAGAACCACCCCATATCCTCGCCGTTCGCTTTGCGTCGATTCATCTCTATCAAATACGCGTCTATATAATCATTTCCATCTCCAGAATCGTCGAGGTGGTAAGTGTCATTGGCGATGGCTTCAAGGCGATCGGATATAAGCTTGCGGATATACCCTTGAGTTGCTCTGTCCGGGGCACGCTGTTTCTCCCAGCGGTTTTTGAAGAAAGGCCACTTGATGGTGGTAGGGGTGAGGATGAAATTGTCGATAATCGCTGATTCGGAGAGTTGCTGGTCGAGCTGATGCTTCAGATGGAAGAACTCGGCCTCATGCTTCTAAAATGCATCATTAATATCATAATGGAGTTGCGCACAACAAGCCTTGTCATAGCGATATCCAGCTACTATGCTGTTGATGATGCTCCCCACGAGAAGGTCGAATAGAGGAGCGAGATTCATTGTCTTCCTTCCTCCAGCACTCCTTATCTCACTTTCCAGGTCTTCGAAGCGGTACTTGACTTCTTCCAAGATGCGTTCCTGCATAAGATTCCTGCCGACGCCAAAGTTCCGCAGAACGTGGAGGGAGAAACGGCGCTGCTCCTGCCACTCGGGACCTTCCGAGAAAACGATTCCTTTGTTACCTGGAAACAGCATTATTACAGAACTGAAGATAGGCTCACCTCTAGTTTCCGCATACTGCCAGATCTGCATCCTTCCTGCATGAACCTCCGCGTTCCTCACAAAAGCATCCACAGCGGTTTTGTAATCAACGACGTGGACAGTAGGAATCGGACCCAGCCAGAACGTATAACAATTACCGTATTCCTTCTTCCACTGTTTTAGGATTTCCATCACCGGGATACCCCTCCAACCCGCTATGATTACTGTAGGGAAGTTTCCCAGTATAGGCCATGGCTTTGGTCCAGGCGGTAGGTCCTTCCGTTGAAGTGATCGGAGGTGGTAAACGAGGAAAGTCACAAAGATGACTCCAAGAAGGAGGAAGACGGTCATCGCTAAATAATGAACAGTGTTCAGCAACGTGGGAGATGCTCTCATTACATACACCCGTGCGTGGCGCAAACTATTTCAAGGACGCGCCTAATTGCGTGCTCGTGGTTGGTGTTTCGTGGTTTGTGTGGAGCTGCTTAAGTTTTTGTACTTTCCGGTAATTTGGCTTTGTGCATCATGGTAATGCACCACGACCGAATGTCACACGCACTTGCTCTCAGCACTGACACATCAGATACTGACGCTTCAGCATAGTGTCCGTTTTTTTTCAATTTGTGCTCGCGTAAGTTCACGCAGCCATCTAGACAGGTTTACATCTGCACACGTCACAAACCATGCAGTGATCCATTTATCAACCGGGGGTGATCATCGGCGACCGTTGGTTTTATCTAATGGAAAGCAAAAAGCACAGAGCAAAGAAAATCACTTGAAAACTCAAATCAAGACGGAGTATTTGGGCACCATTGTCAAAACCAACTTCGATGCTAGAGTTCCCTGCTAACCTATTGACCGCCACATACATCGCATTCTTGCATGTGTTCCCGGTACCTCTTCGTCCAGCGGGTGGATAACCTTCACAGAGCTCCTCGTGATGCATATCATCTTCACAACGGCAGTTGAAGACCTCCGTGAACTCCCGCATCTGCATGGCAATCGCATTTGAGCGGATTGAGTTTCTAGGATGGTCTACGTCCTTGAAGCTGTTGAAGAGAGTCCGATCATCAGCGGTACTGCAGTCCTGAAGGGCGAGGCCGACGAAGAACCACTGGAGTTCGTCGTAGTTAACTTGTGTCTTTAGTTCTTCAAGTGGAACGGCACTGAATCTTGGGAAACGGATCCCGCTGCGCGTGTGACGACCTGTCTTCGACGCAAGGAGTTTCTTGAGAACTGAGATCGCAACTCGCGCCCCTTCCACGTCAGCGAATCCTTCTTCCTTTTTCTTGTTTCCGTTAGGACACTGTAAAGATATTAACTCAAATTACATGTGCTCAAGACGTACCTCGACATGTTTAGAATCAGTAGTGCAAAAGGATCCAAAGTAGTCCCTGTAGCATTTTATGGCTTCTCTAAAAAGAGGTGTCCTCCTGACCTCCTTCAGATGCCTCTTATCCCCTCTCTCCAGTCCTAATCCATGGAATATTTCGTGAGCCATAGTCGCAGCAATAATACCGTACTTCATGCCGATCGAAAGCTCCTTCTTTACGATGTGAATGTAGGATGGCAGGAGAAACTGGAATTCAGGTCAATACATCCATAATCTCCAACTTATCCGACTTACAATGTTTTTTCCATTATAATAGGCGTTATGTTCGTGAACAGTTTCCTCGTGGTTATCAGTTCCACTCAACTGATTGATTCGTTTTTCGTTTGCGAAAATGAACCTGTTGCGCACAAGATGAATTTCTCTGGCCAGCATCTCTAACTGGCACTCTCCACGCGTGTCGAAGCCTTTCAGGTGTTGGCGATACCCATCCATGTGCTTCTGGATTACAGCAGTATTATAAAACTCTTCGGGAAGTCCAATTTTAGCCTTCACATCCTTTCTGAAGAAGTTGTTGATTGTGTCCCGGCTTTTTGGACTTACAACCGCAGAATTCTAGAAGAAAGCATGTAGAAAAGTTTGAGAATACTGATATACATTGACTTTCTCCAAGATTTCGTTCATCAACAAGCGATACATATCTTTGAGCTCCTCTAGTCCTTTACCAGAGACATAAATGTCGTTTTCGAGCAGCATCTTCGAGTAGGCCAAGTTAAAGTAGGGTGAAAAGCGGTTGCACTTGAATAGCCGCTCGTGAAGATCCGCCTAAAGTGTTAACATGAGATTTATCATCGGCGACAGACCTGCCTCGAATCCTTCTCTTTCCGGATCGACTTCCGTGAAACTTCCCAAGCCGTTGATCAAGTTGTTCTCAGCCGCATTGAAGATATTAAATCTCTTGAAACTGAACGTGAAATTTTTCATTTTTCTGTCAACGTCGATCAGTTCAAGGTAATTGTCCACCAACTTTTTTACGTTTTTGCCAAACGTCTTCTCAATAGCATCGTACGGGCAGTCGATGAATTCACCGTACGACAATGCTAAAAACAGAGATTATGCAAATAGTAAAAAAACGCTTACATCTGGAGGAAAGGCGGCAAGTTTGGGCGGAATGACGACAATTCATAGTGACGTCTTTGACCTTTCCATACGCGATTGCCTTTCCAAGCGAGTCCACCCTACCGAGCTTCTCCGCGGAGCAGTCCCTTGGATTCCGATAACCGCCGTTCTTCACAATCATCACGATCAGGTCGAAAATCGGATCCCGCATGTTTGCAATGACTTCGATCGCCTCGTCGCTGAGAGCGTTCTCGAACACCGCCTTCGAGGTGTCGCCGTCTGTGCTAGCCTTCCCACATACATGCATGTAGAGATTCTGACACGGTTTTATTCTTGTATCCAGAGGCTGCAAGAACAAGGCTTCAAGGTTGGATGCGCCAATGAACAGGATCATCTAAAAGAATACGATGAGCGTGGCGAAGACCGATGACAACTTACAAGAACTACCAGCGTACGCGAACGGAACATTTCGACCGACAGCAGATCGCAAGAAAATGAGAATGGAGGCGAGCTTGACTGCACACATCTCGAAGACAGCAAAAGTGCATTTGTACTTTTGCACAGACTCAAATGTCTGGGACTCAAATGTCTCAACAACCGAGAAAGAGTATCGTAGTGGCGATGTAGGCAAATTCCCCACCCATCCTCTAGAAATTCGCTGTGGGACCTCGGGCACACTTTCACTGCTTTTAGTCTCTTGGTATGGCTACCGTGTTTCGTGACATGTCTACGAATGGCCATTTTGGCGAGTATGGTATTTATTGCCGTAGTTGCATGTTCAGCTCCGTCTCACACTCATATTTCTAACCTGTTTGCCGGGCAAATGACCATCCTGGAAAAATGTGCCTGAAGCGAATATCCTTCGCGTGGCACACTCACTTCTAGATTTCTAGAAGAGGACCAGTTATTTTTCGTCTTTGTCACGTTCAGGAAGGGATCACCGCCTGGGGCAGAGAGGTTAACAGCGCTTGATTCATCGTTTTTGAATTCGGCTGTTGAGCAAATTTCTCTCCCTCCCCCCTTCTCCCCATAGCAGCTCTCCAGATGCTGTTCCGTCCTCTGCTGCCGATCCTCGCCCCTCCAAAAAGACACACTTGTCAAGCTGTTCAAGAACAGACTCGGCGGGAAGACTCGACATGCTGCAACAGGGAATGACTACGAACGGTGAGCGCGGTGAACTATATGAAGACAAGAATTGCCGCATTGAACACTTCCTAGAGAGCGAACTTCTCATCAACATCACCGAACATGAACTGGTTCCAGAACACACCGTGATGTCGGAGGAAGATAAGAAGGAACTAGGAAAAGAGTTCGAATGAAATTCTTTCTCAGCTCTCTCTCTCTCAACTTGCTCTACTATAAATGACGATATTAGAGGAAATTACTCAGAATAAGACAAAATGGTATAAAAGTGTGTTAATGGGTCAACCACCGTTTTGAATTTTGTAAACCCCAACGATCTTACGATGCATACGCATCAAGGAGACATGGGGAGGGCGGTGAAGGCCGGCATGAAACACCTGCCTGAGAGCTCACAACATCTTTCCCCAACTTTCATGTACCAATATGTCTTTGGTCGCTGTTATAGAGAACCCACTTTTGAAAATCTGCTTGTCAGCATGGCCTCTTAGTATTATGTTGTTGTTATCGTTCTTTTAAGATGACTTTGCTGCTTCGGATGGGATATTCCCGATGGCGGGTTGGCTATTCGGGCACATAATAACTCTTCTGAACAAGACGTACTTTTACTTTTCATCCGTGACCACCGTGACGAACGATAGATCATCATTTTTCTATTTTCGATCGCACATGTGAATTCAGTGATGTTTGATCGGAGCATCTTTCTGATAAGCGAAAGACGAATGATCATCGTTTCAAGGAAAGTGATTTTGGATTTGACAGCGCTGGTCTGATGTGGATGACAGAAATTAGTGCAGACAGATATCATGCTGGAGTCAGAAACTGATTTGAACATATGTGCATGAATCCTATTATTGTGAGACATTTGACCGATCAGTGATGCATTAGAAGTACATGACATAGTATACTAGGATCTATTTGTCTTATTTTGTGACATAAATGACACAAGGGACACTCGTACGACACCTTCTTAAGCAACTCAGATTTCCGTACTTTGGTCCATAGCTCCGTGTTTGTCCAAATTGTTTACGACTTCTCAGATGGAACGCCCCTCCCTGACGTCCCTTTTCGAACAAACAAGATCACCGAAACGGTTTAAAGCCGTCCGAAACGGTTTCCTTCGCCACTGTCCTTGATGCTGTCGCCTCTCGTTTGGGTTCTTCTCTTTATTGTTGTTTACTTTCTGTCATGGCGACGGAAGAAGGTGAACTCTCTGCCGCCTGGACCGTTCGCATGGCCGCTACTGGGCAACTACGTGCAGATGGGCATCGCCCACTGGAAGGGAATCTCTTTGGTGGAATGGTACGAGCAGTGCAAGAGAGACTACGGCTCTGTGTTCACCGTATGGATTGGACCGATGCCGGTAGTCATGGTTGTGGATTACGATGTGATCCACGAAACTTTTAAAATGAACGGAGAGCCGCACAATGGACGACAGAAAGCGTTTGTGTTCACTGGATACAGAGGTGAGTTCTCTGCTTCAATGAGGTCAAACTGGACAAATAAGTTCGTAGAAAAAGAAATTAGACTGAATTGAACATGCACAGTTTTGCTAAAGGTCAAAACTGGAGGATATTACATTTCGAATTTGATGTTTCCAGGCATCGGTGGTTCAGTGGTAGAATGCTCGCCTGCCACGCGGGCGGCCCGGGTTCGATTCCCGGCCGATGCAAACGTTTTATACTTTCTGTTGCCAGTCACTTCTCTTATGTTCCAAATTGATGATATAGACAACCATTCTTTCGAAGCTGAGATTTCGACATGTATCTGACAATGCTCTGAGTCCCTGTGACATGATGGTCTCGTACGCCATCTATCTATGCCATATATTGATGGTACAGGGTGGCCCAAAAAGGGACATCTAGAAGTCTAGCAGAAGGCTAGAAAGCCATTCAGCGATTCGGACCGGTGAGACCGGTCGGTTTCTTTCATTTTCCGCCTTTCTTTCTCGTTTTCCGACCGGTCTCACGCTTGAATGCTTACGAAAATGACATTTCATACTTTTTTTTTTGGAAAATGCGTATTTCAGAGAAGATGGGGCTAATTTGGAGCGACGGCGACGGCTGGCAAGAGCAACGCCGGTTTTCCCTTCGAGTTCTACGTGACTTTGGATTCGGAAGGAACATCATGCAGCAGAGAATTCTTGAGGAGATCTCTTATCGATTCGAAAGACTTGATCGCGAACTGGAGAGTGTTCCCCATGGGAAACTGGAATTCCGGCCAACTCCTTTCCTCGACGTACTTGTCGGATCGGTTATTAACAAAATCCTCGTTGGCTACCGCTATGACGATCATAACATTGAAGAGCTCAGGAAGTTGAAGGGAGGTTTGGACATGCAGCTGGACGCTCTAAGTCCTGTGGACGTGGTGGTCTTCTACGAATCCACCTACCAACTTCCGTTGTTCAAGCAGCGCTACGATGTGGTGGCGACGCCTCAAGTAGAGATCATTGAACATCTGCGAGGACTCATTGAAAAACGGTGATAGGAACCATACTGAAAGAGTTCATGAGCGTTTAGACGAAAAGCCATCCAGGAGGGCACCCACGTAATCGACCGCGCAGAGGGTGCCGAGGACTACATCGACGCTTATCTGATGGAAATGCAGAGGAGAGAAGAAGATGGCGAGCCTATGGGATATTTCAGGTAAATTGGAACGTTGAGTACTGTGCCCTCACGGTTCGTTCAGTGACAAGTGGATGGCCGCCAATCTGCTCGATCTGTTCTTTGGTGGCACGGAAACGTCCATCAGCTCTCTCCTGTGGGCATTCCTCTTCATAATGAGAAAGCCGGAGATTCAAGAGAAACTGCGGGCTGAGGTCCTCAGAACAACGGGTGGCAATCGATGCGTGGAAATCACGGATAAGGCCAACATGCCTTATGCGAACGCTGTTGTTACGGTAACGCTCAGATTCTGTAGAATTCTTAAGAACAAGCTTGCAGGAAACCCTTCGGTGCTCCAACATTGTCACCTTCAACATTCTTCACGAAACGACCACCGAAAGCGTTGTTGGAGGCTTTAAGATTCCCACTGGAACTGTGATAGTCCCCCAAATGAGCGTGGCTATGAGGGACAAAACTCATTTCGAAAACCCTTTGGAGGTATGTACCGTAGTAATAGCTTAAGAAAGCCTAGTTCGTCTAGTTCAATCCCGATCGATATTTGGACCCTGAAAACGGCAAACAACTGGAGAAGAAGGTCATCCCTTTCAGTGTTGGGAAGAGAGCCTGTTTGGGAGAGAGTCTCGCGAGGGCCGAGATTTTCTTGGTAGTTGGCAGCTTGTAGAACGTTAATAATCGCTTTCAGTTCTTGACAAACTTTGTGCAACGCTACAAGTTCTCACCTGTTCCTGGTCAAGCGCTTGACCTTCGGCCTATCGCCCTGGCGACGAATCTGAACCGAACAAGACCATATGTAATGATGCTTGAGAAATTTCACTTGTAATGACATACCATGCATCGATTATTTTTAAAAGAGTGCAAACAAGAGAGTATGAGGGGAAGACAGCGATCGACATCGAAATTGGTTCAGATTATGCACAAACGCGAACAAAGCAGTCATGCGACAGAGCAAAGAGAAATCGGAAGTCCTCTATTTGTGTATTATGCCTCTTCTTCATCTTACGCTACATAAACTACTCCAAGAAAAATTTTCATTTTGGCTTCAAAAGTGAGGTCTCCCAGCTGCTCATGATTGCCATGGAGAACATAAGGAACTAATTTTAGTTTGAAACGCCGAAGTTTCTTCAAAACCACATAGCTCCCCGCAAGCTGCAAACGGGGAAATTTCATTTTTCCTTTCGGCCTCCAGATGTTCCCAATCACGCTTTCGCTCACGTTGATTGCGACGTTTTGAAACGATCGCCGTGCCTCCGAGAGGCGCTTTAAGCCCTCAGAGCCCACAGCGTAATATAATAATCCACTTACTGCTTGGCTCGTGCGCTCAAGTCGCAAGTATTTACTTCGCGCGCTTGTTTGTTTTCCGACCGACTGGAGATGGTCGCCGTGAAGGGCTGGAGATGAGAATTTCACACCCTCACGACGCGCCTTCTGACGACAAAAGACGTCTTGAGCACCGCGTGGACATCGCGTGCTTCAAGTCGTCGCCTCAAGGGTCTTTAAGTGGACAATTTTTTTTGTTCGCCAGTGTTTCTTTTTACGACGCTCGCTTGGATGTGTTGTGCTTGACTTCTGGACCGACTATGGCTTAATAAGTGTTGTTGTAGAGGTTGTTTGCTCAGCTGTCACTCCTATCAGAACGTCCGGTTTTATCCTGAGTGGATAGAAGGATACCCGTTATGCGGACTAATGTGAGTAAACTGGATTTGTCAGGTAGGAACAGCTGCAGTCAAGTGGCTGGCCTCTGCAATGCACTCGGTTGTTCTTCAGTTCAATCAGTTTTCGAATTTTCAAATTTAAATTTTCATTTCTTTAATTTTGACATAATCGAAAAGTCTCACCACGCTTTCTGTGACTACACAAGCCTTCCGAGCTTTTCATTGTTTCTGTTCTCTTACTCCCCTTTTTCAATGCTCATTCTTATGTTCTAACACATTAGATGGATGTTTTTGCGCTAGCAGTGCTACGGTCCGCTTGATTTCTTTGTCCTGATGGCGCCTATAGGATTCCCTCCCGCGTCAAGGAGATCAAATTCCAAGCGTTGTAACAATATGCTGTAGAAATCGAGTGAGATGTAAGTAGTTCGCAACGGAATAGCGCTGAATGGGAATTCTGTGGCTGATTCTCACTGTTCATTTTTTTTGCAGGTGATTAATATATACGTGAGAAATCTCCACTTACAAGGGAAGGGTCAATCATGCAACTCTAAGATCGGCGCGAGACTATTGGCAAACGGGAGGTCTAGGTGGGTGTATTAACTGTGTAAAATATTAGGTGCCCTCGCTCAGATACCAGCGAGAAAAAGAGGTTTAAATTTGTGGGTAGCGGAGTATATACGAGTATGGCGGCACGAAACGCCCTTGTCAACGTGGCGCAGTGGATAAGTCATCTGCCTTCCATGTCAGGCCATGTTCTAGGAGGTCACGGGTTCGAACCCCCGACCCAATCTCTCTTTTTCATTCAACTTCGCAATGTTTGAAAGGTAATTATCGTGCTCTTAACAGACCCTACAACTGGCCAGTGCTATATTCAGCGCAACATTCAGCGTGTCATTAAGGTTCTACAACGCCGTAAGACAATTTGCTATTAATGAGCACTACTGTGTCTAGCCATTTTTGCGTTAAAAATGTTTCCCTTCACCTTTCAAACATTTTGAAGTTGAATGAAAAAGAAAAATTGGGTCGGGGGTTCGAACCCGTGCCCTCCTAGAACATGGCCTGACATGGAAGGCAGATGACTTATCCACTGCGCCACATTGACAAGGGCGTTTCCTGCCGCCATACTCGTATATACTCCGCTACCCACAAATTTAAACCTCTTTTTCTCGCTGGTATCTGAGCGAGGGCACCTAATATTTTACACAGTTAATACACCCACCTAGACCTCCCGTTTGCCAATAGTCTCGCGCCGATCTTAGAGTTGCATGATTGACCCTTCCCTTGTTAGTGTCTTCAACTAGATGCGATACTTGTTTAAACCTAATACTGCATTGGTCTCTAGCCGTAATCACTATTCTATAAAATCGGCCGCCACATTACTCTTGCTACCTTCAAATGCCGTGCATGAAAGTACACTCTGCGCATCCAACTTTTGCCTTTGCCCAAAGGATTACTAGAAAAGTCATTTCCCACGCATTGACGTCAGAGATTTGCATTAAGCAAGCGACGACTTCCAGTCGACTTCTCCTTCCATTGATACTGGAAACATTTATTTGCTCTATCTCTTTCTTCTCTTTCTTTTTTCGCCACATTGGAGCCGCTCGCCGACGCAGCCGCTGGCTTTGTGAGATGCGCGTTAAGCCACGAGAAATACAAACAAATGACGGCGGTTGGGTGGTGGTACGGGGTAAGCTTCAGTTGATTTTGACGGCGCTGTAATTAACGCGTTAGACGCGGAAATTGGCTTCCTTCCTCGTGCAGAGAAAGCTGCATGACATTTCTTTTAGCCAGCTAAGGGGTACCGAAAGCGTGGGCTTTGTACGTCAATTGGTGTGTTGAGTGTACTGGCCATTTTACGATTCGGTAATCGTTGTATATAAATGACAATGATAAATCATAGATAAATCATGGTTCTATAGCAGGTACTCTTTGGATGAGCGTCAATTAATGATAGGTTCACTTTTTCCGCCTAAAATTAACGGTGGAAAAGGCATTCGATGAGAATTTTGAAATTTTCTGTGACCATTTAATGAACAAAGCCTATTTTTTTTGTCCAGAAATGATAGATTCACCCAATTCATTTGTGTATTTTTCAGAATTTTTTGCTGAAAAACGATAGAAGATGGTCGGAAGATTGCTGCTCAATTTTGTGTATGCAATGCTTAGCTGAGACGTCGCATATTTCGCTGGATATGCCTAGATAATTATTTATACAAATGCTTACATGAACGTAGGAGAAAGAGTTCCTGCACCAAAGTGTTTGTCTTTTTCACAAGCATCCCTCGTATCCATTCCAGTCCAAGCTCACCTGTCGGCAATTCTCTCCCTCCTCGAGTCCCCATCTCGTCCAAGCTCTGACAACATGTCAAAGCTGTTGCTTTCTGGTGCGCGGCCCGACTTTGAGGAGGGCGTAAATCTGTCAGATATTGCCGCGCGTCGACTCTAATTGGAAGCGATCGGCCGTCGGCTTAATAAACCGGCCGATGAGGGCTTGAGGTCAATTAGATTGGATCGGCGCGGGCTTAGTGTTTCCACAGTCTTCTGAGGTCACACAGTAGCCCGGCTGCTGCAGCGATCGAATTGCTGGCGGGCCGCAATGTGGCGCGCCGTTCTCCTCAGCTGACTCATTTGCCGTCGGCGCTCTCCGTCTTGATTCACGTTTCGTTTCGGCAACGCACTGCTGACATTTTTTGGCGCTAGGAGCAATTATTTCGGAGCTTTATTGAAGTGCATGCATGGAGAGTCTCAGCACACAGCTGTTTCAGTCATAAACGCACTCTCGATATCAGGTGGCTCGTTTCTTTCTCGAAATAGAAGAATATTCAAGCCGAGATGGCGACGTTTTCGTTCCCAGATACAATGCCTTTCTTAGATTCATTTCTTTTCAAGTACATAACTTATCTAGGGCGTCGAATGCGTACTACAAGTGTCAAAAATTGGCTTAGAGATGGTCCGTCATTGCTAAAAGTAAAAAAATTCTGCATAAGTCTTGGTTCATATGTCTGCAGACCAATAAAATCTCTGTTCCTCAAAACGTGTATGAACAGTTATTATAATGGTCATATCTGCAGGCTCGCAGCGGAAATTAGAGGTCTTGCGACAGATTGCCATTAGAAAACGCTATCCTTGACACATGTGGAATTCCCGTACCGTAATAATCAGAAAACTTGTTTAGAAATCAACGACCAAACGTCGAAAGAGCTTTCGGTGTTTGGTTAGTTATTCAAAGAAGTGAAGGGGCTTCTTCGCTTCTTGTCCCTGCTAGAAATTGGAAATCGTGTACTTAAAAGCATCTTTCATTCATTAACAAAGTATTTCATGTCGCTATATAACAACCACATTGCATGGGAGCACAAATAATAGGTCATGCCGGTTTTGAAATCCGTGGAATTGCCGAATCCTAATGCGTTCCAAGCGAATGCGTCGCGTTTCTCACGCCACACAGCGCCTGTTATTAGAGCATACCTTTTGATTTCAGTTGAGCATGCACAAATCCTGCCCAGCACTCTTTCTGTTTCATTTTTTTTTCTAATATCAATGTCAGCACGATATCTATGGTGTCTACAAAATAACGGTGCTGTATCGGTCGCCATTTTTGCGCACGAAGGTGAAACACTGCAGTCCATAATGGATGACAAATGGGCGACTCTTCCATGGCTGCATAATGCTCTATCATTAAGTGATTCACTCAAATCGAATCACCGATTCCGTCATCACTCTGAAACAATTTTGCGAATGTCTCTAATTCCCACATTTGTGGCCGTTTTACGATGTTCCGCTCGTTTTTGCGAGTTCCCCATCGCCCTCGCGTTGCACTTTGCCGTCGGGAAGCTCCTCGCGCGCCATTTCTCACATTTCGGCAAATTACATGAAGCTAACTGAATTCTTAATTGACGATCGATCGGCGCCGGTGCCACAATAAGGAACGTGCCGGGGCGAGGACGGTGCTAACTAACTAACTAACTAACTGCTGACCCGCGCCGTCGCCATCCGTTCCGCTTCTCGCATCGCATTGATCGATCACGGCCGCGATTTCTAACGGATTATTATTTCCACAATTCTTCCACAAGGCCGATTTTATCGGCTGCGCACGGACATTTAGGCCGCCGTTGTTTTTTGACGCCACGACTTGCGGCTATAATCGCTTTAGAAACTCTCCTCAGATCCTCTCCGCTGCCCCGGCGTCGGAGCGTCGTCGTAGGGGGATCCGTGGCGAGGGATGACCCCCCGCCAGCGCCGTGGAACGGTAAATATCCGGCAGGCTGGCGCCAAAACGCATTGAGGCGATTGCGCGGCGCGCACGGATTTGTATTTGTTGTCGCGTTAATCTCCCACTTCTCTCGCGCTTGTTTGTTGGGGAGAGGCTCTGCACTCATAACTGGCGATGGGACGGGACGAGACGGGCACTTGAACTCGTTGCTGTGGGTGGATTGTCGACTGGATGCAGATCTACGGATGGAGTCGTGAGTCGCCGCTTTTTCGGGAACGACTTGACTGTTGTTGAGATGTTGCGTACCTGTGTTTCTCTTCAAGTTTGTTTAAGGGATCCCCGAACAGAAAGATATTCAACTTAGTTTTCGGAGAGTCATCAAAAGCGATGTTATTCCTTCTAAGGCTGTGAGGGTGCCACTGAAACAGTCACTGCTTGGTTATTTTAGTTATGGATCTGACTATTTTCGCAACTTTGTATCAAGTCGAAAGTGTCAAAGCGGCAAGGAAAGCTTTGAATTACTCGCCTTGGCGCGTACATTACCATAGAATTAGCACCTGCTACCCACAGAGCGCCCACGCATGCGTGATTCATAATTGTTTTGTATCAGCGGCCGCTTTCTTCTATTGTAGCGGGCCGAACCCTTTTTGGTACGTTCCCCATCCACGCCCTCTTTGTCGTTCCAATCCCTGGACAGCCTTTGCTTTTCCGAACTCTATTCTCAGCAGTCCAATACGAACCCAAGTTGTTTTTCTTCCCAATTTCCTAGAACAAATCGGAGCGGACGCCCCGCGGCGTTCCTAATTAAAGAGCCAATCGCCTTCTCACTTGTATAAACCCAGTTTCAGTTATCAGCTGTTGCTGCTCTTGGCAAATTGCAACAGTCCACTTTTACGAGCGCCCTTGTGGACGGTCGTTTTTCGCCGAATCCCTTCCGCGTACACACCTGACCAGTCGGACTCTCGCGCGCGCCCGAGAGGTCACACGGAAGACGATACGGCGGCGGCCATCGCGTCGTAAAAAAGACCTTTTGCGATTAGTTACAGTCACTTACCCACCGTGTGGACACTTCGCCGCCGTCTTATCAACCCGCGGTTTCCGAGTCGACGAGCCGCGTGTGGAGCGACTTATTGGCTTATCGAGCGTCGCCGTACTTTCTTTTTCAGTGTTTCAGACGGCGGTCACTCCGGTGGACGAACAGCTGCAGCCATGGGCCGCCAGTGCGACAGCTTCAAGGCCAACGTCTTCTGTAAGCTGCGCTGTCAGAACTGCTACAAGACGAAAGACCAGCACTCGGAAGATGCCCTCGAGAAGAGCAAGGTGGGTTTGTTACGAACGACGTTGATAGTTGATAAACAGCGAAACTGGAAAGATAAATCTGAAAATCGAAGATTGTGTTAGGCAAATAGCGGTACACAGTCAACAGAATGAAAGTGCACAAAAACAAAGAACACCAATGTTTAGTGCATGTGATAATCAGAAAGACAAACAAATAAATTACGCGAGTTTTTGTTTGAATGAGTGTAATTACGATGATAGATCGAGTCGATAGTCAACCGGTTGCCCTATTTTTGTGAACACAATCCAAATGAGATAGTTGACAGCTTTTTGGTGGAGTCAAGTGTCATTTCCATCGCATTGGAACGAATTTGTATGGTGGTCGGAAGCACAATCGGATAAGGAAAAAGATAAAGATATGAGGTACCAAACAACACATAAACTCGCCTTTTTTTGCCAAGGAACTGACATAAAAGCTGTAAAAAAGTGTGATTGCTTGTGTTGCTAGAATGGCCGGCTGAGTGGCACTTCAGCGTTGATCTAAAAGTACACCAAAGAAATGCTATTTTTAAAAGGCAAAATCGCCTACAAATCATCCTTTTCTGGATATCGTGTTTTCATTTCTTCGTGAAATTTAAAGCTATTTGATTTTCTTGTTATTTTTGCGCCTTAGGTCACATTACATGTCCATTCATCTCAAAAGCTTTGTCAGCTTCGTGTTTCACACAATAAGCACGACCTGTAACGACCCGCAAAGAGCTCGTCGTTGTTAGTCTTTTTGTATGTTCAGTAGGTCTTCTCCGATTGTCATTCCCACTTACCGTCTCCCCTCGGCGATTCCCCTCCGCGAACATGTTTCCCCTTCTGTTCGCGTGATTTTTTCGCTCACGCTGCAGTGCACGCTGCTCGGAAACCGGTTCGACGAGGGGTTAATTCGGTGTTTAATTGGTACAACCGACTGGCGAATGCGCTGCGAAGTCGTTACGCGAAAACGCCGATTTTCTTCTTCCTCGTTCGCACCTCACATGCGAAAAACGACGCTTTTGTCTTTATCTTCCGTTGTTATCGGGCGTCGAGGCGGATTAGGAGCTGTGTGGGCGTTATCTCGGCGACGGGATCTCGACGGCCTTGTCCTCGGGAGATGTGGCGCCGCGCGACTTTGGCGTTTTTGGCGGCAAATGAGACAATATTTGCCGAAGACTGCAAGTAGATCCCGTTTGCTTTGTGACATGAACGGTCAGAATCGGAACTGAGAAGCTAAACTGTTTGCCGAAGCTCTGGTGACCAAACCAAAAACGGACGGATGAGTGTGGATTCAGCTCAGAGCGGTTCCGGTGTTTGCTTTGAACGGTTTACTGCTGTCACTGACACTGGGTGACTGGGTTTACTATCTGTAAGTGATTGTCGTTTTATGGTGACCGGGTCACCGGAGTTTGCTATTTTTTTTTGATAGTAATGGTAGTGGTACTTTCAAATATGAATATGATAACCAGATCGAGATAAGTATTTGGGGTTTGGAAATTTCATATCATATATCCATGAAATTTCGTGTCCGACAAGTGTATAGGGTACAAGAAGATCGAATAAAGACTTTTTGAAAGGACTTTAACATAACTTTAAGGACTTTAATTCTATCGTTTTTTATTTTTTTAAATTTTATGTAGCTATCTTGATATGTGCTCGAGACGAACTTTACCAAAACACTTCTGGGCTATCTCCTTGACAAAAATATGACAAGAATACTCATAAATCAAGTCAAAAAAAGAGCGAAATTGCACCTTCAAAAGCCTCGGCGCAAACAATACTTTGTTGTTTACCGACCCGCCCTAAAAACCGGCGTTCCCTTTCAAATCTGTCCGAGGAGTGCACTGACCGAAACGCGACCCTCGAGCGCGTTAATGGATTTCTCAAAGTCGCGCGGGCGCCCTCCGTACCCGAACTGACCAACCATGACGACAAAGTCGCGCCGCCGGTCGTCCACGTTGCCGCCAACCGCGTCGCCATCGTCTCTGTTCCCAAACGTCGTCCCCACGAGTCGTTCCCTTCGGCGTCGATCGATTTCGGATGGCTTTCGAACGTCACCGAAGACCACGTTTCGACAGCGTTCGCCTGTTGTCCCCTCGGGCGCTTGTGCCCCTCTCCGCTTGACCGTTTTGTTTACGTGTGCACGGGTAACCACGGCAAATATTGGTCTCTTTCCGTGCCGCCGACCGGTGCTAGGCCAGTCCGGCTGTCCATGCGGTGGGCAGTTTGAGATGGAGATAACGTGTTTGTTCTTTGGATTTGCGGGCGATTTACGTTGCGAAAGCAATTTACTGCTTGTTTCTGAGGTGTTAAGTGGGTGAGGAAGGCTAGGGGACTGGATTCGGAGACTTCGGTGGTCATTCGGTCAGCGTGTGCAGCCGTAAAACGGTCGTAAAATTGTTTTACAGCATTTGCACAATTCTGTGAGTGACACTTCACCATAAACTTGTGACTTTTGACTGGTTTATGCTTGTTTCAATATGGTATATAGTGCTTACTTTTTCTAAGAATATTATGTAGAACCGACTCATGAAGCCGTTGTTTTCACAAATGTTGTTCTTTTGCTTTTATATTTTGCTTTCGATTCCGTTTTGATGGGGAAAAGATCACTTTTTTGGTCAACTGGATGTTCTGTTCATCTGATAACGCGTCGCGCTGCAACAAACTTTTTCTCTTTTGACGGTGACGGATTATAGTGATTCCGTTCGAGGCACTTCCTGTGACGTTCATGTGCGTCACTTTTTCATAAGAAATGTTCTCTGCGCTCTGGTTCGGAGACGTTTTCGAACTGAAAGTGAGAAGAGTGCGCAAAACGTTTCCTTGAGCTATTTTTGACTTTACAGTAGTAGTAGAGCAATAAGAGATTTGTAGCGACATGGATTCTTATTACTTTTTAATTCTTGCAGCGCTGACAAAGATGTAGGTCAATTACTATCTGTTATCTCCCCTTCCGTGATCCGGTTACTACTTGGGGCACGTTGACACCAACGCCATTGAGGATAGCGTGCGAGATGAACGCTGAAGAGGCTGTACATAAAGATCTAAGAAGTAGAGGTCTAAACAGTTTTGAATGAGTTAGAGTAGTTCTAGGATTGTAATAGAGAGGAAGGTATCGAGGAGAGAAAAAAAGCACTCAAAGAATTCGTTTGTATTAGGATTTGCATCAAAACGAATAAAGTCACTAATTACAATACAACATTTGAATTCTGATATGTCTTTCGTGTTGAAATCAATGTTTTTCTAGTTTAGCTAACACATTTACAACAGGACAGTCTTTCTGGCTTCCAAACGGAGCCGACCTTTTCCTGATTTTTGGTTCTTCATGTAGCTGCGTCCAATTAGGCGTCGTGCTAATCACAACGAAACCAAAAATTCCGTCTCGTTGTGTCTTCGACAATTTGAAACATTTGCGCCCAACGAATGGTTTGTAGGAATTGTAAAATTGTTTGTCTTCCCAGTGATTCACACGGTTTTTGAAACACAGGCCGTGAATGTTCATACCGTTAGTGTGCTCCTTTGTCCTCCTGCCTGTCGGTTCCACAAAGCGCGCTGGGTCCGAAACTTCTCTCAGCCGTGGACTCGGCCGTCCAGTGCAACACAGATTCTCAGCCATAAATATTAATGTGCCTCAACGAAAAGGCGTGGATCAATATGGCGCGGACCGGTTTTTTGCCGTACTGCGCCGAAGCGCGCATCCCTAACCCCTCAAATCGGCGACTCGTGCACTCCATCTGTTTTTGTTTAATTTCGGATTTGTTCTTCTCCTGTTTGTTGGCCTCGTCGCGACAATCGCCGCGCGTGCGCACCACATTACGTATTTGTTGTTGGTTCGCGCGCGCATCCTTAAGAGAGAGAAGACAAGGTCACCGCCTAACGCCACCGTCGCCTCTCCAGAAGCGCTCTAACACCATTTCTGCGGTTGCGCAACCGCCGGGAGCAAGTATTGTTTACGTCGTTGGTTCGGATAGTCCCGAATGGGGCGATCCGTTCGTACTACTTCGTGTGTACCGTTTAGTAGTGCGCTGATTGGATCCATTCGGCGACGGACGGTTTTTATGCATTTTTTATGAGTTGGGTTGAACCGGCTTCCGTCGGTTTCGAAGAGACTGGGAAATGGGAGTTGGGAGGGGAGTTCGCGGAAACTGTTTGGTTCTGGCACTGCTATTAGTGAACCGCCTAAGAACCGTACTTCCATTTGTGATGTGAGTGTTTGAGTAATTGTGGCGTTGAACGAGAGTACTGTAGCGAAGTAGGAGAACCTGATTTCATGTGGCGATGTTTCCTCTCATGTTACTGGTGAAAAACAGGTACATGAAATGAAAGCAATAAGTAGCAGCTGAAACATCTAAATTCAGGAACCTAGTATAATTTATTCTGTTTTTCCGATAAATAATTTCAGTCAGTAGGCCATGTTCTAGTATTTTCTTCGCTTACAGAAGCTATCAAATGATTTACGTACAAAATAGTCGAAAAATGCATGAGCTGTATAGTCATCCAAAAACGATAGATACTAAACTGCACGTATTTAGTAATTACACACAGAAAATGACTAACGACTGTATTTGCTTTCATATTTTTGCACATTGGTGACTATACTAAGATAATTTTATGTTACCGTATCGGAGCAAAGAAGTTGTTTTGTTTTCAGGCCTGTTTTGGCTAAAATTTTGGTCTTAAGTGGCGAACCTATAGGAGGACAGGTTATCAGCCTCCGTTTTATTAACTTTGCTTTTGATGAGATTCTCAAAAAGACTCTAAGCTGTCTTGGATATTTTGAGCGCAACCCAAATTCTACTTACTACTTTCATATGCTCTATTGTGTGCAGTGTGAGGGTAGAGATTAGTTAATCCATACAAAGAACAAACAGAAGGACTACACCTATCACTTTCCTTCGTCTCTCTACGCCCACGAAAACAGTTCGAAGTGGACGATACCTTTTCGCTGACTATACATCCGGCAGCGACAGCCGATTGACATATTTTATGTATTTTTCTTCGTTCGCATTTCCAGTTTTGCCGCGCGGTAATTTCCGTTTTGTGCGGCGGCGCCACTCCGTCGATCTCAATAGAGGTTCCACACTGACTCTGATTTGAATTGAATGCGAACTTGAGGTGACGAACGGTCTTTTCAGATGAGTCGGAAAGTGAAAGCTCAGGGCTTTCTCTACGTCGCCCCTTCAAACATCGACTTCTCTCTTCCAAGTCACACTTCTAAGGTAAGCCAAGCTTCATAAGACTCATAAAGTTCTTCCACAATCCAAAAACGTATCTTTTTTGATGTTAATAAAAACAGAGATCATATCAAGGCCTTAGAATCCTCGTATCTACTTAGTCAGGATTATCTAAGTTATCCCCTCACAATGCATATTGCTCGATCTTACGGTAAGAGAGAGTCCCAAAATTCCGTGACCCATGACAACTCATGACGTTTCACCCCATCACGACGATTTTTACGAGCTTCATACATCGTAGATAGAAACATTGGAGTACTAGAGAATCAATACATGTAGAAACGTTTTTTTTCCAGAGATGGCAGCGTCGATACTTCAAATTGTACGACGACGGAGAGCTCAGCTATGGCCTCGACAACGCGGTATGTCCCTTTCAGTTTTTTGTTTGCCGAATGCGGCCAACTTGTTCTCTTCTCAATTTTCGCCTTCTTCTTGTAGACAATGCCCGCAACGAAGATGGACATGAATAGGTGCATTCGAGTTTGCGAAGCCGAGGCGATCACCGGCCACGCGCACTCGATCCTCGTCGCCTTCTGCGTCGACGACCTCAAGAACGCCGGCCCCTCGAAGCGGGTCGACGCCGACGGCGAAGAGTACGAAGAAGAACCGCATCCAGCTGTGTGCTACATGAAGGCCGACACCACCGACGAGATCCGCTGGTGGCAACACAATCTGCAGACCTACGTTAATCAACAGAACATCTACAGTACCCCGGCGTGGTACCGTAGGCCGAGTCCAAACGAGGATGTGCGCTGTGAGCCTACCGTAATCCAAGTTAACGATTCGGGAAGCAGAAGAAGTAGTCCGTGTTCGTCGAGGTGCTCCACTCCTGAGAACAAGCTCTACACGAGAAGTATCGACCTGGGAAGTAGACAGAGTCTCACAGACACTTCGTCTCACCACGGAACGGTCAGAAGTGTGAAGAACCGAAGCAAGCAGAGAACCAGAGCCGTGGAGGCTGTGGAGACAGTGGAGATTTCGAGGCTCATGTCACCCGAAGTGCCCGACGTTCCTCTCCCCGAGGCTCCCATCAACGAGAAACCTCAGATTTCGGGATCTGCCACACTGTCCATGTTCCGGCCAGTACTGCAAGCACCAACAGTATGAATACAGTTTGATGGGTTGTCATAAGCCTACGATTCTAGATCGACACGAGTCATGCCCACACTCTTCGAAAGGGATGGCTCATGTTGAGAGGCCGGAGCGACAACGAGTGGATCAAGCAATGGGTCGTTCTAGCCGGTCTTTCGCTGAAGATGTACAAAGATGTGTGGCTGGAGGATAGCAGCGAGCCTCTTGTTTCCTTGGATCTGAAGGACTGTGTGAACGTTTATCCTTCAGAAACAGCCAAACACTACGGCATTGAAATTAAGGTATGTCGAACAATTTTTTTGTGAGAAATTACCCTCCGAGCCCCAAAAGCCTCTTTCTAAAAAACGGAAGCTGATCATCTCCTTTTCAGTGCAAACGTACCCGATACATCTTGTCGGCGATGACTCCCGGTATCCGGGACTCATGGATCCAAGCGCTCCAGCAGAACCTCCACAACCCGTCACCCACCTACGTCGATAACTGCCCCTCCGTGGACGGCATGTCGATCGCCGACTCAGAAGCAGTAATCCCAGAAGGCATTAAGTAAAATAAGCGTTTACCCCGGCTTTCAGAGGCGCAAGAAGCACATCGCTTATGTTGCCCCGGAGAGCCACCACAGCAACTCGATGATGGATGGCGAGTCATCGACTTCGGAGGACGAAGACGAACTCATGAGCCCACTGGGCACCCGAAGGACCATGGCCGTGGCACACAGGAACTCAATTTCCGTTTCGGAGAGCAGCGACGATGAAGCGACGGACCGGAGACGCGCTTCTTCGCCTCCGACGACCCTGAGGCGACGATCGCCCCTCTCGCGCGTGAAGGACAAGTCGACAAAAGCCCTCAGGAGGTGAGTGCCCACGAGGACCTCCCATTGAGGCAAGTGATGAATTTGTTAGGCGTTCGTCGCACAATTCGATTAGTTCCAAGGAGGATCGGCACAAGAAGAGGATGCAGCTCGAGGAGCAGGTTCGTTTTTCTTACTTTCATCCTTTCAGGCGATGTGACTTTGGTTGTTCTGGGACATATGTTGGCAAAAGAGAAGTAGTTAATTTTTATTTTATTGACCCCGCCACAAGATGAGTCATAAATTTTCTAATTAACATTCACTGGATTAGATCAACATCAGCAACAGAGGCCTTTGTGTTCCTTTGTGTTTGTTTACGCTTTTTGCTATTGTTTATTTCAAAAACATGTTTACAAATGACACTTTTATCACATCAATATTGTGTGCCTTTAGCCAAACGACCCTTTTTGTAGGCGCCGATCCTTGGATGGCTTTTTAGAATCGTTCATATTCGCCCATCCCCTGGCTACGGTAGAATTGGGCCCATCATCGCATGTCGATGGCTCTAATTTACAATCGGCTCCGATAAAATTGGACGCATCCCGCTTTCCGGCCTCTAAACGCTGCGGTTCTAATTGAAACCCGTTTTACTCATTTGCACGGCTAACCAATTGCATTAGACGCGGTATTCATCTCAAACGATTCGCCCTTTGAGCGTCGCGCGCTTCTCCGTCCACGCGTATTTCCGTCTTATGACTCCCTTCTCGATCTCGGAGATGCTTCGACTTAGTCACGGCGATGAATCGTCATCGAATCTGCGCTGCCCCGTGTCGGCAGCGCGCTGTACTACAGCGCCAGAAGCCATCGGAAACGGCGCTCGAAGCACATTTGATCCATATGTTTTTTGGCACCGCCGAGCGCCAATAAATCTTTATATTCCAATTCGGTTGCTTCTGCTGCGAGGCCGGGGGCCGCCGCCGCTTAATCCGCTTATCACTTGCAAGTGCACTTCGCGGTCCTCATGTTGAAGCCGCTCTTGAGGGTCTTGAGGAAGCGCGGCGGGTGGTTTTATGCGAGTTTAAGTGTATTGTTTCATGGGACCGGATGTCGAATGGGAACGTAGATTGGGGTTGTTAGGGTTTCGGATTTCCCACGCGATTGGGCTGTTTCTGATGAGTCGTTTTTTGGTTCTGGTTATTCTATGCACTTGAGAGTATCTCTGCCATTGTTTTGTTCTGAAAATTCAACTCAGATAAACTGATCCTGCCCACTACATTGCCTTTCTGATTAATTTTATTTCAAATTCATTAAATACATAACCTCATCATGCCACATTTTGTTAAGATTCTGTTTTTTCAAAACAACGTGTAACAAAGCACTTGTAGTAACGTGCTTTTGGTGAGTCATTGCACTAGGATAATGTTTCGGCTTCGTCGCTTAAACAAACGCATCGGAGGCGCTCTACGCCGGTCAGAGACTGTTTGAACAGCTTTACACTTCGCTGGCCAAACCATGCAATAACAGGATTCTGCTTGGCACGCATTCATTAATCATGTCATGGTCCTTTTATTAATCATCTTATGTACAAGTGTAACCAACCCCTTCACAGCCATCTTACCTAGTCATAGTTTGGTGTGCGAGTATATATTGCTGGTTATACAGATCTGAGTAATCACTCTGTTTTGTTTTCTCTTCAGCTCTATAATCTCGTTTGAGTGGCTTCTTTTACTGAATAGAAACCGTGAATTTCGCATAAATCCGCTCGTTCTTTACACCACACAAACTACAGATTTCCCAAAATGTTCAAAACGGCACATCCACTTCCATGTCGACCGACCAAAGTCACATTCGCCCCTCTTCCCCAGAAACGCGGCGTAAGTTAACTTTTTCTCTTTTAAGGACCTCACATGCCTCAGAATCCGAGAAAAAACTCTCCGTCAGCAGGTAATCACTGGCTTCCTTCTATGTAGTTCTGTGTTTGATCAGTCCTCTGGGAATTTCCATTTCCCTTCAGTTGTGAGAGTGTTCGGATTAAAAGGGATGGCGCGGAGACCAGTTGCGCTAATCCAACGAGTCGAGCGCTGCTGGAGCGTCCCGCTTTAGTCGATTATTTGTGTAGTTTTGTGCGGAAAGCGCAGTAATTCGTCAGTCAGTTATGGTGACTCCAAGTTGCCGCTGTTTGTTTCATTACGCCTACCCGACTCTTTCGGAGAGTTTCGCCTGTGAGGTCAGAAAAAAAAACAAAAAAAATTGACCTTCTTAAATTTGAAGAATAGAATAAAATGGCATGATGTGTTTAGGTGGAAAACCTTCGTGATCAGCTGAGGGATGCGAACAAGCAACTCGTACAGACGAAGTCAGAAAACGATGAGCTTCGGAAGGCCTTCGGAAACTGCGATGTAAGTTTTTAGTTGCAAATCTAAAATCGATTCTTCGAACCCAATTTTCACAAGGACATCAACGCGTGTAGCTTGTGTTTTGAGGATCTCCTTTTCTGAAAGAACGGCTTTTTTGGTTTGCACCAATTAGAACTGAAGTTGATTTATGTGATCCCATAAATAGGAAGCCGCGAACTGTTTATAGATGACGCAAAAACTGGTTCGCTGGACGCATTCCAAATAAGAGAGATTCAGCACTTGTGGACATCGTATGGATTTGAATACAAAATTCAATGTTCTCTGCATTAGGGCTGAGACTGGCTGATCCGTCGATTTTGGCATGACTGTTGAGATTAGAGATTTTGAGGATTCGGGATATATGACCGCACATAATGGGGCCCACTTTTTCGTTATTAGAAGTTTCACTCGGGCGTGAATACAACAATAAATCAACTATTCTCCCAGCAGCCAATCAACAATTAATGACTTTAGCAGAGGAGTTTGGACGAGCTGCGAAAGAGTCTTAACGATGCGGAGGACGAGATCAAGCGGAAGCAGAGGGAAATGGATGTTTTGCGTGACAAACTCCATTCGCCGACTCTAGAAGAAGCCAACGCATGGTACTATACAGTTGATTTGCGTTAAACATGAACGTTCTGCAGCCCTGGTCAGTTGACAGCTCGCCTCGTGAACCTTCTTCAAACACAAGTGGGTGGAATCTCGAAGTTCCTCCACTCTGCCGCTTTGGACAGAAATAAGTTTGCGCCGCTGAGGCCGATGGCCGACGCGCTGATAAGAAAAGTGGCCGAGGTGAGCATGGAACCCGAAGAAGCGCCGTTCGAGCAACTCGAGGAGATCTTCCACGATGTTATCAAGGCTTATGAAGCGGTAGGTGCTTGATTTATCAGTCCTACGTACACACCGAGGGGGCGATAAGGCATGATCCCTTTAAGGAAAAATGCAATACATAGAGACTGGAAGAGCTGATAAGGACCGGCAGAACATAAAAAATGCACCCCGAAAATGACCAAGGGTGTGTATATGTAGGGTGCGGCTTTCAGTGGTTTTTTGGTGTGTTGTGTATACAGAGGCGGCCACTTTTTCTGCAACAGATAACACAAGATCGAACCTAATGCCCTCATATTCCATACGCTCATCTCGTTTAGTAATCTTAACGATTCGTTCGAAGACCACTTTTTATTGCACTTTACAACCTCGTGGTCACTTTTTTGTCCGTTTACATAGCAATCAGCGGAAACTGAATCACTGTTCACGCCAAAAACAAACATGACCAAACGGCGTTCACACGGTCGCCCTCCCGAGAATGCATTAGGGCCCTTATCAACGTCCGCTTATCGATCTCATAATTTCAGCTCTCTTCATTGCTCATCGTCGCCCCTCGCGTCGCCACAAAAGACTCCGCAACGCTAACGGTACGTTTCATTCTTTCCCCCAAATGGCCTCCACGGTCGCCGTCGACCGGATAGTCCCCTTGCTGACCCGAGTGGTTGTGGCCGCGAAGTGCCGCGCTGATCAGGAACATGTGGAGCGTGATCTTGTCGAACTGAACGCCGTCTACCTCGCCCTTCTGCGAGAAGTGGGCTATGTCTATGAGGCCAGATGCACCAGCCATCAAAGCTGCCCTGCTACGGATCAGTGCTACTTGAAGATACAGTACGTGAAGTGTCTACATGTGGTCCGATGCATCTCCGCCGTCCTGCAGACTCTTTTTTCCAACGTGCAGACTTTGGAACTGTCGCCTTTCTTCTCTCTGAACCTCCTGGACGCTCTCATATCCAGAGCCAGAGTGGAGATCAAGCACAGCTATCAACTCAGATCTCAGTCAGCTATGGAGACGCCTCAGCCTGACCAGATGAAGAACATCATGGCTTCTGTGTACTTGTACAAACTGAGCGAAGAAGAGATTCACCATAATATTGAAGATGACCTCAAAGAGAAGCTCATTCGTCTGCAGCCCTGCACTGCCAGCCTCGAGCACTACAAAGACGCAGCTGTCAACGACCACGATCAGCTTTATCAGAACATTGTCCATCTGATCCTCGTGATCAATCGCCTCATAAAGACGTCCAGTCTTCAAGAAGAAGAACCCAAAGAAGAGATCATCAAGGAAGCTCAGAACTTCTGGAACAACCTGCGGGAGACGGTCTTTAGCAAGAGGCTCGACGAGGCGGACTGGTTCTCCGTCTTCGGGCAAGAGAGTCTTCAAACCCAGTTGGTGGAGAAGCTGGACAGTCAAGTGTGGAACGTCTTCTTGGCCGTGTACGAAGGAGATGTTCGAACGGCGCTCGACGCCAACAGACTCATCCTGAAGGCGATCCTCTCCGCTCTGCTGGATATTCTCAAGTCAAAGTGTGGAATGGTCTCCCAGAAGAAAAGAGATTCGTGGAGTTTGACAGGAAGCCCTCACAGTCCGAAACTTCCACCGTCTGGTGATAACCGTTCCAACGCGAACATGATGATAAATGCTGAGCTCAGATCCATTGCGGAGATGCTGTTCATCTGGAAAAAAACCAAGGTTAATGCGCCTTCCCCTTCCCGCCCATCCTTCTTTTTGAATCTCTCTTGTCACATGTAGTAAAAGACCAATTTCAGGACCCCGTCGAACAGCCGAAGTGCGAGCACAAGTCGAGTCGGGAGTATGAAGACGACCGAGAAGACCTTCTTGACAGGATCAGCGTTCTGGAAGAGAAGAACCAAGACACGGTTTACGTCTACGAAAGGAAGACGAAACATTTGGAGAGTCAGCTCCAATACGAAGAAGAACAGAGAAAGAAGCTTCTTGAGGAGATCCAGAACATGAGGGTACTTTAGGGGATGGCGGTCAGGTTTCTAAAAGGTCCACCTTAGGAAATGAACGAGCAGACGCTCGCCGCTCTGAGGCACGCCGAATCCGAACGGGTCACTCAGCTGAAGGTCCAACACGAAAGTGAGATGGAGAAACTCAGAGAAGAGCATGAGCGAGAGATGGAAGAGGACAAGATTGCCATGAAACGCGCCTTGGACGCCGTGCGTCGCGTACACGAGGAGGAACTGGCCCACACGCGGCAGCAGGCGTGCACCTGCTCCGAGGGCTGCTCCACCACGTCGGATGACACCCGCGCCAGCGAGTCTTCGCATGTCGCCGATCGGCTGAAGAGCATCTCCGCGCAGTACTCAGCGAAGTGTCTCGAACATTCTCAGCTCGAGGAGAAGGTGTCGACACTCATGTCCGAGCGGAGGGAGGCCGAAGCCAGGAGGTGAGTTGCGGTGGCCTTAAATCTCGGCCTTTCCCTTTTCTCTTTGAACAGCACTCAAGAAGGCATCATTTCAGCGAGATCGATATGAAGCGTCTCCAAAAAGAGATTCGTACCAAAGACGACGTCATCGAGGAACTCAAGGAGAAAGTGGACCAGCTTGAGAAGAAGCTGCTGGAGAAGGGAGCGTCGGCCGAAGGTGAGATCTGTTCTCGTAGGCATCGGAAGTGCTAGCCAAAAACTCGTTGCCTTTTCCTTGTGACGAAATAATGTTGCTGCGTAGCACAAATGTAAACTCTCTTTGTTCCAGAAATTGCTGACTACTTGCACCGGTAAGCGTTCCTCGATGTTGAGTGACTTTTCCGTTGTCGTCCGTCGTGTGAATAAGTGTCGTTTTCGCATGTTCGATTCGTTTCCCTTCGGGAACCTGTGGTGTCCGCTTGCATGTCTTTCGAAACCACTTACCATTCGGATTGATCTTCATAACACCTATTTCACTTTCCCTCACCACCCTTCTACCTCCTCTCACCTTCCTCCCTTTCTAGGTCGGCGACTAAGCGATCCAGAAGCCGAACAGTTCGATACGGCCCCCTCGACGCCAGTGGCGTCCGTCCCGCAGCCCATTCGCTTCCGCCAAGCGAACCAGCCCGTACGAACAGCGTCGCGGAGAAGTGGTACGGTAGCGTCCATAGAACGCCCTAAGAGAATCCGTTTAGATGTGCGCTTCCACAGTAATCCAGCCATTCCGGTCATGCGCGATCCGGAGCACCACGGGTACAACGTCGACGAGGTTCTGCGGCACTCGCTCGCCGTCCCTGTCCGCGAGCGGCGAAAGTTCTTCGAGCACATCGCTGAGTATCAAATGTCCTTCTAGCCACACCAAAGCAGATTATCTTGAGTTTTATGTTTGGGATTTGCACCAGCTCTATTGGCTATTATTGTTGTACATATTTGATGAAACTGTCTCATTTATGCATTGCACTTGATTTCTGACGTGTTTGCTCGTCCTTGATATGCAAATAAAGACATATATTGATGGCCTCTTCGCTCACAAAGTACATGAGAAGAACACCTTCGATAACAACCCACGCACACCACATACCTAATGACATAAAGGTGAAAGCTATGAAGGAAAACGAGGCCGGAGGTGAACTCGAATTACCTTTTTTTCATTCGATACTGGAAGGAGAGACATCGCGTAGACAAATAGATATTGATGTCTCGTTTTGTAAACTTTATGAGGCCATTAGCAAGCGGAGATAGCAAACAGCAGAACAGACAAAAATAAGTCTGTCTGCACGAAAAAAGAACCTTTTCATTTTGAACAGTCTAATCTTCCTCATCCAGGCGAAAAATTTGCATCGGCCGGGAATCGAACCCGGGCCGCCCGCGTGGCAGGCGAGCATTCTACCACTGAACCACCGATGCTTATCCTTTCTTCGTACGGACTTTGTTATTTGATGATTTCACAAACCAGTTTTTTTCCATAGCACTTTATAGTCAACATTCCTTGTGAAATTCTATCAATTCTGATGAAATCTAAGTTCCAAAGTACTGCGGAACCTTGTTATCTTGCAGGCAGGGAAAGATTGAAGCAGCGAAATGGAGATTATAGATTATTTGCATAGATTAGATAAATAGATCAATTAAATATCAAAGCTGTTGATTTGCTCTAACATGGAAGTGTATGTATATCAGCCATCCGAGGCAGCTAACCACGAAAAATCCATCGGAGTAGACGGATACTTTTGTCCAGCAGTGTATACATGTTTCGAAGAGGGTTCATATGGAAGAAGAACGTCGGCATTTCTAGCCTCTCTTCAATATTCACGAAAGTGATCATAGAAAGATCCATCGAAGAAATTCAAAAGTCGGTAAGTGCACGTTGTTTCAAAAATAACATGTTTTCGGTTTTGGGTAGCTGTATCTATTTAATCCGTGTGAGGGCATTTGACTTGTCGCTGACGAGGAACCGAAAATTGTTTGATCGGAGACAAATTCTCATCGTGATTTAAGTTCATGAAACTCAACTTAACTATAAACCTGCAACGTTCGATCAAATATGGAACCCGAGACGATCCTTATTGGATCGTAGATCTGCCTGCTGGAAGGAAACTCTTTAAGAGAGCAAAGGTCATAAATTTTCCAAACAAACTGTCAGCCTGGCATTTGTTTATACGTCTGGCAGGAACGTGCATCAGAATCACTTGGCCTTTGATGATGGCACACTGACCCACAACGCGTCTTTCAGAAAAAAGTCAACAGAAAACAAACGAAGAGACTGTTGATTTGAAGACAGAAATCCTCGGAGTTGAATAAGACGATATGTGCAAAGAGGCTAGAAAGAAATGTGTCTCTACATATTGCAATACTCATGTTGAGTGGCTGACTATCGATCGGTCCATTCGTCGTTTCATGAATGAGCTAAGTAATCAACCGTTCTTGGCACAATGATCGCCCCGGCTCTCAGAAGGCCAGGAAGCTGTAGTTCCGCCGCCGTTCTAAGAAGACCCGACCATCCAGGTATCACGTGAAGCTCAAGAATCGCAGAAATTTCAAAGTTTGCGCCGAGTGCTGCACTTATGATGGAAATCCACTGGAAATCCATTTGCCGTGCTACGTTTGACGCCTTCGGATATAAGAATTATAAAAAGTCAACGATGTCCCTCGATAGAAAACACTTCCGGGATACCGAATTACTTAACTTCTACTCTTTGACTGTTTCGATGAAAGGCCAAAGAAGTCAGCCCGCTGAGTTTTTTTAATGGTAAACAGTCTAGAAAAACATTTATGTCCACTGATAACCGCCAGAAGTAAACATCTTTTCGACCGCTGGGCTACTTAAGACACCAGACCGTCACATGATGGCCATTTTCTTCTAACCATGCTCCCTGTTCCCGGCATTCTCGTTATCTTTGGTCTCTTATGGCTTTGGATGAAAGCTATCAAGAGGAGAGATCTTCCGCCTGGTCAGTAGATCTTCTATTACGAATGCACTATTCACAAACAGGTCCAACGCCGCTCCCCGTTCTTGGCAACGCACACCAACTCTTCTGGGCGTTCCTGAGAGGAAGGTCCCATGTGGACGTCTATCTCGACTGGAAGAAGATCTACGGCAACGTCTACACAATGTACATCGGACCATATCACTGTGTGGTCATAAACGACTACAAGACGACCGTTGATGCGTTCGTGAAGAACGCCGAACACCACGCTGCTAGGACGGAAGTCTTCCTCTTCAACGACGTTCGAAGTACGTAGAGTTAGAGGAGAGATGGCACAGGAGGTTTTAGAACATCTCGAATCAGGCTGATGAACCCGTTTTTGCGATTAAAGATGTTGGGTTGGTGTATTGGAAATAGCTCACTGCTTTCAGCCAAATATCATTCCGTAGGACCGTAGAGTTGACCGTCCCTTTTATTGTACACCTAGTTCGTTCTTAACTCTGTGTCAGACATCAGCAAACAAGTAGTGGGAAAATGGCCCTTTCTCAATGTATTAAGACACAGACATGAATAAACAGCCTTACTTCTTTAGATAACTTTGGAATAACGTTCGCCTCTGGACCAGGCTGGTTAGAGCAGAGACGTTTCTCCCTGAGAACCTTGAGAGATTTCGGATTCGGCCGAAACATCATGCAGCTAAGGATTCTGGACGAGTTCCAGTACCGAACAGAGAAGCTGGACCACGAACTGGACCAACACAAGGGAAAGCCTGTAGAGTTCGATCCCCGTCTCTTCCTGGACCTCCTGATCAGTTCCATCATTAACAGAATACTGGTCGGACACCGCTATGACGACGTATGTTCTCTTCCAATTTTTGAGCTGACCATATCGGCCTTAGGAACACTGGGAGGACTTCAAAAACTTCAAATACGGGCTCGACCGCGAGTTCGACGCGCTAACCATTTGGGACTTCGCCTGGATCAACAAGGACAACTATAAACTTCCCGGATTCTGGCAACGCTACAAGACCACCGGCGAACATCAACAGGTGATGTTAGAACACATGCGGAAAGTCGTCAAGAGACGGTGGGTTACGGTAGGCAATCCTGTGCGCAAATATTTCTGTTATTCAGACGGGACGAAATCGCTTCGGGACAGCACCACTTGGACTATGAACACGGAGGCGACGACTACATCGACGCCTATCTTATTATGTTGGAGAAGAAGAAGGAGAAGAACGAATTCCTGGGGTGGTTCAGCGACGAGAATCTGGCGACAAATCTGGTCGATCTGTGGATGGCCGGCACAGAGACTACGATCGAGGCCTTGCTGTGGTTCCTGATCTTCACACTGAACGACATGGCCGTCCAACAGAAACTGAGAGAAGAGTCATTTGCCATCACAAACGGAAACAGAAACGTCGAGCTCACGGACAGACCTAACATGCCCTACGCTAACGCTGTGGTTACGGTAACTGACTATCCATCTAACTTTATAAAGCTCATTCGTAGGAGGTCCTTCGATGTGCCAACATATTGAATTTTAATCTTCTTCACGAGACCACCACGAAGACCGTTGTAGGGGACTACATTATCCCAGAAAAAGTCACTCTGACGTCCCAACTCTCCGTCATGTTCAAAGACGATGAAACCTTTCCCAATGCTGATAAGGTACCACGCGCGTCAATCATACAGCTAATTTGAGTTTTTGCAGTTTGATCCCGATAGATACATCCGCGATAAGGACCTAACGAAACAAGTAATCGCATTCGGGGTGGGGAAGAGGGCGTGTGTTGGAGAGAGTCTGGCCAGAGCGGAACTCTTCTTGGTAGTTCTGAAAATAAGATTCTGATTCAAACAGAACCTATTTCAGATTATCTCGAACTTCGTACAAAAATACAAATATGCCCCGATACCCAGCGTGGGTCCACCGACCACCAATGAACTCTCTACGCTCCTCTTCCTAAGAAGAACGAAGGGTTTTAAAATGTTGATCGAAAAGGTGCATTGATGAGTGTGCATGTATATTTTTCTGTATATATTTCCCTTCGATAGTCACAAATACATATCTGTAATGAATATTTGTAATTTTCTTGCTTACTGCATTTTAACTGTATTCCCAATTGAAGTAACTATTGAAAATGTAGCGACTCGATCAATAGATCCTTGAATTCCGAAATACCGAGCTGGACGTGCGAGCCGGCTTCGCCTTCGGTTCATTTGGCCTCTAAGTAAATCAGGCTTGAGTGTGTGGTGGATGATAGTCTTTTGACTGTGGAACCGCCTCGATACTGGTGTTAGAATAGATTGTCGTGTCCGTGACACGGCATATTCTCGTATTTCCCCTCCGGTGATATGTGATCCCCTTGCAACATGTTAGTCTTATCATAAGCATGTATTACAAGGATAATACGTGGTGTAGCGGAAGCATAACGAGGGGAGAGGAGAGGGAGATAAGGCAGGCTGGTTTTAGGGAGGCGGCGCGGGGCGACCGCTTAAGGGTGAGGATGCAAGGCAGACTGCCGCGGGTAGCGAGCGGGCAGAGGCGCAGAGTGACTTTTAGCAGGAATTTACTTTTACTTATTTTACAACAAGGCACAACACACTTCAAAGATTTTTTGCGATTCTGTACAGTTCCCTTTTGGAGCTGGTTTCGCAGGCTCGGCGGATGGATTCAACAGTGACCGGGTCGAGGACATCTCCCTAAGACAAAAAAGATAGGACAATGGAAAATACGGAAAAAAATCATACCAGAAGCCAGAAGAATGCAACGAACACATTTGTTGTTTTCGTGATTGATCTCTGCCAGGAATTGATATATGGCAATGATGAGCAAAACGCCTACGACAATCGCAGGACTTACAAGACCTTCGAGCAGAGCGTCTAGGTCGTAATCTACGGAATATATGGCGGGAGGTCGAGGACCGGAAAAAGCGGGTGACCAAGAAATACGCGACCATGAATAACATTCAATACTTGACCGCAATGGCCTCGCGTCTCACTGTTTAATTGTAATTTGTGTTTAATTTGTATGTTAGTTTATGGTTTATTATTGATGTTTCTTATTGATCTAAAATAAATAAGAGTGAAAGTCACTGCTGACCAACACTTCTCTAACTAAAGGAACTGAGGGAACTGCAAAATGGCGATTTTTTCAAAATGGCGATTTTTGTAAAATGGCGATTTTGGCAGTAGCGATTTTTGCAGAATGGCGATTTTTGCAGTAGCGGTTTTTGAGTAGCGATTATGTCATGTAACCCTCTTGGAGGTGGTCGGATTTCTTCGGTAATTGCGATAATCTGGTTCTCTTTTATCGTGATTGGGTGATCACTGGAGTTTTGGAGATTGATCGATATGCTTCCTTCTGGAGGAATAGCGCCAGCCTGCGTTCCGAAATGTGACAGGCCTTCTTCGAAGTCTGGATAATTGTGGATGTGGTATTCGCCATGTTCCCTTCGTGGAATCGGCAATGGAATGTAGCCAGGGATGGGCATCCAGGCTCCTGGTGGCATGTTGACTGTGGTTGACGCTCTTACTGCGAATCGAGGGTTTTCTTGTCGGTTGAAGTCCCATGATCCTTTTGGGCGATGTAGTTTAACCTGAGGGTACGACTTCTTCTTCCATTCTTTTCGATTCCCTTCTGTTCGCATCTGCTCTCTTGGCCGATTGCCAGTTAACCATTGGCGTCGGTTTTGTTCACGCCTTGAGTATTCTCTTCGCGGTGCTTTTGAAGGGTCGTCGTTGTTGTTGATGATCTCTTCCTGACCTGTGACCTTTCGCGCGTCGCCCTTTGTCTATTCTTGAGTCTCGTCTGCATGCGTTGCATCATCGAGCTCGTTGATTTGTAAGGCGTTGACTTGCCAGAGACTATCGTCCGGGCGTTCGTCGTCTTCAGTGTCGGTGTGCTTTTCGCCTTTCTCGGCGGCGTTTACTGGTATTGCCGTCAGTAGGTTTTTTGCGTTGATGTACGTGGCGCTGGTTGTCGGGGACTTTCCATCCTTGAAGTAGTCTAGTTCTGTGGTTACGAGCACGTTGAGAAAAGAGACGATGTCTTCTAGTGAGATGTCCTTGTGTATCCAACTTCTCTGCCATCTCAGACGCTTCGGCCAGAAATTTAGCCAATGGTTTTCGAAGATTAGGTTGACGGATCAGATGGCACAGGCGATCCTTCTTGATGACGTTGACGAAGTGTGTCTCTCCGTTCTCCGTGTCTGTTAAGCGTTCTTCTTCTCCTCGCATTGTCCAATCGATCGCGGCGCCGTGGTCGCGAAGTGGGAGCATTGCAGCTTCTTGAAAGCGCTTTACTCTATCCGCATGAATTCGGATCGTTTTCGACGTCTTTAGATCGGCAAGGACTAAATTCGGACGGAAGACTTGTACTACTCTGTACGGTCCTTTCCATCTGTCTTCTAACTTGCTCTTGCGCGTCGGGATCTGGATGAGAACTAGGTCTCCAACGTCGATGGGCTTCTCCTTCGTCTTGTGTTTAGCGTCGTAATATGCTTTGTCCGCTTCGCGATTCTGGGCGATATTCTCGCGTACCGTATCCCATGCTGCTTGCAGACGTCGTGCGAGAATGGTCTTGTATTCCGATCCTTGCAGCCAATCCTTCTGCTGCAATTTCCAGTCGGCGTCGATCGGGAGTCGGGCGTCTCTTCCAAAGGTAAGGAAGAACGGCGTTTCTTTCGTGATGCGGTGTACTGAGGTATTGAGGGCGAATGTGATAAACTTAAGTTGTTTATCCCATTCGTCAGGACATTTCTTCGCCGTGGATGCGATCATGTCGACAAGTGGTAGGTTGACACGTTCACAGTTTCCATTCGCTTTTGGGTGGTACGGTGTCGTACGAATGTTCTTCGTGCCGATCAGCTGTACTAATTCTTCCCAAAAGGCGGATGTGAACTGGGCGCCGTTGTCGGAGATGAGCTCTTCCGGAATGGAGTGAATCAGAAATACTTCGTTCACAAGCTTCGGCAACTGTGCGCGCAGTGATGTTGGGAAGGGCGACGGCTGTGACGTACTTCGAGAATGCGTCGACACAAACAAGTACGTGTGCGTTGCCTTTTCGAGATGGACAAAGCGGTCCGAGGAGGTCGATGTGCAGCTTCTCGTTCGGCTGCTTGGCTTCGCTTCGGATTATCATGGGTTCATGATGCTTCTGTTGATTGGAGAGCTTCCTCTTCTGGCAGATTTCGCAGCTCGTGACTACTTTTCGCACATCTGTTTTCATTGCCTCCCAAAACACACGTCTTTTCAGTTTCTCGAATGTCTTCTCGGCTCCTAGGTGAGCGTTCATCAACGGCGACGTGTGGACTTGTTCGATGATTCTTTGGCGGAGTGCATACGGGATGACGAGGCGAGGCTCGTCTGCATCGGATTCGGCCTTCACGCGTAGAGTGCCATCGACAAGTTCAAAATTTGCGACGGCTTCGGGTCAACCTCGACGTCCATGGGAACTACACAGTAGGCGAGATCGATGCCCGGTTCATGGGACCCCAAGAACCGTGGCAAGGAACCGTTGCAGAGATGGCAGAGGCAGCCGACGGTTGGGAACGGTATCTCGCCAACGCGCGACGCCGCTTCCGCCGCCAGGAAATCCCGCGCCCAGGTTATGAAGCCTGGGCAGCGGAAGCCGACGCATCACCTCCGCGTCAACACCGCTCGGCTCGACATGCGGAGGACCGGCGCGAGCCCATCCCCGAGACTCCGAAGGAACCCAATAATCGCCAATCGACTCGAGGAAGTCGACCCCGACCCGTGGCATCAACCCCGACCGCGTCGAACATGTTCAGTTCGTCGTATCCGTGGCTTCCACCCGCACCACCGCACTTGACGGAGAAGACTTCTTCTCCGCTGATGAAGACGCGAATTGGATCGATTTCCAGCGCCGGGTCGGCGCTGAATGAAGGGAGGGTGTGTCGGGGCGTGGCCCCGCGCGCATCGTCCCCGGTTCCCCAGTATGTCCGCCCTGCGCCCTCAATACGCACCAGTCGGTCCTTATCTCCCTCTCCTCTTCCCCATGTTACTTCCACTATAATCATACAATACATGCTTTGATCTACCCAACTTGCAACAGGGGGATCACATAGCACGGAAGGGGAACACGAGAATATGCCGTGTCACGGACACGACAAGATCCAGTTTTATTAATTTCATTACCAACAATTTTTTAACAAAATTTCTCGATTTCTCAACTGGTTGATGAAAGTTATTTCTCGTCAAGAACGATTCCTTGTTTGAAGTTAACGCAAAGTCCTCCAAGGATGCCGCCAAGGGGACCACACGGGTCGTCGTCGGCGGCAATGAAGTCGGAGACGAAGGCGACCAGGAGGAAGACGAAGAGGACGAAGTGAAGGAACTGCATGGCGATGGGTGATGGATCCTCGATTGTGGGACAGCTTTTATGCAGAATTTGAATCCAGAACAGACGTAAATTCTACACACATAATCCAATCAGAATGCACTTTTGAACAATGGGGATGAAAAATGCCTGTTCAGAATAATAATATGGGTGTACTCTCGAATTGTCGATCAGTTGCCGATCGCATGACTGGATGATATCAGATTAATACCGGAAAATAATTGAGTAAAGGTACCACGCTTCCACGGTTCCTAGTGAACGCTCCGTACTATGGCGCCTCAAGGCCTGGTCATTTCTTAGATTTTCTACTAGTCTCTTGGTGGTGGAATCCCGAGCTTCTACGTTCTGCACGAAGTTCTGAATTCGCTGCGGTCCAGTGAGAAGTGTTCCATGCACTTCTGCTAGCATTTACTCTAGTAGCAGTTAATAGGTTGAGTAAAGTATTTATTGAATCAAATACAATTTCATATCTGCGTTATTTTATTTGTCGTTTGAGGCATCATTGCAGAGATAAGGAGGGATTAATCCGCCGAGAATACACATGGCATTTGATGAGCCGATGATGCAGACAACGACGAGGAGAAGAAGGAGGAGAGCGGCGAGGGTCCTCATGGTGAAGTACAATCGGGAGACGGTTTGATCTGTCTCTCGCAAGACCGCCTTTATAGGATTGATCACAAACCAAAATAGGTCCAACATTTAAAAAGGTGTAGCGACATTAACGTCTCACAAAAGAGCTTTTAAGAAGGACCGCCGTAAAAAGGGGCGAAACGGAGAGCAGCAAATATGTTGTGTTCAGATTTCGTAACGAAGGACGAGTAGTCTTGACAGTTAAGCATATGGTGCAGAAATTATGTGGTGACAGTGCATGTTTAGATACCTAGAAGAAATTTGCACAGAAATTCACGGTTAGATTAGCTAAGAAGATCACCCGCTCTTTAGTAAATATAGAAGGAATTTCGCATCGAAGAATCGATGATGGGCAGAGTATGGCTACCTAGAGTGCATTCGCGCGATACTCTCTTTTCATCTTACTCTTACTCTTCACGACAATTTTATTTCCTGAAAATTCGCTAACGTGAAGACTGGGAAAGGCTGAAGATCACTAGAACAAAACAGCCTTGTTTTGGGTTTGCTTTCCTCCTGTTCCATGATCACATCAAATGTAATCAACACATCTTATCGTCTCCCAAAAACAAGTCTCGCGTCTATTTAACTAGACCCTTAGTCATTATTCGTTCATCGGAACATGGTGTCAATATACGCTATTCTTGCTTTGGCCTTTGTAGTTTATCTTCTCTTCAAGAAGACGTTCCGGAAGGATCTACCACCAGGTTTTTCCCTAAAATAAGTCTAATCTCCAACTGCACATCTCAGGTCCTCCCGCGTTGCCACTTTTGGGCAATGCCCACCAATTCATCGTGGGTCGCCTTCAAGGCAAATCGAATGTCGACGTGATGAGAGAGTGGAAGGCGCTGTACGGAAGCGTCTACACAATGTGGTTGGGTCCTATGCCAGTGGTCATCGTTTGCGACTACAAGACGGCTATGGACGTTTTTGTGAGAAATGGAGAAGATCATGCAGGCAGAGCGAGCGCCTTTGTTTTCCAAAAAGCCAGAGGTTGGGGTGGCTGGGGTTTACTTGCTATATCATCCACCTCTAGAGAACTTGGGACTTGTGTTCACAGACGGTCCCGCCTGGCAAGAACACCGCCGTTTTGCTCTCTTCACGCTTCGAAATTTCGGACTCGGCAGAAACATTATGCAGCAAAGAATTCTCGAAGAGATCAAGTATCGCTTCGAGGCGCTGGACAGAGAAATCGACGATTCTAAACGCGGTTATGTCGAAATTAATCCTACCTACTTCCTTGATCTTCTTATTAGCTCAGTTATCAACAAATTGATTGCCGGATACCGTTATGATGACGTAATGTTAAAAAGTGGATTTTCAATTGTAACACGGAAGTTTAGAGCAATATCGAAGAGTTCAGAAACTTGAAGCACAGCCTCGATATAACCATGGACATTCTGACTCCACTGGACATGATTCTCTTCAACAATTACACCTACGACTTGCCGCTTTTCCGAAAACGTTGGGCTGCGACAACGAAGCCTCAGTTCGATATCATCAATTTGATGAGGAAACAGATCGCTGACAGGTATGGACATTGTATTAGGAGTTATTATTGTACATATAATTTCAGGCGTCAGGCCATAGCTAGCGGCCAGCACCATCTGGACATGGAACTCGGAGGGGACGACTACATCGACGCCTTCTTCATCGAAATGGAAAAGCGAAAACAAAATGGAGAAGACCTCGGCTTCTTCAAAGACGAGTACCTCGCCGCCAATGTAATGGACCTTTGGATTGCCGGAACCGAAACCACGATTTCATCTCTGCTGTGGTGCTTCATCTACATCCTTAATGACGCTCCGATCCAGGAAAAACTGCGGGTGGAGTTCCACAGAATCACGAATGGAAATCGGGAAATCGAACTCACGGACAAGTCTTCCATGCCTTACACAAATGCTGTCATTACGGTATCATTCCACACCGGGGATCGCCTTCATTCACCTATTCAGGAATCACTCCGTTGTGGAAATGTTCTCAACTTCAACCTACTCCACAGAACCACGTGTAAGACGGTCGTGGGAGACTACGTGATCCCAGAGAATGTGTCCATCACTCCCCAAGTCAGTGTTATCATGACGGAAGAGAAGGAGTTTGCCAATCCAAACAAGGTAATCTCAAACGGCGCCGGACACAAACATCAGTACGTGCTTTTAGTTCGACCCGGACAGATACATCAAAAACAAGAACCTCGAAAAACAAATGATCCCGTTCGGAATCGGCAAGCGATCGTGCTTGGGGGAGCGTCTCGCAAGAGCTGAAATGTTCCTGATCCTGTCGAACTTTTTGCAACGATACAAGATATCTATCCCGGAGGGATGCGATCCGCCCTCAATGGAGCAGATCTCACTCGAATCAATGATCAGAAGAGCGCGTCCTTATAAAATGAGAGTTGAGAAAGCGCATTAGAAACATTTCAGTGAAATAATGTATTTTATTGTACATAATAAATATTCGGTGGCGATCAAACTGGTCGTGCGCTCTCAGAAATGATTTGTGTGAGCGGTCGTTCTTGGCCATTGCTGGTCGCCTGAGAGATTCATTCATTGCCCCAGATCCCAAAAGTCATGGAACCCCGGAGAGTCGTAGTTCCACGGTCCTCTTAAGAAGACCGCCACCACCGCGCCGCCACTAGAAGACGAAGAACCATTGAAAGTCTGAAGAGCATGTCGTCAACTGCTTCTATAATGAGATTCCACTGTGCCATACCGCAGAGACTCCTACGGATACGACTCTTCGCCTCCGGATACCCATAAAAACAGATGGGATCAGTGCGTTCGACTTCCACGAGATCACAAGATCCAAAAGCAGGATCTACGGCGTTTTCTATTTCGGATGATACCCTGTATCAAGTGTCGTCTTCCACATCAATTAGTGACATCAGTTCCGCATTCCCTATACATTTTTGCCCGCATTGAGTTGACTCTGAAATATCATCATAAAACCAGTTCTTCAACTATGCCATGCGTCTTAACATCATAACACTCCACTGTGTAGTCTGTAACATTGGGGCGCTCTTATTTTTGGGAGCATGTCTGTGTTATCTATCCTTCACGTTATGCCTGTACACAAATACAAATTACACATATCGAAAGGGACGACATTTCCTGGTGCTTATGTCGAAGGACGAACCGTCGATGATTTAGCCTCCGGTCGAGCTTCAAGACCAAACAGCTTTCGGAACTCCGCTCTGTAAAGAGTGCTTCTGAAGTAGTACACGAAGAAGGGTACTGCTAGATTGATATTGATGAATGTTCCAAGTGGAAGTTCGAGGGTCATGAAGGAGCGATGACTAGAATTCAATTCCTGTACACCTGTACATCTTTTCTCTTACTTTGGTGCCACGAGAAGAACGACTGTGCATCCAAACATCGTCAGCAGCCAGCCGAAGAGATACATGACAATCATCGTGCTCAGAGATCTGTTGATCTTTTGGTAATCAGATGGTGACGCTAAATGAGATTTGATCTCGTGAAAGGTCTCGAAACGAATACTCACCGTTTTTGAGGAGTTTAGAAAGTGAGTAGTATATTCCAACGATTCCAAAGTTTATAATAGATCCAGAGGCAAACCACACATTCTCGGTCACACCTGTTACAGCTTGAGCTATCATGCACAGGGTCTTCTCTTCGGTAAGACTTATATAGGAGAGAACTTTAAAGACTGTACAGTATACCAGGCAAACTAGCAGAATGCCTCCGATATAGAGAGGTTTGTTCAGCATTTTATAGAACTGTGGCCGCTTTGCCGCGAACACTCTGTCCAGAGCGATGAAGAACATCAGGAGAGCGGAGAAGTCCAAGGCTGATATGAAGACGAAGTTAATCTTCCAGCAGGTGCGAAAGGTGACCAACTTTTCAGCGAAGGCGAAGTAGATGAACGGGATATGGGACACCTGCATGATGATGTCGGACACAGCTTGGAAGCCTATGAGAATATTGCAGGGACAGCGCAGCTGTTTTGACCTAAAAGAGTGAAGTAATTGCTAGCACATCGTTCGTGCTCCGTGTTACTTGATAGTGACCAAAAAGATGAGGAAGTTTCCAGTGCAGCCAACGATGGATATGGCAATGAAGATGCTCGACATTACTTTTCCGACGAGAAAGAACGTCGAAAGAGTCACTGCAGGGGTAGCCAACATCTTAAATATATACAACGATAACGATTGAATACGAAGACAACGTTTCCTTCTTCCCGTTGTTCATTATTTCGCCGCCTAGAAAACACCTGGTTTTACGGATTTTATCATTTAATAACGCAATGTTTTCAAAACCTTCCCTTTGAACAAATACCTAAACCAACGGCCAAAACAAACTTCTCAGGACTAGTCCAGTCAAGAAGCGAAGGAGCTCATTGGAATTATTCGATATCTCAAGTGTGCTTTATCACCTAATCACGGCTATCTATCAACAGCGAAAGAAGTCTCAACGATCACTCAACATCACCTGTAAGAAAAAATTTATGAATTTTCAACTTAATGAAAGTCTGTATTGGGTCCAAATGTTGATGAATTTTAAAAAGCTGCCGCGATACCTCTTTGAATTGTCATTTAGCCAATCCCGTTGAAATGCTAAATGTGTTTTGAGTTTGTGGTATTCGACTAATCCGCGAAGATTTCGTTGCCTTGTGATGACTTGAAATGACGTTGCCTTGAAACCATTCAACCCTGCTTCACGTAGTGATTGACAAGTAAATTCAAGTCAGCTCATCAACACCGATAGGTTTACGTTGGTTCAGCACATCGGCAACGATCTGAGGGACGTATATCCCATGCAGATGAGCAGTTGAGGTAGCATCCGTATTTTTGTAACTTCGAAAAGTTTTCATGATTCGGTAGAGAGTAATACGGGAAAGCAGCGGCGAGGTTGACATTAGCGAACGTGCCAAGTGGCATTTCCACGGCCACAAATGTGCACTTACTAAAGGGAGTGCTGAACTTGGATCACAATCTTACCACGTTGGTGAGATTCTGATTGAGATTTTGGCTGTGAATTGTGCCGGCTGTGCAGTATTTGTATGTCTGCGCAAAGTGTCTATCGCCTCCGGTAAAGATAAACGGCAAAATCACTGTTTTTGCACGCGCAGCGGCTTGTCTGTCTAGATAATTGTGCAAGCCGATAATCCCTCGTGACGAACATTACCCAGCGAACAGTCGAGTCACATGATACATTATCCTGGAAAGCCTTCAAGCGATGGTCTTTGTGATATTGAGTGGTACAAGCAAATCAAAAGCGACATAAAATTCTGAGCACAATTCTGATCTTTTTGTGACCAAAATACTCTTATCACTTCTGACGGTTATCGCTGTTGACAAGGGTGTGATCTTCGCGTGTTTAGAGCTGTGCGTCTAAAGTGTCCACCGGTGAGCGCTTTCATAAAAGACGCCATTTGTGAGCGCTGATTTGGGGAGCTAACGGCCATGGCACTCATCTATCTGTTCTTCGCAATTGCTGCTATTCTCTTTTATGTATCCAAAAAATTGGGCAAAGGGCTTCCGCCAGGTGCGGTTACCGTTTTATGGGTTGGACTATTTGGCTCATTTCAGGACCAACCCCGATTCCACTGCTCGGAAATGCACTTCAGTTCATCTATGGCGGACTGCAGGGCAAGACCACAGTTGATGTCATGAGAGAATGGACGAAGAAGTACGGCAAAGTCTATACAGTGTGGATGGGTCCCATGCCCATTGTCCTCATTTGCGATTATCAAATTACCATGGACGCCTTTGTGAAAAACGGGGAGGCACATGCCGGTAGAACTCAGGATTTTGTGTTTACTGAAACTCGTGAAGGTAGATCCAAGGTTAGAGGTTGATTTGATACAGTTCTTGTGTAGGCTACAACGGAGTGGTCTTCAACGACGGAATCGAGTGGCAAGAGCAGCGCCGGTTCTCCCTTCACACCCTTCGGAACTTCGGGGTTGGTCGCAACATCATGCAGGCGAAGATCCTCGAAGAGGCTCAGCATCGATTTGACGTGTTGGATGCGCAGATCGAAGCGAATAATGGCAGAGTGGTCATGAATCCGTCTCCTTTCTTCGACTTGATGATAGGTTCTATTGTGAACAAACTACTTGCTGGCTATCGATACGACGAAGTAGGTGGATTGCTGTTCTCCAGATAAGATAGTACTCCCGTTGCTAGAAGAACATGGACGAGTTCTTCCGCTTCAAGCATAGCATCGACGCGGCTTTCGGAAATTTCACGATGTTCGACACGGCTGTCCTCAATAAGTTCACTTACAATCTGCCTCTTTTCAAGCAAAGATGGGATTTTCTCTGCAAACCCATGCTCGAAGTGAGAAGCTTGATGAAAAGACAAATTAAGGAGAGGTAAATGAGAAGCTATCAGACATGTCAATGAGCTGCTTAGGGTGGATGCTGTTGCCAGTGGGAAGCATGCTCTTGATCTCGACAGCGAGGGAGAAGACTACATCGAAGCCTATTTGATAGAAATGGAGAAACGAAAACAGAGTGGCAAAATGGGCTCTTTCCACCTCGAGTACCTCGCCTCAAATCTCATGGACTTGTGGATGGCTGGCATGGAGACCACCATTTCTACTCTCCTCTGGTCGTTTGTTTTCTTCGTTAATCACCCCGAAACCCAAGAGAAGGTCCGCGATGAAGTGCTGTCCGTCACGAAAGGTAACCGAGACGTCGGGCTGGCCGATAAACCCTCTCTTCCTTACACCAACGCTGTTATTACGGTACGTTCCTTTACGCTCGTTGTCCGACTATAGATTTTATCGATATTAGGAAGTTCTACGCTGCGGAAATGTGCTTAACTTCAATCTCCTTCACAGAACGACAACCGAAACCATCGTAGGAGACTATTTCCTTCCCAAAGGAACCATCATCACATCTCAGCAAAGCGTCATCCTCACTTGGGAAGAACAGTTCAAGGAAGCTCAGAAGGTAACCGAAATTCAACAATCCAATGGAAAGAGATGTTCTTTAGTTCAACCCAGAACGATACCTTGACGATAACAAGCTGGAAAAACAAGTAATTTCCTTCGGTGTTGGCAAGCGGGCCTGTCTTGGAGAAAGTTTGGCGAGGGCTGAGCTATTTTTGGTAGAAGCTGCGCGGCTCCTTCATGGCAATAATGCGGAATTTCAGATCATATCCAACTTCGTGCAAAGGTACAAGATCTCCCCAGCTGACGGCGTTACGCCTCCCTCCATGGAGCAGCTGAATGGCGCCTCGATGACGAAGAGGGTGATTCCATTCGAAGTAGCAGTTGAGAAGGTGATTTAGAGCTGAATGCGGGGATATGTATAATGTGTACAGTGATGATAGCTAATATAATCAACACGTTCGCTTTTCTACAAACCACAAGGCGCAAAAATGTCAGAATCAAGCCAAAATAGTGTTGCACTTCAGTGAATTCTCTCAACCTTGACCGTAAAAGGTCTTGTTCTTTTCAAGGTGCCATCGAGCGCGATCTGTTGCAGTGAAGGAAGATGGCTCCCTTCTGGGACTGATAACTTGTAGTTTTGCATGAAGTTGGTCAGTATCTAGAGGGTCAGGGTTTTTAATCTCGGACCACCGCTTACCAAGAAGATTTCTGCTCTGGCTAGACTCTCCCCCAAACAGGCTCGTTTTCCTACTCCAAATGGAATCACTTGTTGTTCGAGTTTCTTGTTCTCGGACGAAAGATACCGCTCAGGGTCAAACTAAAGCCAGGTTACGATAGAACTGGAGAAACAGTCACCTACCGTATCAGGATTGGGGAACTGTTTGTCATCATTCACGATGGCGCTCAACTGGGCGGTGAGGGTGGTTCCTTTGGGGACCAAGTAGTCGCCCACTATGGTGTCGCATGTGGTTTCGTGAAAGAGGTTGATGTTGAGAATGCATGAGCAGCGAAGAATCTCCGTGATAACGGCGTTGACATAAGGCGCTAAGGTCTTGTCCGTCAGCTCGACGTTTCGGTTTCCTTTTGTGATCGAAAAGACTTCCTTTCTGATCTTCTCCGCAACCTCTGGATTGTGCAAAAGGAATGTGAAGCCCCACAACATGACAGATATTGTGGTGTCCGTTCCAGCTATCCAGAGGTCAAGAAGATTGGCCAGTAGGTTGTCGTCAGTAAACGATCCTGGGTCATCTCCATTTTGTTTGCGTTTATCGGCCTCGATCAGATAAGCGTCGATGTAGTCGTCTCCGCCGTTGTGGACGTCGAGAATCCGCCGTCCAGCTGCTATGTCGGCTTTTCTGAAAATCGTTTTTAGAAAAGGGTAGGCCTTCTACGGTTAAGATGGAAAGCATTCAGAAGTAGTCATTTTTGTGCTCTCGAGACGACTCGAGCGGCCGATTCCCTTTCGCAGAAAGGTCTAAAGGCGATCGGTCGCTGTATAATGTCTAGATGCGGGCACTGTGTTCCTTTTTCAAAGTTGAGAAGCTAATTTACGATCGCTTCCTCAAATCAGACCTCTCCTGCACTTGTCTAACCAGCACACTTCGAATCTCCTCGTTCGGCTTGACCGCCTTAGCCCATCTTTGTTTGAACACAGGCAATTGATAGGTTCTCTCTGAAAAGAGGATGAAGTCTACGGGCGTGAATATGTCCAACACGGCATTAAAACTTCGTTTCATCTTGAGGAACTCGTCCATGTTGCTCTGTAAATCTCAAATGCCCATGTACGGTATCCTCGGTTCACCTCATCGTAGCGGTATCCAGCTACCAATCTGTTGATCACCGATCCGATGAGAAGTTCGAAAAACGGTGCGGGGTTTATGACTGCAGCTTTGCTCTCGCTGTGGGATATCTCCTTGTCCAAAAGATCGAATCGGAAGGCGATCTCGTCGAGTATGATGTGCTGCATGAGGTTCCTCCCGACTCCGAAGTTCCTCAAAGTGTACAGCGTGAATCTTTTCTGTTCCATCCATCCGGGCCCATCCGAGAATATGAGTCCGTGGTTGCCTAAACACCCCCGTTCAGCCGGCGAGAAACGTCTCTCCGACTACCGCCACGGATTTTCCTCATGGCGAAGGAGTCGTGCCGTCCAGCGTGCGCATCTCCGTTCTTCACAAAGGCGTCGATGGTGGTTTGGTAGTCGCAGATGAGGACTGCCGGCAAAGGACCTAGCCAGATGGTGTAGACATTACCGTATTTCTTCTTCCACTCAATTGTCAGGTCGACATTCGATTTGCCTCTCAGCTTTGCAATGAAACAGTGTGGAAGATTTCCGAGGAGGGGGATCGGCGGGGGACCTAGGACTTTTTGTCAAGCGGGTGGTCGGAAGTGCACACCTGGTGGAAGACGTCTCTTTTGTTTTTCGAAGAGGAAGAAGAGAAATAAGAGAACTACTACGATAAGAAAATAAATTGGCGACATGTCTGGACGGCGGTGTTTCTGGCTGTGTAATAGATACCCCCTTTGTCTTATTCATTCGCTTCATTTAACTTACTGTAAATAATTAAGAAAAAACGTGTTCGTTGATACCGCCTCATGTGACTTTTTTAAACATTTCCTAGCATTATAGGGACTTCTTTGTCTTTTCCTATACATCTAATCAAGCCAAGGGTACATGCACAGGCTAGGGCTGCCAAGACGCACTGTATCACAATCTGGAATTCATTATTTTGAGCAACTCAACAAGCAACCGGCATGTATAACAAAAATTTGTGGCATCAAACAGGTAGCAGCGTCTCGAATTCCGCCAGGCGTTGATCGATCGCTCTAAAATGGCACGATTACAACCTAAAGAGAGAGTGCTATGAAATATTAAGAGAAGTTTAAAACGTACATGGCAACACACAAGACAACAACGCGCACAGCGCTTACTCTCTTCTTTTGCGTTTCTCCAGATACTCCAGGGAGAAAGCTTGAATCTTGAAGTGGTCGCACAGCTGTCGTACCTGAAAGAGGAGACCGTCAAGCGCGAACTGTATGAAGTCACTTACCACGCAGATACCGTAATGCACGTGGGCCACCGTAACGAACAGTGCTAGGACGTACAGAACGCTCAGCTCGTCGACGAAGAACGGCTGGAAGAGGCATAGTCCGGAGGCAGCGAGATAAGCAAACAGAGAAACATTGAAGAACTCGGCTCTGGTGCAGGACATCTGACTGATGATGAGCTTGGTGGCGATGTTAGCGAAGACGGTTCCCATGGTCCAGAAGAAGACACGCGGATCTTGCGATATCACGTTCTGGGGAGAGTACTGAGCCCAGGCGACGGACGATACGAAGAGGAAGGAAGGTCCGATCATCGGGTAGATTCGCTCGAAGTTGCTATCGTGTTTTCCAGTCTTTTCCACCTCGTAGGCGATGTACATGTTGTAGACGGACATTGCAAAGGACACGAAGCAGGGACCATAAAAGACCATCTCGAAGCAGTTGGCGAACGTCCAGTCCCCGATGACTTTAAACTGGAACCACTGGAAGCCAACGATCCAAGTGAGCAGATAGAACAGCGCAAGGCCCTGAAAACAACATATAAATGGTTTCAGTTGAAAGGGAGGCTTACATATTGGCTAGCATCATATCCCCATGACAAAAAGAGAACTCCGGTGTTATACTTCTCCCAGTGAGTTACGATGAAGACCAACTGGACGCTGATGAGGATGAGAAGAAGACGGACGAGCGAAACGCTGTACTCTCCTTGTCCGAAAATCGAGAAGATCGTGATGGTGAACGGAACCGTCGACCATGAGTCCAAGCCGTGATCAACTGAAAACAAACAGGTGTGGTAAATTGGATTACAAAACTGGTTACTTGTGTGAAATCATAATGGAGGAGATTGACAAAGCAATGGACCTGTTTTGCGGTACATCAAATTAAGGAATGTTGGAAAAAGGATGCTGAGTGCAGTTCAGATCTCTGAATAGATCCGGAATAGCAGCTACATAACGTTTAGAAATTTGACTCAATTTTGCATGCTGTCGGCATAAAAACTGCAACTAACTCTGCTAATTTCCGCGTTAAAAGAAAAGCACCAAGTCATTACAAGCAAACATCGCCAAAACCGATTAAAAACCGGCCTTTCCGCTGCAAATGAATCAGCAAAGCAAACACACTTACAAAGTTCCCCAGTAGGACCAGAAGCGCCCGTCCTCCTTGCTTGTTTTCCGTCGGTTCCGTCCAGAAGATGCGCCGCGAAGGTGCAAACCGCGCAAACGATCCAAAGCCAATTCGGAAGCGCTCCGGAAACGGGCGAATGGGACGAATTCGAGTCCAGCATGTAGTCCATCGCGCTAACGAGGAAGAAGCAGCCCATGACGAGTGAAGCCCCAGCCAGCGTGAGTACGTTTGGAGCCAGCCATGTTGGATAGAACTGAAAAATCCTAATTTACCACCACATAATTCGAAAAACAACTCACATTAACGAACCAATTCCAGAAAGGATGGGAAATATACACAGCAATCGGACTGGAGTCGATGCAGGAGTACTGAAATGAAGGGACACGTCAAAAATACACATAAAGAGCCTGAACGGTACCTTGTAATTGTCGAAGCCTCTGATCTTCTCCGGGCTGAGATATTTCACGTCGAAGATGCCCATACCGCCGGCGGAATCGAGCAGAGCCTGAGCGGACGAGAATTACTACTTTTGCAGACGAGACTAAACGAGTCAAACACGACTGGGCGGCGCATAACAAAACATAGGAATGAAGGAGCGCTCGGGTGTAAACGTCTGTTCGACATCTGCTCGGAGACGAGAAGCATCTAGACTAGACGACCGCCGCGACTAGTTGACTCTGCATCGCATTGCAAGCAAGCGTCTGTGGTGTAATGGTCAGCATGGTTGCCTTCCAAGCAATCGACAGGGGTTCGATTCCCCTCAGACGCATAAACTTTTGCCAATTGCATTTTCGTTTTTCCGTCACAATAAATATTAAAAAGGTCCAGATGCAATGTAATCTACGGAATAAGCGTGACATGCGACATTGCGCCGAATATTGGCTAGGGAATCAACGGAATTAATCATTAGCAAACGGCCAAATGCATCGCTTTTTATAGCGAAGCCCCTGAATATTTCAAGCGTTTTATACGAATGACGGAGGCATAACACTCTTGTAAGTGACAGTGACACATTCCGGTGACACATAATGCTTAAAAGAAAGCAAAATGGAAGCATATGGGGAAGCCAAACCTAAAGTGGAACAGTTTCTGTAGCGTCCACGGTTATCACCACAATTTTTACGGTCGTTGAACTATTACCAAAAAACGCACTTCTAATACATTTAGAAAGACCTACAGCTGAAAAAACGATCAAATTGAGAAAAATGGTTTTACCAATTCGTGAAGGAGGAACGACAAACCATCTGAATCCCCTATTTGGACTATCCTACGCGTACAGGCAATGAAAACAAGGACAGCGTAGCAATCAAAACAATCATAAGGACAGCGACTGTTTTGACAGATCAACGTTCCTCATGATCATTGATGCTTAGAATCTTAAAGGACACCTAGTATATGCAGGAAACTTGGAGTCCTTTCTGGGAATTTGCATAAAAATCGATAGCTCGTTAACGGGACGAGCACGCGCTCGAGGATCAAAGTGCACACTTGTGGGGAGAAGTGACAAAAGATGGGCCGTTTGCACCACTCACTAGTGCGTTTCCTTTGCGCTGACCCGCAAAATCGTGCGATTGATAGCAGATCAGACAGTCGGAACTGATTAGGGCGCTTGAAGAAGAGGACGGAGACGCCAAAAAGTCGTCCTCGCAACACAATGGCGATTGAAACTGTCAATCAGCGGCTTAGGTGCAGAGGCAAGACGGCGGAACTGCACGAAAAGCTGGGAATGGGGCAGAGTGGACGACGGGTCGATGGGATAACAGCCACGTCGGGACTGGTGGTGGAAGGTACGGTCATTTATATTTGTTTTGTTAAAAGTACACAAAACCTCGATTCGCCAAGGGCGTTCTTCGAAGAATGCCTTAGGGTCAATCGGACATGACATAGCTGCTCTTTGATCTTGATTCCAGGACGTGTTTATCAACCTTGAGCGTTGTTCATTGACACCGACCGGAGAGCGGCTTCTGTTATTTATCGATTCTTCACCGCTCTGCGGTGGTCACAACGTGTTTATGTCGCCCCGATGGAAGGAAGTGACGCCAATATCGACACTTCGCAACTTCTTGCTCTTCAGAAGTTCCAGCTGAACTTCGAATTGGCCCTCAAAGACGCCGCCGTCATTGTGCAGTGTGTGTTTTGCTGCGTGATGGCGCTGCTCCTCTTTCATTTGAACTTAAACAAGTTCACTGTTCACGTTTGGTACTTCGTTCTATCGACGGTCTGCTTTCTGATGCACCACCTAAGAACAAGATTCAGGAATGTTTTCAGCGAGTAATTTGTAACGCAATAAATAGATGTACAGATGTACAAATTGGGCGCTCTTTCACGCTTCTTATCAACACGTGAAGGACGGGGGGAAGGCACTCTACGCTCGAAGCAATGACGCTTTGCGGTTTATCGTTGGCTTGCCTAAAAATAGACGTTTTTGAATGGACGTGAAAGACCATTTTCTTGTTCATCTTTACACTATGTGAAGTGAAGATAGAACGCACCAGCAAGTATCAATCAAACTAGAGGACTTTGTGATCAGAGCTATGCAAGAGGCAGTGCAATGTAACAAATTCTGCAACAAACTAACACAATAGAAACTCAAGGTGCTCATACACTTGTATACTTTATGAAATTTTCATTTCTTTCAGTACCGATAACGTAATTTTATGAGCAAACCTCAGGAGGGGCAAAACAACAGGGCATTCGGTGCAATGCGTGGTGGCTCAATTTCAAGCAGAACTACTGAGACTAAATGGTTAATAGCGTGCACTGTGGAGAGTCCAGCTCCGCCTGATCTTCATAGCGTAGTTTGAAATCGAAGCAATTTCGTGATTTCATCTTTTACGTCGCCACTCTAATGATGTCTTTTGCAGACTTTAGTGGCTTGGCATTCCCAATACGATAAAGAAGTCCACTATTGCTCTTTTCCGAAGCAATTGACTAATAGTACTTATAACTAATGCAATAAGCAGTTCGGCTATTGTTTTTTCAGAAAACAAAAAAAGGGCTGCCCGCTACTGTAGAAATTGGATTCACGAAGCTAGCATTTCCATCCATACCCAACAATGCAGAGGGAGTTGGTACTTGTCGAGTTCTCTGTCGTCATCACGCTAAGCATAATAACTCTAATTCTTCTGGTCGTTATTTTCCGAAAGAAGACACTGACGTCAACATGGAAAACTTGCTCAGCCCTCTGCTTCTTCTTTGGTTCCAATGCCTTCGTCTCTCTTCTAGGCATACTCTTCGCCATTCAGTGGATGCTCTTCGCCAGCAGCATAATTGAAAATGTGGCCGGGAATACAGTACTTCTCGTGGCTGTCGGTCACACCTTCATTCTATCTCAGCATATGAATCACTGCTCGACCATTGGACTCTTTGCCCAGAGGGTCTACTGTCTGCTCTATCCAACGAAATCGGCGACTAAATTTAACTACACTGTTTTCACTATGTTACTCTTTGTTTTCATCGGCGGCTCAACTGGCTTGACCTACGCGAGGATAAGAAGTGTTACGGTTGATGGTAGCCCTGTCCCGGACGGTACGTGAACGTCCAGGAACGACGCTCTATTCCTGTGTTCCAGGCTGCTATTCTTTTAACTGTATGTCGTCAAGTAGCGCCTCAGTTCGAACGCTGTCGAACATCTTCGGAATAGGTCTGACGGCGGCTTCCATGCTGCTTGGCTCACTGATGTTATGCCTCCTGCGAAAGTATAAAAAGAGAAAATCAACGGCGCTGGACAGAAAGGTAAAAAGATGTTACAGGAGTCGAGGGCTTAGATAAAGGAGAAAGGAAGCTGTTGGTAGTGTGTGTAGAAAACGCTTGAGTAACCATTGTACATCCCACTTTACAAACGCTTTAATGTTCAGAACAACAGCTTCGCCCTCTACGTCTTCTATGCACAGTTTGTGTTCGAAACGTTTCCGATGTTGTTCGATATTGGTTTTTCAGTAACTGTAAGTGGTCACAATTCTTTCGATTTTCTAATTGTCTTCAGGCCAATATCAATCTGGGACAGTACATCGGACCATTTGGCTTGGTTGGCGATGCCATTGACAATGCGGTGCAGGTGTTTGTCTACTTGTTCTTAATTAGAAGTCGAAAGAAATCGGTGATTGCGGCAAATCAAATGACATAAATGCGATAAATAGTGGTAAAATTAAAATGAACTAACTTGTTTATCGACAGTGTAGTACTTGAAAATACCCTTTATACCCTTCACAAAGGTCACATTAAGGAATTTTTAGTTATGTAATTGTGCAATTATCCCGTAGGAAGGATATGAGAGATAGAAAAATTCACAGTGTGACGCCCGTTGTGGGATTGGACACAAAAGGACAGGTCTAATTCATGTTTATTGATGTGGCTCCATGACCACGGGCGTATGACGCCATTAAACCTGTCCGAAACGAAAGGCTTCGGTGATGTTCACATTGTTTTCCCTTGGTTTCACAAGTTGCAAATTTCACATATCGCTTCACACAGTAACCAATGCAACGTTAGTTACCTTCCTACATTTAGCTTCTATCCGGAAAGAACTACATTTTTTAGAAAATGTTCACTAATAGCAGCTATCAATTTGCAAACATAGGCCAGGGAAACACGGTCCGCACCCAGAACCTCTGTATCGGAAAACTTCCCTTCTACGATGCCAAAGACACAATCCTGGAATTGAAGGAATTGCCGGCAGCCGGTCCTGGACTGCAGAAGACTCCATCGAAGTTACAGTTCAAATTTGACGTGCATCGGAGCATCCTGAATGGCTTGGCTCGAAGTGAATCGGCGCCACTCCCTCGCATGGAACTCCAACTTCGGTTCTTCTCTGCCGGTAACGCCGCAGTGGAACAGTTCGATTCGTTTCCGCCAAATTGTTCGGTGCATATCGATGGAAAAGCAGTTACACTACCTGTAGGCCCAATTAATTCTAAATCTAATTTTATTAGCACTCATCTTCCAGAACGTGATCCCAACGAACATACCGAAGACTGAGGCAAAACGGCCTTCGCTTCCTGTCAATGTGACCAGCTACGTCAATCTCGCTTTCACCCAGCACAGTCTTACTGTAGAGTGGAGCGGTGATAATCGTTTTTGGGCTGTGGCCATATATCACGTCCAGCATGTGAATTCTGCATTTTTATTCAAGAGATTAGCCGATCGACGATATATGCGACCCCAAAGCGTTACAAAGAAAACGATCATCCAACGTCTAAATGGCGACGACGACGATGGAATTTCGATGGACTCCATGAAGGTCTCTCTTCTCTGTCCTGTAGGTTCCTTCCTTCAGTCGATACTTACTCAGATGTTGGTCATTTCAGCTGAGTCGTACGAGAATGATCATGCCTGCGAAAGGTGCCAACTGCAGCCACCTTCAATGTTTCGACCTGAATTCCTATCTAATGATGAACGAGCGAAGGTCGACGTGGAAATGCCCTATTTGCGATCAAACGTCAACCGCGTACAATTTGGTCAGAGATCAGTAAGTGCAATATTCCGATCCTTTGCTTTACTTCCTTTTAGATACTTTATTGATATACTGCACAAAACGGACTCCTCGACCATCGAAGTCGAGCTTCTTAGAGATGGATCGTGGCGGGTGGTCGAAGTGCGGGTGGAAACATTGTCCGACGAGGAAAATTGCGACGTAATGACGTGCAAGAAGATGTCGTTCCTTTCGAAGCCTCATAATGTCCCTAAAGCGCTTTCCAGCACAACCGAAAACGCACAGTTTGATGTGATCACTTTGGACAGTGACGACGAATACGATGATGATGAAATGATAGCGCCATATGGAGCTCAGACGCACTCAAATCGGTTAGTCAACTAATTTGTAGAGCATTATCTTAAAGAAATCTTTTAAGGACTGTTTATCCGACAACGTCTCAAAATCGTGACATTCCTCTGATTTGTTTGGACGACAGCGATGACGGCCACTATCAGCTTTCTACGTCAACTTCTACGAATATGGCAAGTGGAATGCAAGGCAACTTCGGTGGAACACCCAGCTGGATTCCAATGAATCAAAAGACGGGACCAGCATATCCGTCGATGAATTCCTCTTTTGTGGATCAAAATTCCTCATTCTACAGCGCTCACCCTTGGGGCGTCGAAGTCAATTTACATGCAACGGCTACAACAGCAGTACACCTCCGGATGTCATACGACAACAATATGGATATAACTTCCATGGAAACTATTGAGGCACGCCAGGAACCGACTTTCGTTCGCCACAACGGATCTCACAGACCACTTTGACTTATTTGCTGAACTCCATAAACAACAATGTTCAGCAAAATTCGTACAGCAGTCCAAGGTAGTCTTCGCTCATTATGAATTGGAATGGATTTGAGTTGAGAAATAAATATAAATTAAGCTGGTCAGTTTAAGTAAGAGTTCCTGCCTCCTTGTTATACAGCAGCCAGCAGCCGGCTTTAGATCCCTGTAACTGTGTGTAACAGCCCATAACAACAACAATTTATGGCCAACAAATGCATGAAACAGATGGTCAAACTTCGGACGTTTCAGAACCTAGACCACCCGGCAATGCGAAGCCACAAACACTGGAGAAGATCCGTCACCTGAGGCCAGAAATGACGAAGAAGAGCCCAAAACAGCAAGAGACCCAGAAGACACGCAAGGATCGTATTCTGTTCGCCGACGGTTAGCCGGATCGTCACCAGATGGGAAGAAGAAGGAAGATAATCGGCAGCCAAGTGGGAGCAATCGATGCCTCCGAAAGGAGCCAAGCACTCACAAAAGTGGAAACTGTCCGTCTCATGGCAGATTCCATTATTGTGACACGGCTGGGCGTCGCACATCTGCAAGAAATAACAGTTGTTTCGGAAGATGGAAGGAAACCCACACTTGGACTTCTCGAAGTATAAGAAGTAAAACAAGAAGACGATAAGCAGTACCGGCAGTGTGAAAGTCCCCCGAAATAAGGAAGACTAGCTCGCTCGAGGAAGCTCGACACTGGCAGATCAAACCGTTCAGTGAGGCGACACACCCAAACAATGAGGATGAGAACCAACAACGAACCCATGCGAGCGACGACACATCTGGACCAGATCAGACATCTCAGGGAAGAACAAAGCTCGCCCTCGCTGATAATAATCTCCTGGTGTCGTTTTCTAAGCACTTGGCACATCTTACGTCGTGTTTCGATTAGACGAATACGAGATGAGTGAGAACACAAAAAAGCACCGTATTACAATAATTACTCTAAAAACCGTGTACTGTAATTTCATGCGTGCTCGCATGGTATTATGCAAAGTTGTTATACCGGGTTCAGCTCAGATGGGGATGTGCGAATAGAAAGGTAACTTAGGTCGTTTGAAAACATGGCTGATGTTTTCACACATGCCCCAGCCTATTGGTGCCAGTCCTTGGATATTAGCTTCCGATATTCGTGCTTATTCTGTCTGTATGTGCTCCAACCGTTGCGTGTGGTATTCCATTTCTGGCTGTGACGACAGCCTGTCTCGTGTTCAGGTCGGATTGATGTGGGATGGGATCGATCGTATTTTCAACACTAGCGTGAATCTGCGGATCTGGAAACGAACAGACCACTGCAATCGTCATATAATAGTTACTGTTCGATTAATGTTTTCACACATAAGATAACGCATGTGCCAAACATATGGATTTGATTCAGTTTACCTTGTTTTCGCGCGCGGAGATCAGGAATGGATGATTCTCGTGCTAATTGTGCTCTCATAAAGTCTAATGAAGATACGCTGTTCTTGAAGTCCGCCGCTAAGTTCCATAAGAACTTTGAGCTTGCTCTTCGTGAAGTAAAAAAATGTATGTATGTTATCTTGTGTCTTACGCCGGTTACGGTCATGGCCTTAGAGGTATTTAGTTACCGCTATAATGTTTTTAAAATGATGTTTTACACTATTTGGATTCGATTCGTCTTGGACTACTACCGCAATAAGAAACCAGCGGAATCAACTTTTGTGAACTCTGCTTTAACGTCTATCGTAATGTGTATCGTCATAATAGTGCCTTTGTTCCTTGCAGTCGAGTTTGTCTCTGGTTTCTTTTGAATTTGTGCATTTGACTTATGATCGCGCTTTCATTGTTGTCACACTGTAATAAAGCATTGCTCCTGTCGGATTTCTTTCGCTTAAGGTACGAATTTCAGCAGATTAACATATGCTGAAAATGGATCTTCAACGCCAGTTCCTCGCCGCCGGCTCCAAACTAATCAACAACTTCTCTCAGGCAGTTCAGGACAGTTTCCTCTGTGCCCTACTTCATGTGTCGGTGTTTGTGGTGTTGACCGCGGCTGAAGTTATCTGCCTTTGTCGCGGTGTACACACGAGCTTCTTCTTGTACCAGTTCGGCTTACACAACATAATTCAGGACTACTACGGTAGCACGACTCCAATGGAATTCAGTCTCTGGAAGTGCGTCAACAACCGCGTTTGTTTAGTACTGGCGTGTCTACCTCTCTTTGATCTCTGCAGATTGCTCAATTACCTGCTTGCGTAGAACAACTGTGATGTTTGTTTGAGTTGTATAAATAAATTTATGCAGTGTGCACAAATTATTAATTTTGGGCCTCATTGATTAACGAATTAACTGATGGCGATGCTTTTCGTGTTTTGAACAGCAGTAAACTCCGGGACAATCATCACTTTGATGCAACTAACAGGTAACCACAAGGTCGCAAACACTTTTTATCGTATGTTGATGTTTGAACCTAATCATCCGCCTGCAAACGCCTTCTCGTCCAAGATACCTTTCGCAACAACCTTGATCGCGGAAACATAAACACCTTTTTAGGCTCCCTCATGACACAGTTCTCCCCTTAAAACGCGGCGTTCGCTTTGACCAACTATTGCCTATTGACATCATGAGTGCTCTGAAAGTTCTCTTCTTTGGATGTTTATTTGCTACGCAAGCTGTGGCTCTCATCCCCGACTCCGATCAACACGAACTTGTCCTCAGCGTTCCTAGTAGGCTTGTACCTCTTCACATCTTCTTAGATACGGGGCATTAAGGTAAAGACTCCGAACCCATTTCCTACGGTTCTCTATGCAATGAACTCTCGATTCTTCCGTTGATCCGTGTCGCCCTGGACAACTATTCTGACAACCTGGACATGGCGGCGAGATACATTGCAGATCATCTTCAGTATAAGGGATATTTCCTGGTCCACAGTCAGAAGTTGGATTGTCTCAGTCAGGGAAAGGAGTGGCAGTCGGTGACCAACGGCGATCTCTTTACAGGACGAAGCACATCGGGATGCTATTTTCACGACAACAGAATTTACGTGCTGATTGTCAAATATCAGTGATCACCAACCCTTATTATTCATGAGCTATTGCGAGAAACTCCAATAAATGAGCCAATTACAAGAAATTTCTCTTGCGATCTTCACTACGACTACCGTGTTCTTATTCACAACAAAAAGTAGGGCATCATGATATTTACATTTAACATTTTATTCTCAACTTCGAACACTGCTTCAACGGTGGCTCTCTTCAGCATGAACGATTCCTTGTTTGAAGTTAACGCAAAGTCCTCCAAGAATGCCGCCAAGAGGACCGCACGGGTCGTCGTCGGCGGCAATGAAGTCTGAGACGAAGGCGACCAGGAAGACGAAGAGGACGAAGTGGAAGAACTGCATGGCGGTGGGTGATGGATCCTCGATGATGGGACTACTTTTATGCAGACTCAGAATCGAGAACAGACATGAATCCAGTTCTACACATGGAAGTCATCATAATCCAATCAGAATGCACTTTTGAACAAAAAGTGAAAACTGATCTCTTTAGAATGATAATATTGAAGTACTTTCGAATTTTTGATCAAAAGTTGACGATCGCATGATTAGATGATGTAGGTTTAATGCCGAAAAGAGCAGTAACCGTAACAGTACTACGTTCCGATTGTTACGTTTCTGGTGGGCGCTCGGTTGCCAACGATGCTAAGACGCGTCATGGACTAACCAGTTATCAGTTATATGCCCAATCTGCATTCCTGGCCAGCCGTTGTCACAGCGTATTGTGAATTCACCAGCGCTTTCTGTTGTCCGATTAGATGCCTCGCCGGTGGAATCCTCAATGCCTATGGAGGGGAGCTGCGAGGGACCTCATGGTGAATTACTGTCGCGAGACGTTTTGATCTGTCTCTCGCAAGACCACTTCTATAGCATTCTCTAGAAAGGAACCAGAACAGATGCGAAATTTGAAAAAGCTAAATCAGAAAGTAAAACTACAACGGCGCTCTGTACAACCGGACCCGTTTGTATCTCCATGTGTTTTTACAAGGGAGTGGCCGCATTGGACAACTCAAAGAGTGATCGATCTCAGACATCGGACGAGGATAACGTACTTTTACGTAGCAGTTTTAGTCAATCTAGAATATGCAGAATTATAAGGCAGAACAAACGTGAATCCAGTTCTACACATGGAAGTCATCATGATCCAATCAGAATGCACTTTTAAACAAAAAGTGAGAAGGAATGACAATTCGATAGCGCGGTCTAATTGTGGATAAAAAATCGCTGTTGTTGTCGCTCCACCGCACTTAGTCCTTATTTTGTCTGCTGTCTGAAATCGAACACTCCTCGAATGATTGAATGCGATTGCTGTGGACAAACGACATAGGACCCTCCCTTGTCCACAAGCTGGTCGCTTTTCACTACGCTTTACCGTCGTGATTTTTGCTCTAAAAAGTGTGATTTGATTCATCGCCGTTGTACTTTCCTTCCTTATTTAGCTTTTTCAAATGTCGGACCTATTTTGGTTCCATGGTCATCAAACCTATAAAAGCGGTCTTACGAGAGACAGATCAAACCGTCTCCCGATTGTACTTCACCATGAGGACCCTCGCCGCTCTCCTCCTTCTTCTCCTCGTCGTTGTCTGCATCATCGGCTCATCAAATGCCGCCTGTGGCCCGCTGGGAAGCATAGCCGGCGGAGTTCCATGCCGCCGATACGTCGAAGCCGTCAGCGAACGAAGGTCCGCTTGTAATCTTGGAGGCATCCTTGGAGGAGTTCCTTGCTGATCTCCTTTTGAAGTTGCCGTTGAAGCTGTCGTTGAAACAACTCCAACTATTGCACATCATTTGAAATATGTTTTATATCTCATTCAAAATAAATGACCACGACAAATTGAAGCTATAACCAGGTTTATATAAAATAGACTTGTAGAGAAGTCCTTGCCGAGAGCATCCAAGCGTGAGACCAGTCGAAAAGTCGAAAACAATAGTACTATTGTTGCACAGAGTGGTATTCAAATGTAAATTCAAGCCGTTCTATACGAACACAGAACGAATACAGTTGCTATTTGCACTCCTTGTCCGTCTAACATTTGAACTCTAATACACACTTCTACTAGTCTCGACTCTGCATCAGGGTGCTGGTTCAATACTGTTGCCTTTTTCTCTTCAGTGTCTAGCGGTAGAGATATAGTGGTGTGGAACAGCTTTTAAATACACGAAACTGGCAAACCTATTCTGCGCCATTTTTTGTTTCCATACATTCTGCCATTCAACCTATTTTTCCTCGATTGCACCGAACCTTACAATTTTCGGATCATGGGGGTCTTCAAATGCAATACGGCCAAAATAGGTTACAATCCACTTTTGATCAACAATTCGAAAGTACTTCCATATTGTCGTTCTAAAGAGATCAGTTTTCACTTTTTGTTCAAAAGTGCATTCTGATTGGATTATGATGTCTTCCATGTGTAGAACTGGTTACACGTCTATTCTCGATTCTGCATAAAAGCAGTCCCATGATCGACGATCCATCATCCACCGCCATGCAGTGCCTCCACTTCGTCCTCTTCGTCTTCCTCCTGGTCGCCTTCGTCTCCGACTTCATTGCCGCCGACGACGACCCGTGTGGTCCTCTTGGCGGCATTCTTGGAGGACTTTGCGTTAACTTCAAGCAAGCAATCGTTCCTACAGAAGTCCGACACCGTTGAAGCTCAATTTAGATTTAGAATTTAGCTCAACACAGTTGTTTCCGTTGTTTTTCGTTTCATTAATGTCATGTTATTCTCTACATTATTCGTCAGCTTTTTTCGCATAGGGCTGGATATGCCGTCATAATGAATCTGTCCTCTACGCCAAGTGTTCCTCCTTATGCGACTTAATGCAAAGCAATTATTATCGTTCATTTCAAAAAATCGAACAAATCACAGATTCACAGAATTCTTACTCGCTCGCTATGTACACACTTCAAATGCGCAAAAAGACAAACAAAATCGGGATTCTATCGAAAACATGGGTTCACCGTACTATAAAATCTGTTCTTCTTCGTATTTACACAAATCGAGGCAAGAGGGGAAATGTCGCATTCAGTTAGATGTGCACGTGGAGACGAGTAGTTTGAGCTCTTGGGCTGCATGAGAAACCGCTACGATACTGTTGACCATGGTCTGAATGGCGGAAACCAGGGGATACTGAAATGGCGGACGTAACTAGAAGAGCATCGCGGAAAGAGGAGTTACCTGATCAGCAGCCGCTTTCGTAGCTGAAACGCACTTCTTGAGGTTGTCGCAGAGACGGTCGGCGCTGAGTCGCACCTCCCGAGAGAGCGTTCCTGCGCTCAGGCACTGGGCGACATTGTCGCCAATGTAAATTAGTTTGTGTGCTTCGAGAATGATCTGAAAACGAGATGTTCCTTAGCTTCCCACAGCCATCTCATCCACTTACAAGCTTCCCGCGCTGCACGAACTCTCTCGGTGGTTTGCTGCCCACCACGGCCAAAAAGTCTTCGATGGCTTTTGAAAGATTCGATGTGTGCGATTCAATTTGAGGCACGTAGAATTCGAGAAGTTGCCGATCGTCCGGGGAGAGCGATCTGATGAACTCCTTCGTGATCGTGCTCGGGATGCGAGGCTTTTTCGTGAGACGATCGTCAACCCCGACCAGGGCATAGTCCTACACACCCTCTTTTACGACATCATAATGCGCCTGCAGTACCTGATAGATACTGTCCCGTTCGCTCACTACCGACTCCAAGTCGTCCTCTTCGAACACTACTCCCATATCGGGCTGTGCTGGCGTCTTCTTGAGGGTTCCCACCTCATCAGCGAAGGTCACCGATCGCTTTTCGGCATTTGACGACACCGAAGGAGCGTAGTCGATCATGGAGTTGGCTGTAGAGGCAGTGGACGTGCCGGAAAGCCGTTTGGCACTCGACGAAGACGACTCATATCCATCGCGAGGGGTGAGGAAGAACGGATTCGGACTTTCTCTCGCTGTGTAGATGTTTCTTGAGGTGAGAGGAAGGAAGGTGACCATGGAAGAAGAGGTCGTCTGCCTGACCCAGTCGAGAAGTCGCCGCGCGTCTTGAGGGAGCTGCTTGATCAGAGCGACGAACTGATCGAGCGAGTCGTTTCCGTGAGTGTTCGGGGCTCTGGCGAGGGAAGCCAAGGTCCACTTTGTGTTTTCGAGGGTGTCTTGGAGACGGTGCACAAGGGCTTGGGCGCTTCGAAGGGGGACCAATACTCTCTGGAGTTCGTTGAATTTCGGACTCGATCGGCTGACGGAGATGCGGGCGGACGCGTCGACCAGTTCGTCCAGCGAACTCACGATGATCGCCACGGTGTCACGGATGTGCTCCAGGTTCGCGGCCAGAATGTGCGTTTGGCGCCAGGCTCGAGGGGCGGTGAACTGGAAAAGGACTTCTTGGTTAGCAGTTCCAAGGTTTGAGCTCACCCTGTCCATCTTCACCGCATTCATGTCGATGACTTTGAGACAATCGCCCATCTGATGGAGAAGCTCCGATCGTGCCTTGCTTGATTCATCGTGTTCGACGTTCGCGTTGAAATCGCTACAAAGGGACGGAGTCATTAAAAGCGGCAAACAGCGTAAAGGCCAACAAAAAGTGTTGCAGTTCCCTGAGTGCGTCGTCAAAAACCTGCCGCCACATTTTAGGTCGCGGTGGCAAATTTCGCGCACGCGTTTTGCACCGCTCGATTTGCCCTCATTCATCGTTTAATTTGCATATACAAATTGAGTTACCGGTTGCTGGCGGAGCTAGGGCGTCGCGCTGTTGTCGCCGTCGTCGTCGGAGTCGTCGGGCGGAAATGCGCTCGGGGCAGAGGGTTGTCGTATGTGGAGTCGGAAGAAAGCGATCCGCGGTCCACTGAAGATGATGACGCAACGCTGGATCGCTGAAAGAATTGTGTTTTACATTGATAAGTATTTTGTTGTTTCTATATAAACAGGGTGCCAAGCAGCATTTAATGATCGGTCTGCCTAAGGACCCCATTCGAAACGGCATGCATCACTCATATCTAATATCTTACATGACTTCAGTTCTCATAGACTATTGTTCCTCATGCTCTGTTCCAGCATCGTTCACCCTCACCTGGATGGTGCTCGATCCCACATTGTCGTCTTCGTTGGAATCAGAGGCGTCAGCGACGATTCCAGAGGAGGTGGGCGAGTCGGACGACGGCGATGAGTAGTCCCCTCCGGTGGTGCTCAAGGAGATCGTCGGAGGCGCCGACAGGGGAGTCGATACGGTATGTGGTTTCCGCTGCATTGTCGAATTGGTCGTCGTCGGATTTCCTATAATGTACGGTAGCTGAGCACAATATGGAAGCGGCGACGACGCGTCGCGTCATCGACTTCCGACAAACGAACGCCGGAGGCGCGTTGCGCAAACAGCGCACAATGCATTCCATTCATCAAATCGAAATGCAATATTTGTAAGGGATTGTTGTTTAGTATTTGGGACAAGATGAAAGACATACGAAAGATTATGAGGTGGGAATCAAACTTGTTTACGACATATCGCCGCCAGGTGGTAATGAAATCGGCCTGGGAAGCGATCGGAAGAGGAAGAGCAAAAGGGTTGTGGCGAAGCCATAAAAACAAGTTTCTGATTTCCTATCGGTTACGCCGTATTGGGTAAGGTTGCCTCTGATGATGGGCATGACCGCTAAATTTGGGTGCTTGTAGCAGTGACGCTTTTGGGGGCGAGTGGGTACATCTACATTGCGGTGTTGATGCTATATCTCCTGTGGGTGAAACTGAAACTGAATCGTGCATTACTCAGGAACAGTACATTATAAAGAGAGCAGGAACGGTCACTCGTGAGTTGTATGTGATTCTCTCTGTGCTTCACCATATGAGTCACAATGTCTCAAAACCGTCAGTAGTGACACAGAAAGAATCGCTCATGAATCAGCAGTACTGAATCACACTTAATCACACACACTAATTGTTCTGTTTTAGACTCCTGCTTACATTTTAGCAGACCACATAAGATTTAACTTAAAAATCGCAAATAAAAAATTTGAGACACAGCATGTGTCATATACGTATGACCCTGATCTCAGGGCCTAAGAGAGGGCCCGATTGCACAGAATTGTTTGACACTCAATAAAATGACTTTTATAAGCCAGCGATAGTCAACGTTCACTACACACCTTAGCGACGATCATTACACTATCTTAGAAGAACACGAATGCTCACTTCGACAACAATATGTTTTGTATTCATTTTGTCCCAACGATAATCAAATGAACTAATCGACTTACCCAGCATCTCGAGGTTCCGAATCGCCTCGTTGACTGCGTCCTCCGCCTCCTCTCGGCTTCGCGTTTTTCTCGCCTGCGACGGCCTCTTGATGGTTGCATAGTCGTCCACCGTCGAGTTTCCGTCGTTTTCGTCGGCATTCTTCACGCAATTCGCCGCGGCCCCAAAGTGTCCAAAGTATTTCCGCTGCGGAGGGTTAGGCGGCGGACTGACACGTCCACTGCTAAAACACCAAACCATAACTGAATCGGGTGTTTAATGGGGTCGGCTGGCGTGTGCGTGGATTGTTCGATGAGGAGCCCCTTGTGGGTTGAGATTGGATTGGATTTGTCAGGGGAGGAGGAGGAGCCAGGCACGCTGGTGGTGGCCGTCGTAAAAAAAGGGAAGTAAATATAATAAATTCTACAAAGTGACTCGTTCGCTGAGATCACATTAATCTGAAAAACGAATAATTCCGCAAGACAAAGGTGTTGGCGAGGGGCGCTCGTGCGCTTTAATGACGGGTGGACGGAGCGGAAAAAAGGGAATCGCGAAGTAATTAGTGGGGGAGAGGAGAAGAAGAAGATGTCGCGCGACCGTGTTCGCCGCCGGATTAATGAGAGACTAATACAAAAGTGCGCGGCTGGGATTAGGAAGAGGACTGGATTGAGCGAATGTTTCCGTTTGTTTCTGGGCAAACATTTCATAAAAAATATGACGAACAGAGTGTCAACATGACGGGCTGTAAAAATGGTCGTCAACGTGGAAAAATGGTTTCCAGAAAGAGAATGACAATGACAATCAACGACAATCTTTTGGAAAAAACATGTTTGTTGGAACGTTTGATTGTTGTGATATTTTATGTGTTTACATCAAAGATGGTATAAACCATCTGCAGAGGAATAATGATGGTGATTGCTGTGATGCTTCAAACGGAAAAACAGGACCAAACAGTCTCGTACCTCAATAAAAAATAAAAAAAAACCACGTGAAAAAAAAGGGTCCTGGGATAATTTGTCCCATCCCTCACCGGTCGAAATATTCATCAAAACAGTAACCTTTTTGAAATGCAACTTTTACCATTCGATTCTCATTCCATTTGGGTGCCGTTCATATAAGTTCAGAACCACCGCCATGTGAATATGGGTAACAATTGTTGTTAGAGAACTGCTCAAAAATATGAAAGAAATATTTGAAAATTCAACCAAATAGAAAGGAAAAGCGAAAAGAAAATTGCAAACGGGCTGAAATCAGAGATAGGTGTGCAGATTTCAGTTGGACTATAGTGCTCTTTTCACGAATGAGGGAGGTGGGCGATAAGTGCTGAAAAAACCGACGATCGATGAAGGGTTCGAATTTCACTTTTTCATGAATAAATAAGCGTTCGAGTCATTTTATCTCTTAATGCTCGTATCATATCCGAATCGGAAAAGCAGAAGCTTATAAAACGTTCTCGAAAAATGTGACCGTTAGATTCAAATATTCAATTCTTTTGAATTGATAGTACAGTTTGGTATGTCAAACATGACGTCTGTATATCGAGGCGTACACAACCATTCTTATGAGATACCCTTCACAGAAAGGTAAAAAAATACGGCAGAGGTTCGAGAACAAGAAGAACTGTAATGCAGCTGCCATGCTAACTGATAGCATTATATACTAAGGGTAGAGACCGATTTCTCTCAACTGTACACAGCCGCTCAAAATGAACGCATTCCTTAGGAGCGGGCAGCAGTTCGAGGTCACCGCAGCGTAATTCCCATACGCAATTCAATCGCATAGCTCAGGGGTTAACCGACGAGAGCGAACGGATTGTTTTAAGACGAAACCCCGATCAATCCATCTCTCGCGCGTCCTTCGATTGATAGATAGATCGCCGTCGTCCGTGTCGCGCTCCCAATCAAAACATTTCCACCCATCGCCGCACCTCCTCCGGGCTACTCGGTGACGGCGCCATCGCGCACACCCCTAATAGACATATTTATAGTGGTTGGAGGACAAATCGCTTTCCGCGAAAACAAAACATCGGCCGCTATCGCGCACCGTTATGTGTGCGCGCGCCTATTTGGACTAATTATGCACGAGTGGGGAAGCGCCTGAATGGAACAATAATATTTCCGTTGAAGAAGCAGATGGGGAAGTGGTTGAAGGGCGTGCAGGAGAAGAGGGAATGAGACGGAAGAAGTTGAATGGGGGACATCAGAGGCTGGCGATTCCATAGAAAGTTCATCTTGATAGAAGGGAAGCGACACGCTTTGTGGTGCCGATGGAAGCAAGGAATGCAAAAGGAGATATTCTTTGCAAAATATTGAAGCAAAAGGATTTGCAATTGAATGCAACACAGAAGGCCTAAGGAAGATTGAGAAAGATGAGGGCAGCATCGAAAGTGTGTTCTAAAGGACCAAGTAATGATCAAATAAAATTTTTAAGCAGCTGTGATAGCTTGTATATAAAAAATATATGTGATATAAAAAATTTCCAAAAATTGAAAATTATACGAAATAATAACAACATTAAAATAAGAGAAGATAGAGAAAAAGAATGAAAAATTATTTTGCCTAGATTACCCTACTGTGAAAAGGACAAGGATACCAGGACAAGGACAACATATTAAGTGTGTCTTAAAGGACTGAGTATTGAACAAGTAAAATGTGTAGAGCAGTGAAAGCTTCTGACACAAAAAAATTTCAAAAATTGAAAATTATACGAAAAAAATAACAACATTAAAATAAGAGAAGATAGAGCAAAAGACTGACAAATTATTTAATAAATTAAATGAAAAATATTATGTAATGAAATGACGGTAATCTAGGTGAAATGATGAATAATTATTTTTCCTAGATTACCGTACTACGAGAGTGGTAAGTTGTAGTGAAGCTGTGCTTGGTGAGGTGAAGGGTAGGTATGAAATTTTGATGTGAATAATAGCGGCGGGATAGTTAGGAGGATCTGAGTCAAACTGTTGTAATTATCTAACAAAGTGATTCTTGATATGAAAGCATAGAATGGTTAAAAGACGCAGAAATGGATTCATCATAGATTGAAGGAATAGACTAATATTCGACGGTTGAATACAGCAAAGTGTACGAGATTTCAATGCCGTCCGCAAAGTTTCTCATTCCCATCACTTGAATTCACGAAAGGTATGGTCGGAATGAACCAAGGTCACTGGCTCAGACTCATCAGTTATCCTGTTTTAATTGCGGTATCTCGAAAAAGACAGAAGCTGCTGAAAGTGCATGAAATCTCGAACGATTGTTGCCTTTTCGCGACACCATTAACCAGGGATTAACAACCGAAAAAGATCGGAAAAGTGTTGTGGAGACAAATTGAAATAAATCCGATAGAGCTTTGATAGTGACTTTTCTTCGATTGCCGTCAATCTTCCAGTGCCCTCTCAACTTAGACGTCCTCCTCCCCTGGGGCCGCAACGTTTGATGTCAAGTAGGGGACAAACAACTGACCTTTGCGTTCTGCGGACCGGGCCCGGCATTTCCTTTCTCTCCGTAGGGCGCACATTTTGGGTTTTCTGAAAGGATGGCGTTTATCGGTAAATAATATGGAACCGAAGGTAATTAAGCGCCTCGAATTCCCGTCATTCCTTTGATCTTTGTCGGTGCGGGGAGCCATAAAATTCCCCGCATGCCCATCGCTCGAAATAGTCACATCGCATCAGGGAAAACGATGCCCGAAGCGTTGCGATCCCGCAATAGGGGGTAAGGGAAATTGCGGAAAGTGATACGGAAGAAGGTTGGGAAAGACTGTTGGAAAGTGAATAAGGGATGCGGAAAGCGGGCCATACTTCTGTAACACAGACTCTGCTTTTGATTTTTGACATTCAATCACTTCTGCATTGAACACAAGCAATTTGGAGTACAATTCATGGCCTATGAGTTGTGCCACACGGACTTGCGTCACAGTGGGTAGTGAGTTACATAAGTGTTTAGGCAAACGCGTGCTCTTTCGAGGACATCTGGACTTTATTTCTGACACAGATACTCCAGCATGCGAGCGCCAATATCAGCTGGGTATTTCTGCCACTAAACGACACTCGTCTCCCTATGCATATGCATTTTTGTTGTTTAAGAAATCGGACTAGAACCTCCCGGTAGTGCTTTGTTTATAATGGCTACACATGCCCACCATCCAGATCATAAAGTATAAAACTTACTCCTTCCACCTTGATCGGTATATTTCTAACGACGCCCGTCGAGGGCGGATCGAATCCGCATTCTCCATCGGAGTACCGTCGCCTCTGCGAACCGTAGTGGTGGTTCATGAATCGCTCGGAGGGGGTGATCGGAAAGAGTCGTTCCATTCCGTCGGTTCCTGAATCGCGACAATTGAGAATAAACTGACTCTGAGGCTGTCGGTAATCGATGGGTATTCCAGTCGTTATCAGTGCGCCGCTCACGTCTGGTCTATAAAAACGCGGTCGGCGCGTGTGGATGCTGCCTTGCTTCAAAACATATGGGGAGAGGGGCGTTGTGGATGTACGAGAGATGTCGCGGTTAAAGTGCACTTTTTATTTGCGGCCATCAAGAATGCTACTGTCTTATGATCGCTTTCCGGCGCTGGTTGCGCATTGGGGCATTCCGCTGGCTTTGATGGCAACTTTCGCTACAAAAACGAACAAATTTACGACTCTACGCACTTTTTATCGAGCAGAAGAATTTGATAAAAGTACGGCTAGGATCGAAAACAAAAGGCCCACCATTACTGAAGAGCATCGATGGAAGCTCCTCTCTCAAGAAGGTCGATTTGAAGAAGGGATCATTGTCGAATCCACGGTCAAAGGTGGTCGGTTCGTATTTTCGGAACATAAAAGCCTGAAAATAGGTTTTTGCACATCACTACGTGAGCGCACAATCGGCTAAAAAGCGCCGCGCGTCAAAGAGTCGGGCAACAAAGTGGCTTAAGAGGCTTAGGACCGCCGTCGACTGTATCTAAGTAGCGGCGGATTAGGGAAGAAGCGCGCCGCGCTACAAGCGGAGGACAAGCGACCGGAATTCCGGAGTCAACAATCCAATCGAACGACCTGAGAAAGCGGTGTTTGTCCAATCGATCATGGGCGACCGATTCGGAAACGACCGAACAACGAGCGTCTTCGAAGGTGTTGGGATGAGTCAGCGAATGATAAGAAGGTGGCTGTCACAAAAAGTCATGACAAAGCATGGAAGACAAACAGGCGATGGGAAGTGGGTGCAAGACGTGGTCAGTGAACTTTCCTATCCTGCCCAGAACCAGATTACTTCGAAGATTAACTTTAATAGACTTGAAGGAGTCCGCTGGTCTGTAGAATACAAAAAAAGGAATATGAAAATCATGGAATCATGGAACTGTCGAATCATATAAACTATTCTAACTGCCGAAATCGAAGGAACATCTCTTGCGATGGCAACGGCAGTCGACCGCTGGGCCTCCGAAATATGAAGAATGGCCATAATACATTCGATTTTAAACGAGAAAACTCTCGATAAAAGGAACGCTAGAAAGGGATGGAATGTTCCATTTCTGAAAGGGACAGACGCTGACTCAGGGCTTCCGTCGGATTGAGAAGCGACATTTTCCAGTAGCCTGACTGGAATTCGGACTCTACAGGGGGTGCACCAAAAATGCGTAGTGCTAACAGTCCTAACTGAACCGGCTTCTATCACAGCGAAGTTGCGTGACACTGCATATGTGCATCTGGTAGCGTTTATCATGAATAAACCAGCAGTCAAATCCTAAGGAACCATTTTTGAGATGCTTGTTTGGATACTGACAGTGAGTCAAAAGGATGCTTGGAGGAAATCTACTGATCAAACCACTTTGCGAACAGCTCAGCAAACCAAAACCGTAGGAATGGTCAAAAACGAACTGTTATGTAATGCCTGGAAAACGCGTCGATCGAATGCCCCCGTTTAGCAAATCAAATGGAGACCATGGCGAGCATGTACGAACGGAAATGTTTTAAATTAAAGAGCCACACGATGCGTCATCGAACAAATGTCAACGTCCCACACGGACACCTCCAAGCACCTCTTCGGAACTGCAATCGTTTTAAAAAGCGAATGACTGATGACAGTCGCACACTATTCCTGAGGGGCGAAGCAGCCGATCGAATGGAAAAAGAGGAAATGGATCGCGGCCAGTGGTCGGCAAAAGTCGCGCTCTGCCACAGGAATGAATCACTTCCCACACAAATTGTGTTGGCGAGACAGTTCGCGAAAAAAGGCTAAAATACGATTTAGTGTAAAAGAGGCTTAGGCGGCTTTTGTAGGGGCAGCGTTTGGACGCAGAAGTTTGGATAGTGAAGGTCGGTCGGATCAAGGTCGGGTGGCGAAGAGAAAACATTATGATTGGAACGATGTGCGAGGCGGACTGTAATGAAAACAAAATGTTTGAAAGGGGGGAGTGTGTCGAAGACTAAATAGACTCGTCAGGGCTCACGAAGCATGAAAGGTCGCTCAAGAAAACAGATCCGATCATCAAGGGGAATATGTAACTGAATAGAGTTTCTTTTTAATGTTTAGAACGGCACGCTCACAAACAAAGCTAGTTCCCAGAGAAGCGAAACGGAGAGAAAGAACTGCTCTGTTGGTATGGATCGTCCACTGAAGAGACAGTCACATAGGTGAATCGGATGGAGGAGATAAGTGTATCATTCATAACAGCGCATGGGTGAATGGATTTGTACTTTTATCGATGTTAGGACGTGTTTGTCTCAGCGAAAACAACACTGTAAAAAGATTTTACTGTTATAAAAGATGTCGAGAAAGAACTAAAGAATTTCATTAATATTTAATAAAAAAAAATTTTTATTTACCGCCATGATACGAGCCGCGGTCAACTGTCAACTAATACGCTTGCCATTATTACAGTTATGGCTGGCAAGATTCGAAAAAGACTTCGGGATTATGTGGCTCAAAAGGAAAGACATGAGTGATGTAATGATAGCTCAATAACTAATTAACAACAACAGATTAATCTGATCTTTTATAAAGAAAAAATTTTGATCTATTGATATTAATCAGCTCTTAAGTAATGCGCTATTATTGTGCCATTACCACATGCATGGCTGATTCGAAAAAGACTTTCGAATGAAATTAAGTGATTTAAGTGAGTTGTAGATGTGTAATGCAAAAATGTCATTCCTTTTTGAAAAAAACGTCAACGAAATGGCAACGCTCTATAGCAGCGGATGTTCAAGCAGTGATAGTGAGGTTAAAGAATCAAATAAAAAGAAATTGGCAATGGCAACAAGGCAGTTCTACCTTTTAGAAGGAACGAATATTCGTGATCAAATACCATGAAATGACCAGTCCAGCCGGTACGTGGTGTCATTATAACCGACGAAGTCCACTCATCATCTCGCCTCGCATGACGAATCTCTCATCCGCGCTCAGTACACAATTAACCCAGAAGGTTAAGTCGTAAATTCCCAAACGCTCTGCCGCTCTCGCCCGCTGCGTGACCGCAACAACACAACCTTTTAGATGACACATCGAATCGTCCGCGAATAACCTTGCAGAAGCTAAGCCCGCGCACCCCTGACCGTCTCTGTCCGGCGAAGATGGTTGATCGACACACCCATCAACCTAAATGCGTCCCTCTTCTCTTAGTCATTTCATTTGTGCGCCGCGTGAGTGGGTGGCTTTAATGGCGGAAAACTTAAATTGACGACGTTTTTGCGGAAGAAAAAGGGGAACACGGAAGAAAACGGAGAATTCGCTGCACGCCGATATCAGAGACCAAGAAGAGAGACCTTTAAAAACCAGGGTAATCTGACAAAAATCGCTACTTTGGCGTCCTTGTCAGCCTAAAAAGAGCGCGCGAACGCGAGGCGCTCCTACAAAAACGTAATTGCCACGAATGACAATTCCAACTCAAGCGTAAATCTTCCTTTCTTCCTCGCGCGCGCCAAAGTGCACTGACTTAATTGCCTCGATCTCGTTTGAGTCACGACTGTTCAGAACTCAGCAGTATAAGCACTGTCTTGAAGGGACATAATTGGTTATCAGCTCAGAAATAAGAAGAACGAAGCCATATCAAATGAAGCGTAATGTTTGAAGGACCCAGAACTAGAAAGCTAGAAATCAGCTAAATCAGACTTAATTAAAATTAGGAGTTTTGAAGTGATAATTCTTTGTTGTTTGAGGCAAAGGACCGTTAGGAAAAGCTCGGAGACGGAGTAGGAACTAAACGTGCTCCATATCATCATCAAAAAGCAGCGCCTCGGCGAACATCGACATCGAGAAGCTGGAGAAGTGTAGGAAGAACGAACATCGAAAGAGAAAAACATATAAAGAGGCCTTTGAATCTGAAGCTGAAGACGAGACGTGTTGAAGCGAAAAATTACTGCTATCACCGCTGCGCATCACTTTAAAAGGTCCCGAATTCCACAGCGATAAATCATTCGAAAAATTCAGGGAAAAGTTCCTCCGAAACCGGAATGCTATCAAGAGTTTAGGAACTTGCTTTAGCTTCAGCTTTAGAAGCTTTAGAAACTTTTCTCCTGACATAGAGACGCAAAATAAATATATTATACAATATGAAAAGCTATTCAGAATTCAGAGCAAGCAGATTAAAAGAAGCGCTGATAGACTTGACTTGGCTGCTTTGAAAGTTAGGCTTTTATGAACAAGCGTTATAAATGAACCACACAAGGAATTGATTGGGAAAAGGAATCGTAAGCCGTATCTACAAAAATTGAACTACAAAATATGGTAATAGCATAATAGACGAAGTTATGTGAAATGATGGATAAGAGCAAATTCCTTTGTTGTTCCTTTATGAAACAGTTCGTAGTCCACCCTAGAAATTATTGCGTTTATAGCGCAACAAAAGTTAATTTGAATCTGCCACTTCTTCTATAAGAATCAAGATATACTCAAGAGCACAAGATGAAAACATGAAAGAAAGGAACTCGCAGTTCTGTCAAATTCAGAACAAAGTACTCGCGAGTTTTTACACTGTTGTGTTGAGAGACAGCCTACTTCCGGACAGACGGTTCTACGACGACCATACCACTAATACCGATCATCAAAACAAACACACAAGGAAGAGCGTGCTTTTACTAATCGAATTAAAGTAATCATCAATCGATTGTGATTCAATAACATTCACAAGAGGGGCGAAAATGCAATGGATATTACTTGTAAAGTGGCGTCTCTGGGTTGTCAACAAACGGCATTCAAATCTGCTACTTCTTTTATGGGAATCCAGATATTTCAGAGAACAAGAAAAACAGAGCTAATCAAGATAATAATCGTACACACATCAACGACCAGGATAATTGGAATAATTCGCAAAAGCAGAAGGAGACACACCCTCACGCCCCAAACGCCATTGACATAATCAAACCTAAAGCGATCGCCCTAACCATTCCGCGTCGATTTGCATCAACCGCCTCATAAATATCAATTAGCGCCACGAGTGTGATCGGAATCGAATAGCTAACCCGTCCTTCCCGGGCGGCGGCTGTAAACAAAGAGCAGCCAAGTTTCAAACCTGTTGCGGCGCCGGCGTCACAAAGGACGCCCAAAGACGTCTTCGTTAAGGCTGTCTTCGTCGCTGATTCACCGATCGATCGCCTTGCAATCGATCAGCTCGCGCGCGAGTGTTTGTCATTTAGCCGCGGCGACTCAAGACGCGCAGCCTAATTAACACTTTAGCTGAAGAAAGAGACACCGAAAACTGGATGCAAGTGGCTAACAATGGCCGACGGACGAAAAGAAGATATGGTCGAGAAATAAACAGAGCGTCATCTGTCGCTACGGCGATTTTTTTGTGAATTCGCGCAAAACGGAGCCTCCGTTGTTGAGGGGCTGAGGGGAAGACGGATGACAAATCGCTAAGAAATTTCAATTAACCACCTCGTTCGCCTCCGACTCGGCGTTTTCGTTCTGCCGCCGAGTGCTCCGCTCGTAAATTATGTTAGATCGGCGCGGATGTGATCGAATAAATCATCGCGATGGTGTTGTTTGAGAGCATCTTAGAATGCGTGTAAAAAGTGACTAATTGGAGTCGTTTCAAGCCGTTCCGTATCGGGTTCGGGAATGGGTTTGCAGCGGAGACGAGAGTGGAACTGATGGATCTCCGTCTTCCTTGCAAGGCGTTCTTTTCCACAGGTGAAAGAAAATATTTTTTCTCTTGCTCGAAGCGGTCCAAAGGCACCGCTCACAGAAAACAATTTAAGCTCATTTGTCACAAAAGAAATTAATTTGGACCGCTCATTCCGAACTCCGGCATAAAATTCTGAAACGGTCTGAGGACACTCCACCACCGAAGACGACTTCCGGACCAAGGACGCATATCTTCGAAGCAGATGTGAGCTCTAAACCCACCACCCCTTGCGCCGTAAACGTCCTAGGAAGAAGAAGTTTTGTCGCCATTTCTGGAGGTTCGACGATTCAACGAGAAGAAGAAGATCGACGTCAATGGCGTCGTCAATGCACCCAATGCCTTTCGTAACGCCATTTATTCCATAAACGGTAAGAATGGCTAATGATAATTATCTTGGTGTTATTTTGAGCTTTAAGTAAAAAATACAACAAAAATGGTTGATACGTTTTGGGTGATTTTTCGACATTCGGATTAAGGTTCAGGTTCTCTCCTAGAGCGATGTGGAACAATTGACAAATGCAAAATATAACATATCTTTGTTTCAGATCATGGCTGGAGGAATAAATTTAAATTCAGAGCCATTCAGAGAATTGTGCTTTCGACCTCTTGAACAAATTAGCGACAATAGAAAAGAGAAAAAGACAAAAACTGATAAAAGTGGTGGTAAACTAGAAGATTAAGAAAAACGCCTATCAAGATCAGTGCTGAATATCAATCGCAAGGCATCTGAGATTAACGAGGTGTCGAACGGTAGAGACCCGTACATTCAAATCTGTGGAATTAGGCATCCAAAATCCGGCGTGGGCGTACAATCATCGACCGGAGTCATAAAAGGCCGTGAAAGAATTATTCGAGGCCGCGACGGTGACCACAGAAATGGTCTTGTTCTGTTTGACTTTCACAGCCGAAATCGCATCAGAACAAACAAAGATTCGATGAGGACGGAGAGCTAACGTGGGCGCCCCCCACTCTATTCCTGTTCGCGGCGATGATTTTAAGAAAATGACTCACATTATCGAAGGGCTCTGACCGGAACATCTTCTTGTGCTGCTGGACAAGAATTCGAAGAAGAAGAAGAGGTAAACAGGAGGTAATCGAAAAACACACTCGTTCGAAGTAAATACAGTCGTTCTGAAATCGTGGTGGCTATGAGACAAGGGAAGAAACAAACAACGAGGAACGCTAATTGGCGGCTACGCCACAAGGAAAACGCAAAAAAACACGACGGACAGGTGTTTAACATAAAAGTTAACGTGTTCGGCAGCTGGAATGCGACCGCTAAGCGTTCCTGGAGCATCACGCGCACAATTCGCTCTTCTCATTTTATTGCCTTCTGTGGCATCCAATCGTTTTCTGATGGAAATAATCGAAAACATTGCGCACCGCATTATGACGTAATGAAAACCGTCTCGAATACAATCACACGGCCTTGAGAGTTTTAATTAAAATGCCTGAAGAACCTTAACATGCATGAGAATCAGGTTGCGTGGAATACATATGGTCTTTCTAAAAACACGATACGGTTGTCCGCGTCATAAAAAATTATTTGTAAGTGGAAATAAATCATAGAATCGGGGAGCAAATGAACTCGTTGAAATAACATTGTCTTTGTAATGAAACGGTGAATTTTCCTGCTACCGCTTCGGTAATCCTAAAAATTTGTCCAAAAAGGTAGCCAATATTATTGAAGTCTATCTTACAAACGCATAAGCTTGGAACGGAGGCGTTGATCTTCTAATAAAAAATTATGAACTATAAGAAGCAACAAAAATAAAATCTTCAAGACTCATTGTTTGTATCATTTTCTTAATTTTCACTCAGATTTTCTTTCCCCATTTACAAAAGAATATCTCAACAGCCCACCGAAGCAGTATGTATAAAAGATCTCATATAAGTAACAAGTCGCCTTTTTATAAATTGCTGAAACGTAAACAAAACTAGCTACTACAGGTTCCTACGGTCATCATCGATCACTGACAACCTAAATGTAAAAATAGCGTGGGTCACATCATCAACAATGAACGTGATGTTGCGCGACTGTCCGCGATTACGTACCGTTTGGTATTACGATGTTACGGACGGCAAAACACCAGCATCCTACCGGCGGTAAACACACGAAAGATCTAACAGCCTTCCAGATGGAGACACCATAGCTTTGCGGGCGATTGGTGCACATAGAATGGTTTTAGTCCAGTCTAACCCGGTAGACAATTAGTATCGGGTTATCGGTCTCGAAGGAATAGTGGCGGTAAACCGCTCGCATTCGAACTGCTTGTGTGCCTCATTGCAAGCGTAATTTACGTGCTTAAACGCCGGCCCGGGCCCCCATTTCGTTTTGAAACTGACCTAATACACACACAACCCAACGGACCCGTCCTCCAAACACAGGGTATGCAACACACTGTATGTAGACGATGATGGTGAAATTTAGTTCTGTTGAAGATATTCAAAAGGATGAATGCTTTGAACGGGGTAACATTGCAGCGTGAGCAAAATTTCTTTAAAAATACAGACTCAAAATGTGAGACCAAGCATTAAAAATATCCGTTAAAGTTCCGAATTTTCATCAGCATATGTCCAATGTGTTTAGGTATCGATTCCTAACTTTGTACATAACTTTGGTTCCGATCCGTTTTCCATTGACATAGCATAGTATGAAAAGAGTCCAATAGCAGTCTCTGAGCAATAGCATCCTAGCTAAAAATAGCGAACTATTCTCGCGGTCATTCTGAGAACATATGGTTCAGCGCTGTGCAGGATTTTCGGATATTTTGTTCACATTGAGCAGCTATTTATTTTCGTTGGGACTCAAGTAAGCTCGTACAGCCCTTATGTGAATGCAGTAGCTATGAGAGTAGCTTGCCTACTACAAGTCTTCATATCTTCTTATGCTGTAACCTTGTTGAATAGAACCTGGTCATAGGACATGATTATCTTTTTGAGATTTACCTCTCTACGATAAGTGACGAACACAAAAATGTTTTTATTCGACACCTAAGGTCCAACAGTATGTCAGTTTGTGGACTGTAGCGACAACGCGATTTGACGTAGCCGTAATATTAAGTCATCTAAGGTGCAAAAATATATAAATTAGAGTAGAGTCTTAGACAATCCTGCACTTTTACTAACTCAAACCCAAACTAATCAATCGACGCACAGAAGTTACACTAATCAGATGGATTCAAGTGTGTAAATACCTAGGAAAAGCAAGATCTAAGTGATCAATCTTCCATCTTCGATTAAAACATGCTCGATCAAACAAATTTTTGCAAAAATGACTCCTGCCGTTCCAAACTGAAGATGCAACGTGGCAAACAAAAACATACAATAGCCTCATGGCCAAAACATAAACAAAGTGATCGCTAATCAGCGGCTGTGCTGAGCGAAAGCTGTCAACAAGCGCCACTAAGGAGCGCAAACAAGCCGCGAAGAAGTGGTCAGCAGAGTGCTCATACGACTGATTGACATCCTCTCACCCTCTTGACACTTCTGATCGCTCTCCTTCTTCCCAAGGCCGACAAAAGAACTAATGCCTCCGCAGCGGACTGCTTCCCACCTCCCAACGTGGCAATTAGCCGTCGCTGGAGTGAGATATAAACGCATAAAACGGTTCTTCGCTGAGGGTTTGGCTTCCCGAAACCGGTTTCGCGCGATGATGAGCCTCCTAATTCAACATCGACTTAGCGGGCATCTAACGACCGAACCGTTAATTTATGGGAGCGCGGCGACGCCCATGGAGGAGCGTGGAGATGGGGAAAAAGTTGTAAAACAGCCGTGAAGGAAGCGGAGGGGGTGGCGGAAGGTAAAGAGGGGACTAAGAAGGTGTCGGGTTCCTGAAGACCGGCCGCGGAATGGAGCGCGACTTCCCGAGTTCGCCACGATCTGTTACGCAAACATAGAGCACAAGGTGGATGGCCGGTCTTGGGGTTTCCTTTGAGGTGCGCGACGAACAGTTAGGTAGCATTTAATTCCCTGTGGGACAAGAGGTGATTTTGAGGATTGACAGAGGTTTAAGCAGATTACTCAAGTTTTTTCTTTGCAATTTGCGATTATTTTTAAGTCATTGTAAAGGAGCCAAGATGCATATGAAATGAATTTTAAGGGTAAGGCTTGCTCCAAACATTGCCTCCGTAGTAAAAAAATAGGGCGAGCAAAATTTCGATGCAGATACAAACTAGCAAAGCACAGACATTTCGACAGGCATCGGAATGGTCCCCGCCAGTGTTGGCTATTGAACAGAAATATGGTATCCCTATACTATTCGTGTTTTTTATGATATACAGGCCACATAGTTGAAGTAGTGACCAGGGAACGAGGAATAATAGTGAAAATTATTACTGAAAAAAATCCATACAATAAAAAATCTATCGTTGTGTACAAGTCCGGCATTATGACTATCGATTTCAAGCATCGTGAATCATGGTCTCAACCTTGGCGTTTCGGTGAACTGCAGCACCAAGGTTAGGAATGGATCGGCCTTGGGGGTAGCCACAGAAAATCGAAAACTGCAGAATTCAGGAGAAAGTGTACAAAAAAAACGGTTTCTATGTCACCCTGCATCCTGTAATTTAACAGTATTTGAAACTGTGTTGAAAAGAGCACCTGCTATGTGTAGCTCAATTTATCCACAACCCAAATCGTATGTCGTGAACTCTACATTGCTTAGGCTACTGCTTTGGCTCGCCCGTGTATCCTCACGACATGACCCATGACCGTAGTTCCGAAATTTCTGAAACGTTGAATTAGTGGGCGCAAATAAAGCGGCTCATCAAAAATACCGCACCATATGAAATGAGAGAAACGGATCCGAGCTCAAAGCCAGGTTCCTAGATGTTCAGAGATAATTATTTTGAGCTAGGTCGACTTCTTAGCTAATGTATTCATATCCGTAAGGCAATCCTGACCTTGACCGTTTGTTAGCCGACAATGAGATTCCGGTGTGCCCTCTAGGCCACCATCTCGCTACTTCTGGATTCGAAGCCTGTCTGCACTGATGGGACGGTATCCTCGACTGTGTGCTCCGAAGCAGGAAGAGAAGCAGGGACTACGGTGATCTACCGTTCTCTGCATTATGAGATAACTTGCATGGTGAATGACATTTATTAAAGAGTAAATGAAATGAGCGTTGAACACTCTGGATCGGTCATCTTTTCGACTTGTATGTGAAACTCTTCCAATGCTTATTTAGGTTATACACGGTATCAACGTAGGGCCTCATCCGTTCCTATCATTATTGTGGTCACAAAGCAAACACATTATCGGTACATTCTTCTTGTTTTTCTTATTTGTTTAGGTCAAATCAAGGTCGCTGTTTTCAGAACAGAGATTCGTAAGGGCAACGACAAAAATATATTTGGTCAGTGTTATCAAAATAATTTGGGCGCGTCAGACTGGTTCCATCACAAGCATTTATCCTCGTGGTTGGCAAAGAGGACGTGTTTGCCGCCAAGTCACAGAGCAGTCACAAAGTGAGCAGTCGACTAACTAGTGTGAAGAAAGTATTAAAGAAAATTCGAACTTTGAATTATACAGTAAACCAAGCATGCATCTGGCACTGACTGAATTCAGATCTAATAACCATTACACTCCAGTTCGTAGGAAAGATAACCTAGATTATGGTATTGCAGGAATCAAGTATTTTCAAGCACTCCAAAGTCCAGTAATTATCCAAGGGTATTATACATCTCCGAAATCTATCGGATTATGCCCACTTTGTGCATAGGCACAAGTATCAACGTGTTGTTGCAGAATTACCACCTCTGATGTGTAAAGGAGTAAACTACAAACTACGCCCACCCCTAGTTCCCTTCGCCGGCGCAGTATATAACCCTCGCCACCAGATCGGCTCCCATCATTCGTCATGATTGCGCACGTCCTGATTCTCTTGTTTTCCCTCTACTTCCTCTTCGCCCTTCTGCTCCGATTCAAGAGGAAGGATCTGCCTCCGGGACCCACTCCTTGGCCACTCTTTGGCAACATCCCTGACTTCGCCCTCGCCGCCTACAAGGGAAAGAACGCCGTCGAGCTTCTGAGTGAGTGGAAGCAGCAGTTCGGCGATGTGTTCACCATCTGGATCGGCCCGAAGCCGGCTGTCAACGTGTGTGACTACAAGACCGCCATGGATGCATTCGTGAAGACGGCCGACGCCCACACAGGACGGACCAGGAACCTCGTTCACGAAGTGACCCGTGGAAACCGGGGACTTCTCTTCTCTGATGGCGATGGGTGGCAGGAGCAGCGTCGCTTCTCCCTCCATGTGCTCCGGAATTTCGGTGTTGGAAGGAACCTCATGCAGCAGAGAATCCTTGAAGAGGTCGACTACAGCTTCGAGAAGCTGAACAAGCAGTTCGAAGAGAGCGCCGACCAGAAGGTGACCATGAACCCGGCTGATCTCTTCGATCCAATGGTAGGATCCATCATCAACAAGATGCTCGCCGGATTCAGATTCGATGAGGTAGGAACAAAGCGATTTTCTAGAGTTAATAACCCATACGTGCAGACAAACATGGAAAAGTTCTTCGCTCTGAAACACGATCTGGACAGAGCCCTGGGGTCAAATAACGTCTTCGATGTGGCCCTCCTCAAGAAGGCGACAATGAATTTGCCTGGATTCAAGCAGAGACTCGCCTACTTGATCGCCCCACATAATAATATTCGGTCCAGCCTTAAAGTGATCGTCGATAGGAGGTATGTACGCGGGAGAATTGGGGTTTAGATCATGAGAAATAGTTCCACTTCGCTAAAATTCTTCCATCTTTATCTTACATTTGATGTTTCAGGAAAGCTCAGATCGCCGACGGCAGCTACGTTCTTGTAGAGAACGAGCCAAATGACTACATCGACGCCTACTTGATTGAGATGGAGAAACGAAAGAACGCTGGCGAGAGTATGGGATATTTCTGCGAAGATATGCTCATGATCAACCTCATCGACCTCTGGATCGCCGGAATGGAAACGACGATTCTGACCCTTCTCTGGGGCCTAATCCACATCCTCAACCATCCAGAAGTCCAAGAGAAATGCCGCAAGGAGATCCTTCAGTGCACTGGAGGAAACAGACCTGTGGAGCTGGCCGACAAGAAGGACCTTCCTTATTTAGTCGCTACTATAACTGTAGGTTTCTGCGTTGTGATTTCGTTAAAATCACAGGAAATTCCAGGAAACGCAGCGCCACGCGAGCATCCTTAACTTCAATTTGTGGCACAAAACGACCACCAAGACCGTGGTTGGCGATTTTGTCATCCCGGAGGGAGTCACGATAGCCCCTCAGATCAGTGTGATTATGAGCAATGAATCTCATTTTAAAGATCCTTTTAAGGTAAATCGCAAAAACTGGACATTCGTGTAGCATCATCTATTTAGTATGACCCTGAGCGTTTCTTCGGAACCAAACTGGACCAACAAGTCATTCCCTTCAGCATCGGGAAGCGAGCTTGTCTCGGAGAAGGACTGGCCAGGGCTGAACTCTTCTTGGTATGCGATACATTCGCTACTCCATCTATAGCAATATTTTCAGATCCTTGGAAATCTCTTCCAAAACTACAAACTCTCCGTCCCTAAGGGCCAACAATCACCTTCGGCCAAGCCTATCGCGCCTTTCTCGATCATGCACAGAACAAGACCTTTCGAAGCTGTGTTCGAAAGGGTTCAGAATTAGAATAATGCGTTCTACTGTATTATGTGTATTTCGGGTATGTCAATTTGTAAAATAAAATCCAGTTTTTGGCTAATTTCATCTATCCATTTTCCAGTTATTTTAAAAACTGGACCGTAATGCAGTGACTTATGTGGTAAACAAACAAAATAATCGGAAAATCAATAGTTCAGAGGTGAAAGAAAGACATTTACAACGGTGTTGAATAAAGAAGAAAGTCGGCTTATCGTTGCAAGAGACAGACGCCGTCGAGATAACAAAGGTCAAAAAGATCAATAAGAGACGACTAGATTCGAAGTGATTGCTTCGATCACTGTTCGTTCGTTGTGAGCACAGTGTGACTACAATGTGACTAATCGTCGAAGAGTAAATTCAGCGAAAATCACTGCGCGGCTCGATCAGCTGATTCAGGGTGCGATTAGCGAAGTCAGGGGAGACATGAAACTGGTTTGGGGTGTCAGGTTATGACCTTAAAAGTTTCTTGCTACTGGAATACATACGTTTGCAGTTTTACTCCTCAGAATCATTGCGTCTTACCTCCGAGGGGAGCAGTCGAAATTTTTCGCAATCCTGGGAGGATGGCCAGAAAGAGTTGCTCTTTCACCTGCTGGCCGCAAAATATCTCTAAGGACGTGGTTTTCTTAAAAACCTATCTTTATGCAACAGACTGTATGTTTATGTCCAGCTACATTGTTATCATCTCGTTGTTTGGTCACTTCCTGGTCCGTTTGGTCCCTTTCTTCCCACCAACTGCAGTTTTCCTCTTTAAGGAGCCTGTCGGTTCAGCATCTTCTATGTCCACAGTTTCTTGAACCAAACCAAATGAGACTCTAAGCTCTTTAAAGAGATCATCTTGGAGGTACTCCTTCATGATCTTCATGGACTCCTCTAGAAAGACCGATAGGTTTTACCAAAATATGAGCAACTGACCTTCGGAAGTGTGAAAACCCTTGGATATCTCCCATTTCTTCTTCAGCCAATTCAATAGTTTGTCACTGTTCAGCTTAAAGATGAAGTTCTCCCTTGTGATCTCCACATCGCACACCTTCTTTAGAGCGATCAAAAGTGTTTTGTTGTTAGCGAGGTTCTGTAATTTCGGATATTCTTCGTCGTCCAAGATTTTATCGATAGTGAGCGCTTCAGTCTAAGAGTAAAGAAGTTTGTTCCAGGCCTCTTTCTATCTTCTACTCACCTGAGTCTTCCGCCTTAGGTGCGGCAACGCAAGAAACAGTGGATTCAACGGTACAAAGAGCACAACGTCCCCGTCCGACACAACGCTTTCTCCATTCAAAAAGGACCCCTTTCCATCACCAATTTTCACCACTTCAAACAAGAATCCGATCCCACTCCATAGTATAAAGTTGGCGCTCTTGTCCGAGGATGAGGCAAGAGAACCGCCTCTTTATCATCTGAGAGTGTACCTCCTGAAATTGAAATCATGTTTTGAGTTCTTCGGAACATCTAGAACCTTTGCAGACGATGAGTTTTCGATCAAAAGAGGTGTCATTCTGAAATGTCGACTTTCCGGCTGATCGTGTGGCCTTCTTGGGAGGCATCCTCGATTTCCAAGCGGCAGGTGTTGTTCCACATTGGTGAGATGGATATATCCGGTGGTCGATGCATATCTCGCGTCATGCGATGCGTGCATTTCCCGTGAGTCGCTACTTGAAGGAAGCTTCTAGGCCAAAATGAGATTAAAGGCTCTTGACAGGGCCTTGACAAGTAGATGAGATATTGCGTCATAGAGAGGAACGGGTTTTGCAAACTTTGTCGTCAGAATATGTGACGTTGTTTTGCTTCTTGTGCAAACTACTTGGCCAAGCACCTGGTTTCGGCCTGATTGTTTTCATTTTGTGATATTACTTGAAAAACAAGATACCACAACTTTTCTGAGTATATTTTGTTATTTTTACTTTGGGATTTTATAATTTATGATACCGTAGATTCATCAGAACCTCCTATCCTCCTATAATACAATGTCCGGTCTATAGAAATGTCAACATGGTGAACAGAGAAGGAACTAATCCATGTGGACCTAACTGTGTTCTAATTCTTAATCCTAGCTCTATTTTTCGCTACGACCTGTGTTTGCCACACATGTCAGCTTCTCCACGAATGAACTGACTCTTTTGTTTTCGGTTAACGAAGTAGAGCAATTACGTGTTCCGTGTTGTGTTACTTCATTGTTGCCCGTTTGGAAAGCACCAATGGATGCAGTCCTTCCAAAATATTCATTCCATCGCCAAGGAGACTTCTCACAAATGCGGCTAATGAAGCATGCAAAGTTCGCATGTTCACGTTTTGTCCGAGCATAACATAGACATGTCTTCATTGGCCTAGTTTAGGTGAGCGTGCTTGACTTGACAGCCGAACTTGACAGCCCACGTTTTGTTCACGGGTACTCTTTAGCATTCAATGATTTCGGATTAAAGGTCTCTAATTTTTCTCAAAAACCTGCAAGATTAATAATATAATTGCAGAGTGTGATTTAGGTCGCCATCAATTAAATTTCTGCAACGATTCTTACTCCGGTCGTAAATTTGAACGGTGTGCTATGTTTATTCGATTTTGAAGTCCTCTGCTGGAAAATGCATTTATTGAACTAATTTCAACTCTCTCCAAATCGAGGCTCTTTTCGACCGGTCATGCTCGTCTGTTATATTCTGTCCGCTTATGTATGTATTGAATTATGTTTTTGTCCACGACATGCAGCTCTTCGGGGTTCTGTAGACCTTAATCGCCTATGAGCACTTCTTGGGGTATATCCGAAAATTGCATCGTTATCATAAATGATCGATTCCATCTTTGATGCCAAATTTGAGTGAACGATGTCTACAGGGGTGCTGCTTGTTATCAGATTCTGGAAAAGTGCAGCGCCCCACCGTCGCCTTTTTATTGGCTTTGTTTGTCACCATATAAAAGAAGAAGTTTAGAACGGCATGAACTCTCTGGAAAAGTAGTTTTTCTTACGATTTTCAGCCGCGCAGCTTTGCCTCTATTTATTAGGAGTGCCAGAAAACTGACTTAATCTTATGTCTTAATTTAAGAAGGATCGCAAAGAAAAGAATCCCTAATCCTATGCAAAAAGTAAATTGAGTCTTAGTTTTTCTTTCCATTCGACGGCTATAATCCCATCAAATCTAGGACCTACATCGAAGGAGCTTCACGGTTTTCACTCTTATCGTAATTTTGAGTTGTTCCGTTTATTCGACTTGAAAGTCTTCTGGAAGCAACTCCGTTTCAATTTCTTTCCAATTCATTTCTCCTTGTCTTTTGAGCGTTCAGCTCGGTTTTGTCTGTTTTGGTCTGTTTCGACGATCTCGTTTCCCACTTTTAACGAAGTTAAGTTTAGTTCGATTTCTCGATTCACGATGTCCTTTCGGTTCACTTCGATAGAATTCACTTAGTGTCCATAGAGACAAATCACATTGGTCGTCCGTTCAGCGCCATTTCTCCTAAATCACAAATCCATTTCCACCGGCGATATCCGGCGTCAAGCTCCACATCCAATCCGGCGCCGGTTGTTTTCGGTTCGCAGAACAAAGATTGCGGAAATTGGACACTCTGTTTTCATGCGTTCCGATGTCTCACCGCGCGGAGTCAGATTCAACTTCTCCGAATCAACACCATCTCGTCTTTCCTTTTAATGTCTTCCCACTCATCTGTTCTCGGTCCCCCAGGACAAAGGTCTGATGGAAAAGAACTCAAAACATGCGGTATAATATTAGATGCCTCTGAGGAGATGAGGCAGGTGTGCATATTTTCGTTGGAAAACGTCGAGTTCACGTGAGAGGCGGTCATTTTTCTCCGTAGGCGGTCCATCCGCGACAGACTCCGTAATATGAAGCCGTTGTTTACTTCATCCTGGCATATTCCGTTCGCTCCTTCTTTTAGGCGCTTGCTAATGACATCGACAGCTGGGATGTCGACCCTTCTGCTGCTCCTTGTAGCAGCAGCTTGTGTCCATCTGCAAGGTACCTCCGTAGCTCTAGGCAGTTCCAGGAATAGCGCTGTTTAGGCACATCGGCTTCTCCTGCGGACCCCGAAAAACCTGGTCCCAAGCACTGCACCACCCGTCAGATCTTGGAGACGCCGTGTCGCTGCTGCAAGATGGACTGTTGGTACACCGTTGCTTCGGTAGGTTCGGCCAGTAGAACTAATAATGAGGTTGGCATTTAGTCGGCTACCCACGAACTGGGACACGTTCCCGGCCAGGCGGGAGAAGACGAGGCCATGGCTACCCTCAAGTTAATCAGAGCCTGCATGATCAACGAATGTGCTACCATCTGCTAAATGTCCACGAGAAAACTGTTCACGTAAAAAGCAATTGTACTTTCCATATGTCTTATCTTTGAGCTTCAACTGGTTGTTCCGATGTATGTTATGCTGTGTGTTTTGGTCGGCCTAGGCGCAATAAAAGGGACGCGCAAAACGGTGCATGGGAAACAGGGAACAATCTGGATAGAATTAAAACAAAAGTCATTGGATAAGGCAAATGGACTACATACAGTGGCGGCCGTATAAATAGCCGCACCCCCTACATAAAGTTTTTATTGCCGATTTACCCTGGATTTTAAAATGTGGGCACTAAACCAAGGGCACTATCAGATGTAGAATTTATCAAGTAGAAAAGTTGTGTTACTTATTTTCCGTGCAGGACCCACCATGCAGACAGGGAATCTAATACATTCGGCCGGCTCATATTTGGCGCGGCATTATAAATAGCCGCACCCGGAGTTCCACCATTTTCTGAGTGTTTTTTGATGAGTTTTTTGCGTCGTATCGTTTTATTCTTTATTCTATGTTATTTGTGCTCCCACTCTGGTATTTAGTTTATCTGGAACAGGGGAAGGGGTTAACCTATCACATCAAAAACGAGCCCCGATGCCGATACCCTAAAGAACAAAGATACTTCCCGGGAAAGAGTCTCCGAGAAACAATGAAACTCGGAGATGGTTACACAAAACACTGTGAAAACGGCATAGAACAATGGGGGAAACCTAGAGACTGCTTTAGGGAAGCTCAAGCCATGAAAAAGAACGGTCTTTATCGATTGAAAGATCGTCCGGATCTCAGAGGCAGACAGAAAAAAGGTTTTTCTGCTGAAGTATCCAGCTTCGGCCGGGTTTTTTTGGCTGTGCGTGAGCGCGCACGCTATTCGACAGTAGGTAAGCAAACGAGGGGCGATGCGATGCGTTGCCCGCGAAAAATCAGACGTATCTAGAATACACTGACAAACCCACATGGCCTCCGCCAAGCAGCACTTCGACTAGCAACCCGTAGACAAGGCCAAATTACTGTTTTGACGGGCAAATTGAACTTCTATCGTCTAGTGTGGGTTATGAGAACGTATATACGACGGTGCATAGGAGAAGAATCCGATCCAGTACATACGGAGGCCACAATCAAGCATGACGGTGGCTCTGTAATAGTGGGAGTTGGCATCCGGCGGTCCGAGATCCATCCGATTTTTCACACTGAAGGCGTTTTCGACAGCCAGATGTTCGTGAACGTCGTAAAGAGTGTGTTGCAACTACACACAGCCCAAAAAGCCAGGCCGAAACTGGATACATCGGCAAAAAAACGACTTTTTTCTGTCTGCTTCTGAGATTTGGACGATCTTTCTATCGATAAAGGCCGACCTCTTTCGTGAATTTGGCATTCATACGGAATTCTTCAGGTTTCCTCCGTTGTTCTACACCATCTCTACAGCGTTTAGTCCATGTGTCTCCGAGATTCATTGTTTCTCGGAGACTCTTTCCCGGGAAGTATCTTTGTTCTTTAGGGTATCGGCATCGGGGCTCGTTTTTGATGTGATAGGTTAACCCCTTCCCCTGTTCCAGATAAACTAAATACCAGAGTGGGAGCACAAATAACATAGAATAAAGAATAAAACGATACGACGCAAAAAACTCATCAAAAAACACTCAGAAAATGGTGGAACTCCGGGTGCGGCTATTTATAATGCCGCGCCAAATATGAGCCGGCCGAATGTATTAGATTCCCTGTCTGCATGGTGGGTCCTGCACGGAAAATAAGTAACACAACTTTTCTACTTGATAAATTCTACATCTGATAGTGCCCTTGGTTTAGTGCCCACATTTTAAAATCCAGGGTAAATCGGCAATAAAAACTTTATGTAGGGGGTGCGGCTATTTATACGGCCGCCACTGTAGATTGTGGCCTTCTACACTGATTCAAAGGAACCACATAATGTGCGGAGTGTGCAAAGTCCAAAAATTTTCTATTTCATTCTAGAGAGCCAGGTTATCCGGGAGCCTAGTAGGCAGCCTTTTCTGTCCAGCCACTATGTGTTACTGGTGAGCCGTTTCAAAAGACACCTTCCCTGAAATTTGTGGAGCGGTCTACGTCGAATTATCGAGGATTATCGGCGCATACTATACACATGAATGTCAAACGTTGAATTAGATCACACTTGACACAGATGGTGTATGAATATGCAGAAAAAAAAGAAATAGATGTATTGAGAATTGCACAAAGCATGTATGTCGAAATTCCAAAAATAAATTACAAATAATGACAACCTGTTCTATTCAACTTGACTTTAGAATAGGCTCTCTGCTGGAGAATGTCGTCAAGTGTTCGTCTGGACTGTCGCTCGAGTATTAACCTGAACTGAACTGTTAAACTATAAGGCATGTTGACTTTAAGCTCAACATTCTGTGTTCATATTTACTGGTTTTATGCAGTCATACCTTCATCTGAATCAAATCGGCATCGACGTTTTTTTTATTGTCAGATTACGTGTTGTTCACGGTATTGCGAAAACGAAGTTTCAAATTTTCCAATCTAATCTAATGATTCTAATCTATGATTCAAGCTATATCCAAGCTATAAAAATCATAAATTTTACTGTTCTACACTAAAAGAAGTGATTCCTGCTTTTCTCATTACTGTTATCGGAAGGACATGAATTGATAGAGGAACTAATGGTGTTTTTCCGAATTCAGGAAGATAAACAGTGTAAGCGGTGTATTCAGGACAAGGAACATTCCTCTTGGACGCGTTAATGCGCGTTTTTCCGGGATACGGATGCTTTTGCCAACATTTCCTGGGGAAGTACATTAAAGACGGAACCCGGGTGTGACGGATCTGGCATTTATGGATCATAAAAATAAGTTGTTTTCCGGTTAGCTCCGCAACGGCAGTTAACGTGTTGTGACCTCATTTCGTCTTTCATAACTTCCGGCCAATGTCACAGCATCCATAGCCATCGTCCTGGCAGAAATTCACAACGTGAGGAAAGTGATTAGCAGTGAGGATTATGAAGAAAAAAAAAATAAAAGCCGTGTTGTTAAGGAAAACCACCTAAACTTGCGTTGTTTTTGCAAATTCTTTTCATATGGATGACTGAAAATAATAGCTACAAGTATTCTCGTGAGTGCAGAATTATTTTTTCTAAATTCGTCATTTCTCATCAAACTCGGACGACAGTAAGATAGAGCGAAGAGAGTGCTATAAGAGCCGCAAACAATAATCTCTCAGGTAAAAGTAGAGCCATTGTGGAGGTCGACTTGCATACGGTCTCGGGTAGTCGGACTTTTTTGGGAGTCCAAGGGTCATTTTTTCAACATTTAACTTTTATTTTCGTCAAGTTCTTGTTCGTAAGGTACCTGACGCCGTCGCCGTCTCCGTTTCGCAACATTATGAACAAGGCAAAGGTGCTTCTCGCTATAGTCGTTCCGAAAACTCTTGACATCTGGTGCTTTCGACCCTGATCATCATCCTGCATTTACTTGATGGGTACTGCAACCGTGACAACGTCAGAAAATTACTGTGTGAAATCACACCAAATAACCACGCATCGCAAAGTGCTACAATACCGCTGAAAATTCTGGCTCTATTAGGGAGAAGTGACCAAAATGGTATTTATCTTGACAAAACTGTATTTATCTTGACAAAAACTGTATTTATCTTGACAAAACCGACCAAAATTGACAAAATCGACCAAAATTGACAGAATGGTATTTAGATTGACAAAACCGTATTTATCTTGACAAAAATATTTTTTAATTGACAAAACTGAATTTATCTTGACACAACCAATTTTCACTGACAAAATTATAAATCAGCCTCATGTCTGGTTTTCTTCGATTTCTTCGGGGAACTCTTGGGCGACGGCGAGCGACTTCGTTCGCGAGTATTTTTCTTGTTTTTCGGGAAGCGTCCACGGCGATTATTAGCTGGGGCGGGTTGACTCGGTTGTAGTTGTCCACTGTGAGCCGCGGGAGATGTTTCGGAACTCTTCTTCTGGTTCTTTCGAGGACGGCCAGATCCACGTCGCGGCGGGGACTGATCACGAGTCTGACTAGAGCTATCGGGTAACTGCGACAGGGGAGCGCTAGGTTCGTGGGGTTCGTCGCTACCTACTAACTCGGAGGTTTGGTCATCAGCATAGTCATCAAAGTTTCGTTCCGTGTTAGAGCGAACCAGAAAATTCTCATCGTCGCTGTCTTCTTCAATTTCGAAATCGAAAGGATCAATTTGCGACTCAAACATTTCCCTCAATTCAACCAAGAACTTCAAAGACCCTGACCTCTCCCGTGGCTTAGGCTTTTGTCAGTGGAATTCTGTTTTGTCAGTGAAAATTGGTTTTGTCAAGATAAATTCAGTTTTGTCAATTAAAAAATACTTTTGTCAAGATAAATACAGTTTTGTCAATCTAAATACCATTCTGTCAATTTTGGTCGATTTTGTCAATTTTGGCCGGTTTTGTCAAGATAGATACGGTTTTGTCAATTTTGGTCGGTTTTGTCAAGATAAATACAGTTTTTGTCAAGATAAATACAGTTTTTGTCAAGATAAATACAGTTTTGTCAAGATAAATACCATTTTGGTCACTTCTCTCTAATAGAGCCAAAATTCTTTGCTATTACTTTTCGTTCTTCTGACACAAAGCGAATTATCTGTTGCTCCGAAAAGGAGGCCCGGAAAGATCGCCATGGAACGACCCGCCAATTGCTTCAACTTTGTGAATGATCTCGGTCGATTGATTACAGACCGAACTATGGGACACCAAGTCTTCCACGAAAAGGTAACCGAGCTTTTCCAAGCGAATGTCGAAACTCTGCGGTCTATGCCAAGCTACATTGATCACATGAAGTCAATTGACAACGATTTTGCCTATCTGTCCTTGGACATCATACATGACGTACTCGAGATGTCAATGAAAAAAAAAGAGATCGAGAACAATCAAGGGCAGTTGGCTCTAGTTGAAGGACACTGGGGGCTGGCTATAAGGAAGTTCAGCGAAACCTATGAATTGAAGGATGCGAAAATTGTTCGGGTAAAGCACAACCTCCCCAGTGTCTCGACAACATGGCTCGCCTCACAACTTTGGACACCAAGCGAAAGAGAAGAGATCAGTGAGGAAGAGGCCAAGAATCATCTCATTCACAAAGTCGACTTGTGGCCAAAGGACAAAATCGAAAAATGTAATCAGCTTTTGAATTCCCAAAGTCTAACATTTTGCGGACACTTGCCCATGCATAATCTGTCCATCCCTGAATCAATTTTGCGGAATCTCGGCACCAGATTTTCACGTGTGTATTATACACTATCATGCCATAGTTATGTATGGCCTGAGCATGAACTGGTCTTCATAAATCGCCAGCTGAGGTCCTCGTACCTGCAAGTGTGCTGGTTTGGGGGACAGTTCAGTGCAACAGCGATCAGCGAATCGTTAATGTGTTTTGTAACAAGCCACAACTTCTGTTGTCTTTGCGTAAAGAATACTTGCATTCCGTACGCTGTTTTCGAACGGTTTTATGACAATTGGAAGGCGCAAACTTTGTGGTCGAGGCCAATCTATTGGTTTTTTGGTAACCGATGATGCTGTTGGTAAACTAAGCGACAAAATTGGAGTTGCCGCTGATTATTGGGAATCGAAAAAATTCAAAGATGCGAAACATCCCGTAAATGAGGAATGGACAATGAAGATTTTATGTGAGCCATCACTTCAAGGCATAGCTCTTCGCGTTCGCTTCTATTAAATCTCTGTTGTTGTGTAGACCATGCGAATAAAGCTTCTAATCCGCTTCTCATTTTCCGTTGTTTTTGATTCATTCAACTGATTACCGTAATGCAGGTCTTGGTGATTGTAGCGGGCGGCGCTAAGCGAAATGTTTGAAACATATTGGTCTTCCAAACTTTCGACTACTCGCATTCCGCACGTTGTTTTCGAACGGTTTATGATAATTGGAAGAAGCAAACTTCGTGGTTGAGGTACCAGTGTAATTTTCGGTAACCGACGATGCTGTTTGTAAACTGAGCAATAAGATAGGAGTTATAGCTGGTTTGTATGAATCGAATAAATATAAACATGAGAAACATCCCGTCAATGAGGAGTGGACCATGAAGATTTAATGTTAGCCATCACTTCAAGGCATAGTTGTTTACACATTAGCAAATCTCTGTTGTTGTATAGGTCATGTCAATTCAAATTACTCCTCAATCTCAATTAAAATATGTGCTCACTTTTTATATAAATCGCATATCAGAAGGAAAGCACTCAGCATCATCGATGTCATCGCATGGACCCCTTCATGCTAATAGACGATCTCATGGATCCTGTGGTGGTTGGAAGTGCAATAGTAACCACTCGCGACGGGACTTTTCGTCGTGAGACAATGTCCCACAAGTACTTTCTCGCGATCCTAAACTCCCATAGCGGTTTTAAAATTCCTTTTTGAAACTAACGGATTAAAAATTATGTAGACCGTAAGATTGATCGCCGGAATTAAAGTCGCCAATCCATGCCAGGAGATGTGAAGCCACGCATATTGATCGAAATAATCGGCGAAGCGGAGACCTATGATATTGACGATCGACAGAGGCACAGTGATGAGGAGCGACTGGATCACGAGACGAATCTCCAAGGAGGAGATTTTGAACGTAGAGCCGTAGATCTTTTTCTGAATAAAGAGGGTTATCACGAACTGGAAGGATTCGACCACCTGCACGGCCACGGTCACAATCACACCAAGTGTGCACAGCAGAACACCCGCTTCAAGGGCCGGGGGATTGTATCCCATAAAATTAGAAAATTGCTCGGATGCAGAATATGTGAATCCATCAATCAGAAAATCGAAAAATATTCCAAAATCTCCGAAGTGGAGATAGAGCATCAGGGGAATGGAAACGATCCATGACAGAGCGATCAGTGCCTAAACGAATCGTGGATTCGAGAAAAGATATCTGGTCGATTACCATGTAGATTCTATTACTCAGCTTCGTCGCTTTCACCCTCAGCATGACGGTGAGTCGATTAAATGCCAAAATCAGGGACATCATCGGAAAGGAATGGAGATATCCACTTCTACAGCAACTTATGACCTGCAAGCCGAACTTAAACAGTCGGAAATATTCGAATCGGTACCGATCCGATGGTGAGCAGAGCGGCTTTGTTGTCTACCCAGTCGTAGTACAGATCCCAGTCTTCGTCGAAATGGGGCCACGTCAAAGTGAAAATTCCGGCGATTAAACTCTCTATTAAGTAGAGACAGTCCAGCAGACCGAGATTGATGATGATCTGATATGCAACAAGACTTCTGAACTCGCTCTTTGTGGCGAAGACCTAGCTTTGTGATAAAATATAACCACAAAAAAGGAGATTTACCCATATGAGTGATGCATACACAGGCACAAGGGAGTGACGACAGTCTTGAAAACAGCCATTCCATTTCGAATGTTCCATAGCTCTGTGCTCTCCATAGGATTATTAAAGACAGGACTGACAGACTCAGATCATTTTCTTCGATGTAAGAGGACAAGAATTACCCCTTTCCCACTGTTTTGCAAGGTCACGAGTTTAATTTGGGCACATGGTGGGAACAAAGTCTTTTTGGTCAGTAGATTAGTGGAATGATGCTTGATCGCGGAAGTCGGTTACAAACTCTAGTCTGTTAGCGTTGTCTGTAACCTCGCGAACGAAACTGTGAAGTGGCTGAACATTTCAAAGTCACAGCAAGATTGTTGTTTATTGAAGCTGTTTTTTAGATGTTGTTTATTGAAGCTAATTTTCTAAATTGCGTCTTCACCGATGGTGGCGTCCTTGGAGCGTCGGCGACCTTCAGAGTGACTTCTCATGCAACGGGATTCTTAGCGTCGGACCTCTTGTTGTCAGCGGTGGTGGGACTACGGCTTCCGGATATACTCACACATGCCACAGTCTCGTCATATTCCGAAAATCTAAATGTCCAAAAATCATTTGCGTCGGCCGAGTCGACTGCCCCGAAATTTGTGTAACTGCACCAGTTGTTTGGCCTTCTCAGAAATGCGTGAAATCAAAATATGGAATATCGCTGCAGCCTATTGCTAGAGATCACAATTCAGCATCATCGGACACATTGTTGTAAACTCAGTGAGAAAACGTGCGACTTGGACGCCGATTACTGCAATAGTTGGTTAACATAATTAATAGATAACAGTAAATAAAATAAAAACGACAAAATTTGCATCGGCCGGGAATCGAACCCGGGCCGCCCGCGTGGCAGGCGAGCATTCTACCACTGAACCACCGATGCTGCGATCTTTAACTAACGCGATGTCTCCATACCACCGTCATCTTCCACTTACTGAACTCTTCTCTGTTACAGTCTTCCCTAATTCCCATTCAATGCATTCAAATTATCCCTCGCAATAGCACATTCATTCCTAACAGACTGCTTGTCGCTGCACTAATCCCTCCTCCACCTGCACAAGGTCAGCCCGCCTGTCACCGCCGAGCTCTCCCTATGCAAACTCCTCGTGTATGCGCGTGTGTGGCGCGCCCCGCAAAAGAGGTCGGCGCGCGAGATAGCAATCGCACAGCAAATGTGACTTCGATTAGTCATTTTTTCGCCTTTTTTCTCGAATTCGCGCGCATCGATCGGTTGCATATTCCGTCGAAATTAGGAATATTTTCGCCCTCCGGATAATTGCATTTGAGAAGAATGCGCCGTTGGTCATCTGTGGCGCTGTTTACCGCTCGCCGCTCCCATCGCGATCTCCCTTTTGTTCCTCTCTGGCGCGATCCGATTCGTATTGTGGCGGTCGCGATCAGTGTAGTAGTGATCGGTTGTAATTTATTCGACGATATTCCAGTGATCGCTGTGATTTTGAGTGATGGACGAAGACGGGCCACACGATCGTAAGTTTTCTTTAAATGATATAAGTTAAAATTGAAAAGAAACTCTCGAAATGACGTTATTTTTGCGAATAAGTGCACTTATAAGCCAGAAGATCAATTGCCAGAAGATTCTCAACACATAATGGTAGATCACATATTGAAACTACTAAAATATTCTACCTACTTCCTATCTCACAGCACCCATAGGCTTATTGGAATCAGTTCATCGGCGAAATTGCTGAACAAATACAGAACATAAATGGCATCTTTACGTCGCAATTGGATACTGTCATGTTACTGATAGCGATCACCATCGAATCTCAGCATCTCGTGCTCATCTACCCAAAATTCCGAATAGAATGAGATCCAAAAATGGACTGCTTATTTAGATAGGCTACACAAGAGCTTACCTATTCACTAGTACACTTTGTTCTCAGAATTAAGACTAGCATAACGACGATCAATACATCATGAAACTACATCACAATACTTATTGAGTCGTTCCTTTTCATTTCTCAGCACTGAAGAGGAATTCTCCTTTCGAATTGCAGTCTCCGAAGAGTTTATGGACGCCGAGGATGTGTCGCTGTCGCTGGACGAAGAGCTGCCCAATAATGGGTCGCCAGAGCCGCGCGACGATTGCGCGACGCCGACGCCCACCAGCGATGAATGGGCCACGCTGAACGCGGGCGCCCTCCAGCCAGCAGCAGCCATGGAAATGGGGCCCGTCGAGTTTGCCAATGGGGGCCAGGGTTAGTGATCGGCGCCTACTTGTTCATTTATAGCTTCTGTGTCGTTTCCAGCCGAATTCGTCGACCAACGGAGGCTAAACGTCGCGCATCCGGTCATGCAGAGTACCCCGATTAGGCCTCCGCCGTGAGTTGCGAAATTCGAGGGATTGTGAGAATTTTGAGGACGTTTAGGCAGTCGGACACGGGCACAATGCCCCGACCGACGAGGACAAACGTCGGCGCCCTGCCCGTAGTCACGTCCGACAATTCTCAGAGCTCGACTACCGAAGTCCAATCGCTCGTTCCACCTACTGTTGTCAAAAAGTAATTCGCCTGATTCTGAAATCAGTGGAGAATTCAATTTTCAGGCGTACAAGGCAGCAAACAGTGACTGTGAAAAGCAAACTGGCCGAAGCCGTCACAGAAGCATTTATCGCGGTGAAAAAGGAAGAGCCGCTGAACGTCGAGGATCTGGAAAGGAGGATCCAGATGGCTGTGATGGTGTCGGATAGATACTGGACTGACAAGGTTCGATCTCATTGAGTCTTGCATCGGCAAAGCGTGATGGAATTCAGGTCTCTCGTTCTGTGGCCGCTGTCCAGCAAGATTTCAGTAAAAAGGAAGCGTCGATGAAAGCAGTGATACAACAGCTCGAGGAATCGGAGAAACAGTTCCATGATAAATGCATCCATCTGGCCCAGAATGGCGCCAAGATGCCGAGAAATGGGCGATCGATGGATTCGCTCGCAAACGGTAAGACGGGAAATTAGGGCGACAATCCAGAACAAAGCGATTAAAACGAAATTCTCCTTTTTAGTATAACGTTAACCCATAAAATGTGTTTAACCTGGAGACAGATGCAATTGGTTTAATATTAACTGTGGCCAAAAGCCAAAAGAAGCTCTTCATATTGATTCAAAGCAATTATTTGTTCGGCATTGTTTGTTCGGCTTCGAACATTGCGAAATCCTGAGGCCTAGTCAATAGAACGCAGGCCCATTTATGCCAGTTCAGGCGGAAAATGATGATTTTCCAGTCGTATCAAGCCCTTTCTGTCAAAGCTTCGAAATCTTCGCTTTGAATGAAGTCTAAATCGAAGAAACATGATATTTTTCATAGGAATTTCTCAAGCTTATCATCCACACTCTTTTAAACTATTTACAGATGACACAATCTCGGCAATACCTGCCCCAAACGGTATGGTAGTAAATCTATAGCTGCCTGTTATGCAAACCCAGTTGCTATATTCGTAGCTGTGCATGTGTGGACTTTGATGTGCAGCTTCACCACCACTATATAACAAACTACCTAGTATATCATCTTAATTTTAGGGCTACCCGCGCCGCTCAACGAAAAAATGCAGGCCGATTTGACGGCGGCCTTGAAAGAACGTGACCGAATGGCCGAAGAGTTTGGAACTCTCGAAAACAACTACGGTGACTTGTTCCGTCGCTACGAGATGCTTCGGGAACAGAGTCAGACCCTCCGAGACGTAAGTAGATCCGTTGTTACCCCATCAAATGTGCGCTTTAGAATGAAGTTAAACTAAAACAAGAAGCTGAGAAGCTAGCCATCAAGAACCATAAGCTGCAACAGAAACTAGAGCATGCTGGAATTCTGGCGGAAGAGACCCTTGCTCGGGCAAACGAAGAAATCGATCGCCTCCACGAAGCTCGTGAAACTGACAACCTCGCACTGAGGATGAAGGTCAAACAGTACGGTATACAGGTGGCGTCCCTCGAGGCAACGATCAATGCCAAGGTAATTGAAAGATGTCTCAATGTTCTCCATATGTTCCATGTTACAGAACAACGAATTGGAAGAGCTTCAACAGATCTGCAATGAGCTTCTACAGAAGGCCGACATTCATGATGAATAATATTTTACACTCCGCTTATCGTGGCTTATTCCTCGGTGCTGCACGGAAGTACCGAATCACGGGTGCTTTGCTTTTCGTTTTTTTATTGTAATTAACTTTTATAGAATCTATAAAAATTTTAGCTTAAATCTGAAATCCGCATTGATGACATCTGGGTGTCACTTTGTGTGTTGGGATGTTCTCCAATGTCCAATGCCAGGGCATGTTTATGGGATATCTGTCGACGTCTCCGACCTCTACTCTTGGTCGTTGTGCATTATGAGATATTTCGTATAGAGAGTATCTTTACGACTTTACGACTTTATTTCGCGAATCAAAGGCATTACACCTTGCGCGACACCGAAAATAGACAAACAGAGGATGTCTGACAGACGACTTCATCCGATGTCGAACCGGTGGGTGGCGGGCACTTCACTGGACATCTGGGAATCGGAAAATCTTCGGATACATCAGCGAATCATCGTTTGCTGCACAGCGGACGCTTCTCAGCTCGAATCTGATGGTCCGTGGTTCGGGAGTTGCGTTCTCGCTGGTCCTCAGAGCGTCGGCGACCTTCGGGATGACTTCTCACGCAACGGCGGGCGTCGGATTCCTGGCGTCGGACATCTTGTTGTCAGCGGTGGTGGGACTGGTGTGCCGACAACAGCGCCGTGGTGAGCCGTGCTGAACGCAAGCTCCTTCTTATTCTTAGCTCACGGGTTAAGAAAAATAAACCCGGCTGCGCGCGAATTCGCGCCCTCCAGGTACTAAAAGCCAATTAGGAGCTCATGCAAATGGCTGAAGTTGGGGCCAAAAAACTGTAGACCTGCGGGCGGCAAGACACCATAGCCCTGCGGGCGGCAAGATAGGAGCTCATGCAAATGACTGAAGTTGTCCAAAAAACTGCAAAGCTAAAAAATACGCTAAAAACGACACAAAAACTGTAAAGAAACGCTAAGCCTAGCGTCCCCAGAGATATGGTGGAAGTATAGCGCTACCATCTCAACTGCTTCTGTGGCTCATTGCGAACGTGCTTCGTTTGTAAGCGCGCGGTGCCGGGTTCGGTTCCCCTCGGGGTCCATATTTTGTGTGGGTGTTTTCCCCGTGCTCACGGAAAAACACACACACAAACAGACCAACGGACTCGTCGGTTCTCCATTTATATATAGGGGATGAATGTCAGGTGGTTCACAGCGGAGATGTATAAAAAGGTGTACATCTTGTGCTCAAATTTGCTTGTGTTTGGAGCAAAATGATGTGGGAATGCGGATAAAGTTATGCCACAGCTTTATTTGAGATATATTGGGCCTATCGGTGAGTACCATATTATTGACGACTGCGAAGGTGGTGGAAAATGCCGCTAGCACAACATTCACAGCCTCTCGGTCACTGTTCCAATTCTGACCACTTTCGATGTGCTGGATCCTCTACACAGGATGCGCATCACATGCACTCGCGCAGCACTAAATGTAGGTCCTCTTCGACGTCCAAATATCACTTACGGATTGAAAATTACGTACACAAGAAGATTGATCGCAGGCATGAGGGCAGCTAAGCAGTGCCATAAAATGTGAAAGGACACCACGGAGTTCAGTTCAACTGCGAAATTCAGCCCGCAAATATTGACAATTGACAACGGAACGGTAATCAGGAAGCCTTGGACAATCAGTCGGATTTCCATAGGAGATATACGGTAACTTGCTCCATACATTCTTTTCTTTGAAAAAGAAAAAACTTATTCCGGTATTATGTGAGTTGTACCTGGATTATAATGACTCCAACCACGGCGAGAGTCAGAGCCAACACTCCTGATTCCATAGCGGGACCGAAGTAACCCATAAGTTGGCCAAAGATGGGCGGTCCATCATATGTATAGCCATTTAAGTGCATGTCAAAGACGATGTCTCTAATTTCGTTGGCGTCGTCTCTTGTGTTCACAAAGTATTGAAGAATGAGCATAAGGGGAAAGGAGATGAACCAGCCCACAACCAGGCCTGCCTTACACAACACGTCGAAGGCTGCTTCGCCTCTGACGTTGAGCATGATGTGGAGACGATTCAAGGCGAGCAGAAAGGAGAGAAATGGAGCTGCCTGCAGATAGCCACTTCTCATGCAGCTCATGACCTAAATCGAAGCAAGTATGCAACGTCAATAGTCACCGCTATCCTCCCACCTCTCCTATCTTTACTGAACTGCAGTCGAGCCCTTCCGGGTAGCGTAGATAGTCCTGTTTGTACAAGAGACAGATGACGGTCTGCTTTGAGTAGATCAGTGTGAATATTCCCGCATAGAGGTTTTGAAGTAAGAAGAGGCAATCCATCACGCCAATGCTGAGAATTATTTTGTAGGCGAGGAAATTGCGGAACTCTTGTTTTGTTGCGAAGACCTAAAAGTTACGGTCAACACGGAAAGGACGAATGCAATGGACCCATAGAAGGAGCAAATACGGTGGTATGAACAAAGGCGCTGAAACTATCTTGAATATAGCCATAGGCTTGACGAGGTCCTTAATTTTCATTGCTTGAAGTGGCGTTTTTCTAGTTGTTTTCCATGAAATAAAATAATAACATAACAAACAATAAAAACAGTGCAATTGCACACTTGCAGACCACATGGGCTGTCGCCTGAGGGTATGCTTGCTGATCAGCACGTGAAGAAATATGGATATTTATGCACCACGGTAATCATCGGTGCTTCTTGGGTGCAAGATCCCGTAATTGGGCAGGAAACCTTTTGAGAACGTGGCTGATGTTTCGATTGTATCTGTATTGGCAGTAGCCAGCAAGATGTTACTCACAAAATTTGCTTTTCCTTGACTTTCATTGGCCATCTGACGACATATCAAACGTTCAAGGTATGACCTGCATACGGTATTCGAAATCTTTGCCCATCGGCCTGCTAGCCCAGCTAGATTAACTATCATTTTACGCTAGATCTTCCACACAAACGCTTCGACCTACTGTATCGGCCAGTATTCCGTGAACTGCTTTTCGGAGACTACTGCGACGATTCGAAAGTGGGTTTTCCAATTTTGATAATTTCAATATATTACGCTGGTGCATGAAACATGATCGATCACTTCAATGCTTGTTTATTGGCCTAACTGTGACTATTCCATGAAAGGTATGTGCCATGAGCATGTGCTTTCAGCGACTAGTTCGCAGCTTTTACAAGGATACTCTCTGCAAGTGATTTGCTATGAATGATCAAAAAACATATTTTTGACCTCTCAGTCGGAATCGATGTATTTCTTTCTCTTTAGTGTCGTTTCGTTTCAAACCCTGAATGTTTGATGAAAGGCATATACTATTCGTATACGAAGTCAGTGACTACTACGCAGCTTTGATAAGGATTCTCTTTTGAAATATTTTTGTGATAAAAAAATCTTTGATACAATCTTTGACCTCGAAATCGGAATTTCTCTGCCATTCAGAAAAGGAATGTTGTGGTCAGTTAGAGCTATGTGAGCCCTACATATGTCAGGTTGAGGGGTTGTTATTGAGGTCACCTTGGAAACATGTGATGACGTGAGGTCTTATTTTTCGTCGATTTTCGTATAATTTTTCCTTGTTTGGCCTTTATTTTGCTTTAACACAATTGATCTTACTTAGCCCTTATGTATGGTAGTTCTGAATATCACATACATGCTGTGCGCTTCCGTCACCTGCTGCCCTCTTCAGCGAGTTAGAAGCCTGCCAATGGACATAACCATCCAACACATAAGCGGAACAGAGATCACTAGTTACAGTGGAGCACAACTAACAACCCACAGGCGCCGGATGCATACGGTCGCTCCTGCACATCGCCGATCTGATAGCAAGCAATGAAGGCTGGACACAATATGCATAACATCGGTTACGGTGGATCATAAATAACAACATTATAAGCGGAACAAAGATCACCAGGTGCAGTGGAGCGTGGTCGTCATCGTCCTAGTATTCACGATCCCGGAGTCGGCGGCGCTCTGCGAGGAAGTCGGAGAAAGACTTCGCTTCAGCTACGCGCTTGCCTTTCCTTAGCCAAGCCATCTATAACGATATATGCGTTAGGTATGTGGAGACCAATACAAGTACCTACGAGGACTTGGCGATTCCTCAGCCACTCCTCGCATCGTTTGGCCCGTGCCCTACGCACATCTGCACGATGGACGGCTTTGAATCGATTGGCGATGATCCAGGCCCTCTTCATGAAAACTTTGTTTGGAACATTCGCCATCCAACTCTCGAGGGAGCCGATCACAAGCGCGGTATACCCGTAAAAGGGCGTGAACTGGGTAAGCGGCATCCGCCTTGCGAAGCTTTGGATAGCCCGCACCTGATACGGCTGCAATTGATCCGACGGAGTGCGGTCCAAGTCTCCTTCGTCTTCGGGGACGGGGTGAACACCCGGTCCGGTGTAGCCCGCCACCATCGCGTCGAACTCGGCTTCTGTAGCGAACTGCAAAACAACTATTGTCTAAATGAGTAAAGACCGCAACTTACGTGGTGAGGCAGCGGCAGACGTGACGTGACACTACCGTGGAAATTGATATCGTCGGTAACGTTGTAGTAACCGTCCGCGTCGTCCCGCACCCACGCTTCCTCAGCTTCTTCACCGACGCCTAACACCCGGTAGTACAGGTGAAGACGTCCGTCCGATCCGATGGAGCGCACAACGCGTTCCTTTCCGCGGATGCTCGACTACACAAAGAGATTATCTTTAGACTAAGCCTGAACACCGAAACTTACTCGTGGACGAGCGTTTCCCCGTTCACGGGAAAGCTCTCCAGAACGCGATGTGGGAAGAGTTCGTCCACGGCGACGACTGGACCGCCTTACGAATTGGTGAACCATCGCCTCGGCGGTCATCACCACTCCGATACGAGTGAGCGAATTTACAAATTCTTGGATCTTGAAAAGCGTCGCACGGCCGTATCCAGCGCTTGTCAGCGGGTGCATAGCGTAAAAGCGCCGCAACAACTCCTGCACCCAGGGAGTTGTGCGGGTTTCGCGAGCTCCGGAGCTCATTGCTAGTTACAGTTGCTGGTAACTGAAAAGAAAAAGCATGAGCGAAGTATAGAAATTCGCACACATATGAAGTAAAAACGCGCAGATATCCATTGCTTTCCGTAACGTGACGAAAAACGAGCTCAGGAAATCAACCGTCCGGGAGAGAAAACCAGCGGCAAGGCGATATTCAAAGCGCAAATCGTGAGAGCGCGCCGTCCGCAGGCGCACAAAAAGATCCCAAAAAATGTTCCTTTACTGGTACCCGATGACCGGATAGGGCTGTACCGGATTGGTGCGCAGATACTTGCAACCAAACTGCAACCAAAGCACAATCAACTTCCGAACAAACCGGCGTAAACACAGCAAACGATCGCTAACAGCGGCGATCAATCGAACAAAACTCGAACTTCAAAATAAAGATGAACAAAATGGCTCAATGCAACGACGATCCCAATTTGTCCGGTCCTGCAACGTTGAGTATCGTTTCCTCGTTTGAATGCGTTCCCATGAATGCCATCCGTTCGCTCTCATTTCGCGCGGTTTCCGAGCTGTATGGTTTCCAAACAATGAGCAAACCTCGCTGCAACCGCAATTATATCTGACGTTTCTTCCCCCACTTGATGAGTCGGTAGCTTTGGGTGAAAATGTCGATAATGTATTACTACATCCATGTCCATAATGATATTTTATGGTTACTCGATTGAAAGTTGTCCTTGTATCTTCCTTTATTCAAATTGCGGGATTTTTTTTTACAGTTTCCATTGCTTATTTTCTTGAATGACCGTGAAATAAATGTCCGTTGAAATCTTTCTGTTCCACACTTTTCATACTTAGCGCCTCTTGCTTTAAATTTCGTACTTCGATTTTTTCCCCAGATTTTGGAAGGCCTTGTAGAGCCTTCTCGAACATGTGTTGTAATCTCCGCAAAGAGCAAATTATTTATTTACAAATTCTAATTCACGACACGTTCATCTCATTAGGACAAATAGCACCCGCTATGCGTATCTTCTTCACATCCGTCCAATCGACGTTCGTCCAGTGAAAGAGCTCACTCTGATGACACTCGTTACGTTTGATTTCCCCACCAAAATTCGAATCATGTGTGACCTGGCAGGCCTGAACATTTTGTCCGTTGCGGTCTCTCATTAGAAAACTCACGGATTAAAAACGATGTAGACCACGAGATTCACAACGGGTATCAGCGTTCCCAAGGTTTGCCAAAAAATATTAAACCAGAGAACATCGAAGTGTCTATAGAACTGCAAACCACAGATATTCACTATGGATAGCGGGACTGCTATCAAGAACCCCTGAACGACGAGCCTCGCTTCCAGAGGAGATATTCGAAAATCGGCACCGTACAGCTTCTTCTAAAAACGAATCCACGTTTCTCAAAATGACGTTTTTTCCCACACCTCTAGAATGATCACTCCCACCACGGCTAGGGTAAGCGCCAAGACGCCAGCTTCCATGATCGGTCCGAAGTAGCCGATCCATTGGGCGAAGCTCTCTGGCCCGATGTAGGTGTACTGGTCGGTGTTGAATTCGAAGAGGATGTCGTCCACTTCATTCTCCTTGTCCATAGTGTCCACTAGGTAGTGGAGAATGAACATCAGAGGAAGGCACATGAACCAAGCGACGGCTATGGAAGCATTGCAGATCAGGTCGATCATGATTTTGTTCTTCACGTTGGTCATGACGGTGAGTCGATTGAAGGCGAGAACAAAGGTCAGGAACGGAGCGGCTTGCACGTAGCCGTTGCGCATGCAACTGAACACCTTAATTACAGAACTTAGACTAATTGCCGATGTGGAAAAGACGCACTTCTCCAATTTTCATCAAAGTGCAGTCATGCGGCAACTCTGCATTGATGTAATACCACTTGTTGTTCAGGCACTCAGCAGCCCTTTCGTCCCACAAGAAGGTCATCACTCCAGCGACCAAATTCTGCACTAGAAACAAGCAGTCCATCAAGCCGATGCTGACCATGAGCTTGTAGGCAATTAAATTTCGGAAGTCCGCTTTTGTAGCAAAAATCTAGAAGAATCACATATATCATGACACACGGACAGAAGCTCACCCAGAGTAGAAGGAGATAAGGAGGCAGGCAGACGGGAAAAGTGGTAATTTTAAAAATAGCCAGCGCCTTCATGACAACTTGAGGAACTGGCATGAAGCAAGTTAATTAGACCTTTTCCTAAAACAAAAGACATTCACACTCCGCAAGTGCGTTTTTCCGCGGTTGGGAAGGGGACACATGATTGTTCAGTAAGCGCCACGCGCCCAATCCTCGGCTTATATCACACTGGTCCCAAGGGAATCCCTTCCACAATCCATCCTAACGGCGAGAAACGTCCCTAGGAGGTGGAACTTGTATCTCTATAGGTCGGTACATCTATGCGGAACTCCGCAAGTCCGCACGTAGTTCTTATATGTCTAACCTTCATGCATGCACTTCATCATGTGTGCGGCGGCATTTTCAACTTGGATGTACAATCAAGCAGTGGTTAGAGCCATTCTATCGAAATAAAAAAAACAAAGGACACGTACAAATTCGCAGAGAACATTCACTTTGCTGATCATCTAAAAGAAGATCGGTTTTTGGATGAAAGTTTATTGTAGTTCCAAAATAAGGTTAGTACAATGAACTCCAAAAGAAAGCTTTTTAAAGTAGGATCTGACAAGAAACATACATTGTTTAGTGTGCCGACGAAGGACGGTTTTCAGAAGCATACATAAAGCTGTGTGCTATGACCAGTTCAGCCGATTTCACTCAACTGGCGTCAGTGAAAGCAAAATAAAAGCAAAGTGACTAAACGCCCTAAGGTGTTTTAGCGTTCTCAGGGTCGAATGCATGTTTTGCCGTTGCGCTAACGATGAAGGTCCACCAAGGCTTGAATGCTAATTCGGCCGAAATTTCGTACCTTAGGTGCGGACAATAAAGAGTCAATATCCGTGTCTCGCTTCCGGTTCCAAATGTGCGGAGTATATGTTCAAGCTGTTGCGTTACTTGGAACGTGGCCGTATAAGGAAACGTTTCCGACAACACGCGATCCGATTGTCATGTTGTCTAAATGGTCACTGAGGCGTGATTTCGCTCCTTTGTAACTAAAAACTCGCCGCCAAAGTTCTACTAGCGGCGTTTATCATTTTGGGCACCTTCCTTGCAAGTTCTAGACGGATGGCAGATGGCAAATGCAGATTGCATTGGCAACAAAGGGATAAACCAAAAAACCCTTCCGTTAAAACCGAAGCAAACTGATCGAACGCCTTAATATGTTTTAAATGCCCTCGTGCTAAAACATACTAGCAGATGGATACTAGCAGATGCCCAATTTCTCTATAGGGTTTGTGGTTGTATGACATACAGAATTTCCCGCTCATCGAATGGCATAAATGACTTTGAATTTTACTGTGTTATTTGAAAAGATGTGACTGTTTTTCTTATGACAGTCTTTATGCCGCACACTTTACAAAGAAATCATCCCCTTTACTTATTTGCTCGCTTCCATGTAATTTTTGCGAATCTGCCTTTATATTTTCGAATTCATATGCGTTGTCTGTAATCAAAAATTTAGCAAACATATGTTCCAAAATTTGTACTATAAGAAACCACGACATTTTTTAGATTCAGTTTGAAAGAATGATGATGTCAAAAACTGCTCAACAGGTCAAATATGGGTGTGGGAGCGGCTCCACTGCCAAGACCACGCAATCAATGTTGGTGATGAAATGCAAACTATTGATAAATAATCTCACGGGACACGAAATTATCTTCCTACCACAGACGAGGCTTCTCACAAAGGACTGGAGATCATGAATAGATTTGATTCACACTCAGCTCTATTGACAAACAACTTCACAAACACCTGGTCGGCTACTAACACCTGCCTTTTTTAAACTATGCAGAAGGATCTAACAACATTTGCGTCAAAACTATGATCTCAAGTACACAGGACAGTCATGCAAAAACTACGTTTGTTGAATAGAGAGTGGAATGTCTGAGTAGGCGGCTTTATCATCGAAATATCTCCAAAAGTAATGCAAAAAAAAATGCTAATACAATTGTAGCTGTAAACAATTTCATAGAAGTATTTCTCAGGGCAATAACTCAATGACATCATTGTCCAAAAAATGAATCAATCGTTCATGGTAATGACTTCGGAAAACTTTTATGATATTTTCAAGCATGTCACAACCATGGTTTCAGAGCTCAAAAATCCCTCATTCTGCCACCGGGAACCTTTTTTTCAAAATTCATGTCACAAAGTTTGCAAAGGTCGAAGATTACCGGTTATAGAATTTCAAATTAATTGGCTTGACACTGTGCCCGTATCACAGATTCAGTGTAGAAACATATGCTAAATGCTATACGCCTCATTATGGGGGCCAAAAAGCCATATGTGACTCACTGGAATTCCCATGACACTTTCCAATTTAGCGTCAGTGAGGAACCCGTCTAGGTTGAAATGCCAAGAAGCATGTCGACCCTGATCATCAGCAATAAGCGAATATGTTGTTGATGTGGCCATAAGGCATCATCAAAAATGCCAAATTTTTAATTCTATCTACGTCAAAAAGTATTCCGACCCTGATCATCCAGAATGAGAAGGGGTACCACTTTGGTTGCTCATGTATGTAAATTAGATAAATTCGTGGGTAACAAAACTGGCTGAAAAGTATACGAGGTTATGAAACTGACTCTGGTTTTTTTCCATCCGGAAACGGATCTCCTTTAATTATTTATGCGCGGTTTGATTTCGCAAAAGGCACTCAATAACAACAGTACAAACAGATGCTGGAATTTCATCCCACGTAGATTCAGAATGTGCAACTACTTGATATTTGACAAAGCATGAAAAGTTTAACGAGGAACCGAATCGCGACTGGCGGACGGACAGAAGCCAAGCGAGGAGAAGAACTGGGCGAGAAGAAGATCCTACATACTTGATTGATGGTTATAAGGTGCAACTTTGTGAATCTTATGATATTGCAAATAAACTCATGAAAACTTTATAATAATATTTTATAGATATCTATGCAATACTAATAAGGCAACGATCAAACATACAACGCTAAGATCGACGCGAGACAAAGGGCAAACGGTAGGTATATATCAATATATAAACTGTACAAAAAAAACAGCTCGCATATTTGAATTTGTTTCATTTTTCTCGTGATCAGTCCTAACGCAATATCAGTCATGAAGGCTAGCATTCTTTTGTTCCTCCTTGCAAGGGTACCATTAAACATGCAGCGTTTAGATCGACGTGAAAACAGAGCCAAACGGTAAGCCTAGTACATACACTTTGCAAAAAAGAGACCTGCCCATCGGCACTCTAGGCACGTTAAAATGATAAGGTATGGTCAGAATGACCGGTGAAAAAGGTTACCGCATCTTTTTGAAGGATATAAGATGCGTATGTTTTGGCCTACCGTTTGTTCATTTGTAAGCTCTGTGCACGTAAGTAACCACTTTCTCACAAATATAATAGATACGATAGCCTATTTATTTCTACGAACTATTATCAACAGGTTCGACGATCCAAACTCTCTCAGCGTTTATCTTTACATTCCGAAAACGTTTGGACGGGCGTAACGTAGATCTTGGTTGACTTAACGATCACCGCACTCGCGGTGGTTCGCTTGCTCGAGCAGACGTTCCATATATGTGAGCGCACAAGCCTAAACGCCGTTTGGATGATTCATAGAAGGTTGCTTGCTCACGGATTAAAGGCGATATGCACCACCAAATTGATAGCCGGTATAAGAGCGGCCAGGCAGCTCCATCCAATGTAAAACCAGGGGAGTTCACTGAATTCTTCACAGAGAACGAGGCCACAAACGATGACGACCGCGAGAGGAACGGAGATTAGAAACGCCTGCACCAAGAGTCGTATGTCCATTGCGGACACTTTGAACGCGCTGCCGTAAACGTATTTCTGAAGCGAAGTTTGAAATGGAAACCAGAACGATCTGTGCACCTTGATAAGAACGTTTCCTAGTATACACATGTAACACAAGAAGGCTCCTGCTTGGAAAGACGGTCCAAGGTAGCCCATGACTATTAAGAAAGGTTCAGGCCCGTAGTAGCCATAGCCATCCTGGTCGAGGAAGAACCCAATCTCCAGTGAACTGTAGTCGAAGATCAGTGGCGCTGGAAAGAGCAAAAGCCAGCATATAAAAACGGCCGCCTAGAATGGATCACTTGATATAAAAACTGGAGTGAACACAGTACCAAGCAAATTGTTTTTTGGAGCACAGGTCGGTCGATTCGGAACATCACAAGCGAACGGTGGGAGGCCAGCACGAGGGTGAGGAACGGAACGGATTGGAGGTAGCTACACCGAGTGCTGCTTAGGAACTGGAATGCTTAGCATAGAGCGATTGAACGTATTTCCTTATTCCCCCGCCCTAGAATTTCAAAAATGAACATACCGATCCGAGATGTCGATTGGGCTTTCCACCAGAGAGCCTGAAGACTCCGTCCATAAAACTCTGTGTCAGATACAAGCAATCCATAATGCACATATTTATCAGTATCTTATATGCAATGACGTTCTTGAAATCAGGCTTTGTTGCAAAAATCTGTAGAATAGTGGTAACTACACTCATCTATCACTTATTCTTACCCATATTAAAGCGACATAAAACGGTATGCAGATGGGTAATTGCAGAATTTCAAAGACAGCAACTGCTCTTCTCAAAACGTCAAGCAACTCATCTGATATCATCCTTAAACGCTATAGGAACTTTTGAGACTAAACGAGTTAGAAACAGGTTGTCATTTAAAACTACTGCTTAAGTCTAAATACCGGTTAGTGACGCCCTTAGGCAGCTGTAAAAGGGCAACCTTGAGGGACAGAGGAAGCCTTTCTTTTCTTGGTAATTTACCAAACGTGTCATTAGCAGGACGGCCATAACAGCTGCTGCGACGTTACAATAACAAGTGCGTAAGACCGACGCACTATGAGCCATCGCTCAACGTGATCGGCACCAATCCGATTTAGAATTCAACTGTATATGCAAACGCGATAAACGCCTTCCAAACGATATGTGCAGTTTACAGTTTACGAGCAATAATAAACACAACATTTTGTTTTTTAACGCAGCTATGACTAACGCTGTATCTCATCGCACGTCGTCTTTTGGCTTAGACGTAAATCAGTGTCCGAGGCGGCGATCTCATCATTTGGCGTGGGTTTCAGAGGTGCGAAGTGCGCATTCCGGTAGAATACAGCGAGCAGAGTGGATCGTCTTCGATTCGTTGGGCGGCTCAGGTGTCGATCGTACCGGAGGAAGACCGGTAACTACGATGTGATACTGCACCTTTTTGAGCTCATAAGACGTCTTGCAAATCAAATCGTGATGTCAAATCTTTTCGGAAGGTTTCTGAAAAGACATTTCACTTCCTCTCCAAAGCACACATGTGCACACGTGAGAAATTTCTAAAATTCAATGACTCAGAATCCAATGATCAATGAGGTGTTCTCATACTCTCTTCTGAAAGCGTTTGCCGTTTCTTGTTCACACAATGAGTTCGACACGCGCTGAGTACGTCGCCGTTGCTGTCTGCAACATCGCCGTGTTTCCTGTGTGTTTACCGCTATACCTCCTTGTCCTATGGGTAACATCACCGCCGCTTTCCTTTACATTGAGCACCTTTCAGAACTTTGCGACAAAAAAGGAATTTAAGGGAATTCTCGCGTATCATCTCATGTTGAGTATGGGGGCCATGGACTGCTTGTACTTGCTGTCAGGATTCCAAGCCGGACTCATGTCTCTGTGTCGAAGTGAATTCTTTCCCGCATTTAGTCAGGTGGTTGCCGATCCAAGACGGAAGTGATCAATCCGATTTCAGATCGGTAGCATTGTGAGATTTGGCTATCTTACAGCTGTTCCCATCTTTACGTTCTTGTTAGCTCTTAACAGATTGATCATCATCCTTAGGCTTCCGAAGAGCGCTGTGAGTGATCTTGCTTTCAAGGTGATTCCTTGTTTATAGCATTTGAGAATATGTGACTTCTAGATTCTGGTCATTGGCACTTTGATTTTGGTCTTCGCGTTCCCTATTCTCCTCATGATCGCCGTTCCAAGCGTCACCATCGCATACACTTTGCAATTCCATGGTTACGTTTACTACGCCTCAGCTCTCTTCAACACTGTATGGGTGAACATCCAAGTGACGCTAGAACTGCTCTCGCTCTGTGGCTACTTCCTCATCGCCATCGCTATCGTTCTGCAGGCGTGCCCTTCTCCTAGATCCAAGAGCTAAACCCATATTTAGAAAAAGATATTCCATACGAGTTTCAAAATCTCATCGATGGAAGTTCTGCTCATTGTGCAAGGGTTCCTTCTCACCGTGCCTCTGACTATTGTGAACCTGATCGGCTGGAGAGGAAACCATCATATCATGGCTGGTCGGGCCATCTATCTCTGCTGGGCACTGCTAGCCGCCTTGGTGCCTGCCATAAACTTATCTGTTTATGTTGGATTTAACCCGTATGTCCGGCAGATTCAAGTAGATCGATTGCGACATTTTCAGATTCGTGAGATCTCATCTCGTGAGTGCTATCTTCCGCAAAGGAGAGCAAAATCCAAGTCTCTTCATTCGATCTAATGGAGTCACTTCAGCAACCCAAAGAGAAAACAAATTCTAAGCATTTATTCGGTTACTACTTGTGCACAGTTCTGATGATCCTAGTCACTTCCACATGTCCGCCAGATCGCGTTGAACCCGACTTTCGGGCAGTGGTCACAAACACCTTCGAATGGGGACACTTCCTGAGAAGCGATTTAAGATGTTTCCGAACATTCCTAAAGATATCAATCAGCTCTGATATTATATTATTCCTCACGCATTGAAAAGAATCAAAATCAATAAATGAGTGGCCGGAATTGTTATTGCCGTAACGCTCCAAACGATAAAAAGCAGTCCATGCTTCCATATTTCAGTGTACAGAAAGGCTCCAATGAAGATGGTGAACGCCACCGGGATGGACTGTAGGAGAGCTTGGCCTAAGAGACGGACCTCTCTTCGAGAGAATTTGAGCGGATGCATGTGGTAAACACTTTGCTATAAAGGGAATGAAGAAAGTAGATGCAGGACGTACACGGGTACCTGACAAATAATGACACCCACAGTAACGAGGTACAGAGCCAGGGCGGTACCTTCCAAACCCATTCGGATGTAGATGTACGGGGTCTCGAAGTATGCAGGACCAGTATAACGGTAAGTAGCTTCGTGGTACGAGAACTGTATTTTGCCGTCAATGAGGGAAAGAAGATAGAGAAAGGGAATCGGAATAGATGCAGATAAGAAAACGATTATCTAAATAATTAACCTCATCATCATACTCCGTGATTGTATATCATCAAAGCCGGTAATTACGAAGTACACCTGAGATTTCGGTTTTTAACATCGTCGTACAGGAGGCAAAAATAATGAATTCAAATCGAAAAAGATCTCAAACAAAGACTAACCTTGAACAGCCTGGTTCCCCGTCCGCAACCGTGAAATTTCGAAATTATAACCAGCCTGTTAGCGGCCAGAAAGAACTCCAGGATCGGAATTGAAAATAAGTATCCGTTTCGCATGCAACTGACATACTAAAATAGCATCCACTAGGCTACAGTCCACCGAAGTTGCCCTTACTCTTCCAAATAACTCTGACACTATTTTCGGCGCCAAATTGAATATTCCAGCGACGAAGGTTGTAATCATGTGGAAGCAATCCAAAACGGCAATTGCAAAGATTATAGTGTAGGCCGTCCTGGACTTGAATTCTTGTTTTGTTTTCAAAATCTGAAACACCGCCGCCAATTGCAGGTTTGAGAACATGGAGACAGTGCGAACCCAGATGACAGCGATGTTTAGCGGCATAAACAGCGGCAGTACTATCAGGTTACACAGAGTCATGCTGATGTTGATCGCTTCCACACTCATTTCTTCTTTGGGAGATATTACTCGTGGTGATCTATCTGAAATGAATGCAACAACATAGCAAGGATCTATGCCGATGTTAGATGCTGGCCCAATAAACCAGAAAACAATGCACTCATACTATTTATAAGAGTATTGGCTCGAATGCTTTGGATAAACAGTCAATGAACGTCATCCAAGCATCCACACAAATATAGAAACTTATAAATCATATCTGAGTAAACACAACAGGGTGTATTTTATGAATAGATTGAGGTGATTTCTATAAGGAACCCTCTATTTTTGGAATCGAGTGCAGTCCACACAGTCTCAATCATCATCGAAAAAAAAAATCAATGACAAAGTTTGACAAAGGGGGTTACGTACCTAAGCAGAAGCGGACAAGCAGGAATTCAGTGTCGCTGAGCTGAGCTATGTGCATAGTTTGCGGAGTTCGTGAATCCCTAATAACCGTTTGCAGCTGCTTTTTACGACATTCAACGTTTTGGGTACGTACGCACTTTTGGAATTTTTGGGAACGCTCCGTCAAGTTCTCAAAGATTATTTTCGTATTTTTGCGCATTTCAAAATTTTATTCTGGTACGGTATGGTTTTTTATTAAAATTGAGCTAAATATTTTTGAATTTGCTTAAAATTTTGTGATTTTGTCGAATTGTGGAAAGTTTTCATTTGGCGTCAGGTCGTGCACTCGTAAACTAAAATCGTCGGATTATTGATCTGAGCACAGTTGCAGACAGAATACCGTTAACCAGCAATGAGACCTCGAACGAAACTCTGACAAAGCAGTTAAAATAAAATTTTAGCGCAGTGCTAATTCGTGTTTTCGTCTGACGGCCTGTCTGGGACTCACTGACTGGGACGCTGATTTAAGAGTGGTGTATCCACTAAGCTTAAAATTGAAGGTTAGTTAGTTTATATTTTCGCTTGTGTACCAACATGCGAGTCCGAAGGACTGACATGTCAGTACACAAACTAAACGATATTGGAGCCACAAGATTCAGTAATGTTACTATAAATAAATCAGACGTGATGGATGATAATCTTTTCATTGTGGTACTGTCTTCATATGTGAGTTGAACTGGTGATAGTATAGATTCAGTTTTATTAATTTCATTATCAACAATTTCTGCCAAGGTTTGTAATAAGATTTATCAAATTTTGCCGGTAGCTTAATACAAGTTATTTCTCCTCAAGGATGATTCCTTGTTTGAGGTTAACGCAAAGTCCTCCAAGAATGCCGCCAAGAGGACCACACGGGTCGTGTTCAGCGGCAATGAAGTCGGAAACAAAGGCAACCAGGACGAAGACGAGGACGACGAAGTGGAGGAACTGCATGGTGATGGATGATGGATCTTCGATCGTGGGACTGTTTTTATGCAGATTCAGAAAGCAGACGTGAATCGGGTTATACACATGGAAGTCATCGTAATCCGATCAGAATGCACTTTTTAACAAAAAGAGAAAAGGGATGACTATTCAGAATGATAATATGGGTGCACTTTTGAAATGTCGATCAAAACTTGACGCTCGCATCATCGGATGATATCGGATTAATGTTTTGCCGGTAAAAGGAACTTTAGACAGAAGTCTACGGGGAGTCATGTCCGAGAGCGCATAAATGTGAGGCCGGTCGGAAGACAAAAAACAGAAGCTAAAGACGAACGTAGCTCTCATAATTTGAATCTGTAAATGGCTTTCTAGACTTCTGTGCAAAGAGCGTTTTTGTGCGCCGCGTGCCAAAAGTAGGTAGCCAAAGTAAACAGAAAACATCCAGTGAAGGAGATCTTACACGGAAAAACTTACTTCCGCGATTGGCCATAATTCTGATAGCCCAACGACCAAAAAGACTTTGTTCTCAGTCTGCACCGCAATTAAACCCATGATCTTGCAAAATGGTGGGAATAAAGGTGATTTCTGACCACTTCCAATGTCAAACATCCATCCCTTCGAAAAATGACCATGTGTCCCTGGATTTAATTTTTCATATCCATCCTATGCTTTACACGGCTCCACGGACCTACGGCATCGCGCATAAACTTAGAATACTGTTGTTTTGTCTGTTCATAGCTTTGATGATATTGGATGTACGTAATAATGTCACAGGGTCTAAAAAAGTCGGGTCAAACCAATACAATGCACACAACTCGACACAGTTCCTTAATAACAACTATGGAAGTTGCTGTACAAAGCCCGGGACCATAATCAATTCTGGCGATTGGACGAGCTCGGCACGCGAGGGAAAACATTGTCCTTCTGGATAAGCACCTGCCTGTTCAGACCAGATACCACAGGCCGCGTTGTTCACAAACAGACCAGAAAAAGGAGGACATGCGCGCTTACAGTGCTTTCAAGGCGACATTGACATCCGGACTTTAAACTCAAAGTGCAGCGTTGTCGAACTGTGATATGGCAGATTCTCTTCCTCAATTCCTCTTCCACGATGTCGATCTTTTAAAATACCGCCAAGGCTATTCACTCGTAAAGGTCGTGTGAACACCGAGAGAGGCATTAATCTGTGGTCACCTAAGGGAATCTATCGTTCCATGAGCAACCTTCTCCATAAATAATATATAATTTTGTTTACTGCGCCCACACAAGCGCACAACTACAGAATTCCACTAAATCGAGTCACAAGCAGCTGCAATGGCCCGCTCGCTTAATCACTAGGTGCACTTGGAGGTTCCAGATATTATGCTCTTTAGATCCGAATGGTCCCTATGGAACGCATCCAGTACATAGAAAATCACACTCTTGGAATCAAGTTGATTATCAAATTGTTGCAGCTTTGACATCATGACGCACTTTCGAAAAAGACCAGTTGCAATGAATAACTCTTTTTCGTGCACTAACAATGGCTTCATCACAAAACAACAAACTTTCAGTACCTTCTATGTGCAGAATTTTTGGTAAGCGCTTTGAGTCGAACGATAATTACGGTATTCTTGGCCAGATGGATGGAACTACGGCAACTCTCTGCGAGTCCGAGTGATCATTGTGCCAAGAACGATGGCCGAGAACAACCGTTCTTCCCATGAACGCGAAAGATGTTGAAGATCGTTGACAGTGGCATGGCTTTTTTGGCAAGACTTCCAATCCACTGCGGAGCAATTTGCGTAATCCGTCGGGTTCAGATCTAACAGATAGCTCCACCATCAATTTGCTGAAAGTAGAAAAGAGTTCAGTACGCCCGTGTAAGATCGCAAACTGGTCCTTCAATAGCAATCGATTTCAAGTAGGGACATTGCTGTTCATCGCCACATCTCGCCAAGAAGATCGTCAGTGCCGCCCAACCACTGAAGCCGAAGAATCGCCCCAACTTCGAACTCTGCTGTGCCATCCGATCCAAAGATGGGATTCCACTTTGCCCGCTGAGCCCTACTTCCGAATTCATCGCTTCGAAGCCCGCGCACACTGATGGGATAGACGCCTTCAACTCCGATGTCATGCTCTGCACCGTGACGCGACAATTCCGCGAACGACAGTTCCGCAAAATTAGTTCCGCGAATTTCAGAGTCCACGAATTTTAAGTTTAAGTTTAAGTCTAATTGTAAGTAAAATAAATAAATTTAAGTTTTAAGTAAAGTTAGGATCTAGGTTGAGGGCGAGCCGCAGGAGAACCTTGTATTCATTTTCTGGAACGGGCCTAACATCCAGGCTTGGCTTATTCTCCGGCTTGAACTTCAGCCTATTGATTTTTTGCGAGTCCTGTAGTGGGATTGGCGTATGGATTTTAAGCGGAATATTTGTAAATTCGAAATTTGCGGAATTGTCGTCGCAGAACTAATTTGGCGGAATTGTCGCGTAATCAGTGCCCACTTACAGCTTTTTATAATTTTCCCGCCCCTTTCTAGTGAAAAATGAATACGTTGCTTGAAAACTCTCCATTCAAAAATCCTCCAAAATTTTCGATTCTAAACATAGTATATTGTTCCAGCGAGAGACCCGGCTTCTGTGGCTCTATTAAGGAGAAGTGACCAAAACTATACCGATCTTGACAGAATGGTATTTATTTTGACAAAATGGTAATTATTTTGACAGAATAGTAATTATTTTGACAAAACCACATTTCACTGACAAAACGTTCTTTAATCTTTAACTACTACAAAGGCTGATTTATGATTTTGTCAATGAAATGTGGTTGTGTCAATCTAAATTCAGTTTTGTCAAAATAAATACCATTCTGTCAAGATCGGTATAGTTTTGGTCACTTCTCCCTAATAGAGCCGCTTCTGTCCACAAAGTAAGCTAAAGTTGCTAATGCAAATAGCATGAAATATGCGTTTTTGTGATAGAAAAGTTGAACAATTTATAAAATGGAAGTAATCTAACCGAAAAAGTAACTTATGGTCACTATCAGATTCCTGCTTTAACATCATACTATTCTTCTTTTCTCTCCCGAACTCTCAATTTGTGACCGATGACATCACTCTTCTTCTTGCCGCGGCAGTATCGATCGATCCTTTCCGACAAGACGCTGAACCCATGAATTCCATTTCACAAAAGACGGTGTTTTAGATCCAATTGTGCGACTTCAATGCAAATCTGCATCGTTGTGTAACGTTACGCTTATTCAAATTATCCATCAGTTCTATGGTCTCCACAGAAATGAGTTTGTCAGCAAGCAGTTCCCAGCCTTATTGGCCTCCAATTCAACAGGTTCTCTCCGTGGATCTCCTTCATGCTATTCTGCAGGACAAAGTTACTATAGCTGTGTCAACATTCGAATCATATCTGTTTCACTGCTGTGGGATCAAACTGACTGTGGAGAAGGTGAGCAGTTGTGCATGTTCTCATTGCAGTTGCAACTCATGTTTCAGCTAAACGCTCTGTTTGAATGCCAAGAATCGGAGATTGAAAACGCTCTATCTGTCGGACTGAAGAAACATGGAATTGCTGTTGTCGAACAAAAGAGAATATTCTACCTGGACACGTGTGATAGGCTCTTACCTATAACTGCCTATCCCGTGGAGGACACTTTTAACATCATCCTGTCGATCATTCGCGAAACACCGGGGATTCTGATGAGTGCCTTCTTCAAGAAGTACAAGTCCATAACGAAGGAATTGACTGTGGAAACGGTTTGTTCCCAAAGAGGCCTGGTCCTCAGCGGTGTATTTAGTTGAATTCGCTATTTCGCTGCGACTTCAAGTGCGTCGAAGAAGCGCTGCGATACGGTCTTCGTGAGTTTGTGCTTTTCTCGGGAACCAACAAGTTCAGCGTCAGAATTACCTATCTAAAATACCCCGAACTCAAGTAAGTAAAATGCGAGAGAAGCGGGATCAACCATTCTTTATCTACTAACCCCGGGAAACCGTTGTTCTTTCAGCTTTGCCACAAAAAAGCGGATGTTCTATCAGAGAGTGAAAGACGAGATGCTAGCGCTGTTAAAGAAGAAAGAATGCCTCTTTGATAACGAGATGGGCATGTCGATCTTTCAGTCCCACGGAATCATGTTGGATCTACCTACGGTAACCTTGAACGACGACATCCCATTGATTCACTGGCAGTTTTCAGCTCTGTGACATTTACGGTTCGCATGAATCTCTGTATAATGTTTACGTCACGGCTTTCGAGGGCTTCGCTTATATAGCACAAGCAACAACCGGTCGCTATCCTACGTACTTATTTGAAAGCATAGGTGCTTATAGATCTAATAATCAGTTTGTTAACCTGTAATCGCTTTAGGGAAGCCCTCAATCCTGTCACTTCGTCGTGCATCCAAACTGAAACCGTTCGTTCTGCTCCACGACGGATACGCCGGTTACACAAAGCCAATGAGCTGGACGCCCACTTTGGACGCGTTCATCAGCTGGCACTCAACGAAACGAGAAACGGAGAGAGAGGCCGCCGACTTTATTAGGACAAGTTTCAATCTTGACTGGTCAGACGTGCGCTTGGTCTTCTTTTGCTTCGCGTCGTTAGGCTTCATGCGGAACAAGACGACGCTTCCTTGGCGAGTGGAACAGTTGAAGAAGTTGGTGCAGACGATCAATGAGAAGACCGCTAATCGATGTGAACTGCACCTTTCAACGATTCCGATTCATCCCGATCCAGAAAAGAACCATCCAGAATCTGTGCAGATTAATGAGCTGCTCGTCAAACTAGCGGACGAAATACCAAATCTTCAAATATTCGACGTTAATGAACAAGATATCAAGCACAGTGAAAACTGGAAATCCAACGCAAAACTACCAGTGCTGAAATCAAGAGTCACACAACGAATTATAAGCGAATTTATGCTGAAGAAACGTGACAAAATCATTCCAGAAAAAATTGATATGTCTGGATTGGCCAAGTCTCTCGTTGAGAAAGATCCCGATTTGGCAGAGTTACCGATTACCTCTCAATGAATTTACGATGCATCCAGCCCCACGTCGCCTTAGGCTGTAAAATAGATATATACTGTATAAAGCCCTGTTAGGTCACGGTACTGTGTAAGCGAACGATCAAGCGATGGTTGCTGAGGAAACCGTCGCTTCCTGGGGAGATTCTCATAAGATTCTCATTAACTGACTTTTCAACAATACAAACATTTATTCTGTTGCATATTCCCAGATTTCTGGGAGAAGATGTAGAAAATGATCCAGAATTTTGCTACACTTTTTACTGATAAACATGCTGATTTAATGCAAGGTGGTTATAATGCGGATGATTAGGCCATTTTCAAATACTTTGCTGTCATGCTGGTCCATGGCATATGCTTCTGATATCAACCCGTCCATAACTTTGCTGTTGATAGCCTTCCCGAGTCCCGAAAATTTCACTTCTTAGATGACTGTGCACTCCTGCTCAGGAGAACCGGTAATACGAAGTTTAACGCAATTAGCTAGTCACGATAGCGCGCCAATTGGTTGGATTGCAGAAACAGAGAGCACACATAGGGAATGTCGAGTGATTACGGTGCTTGTTACAACATCTGAATCACCTTTCAAAACACGCACCATTCCATTCCACTCAGCTGTCCCTGGCGACAAAACGCCACTTCTTGCGTGTGCTCCCTCTCCATCGCTTATTTTGATGGTCTTTGCACCCCATGGGAGTAAACAGCGGCTGCATTCCATTCCCACTGTCAACATCTAAAAAAAGACGTCGTTCATCAATCGCGCTCCTGTGGCCTAATGGATAAGGCGTCGGTCTCCTAAACCGAAGATTGCGGGTTCGAGTCCCGCCAGGAGCCAAGCGTTTTGCACTTTGAAGACTGATTTTAGGCAATTTTCGGTGGTAAAGTAACGGTCTCGAATACGTTTTCGGCGTTTTCGAGGTCACGCGGTCACCGACTGCATCGTCAATAGGCGAGAACGCACTCTAAACGATGCACATTCGCCGCAAGGGCAGAATTCTCATCCAACTGCTCTGTTTTGCTTTTCTTATTTTTGCGACTGCTTTTCTGTTTTCCTATCTTCTTTTTATTACAATCGAACAAGATGGCGAATCCGATACCGAACCTGACAAGATCAGCATGCCTCCCCGTATAGTCTATAATAAAGAGGTTAACCTGCAGAGAATGGTGAGTTCAAAAGGAGATCTTTGGACATACAGTTGTGCTCTTTAGCTAATCGACGATGGTATACCACATTACAAGGATTGTCTCCGATTCAATGAGATGGCTATAGCGCTAAAGGATTGCCTGAAAGGGAGGTTGCTGCCTATGCGAAATGCCGACTACTTTGGCAATGTCAGTCGCGTCGCTACAGAGTGTGGAACGGAGTATTTGAGAAGGCTGTTTGGAGGACGGTTTCTGCTAAACAGAGTGAGTCTCGCTATTTTGGTTAGGAATAGTTTAAAAACCGTTTGCTTAATATGTGTTTTATTTTTTTTTACGGTATACAACGCGGTTTCCGGTAGATCCCTGCTGCGAGTTTTCAGAAAGTGTGTCTTAATCAAATTTTACTTTTTGATAGTGTGGTAAACAAGCCATTCTGGATAGCAATAGGAAGGAGAGTTCCCTGAAAAAGTCCTTTCCGTCGCTGACATAAACCGCATTTCATTTATTCAAGTTCGGAATCAAAGCGCTGGTCTATACCGTACTTTTCCTTGCGATCACCATAAAAACAAAAAGTGCACATCCATAAAATCAAATATTTTCAGGACGACGTCAAGATGCTGATTCTGCCCAAATCTAATGACGACGATCTTGTCGCACTTACCGTCGGCATTGGAGACGACATATCAGCAGAGAGGAAGATAAAATCGATGTTCAAGAACATCCGCTTCTATGGCGCTGATCCCATCAAAGAATCCGGGCTCGTTTACGAAGACATCGGAAAGTACATTCAGGTGTGAAATAGCACAAGCTAACAGCATAAAAACAAACTTTAGGCTGGTGTAGGACATGTGCCCGGAACCTTAAATTCCTCAGTGTTCGAGAGTGGAAAGTACCATTGGCAAGATATCGAAGTCATCACAATGCGTGACTTAATGCGGAAATTCGATCTGAACTTCGTAGATTTTCTGCTGCTTGACATCGAAGGAGCTGAATATACTGTATTGCCACAGCTATTGGACATCGCAGATTTGGCTTTTTGTCAGGTAGGAAACTCTCGAATGCGCACCTTAAAAGCGACCATAGATTAACGTTGAAATCCACGGCCCCTTAAGTGACTACGGAGTCGAAGACAAAACGTTTGCCTCGCTAGTCCGTTCCCTTCTGAAACCCTCGAGCCGATACATTCCTCTGTGGATTCCCGGTCCGACAATGCATCACAGGTTTTTCCTCGTGGACTGGAAGAGTCCGAAATGCGTTCAGAAGTTCTTTTCACACTGGTGTTAGTGGTTAATAAAGGAACCTAGAGTTCAATCCAAAAATGCGGTCGTGGCCGATCGTTCGAGGGACATAAAACAGAATAGACAATAAGACCCAACGATGAATATTCTATTTTTATTGTTTTCCTCGATCGGCTCTCAGCTGTCCTAACCTTGTTCTCTTTTGTGGCGAACGGATTAACCTCTAAGCGATCCGTCTTGATCATCCGTCCACTCCGTTGAGATGATCTATTCAACACATGTCCAAATCATTAGCATCTTCTTCTGGTCGATTAGTCACCTCTCGCCCGGATTGACCTCATCGATCTGGATGATCTCCCGACTCTTGGCGGATTCCCTTTCGGGACCCCTCGAAGCGCCTCTCGAAGCATATTGCATCTGGCCGACTGTCCTCATCGCAACCTAATTATTGGGATGTGCTGCTGGCTCATTCCTAATTGAATTAGGTGATCATGGTATCGCTGTATATCGCCATAAACTGGCCGAGTGACAGCTGGCCGAGTGCGTTTATGGAGATCCGCAATCAACGTTAATCAATCTGAGCACTAGGAGTGCAGGAATCGGAAGGCTTTTTCATCGATTTCGTAGGCTAATGGTGACAAATCGTAGGGCTGCGGCCAGCTGGCTGTCAGCGCCTCCAAGACAGACCATAAACTCATTATCGCCGACAATTACAATCTGAGAACGAGCGACGGTCGATGTCCGGCGGAATTTGAATGAATCGAGGCATATTTTTAGCGTCCTCGCGTCGTCGTCGTTTGCGCAATTCATTGTTTCACACCTGCCGCCACTTCCCCCCTTTTGTCCTCGCGAGGCGCCGAGGAAGGCGCCGATCGGTCCGAATTGTACATTTATCGGAAAAAGAGAAATCAGTTGGCGCCAAAACGATCGCCTTGCCACTTCGCGAGTACCTTTATTGGGTACTAAAGATCCTAATCGGCGCCACTTGCCCTCCTCTGGCAGACTCACTTTGTACTTCTCGGCACATCTTCGGTGATTTATCGCGCCGTTCTCCGGCCATCTGCCCGTTCATCGCGTGTTTACGAAAGCCGAACCTCTTCAAACAACAGAGCGCAAAAAAGGGTGAAAAACGGCCGTTTGAGTTGCTTCCCGTCGCGCGTCAGGCAAGGTCACCTCTCGGGGCGGTGAGAAACGGAAGTGAAAAACGACAAAAGGGGCGAGAAGCAGTAAAGAGCAGTAAACGGAGATAAACGGGATGTTCTCTGCCTACCTGGTAATTGCTCGTTAATCTGATTGCAGTCATTACTCAGAAAGGTCGTAAATCGGAGCAAAAAACACCGAATGCAAGTGCGCAATACCGAAAAGCGCCCAAGCGGGCGAATCGGGTGCCCAAACCAGATCCTCCTTCGCACTTTATTCGACAATTATGCAACCGCCGACGATCGGACGGCGCTCTCTGCGGGAATCCGTCACGCGATCCTCCGGAACTCTGCGCCGGCCTACTTCTGGCGAAGTACCCCTCTCCGGGGGTAATCGCCTCCCGAAGCATCGCCCGCCGGCGTCGGCCTTCGCGTTATCCATCGCTTTTCGCCGACAATACCTTTGATCGGCCGTTTTTTCGGCCTCGCGACTGGCGCCTCTCGAACAATTACGTTAATTTTACGATTTCTGATTTACGAGAGGTTCGCCGGCGCTCGACTAGCATTTGCATAATCCTGTCGACACAAGAAGATACATATCCGCTGGGGAGCGAGTTGGCGGCCCTTTTTCTCAAACACTCAGTTTTATTAATCGAATTCGATTCACATATCGCGCGTGTGGACAGCCTTCGGAGCCACAAGGGGAGAGCAAACACGCGTTGCGAAAGAGAGAATTAATTCACAAAATTAATCCCGGGTGGGAGCTTTTAAAGAGGGCCTTTTGGCGAAGACAAGAATTTCGTATCTCCTGTACTTATGGAGGCGCTGCAGCTCTTCAGACATTCTTCTCTTTATTCATTGCATATTTGAAAGGGCACTGCACTTCTGCCGCGGACGGGTCGAGTAACGATCTTGGTAGCACTTACACGAATCATTAAAATTTATTTTTTTATAAGAGTTTACCTAATTTCGTAAGTCATCGCGGTCAAAAACGTCAATGTGAAAACAAAAATATGGTCAAATTAAAATCACCTAATCGCCTCAGGCACTGCACTGGTGCTGCAGATGGGTTGAACATAGAATGGACTTTGGTAAATGAACTTGGAGCCGTTGGAGATAAACACATCTTTTTCGTAGTTTTATTTATTTTTTATGTTGTTTTATTTTTATTTCTTGTTCTGAATACTCCCAAAATTACCCTGATCGTTGACTCCGATCTTTTCCATTCTCCGAAAGAAGCCTAGCCTCCAAGATCATCCGCGGTCCATTCGAAGGACGCTAATGCAACAGGACCACCAATCGGCACGTCTTGAGGGCCGTTAATCCCGATAATCTTTTTAGTTTTTATTTATTTTTTATGTTGTTTTATTTTTATTTCTTGTTCTGAAAACTCCCAAAATTACCCTTCTGAAGTCTAAGTCATTAAAATCACCTAATCGCCTCAGATTTTAAAGTGAGCTTAACACTTATTAAAACTTAAAGCTTAAAACAAAACTAAAACAAAACGATTGGAATTCGAATTCCGAAAATTAACGTCATCATAGGTCTTCATTATTGGTTGATAAAAAATCTTGAATTTGCCAACCGAGTGAATTTGGCAATTATTGTTGCTTCGTATGTTATGTTGACTTTAACAGATGCAAACGACTGTGATCTTTTCCATTTTCCGACGCAACCTAGATCATCCGCGGTCCATTCGAAGGACGCTAATGCAACAGGACCACCAATCGGCACGTCTTGAGGGCCGTTAATCCCGATAACGAGCTCATTGATGCCGACGGCAGGACCTTGCGTGTGCTTGTGACAGGCTAATTACCCCTCTCCCCTTCGATCTCTTCCAGCCGAGTGGAACTCGATGACTCACTGCGGCGTTCCCATCTACTCCATCCGACCCCGAAGGGCCGCAAGGCTCTCAACACCCCAATCCCCCTCATCCATTTGCATGCGATGTCCACAGGCGGTTCTGTTTGTTGCACAACATTCTGGCACTTCGGGATCACCTGCCGCAACAGAATTCCGATTTAAAGCGCTAATTTGTCGAGTGGCGACTGATTTATGGGGGAAGTCTGTTGGCGATCGATCAGCAGACGACGAATTCGAGCACAGGGGCTACTTGGCTGACCCTTCGGCATCCTTCGAGAGCTTTTCCCGCGCGTCGACTGTTTGCATTTACTCAATGAGGCGAACAAGCAGCGAACCTAATTACAGACCTGGCACCTATCCAATTACAGGTGTTGTCCCCCGTCGGCCTCTGGACTCCGAGGCGTGGTCACTCGCCGCTTGACTCCGCCCCGATCGCCGCCGTCGTCGCCTCTCTGCAGTCGTCGCCCGAGGATTGTCTTAGCGGAACGCCGAAATGCGGGCTAAGTTTTTGTTTTTGCTTTTCCTCAGGGCACTCCTGATGTCGCCCTCCTTCGCCGCCGTCAGTCAAGACCTCATCCAAGGTTGGTTCTTTAAGGAATTCCGTGTTATCTCGGGCACAGATCAGTGATCGAGTCGGGTTTTACGAGTTTCAAACCTGTAATTAATCATGTAAAACGAGAAGATTAACCTCGATTTCTTTCGCAGCGATTTCGCGCGGCGTTCGCGTCAGATACTGTGAGTCGATCCGGCGTTGCCGGGAAATTCGCCCATTTGCATATGACGCATGATTGCCCGGAATATGCGCTAAATTCAGTGTTTCACAAGCAGAGCCGATTTGCACGCTTCGCTGGGTGCCAAAACATACAGTAGTTGTGAAGAGATGACCTTGAAGAAGCTCAAATTCTCCACAGGGGAGGTTCTGAGCGGTTTTGATTCCGATCGGAGGAGCCGAGATTCGATAACTGCCCTCCGAGGAGCCCTCAGAGAGAGGAAGTTGTCAACAACGATTCCATAAATGTCCTCCTCCTCTGATGATTTTACGACGTTCCCAATCGGAAACGTCCTCGCAGACGGTCGGTCGCTACTCGACCTTGGAATTTCAATGCATTTATAATTGTAATAAATCTCTGAGGGCAATTACGGTCCGATCGCATGGGTGCGAGAACAGTCCGATGCCCCGAAGTAGCCCCTTTTAAACGATGTTTGCCTTCCATTAATCATTTATGGACCCGCGGGGAGGGAGAGGGCCACTCGGATCCCTTTCCGCGCGGATAATCGTTCCGAAAGGCGCCCGGCCGCCCGGGATAAATGGACCACCTGCAACGTGGCCGTCCAAGGAAACATTTTGGGAAAATGGCCCCGAGACACAAAGGTTGCATGGCTTGCAGATCGATGATTTCTTTGCGAATCTGTCGGACAGATGATCGCCGCTTCCGCCGCGAAAGAAATGTGTAAACGACTGACATGTGCGCTTTTGCTCATAACTCTCTTCTCGGGCCGAAACGTCACTCTCCGCTTTCAGCCATCATGATGGAGAGCCTGAAGAGCAACTTGGTGCAGGCCTGCGAGGACGAGAAGATCACGCTCTCCTGTCCCCGGAACACGCACATCGTCGTCGAGAACGCCTTCTACGGACGTCTCGTACCGTCCAGTGAGCTGTGTCCCTCTATTCTGGCGCCGGTGGACGCGCTGCACGAGGACACCTCGTGCCACATCCCCGAGGCGCATGCGGTAAGTCACCCTGACAGCGCGGCGCCTAATCGCGTAATCTGCGGTCACAAAAGTGTCAAAAAGGTGACCGCAGATCGTATCTGCTGAGCCCCTCTCATCTCGCCCTGCGAACGTCTCTATCGGCTGAACACTGCATAAACAGATCTTCTTGGAGCGTTCGGTTACACAAAGGGCCGAGAAATCAACTTTATTGCGTTTTTGATTAGGATCGTGCCCAATCGAGAAACAGTTGCTCGCGATTTACGAGCCGACAAGGTGTTGTCGGACAAATTGCGCGCCGCCGCCTCTTTTTACGACCAATTACCGCGCAACTGTTCCTCTGAGCCGACCGCCTCGGGCCAGGAAGGCTCTCATGGGTCGATCAGGGCCGAATCATAAGTCGGCGCCAGGTGCTTTTTCTCTTCCGAAACTCATTCGGACGGCGCCACAAATTTGATTTCTCTTTCGATACGAGGCGCCATCGAGTCCACTCCGGAGGTCTCGAGGGGAACGCACTAGTACACTGAGGTGGTCACTCCGCCGGGCCTTAATTTCCCAAAGGTTGCCTGGAAATTGAAATTCGGCGATTTCAGAAGATCGACGAGGCGTGCAGGAACAAGAGGAAGTGCCGCATCGAGGTGAAGCCGTCCTTCTTCGAGCGGGACGCGTGCCCACACACGTCGAAGTACCTGCAGATCTCGTACAAGTGCAAGCCGAGTGAGTGTCCACTTGGGGGAACAAGGCTCACCGGGTCGCTTTAGTCTCCTTCGACGACCAGAACTTCTGCGAGGGCACGAACATGCAGCTGAACTGCAAGCAGGGCAAGCGGCTGGCCATCTACTCGGCGCAGTACGGTAGAACGATCAACGGCCAGGCGATGCACTGTGCGGCGCAGACGCCGGTGGTCAGAGGTTCGTTTCGCGCAATTATCATAATCTTCGCACGGGCTGTCGAGCACGCGATTGTGCCGACATATGTCCCCACTTGGACCTCTCACAAATTATCTTCTTTACAGTCAGCCCTACCCGGCCGTTTTTTACTATTGCGGGGATATGAAAGTCGCCGACAAAGGGCCACGCGTGCGGGTGGTCGTTTATGCGTTTATTGCATCAAAGGCGAAAACGCTGTAAAGAGAGTGGTGCCAGGAGAGCGCTCCCCTCGGAGCACTTTTTCAAAAACAGATGATTTGTCTTTTTGCGGCTGACCTCATCGATCTCTCGAAGCTCTCGACTTTTGGCGATTCCCGGCTCCTTCGAGGGCCTCTTGCAACGTTGCGCATCTGCCGCGCGCTTCTTAGTCCTTTCGCGCCCCCCGCTACCTAATTAGCCGCCGAGGTCGCCGCCGTTGGCACATACCTAATTGAATTAGGTCGTTATGCGGTGCCGAGGGGCGAACAACCCTGTCAGCGCTATTAATCAACTAAGTAACCGAGCTGAGGGCCATATGGCGACACTCCGAAATTCTATTACTCCAAATTGGCCTCAGGACAATTATCTCGAGGAGACGTATCCCAGAAACGGTTTGGCGATGAAAACAAATCGATCGGAAGGAAACGTTTCCATTTGCAATTTGGAACCGACTTCCAAAATCCATTTGCAGCACTTAATGAGATTTGTTTTGGCGTACTCGGGCGCGCTTCCCTATTTCCCAGCGACTTCTAGGGATCTGCCAATTTCAGATTGCCTGGCCGACGTCCTGGGACACATGCTGCAGCGATGCCACGCGCAGTCAGAATGCTCGATCGCCGTCAACGATCACTTCTTCGGAAACCCGTGTCCCTACGGCGTGCAGAAGTACCTCAGTCTCATCTTCATGTGCGGTGAGCGGACGAGAAAAGGGGGCTGAAGACGATTGACCGGTTTAGTGAACGACGAGGTGTTCAGCGAGGCGGCCATCAAGGGCCAACTGGACTCGATGCACCTGCTCGAGGAAGAGCTGGAAAGTTTGAAGAGCGAGATTACGGTAGTGAAGGACGATCCGAGCACGCGCGCGAGTCGCAACGGCGGTGAGTGATCTGTCTTTGTCTTTTGTCTTCGTGTCCGCACGAATCCGCAACTTCTGATGGATGACCGCTTCTGTTCAGTTTCCTTTGCACCTCCGCCGCCACCCAACGAACCCTTCATCGCCATTGACGACAAGAGGGTGCCTTCTAATCCGCTTGATTCGATCAGCATCCACCCGGCACAAGAAGCGGACACAATGCATGATGATTTCCCCAACGCTCCCAACGCCGTCGGAGTGGCCAGCGATTTCGCCACCATCTTCGAGTACATGAAAGGTGCTCAGATTAATCGTCTTTGTGTGCTCTAACCCAATTTCCTGCAGAGAACAAAGAGAAGACCCTCCTCTACTTCTGCCTTTCCGCTTCTGTCGGCATCATTCTCCTTCTCCTGGCCTGCATAGTTTGCCAATGCCTCTCGAGGAAGTCCGAAAAGAGGAAGGCACAAGCTCCGTTGACAAACAGTCCCGAATGTAGCTCGCTGATCGGAAGCCATAACACAGCACCAAGTGCGCAGCAAAAGCGTTTCCTTTACTAATTCTCCATTTTAGTGTTCCTCGACTCGGATAGCCGGAGTGGTGGTGGCTACAGTATGTACAATGACCACACCTACATGAGGTGTAGTCAAGTGACACCTCCACGAGTGCCGTCCAGCCTCCACTACTACGCTTAGATACCTCAGAGCCTTGTATATATATATATTTCTACGCGCACTTCTCACACATTACGGGTTTCGATTTGTTACCGATCGAAGAGCTACCGATGAATCGATGCAAATTATGACACGAATCTTTTGTACAAAATGGTTTATTTATCATGAAGATCATAATAAATACGTCTCTAGACGCTGTTTGAACTTATCAGCCGGATTCGTCCTTAGAACTCGACTTTGTGGATGGCAAAGCTGCACCCATTGTTCTCTGTACTAAAGATCTTTTATTACATTCGAAATGTTGTAAATCATCCTTTTTGAATTGCTTACTTTTCTGGTGTACGTTATATGTTCATGGACCACCGCAAACCTGGACATCCGAGACTTACAATATTTAAAGAGCTCCATCTGGGGTTCGTATTATATGATAGTCAATGAGTGCAATTAATCACGTCCAGGGTAGAAGATTACCTAAAGAATGATGTTTGTTTTCGGCATTCTTCATAACGAGAGGCGACATCTCAAAGATATGAAGAAACTTTGGAGAATGTTTTCAGATAAATAAGTAAGCGACCAAAGGTGATAGCAGGTACGCGACATTCAAAAATCTAGACAATTAATTGAAAGGTATCCTTATCGAGTTTACGAGTTTACGAGTTTATTTCGTGAATCAAAGGCTTACGCCTTGCACGACACCGAATAATCGGCAAACAGAGGATATCTCGTTACAACCGGCTTCATCCCTGGAGCGGTATCCTTATCAAAGCTACAAATTGGTCATTGACTGCACAAACGAATGGCTACTAAACAGACATTGCAATGATTCGTCATTTTCATGAACATTCCCAATAGTGTTAAGAGAGATCTATAATTTGAATGCATTATATAATTTGTCGAAGGTAATCAGCTCCAAAAAGGTCCACTTAACCGTGTTGCGTTTGCTTTGGTTGATTATAGCCATTGTTTTTTATTGTATGCATACATTGTTACAATATTCGTCAGGATTTGGCCAACACCTTAGAACAGCACACTTTGCTGGTGTTAAACTCTGTGAAGGATCAAAGCTCAATCAGTGATATGATTGAAATCGGTTTGCAAATGAACTTAACAATAAAATCTTACATATAGTCTAAATAACATGAAGTTTTTTAGGGAAACACCAAACAAATGCGTAGAAACTAAAGGTAGCGGGTAAACAACGCGAGCCCCGAGAGTTTACTGTCAACAAAGAGTCCACCTGTAGTTTGCTTATGCGTTAAGATTTGCGGGTAGGCCGTAGGCGTGCTCCAAAGTCGTTTCTGTATCCAGCCTAGCGTCTCTCTAGCGCGTTTATTAAGGCACACATCTAGAAAATTCATGCTGGTAGCATAGCAAGTTCCCTTGACTTCCATAGGGTCCCTAGTTTATCCTGGCTGTTTTCCACTATACACTGGTATCAGTTAGCTTTTTTTTGGATACGCCCCACTAATCGATGAGACTTTCGGTCAGAACAGGGTTCCTTAGAGTTCCTTAAGTTCCTTAGAGGATGAAAAGCGAGGATAGAATCTCCAGTTCGGCAAATGTCATAGTACCCATTTGACTCCTACGTAGTCGAACAGCGATGAGTTCGGCAACATCAACGCATCTTTTGGGGAATATGTTTGCTCTTTTTAGTCCTCTTCTAGTACTATCCTCGATTTCTTATATCAAAAGATGTTTCGCAATCTGTAATGGGAATTATTTCTCCTTGTAGATTTTAATGCCGTTCTCCCCTTAACCACTTGACGTTTGATGGCTGTTCTTCAGATAAGCACTATTTGCAAAAATCTGTGTTGGAATCTGCCACTCTTCTTCAACTATGAGGAATTCTTCCGGTTGAAGCTCGCGCGACATATGCCAGAGGCATATGGAAAGCCGTCAGCATGATGCATGAGAAAAAGGAATCTCTATTTTGCTGTGTCAAAACGCATGATAACATTTTTTTCTTTTTCGAACTATGATAATTCCAAATCGTTGACAAGGATCAAATCGGAAATGGTATCATATAGGTACGAAATCAGCTGCTTTTTCAATAAAGGTAATGTGGTTTAATTATATCATTTCGCTTCGTATGTACAACTCTTCAAAACTCAAACAATAACCGGATTATACAACAAATGGCATGTTCCGTGCTGACCCGTAGACAAGAGGACTAGACATATGTACACATCTGGCATCGATTCACGCATAGTAATGCAGACTCGAGGGCACTCGTGGAGGTGTCACTTGACTGAATCGCATGTAAGTGTGCTCGTTGTAGCCGCATGCGCTCCGACTATCCGAGTCGAAGTACACTGAAATGAACATCTAGAAGAAGATACGACTATGATCGCCTACTTGGGGCAGTATTGTTACTCCCTATGAGGGAACTGCACTCTGGACTTATTGTAAGTTGGGTGTGTGCCTTTCTCTTTTCGGACTTCCTCGAGAGGCATTGGCAAACTATGCAGGCCAGGAGAAGAAGGATGATGCCGGCAGAAGCGGAAAGGCAGAAGTAGAGGAGGGTCTTCTCTTTGTTCTCTGCAGGAAATTGGGTTAGAGCACACAAAGGCGATTAATCTGAGCACCTTTCATGTACTCGAAGATGGTGGCGAAATCGCTGGCCACTCCGACGGCGTTGGGAGCGTTGGGGAAATCATCATGCATTGTGTCCGCTTCTTGTGCCGGGTGGATGCTGATCGAATCAAGCGGATTAGAAGGCACCCTCTTGTCGTCAATGGCGATGAAGGGTTCGTTGGGTGGCGGCGGAGGTGCAAAGGAAACTGAACAGAAGCGGTCATCCATCAGAAGTTGCGGATTCGTGCGGACACGAAGACAAAAGACAAAGACAGATCACTCACCGCCGTTGCGACTCGCGCGCGTGCTCGGATCGTCCTTCACTACCGTAATCTCGCTCTTCAAACTTTCCAGCTCTTCCTCGAGCAGGTGCATCGAGTCCAGTTGGCCCTTGATGGCCGCCTCGCTGAACACCTCGTCGTTCACTAAACCGGTCAATCGTCTTCAGCCCCCTTTTCTCGTCCGCTCACCGCACATGAAGATGAGACTGAGGTACTTCTGCACGCCGTAGGGACACGGGTTTCCGAAGAAGTGATCGTTGACGGCGATCGAGCATTCTGACTGCGCGTGGCATCGCTGCAGCATGTGTCCCAGGACGTCGGCCAGGCAATCTGAAATTGGCAGATCCCTAGAAGTCGCTGGGAAATAGGGAAGCGCGCCCGAGTACGCCAAAACAAATCTCATTAAGTGCTGCAAATGGATTTTGGAAGTCGGTTCCAAATTGCAAATGGAAACGTTTCCTTCCGATCGATTTGTTTTCATCGCCAAACCGTTTCTGGGATACGTCTCCTCGAGATAATTGTCCTGAGGCCAATTTGGAGTAATAGAATTTCGGAGTGTCGCCATATGGCCCTCAGCTCGGTTACTTAGTTGATTAATAGCGCTGACAGGGTTGTTCGCCCTCGGCACCGCATAACGACCTAATTCAATTAGGTATGTGCCAACGGCGGCGACCTCGGCGGCTAATTAGGTAGCGGGGGGCGCGAAAGGACTAAGAAGCGCGCGGCAGATGCGCAACGTTGCAAGAGGCCCTCGAAGGAGCCGGGAATCGCCAAAAGTCGAGAGCTTCGAGAGATCGATGAGGTCAGCCGCAAAAAGACAAATCATCTGTTTTTGAAAAAGTGCTCCGAGGGGAGCGCTCTCCTGGCACCACTCTCTTTACAGCGTTTTCGCCTTTGATGCAATAAACGCATAAACGACCACCCGCACGCGTGGCCCTTTGTCGGCGACTTTCATATCCCCGCAATAGTAAAAAACGGCCGGGTAAGGCTGACTGTAAAGAAGATAATTTGTGAGAGGTCCAAGTGGGGACATATGTCGGCACAATCGCGTGCTCGACAGCCCGTGCGAAGATTATGATAATTGCGCGAAACGAACCTCTGACCACCGGCGTCTGCGCCGCACAGTGCATCGCCTGGCCGTTGATCGTTCTACCGTACTGCGCCGAGTAGATGGCCAGCCGCTTGCCCTGCTTGCAGTTCAGCTGCATGTTCGTGCCCTCGCAGAAGTTCTGGTCGTCGAAGGAGACTAAAGCGACCCGGTGAGCCTTGTTCCCCCAAGTGGACACTCACTCGGCTTGCACTTGTACGAGATCTGCAGGTACTTCGACGTGTGTGGGCACGCGTCCCGCTCGAAGAAGGACGGCTTCACCTCGATGCGGCACTTCCTCTTGTTCCTGCACGCCTCGTCGATCTTCTGAAATCGTCGAATTTCAATTTCCAGGCAACCTTTGGGAAATTAAGGCCCGGCGGAGTGACCACCTCAGTGTACTAGTGCGTTCCCCTCGAGACCTACGGAGTGGACTCGATGGCGCCTCGTATCGAAAGAGAAATCAAATTTGTGGCGCCGTCCGAATGAGTTTCGGAAGAGAAAAAGCACCTGGCGCCGACTTATGATTCGGCCCTGATCGACCCATGAGAGCCTTCTTGGCCCGAGGCGGTCGGCTCATAGGAACAGTTGCGCGGTAATTGGTCGTAAAAAGAGGCGGCGGCGCGCAATTTGTCCGACAACACCTTGTCGGCTCGTAAATCGCGAGCAACTGTTTCTCGATTGGGCACGATCCTAATCAAAAACGCAATAAAGTTGATTTCTCGGCCCTTTGTGTAACCGAACGCTCCAAGAAGATCTGTTTATGCAGTGTTCAGCCGATAGAGACGTTCGCAGGGCGAGATGAGAGGGGCTCAGCAGATACGATCTGCGGTCACCTTTTTGGCACTTTTGTGACCGCAGATTACGCGATTAGGCGCCGCGCTGTCAGGGTGACTTACCGCATGCGCCTCGGGGATGTGGCACGAGGTGTCCTCGTGCAGCGCGTCCACCGGCGCCAGAATGGAGGGACACAGCTCACTGGACGGTACGAGACGTCCGTAGAAGGCGTTCTCGACGACGATGTGCGTGTTCCGGGGACAGGAGAGCGTGATCTTCTCGTCCTCGCAGGCCTGCACCAAGTTGCTCTTCAGGCTCTCCATCATGATGGCTGAAAGCGGAGAGTGACGTTTCGGCCCGAGAAGAGAGTTATGAGCAAAAGCGCACATGTCAGTCGTTTACACATTTCTTTCGCGGCGGAAGCGGCGATCATCTGTCCGACAGATTCGCAAAGAAATCATCGATCTGCAAGCCATGCAACCTTTGTGTCTCGGGGCCATTTTCCCAAAATGTTTCCTTGGACGGCCACGTTGCAGGTGGTCCATTTATCCCGGGCGGCCGGGCGCCTTTCGGAACGATTATCCGCGCGGAAAGGGATCCGAGTGGCCCTCTCCCTCCCCGCGGGTCCATAAATGATTAATGGAAGGCAAACATCGTTTAAAAGGGGCTACTTCGGGGCATCGGACTGTTCTCGCACCCATGCGATCGGACCGTAATTGCCCTCAGAGATTTATTACAATTATAAATGCATTGAAATTCCAAGGTCGAGTAGCGACCGACCGTCTGCGAGGACGTTTCCGATTGGGAACGTCGTAAAATCATCAGAGGAGGAGGACATTTATGGAATCGTTGTTGACAACTTCCTCTCTCTGAGGGCTCCTCGGAGGGCAGTTATCGAATCTCGGCTCCTCCGATCGGAATCAAAACCGCTCAGAACCTCCCCTGCGGAGAATTTGAGCTTCTTCAAGGTCATCTCTTCACAACTACTGTATGTTTTGGCACCCAGCGAAGCGTGCAAATCGGCTCTGCTTGTGAAACACTGAATTTAGCGCATATTCCGGGCAATCATGCGTCATATGCAAATGGGCGAATTTCCCGGCAACGCCGGATCGACTCACAGTATCTGACGCGAACGCCGCGCGAAATCGCTGCGAAAGAAATCGAGGTTAATCTTCTCGTTTTACATGATTAATTACAGGTTTGAAACTCGTAAAACCCGACTCGATCACTGATCTGTGCCCGAGATAACACGGAATTCCTTAAAGAACCAACCTTGGATGAGGTCTTGACTGACGGCGGCGAAGGAGGGCGACATCAGGAGTGCCCTGAGGAAAAGCAAAAACAAAAACTTAGCCCGCATTTCGGCGTTCCGCTAAGACAATCCTCGGGCGACGACTGCAGAGAGGCGACGACGGCGGCGATCGGGGCGGAGTCAAGCGGCGAGTGACCACGCCTCGGAGTCCAGAGGCCGACGGGGGACAACACCTGTAATTGGATAGGTGCCAGGTCTGTAATTAGGTTCGCTGCTTGTTCGCCTCATTGAGTAAATGCAAACAGTCGACGCGCGGGAAAAGCTCTCGAAGGATGCCGAAGGGTCAGCCAAGTAGCCCCTGTGCTCGAATTCGTCGTCTGCTGATCGATCGCCAACAGACTTCCCCCATAAATCAGTCGCCACTCGACAAATTAGCGCTTTAAATCGGAATTCTGTTGCGGCAGGTGATCCCGAAGTGCCAGAATGTTGTGCAACAAACAGAACCGCCTGTGGACATCGCATGCAAATGGATGAGGGGGATTGGGGTGTTGAGAGCCTTGCGGCCCTTCGGGGTCGGATGGAGTAGATGGGAACGCCGCAGTGAGTCATCGAGTTCCACTCGGCTGGAAGAGATCGAAGGGGAGAGGGGTAATTAGCCTGTCACAAGCACACGCAAGGTCCTGCCGTCGGCATCAATGAGCTCGTTATCGGGATTAACGGCCCTCAAGACGTGCCGATTGGTGGTCCTGTTGCATTAGCGTCCTTCGAATGGACCGCGGATGATCTTGGAGGCTAGGCTTCTTTCGGAGAATGGAAAAGATCGGAGTCAACGATCAGGGTAATTTTGGGAGTATTCAGAACAAGAAATAAAAATAAAACAACATAAAAAATAAATAAAACTACGAAAAAGATGTGTTTATCTCCAACGGCTCCAAGTTCATTTACCAAAGTCCATTCTATGTTCAACCCATCTGCAGCACCAGTGCAGTGCCTGAGGCGATTAGGTGATTTTAATTTGACCATATTTTTGTTTTCACATTGACGTTTTTGACCGCGATGACTTACGAAATTAGGTAAACTCTTATAAAAAAATAAATTTTAATGATTCGTGTAAGTGCTACCAAGATCGTTACTCGACCCGTCCGCGGCAGAAGTGCAGTGCCCTTTCAAATATGCAATGAATAAAGAGAAGAATGTCTGAAGAGCTGCAGCGCCTCCATAAGTACAGGAGATACGAAATTCTTGTCTTCGCCAAAAGGCCCTCTTTAAAAGCTCCCACCCGGGATTAATTTTGTGAATTAATTCTCTCTTTCGCAACGCGTGTTTGCTCTCCCCTTGTGGCTCCGAAGGCTGTCCACACGCGCGATATGTGAATCGAATTCGATTAATAAAACTGAGTGTTTGAGAAAAAGGGCCGCCAACTCGCTCCCCAGCGGATATGTATCTTCTTGTGTCGACAGGATTATGCAAATGCTAGTCGAGCGCCGGCGAACCTCTCGTAAATCAGAAATCGTAAAATTAACGTAATTGTTCGAGAGGCGCCAGTCGCGAGGCCGAAAAAACGGCCGATCAAAGGTATTGTCGGCGAAAAGCGATGGATAACGCGAAGGCCGACGCCGGCGGGCGATGCTTCGGGAGGCGATTACCCCCGGAGAGGGGTACTTCGCCAGAAGTAGGCCGGCGCAGAGTTCCGGAGGATCGCGTGACGGATTCCCGCAGAGAGCGCCGTCCGATCGTCGGCGGTTGCATAATTGTCGAATAAAGTGCGAAGGAGGATCTGGTTTGGGCACCCGATTCGCCCGCTTGGGCGCTTTTCGGTATTGCGCACTTGCATTCGGTGTTTTTTGCTCCGATTTACGACCTTTCTGAGTAATGACTGCAATCAGATTAACGAGCAATTACCAGGTAGGCAGAGAACATCCCGTTTATCTCCGTTTACTGCTCTTTACTGCTTCTCGCCCCTTTTGTCGTTTTTCACTTCCGTTTCTCACCGCCCCGAGAGGTGACCTTGCCTGACGCGCGACGGGAAGCAACTCAAACGGCCGTTTTTCACCCTTTTTTGCGCTCTGTTGTTTGAAGAGGTTCGGCTTTCGTAAACACGCGATGAACGGGCAGATGGCCGGAGAACGGCGCGATAAATCACCGAAGATGTGCCGAGAAGTACAAAGTGAGTCTGCCAGAGGAGGGCAAGTGGCGCCGATTAGGATCTTTAGTACCCAATAAAGGTACTCGCGAAGTGGCAAGGCGATCGTTTTGGCGCCAACTGATTTCTCTTTTTCCGATAAATGTACAATTCGGACCGATCGGCGCCTTCCTCGGCGCCTCGCGAGGACAAAAGGGGGGAAGTGGCGGCAGGTGTGAAACAATGAATTGCGCAAACGACGACGACGCGAGGACGCTAAAAATATGCCTCGATTCATTCAAATTCCGCCGGACATCGACCGTCGCTCGTTCTCAGATTGTAATTGCCGGCGATAATGAGTTTATGGTCTATCTTGGAGGCGCTGACAGCCAGCTGGCCGCAGCCCTGCGATTTGTCACCATTAGCCTACGAAATCGAGGAAAAAGCCTTCCGATTCCTGCACTCCTAGTGCTCAGATTGATTAACGTTGATTGCGGATCTCCATAAACGCACTCGGCCAGCTGTCACCCGGCCAGTTTATGGCGATATACAGCGATACCATGATCAGCTCTAATTCAATTAGGAATGAGCCAGCAGCACATCCCAATAATTAGGTTGCGATGAGGACAGTCGGCCAGATGCAATATGCTTCGAGAGGCGCTTCCAGGGGTCCCGAAAGGGAATCCGCCAAGAGTCGAGAGATCATCCAGATCGATGAGGTCAATCCGGGGGAGAGGTGACTAATCGACCAGAAGAAGATGCTAATAATTAGGACATGTGTTGAATGGCTCATCTCAACGGAGTGGACGGATGATCAAGACGGATCGCTTAGAGGTTAATCCGTTCGCCACAAAAGAGAACAAGGTTAGGACAGCTGAGAGCCGATCGAGGAAAACAATAAAAATAGAATATTCATCGTTGGGTCTTATTGTCTATTCCGTTTTATGTCGCTCCGACGATCGGCCACGACCGCATTTTTGGATTGAACTCTAGGTTCCTTTATTAACCACTAACACCAGTGTGAAAAGAACTTCTGAACGCATTTCGGACTCTTCCAGTCCACGAGGAAGAACCTGTGATGCATTGTCGGACCGGGAATCCACAGAGGAATGTATCGGCTCGAGGGTTTCAGAAGGGAACGGACGAGCGAGGCGAACGTTTTGTCTTCGATTCCGTAGTCACTTAAGGGGCCGTGGATTTCAACGTTTATCTATGGTCTCTTTTAAGGTATAAGCATCCAAGAGTTACCTACCTGACAAAAAGCCAAATCTGCGATGTCCACTAACTAGGGCAATACAGTATAAACAGCTCATTCGATTCCAACCAGCAGAAGTTTTTTCCTTTGAGAGTTTCTTGTCTATGTGCGTAAGGAACATGTTCGATGATGTGATTTAGGTGTGGTGAGATGTGAATGCAGGTGTAACAGTTGATTTTTCGTATTCTCGGCTTCGATCCGTTGGTGTCTGATGTGTGTGTCCGGTTGCAGCGGTCGTACGCAATCATTTGAAAAGTCGTCGGGTTCTGATATTCAGGATTCCACTGGCCTCTAATAGGACAACTTGAAGCGGTGGTGAAGTCAAGGTGCTGTGTAACAAAGGCTGGAAAAGAAGAGTGATACAACTGATAACCTCGACTGCCAGCGATAATCAGGTGTCTACAATACACAGTGGAAACGTATTATTCAATACTTTTTACATTCGTATTAATCCTACATCATCTAATCATGCGATCGTCAACTTTTGATCGAAAATTCGGAAGTACACCCATATATCATTATGAACAGACAGTTTTCATCCCCATTGTTTAAAAGTGCATTCTGATTGGATTATCTGTGTAAAATTCACGTTTGTTCTGGATTCTGGACTGCCGCCGCAAACTTCTGTCGAAAGTCCCTTTTACCGATCCGATATCATCCAATTTAATCCGATATCATCCAATCATGCGATCGTCAACTTTTGATCAACAATTCGAAAGTACATCCATATTATTATTCTGAATAGTCATTCCATTTCCCTTTTTGTTCAAAAGTGCATTCTGATTGGATTACGATGACTTCCATGTGTAGAACTCGATTCACGTCTGTTTTGGATTAAAATTCTGCATAAAAGCCGTCCCACAATCGACGATCCATCACCCATCGCCATGCAGTTCCTCCACTTCGTCCTCCTCGTCTTCGTCCTGGTCGCCTTCGTCTCCGACTTCATTGCCGCTGAACACGACCCGTGTGGTCCCCTTGGCGGCATCCTTGGAGGACTTTGCGTTAACTTCAAACAAGGAATCGTTCTTGAGGAGAAATAACTTGCATCAAGCTGCCGACAAAAATTTGAGAAATCTTGTTAGTAACCTTGGCAAAAATTGTTGGTTTAAAGTTAATAAAACTGGATATATTCCATCACCAGTTCAACACAATAATGAAAGAAGTTGCATATAAAATTATCAGCACGCACTGATTCATTTAAACGATGCCCGATCTACTTTTACCATACTTGTGAAACACAGGCTATGTCTCAAATTTTTATTTTAGTTTAATCTTATATGATCTAATGGAATGTAAGCTACGCACACGAATCGCGCATGATTCACTCACCGTTCACACACAAAATAATTTGAAGTACGATTCAAGACTGCTCAGTGATGATCGATTTTTCTGTGTCACACGGATTTGAGACGAATTATGACTCATATGGTAAGACACATAAAGAATCAAGCACAGCTCATGAGTTACCGTTCCTGCTCGAGCGACCTTTATAATGTACTGTTCCTGAGTGATGCACAATCCCTGCGTGCTTTCATTTTCAGCAAGCCATAGAAATTCGAACTCCCAATTCGCCAACGAAAATTTGACAAGTGGGAAGCGATCCGGTAGTCGGTTCGCTCTCTCAGAAATAAGACTTCGCAGACTTCTGTCAAGAGACACCGTGCACACATGAGTCTGTTGGGCTGTGCGTGTTTATCTATCCAAAGGAGAACGGTCGTATTGGATCAGAGGAGCTATTCGAGGAGCGATCGGTTTGACAAAAAAACTGATGACTGAAGTCGGTATTGAATCGACCTCGACCGTTTTACAAATAAGACACATTCGCAATGAGCCACACATACAGTTCTTGGCTAAGCCTCTGGTTTGTCCGCGGGGTTAGTGTTAAACAGAAGCGATTCCATGTGACGGTAATTTTGTCGGCCGCCGGCTCATTGGTGTCTTCCTTTGGCAGACGACTTCCTCCGCACTGGGAATGGTCGAATTCGGTTGGTTTCAGAAAGCAAATAAATTGAGGACTGAGGGCAACATTGAACTGTCCTCGGCCGATTAAAAATCAAACACATTCGCAACGAACCACACCGACACTTCACTACTACCATACTTCGTTGCCCGCTAAGCCTCTGCTTTATTTGCGGGGCCTTCCGGCTCCTTCCGATAGGCCGTTCTTGTGTCTTCTTCCGGCAGGCTACTTCCTCCGGTACGGATGCTTAGCGTCCTATCGTTTATGAGACATGTTCCCATAATTTTATGGTATACTAAATTACAGAACGGATTCTTATAAACGTGCATTTTGATTCTGTTCATGCATTAAACTCCAAAATTGGACGAAAAGTGCCTTTGTTCGATTTAATGGTCCTCCGAACTTTTTACTGCCCTCTGTTCCCTGAAGGACATATTTGTAATAAAAATTTTGAGTGGCCGTCCGCGAAAGTGCTCCTTCATAAAAAGCTCATTGTTCCAATTTTGTGTTATTAAAAATTTTGTTCCCATCGGTCACCGGAAAAACTATCAAAGAAGCTAAGTACCCTAAAATTTGTGATCTTCACTCTCAATTCGACCATAAAGGGAAAGAAAAGCTCTGAAATGTGATTTGTGCAAAAAGCAGTGCTTATTCAAATATCCCCGAATTAGTTCCTCCGATAAATCTTCACATCCGCTATGCGCTCTGATTCGCGAAGACAACCCATCAGGATTCCGCCTCAGTTCTACCGGAAAAAAACGCTTCTTCTGCGTCGCCGATGATTTATGATCTTTCCCTGCCTCTCCACGCTCTGCAACTTCAAGTGCAAATTTGCGAATTTCGCGTCAGAACGGATTAGCTTCTGGTGCGAGGCTTCTTTTCGACGCTAGACGAGCGCCGCCCGAGGCTCAAAAAAGGAGTAGAAACGGCGATCGCTCTCTTCTTTGTCATCCATCAGCCGATCGCTTTCGTTCCGGACTCCCACTTCTTCCCGTCCCACATTTGTCGATCCCCGCCGCTTGTGGTTTTGACCCAGATCGCCTTCCTTCACGCAGTTTCTCCAGGCTGACGTGTGTCTGGAGAAGTGGTGTCGGTGTCGTTTTTCGCCCCATGCCCATGATACTAATCTTTGCACTTTGCTGCTATCTACTTCCGCCTCTGGCCGTCTGTGCCAACGAAGACCGCGAGATCAAGGATGAGCTGAATGCGCACTTCTCCGTGGACGAGGAGCAGCTGCACGAAGTCAGCGATCTGCTGGTCAGGCTCAAGACGTTGGCCCACAGTCAGGCTTATGGCGACCGAGTGTTCAGCAGAGATGTATGCAGGGGGTGCTCTTGAAATGGACTCATGGAGAACTTTCAGAGTGAAGTGGACAGTAAGAAAGCGGTGTCCATCAGTGCGGCGCAACCGAAGACCAAACCGAATTTGGCGCCTTATTTGTTTGAAGGTAAGGAATGTGTTCTTGGCAGTACGGTAACTGAGAGTAAGGGAGTATTCTAGCACTTCTTAATAGAACTGTATCTAATCGTTAGAGTGTACACCGACAGTAACGACATTAATAGACTTAACAATGTTATTAACTTCGCATTCAATGTTGGCCGACTCATGAATTCCTAAGTTATTAAGAAAAGTTATTCCCTGTTTCGCTGTAACTAGGTGGTTTTTTTTAATTCTCAAATACTCCATTTAATAACGTTCGTAAAAGTTTAATAAGATTAGTACATTGAGTAATCAAAAAAGGCAAAAATTATTCCCATGCCGGGAATCGAACCCGGGCCGCGTGGGTGAAAGCCACGAATCCTAACAACTAGACCACATGGGATGCAATTCCATTTCTTCCAGGGGCGCTTTTACTTTCACACAGCCATTCATGTTCTTTCAGGTGACATCTTCTTGAGCAGAAAACAGGCTGGCTCTCTACTCGATCACTTAGCCGGCAAATCGAGTCCCAAAGGTCGGCAGACAAGAAGTCTCAGCTCCGATCCGGAAGCCATATGGACGACGTTTCCCATAAAATATCGTTTTCATGACTCATTAAGTTCGTTAGTTCGTCGCCCCGACACGTCTACATATGTTTCGTATTTTCAGCGATTTTCGCCATTTCGCAAATCATCAAAGCCATCGAGTTCTGGCAAAGCCAAACGTGCCTCACCTTCCAGAACGTGCAAGAACTGAGAATCGACGGCGACTACATAGAATTCTTCAAGGGACAAGGATGTTACTCCATGATTGGGCGCTACGGTGGACGCCAAGGTGTGTCCATCGGAGAGGGCTGTGAACGTGTGGGAGTGATTGAACATGAAATCGGTCATGCGCTCGGTTTGTGGCACGAGCAGTCACGGCCCGATGCCGAGAACTATGTGGAGATCCAGAAGGACTTCATTTTGCCCTCGTACATGGGCGATTTCCAGCTCCGAGGTAGAACGATCGGCCTTAGAGACCTAGAAACGCGTTATGCCATCATAGGTTGGGACGAGATCAAAACGCTCGGCGTGCCCTATGACCTCGGCTCCGTGATGCACTACGGGTCCACGGCGTTCAGCGCCGACGGGATGAGTCGAACTCTGGTCACCAGAGATCCTCTCTATCAGAACACAATCGGGCAGCGCGAGAGGCTGTCGTTTTATGATATCCAAATAATCAACAAGGCGTACTGCAATGGTAAATCCCGTCCTCTCACCTACATTAATCCATGCATAGATAGATAAATGCGGCGGACGGAATCAGTGCATCAATGGAGGCTATGCCCACCCAGCCAACTGTCAGCGGTGTCTTTGTCCGCAGGGATACGGGGGAGATCGATGCCAAAGGAATCAGGACCCTATCAGTGAGTTTCTCTATTAGACAAATTACTTGAATGATTTGGAAAAAAAAGTCTTGCACGGAGTGGGATTCGAACCCACGCATCGATACCGATACCAGAACGCTCCGTCGCGTTAAGCTGTCGCTTGAGTCTGGCGCCTTAGACCACTCGGCCATCCGTGCACATCTGCTTCGATCACTCTTTTGTACATGTTCCCCGTCAGCGTTCTTTTCAAATGTCACGACATATGACAAAACGGTTGATTCATATGCTGTGCACGCCTGTGCGACCACACACAACGATTTTCGCTTCAGACGCTGTTTGCGGAGATGTCCATATTCTCAAGCACAGTGAGTGGATTACGATCGAATCGCCGGGCTACGGTAGAGAAGGATATGATGAGAATCAGATGTGCAGCTGGATCGTCAAAGCGCCTTACGGCCAGCGGGTGGAAGTCGAGTTCGTGGACGATTTCTCCTTCCTCTGTACAAGTACCTGCATCGACTATGTGGAGCTGAAGATCCAAAGGGACCAGAAAAACACCGGAATGAGATTCTGTTGCTTCGATAAGCCTTCTGAGAAGCTGATTTCCGAGAGCCGGATCATGGCGATCATCTTCAGATCGCAGGCGTCGAACGACGTCGGATTCAGACTCAGAGTTCGATCCAGTAAGACACAATCACTGAGCTGCTCTGAGCAAGCTTTTAGCATTCAAACCCTACATCAGCCGAAATGAACCTGAGAAAATCACGACTCCATCCACCACCCCAGTCCCTTCGACGACTAAAGCCGGATACAACATCTGGAGCGAGTGGGGTCCATGGTCAGAATGCTCTCGACCTTGTGGCGGCTGTGGAATTCGATCCCGTCTTAGGCAGTGTCTCACAAAGGAATGTGAAAGCAAGAGCCAGGAGTTCAGCACGTGCAATCTGAAGGCATGCCCAGTAGACGCTCGATGCAACAAGATTCTTTTCCTGAATCGACTCTGCGATAGTCGTGTCTGCACACAGTAAGCCACACATCCCCTCTTCATCCCTGCATCCTTTCCAGGCTTTCCGACGAAGTAGCCAGCTGTAATCAGCCTACGTGCTGTCCACCCTTCTTCGCGGTCGACGGAAAGTGCCAAAGCGACCAGCCGATTCTAAGTCGATTCGTTTAAACGTTGAGATCTCGCACTGTACGTGTGTTTATAAAGTAATTTCGTTTATATGACTGGCCACAAAGCCGACTACAACGACAAAGCTCATACAGATGCAGCACCAAGGCAATAAAAATGCATAGATCATAGAGGTAAAGAAAAGAAGACGGGATTTGTGTACAGGAGAGGTCAAACGTGGTATGTACAGAAGACGAAGGTGCAGTATGTACAAAGACGTAACAACGGATCGTGAATAAATTACTTATTGAATGTAGGCAGGCTGTCGAAACTGTAGCCTGGACGTCCGCACAGAGTGCATGAGATGTAGACGACGTGATAGAAGCCAGGAATGAAGAAGAGGAGGCCGACGATGAGAAATATCCAGCCGTTTACTCCGGCAAACATTGCTGAAAGTAAAGCTATGTGTAGCCCGCATTTCTCGATAAGATACTGTACTAAGAGATTTGAAGAAAGAACTTACTGAAATTATGCGGTATAATCATAACAAAAATTCCAAAAGCGAGCAATCCGATTCCGATAAGCGTAAGCAAGATGGAACCAATCACAACCCTGATATTAGCTCGCAGCGGAGATCTCCTAAATTTGACGTGAAGATGAGACTCGAAGGACGTTTTACGTTTTCACGGGAGGCACATAGTTCGGCGGCATGTAGTACGAGGAGCATTCGCTTCCTGCACCTTGACTCTGAAGAGTTCCCACGCGCCCGGAATCGATCACGGGACTCGTGTAGATCTCTACTTGTTCCTCCTCGTCGCATTCGTGATTCTGAGTCGTTTTGATGAGCTGCAAAGGAGCGACTTTGTGATAAACGAGGAATAATAAGGAGAATAGCTGATGGATGAGATGGTAAAAAGGATCGCTTCTGTACAATCACAATCTAATCAGTTTTCGAATCAGGCGAAGCACCAAACTAGCCAACCGTCGTTAGATGGACTAATCTAGCCTTCCTTCTTTCAAATTGTAATACTCTTCTAGGAGCTGAATGCAGCTTACCTGCTGAGCAGCGGAGGAATTCCTGTGGTGGCCCGTATAGAACGAAGTCATTCTGACGGAGACGTAGGCGTCGGACGCCGAACGCCGTCTAGAATCTTCAACAATATCGACGGAACTATTAATCTTTGCTCAGCGATAAGAATGAGGCGCCGACATTCCAATAACACAAAAACACTTGATGGAACACGTTCTCAAAACCTGGCGATTGCACAGAAATTAACGGTTCGAGAGATACAGGTTTTTGCACGAATGACACAATCGCAGGTCGCCGCACTGTCCACTTCGGCACGTTCGCAGATTTTCATAAAACGAGTCGGCGACACTGAATACTGCGGGGCCTATGGATTCACGAGATGGATGAAAAAGGGAACAGTCATAAAATGCACAATCGGAAGTTGTGTCACACCGCCGCGGAACCGATAAACAAGCGCTTACTGCAAACGTTAATGGCCACATTGGGTGGGCACGCGCACAATCGATAGTTACACTTTCGCGCGAGGCGCGCAACCATCAGGCAGCGCATCATCGTGGCCATCAAAGAGAGTGACAGTTTTACGCATCGGGTCGAATCACATGAGTCACGCACAGCAGGGCCCGCGTCGACGCACAAAGAAACTAGAAAGGCAACATCGTGTCACTGAAAGAGTGAGTAACGCTCGCCGATCCTCGTCACGAACGTCGATCGCCCATTTGATGATTGCACAATAACCAGGGAGACAGTAACGCTGACGGGGAGGACAGGATATCACAGTACACTACGAGTACAGCACAGATCCTCGGTAGTATAGTGGTGAGTATCCGCGCCTGTCACGTGCGAGACCCGGGTTCGATTCCCGGCCGGGGAGTAATGTTTTTCTCGTTTTTCTGTTTTCGACTTCTCTCGGAAATAGGAAGCCTTTCTGGGAGCCTGTGCGCATCATTTTACACTACGCACAAAATTCCCTGAGACACATGTTTTTCCAGTCTAATAGAACCTTCCGAAGTGTAGCTCAAGATACGACGCGCTTCTGGGGTGTCAGAACAGACGGGTTAGCATTATAAGCACATCAACATATCCTGTATGGGTACTATTTATGGTATGCGAACAAGGTACCTCCGAACAGTGCACCACTTCCTTGGCGATTCAATCGACTCGTCAATCGGCACTTCAAACCCAATCGAACAGTGAAATTCATCGCGGACTCTGAAGAAGCGCAATCCTACAGTGCTGTCATATTTGGACATTGAACTCACAGCATATTCTCCATTTCAAAGTTATCTTCCGAAATTGTTAGGAGCGACCGTTAAATTCGCAAAGAAAGGCAGCGCAATAGCAGGCCGAACGTACGAAATAATTTTGAAATCTTGAGCCCCGCAACGACTTACTCAGGAATTTTACGGTCGCTCCTAGCGATTTCGCTCCTAACGGAAGATAAGTTTGAAATGGAGAATACGATTCTTCCGCATTACGAGCAGGGCTGTGCGAAACTCAAAACTCGAAAGTCAAAACTCAAAACTTTTTTGACGACCTCAAAACCAAAACTCAAAACTCAAAACCAAAACTCAAAAGTAATTCTGGAACAACTTTAACAAATAACGCTGAAACCTCTTGTTTACAAGTTCTGCACTTCGCTGTGCCTTTCGCGACATCAATCGCGAAGTAATCATCGTAAACAGACAGTCCCATAGCGCTAGCTCACGGCGAACAGTGGAATACAGCAAGGTGAATGGAAATATGCGGAAACATTTCCCCAAACTGGGATTTCATAGATTTCGCTTCAGGACCGAGTTTTGAGTCGAGTTTTGCCAAAAACTCAAACTCAAAACCCAAAATTCGTCTAGCCCTGATTACGAGGACAAAAGATTTCGTCATTGAGGTTGAGACACAATGCGGTCGGGTCTCAACGCGAAAAGGGTTACGGTGCCTTCCGACAAGCGAGCGAGCTAGGTTCCTATTTTCGTATTGGCTTTTCAAAGATTTTGTCTAATTTCATTCATTCATCCACGTCGTACATCGTTTGTTCTGTTTGTTTTCTGTTCTCTTTTTGGCACTGTCCGATGTTTTACGGGAAGAACGATTGTGATTGTGCGGCTGATGCAATTAAACTTGAATTCCTATTGAATTCAGGTTGAAGATGGACGTCTCGGAAGAAGAAGAAACCTATGCTCAGAGGCTCCATGTCAAGCCTGTTGAGCCGAAGATTTTCAAGAAGGTCTTCGATGAAGTGGACTCGTTTAAGCGCAAATTTCCCAAGCATCTTTCATCCTTGGACAAGCGGATTAGCAAGTACTGTCATCGAAATGCTGAGGTAGTCAGAATGGGCTAATTTTCGAATCTTATTTGCTGATTTCAGACGTCCAGAGATCGCAACCTGAAGCAGAAGGTTCTGGACCGGCTCAAGCGTGTTGTGCGTGAGGTTCGTTGCTTGGTGTTGCTATTAGTATACACCGCAAGTTATAGCTGTTCCCAGAAGGCCGCTTGATTCCCGGCGGTTCTACTGTCACTCGACTCTCCGTGAAACGAAGCGACTACGACCTCTGTTTGTACGTTCCGAACAAGGCTGGAGACTACAGAGGCGATAGACAGTGAGTGCCTCCGAAAAGCTCATTATTTATTTATGCAGTTTAGGTTTGTGCTTTCCACTCTGCAACATCTCTACGACGAGCTTATCGTGAACCCTCCCAGAATGCTTGCCTTTTGTCGCCTCATCGGCTCTACGGTACGTTTTGCATTTAACTTTCCATCTCATCTGAGGACGTTTCAGGTGCCGATCATTCGTCTTTACCTCAGCGATGACTATCATGACATGGAACTGGATATCAATTGCAACGTTAGTTACCAGTTCCACACTAACCACCTCGTCCGTCACTACGTGCACTTTGACGAACGTGTCAAACCGCTCGTTCTGAGTATCAAGAAGTGGGCCAAGGCTGTCAACATCCTCGATTCACAGTGCGGGCGTCTCAATAGGTACAAGCAATGCTTTGTTGGACTGAATACACAGCGGCATTTCAGTTTTTCCTTCGTCATGATGACAATCCATTTCCTGCAGAGCGTTTGTTCTCCGCCCATTCTTCCGAATCTCAGTGAACTCTTCCCGAAATCCTTCGATCCTTCCATCGATCTCGTGTTTGCTAAGAAGAGGTCCCACAGACACTGTGTTCCTCTGAGGAAGAGTGAGTGATCTCGTCCCACACCTAGCCGTCATCCCTAGCCTGTTCTATTTTTAGAGTTGGTTAAGAATCGTCGGAGCCTTGGTGAGCTGTTCCTCGCGTTCATCGCCTACTTCTCCGAGTTCGACTGGGACAAGGACGCCATTGTGATCAGGAGTGGTGGACTTACGCAACGGTATGTTCGTCATGATACTATCAGTTCTAACAGGACGCTCACTTTCAGAAACACACCGGGTGATGAAGAGAGCTGTGTCATGTGTATTGAGGAGCCCTACGGTCACTTCAGCGCCGCCCGCACGGTTTGGGATCTCACCGAAAGGAGTACTATCGAGGAGACGTTCAGGAGCCACGCGGAGACGATCTTCAAGAAGGGCGGTAAGGAGCTGTCCAAGTTGTTGAAGATGTAAACTTTGTTCGTTTGGTGTACATTATTGTTTTTTTTTCTGTTAGCAAAAATGTGTCTTTGAGAACTTATTGGTGTCTGGGGATCCAGTGTGAGATAGGTGGTTCACGGCAGTCATCTTTTTGTGCGTCATCGTAAGTAGAGGTATGTACGAGTGAATCATGTTTTGTTCTGGTGAATCAAGCCGCTGATCGATCGAAGGAGCTGGGAGCGATAGTGGCCCGCACGGCGAAAACGAGTTGTTGTTCTAGCATCGATGGCCGCGGGATGGACGCCGTCCTTGAACGCCAATAGAGCAAACAATACCTGTCCGCATATATGATATTCGAACACAATCCCCGCACCTACTGAGATGGACCAGCGAATTACACATTCATGAATCCGCCTGCTAGTTTCTGATGCACTTGTGCCACAAACATGGATACAGAATAGTCCATGTCTGCATGCTACCTTGTACAAAAATGTATTCTGGCACTTGACGTAACAATCTCAGTTAACTGAATCCCACAGCAAAGATCAAAACCCGTCGTATACTGTCGTAGAAGACAACGGCGGCAGCTAATCCCAGTGCCACTTCCCACTTTGAGTAGTACGGTGGCGACTCAGCTCTCAAATCAGGTTCAGAGATGAGCACATTATCAATCATGTGTATGTATCCATTGATTCCGGCTATCTGGCCTCCTTCGATCACGCGCGCCACACGGTTTCCCCTCGGCCAGTACAGCTCGAAGACTGAAACGTCCGGACTGTATTACGATAACTAGCTGAAGCTACTCACATCTGCTCCTTCTCCGGATGACCACTTTTTCGTCGTTCATCATAACGTAGGTCCTCTCCCGCAAGGCTGTATACTCCAGCGCCTGGCCTTGGATTATGTGCCTCTTGTACACGAACTGCAGAGCTAGCCAGTGGTTCCCGTCGTTCATCCTGTTCTTCAAAGAAGGCGCCACTTTCTGCCAGGCCTCGTCGGTGGGCACGAAGAAGGTGAAGTTCTGATCGTTTGTGAGCACCTGCCACGGATCGAGTGAGTACCGTAGCTGGAGATTGGACAACATGCTGTAGGATGTCCTGCAAAGAAAAGTCAAAAAGATGTGAAGCTTCGCGTCTTCTTACTGTAGCTGAGATTCGTTTCGCATGATCGTCCACAGCGACTCATAGGGAACGCCAAGAACCCTTTCGATGTAGTGCACGATTCCGTTAGTGGCGGCGACGTTGTCCATCCAAATGGCCGTTTTTATGCCTCCTCCGATCACATAATACGCTAAATTTTTCGTTTCCTTCCGAAAGTCACAAAGATCCCTTACTGATGTTATTCTTCGGCCATTCGCCTCTCACAAAGTAGAGCTGTCGACGGTTGTCTACCGTATTCACAATCGTGTCGTTGGAGATCTCGTCGGTGACGAGCTCCTTGGCAGGAACGATGTGCAGCTTCAGCACCTCCTCCAACATGATGCGGTCTCTTAGCAGTCGCCTTTCGATGTATTCCGGGATTCTCTCGAAGGCTTCGTTGTAGGGAGCGAAGAAGGTGACGAGGCCGCCGGTCGCCTGGAGGTAGGTGCGCACGATCTGACCGATCATGTTCATGTAGCGCATCAGGGTGGTGCAGCGATAGTTGTCCATGACGAGTTGGTCGATGGTGTTGGTGACGATGCCGAGGACGTTATCGATGATGTGCACGACGCCGTTCTGAACGGGGATGTTGGGGACCAGGATCTTGCCCCAAACGGAGCCTCTTCGGAATTGACCGTATCGCTCGTAGACCTGCGAGACGGCGTACACTAAAATAACGTGATGCATTAATGGAAGTTAGTTCGCTGTATTTTACGGTGGCCAATTTTGGAACTGGCGTCACTATTTTGAAAGGATCCGGAAATCAACCGGTCCGAATTGAAAAAACCCCTTTGCAGACAGGTACATGATACTTGCACGGGTGAGCCTCTCACGGGTGATCGGTTGGGTTACACCCTACAGAAAAGGTGTATTAACTAAACCCATAATATGCAATAGAATGTTCCCCTTAAGATATCTGTCTCCTAGAAAAACGCTTTAAACGGAGACGCTATTTAGAGACTACGGTAACAGAAATCAGTGTAAACCGACCAATTTCACGCAGGTCTGATTGCACGAATAACAATAATCCTGTTCATCGTATGTCTATCAGAGAGACACCGAAAGAGGAAATGTTGTTTCGGATTTGTCAAGTCTGACGTCTACCAGTTGCAGTCCTTGTTTAAAGAGATTTAAAGGAAGCTTACTACTCGCTCTGTCTGCTTAAAGTGCTGTGCGACCGATCACTGCTGGCATGGCCTCAAGAAATGAGAAAAAGAGCTTTTCTAGCACTCTGTAAATGATGAATAAAACTTATTTGATCGTATTTGTGCAGCGGCCAACCTTGCTCTGGCGCTAAACAGCTCTTTCAATACGGTAAGCCGCTGTTTTGTGGCTAAGAGATTTCCATTTGTGCCAACTTAGCACCATTGGTTCGCAAACAATCCAAGCGAACTTACAGTCCCATTTTCCTGTCCTTCGGTCAGTAATATTTCGTATAGTGAGCTTCTGCTTGAAGTTATCTTCGATAACATTTGCCGAAAACCACACAGACGGATAATGATGTTGTCCTCCGTCGTAGAGCCATGGATATGTGAATAGGACCCGATTTGTTCCGGTAACGTGAGCAAGAAGAACCTCGCGATCGATTCGCATTCGATCGATCACCTTTGAGAAGGCCTGGTTGTTGGGAATGAAGAAGGTGTGGAAGCCGTTCCAAGCGGAGCTTCCAAAAATGGTAAGAGCGATGTCGGGAATTCGATCGAGAATATCACGAACTTCCCTAAAGGACATTACTTATGGACTAGAGACGGAGAAGGTTCTTACGTCAAATCTCTGTTGTCGTAATGTCGCTCTTCGAAGACCTGCTTGTCGTCCTCTCTCAGCAAGGAAAGAGCCGTGCCGGGGTAGGGTCGATGGCCCATTGGTGTGCATATCTTATAGAGGTACTGTTCTCCGCTGATCACTCCCCACTGATTTGAAGCGTGATTGCACATTCTGCCCGCATTGGCGAAGTAGGACTAAACGGTAGAAGGTAGATCATGGGATAACGTGGGCTTCATTCGTATATCACAAAGCTGACCAACTTACAAAGTTTCCAGGATTATTCTCGAATTGTGTTATATACAAGTATCCACTATTGATCGTACTTCGGATGAGTGTTTGCTTTTCCCACCTCTTGCCTTGCCCGATTTCATAAATTTGAGTATCGCAAATGTGGCTCAAGGTCTCTTTCTGGTCCATCGCTCTGAGATCTGGGTTGTAGAGAAAGACGTCGTTCACCGGCGCAAAAACGGTTATCTTGGCATTGCTGTCTTCCATGTAGGCCTTGGCTACTTGGTAGCGGCCTGTGAGTGTTCTCCACTGAAAGCAATAGATGATTCTTTGTTGAGGAATCAAGCGCGAATTACGGCGCTGTTTGTTTTAGGGCTTTACAAACCTGTTGGAGGTCGCTCATCCGACCCGATTCGGTCCATAAGTCGCCGCTGACGGCGCTGCTATACAGTAGCAGTATGAATAAGGGAATCATGCTAGACTATCTTACAGCAGGAGACGAAACAGGCATGGACACGAATTGACGATCTGTTGCAGAGTCAACAATCAAAAGTGCACAAATCGTTAAGTAGCACAGGCAGGAAGAGGTTCTGTTTGCAGAGGTAATAACGTCTGTCGGGAGGGAAGAGGCTCGATACTCACTGTCATACAAGCAGCGCAAAGTGAGGACAGAAAAAGTGGCTACAGGTGATGACGCATTGACGGAACGCACCAATCGATCGGTGAAGCCGAGAGCGATAGCCACCCGTCCGGTGGAGACGGTTTGTTGTTATAACATCGCAAGAACCTGGTCGTGGTCAGCGGTCGGTTGGAGGTCTCCATCCGACCCGGCAAGAGCAAACAAATACCTGATCGCCCATTCAGGAACGCTCCACTAGCTGACGACAGCAGAGCTGCGAGCTAAATGGGATAGCGAAATTGGTACCATGCGGTTTGTATGGTTATGCTGTTTCTCTGTGCTCACTTTTGGTTGCTGCCACTTAGAACAACGCAACCTTCACGTTTTGTTAGTGGAATTTCTAACAGAAGATGTTAGCAAACTGCTCACTAAGGCACGAAGTAATGAAACACAAGTTGGACGTTATTTTCTGGTCCCATGCTCTTTTGTCTCCCAGGTTCCCAGAAGTCCTCGAGTACTAGGGAGCCGACTCTGATGCCGCTTATAACACCGACTTCAGATGAGCGACAGTGACTACCATGTGATAGTGTGTTTCTTGTGGTTATGTGACGTCCTGCTTTTTTTCGGGAAGACAAATCCTATAAAGAAATCACATGCTGTCCACTGGGCATATCAAAATAATGGCCAACCAGAAACCTCTGCTAATTTGCTTCTTGCCTATTTTTGTGTTCTCATTGTGCAAGACCGTCTTGTTTATCAGTGATCCAAAGGGTACCGAAAAAGACACAGATTCTGAATTTATACACATCAGCGGCTTACACAAGGCGTCATGAACAACAAGAAAGACATGCATCACAATGTAGTAACCACTACTCGTCTTACTTTAGCGATAGAGGCGGAATGGGCATCAACGTGGCGAACCCCTTATGTTGTGCCTTATGGAATCATTCTGGGAGGATGCCAACAGGAAATGAACCAATGAGGCAGCAACTGCTCAATCAACTCATTTCAAAGAGAGAGCCTGACCGATGTCCACCGACACAAGTGGAAGACGTAAAATAAAAAATAGCAAAAATGCCACGAGCCGGGATCGAACCGGCGACCTTTAGATCTTCAGTCTAACGCTCTCCCAACTGAGCTATCATGGCCGTGAGGGACGTCTGTGACAGATTGCTGTCATCACCAATGTTTGTCATTGTGCTAACCGTACTGTTATGTATTTTTGTAATTGAGGTCATTTCAACATATCGTCACATTACTTTTCAGTAATTTTACTTTTACTGGAAACTTAACGTTAAGCATCCTTATTTTATTTTTTGCGATGGAGCAAACAGAACATCTGACATTTCCACTATGATTTAAACACCAATCGCGTCGAGACCTTCAGTGGCAGTGCGTCGCGGTCGTTGTCTGTTCGAGCGACGCGTCTTTCTATTTTCTTTGCACGTGCATAACTCGAGATATGTTGCTAATCGCGCATCCTGAAATCTTCAGCTTACAGTTTTAAAGGATGTTCAGTAGCTACAGTATCTAGAGGCGATTTGCGACACTTTTCTATCCGTACCTGTATTTCGTGTTTGCTGGCTACGCTAATCCTTAAATCGTTCTGTTTGAAAATCGTCGTATTTTCGTCCAAATTTCTGTGCTCCAAGCAGGATTTGCAAATTAGTTCAGGCATCTTGTATTGTTGTGAAGTGCTCATGCAGTGTTTCTGTTCAGTCAAACAACTGCCAACTGGCTCTATTGCTTGGTATCACTGCTCTGCAAAGAACGGTGGAACTGGTACATCAGATTTAGATATATCAGATTCAGTTACAGTAATCCGCCAACAATGTACACTTCAACATCATTTGACAAAGCGAAGTTCATGACGCGTCCTTCTGGTACTGAAATTTCAGCCACAGAGCTGTCCGTGCATTTCGAGAACACCAGCATTGTCCGTTTCTGTCGTCCCTCTCCTAACACCGTTGCTATGACCTCGCGGAAATTTCAGAATTCGACCATGATTGGAAAGCAGGTTGCGCGCCCCTTCCTCCAGGCCATCCGTCGCGCCCACGCCGACGCCCCCGCCAAGTACACCGGCCAGACTCCCACGTCCTTCGTCCACGATGGATGGGCCAGCGCTGTAAGCCCCGCACCACCAAAAGCCTCTTTCTGATTGTACCGTTTCAGCGCCTTCCATTCGGTGTGCGCAACCGCTACGCCTTCGCCGTCAAGGCCGTCCTCTTCCTGGCCTCCGGAATCTGGGCGCCTTTCCTCGTCGTCGAATACCAGCTCCGCAAGGCTAACCAGTAGAGAATTAGCTGTTGACAGGACGCATAGTCTGTTGATACACTATGTAAAGATTAGTGCCGAATAAAATCGATGCCATTTGCGTTTCTTTTCGACTGCTACACCCTTTCGAGTTTGGAGCGGTGCCAGTCGTTTTTCTTGCCTCCAATGGGCCTCGATTTGCATTTTGATTTGATTTCCGTGAGATTCCGACGTGCGGTAATTGGCAAGTTTAACGGATTTGGGCATTGGATTGGGTTCGCGAGAACTAGGAAGGGCTTCTCCGGGGCCATCCATTTGCCTCCGGCACCCTGGCTCGTCAGGTCGTCATGTAAGCGAGCTGTCATCACGACGCCCTGTGATTTATGACTTTCTGCGCTCACAGCTTTCTGTCAATTTACACCATTTCAGGAAGGGGCCATTGCCCCCCCCCCCCTATGCGCCTCGGCTGGTAGCGGTGAGTAGCCGCCCCAGGGAGGAACCGACCGATTCGATTAGTGTACTCTCACGCGATGGCTACCACTAATTAATATATATTTCTTCAGGGGCAACTGCACGCGCAGCACGCATAATTGGCCGTCGCAGGCTACAGGAGACGCGAGCGGGAAGTAGGGAGGGCAACTCGGGCAGCCGCGTAATTGCTTCGTTCTCTTGAGACGACCGTTGCAGAATGGTTAGAAGTGGGGTTGCGGTTCCTTTGTTTTGTAGCTAATCTAATGAGCATTCTGACAAGTCGATGATTTTCATATGGTCTGTGGAGAAAGCATCTCCAGCGGCCCTAAATAGCCCTCGCCCACTGCTTTGTTTTTCTCTTCAGTATCTCAGTATTGCGCGTTGCTAATTATCATAGCCTGTAATTGTCTATGGGAGGTGCTCCATGACGTGAAAGTCGTTTTTATTTTTAAGGGTACGTTTGCCGAAATCAAAAATTTAGAAGTGCCACGTTTCAACACTCGTTGTATCGTTTTGAACCTGAAAATCACCTAGTCATCCGGTCCATTACTAACAAGGGAATCTTCCGAAGTGTCCACCTAGGATCGAGGTGAAAGTTTAAAAAGTGAAAGAAAAGTAGGCGTACCTTAGATAATGTTAACATCAAAAGCGCGCGGTCACACTCGACCGTATAACAGATATGATTCATGATGACTTGCATTGGACCTATGTGTTCGAGCCGGTAGTTCTCTAGTCCGCCATGTTCTTGACTACCACGATCAAAACCTGCCTACCCGACTCCGCCCTCAGTAATTTCTTGCATTTCTTTGTATTTTTGGTACGCAGCTTTGACTAGTTCCATGTATCCGTCCCATTGTTCAACAATCAATTTAAAGTCTATAGGGGATTCGCTAGTTATATTCGGATTTTTTGGTTGTTTTCTGAAATGCTACTAGAAGTGACAGTGAGGGCAAACAGAGGACTACAAGATAAAACGGAAATATTAGCAGGGGAAGTCAAAGGCCTACATGCGTGCCAGTGTTCACCTCGATTTGAAGCGGACACTTCGAAAGGTTCCGTGTTATATGTTCAAAGAGAAGCACAGTAAGACTCCAAGGAGTATCATGAGTATGGCTGCGAGATGTGACCGCATATACGATTGTAATCTTTTGTAACGTGAAGAATTTTTGAGCATGTTTAACTTTCCAGTTGCTTTCTCTGCCATCATTCCCCTGTCTGTCGTGGTGGTGAGCGGTCGGGTCCCTCCGTCGCTCTCATCTAGACAGCGGGGCTAGACTCAGAAGCATTGGAACCGCAGAGTCTAGTAATGTTCCACCCCCACCCGTTTCCTCGCGTTGTGCTTGGAACACTCAATGTGCGCCGGATGTCGTCAACGCCACGCCTCGTCGAGCTGCAGAAGGAGTTGGAGAAGACCAACATCGACGTCATCGCCCTCACCGAGCACAGATGGAAGAACTTCGGCGCAATGGACCTGGAAGACTCGGATTTCTGCTTCTTCCACGCAGGACCAGAAGATAACGCAAGCGCTTCGGGCACCGGATTCTTCTTGAAGAAACAACTGAAGCGCAACGTCCGACAGTTCCGCCAAGTCTCCTCGAGGATTTCTTATCTGGATCTCCAGTTCGAAGACCAAATCCTGCGCCTCTACTCTCTGTATGCGCCCGCGACGGGATCCAGAGGAATCGATGACGAAGAAGATGACGATGAAGAAGAAGATGACTACGAAGCCTTTCTGGAGGAAATCCGGGCAGAACTGCGCCACGTTGGTATGCCGATAGGAGTCAACAGGGGTGCCAACGTTGGTGGATCGGGGGAATCCAATCGACGGATAATCCCTGTTCTGCTCGGAGACATGAACGCGAAGATGGGCCGCAGAACCGATGAAGAAGATGCGATTGGCAACCACGGCTACGGCGAAAGAAACCGGCGCGGACAACTTCTGGTAGACCTCTGCGAAGATTTTCGGCTCCGGTCGGTCAACTCCTACTTCAAGAGCCGGCCTGGACGCAAATGGACATGGATCTCGCCGAACGGAAGATCGAAGAATTGTATTGACTACATTCTGGCTCCGAGAAGCATCCAATTCCGAAGTTCAAACGTCCTGGGCTCCTACAACGCAGGCTCAGACCACCGGATTCTTCGAGCGACGATCCAATCTCCAACACCGAGGCTCTGGAGACAAGATCAGCCACCGAAGACGAAGAAGACGTTGAATCGGGAGCTCTTCAAGATGGCAGTCGCCCTGAACCCGCCGAGGATCAACACAGAATCGCAAGAAGGATATGCCCAGCTCACCGAGTATGCCCTTGAAGCCGCTGGGTTTGCCGAAGAAGATGAAGAAAAGAAGAACCGACTCAGCGCAAGAACAACCGATCTCCTGCGACAGAGGCACGTGCTTCGACGGCGACAAGTCACCACCGACGACCGGATCGCCCTCACGGAGCTCAACAAGCTGATCCGCCGTGAGGTGCGCAACGACATCCACGAACATCACCGTCGTCTGGTGGAAGAAGCCGTGACGAACTGCAAGGGACTCAGGAAGGTTCGAGGCGAAGTCGCTACCGGCAGAAGAAGGATAGTTCAGCTGCGCGACAAGGATGGGAACCTCTGCTCGACGAAGACACAGATTCACGAGGTCGTCAAGAACTTCTACGAAGAACTATACGCTTCCAGTGTGAACGTCGAATACGAAGCCTCCGAAGAGCCAGAAGAGTGTCCAGAAATCTTGCCGGGAGAAGTTGAAGAAGCGATGAGAAGAATGAAGACTGGAAGAAGCCCAGGGAGGGACAAGGTTACGGTTGAAATGCTGAAACTTGCGAAAGACAGTATTCTCGCCCCTCTGACCGGAATCCTGAACTGGTGCCTTAGAAACTGTGAGGTTCCCGAGAAGATGGCAGACGCGTCGACCATCCTACTGTTCAAGAAGGGAGATCCTATGCAGCTGAAGAACTACAGACCAATCTCCTTGCTCTCCGCCGTGTATAAGATCCTGACCAAGGTGATTGTCACTCGGATTGAGCGGATTTTGGATGCTGAGCAGCCAGAGAAGCAAGCGGGATTCCGAAGAAGCTATTCAACCGTGGACCACCTCCAAGCCGTGAATCTTCTGGTGGAAAAGACGCGTGAATACCGGCTGCCGCTCTTCGTCGCTTTCGTCGACTTTGAGAAGGCGTTCGACTCCGTGGAAATCAACGCTGTGTGGAACGCGATCAAACGTCAAGGAGTTCCGGCGGCGATCATCAACCTTCTGCGGAAGATCTATGATCAAGCCGCGTCCTACGTCCAAATTGGTGAAGAACGTGTGCCGATCAAGATCCAGCGAGGAGTCCGCCAGGGCGATACGATCAGCCCAAAACTCTTCACGGCGACGCTCGAAGAAATCTTCAGAGAGCTCGACTGGGAAGACTTCGGGATCAACATCAACGGCCGGAAGCTCTCGAATCTACGCTTCGCAGACGACATCGCGCTGATCGCCAACACGGAAGAAGAGCTGCAACAGATGGTGACAGAACTCGACGAAGTGTCCCGAAGAAGCGGCCTCAAGATGAACAGGGAGAAGACGAAGATCCTGGCAACAGAAGAAGCGTCGATTCTCGTGAACGGAGAAGAAATCGAGCAAGTCGAAGCTTTCGTTTACCTGGGACAGGAAGTCAGGCTGAGAAGAGACCACTCCAAGGAGATCAACAGAAGAATTCAAAGCGGATGGAACGTTTTCAGGAAGTACAAGGACTTTCTGACTTCCAGAAGCGTCCTGATGCGATGGAAACGAAAACTCTTCGATCAGTGCGTCCTTCCCGCCATGCTCTACGGTTCCGAAACTTGGTCGCTCACGAAATCAGCGCGGAAGAGGCTTGCGACCGCTCAGCGAAGGATGGAACGCAGAATGGCCGGAGTCCGTCTAATAGACAAGAGGACCAATGAGTGGCTCCGAGGCGTCACGAAGGTGAAGGACATCGACGAAGCGGCAAGAAGAAGGAAGTGGAACTTCGCCTGGAAGATGGCGAACGGAAGCCCGGAAAAGTGGTACAACCAACTCGAAGAATGGCGCCCGCCTGTGAAGAGACCTCTCGGAAGACCTCGAACCCGATGGAGCGATGACTTAACGAAGACACTGGGCAGCAAAAGATGGAGGCACCGTGCGCGTCAAGAAGCCAGAGGGCGTTGGATAGATTTGGGGTGCGACAACATGTAATATGTTAGATATCGCAATAAATTCGTAAATTCGTAAATTCTCTGCCATGAACACTACATCGGCGATCATTCGCTTTTTACGCCAGATCGACAGATCTGGCGGTTTACAAATGGGTTTTAGATTTTTCGCTGAAGATTTCTGCTCCGGAATTGATTTTGGGTTGTGAAAAATGCTTTTAAGTAGGTCACGATGAGCCGTTGAACCACTTTCCATTATGGCTTGAGAACCTTTAACTTTTTCGCATAATGCACAAGAGCTAAAGACGGTAGGCGCACTTGACATGGTTGCATAGATGGTATTATACATGGGGACGTGACTAGGAATACAATGTGATGTGACTGATAAAATTTTTATAAAGTCTTTCTTAAGATTGAGGAAAGAGAAGACCTTGCTAGGTACATCAACCGACTACATCGTAACACCCTTAAATATGATCATTAAACCATCTTTATCGGCATTATTCTTAGTCTCTTCGAACGATATCCTATTCGACGCACATTTCCTCAATAGTCCATCAGCGTCGCAAACTCTGTTTTGCTATTTTCCGCCTGGTTCCAACAGTAATTGGTCGTTAATTTGCCGCATTCCCCCGGAGAGCAACTCGCGCTTGTGCCATAAGCCGGCAGCTGTCCGCAGAAACTTGTCCGCGTGCCATTTTTTACTTCTGACATAGTCCTAAATTACTGATAATTGCTCGCTTGCAGCTCAACACTGCCGACCCTCGGACGTTGCATTGTTTATTCATTCATCCGATCGGCACGAGGCCACGCCCCACTTCCTCCACAACGTTCGGAACCGGCAACCCGCCTCCAGCTGAGGGGATATTCACCTTCCTTTTGTGTGACCCGCGCTGGCGTCTAAGCCGTTCGCAGGCCACCCCGGCGAATCCCTGGCGGTAATTATCCGCTTCGCTTATTTTGTTGCTCCGCTTCTCAGCCCTCTAATTATTTGAACATGCTCGTCGCCTTTGTTCTCCTTGTTTTCGCGGCCGTTTTCCGCTCAGGTAAGGCTCAAACGCTTAATTTATCTGGATAGAAAAATGGTTTAAATGTTGAAGCTCTGTAGGGTACTTTTGGAGGAACTGATTCAGAGAACTGTGTTGTATAATGCAGATCAAGGAGATCATGTTTATTCGCGGTTCCACTTTACATCCGGCCTCATCTCCTTCTATGTTGTGCACCCAAATCTATCACGTCACATCCGCAACAGTTGCAAATTGCCCCGGGCGGAATGGGAGCGTTTAAACTTTAGAGCGTTTTGCGCTTAGCCAAAGAGGCTTAGGCGCTCACGAACTCGCAGAGTCGATTTCGTTCGTTAGTGCGCGCGGTAATCGAATTGCAAACTTGTGTTGATTGTTTTTCGCGTCCCTATTGGGGACTTCGAGAACTAGGAGGAGAAAGTGAAGCGTTTTGAGGCTAAGGGCCAGCGGGGAGTCAACGATCCGAGGAAGTGGAAATTAGACTCATGAAGTGGTTGCTGCGGCGATTGGGTTAAACGCCGGCCGAAAGGAGGGGAGATTGATGAGCGAGATAGTGGAAAAGACATTTAGCGAAGTGTTGCTAGTGAGAAAAGTAGGAGATATATTCTTGCAAAAGAACGGAAAACAGGATGTCGAAGGACTGCACAAAAGGTAAAAAGGATCGCTCCCGGGTGGGCTTGAACCACCAACCTTTCGGTTAACAGCCGAACGCGCTAACCGATTGCGCCACGGAAGCACATGTTGTTTAGACCCTAAAACATTACTTAGGTCACTACAAGATGTCTTCTAAAACGGCACAAAAACAGTTCTTTTTTGTAGTGTTTTGAAAGCATTTCACAGAGAATGATTTATGGAATTTGCGATGTCAAATCGCTTTAACGTTCTCCTACTTTTTAAAACAAAGTATGGTGACTAAGCATCCTCATTTGTCCTCACTCCACGCATTTATCTCTAATTAGAGCCTAAAAAAGAACACTAATCCAAAGATTAAAATGTTTGGCGTGCGTCAGTCCTTATCCTCTCCCTAATAACCACCTTGGAGCAATCCGATCTGTGCCATCAGCGTCCATTAGGCGGTGACAATGCACGCAGTCGCCAAGAAAAGATGCCCGTCGAGTCGCACGTCTGTAGTAATTGCCGGGAAGGCCAATTGACCCTTAGTGGACCACCACGATCGGTTTGCGTCATTAGACATTAGACAATGTGTCATAATGGAGTCATCGTCGAGTGGATCGTTTTTCAAGGGCCGTCGATGTAAACAGTGAAGCGGAACTTGGCGTCTAGATCGTAAATTCGCAAATTGAATCCGGGAAGACGATCGCGAGGCCACGCCTTGTTGACAACTTTTTGTGCCTTAAAGAGCCGGCCTCGGCCGCCACAAAGACCTTTCTTCACACCCTCTCCTCAAAAGTGTTTCGTCGGCTTCAAAATCAAATCTCTTATCGTCGAGGTCCTGGAGGCTGCCGCCGCGTGCAACGGCTACTAGTAGATTAAGGATTTGAAATTAGCATTCCCCCGAGGCATCACGGGGGGTGTCGACATCGACACGCGCGTTGCTTTCGTGATTGTGGCTACGAAGATAGCGCCCCGTCGCTGTGCCTCTCTAGAATAAGAAGAATATGAATGCGGTCTAATCGCCGCGAGGCTAATATCATTTTTGGCCCATCTACCCTCCGGTCGCCGTCGTCGTTTTCGGTGCCGCTGCCGCGCTGCTGTTGCTCTTTGAAGAGGATTCGAGAGGCCATCAGGTGCCCCCGGCGCTCAGAACTGCGCGCTTTCCGGTGCACCAAAGCGCTCTGCTGTATTTTGTAATTGGAGACGCCGCTAATCCGCGAAAAAGCGGAGACGGCCAAGATGACCGAATCGTCGATTATCATGTTTCCTTCGCTTCTGTGCCAACTGTTCAATGGTAGGGTGTCAGAGGGAAGAAGGGTTATTTGGACCTTTAAAGCCTTTAAAGTTGCATGTGCAGCGAAGTGGAAAATCCAATTTGGAGGACAGGAAATAGCTTGCTTAAGGGTCTTTTTTCGGATGACCATATAGTAGAGCTCGGGGAGGGGTCCGCTTTTTTAGCTTTTGATCAATGAGCGGCCATAAATCGCAGTGTCCTTGGTCGCGAGGTCTATTAAAGAAGACGCAAACAGAATGCTTCACGTCCGGAGAAAACAGAATTCTGCTAAGATGATCTTCTGATTGTTACTTCTCCACCTACCTTCATGCCTATCCTTATCAGCACCTCCTTTATTTCAACATTGCATTGGATTGACGTATCTCAAAAATTCTAACTGAATTTCACTTTTCCATTCATCAGTCCCTTTTTGTCAGACGCGGAACAATGAATAATTCAATCTGAAACAGGAACGTCCTTGTCCTTTTTTATCAAAAAAGGGGCAAAAAGCCCTCTGTTCCAATTTCCATGATTACACCCAAAATTTCTCAAAATCACGTTTCGTGTTGATTAAATAATTAATTTGCCCTTTCAGTCTGCTCGAAGTACCCGGTTCCCACATTCATCGAGCCCGTCATGCTGAACGTCACTGCAATCAAGGGGGAGGATGTCGAATTTCGATGTAAAATCGACAACCTCGGCCGACACATGGTACGTATGTGAAACATGCCGTCGGATTAGCGAATTAGCGTCAAATTTCACTAAGTGCGTCGTGGGAAATTCGCTGCAAAATGACAGACGGATGAGAGTTGTGACTTTTGAGTGTTTGCGCAAGGGTACACAACATAGCGGAGGGCGAGGGGTCAAGCGCAGGCGGTGGTGATTTGTCGCCTTCTCGTTTGACAAACAGATTAAGAGGCAAGCTGTTGTAATGTGATCTGAAGGATGTTAGGCCTGCTCAGGATTTGACGATTTCCGCTTCAGGTCGCCTTCATCAAAGCCGACGTTCCACCTCGTTTGATCGCATTCGATGAAAGGGTAAGTGGGCGCAATCTTAGAAGAGCCGAAAACATGCTAAATTATTCAAGGTGTTTCGGCAACGCGACAAATACGAAATCAGGCCGCGGGTCGATTCCAACGAGTGGGTGCTCAAAATCAAGAACGTCCAGGTAATTGCCCCCGGAGAGACGAATTTGAAAAGCCGCTTGCAGGAAACCGATATCGGCGCCTATTCATGCCAGTTGAATACGGATCCGGCGATTAGTCGGATCGGCCATTTGGCGCTCAAAAGTGAGTTACCAGTCGTCTCGAGGTGCTAATTGGGGGCTAAAGACGTCGGTCGGCAGGTGACCTCCAAGAAGGGGACACCTGCGGCGTTGCATGCATGTCACAATATTGATTGTTGTTGTGCAAATGGGTTGGACTGTGCAGATGCAAGCAGCCTTTACCACAGATCTACCGGAATTGAGCAATTTTTGTTTCCACGGGGCCTCCTGGAAGGGGGTCTGTAAACAGGAAACATGGAAAGATTTGCATTTCACTCCCCCTTACGCCTCTATTTGGAAAGTTATTGATTCGAAGTGCAAGATATGGATTCAGCATCGTTCATCATAAATCATCCTAAATTCGACGTTTTCAGTTCCCCCTACAGTCGCCCGGACGACGGCTTCGGCAGTCGAAGTGCGCGAGGGCCATAATGTCACTCTGCGCTGCAATGCTCATGGCAGTCCGCCACCTACCGTAATCTGGCGTCGTCAAGACCGACAGATTATCCGCTTTAACGGCGCAACCGGCTACGGAGGTACGACGACAGATTGCACTTCTCAAGTTTCAGCACGCCACCGTTTTGACTCTGTCGACGCGTATTTGTGTTGACAAATCATAATTGAGTGAGCAAATGGGTTGCCGTAATCCGCGATGCCCATATGTCGCGGCGCTAATCCGCCGTGATTGACCACGCACTGGATTTGCACATTCCCAGGCTAATTTGCGCTGTATTTTCAGCGAGCGTATATAATGGAAGTGAATTGCGATTGACGAAAGTCAGCCGGAAACACATGAGCGAATATGTGTGTGTGGCGAGCAACGGAATTCCGCCGGATGAGTCGTGGACGGTCAAGCTTCATGTGACATGTAAGGCTCTGATCACTCATGGGGGAGGGTAGAGGAAGAGAAATGTGGAAACACTGTGGGGGTTTATGGATATGAACAAGTTTTGGCTCATCCCTTGTAGTAGAACACAAAATTGAACCCTTTATCTCCTTCGTTGTAGTTGAACCCATCGTCATTCCCAAGGCAAAAGAGGTCTCCGCCGTACCGGGCTCCCTGGTGCGTTTGGTTTGCAACGTGGACGCTTGGCCGCGGCCGGCATTCAGCTGGACCTTCAACGGGAAAGAGATCTACAACTCAGGAAAATACTCCCTGGTGAGTCTCACTTTTACGCACTTTCTATTTTAACCCTTGACTTTAGGAACATTCTGTTTCCGAGAAGTACAAGACAATCCACATCTTGGAGATCAAGGACGTAGGCTTGCCACAGTTCGGTACCTACAGGTGCGCGGCGAAGAACGATAACGGCAAGCATTTCGCCGATATCGTATTGAGAGGTGAGTAACAACATCATTACATTGGTTTATTTGTGCGTTTTTAGAAGCGCCAGCCTACAAACTCAAATCGGTAGTTCTGTCAGAAGGTAAGCATCTTCACCTTTCTTAGCATGATCCTAGCCCTTTCGTTCTATCACTCTCTCATCCCCTTCGCATGATTTTCCGTCAGTTCTTGCACAGTTGAAGGTTCTGCCGAATCAGGAATCTCCGTCGACGACGAGAGCGACGAAGACGACCGATACGACTCCGTGCCGAGACCACCGCCTCTGGTGCACACAGCGGACGATCGAGCGTTGAATCGACGTGCACAGCACAATTTGTCCGACCGACAACAGCATGGTTCTGTTTTTCTAGCACTACTTCTCTTTTTTGATCACCGTTGTTAACTCCAGTTTCTTTTAGAACTGCGTCAAGACGCCGAGGACGACTCCCCAAGTGGCGCTTCCTCGATCGTCGTCAGGATATCGAGCCTCGTCGCTGCCTTGCTGTTGCTCAACTTCTGATCTCCGAGCTTCTTCCTCAAATGGCACAGATTCACTCAACTAGTCCCTTTTCCGTCCCCCACCACTGAGCTTTATTTTGCCTGTGTACATAGAGTTTTGCAAATTGCAATAATGTTTTAGTTTTTCGAAATAAATATTTACTATTATTGTTTATATCCATGAGTCGGTCGCTCTCTCTGAGGCTGTCTGAGCCGAGTGAGATGATTGAGATCGTTCTTGGCCATAGTTCTCGGCGCAATAATCGCGGCGCAATTAAATAGATTTCGGAATCACAGTTCGAAGGTACATAGACGCATGGAATCTCACTTGCGATATATTGCGCTGAAGGATTTCACTACAACGGTGCGCCTTGGAAGAAAGTCGCCTCTGACATCTCTGAAATATGTCGTCATTTTAGCGCGGAGGAAACTGAGCAAACCTATTCAAAAGTAGATACAAGATCGGCTGAAGGGTCACCCTATTGAAACAGTATGCTTCTCGGGCGAAGATATGCGCTAGTTCTGTATCCGGAATGGGTATGTAGCCATATACGGCGCACACAGGTACCACATCGAAGAGAAACCTGGCGCAGGCGTAGATTAGTATGTTCTTTTCTTTTTTGGATTGTAGTTTTTTGCTCAGTTTGCCTTGCATCTTGATAATGTAGGCCACTATTATAGTGTATAGGACAAACTGCACAGCTGAACAACAGAAAATCAGCGCATGTCCCATCGTTTTCATCGTGGGAGTGAGCGGTTTGGACATATCGTAGTGGGACAAGTAGTCCTCATCCGAAATGTAGTAGTTATACCAGGGTGAGAAGAGAAGTCCGTAGTTGACAATGCCGAACACCCATGCAAAGGCGACGATGGCCGTGTGGATCGCGGAAGGATACCGAAGCTCGCACATGACTTTGAGACGATTCAGGGCCAGGGCCACGCTCATAAGAGCTTCCATTCGGCTTTCCGAGGTGAACAACTTCGTAGTTATCTCAGGGAATATCCAAAAGTTGGCTCCCGTCAGAACGTGCACAGTATTGATGATCGCGCCTGGAGCAAAAAGGCACTGTGCGATGCCGATGTGGATCATGATGCAATAGCATTCTTGGGATCGGTACGACTTCTTCAGAAAAATCTAAATCAGAATAGGAATCTTAACTACAAGCAGGTGGACTAGCCTGTATAATGCGGAGATACATAATGAAACCAATCGCAGTTAGAAGCAGATTTGAAGTGAGCGTGACAGTAGCTAAAGTGGACATCCTGACCACAAAAGTGTTGTTGGCGGGAACCAAGCGGGAGTCTCTTCTCAACTTTGTACTTAAGAAAAATGTGAAATATTATTAGAGTCGAAGGCTAGAGTCGAAAGCGAGAAACAAATTATATGCACTTTCTATTCAGCGTATGCATGTTTATGATGTATGTAGAAACGGTTGCTGTTCGATAATGACATTTTCACTCTTCATTTGGCTAAAAACAATCGTACACTTGATACGGCTACAACAGGTAGGCAATACAGGCTGCTACCGCAAGGTTAGTTGAAAATGTGGACCAAGCACAAGAAGCTATCGCAGAAAAGGGCGCGAAAACCGCGTCTTTTCAACTTCTTTTACGTCTGTTTGAACTTTTGTGTTATGATGCGTTACTCTTATTCGAGGAACTACAAGGGTATAGTTAGTTCTATCTGAACACCTGTGCATTTCCACGAATTTATTGAAATTGGATTAGCAATTCACATAAAACAGAGAGGTTGAAAGCTGGACGGACAAGTGTGTACTGTTAGCTTCATATACTATTCAAATGGGGAACCCACGCAGTCTAAGAGTTTTGAAGTCCTCAACCACCACGGGATTCCTCAAATCACACTTAAATCCACTAAATATGAATTGTTAACATAAATATAACTGTTACTGTCATTTTATGCTTCATAAGCCATGAAATCTACCTGTATTTAGAAGGTGTCCCTATTTATAATTCCGCCACTGTATAGGTATGTATACGTAGGCAATGAAAGCAAACAAACAGCAAAGGGCACTTCAGGTGCCTAAATCTAGTTTAGTTTAAAAAAAATGAAAGCCTTGTCGGTCATATTCGACATCATAAAGTCGTGAAGTCGTATTATCTGGAGGCGACGATGACGTAGATTCTTCCACCCTTGCACTTCGTGTTCACCTGTCAGCTCCCAATGGCGCTGATTACGGTACCCGAAAGTATGAGCTCCAGCTGTGCTACATACAGTCTGTTGCCTAATGATGGTCTCACCTGTTTTTTGCCGTATAGTGCCAAAGAGGGACTTTCACGAAAGACGCACTTTACCATTTGAAAGAGTGCGCAAAACAAAACGGTAGAACATACCCTGTGAACGGAATTCGTGATCATTTTCAAAATTTTCTGGTTATTTTTTCAAAGGCGGACCAATTTCTCTGTTTCATAATGATGGCCTCACCCAATCGTTTTATTTTTTGCAGTTTTCGCCGTTATTTGGGTGTCTTTCTTCTAATATTCGTTGCTATCCATCTTTTCACCGTATTACAAGGTAATACGTGCGCTATAGGCCGCACCTCTTGTTGGTCAATTGAGGTAGAAAAAGGACAGATTGTAGTCCTTGTAGTCCAGAATGACCCGAAAGACAGGATTTCCGCTGTTTCCGCTGAAAAAAATTCTGTCAGAGCGTACGAAGAAACGCTGGTTATGTTTCATCACGTGAAAAAATGGAGTGCCTTTGAAAATATTTCAAGATTTTCCAAAATCGTGGGATTTACAATGGAAAAAGGTCGTTTTTCAGAGGATTTTTAAATATTATTGTTGTCGAGAAGGTAGACTGTACTCTTGTGGAAGAAGGCTACTGAAGGGAAACGGTTATACAAGCTCTGCTTACGCTATCCATACCGACCAGAAAAATATGGAATTATCTGAAGGCAAAAATTCACTTTTTTTTCAAAATTCAAAATTCTTCTTGTGTTCGACTTTTCCCGGTGTCGGTATCCGAAAGTATGAGCTCAAGCTGTGGTAAGTAGACTAAAAGTTAAGGAGGACAATGTGTTAAGAACGTTGTTTTCGATTGCAATTCGATTGTTTTCGATTGTCTTATGGGATAAATTCCCCTAAAATGGAAAACAGCGACTCAGACCAATAACAAGCACTTAAACAGCCGATAAATCATGGAAACCGTAGTTAATTCCGATATTTGTAGAGTGCTTCGGTTTTGTTTGGCTAGATTTAACGTCACTGCTATGAGGACCCAAATTAGCTGAACATAACATAGGTCGGATAATGAATACTTCGCGAACTCATCGGACTTAATGTCTTTCATGAATGCTGTTTTCCAATGGTGGTGTCCTCGATGTCAGCGACCTGCTGAGAAAGCTACGAAAGCAGGTTTAAATGAAAACGGATCAAATACGCACTTGTCTCAGGCATATGAATAGCCTGTTTTCACCGAGGAAAATATCACCTCGTATAATTTATTCATAACTCGAGAGTCTACTAACGTGTTCGACAACAGAACCCAGCATAATAACAAATTATGAGTACGCCGCAGAATAGTAGAATGGTCTCACAACTCACTTCTTATCTCGTTCAAAAGAAGGGTCACCTTTGTTAGACTTAATTAGTTGGAATATACTATTATCGAATTGTAATAAGTTTATGTGGTGTACATTGCTCACCATTAGATTTTTCATCAACTTTTCAGCCAGACGTATATAAGTGTGTTAGAGTAGGCTTGGTTGGCGTCCAGGTCTTTATTGCTGCGAACAAAGTGGAAGAGAAGCGACCACCAACGGCGAACCCGGAGGACCGGTTTGCATCTGTTTGCATATGCCCTCTCGCGCCATTATGTCGCATCTCTAACAACAGTACACTTGAGTACTGCCTATCTATTTATCGCTTCCCAAGATGCTAAATTCCCATGTGCCCTTTGAGATAAAAACGTTTTCATCGCATTCATTCTATTTTCTGTGTATTCACCGTAGAAACAAGTAGATAATTACAAGCACAGCCATGAGATCAATGGAGAACACACTTCTGCAGGCTGTAGCATACAGATCCGGCTCGTACATGAGCACGTTGTCGATTAGATGGATATACCCGTTGAGGCCGGCTATCTCGCCACCCTCGATTATCCTAGCTACACGATCGCCTCTTGGCCAGTAGAGTTCAAAATCTGCAAATCGAAATCAACGAACGCCTAAACACAGAGGACCTACATCTCCCTCTTCTCCTCATAACGACTTTTTCGTCATTCATCATCGTAAACGTCATTTCTCGAAAATCGGTCCACGCCAGCGCTTGGCCTTGGATCACGTGCCTCTTGAACACGAACTGCAAGGCCAGCCAATGTTCGCCGTCGGTCATCATCTTCATCAAGTTGTAGGGAACGTTCTGCCAGGCTCGATCCGTTGGAACGAAGAAGGTCATCTGCTGCATGGGGGTAAAGATCTTGTTCGTATCCAGGGTGTACTGTAGCTGTAGATTCGAGATCATCTGAGCGGACATGCTGAACAAGCAGTGGTACTATCGTGGTGTGTCTCCTGACCTCACCGAGTTTGCGAGTTGTTGACTATTTCCATCCACAGTGAGTTGTACGGTACACCGAGCACTCGATCAATGTAGTGGACGATTCCGTTGGTGGCGGCTACGTCGTCTTGATAGATGGTAGCTTGGGTGCCAGCTCCAATCACGTAGTAGGCTGCAAAGGAGTACTGTAATGCTGGATTCATTAGGTTGTTAACCGCCTTAAACATCCCACTCTTTTGTTCTTTTGTTAGCACAGATTTGACTTAAATCGCGCCCACTTACTTATATTATTCGTCGGCCACTCTCCTCTGATGAAATACAATAGTCTGTTCTGAACAGCCGTCACTACCGCAGTCTCGTTGGTTATCTCATCGGTGACCAGCTCTTTGTTCGGAACTATGTGAAGCCGGAGCACCTCCTCCAGGAATGTCTTGTCCTGAAGAAGTCGCCGCTCGATGTGCTCCGGAATTCTTTCGAAAGCCTCGTTTAGAGGAGCGAAGAAGGTGTTGGTGCCGCCCATCGGCTGCAGGTACGATCTGAGAATTCCCCCGATGGAATTGATGTATCTCATGAGCCTCGTGCAGCGGTAGTTGTCCATGACGAGTTGGTCAATCGTGTTCGTCACGACTCCCAGCACGTTATCGATGATGTGGACGACGCCGTTCTGAACGGGGATATTGGGAACCAGGATCTTGGCCCATACGGCGCCTCTTCGGAATTGACCGTACCGCTCGTAGACTTCGCTTACAGCGTATACTAGAAAGCTGGGCCTAGATACTTCATTTGCTCTTAAACCTACGATCCCATCGGCCAGTTCTGTGATCAGTGATATTCCTCATGCTCAACTTTAGCTTGAAGTTGTCCTCGATGAGGTTAGCGGAAAATCGTACTGTAGGATAGTAGTGAAGGCCTCCATCGTAGAGCCAGGGGTAGGAGAAGAGCACCCTGTCTTTTCCGGTCACATGGGCCAGAATGACCTCTCGGTCAATCCTGTTCCTGTCGATGACTTTGGAGAAGGCTTTGTTTGTCGGGATGAAGAAAGTGTGGAAGGCGTTATAAGAAGAACTCCCAAAAATCACCAGAGCGATATCGGGCTCACGGTTTAGAATCCAGGACATGTCCCTAATAGACGTATGATCTTTATGGTAAAACCTGCAATTTAGTGACTTACGATAGGTCCTCAAATCTGACAATAGTCGTGGGGAAGGCTTCTCCCTTCGCGTCGTTCACTAAAGAGAGTGCCGTGCCAAGGTACGGTTGGTTGCCCATTGGAGAGCAGATTTTGTAGAGGTATTGCTGACCACTGGTCATGCCTGAATAGCCGGATTCGTGATTACAGATGCGTCCGGCATTGGCGAAGTAGGACTAAAAAAAGGATCAGAATATCGAATAATTGATAAGTGATCAAACTAAAAGTATGCTGATTTCAAATGTGTGCCAAGAAGGACAATGGTTTTAGAGGTTCTTCAAAGTGGCCCCATCCTATTTATCATTACAATACCCATACTTAATACTTACGTAATTTCCGGGGTTGTTTTCGAACTGCGTGATGAAAACGTATCCGTTCTGCACAGACGTTCTTACTAGTGTTTGGTTCGGCCACCTTTTACCCAACGCTATGTCGGGCACTTGGGAATTGACAAAGTGGTTGAGAATCTCCACTTGTGTCATGTACATCAAGTTCGGCTGATAGAGGAATACGTCGTTGACGGGGGCGAAGACCGTAACGGGAGCGTTGCCATCTCTCATGTACGACACGCATGTTTGAAAGTAGTCACAAGCAGATCGGAACTGTAACACGCATCAGAGGGATAGGGCATAGTAAAATCACCTGTTTCAAGTCATAGATCGTCGCAGTCAGCGACCACAAATCGCCGTATACGACGCTAATAAGGGTAAGAAACAGCGCCGCGACTGTTCGCATTCCGATCGATGCGATCATCGCCGCCGTCGCCGACGGCTGAACCGAATGTCATGAGAAGTACAAACATTGCCGGCGCGAAGCGGAGGTGACGAAGATAAGACGAAGGCCGCTGGTTTGTGACTCATCGAAGGGTTGTTGTCGTCGAGGTTATGTAAATGAGCCGGCAGGAAGTGCGGAGCAAGCAAAATAGCGCACATCAATTAGCACACACACCCATCTTTGACCTCTTTGGTACAGTGAAAAGTCGTCTGCTTCAGGGGGTATGAATGTTAAACTTAAGAGGATATGCACGCATATAGGGTCACCTTATGGATTGAGCCGAAGGAGTGAGAATCTGACCAAGCCGGATGAGGCCTCTTCGATGACCGTCTCGCCCCGGAAGCCGGAAGGTCACATAGTTTCAAAGTAAGCTCTCCAGGCACCGTCTTTGCTGAAGTTGACGTCTACGGACATAAAAGACCGTGTCTACGAAACGGTCGTTTCCAGATCCAACTCTCAGCCCCTTACGATTACGGTATTGATCCTGAACGGACGTTCCTGTCGATAATTTTCCGGACGTTTGCGTAAAAGACAATATCTGAGCTGATCTTTGGTGCGTGGATAATGGTCCTCTAAACCCGAGACGCTGTGTTTGGGCATAACTAAATGACGCCACAAGAAGCAATTAAAGAGAAAACAAATATCCGAAGAGAGCATCGTCGTTCCCTCATTGCCCTCTCTCGGAGCTATTTATTTTGGCAATTCACGTCCACGATCCTCCGGACGCTTTGTTGACATTTACGACGTGTCTTTCTCCTTCTCAGCAGACCACGAACCACTTGAACTCGTCTAATGAAATCCGTGACAGCATGGCGACATCGGCGATGGCCATTGTTTGTGAATTGACATGACCGTCAAAGATCGCCTCGCAGAACTCAAAGCCGCCGCGCCAAAGGTGACTTCGTCTTGCGTGTCGCTTTATATTTGATTTTAGGACAACTATCGGGACTCCGTTGTGAGCACCGCCAGCAGTGTGCCATTCTACGATGACGAGGACGGCCTCAACGAGTTCTTCGACCAAGTCAACTCGATCAGAGCTGAGCTGAAGGAGATGGAGGCGAACCTTATCGAGCTGCAATGGACGCACAAGGCCATCTTGGAGAATCCCGGCAACGATCAAGGTAGGCGTGCAAAACAAGCGTTAAAGCTGGCTAATACACATTTCAGCGCTTCGTTCGAGGGTTAACAGCATTATGGCGGAGTTCTCATCGTCGGCTCGTCAAATTCGGAGCCGACTGAAACGTACGTGAAGCTTTGCCTTTTGATTTTATCATTTCTTGTGCACCACTCTGCAGAAATGACGCTGGAACTAGAAGAGGACGCGCTCTATCCGACGACTTTCCCAATGGTCATTCAGAGAATTCGTCGTACGCAGCAGGACGACATGAATCAAAAGCTGGCGACCGTCCTCGATCGCTACAACTTCGAGCAGATGTACTATCGCGAGCAATGCAAGAGGAGAATCGAACGGCAGCTGATTTTAGGTGAGTGCATGCGAATCCTGCTCCTAAAATATGTCTCTTCCTTCAGCCGGAAGAGCCGTGAGCAGTGGCGAAATGGAGTACATGATCGAGAATCAACAAGTAGGGATATTCACCAGAGACGTTGTCGTGGACCCGGAGTTGGTCGCTGAGATCGAGGCACGCCATGCCGATATACTCAAGCTCGAGTCCAGTGTCCGGGAGCTATGGGAGCTCTTTCAGGATATGTCCATGCTGGTCGTTTCTCAGGCATGCTAAGTCATACATTCACCATCTTAAACACGCTGTTCTAGGGTGACATGATCGATTTGATTGAGTTTCACGTCGAAAACGCTGAGACGAAGATCTTCCATGCCAGAAAATACGCTATCCTAGCTGCCAGATATGAGAAGAAGCTCAAGAAGGTAAGTACACCCTAAGTACATTCTTCATCATGCGTACTTTTCCTGTTTAGCGCAAGCTAGTCGTCGTTTTTTTGGCCCTTCTGCTTGTCGCCATTGTAATTGCAATAATCTTTCTTACGAAGTGAATGAACGACTATAACCGCCTAACGCTGCTTGAAAGAAAATCTAAAAGCAATAAACAACTCTGCAAAGCCTTTCCTTGGGCCATTTTCATTTCAAACAGAGTCCTGCACGCGCAATTGAAAAGTAGATTCAGTTTTTATTGAGATCACACCTTTCCCAAGGTGTACTCTTCTGCATAGTACGGCTTGTGCCCAGAGGGAAGGAGCACTCGAGTTAAAAATGACTCGTTACTCTTCGCAATTCCCAGAAACTCCTTCCAGTTCTTCTTCGCCCAGTTCATATCCTTGAATATTTGCCACGACGGCATATCGCCCTTGCCTTCCTTCTAAACATTGCAAATGTGTACACCTCGATAAAAGGATGCCATCAGGACTCACTCTGCATTGGATAGCTGTCATTCCATCGGAAACCAGAAAAGCTTGCCATACAAACATAGAAAGTCCAAGAATCGCCCCGAACAGGCAGATGGCATTTCCAAAAACAATAGTGATGAACGGAAGATGAGCACCTCGAACAGCACAGAGAACCGAATCCTCGACCATATTACAGTACGCATATTCACGTGACCTCTGAAGACAAAATGAAAATCGTGTGCAATTGCGAGTTGAATCTTTTACCCATATGACATTGTACCAGAGCGAGTAGATTCCGGCGAAGAGAGCGTACACGCAACCAAAGCCCAAGAACGCCAAGAACTGCACGAAGTGTCGATGATTGTAGAGTCCGATGCAGGCGCCGATGAAAAGACAGTGATGATCCATGCGCAGAACGCACTTATCACATGTGCGGCAGTGGTGCGATCCGTAGGGTTTGTGGTTAACGCACTTGTCACACGAAGGTGATCGATTGTCCTGCAAGACGATTAATTAATACTTCCTAAAATCCGACGAACTCACTTTCGGAACACGTCCAGGATCGGTGAACGCCGTTTTGTACAAATGGTAAAAGATGTTGACGAAGAAGTAGACGCCGATGGCTGCCAAACCCGTGCCGACGACGATACCGCGCAATGCTATTTCGTTCGGGAGCACGATGAAGAATTCGAAAACGAAAACGACCACCAGAAGGAAGTTAATGAAGATGAACGGCACCTGCAAAGCACAAATGTAAGCGAAAAGAGCGAAAACGGGAAACTCACCGGTTCCAGAACCCTCTCGATCCATGGAGCGAAGTCGTCTTCCAGCCACTGGATGAATTTGTCGCACGCCATGGATTCAGAGCAGCCGACCGATCTGCACAGGAGACAGGGCACAAGTGAGCTGGGCCGTCCAGTCTGGAGAATTGTTGCAGAGCTGAGACAGACAGAAAGAGAGAGATCGGTCGGCTGCTCTGAATCCATGGCTTAGAGAGGGTTTGGTCTTGCAGCGTAAACCATTATGAATCATTTGTAGCGAGGAGCAAGCATACTGTAAGCTTTTTTGAGTGAGTTTCTCCTCCTTTTGTCCTTCTCCCGGCTTCGTAGGCCTGAAGTAGATGCGTAGTACAGCCAAGCCACGGAGATACGCTTTGAACTTCGAAAGAGAAACTCTTGTTTATTCGCGTTTTAATCATTTCGCTACAAAATCATCGACCACGTAAGCCTCATTTGTCGATCTCTTTCTTCGCATTTGCCTCTGAATGTCCAAAGTGCGGACAATACGGTCAAGCTCGGCGCCACTGGCTCCAGCGCCCTTGTTCTCAATTATCCTCTTTCCGCGATTCATCATCAAAGTCCTCTGATCGGCCGCTTGACGCCGAGTCTTGTAGCGCTCCAAGGGGGATACGGTCACCGTGTAGTTTCGAGGCTGGCTGTAGTGGGCAGGTTGCTCTTTTGTGCCGTATATCACCAAGCTGAGGTTGTTCAGCACACCTGACGAGGTTATCAAGCCGCTCTGAAAGCGATTCTTTCTTCACAAAAAGGCAGAACTGTGAAGTTACCAAATCTTCGACTTGTAGCTCCCAAACGCCTTGTGGTCTTTCACCCCAGTTGTGGACCGACATGAACGGCCAGTGACGGAAACCCGCCGGAGAAGTGTCTTCACGACGAACGGAGAGAAGCTGTGTTCGGGTTTCTACACATCGGATGCTACTTTAGAAGTAAATAGGGCGCCTACTTGATGGTGATACAAGCCAGATGGCTAAATGGCCCCTCAACTCGTGCTCGATATCCACCACCAGCTGAACGTGCTCGATGAAGTTAATCTCGTTGTCTTGGCCTTTGCAACCGTCGGTTTTAAATTGGACCGTAGCGCCAATCTGATTATTGACCGATCTAAATCAATTCTTCACATTTGCACTCCGTGACAGAATGTACCTCTTTCGGAACTTGGGGAACACAGTCGTGCAAACTCTCTGCTGAGGTACAGTAGCCCATTTCTCGGCGGCGCTGACAAAGGCCAGCGCATTCATCATCCCAAAACCGAACTTAGAGTTGACGTAGAAGCCGGCCCCATTCATGTGCCATCCGTCGTTGTTCGCCACCAGGGGCTCAGGGGCCGAAGTCCACACGGCGATGTGCTGAACATCCCTCCATGTGAGATTAGGATTTGCTTCAAGACCGAGCGCGATTATTCCTGCGGCGATCGGAGCTGAGGCCGATGTGCCGGAATGGTCTGTGGCGCACTGATCGTTCAGGTCGGTCGTCATCTGAACACAGCTCTGTCGACGCCTGCTCGCCTGCGACTCACCACCATCCGGCTCTTATTGGATCCAGTGGAGTAGGTGGTCGTCAAAGTGCTGGCGCACTTCTCGCCGTACCACGGGAAGGTGCCGTCTTCGGCGGCGCTCGACACAGAAAACGTGTGGATGCTGTCAGTGTAGCCGTCGCAGTTGCAGTCGTCGTCGTTGATGCCTCCATTTCCAGAGGCCCAAACGTAGATTGCTCCTTTGCCACCACGTCCCTGCTCAATGCCCTTCCTGATCGCACTCGCCGCCAGCGTTCCTGGACCCTCCACCGTTTTTCCGTCGTCGTTTGGCCCCCAGCTGGCGGAGTAGATGTCGATGTGGTCGAGCCTGTAGCTGAGGGCTTCGCTCTCGATTCTGTCGGTTATCTTTCCGTCCAACATACGGATTCCTAGATGGTTTTCTCATTTAAATGGAACGCATCTAGGCGCGCTGACCTCCAACTTTAGCTCCGAAGGCGACTCCTACCCCACATTTTGAGTTATTAGCCGCCATCACTACCTCTCCTGCACACCGTGTTCCATGCCTAAAATCCGAAGAAACATCAGAAATGCGCCATGAGGCCCTACTTGTTGTATTCATCATTGGTTGGGGTCGGGTCGAAGTCGTCGTCGTTGAGGTCATACGAAGCTTCTGGGTCCTAGATCAATGCTATCAATCGTTCCTATCTTCTCATATGATCCCTTACATAATTCTCTTTTAAATCGGTGTGCGTATGCTCTATTCCGTCGTCCTAAAATTAGCGCATCTTTTACGGGTTGCCTTTTTATGCTCACCAAAATGGAAACGACGACACCTTTTCCCGTGTATCCTCGTGTCCACGCCTCTTGTATGTTCATTCCGACAACCTGTCCACTAGAGTTGTCTCTTCGCTCATGCTGAAACGATCAAAGAATGCTCTGCTTCTCACAAAGGAACAAACCAGTTGCCACTGCTTGTCCCACAGCGGGTCGTTGAACTGCATGTTCGTGACGGTTCGTTTGGCCCGTCGGCGAATGCGTTGCTGCTCGACCCATTTGACCGCTGGAAGGGAGCGCAGCCTCCTTGTTAGGCCTTCAGCGGCTCTCTTGGTTCGGCGCCGGCGACGGAATTTATAAAGATCGTTGAACCCTCGAACGGCGCCCTCGAAGGAGTATCCACTGACTTGGGCGACGTTCGAGGCGACTTTTGGTCCACCGAATATTTCGACGACCCATTCGTTTGTGTACTGTGTTGGGCCCTCCTGAAAAAATCGAAATTGATCAAAAATCTTACGTTAATCGGTTCGAATATGCTCGTTATACAGTTCTGTAGTTCACCATGCTTGGCTCAAATAAGAAATTAAAGCAACTCAGTTTTTCAGATTTTTGTTTAGACAACCTTATGGGCGATGCTCAGTATTCCAAGCTCATGGCGCAACAATTCTGTCCGGAAAATGTCCAGCAATCACTCCCCCAAGAATCTCTCCTCTACAGATGATTAAGAAAGGACATTGATCGACTGTCCCTACGTCAAAATCACGGCGAATTACCGCCCATAATTCTATAATCTCCATCTCGCGCCAATTTCTGACGTCACTTTCTCGCGGACATACCTGACTCTTAACTTCTTTGAGCCGATTCCGAATCTTGAGGAGCTGAGCAAGAAGATCATCGAGTTCACGATCGAGGGACTGTAGACTAATCGAAGGGTTAGGCGATGCCTCAACGACAGCGAGAATCACTGATAGCCAAAAAACAAACTTTGCGACTATCATCGCCAGGAATCATAAGAGAGCTGTTTGCCGGTGGCCCGCCGCGACACCGCCGCGGGAGATGATAAGGAGTGGCATGCATGAATTGGCTGTTTTATAGGCGAATAACGCGGAGACGGCGTGCGCTGTGATGTATCGGAGGACCGGCCAAGTCAGGTGTTGCGCCATCAGCTGGTTGCATAAGTAGCAACAAACAAACAGAGCAAGGAGACGGATGTGTTTTGCATACGATTTTCGAAGGTGTTTGGAACAGGTGACTGGCTGAGGCTACGTGGATCGGATCGTCGAGATACTATATCGAAAATTCACTGATTTCCACGTGGTAATAAATCTGTGTAAAAGCATCATTATTTCTTATGCGAGAGGGTATCGTCCACACGAAAAGTACACAGCTGATGAAAATGAAAATTTGAAATGGAGTTTTATAGTACTGAGTTTTTTAAGAACATTTACTTTTATTTAGAGTTGCTTGTGACTTGTACCTCTTGATTATTTTCGTGTCGTACTTTGTACATCTCTACAAGGACGTACGTAAACGAAGTTATGGAATGCGACCATTTTGAAAAATATTGCATTGTATTCTATAGCTGTTTTGATCGCGGAATGTGTCATATTTGGGGGAACGGCTTCGTGTATTTCGATGGCGTATACCAACTTAAAACCAGTAACATGTACGTACAAGGAGCTCGAAAATTCACTCCAAATATTATTAAGATTCTGATATTAGCGTGTACTACAGAACATTGTGTAGAGATTCATTGAATCTTTTGTCGAACTAGAAAATATAAAGAAACAGCTGCTTTTCACTCTCATTTCAATTACTTTCCCGACCTTCGATTGTGTGGTATACTTTCCCACAAATAACACTTAAGCAACAAAATATAAATGCCTCATTGGAACTGTTCGGAAGTAGAAGTCAATACTCCTACGCCTCAGCTACACGGAAGCATTTTTAGTACAGATTATATATAACATAGATTATATATAATAGCTAACGCTGTGTTTTGTAGTGTTGCATATGAAATTCCAAGGTCACCGTCGAAATCCCAGGGGGACCGTCCAAATCCCAGAAGATTTCAGAGGGAATGGTTGAAAGCAGTGGGGACGTTTGAAACGGATTTGTGTCAAATCTTCTTCATCTTTATTAAATTTATACGCAATCCAAATTCAGTGATTATTGAGCTTTATCTGACTGTCACCTTTTGTGATTCATAAGTCCAGGTAAGTTAAGCTCGGTATGATGATGCTATAGGTGAGTACCTTTAGGGAAGTGTGTGTCATTTTTGCTGGTAAACAGTAATCTGGAAAGCGGACATTTCCAACTCCAATCCAATGGTTTTATATGATTTTCGTACGATTTATATGAATACTGGAAAACATATCTTTCTTGTAAAGCTTTCAGGTGTCGATACAATTGCTTTCATCTCGAGAATCTTGTATTAAAGGTTTATATGACGCATAATGGAAGGAGCTCTATTCCATACAAACGTCTTTTTTTTTTGCATTTTACTGCGCCGTATAAAAATCACGTATATCACCACTTTGGATATCCAGCACCCATGATGTTCCTTTAAATAACGTGCCGTTCCGTGCCATACAAGCAGTTCCTTGTTGAAAACGGCCCGAAGCTATTGTGTGTTCTATATTTAGTGCTATTCAGCTTCTATAGCCCTTCGGCAGCAAACACGTCTTGTCCTCGGGCGTTTTCACATGCCTTCCCGTAAATTACATCAGCGTGAGCGAGTCCCGCGAGCATTCACAAGGCCCCGGCCGCCGGCAGGTGTACCTAAGAAACGGAATTAATGAGATTACTTCGATTGGATTTCGCCTTTCGTGACACTGAAACTTTGCCTGTTCCACTGCTTCAGTCGCGTCAACTGGGGCGTTTCTGTGCGACCACGTCAGCGGACACATTTGCATGTCCATTTCCCCGTTTTTGCAGGCCATTTGGAGTATGAAATGTGCCCGCAAATGACGTTCACTTGCTCTTATTAACTTTGGCGTTTGCGTGTATGAGAAGTGGGAAGGGAGAGGTATTTTTGAAACGCTGGAATACCACAGACTGTTCTGTTTGTTTTGTATGTCTGCAGTTCGTTTTACTATGCGATGTTATGTTCGTTTTTTACTGTTGTTTGATTTGATTCTTAGAACCGCACGCTTGACATCATCGCAATCGCGTACAAGTCCGATATTTATATGATTGTAGCTCGCGTAGGCGTCTTTTCGCAAAACCGAGTTTATATTTTTGAACATTACATACATGGCGTCATACAAAGCCACTGTAATCGACTGGGAAAGGGCCACAAAAGGATCTTATTCTTTTAGAATCGAAACTGTGTTTGGTTTTTTGAATACGTTTCTTCTAAAGTTCGCTGCTTCTGATATTTGTCTTCTGTCTGCGATGTTTCAGTGGGCCACCCTGTTTCTTAACCACAGCGCAAAATCGAGTTTATATTTTTGAACATTACATACATGGCGTCATCCAAAGCCATTGTAATCGACTGGGAAAGGGCCACAAAAGGATCTTATTTGGTATCGTTGAGTAGGTTTCTCGTTGCAATAGGTACTCGCATATAACGTGAGAACGTCAACAAAAGCCGAAACTCTGATAGTTCTGATCATTTGAAGCTTCAACAAGAAGGCTGGTCAAGTTTGGGTTCTGAATTTTGATATCCTCGCAAAGCATTCAAATGGACCAAATGGATTCATTTTTCTTTTTGGCAAATCCAAATAGTGTATAACGGTCAACGCACCGATAAAAATCAAATGGACAATTATTGCGCAAACCGTATAAAGCTGTTTTTCATTTCACATCAATATCGGTCAGCTTGGCACTATTTTTAGATGATCCATTTAACACTAAGTGAGCATTCGTGAGATTTCGTGACATTCAAAATGCAGCTCACTAATCCTTGCAGAATTTGGATTTAATTTTTCCAAATGTGAGCTAATTACCAACATTGCTTAATGGATAATCGGAGACTAACGCTAAAAAAGTTATGGCTATTCCAGGTGCATTCCGCTCTGATGAATCAGGAAATAGGAAAAGTGCACTTGTAGGGAGGCAATATTGGGAAGTGAATGCTGCTGGGACATGGCTGTCGCACTTTATGACCTTCTTATTATAAAGATTAATGAGGACAGACCAGAAGCTGGAGTGTAGGAGGCTAATTTTATTTCCTCACATAAATCTCGGTTGCAATCAGTCGGTTGTCTTTTATAGCAAACGGTGGAAAGGCTGGAGTGTGCAACACATTGTATCTATCTATTTTCATTTTCTTCATGGTCATGGCAGCTCAGTCATGAAATATGTGCCAGGAAGCCGACACTGTTTCATTTCATTTTTGCTCGGAAGGAATTTGGGTGTGTCAACCTTTTTGAATATCGTAGAGGAGATACACGAATGTTGAGTGTACTTGTGCGTGTGTGTGCGTTATAAAATGGTGATAAACAGGCAGTTCAAAGTAGAGAACTCCTCTGTATTGCTGGCTCAATTAATGAGTCAACTATTTATAAAAAGCCTTCCCATTTTCCGTAGAAGTCCTATCTAATGTAGTTCCTCGCTTTCTTAAAATTTTATTTTCTGTTTAAAGCGGACCACGCAAGAGCCAGTAGGAGCTGTTTTACGAAACAAGTAATCAATTGATCCAAAAGTGAGCAATATGGACAAATGGGTAAAGACTTGCAGTTGCTTAGCAGATTTTTGAAGGCCATTGCATATTGTTATGAAACTCGTTTTCCTTTTTTGTTTTTTTTTTCAAATTTTTGTTTTCCGCTGAGCTGGCACGATACATTTGTTCTTGTTAAAGCGCGCCAGAAGGTACAAATTTTGCGATAATTTTGCGCTGATGATGCTTTGGATGCACGACCAGTCTTTCTCAGCTATGCTGTTGCCATAAGGCCTGGAACACCAGGGATTTGTATGTTCCGCCGACAGAACCCTCACCATCTTCGCCTGCACACGGAAACTGCCGAAGATGCTTCGCAACTCGGAAGCCCACAACGCCAGCCAAGCTGAGCATGCTCGCTGCGCCTTGGCAGGATTCACCCTGTTTGTCTTCGGTGCCTACGTACACTGATGAGACCGCTGATCTCTCGGATATTGTCTCCAGCCAAAGTCAGAAGAACATGAACGTTAGCTGTGTTATTTTGTCTTTGTTGTGGATATACACATGTATGTGCACACTTGCGCACATCGACGAAGCAGCTGCCTTGTCACTGAATGCATCTTGATTCTTAAATCGTAATAGAGCTTCAAGTCTTCTCAGAAGCCAGAAGAAAATCAACGGTGTGATTTGCGTCATTCTTGTGCACACATATGAGACGTTTCCTCAAAGAAGGTAAACTTGTAATATGGACAAAGGGGTTAAGACTTGTAGTTGCAGGGGAAAGAGAAAAACATATTCTCGAAGGCCAAAACACATAGCACCTTTCTATTATTATAAAACTCGGTTACTGTTGTTTTCTGTTGAGATGGCTGGCATTTGTTCTTGTTAAAGCCCGCCAGAAGATACAAAGTTTGCGACTGTGGAAAGTAGTGAAATTTAGAAATGAACGATTCTTTTAGAATCGAAAATGTGTTTGGTTTTTTGAATACATTTCTTCTGAAGTTCGTTACTTCTGATATTTGGCTTCTGTCTGCGATGTTTCAGTGGGCCACCCTGTTTCTTAACCACAGTGTAGCCTGTGAACATTAATTTTGGTCCCATGTTATGTGGATGCAACCTGAACAAAATTATGCAGTCATGCGTTAAGTACTTTCTGAAACAATCCTAATGAGCCCGCCGTGTTTTCACGTGTCATTTCAGCTCCTCTGGAGCATGAGGAACCATCGAGACCTTCGTCATAATGCCTTTCTACGCAATGGCGCAGCATGAAATGTTGTTTTGATGACACATACCCTACGTAAGTCGAAAAATATCTTTTTGTCTGTTCGTGTTTTGAAAGCGTTTGATTACCTCTTGAAGAGGTTCCCGGGAAGAAACGTTCCGTCTTCTATGGCTGCAGTCGGTGTCGATTCGTTAGATCAGGCAGTTTTGTTCTCAGTCGCCATCGCTGTAAGTCAGCGACGTTCTCCAGCCCACGTCGATGGACCTGTTTACCAATCTGCAAACTAAACGGACCAAATGCATCCGGACCCAGCTAATTATTTCGTGTACAAAGCCCTGCCATTACGGGGTTGCGTGCCATTATTCGGAATTCTGGCCAAACCGTTCTAGGAAAACACCACACGAAAACAGAATTATATTTTGTTCATGCACCAACCTTTCCGGTGAGTTCCCGGAGATGGCAACGTTTTAAAACGCACACAGTGCGCAAATATGCCCTTTGTGAAGCTGTTCCTTAGCAAGGTTTAAGTCGGCTTTGCGGTTATTGTTCTTGTTTTATCCAAGTAAATACGCCAAATGGAAAGGATGGGGAACAATGAAGATGTAGTAGTACGCGGAAATCGCCTATATGTCAAATCGAAAGAAATCCATATTTCGAAGCTTATCCTCTTTTTCGTATGAGTGTTTTCTTCGGCGGTTTCTGTTCCGATATTTGGCGTTCGTTTTTTAAAGTGGTAGCCTTAAAAGTCGCAAGGTTTCCGTTATCTACTTGTCTCTTTCTACAGACAACCAAAGACGTATCATGGTTCTCCGTGATTATGCTTTGCGCTCGCTTTTCAAAAAAAAAATGACTAGAAAGTGCTTTAATAATATAAGACCATTTTGAACAACAAGCAACTTTTTAAAGTCGTGCCGAGCCCTTAAAAGGCCCAAGTGAGATGGTCTAATATACTCCCAGTGGACAAGCAATCACCTGCTCTTAGCCGAATGCCCTCCGCGTCGCAATTTAACTCGATAGAAAAAACACATTACCCGTTTCCGAGAGCACAAACATTGCGTCGTCTAATTACTTCGAAGACAACATAGAAGGAGGTCATTTGATGCCTTAGAGAGAACGAGATAATCGCTGAACCGATTACCCCTCATTATTTCGGCTATCTCTGGTGGGCGAGCGCTAGAATGTGCCCCAATGACGTGGTGTCTTCCGGGATCAGCGCACTTGAATTGACGTTTAATATTTCGAAGTTTAACCTCTTGTTCATATCGCTCTCTGCGCTCCCTAGCAACGCCTCTTTTCGTTTGCTTTCTGACTCTCGGGGCGCGCACATTTACCCGATTATTTACCTCCTCCATTGACGGACCTTCGGCGCCGTGTGCGTTCGTCGCCTAGACGGACTAATTAGAGCTTAATCAGTTGTGATTTCCAGAATTTCGGAATACTATGCACTTGTGAGGTTTGCCGTTTTGCGCCACCACGATGGGAGCTGTTTGTTCGAGTCCCGAAGTTCGAGCGGCTCTGATAAGAGATACGAACATCACGAAGCAGTTGAGAAAGGACGAGCTGGAGGAGGCTGGGAATCAGAAACTACTTCTTCTCGGTAGGTTCTTTCCACTGACAATGGACCTTTTTCAAACGCAGTCATAGTTCCTTTGTGGAGTTCCTTTTTGCGGAACATTTTTCAAGCACTAAGGCTTCACAAAGCGTACAACCTTTTATCCATTCCATGCCCACGCAGGTTAGAACAGCAACCGAGAAGTGACAAAACGGAGTGTTTTGATGCTGAGCCAACTGGACGGATTATCTGAGTGCTTTTTGTTATGCTTCCAATAGGGGACAGTTCGGGTCTTCGAGGCCTGTAAGCTAACCAGGGTTAACCTCATCAAAACCACACGGCTAGAAGAAATCAATACAAAAGTTCGAAAAGAGATGTAGCCTTCGTGGTCGGTGATGCTTTGCGTTTGTTTATTGCATTTATTTGAGACATTACTTAGAAATGCTGTACTGCTTATACATAGTTGTTTTTGTTTGTCGTTCTAATCCGGACTGAAAGTACTATTCATGTTTGTGACTTTTTCGGTACCTCAATATTCATATCGGAAAAAGACTCTCGGACAAGTGAAAGTGCACCTAGGCAAAGGTGTCAGAACGAGCAAAAATTACCCGAGAAGTAATTGTTTTGGGTTTCGTTTTGTACATGTGCATTATATAATGTACTTATGATTGGAACATTCTTTCTTTGCTAGAGGCAATCGCTGCTCAATTGTGTTATATTAACCAGTGAATATGAAAGTGGATATAAGAAGCTGTACATAAGCTTTGAGACCAATTCTTACGAGCTCAGTAAGCATTGTGTTGTTCTTCGATCCTATGGCTACTGCAGCAGTAGCTCACGGATGTTTGTCGTGTGAAGAAGGAAGTGAAAGCCCATTTGAAACAAAAGAAATTACATTATTACTTATATCCTTATATGTAGACGCTTTTTTTCCTTCACAACAAGTTGGATCATCGATCTGATGTGAAGGGAAACGTTTCATTTAATGCTATCAATAGTTTGGGTTCTTGTTACATGTGAACAAACTTTCAGGAAGTTAAATTTTTTTTGCTCTTCCTGTATGTAACTCAATACATGTTTATCCATGGTAGATTTTCAAGAAAAACACGTAACCATGTCTGGTTCTATTTTCGATCCTCCGAACAAACTTTGACATGTATTTACTTGCTATAGAATTGATCGATAAAAATCCAGTTTTTTAATCAATTCGATCCGGAAGGTAGCTCTGAAGCACTGAGATCGCATACAGAATAGGTGGACCGCAAGCAATTGCAAATCAAAAAACGAGCCACACAGTTCGAAAGTGATCGGTTACCTGCCACTAGTCTTCCGCCAAGGCAGTGGCTTGTTGCCACTGCCACAGCGCCCTCGCGACCAACCGGTTGGATAGTCCATCAGATCAAACTTTTTCACCTTTTTTTACATTCCATTTGTAGAATATTAATGATGTTTCATATCATTACGCTAGAAAGACAAGGGACGTGGGTGGTGGTATTTATGAATCCCACATATTGATAACAGATAAAGTTCGTGTGGGAGGCAAAAATTAGCTCGACTAACGTCACTTAGAGGGTGTATGTAAGTTCTCTGTGCATAATTTGCGTCAGTTAAGCATAAATTAGTTTTTTTCATGTGTTGTGACGGCCGAAAAAAAGACGCAATAACTTATTTGTTGTATGTTCAACAAAGTGTTAATTGAATACGTTTTAGGTGCAGGAGAATGCGGCAAAAGTACGATTCTGAAGCAGATGCAGTAAGTTATCTTATTTGTACCTCAGAATGCTTACCTCAATATCCAGCGTCTATAAAATGACAAGTCGGTCTTCCGTATCTCATTCGAAGATCGTTCCAAGGAGTCCACCTTGAGATTAAACGCCATATAGCAAACAGCTCTTTAATTAGGATAACCTGTAACTCGAGTTTTGTGCAAAAATGGTACATGTCCTTTTGCCGCCCGAAACGTTTTGTATGTAAGGCAAAAAATGAACATCTTAATGGTCATTTTAACTCAGTTTTTGAGCGAGTCGTCCATTTTCTTGGAAAAGCTCTTGTGTAGTATCATATCCCTTTAAACTGTCTCCTTTTCAGAATCCTGCACAAGAACGGCTTTTCTCACAACGACTTAATGGACAAACGGGGTATCGTCTACAGCCACTTGATCACAGCAATGGCTGCTTTGCTCAAATTCGCTGAACAGCGAGGCTCACTTCTATCGTCAAACGATAGACAAGTATACAAGCATTTATGGTCGATTTCTGGTCATGGCCTTCTTATAGCAGGAGGCGAAAAAGATTTTCGCCGTTTTGGAAAACCGAAAAGACACCGAACCGATCACGCCCGATCTGTACGAGGCACTGAGGAATCTTTGGGCTGACAACTCCATCCAGGAGGCGTACAAGCTGCGGAATTTCATTCATGTCTCCGATTCCACTGAATAGTAAGGGTACAGAGGAGTGAAATGGGCACATCCGATCGTTTCAGCTTCTTCAAGGAGCTCGACAGAATCAGCCATACGGAGTACTGTCCAAGCACGCAAGACATCCTTCACATCAGGGTCCCCACAACGGGAGTTGTCCAGGTGTCTTTCCCCATCAAAGGATGTGTCTTCAGGTAGACTCACATCTGTTTGTGCACTAATTAGCTCGTTGCGAACAGGGTGTTCGATGTGGGTGGTCAGAGATCGGAACGTCGAAAGTGGATTCACCTTTTTGACGACGTCAACGCGATCATCTTCATCTCCGCGATCAACGAATACGACCAAGTGCTCGCCGAGGACAACTCGACCATTCGCCTGCTGGAATCCATGCAGCTGTTTGCTCAAATATGCAACTGCAAGTGGTTCCAGGCCTCGTCGATGATACTTTTCCTGAACAAAAAGGATCTGTTCCTGGAGAAGATCCAGAAGACGTCGATCAAGATTCTCTTCGAGAACTATAAAGGTCAGCATTTCGCCTTTCCATTGAGATCGACGATCGCGATGCCATTCATCTGACGTTCGGTTTAGGTCAGAACACGTACGCGGACTCAGTTCGGTACATCCGAAAGAAGTTCCTGAAACTGAACAACAATCCACACACCAAGAAGATCTACATGCACGAGACGTGCGCCACGGACACGAATCAAGTCCAACTGGTCATCGACTCAGTTATCGACATTGTCATTGGCAAGAACCTGAGAGGCACAGGGATGGAGTGACCATTCCATAAGCGTTTTGTTCGTTATTTGCATGTTTCTAATATATGTTTGACACTCTGATGGCCCTACGACACTTCAGTAGAACTGTACCACACAACGAAACATGTGAAAGCAATTACACCAGAGGAAGAGAAATGTGTTTTATTCACGCTTGCAGGGATCCGATAATTCGGCGACAATTATCGCGATGCGCGAGTGCAATTAGCTCTCGTAACTCTAAATGATCAATGGCTTGCAAAGCCGAAACCGCAAAAAAAGTTCAAATGGCGGCTTTTTGTAGAGACGCCGACGTCAGAAGTGCAGAGCAATCGACGACGAATCTTTGCCCGAGAGTGGAGACAGGCGGTAGCGCAGAAGCGGAGTTCACGCTCCGCTGCGTTTCCTCCTTGTTTTTCTGCGCTCAAAATTAGGGCCTTTGTTCAGTCGCTCTGTGTTTTTGGGAACCAAGCTGCCGACGCAGTGCGATGTATACGCGATTCTCCCGCCTCCCTCTATCAAAAGCTGAACAGAATTGCATAGAAGTTTTGATGTTTTAGCCACTGTGTTTGGATTTGGAATTCGATCGCTTTTTTTGTATTTTTAAAGGAGGTGTGACTGATAAGATTAACTTGCTTTTTTTGATTCCATGTCCGATTAAAATGTTTAGACTGTTTCATATATGGAGAGGCTTTCATATATGAAGAATTTATAATGGAACGTCTGGGAATTTCCCAGTTAGCATTGCGTTGATGCATAAATAGTGGCTTCAATGGATTGCTTCAATGTAATGATTTAATGATGAATTTAATGCTACTTCGCAGCTTTGAGTAGTTCCTTGCAATAATTTGCTAGGTTTTTGATTAAAAAGTATAATTCTCGATACAATTCTCGATCCCTACGTGGGGATCGAAGTACTTTTACACAATATCATATCCCTTAAGAAAGGAGAAGGCGTGGTCAGAGAGAATTAACTACATGCAGAGCTAACAAGACTGTCACATCTGTTATTGAGGTTAGGTTGAAAGCATGCGGTCTCGTGAGGTCTTTTTTCAACGGCTTTTGGGTCATTTCGGGTCCTCATTTGGTATTTGTTTCCACATAACACCTTCTGCCCTCTTTGACCATTGGAAAACGTCCTAAGGCACATTTTTAAGACACTTGACACAAACTGATTTGATGATGATGCGTTGAAAATAAATATGTAGTGGCGGACCATTTCAATTCTTGTGTGGCCTAACCATGAATATTTCTTGAAATGTATTCAGAGGCTATTTCGCAGCTTTGATAAGGCTAGTCTGTTCAAATAATTTGCCAGGTTTCTGACGAAAAACACGATATTGTATCTCTTCAAAAAGGACACGTGGTCAGGTAGAATTAAGTACATAGCTAACCAGACTGTCTCATTTTGGAATACAGATCTGTTATTGAGGTCACCTCTTTCCAAATCCTATTTTTAAACGCTTTTCGGGTCATTTTCCCCTTGTTTTCACATAACGCTTGGTACCCTCTTTGACCGTTGGAAAACGTCCTGATGAACCTTTCTTAAGACGCTTGACAAACACAAACGTGGGTTTTGTTTTGTTAGCTAACCCCTTTCCCAGATGTCCAGATACTTCAGACCCCTTACGTAAGCATTTATCACAGAAAACGAAGAGGATTATGGAGCTTAATACTAAGATGTCCAGATGCTTTGCAATGGTCCGCGATAAAATATTTGTTCGGTAAACTCAGCAGTACCTAAATGGTGAGTGCACATATAACAGCGATAATAAAAGGAAATGTGAACTGAAAAACGATTAAAAAAGAAGAATATCAGATATGCTATCACCTCAATTTCTTTCAGTGTACTTTCAGTTCTGAATAAAAAAATCCATAGCACTTTTTCCATGAAAATCGTAATCAAAACGAACTGCGGTTTATCGGATATGTAGTACGGCATTAGTACTATTTACATGTTATTAGTACATTAGTACAAAAACTTCAAATTGGGAATCTATAGTACTCTTGAAATTCGAGGCCCTCCAGGGGAACAAAGTACTTAGCGCAGTTGTCCGTCGCACTTAGCATAGTGTGGAGCCGATTATTTTTGCGTCATAATTTATAATAACGTACTTTTTAGCTCCAAATGTCCACAAGTACATACGCGATTTTTGGATTGGCCTTCCCCATTGCATCTCGAAGCGTCCCTAATGGAGCTTAACGTTTAAGGACGTCCATTATGAATGCCCGCCCCTGATGGTGTTTGCTGGCGGTAGTTCTGGTCTAAGTGTGGTTTTCGATGAATCGCTGTCATAACACAATTATAATAATAAGCAGACGTTTTAAGTTAATTTCTATCGATCAAATAGGGTTGAACTATCGGAGTTAAGTGCCCATCTTGAGCGATGCGTGCGTACTAATATTAAAATTACTCCGATACATACGGACTTGCGTCCCTAATGCGAATAACAAATATGTCCTTAGCTAACATCGCATTCGGCCTATTTTTAACTGAACGAGTCATATGTTCAAGAAGGTGTTACTCGGTGTGGTAACTTTCGTTATGTCCTGTCCTAGCACTTGACTGTGACTGTTTCATCTATTATTAGGTGACTTGTTGTGCATGTTTTCGAGTCTTGTTTACCAAGTCTTGTTCGTAAATCAACGTCAGCTATTATGGTGTTTATGGCGCCTCATAATTTGTATTTTCATACAGCAAATACCTACCTTTAACTCATTCATGACCTAGTTTACGGCATCAAATGACAAATGGAAGCTTCTGGATATTGTTCACTAACAATTTCTTTCATTCGTTACATTGACATGTGCTCCGATAGTAATTCGTTTAATGGAAACTGCTTATCCGCTTATCGTTCTCCGACACAGAATGACAGAGATATCCTTTAGTCCAATCAGATTAAAGCTTCATGTCAGACGGAGTTTCGGCTCACACCATTTTTATGACGAATTCCCTAGTCGGTGCTGAGTAGCTCTTGCTTTTGAAATACTCAATTGCTGGCCGCTGCACAGAGTCTTGTCCAGATTTTTGTTCGACAGCACTATTTATTCTTTAAGATACTTACTCCGATCTGATAATACAATTGTTAGGCGAAAAACAGAGTTTCGTTGTATATCCCTAAAAGCATTATTAAATTGGTGTCCTTATTAGCCAATCGTGGCTTTTAACCCTTATTTTCAAGTTAAGTATCGAGCCTTCGAACGTCAAATGAAATCACACACCTGACGGGAATGAATCGCTGTATCCTTTCTCGGTGCCCGCTTCTATAAATATAGTTATTACTCAGTGGTTGCCGTTCGCTATCGCTAAAAGTGCCTGTTGTAGATTTGTGCTCATGGATATGGGCATGAGGTGCCATAATATGTCAAGTTGCGAAGTGCTTCATCCATTTTGTGCACAATCCGAAGGCAAACGTTTATGCTCGTTTGGCTTGTACTCTTGCCTTCTCTTCATTGGATCAGGCTTTTTAAAAAACCAAGATGCTGAAGCATTAAACGGACGACCTATAATTCTGCAAAGCACTGTTCTATGTGAGTATTCTCTACGAAATATCGCTGTCATTCGGGGCCCTTTTTAACACTTTCTGAAATGTGCGGATATGGAATTTTCCACCAAAAACAGAGATCTCGTATCAAAGCTATCTTATATTCCTATTCGTTATAGTAATCAATCAAATTGTAAATCCACAAATTCCTCTATGCGCCTGAGAATAGGGCATAGTGAGCAGTTCCTCCAAAGTCGCCGCGGCGAAGTGTAGGGCGCGAGATTAATTAGTGATTGCTGGTGACTCTCTCCAGCGCGTCTCATCTCACACCCTTCCCCCACGGGCGTCATAATCGCAAATAAGCGCTAATTGGCGCGTCGAGAACACGAGGCCACTCTAGTTCGCTCCCCTCGTGAAGCCCTTTCGCCTCTGAGGCGGGGAATCACCCCCTCGTCTTGCTATTGGCTTTGTTATTGTGCCATAAACTCAACGCGTGTTATTTTAATTCCCGAAGAAGCCTCTGAAGCTCATTGAGAATGTGCTCGATTCGGAGTCTGTTGTTCTCCTTGTCTTCGTCCAACCACTTCGAGCTTTTTGAATCGATTCTAGTCGCCTCACTTCACCACTTCCATCAACGGCGCCAACAACGCTTTAGGCGCGTCGCTTCGTCAGCCCCCCTTTATTAATTCGACGAAGGCCGACATTTTTGCTCTTCCACTAACAATTAGTAGTCCTCGAGGTTCTTCGTTCGGCGGTTGCGAAAAGACGCCGATGAATTAGGGGTGGGGGGAGAAGCGGAAGTCGTCAAGGGGGAGGTCCATCTAAAGCTGTTCGAGAGAACATTAATTATTGAAAATTAGGGGAGTGAAGGGGCCTTTCGCGGTGGGAATTCACGATTACACTGAACTCTGGACTTTTTATTGGTTTTGTTATGCGTCCCTTGCTTACTGATTAGAGCCGCGTGACGAAGCCGTCTTGTGAAACTCAGTTTTTTTCGACCAGAAAAGTTCTGGGATATGAAAAGAATATACTATAAGAAAAGAATATAATAATATACAAGATAATGCTTTTAGGGCTATGATCTTACCCTTACTAAGGTCTTAAAAAACGGTCTTGCTTGGTATGTATCTTTCCTTGATGAAGATTTTAGAAGCGGTTTTCCATTGCATGCTACATCATGCATCTTCAACCATTCAATAAATGTAAAGATTAAGACCCTTAGAAAGAATCAAACCAACCCAAAAGTTTTTTTTCAGTTATATGTCGTAGTATTTTCTGCTATATACTTAGCTATGTATCGTTGAGAAAGATGACGCCTGTGTTGACAGATCTACTCTTCTTTGCGTAGTAAAAAAAAGCACTCGACAGGTATCGATCGAACAAAGTTTACTGTTCCAAGCCACCGTCCTTTCATTTGAAGATTTTCGAGTTATATATGGCCATAGTGCTCAGAAAGACGCGATTTACGTTCAGAGATCTATTCTCTACTTTGTGTAATAGGGGTGCCCGGACACTTGCGCCCCAGACATTTGCGCCCCAGACATTTGCGCCCCGGACATTTGCGCCCCAAACACTGATAGCGTCTCCATAAAAAAACGTAGTGGGGCCTTCTTGACGGTACCCACCGTGGTTTTCACTCCTTTTTTCGGTTTGATGACAGCTCATACCGGGACAGCTCATATAACATCGTACATTTCACAGCACTTTTTAGGTTTTTTTTTGCAAAAGTGTGGCTGCACGCTCTGTAGCTATCCTTGCGGTCCAACATGCGTCTTATAAGTGCTACTTAAGTCAGCAGCTTCACACACTTTGCAGCATTATACCTTGCAGTGTTACATAGTTTGCAGTGTCTTAAATTTTACATTTGAAATAACATACACTTACATATATAGGGTGCGTAATAAATACTATAAGTTAACCAACTTTTCAATTTATTTTGATTTTTCGGCTTTTTTGCACCACTTATGATCTAGGATTGTTGTTTCCCTGCTCCTTGCCCCTTAGAAAAAATGATATTCCAAAATTACCGTTTTGCTATCATCGCCGATTAAAAGAGTGGAATGCCGATTACGGAAATTGAAAAGTTAATGAAATTCCAATTTTTTCAAGTTCAGAGTTTTGTAAAACGCTTTTATGAGACCGGTAGGATACAGATTCCCCAAATAGGTAGAAGAGCTAGAACAGCCCGAAAAAGCCAAGCCTAGATCTAGGACATATGCAAATAGCATATAATCTTGCTTCAACCTCAGATGTCTAGACATGCATATGAAAACCTGAACACACGTGAAAACCACAGTGGGTACCGTCAGAAAGGTCCCACCACGTTTTTCCTGAAGACGCTGTTTGGGGCGCAAATGTCCGGGGCGCAAATGTCCGGGGCGCAAATGTCCTAGTACCGTAATAGGAGTTCGACAGATATCGGCTAAAAAAATTATTGTTCAAAGCGCTCCCCTATAGACGATCAATGATCTCCCGATATCCTATTCTGTCCTTTCTGGTCGAGTAGCCGATCTCTGACCTTCGACAATCTTTAGATGTCCCCTTTTCTTTGTTCGTTGGTAAAAAATGTAGCCAATAACGTAGAGTGGGACTCTCTTTTGCCAGAACAGGAAATTCTCTTCGACGCCTACGGCAGTTTCTGAATCCGGTGGTATTAACTACTTCCGGAGGTCTTCCTGGGAGACGTGGCTGTTGTAGAAGCTTAATTCTGAGTCATAGCTCTGTTGACATTCCCACGTATCCTAATCCATCATGCACAACCGGGACTCTCTTGGCAACAAGATTCACCACCGATGTTGGCTTTATATTTCGTGAATTATCGGTCTGTAGACGCGTAATACTAAACGAAAATTTCTAGTTAGGCATGCTATCCATCCAGAGTAATGAATTTTCCGTCATTTGCTATGAATCAGAGCTCATCTATTACTCATGTAACATTGTGGCCTATATTTATCCGGTGCCCTATGATCCCCTAATCTGACTCAGCTTTCCGCAATAGAAATTAGACCAACACCAGAGTCTTTTTTTTCGTTTTTTATGCTTTGGGGGAGATTGCCCTCTCCCAATGCGACACACAAACCCCAGAGCACTAAACACTTACTAATTGAGTCTTTTGTTACTCGCAGCCGCGCAAAATCGACTTGTTTACTCGAGAACCGCTTTTCGGGGAATAGCGGGCCGCGTATTTTCAAAGATAACCATAACCATTTGTGTTTGTTTGCAGTTGCAAACACCTCATTTGCGCCTCTCGTGTTTCGCCGCCCGCGGAATGTCGCCGAGTGGCTTCTAGGAGGGTAGAAGAAGAGGACCACGGGGCGTCACGTTTCCGCTGTCGTCCTTCGCATCCCAACGACGACGACAAGCGAACTGAATTCGGAAACTTGAGATCCGCTCATCGGGGCGAGAAGACGTCAGTGCAGCTCTCACGCCGCCATGTTCTACGCGTGCCTTACCATTCTTCTCCTCTTCGTGATCATGTGCTTCTGCGTGATCATCGCCATCATCGACCTCGAAACATACAACTTCGGATTGTACATCGTGCTGCTCTGCATTGTGGGTGAGTGATCTATTAGAAAGCATTGGTGTGTGGCATATAGGATTTGCCGCCATGAAAGGACCTTCTCTGAGAGGGATTCGTGGGAATCACTAGCGTCCATTTACAAGTCAGCGGAGCCTTCCAAGAAAACACAGAGAAAACAAGACGCGAAAACAACGCATTAGCAGAGGCATCTATCTAGCAAATCGTAGCCGGACAGCAATTAAGAACGAAACAGTTGTGCGAAACAGTTGAAACAGTTTGGGCGCTCGAGAGTATAAGCTCTTTATTACTCGTTTTCCGTTAATACTTAGCACGTCTTGTTGCTAATTTTGGAGCAGTTCTGGTCACAGACCTTTAGGATTTGTGTTAAGAGCCATTCGAGCGTGTCAGATGCCCTTAGCTTGTGAAGTTTTGGTGTTTAAGTGTGTGTCATTCCTGTTGAAGTTTAAAATCCTCGTAGAACTCGTTTTATCAGGTTTCTTAAGACCAAAATGTTAGGTGAGGGTTCTCAGGCCATCTCTGCGATATGAAAAGCAATTATTCACACACGCTCTGGCTGTTTGGCTGAGATTTATTATTCTAAGCGTTCTTTGTGCATCCCTTCCTGCAGGTGACTCATCTTTTCAGGAACAATGCTCGCCTGTGCCCTGTGCATAGCCAACCCTAACGCGTGTCCTAATCCAAGCTGGTACACCAAATTTTGCCTCATGCTACAAGAGATGTACCCGGTGCCGGAATCGGATGGCCGATCGAGTCCGAAAATGAATGGCCTGAGGTCACGGCTCCTCGCGATGCAGCAAGAGAACCGCGTGAACGCCAGTGGTAGCGCCGCGCATCAGCAAAGCGTGGGAGAGGACGGCAAAGTACTTCTCCGTCCGGAGAGTCGCGCCACTGTGGCCATGTTGGCCCCGGCCGTTCACATAATGCATCAAGTTTGGAAGGGAATGGCATGGGTCGCAGATGGGATTGAGGAAGAAGACGAGGAAGACACCAAAAACGACGGAGGAGAAACTGTAAGCGACTTTAGATCCTTCCTAGCAATGTGACTTTGTTGAAGGGTGCCTCCACCAGCGACACTCATTCAGAGCACATCAATCTGAAGAGGTTATCGATTATCGTAGAGAACAGCGTAATCAATGAGAGAGAACCTGTAAGTCGTGTCCCTCGTGCAGCCAAAGACTGATGAAATGTCTTCCAGGAAGAAGTAAGCAGTGATTTTACCTCAAGCCAGGACGTGTGTTTATGAGAGTCGCCGTCCGTCTAGCCAAGAATAATATTATTGCTCAATGTATTTATGACTTGCTATCAGAATAAAAACAGGAGTTGTTTTCTCGTGTTCTTGGATCGAGTCTCCCCCTAACAGTCAACAAATACGATGTATGGATGGTGATGGCTACAAACTATACAGTTAGATTTGGGAACGAATCATCCAACATGTCCTTTCCCAAAGGAAATGTCGTCGAAGTTTATTATGACGTAATCTCACCGTACTCTTGGATGGCAATCGAGGTAAGCTTCTTGCGAGAATTCATCGTTTTCCTCTTCCTGATAGGTTCCGGATGAATTGTGTCAGAAAGTTCACTTCCTCCAAGTATTTCTTGTGCTATACTGGTCTCCAATGAAGTATAGGAAATGAACAGCGATCACAGGACCTTCACGTGTCAGCCATGGCGCCGCATTACACAACCTTATCATTTCCCTTCATTATTTTTCCTTTGTGAACAGACTCTTCTTTCGGCAGGGCGATCGTAAAGCTCTTGTGAGTGTTTACACCAGAAAAACTGATAACAGAAAAACGCTAAAACATACATGCACAGACCGTTGTAATTCGTTTAATCAACCCAAAATTTAGGATCTGGCACGATACGAAAAAAGCCTTCAATTCAAGTTAAAGCTCAAGCCTTTCTACCTGGCGGAAGTAGGCCCAGGGGCCGATTTCACAAAGCGCAAACGCAAACGCAATTCGCAATTGCGACGCAATTTTCGATTTCACAAAACGCAATTGCGTAAAAACGCAATTTTCGGTTTCACAAAACGCAATTGCGCAAACGCAATTCTTCGGTTTCACAAAACGCAATTGCGCAATAGCGCAATTTCCGATTTCACAAAACGCAAACGCAAAACGCAATTGCGTCGCAATTCAGTCGCAATTCGAACGCAATTGTAGAATTTGACCGAGAATTAGCTATTTTTTCGTGCTTTATCAATGTGTCTACCACTTTCTGGCTACCACTGGATATTTACCTAGAAAAGGTTTCAGGTATTCTACATATCACTTTGTTTTCAGGGCTGCTGGAACAAACCCGTGCGATATGATACCCTCAATGCTCAGTGCTTTCTCACCTCTATTGAACTGAACAACCCCAAGTACCTAATTGTCGCCTGTCAGGAAGTGTTTAAGAGAATGTGGCTGACTGGCAAACCGGTTCATCAAATCGAGCATCTGAAAGAGGCTGCGGTGAACATCGGGCTGCCAGACGCTGATAAGATTATCAGCGCCATCGGGAGTCCAAGGGTCAAGGAAACGCTCAAAAAACGCACGCATACGGCGACTGATATTGGCGCCTTTGGAACGCCTTGGATCATAGTGAAGAGGCCTGACAAGAGCGCGATCAGCTTCTTCGGAATGACTCCTATGGCTATGATCGTCGATTTGCTGAAGTGTTCGGATCCACTTATAAGGTCCAAGATTTGATGGCATGAACATGCATATATCAGTGAAATAAACTCAGAGTGGTACTTTATGCCAAGCAAAGATTTGCTTCCGGGCTACATTTAATCCAAGTGTTTTCCTCTCTGACACGACGTGGTTTTCTCTTTTTGTGTTGACCTCCAAAAAACCTTTGATTTGCGCTTTGATCAAAAATCTGGTTTGCTGCGAGACTGAAACTAAACCTGGCGCTAACAATCAGAACCTATTATATTTCGGAAACCACCGTCTCGTTAGGGGGTTTTTGAAGATGCATTGTTGATGAACACAAAGAAAACCCATACACATAATGAGAGTTTACAAGAACTGCTATTTTATGAAATGCATACTTTCCTCTGGATTTGAGATATAGCTCTTTTCAGTTCCATTATGCATCAATCCACTCCATGAACTATACAGGATATAGTCAAAAGGTTCAACTTTTACGGCCTCTGAACTGCTTACCCATTCTGACTTTGATCCATTTCCATAACTTGCCAAATCGTCTTTTAATCGGCCTTATTACACAAGTGGTTTAAGACGCTTTACACCGAAAGAAACTCTCTGAACCCTTCCTCGCGTCCGGGTGCGTTCACCGCGTCGGGCGAACAGGGCACAGAAAAAAGCACAACACTACACCCAGTCGATTGTTGCGACTTGTTTGGTCAATCGATTTTTTTCACGCTATATAATCACAACACGCTGCACAGACGCCACTAAGAAACGGTTTTGCGTCTGCCACCATGAGTCGCCCCGTCGGCACTGTCTTCACGACACTCTTCCTCGCTGACAACTTCCCGGCCCTCAAAGGAAATGGCAATGTTGTGGAGTTGTACTATGACTGCGGCTCGCCATATTCGTGGATCGCCTTTGAGGTAGTCCAGGGATAGATTGCAAGAGATAGACGAGGTTTCAGATTCTGACCCATTGCGAAGAGGTCCTTCCCTTCCAACTTCGACTAAAACCCATCTGTCTTGGAGCCATCTTGCGCGATCCAAGCCAAACATCCCTGGAAGCGGCTAGAGATCCTCATCTTTTGGCACATATCGAACGCCTCGGAAAGTTTTGCAACACCACTTTGAAGCAGATTGAGGTGCCGGTTGAATCGCTTGAAGTAGAAGTATGTGATGTTGATTTAGGAGTCAATCAAGGGATCGACGAAGGTGGACACTTTGAAAGCCATGCGCTTCCTCACCTCCATCGAAGTCAATTATCCGGGTTTCCTCGTTCCTGCGACTCGCGAAATCTTCTCAAGGGTGTGGTCAACGAAGGAGCCTATCGACGAAGAGAAACACTTCTGGGATGTAGCCGAGAAGATCAAGCTACCTGAGCCCGAGAGGATCATCAAGGAAATCGAAAGCGCGAGAGCTAAAGTGACCCTTAGACGCCGGACAAGGGATGCTCTTAAGATGGGCACTTTCGGAGCTCCCTGGATTGTGGTGAAGCGTCCGAACAAGGAGGATGTTCGCCTTTTTGGAGGTGACCGAATCCATGTAATCGTTGACCTTCTTGGATGGTCGTTCCCTCGATCGGAGCTGAAGTCGAAGATCTAATGAGTAGTTGCTGACGCTCTTCTATGTGAAACCATTTGTAAACATGCACTATTTCGCCTAAAGTTGAAAATATAAGTAGCTGAACATATCCGTACCACAGCTGAAGTGCAGGTATTCGTTGTTGCTTTACTGGAAAAATGTTTCTAACGTTTTCCTCGTCACCCATGGAAATTGTGGACTCCTTTCTGGACCAATTCCCAACTTCGCGGCTGATTTTTTCAACATGATTATCGATTCATGTCGAGTGTGTTCCGATTCATGTATAAGATGAGCGAGCGATCGTTCTCAACTGTCGTTGGTGGCGCAATGATCGTCCCGGCTCCCAGAAGGCCTGGAGCACCAGGGAACCGTAGTTGCACCGTCTCGCCAAGAAGCCATCGCAACCATCCGACTCCTCCCGCACCGCCAAGCCGAAGATTCGCTGCCGAGGTCTGTGCCGCCAGCGACGCCGGGGCGACCACGGCGCCTCCACCGAATTCAGCTATCGGCAGCGAGCGGTCTCTAACCTCTAACTCTAACCGATATCTTATGTCGATATGTTGCAATCCGCGCTACAATAACAAAAAAAATACTGAAATGGCAGATTAAAAAAGGAACTTATTGACCAACCCAATATTATTGGGAACACTATCGCGACAACCGAATTTCTTTTTTTAGAGGTTAGACGAGCACTTTCCGAGTTTAAGCAAAAAGTGCGCTCTGGAAATTATTTACGAGCGGCGGGATTTGATGTATGACTTGATGATGTAGATAAAAAAGGATCAAGGTACTAGAGCAACAAAAAGGCCAAAAAAGCAGACAAACTGCTGCTTGAGGTTACACATTCAATCTGTCGTCGTTCATGGCCCATTAACGCTGAAATCACCGCCCTTTTCTCTTCCGAAAGCTTTGTTGATAGTTTGATGCTTGTTGGTTCGCTGTTCTGTGTAAATCACTTAAAAGTTCCCTGTCCAATGCCAGAAATGGGCCAAAACCCGGGATGTTGATAAGGCACATTAATGTAAAGCTTATTTATCTGTGGATTTCGCTCAGATCGATACAAACCCGGGTTCATTCAATGCAGAAAGTTACGCTGAACAAAGTTACGCTCAGAAATTCTAGCGAAATCGCGCAGCTCGCGAGAAAACTGTGATAATCACCAATTTCCATTGTAAACCTGCCAATGGCAGGAAATGGCGCGCCAATTTTTCGTGGTGGGAGCTTTGGAACAGTTTCGTGAGGGATACAATACATCGGTACGTAATATCATGCGCGATTTGAAACTGCATTGAAAGATGTGTACGCGTACTCCCCACGGAAGTCGTGGCAGGATCCATATGGCAATAACCCAAACTTTCGGACCTCGTTTAGGTACTCTAGTACCCCTATACGCACCCCATATTTTGGGGCTTTTTTGTTCTCGTGAATACCTATCATGTGTACTGTACAAATTTTATTTCAATCGGCGTGGGACACTTTGTGGGGGTCCCTTGTGAGCCGGAACCAGCTCGCGGCTCGGCTCGGATTGCGAAATCAACCCGAGTCGGCATCTCTGGATCAGACCTTTTTTTGATTCGAATCCGGATTTTCCTGGTGCCTATCTGGTTCCAAGGGCAGCATTACGGTAATTAGTAGAATGCATCAAAAACAACGAAAAATGAGAAGCAGGTCTTTATTTGCATGATTTACACGACAACAGAGATTTTCTTCAATGTTAAAAACCAGTGTAAACTCTTATCCTTTGGAGTGATGGGTTATATGAAATCTTCATGGTCCATTCCTCATTCACGGGATGTTTCACATCTTTAAATTTTTTCGGTTTCCACGAATCAGGTGCAACTCCTATCTTGTCGCTTAGTTTACCAATAGCATCGTCGGTTACAGAAATACCAATAGATTGGCACCTCGACCACAAAGTTTGCGCCTTCCAATTGTCATAAAACCGTTCGAAAACAGCGTACGGAATGCGAGTCGATAAAGAAAAACCCCAGAAGTTGCGGCTTGTCACAAAACACATTACCGATTCGCTGATCGCTGTTGCACTGAGCTGTCCGCCAAGCGAGCACGATTGCAGATACGAGGACCTCAGCTGACGATTGATGAAGACCAGTTCATGCTCAGACCATACATAATTTCTGTGGGCTAGATGACTCACGTGTGAAAATCTGGTGCCGAGATTTCGCAAAATCGATTCAGGGATGGACACATTAAACATGCACAAGTGTCCGCAAAATGTTAGACTTTGGGAATTCAAAAGCTGATTACATTTTTCGATATCGTCCTTTGGCCACAAGTCGACTTTGTAAATGCGACGATTCTTGGCCTCTTCCTCACTGATCTCTTCTCTTTTGCTTGGTGTCCAAAGTTGTGAGGCGAGCCATGTTGTCGAGACACTGGGGGGACTGTGCCTTACCCGAACAATTTTCGCATCCGTCAGTTCATAGGTTTCGCTGAACTTCCTCATAGCCAGCCCCCAGTGTCCTTCAACTAGAGCCAACTGCCCTTGATTGTTCTCGATCTCTTTTTTTTTCATTGACATCTCGAGTACGTCATGTATGATGTCCAAGGACAGATAGGCAAAATCGTTGTCAATTGACTTCATGTGATCAATGTAGCCCGGCATACACCGCAGATTTTCAAAATTCTCTTGGAAAAGCTCGGCTACCTTTTCGTGGAAGACTTGTTGTCCCATAGTTCGGTCCGTAATCAATCGACCGAGATCATTCACAAAGTTGAAGTACTTGGCGGGTCGTTCCATGGCGATCTTTCCGTACCTGCTTCACGCAGGCTGACTGGGTACTTCTGAAGTGCACGATTATTATGTGAAATGTAACTGAACGTAATCTGGCCAAAGCGGTTCCGAACCAGTAAATGGTGCACACGGAAGAGAACCTTGCACAAGTTCGGACGGGATTCTACGCTTCAGAACGCTGCCTTACGAACATGTGACATGGGAAATAAAGAAACCAGTAGCAATGCAAAGAAGCGCAAAAAATCGGAGCAATAGATAATTAGCTTTGTGTCAGAAGAACGAAAAGTAATAGAAAAGCATTTTCAGCGGTACTTACAACACTTTGCGATCACGGCTGTGCACTAGACTTCGAGACTCAGAATCGAATTTGAAAAAGCACGACCTTAAAAGCAAAATCATAGTGACGAAAAGTGAACTGTCGCGAAATGCCTTCTGGAGAGATTACTGAAACCGTATAAAGCAATTTTGTCTCAAGCTTTATTCAGCATCACCTAGTCGCGATGCGTGGTTAGTTGGTGTGATTTCACACATTAATTTTCTGACCTTGTCCCGGCTACAGTACCTCTTAAATCAGCGCAGGGTGATGAGCTTCAGGATCGAAAGCATTAGATATTTGTGCAGAGGGTCTCTGGAACGACTACAGCACAAAGCACCTATGCCTTTTACCCAAGGCAGATTGGAAACAAGCTCGTCCACTGAGATGCCACAATTCATTCAGTGCATTCATCAAAAAGCCGACTCTGGTGACGTTCGGACTGACAGCTATGGAAATCCGGGACAACCACACTACCACCAAAACAGTTGTTCGACTTCGACCGGCCTCACTTTAGGATGCTCATTCCAGACTTCTGTCTGGATTTTTGAGCCATCCATTTCATTGTTTTAATGATCGTTTTTATTATTTGGAGCTCTGTTGCGGCAACCGAAGTTCTTTTTCTAGAGGTTAGCCGAGCAGTTTTAATCCGAGTTTAAGCAAAAAGTGCGCTCTGGAAGGTGCCAATTATTTGCGAGCGGCGGGATTTGATGTCATTTGATGATCAAGAAAAGCAGACAAACTGCTGCCTGAGGTTAAGCATTCGATCTGTTGTCGTTCATGGCCCATTAACGACTGATGAAATTGGTCGAAGTTTCGAGATTCCAATAACATCACTGTTGTAGTTTTGGACAGAATCGAAAATCAGTCAGAGATCGTATAAGGTGGGTACTCTGCATTTTGGGGTGAGTTCGGAACCGATTTTTGCGTCTTGCGTTTCAAAGGAAGGTCGAAGGATAAAGGATCAAAAATCTAGAAGTCTACAGTCAGCATCGACATAGCGTCGACCATGAGTAACGCTCAGTTATAGTTGCTCAATTCAAATTGATGGAGAAACAGAAAGAAACTGAAGCCAAAAAAATGAATTATGTCAATGCCGGTGACTGGTTAACCGTCTACAAACACAGATGACGTTTGCAGACTTGCAGACCGTATCTGATTGTATCAATGCTTTGGCGCGATGCGTGCACTATGGTCGTTTCCTTTTTCCCGCTCTGGTTTCAGGGTATCCAGAAAAAAGTAGTCCTTCTAGCCGCAAGCATGTGCTCCAGAACGCCGTTCTACAAGATGATGCTCCCGCGGGGTCGTAGAAACTGTTGGAACGGCGTTCTGAAAGAGAGGTAGCTGCAGGGACTACCTTTCTTCGGAATGCACTGAGAAACTACTGCGGAGCATCTGGCAGTTCTCTCGGCTCGCCAACGAAGGGCAAGCGAGAGTAGCGCTGCCATCCACGAAATCGACGCCAAAAAGGGAGGCATGAACATCCATTCCCCCTGTGTTGCTTTCTCGCGAACGGTCGTCTCCTCTCCCGCTGTAATATGGGCAAACGAGAAGAAGTTATTCTCCAATCGCTGCTAACGGAGATTCGCACTCTCGCTACTTACTTGAAGCTGAATACGGAAGAAGCCAAGAAATCTCATGCAAGTACCATCAAATCGGTTCAGTCACTCCTTGAGGATCACTTGAAGCTGAGTGACTCATTTCAAAACGTTGTGTCTGCTCCCTCCGGCAAAGACAAGCGCCTGCTGTTCGTACGAAATCTACCCGAATCATCTTCCCGAAATGCGACTGACCGCTCATCAGCTGACCACGAAGCTGTGACTAAACTCTTGGACCTGTTGGAAGTCGAATGCCGCCCAATTGACGTCAGATGCCTGAGACTTGGTTCCATTGGAAATCGCCCTCGTCTGCTGAAGATCATCCTCCCATTTCCCGAACTGGTTGCCTGTGCTATGCGGAACTGCCGAAATCTCCGAACCGGTGCCTTCAAAGGTGTCTTCATCCGCCCTGATATGTCTGTAGAAGAGCGCGATGAGGATAAGAAACTACGTGAAGAACTTCGTGCAAGAAGGGCAAACGGAGAAGATGTTTTGCTTCGCAGCAGGAAAATCGTCGCTCGCTCCGCCGTTGCTGCCGCCGCCGGAGATCTGAAGGGAGATAGTGCTGCCGACGATGTTGCTGCCGACGCCGCAGCTGGTGCCGATGACGCCATGGTCCCGCTGAAGAGAAAGCCCTCACGTCCTCGGAAATCTGAGGAGCCTTCCACCTCTGCTCCTAAGCGCCGACTGTCTACCACCGATGGCCTCGTCGATCCCCACGAAGCCACAACTTCTTCGGTGCAGCCTGCAAAGAGGAACGTCCCGAACAGCCCGCAATAGGATTTTGCCCCGTCAGCGATGGTTAGTTGCACATTACCTTTTGTATCGTCCCCTTCTATTAAGTGTATTCTATTGAATTCTCACTCAGTTGTTAACAAACTTTCCGAGCTCTCCCTCTTTCTCTCGTCTAATAACTTTGACTTAGTTTTCATCTCTGAATCATGGCTCAACTCTAGTTGTGGAATCACTGACTCTGTTTTGTCTTTTGATGGATGTTTCGATGTTTTCCGGAGTGACCGTATTTCCGACTTGTCGCGAGGTGGTGGGGTTCTAATCTTGTCTAAGCGTTGCCGCACTTCCTTAATTTCTGTTGAAAGCTTCTCAGTTACCCAGTACGTCCAAATTCTTTGCGTTGATCTCGTCAGACCCAGTTAGTGCCGTTTTATCCTTGTCTACCGCTCCCCTGTGGCTTCCCGCAGCACAAACTCCTTAGTTGCTAATGCACTCACGCGTCTATATGAACCTGCTTTCCCGACATGTGTCTTGGGTGATTTCAACCTTCCTAAGGTAGATTGGCGATCTTCTATCTCTCCAATTCTTAACCCAAACGATGGTCTTACCTCCTGGTTCGTCAAAAACAACTTTTGGCAGCTGGTTGATAAAGCCACCCGAGGGAATAATATTCTTGATCTTCTCTTCATTGATTCTAAAGCGCCTGTTTACGATGTATCTGTTTCTCCTGCTGCAATTAGCGGCTGTGACCATTCATTTATTTCTTTTTTGTGCAAAACCTCGTCAGATATCCCCTTAGTTTATTCTCGTAACCGTCTAAATTTCACGAAAGCCGACTACGATTCCATCAATGACATTCTTGTCAATGTTGACTGGATGGCGATGTTTCTGTCGCACGACCTCTCAGAATGCTATAACTCCTTTTCATCCTGTGTTTTCCACTTAATCTGTCAGTTCACTCCTGATATCTCTAGTAACCTTTCGGCTGAACGGCACTTTAGCAAGCGTGCAATGGCTCTCTTCGAAGCCATGAAACGTAACTATGCACCTGGTCGTTCTTCTCAAAGTTCCAAATATCACAAGCTTGCTCACGCTCATGCACGGGCCCTTCAAGTCATGATGACCAAATGTGAAGCTAAATTGGTACAGTCTGGCAATTCCAGACGCTTCTATCAGCATATTAACCGCCGAATAAAGGGATCCCTGCTATTGGTGTCATTAAGCACAATGACCTATTGGTTTATGATGAATCCGAGAAATCCACCATCTTCTGTGAGTACTTTGGTTCAATTGTGTCAGCTCACCAAGGCCCCATCACTTCCCTTCCGAACATAGATGTCCCGACTCTCAGAACCACCTTAGACTATGTAGATATATCAGTGGGTGAGGTATATGAGGTTCTAACACTTCTTGCTGGGAAATTGTCTACGTCTCCAGACAAACTGTCCTATCTGTTCCTAAAAAAACTGTCTCTACCGTTAGCACAACCTATATGCGACCTACTGAACCGCTCTTTTATGTCTGGAGTTGTCCCTAAAGCTTGGAAAGAGGCAATTGTTAAGCCTATCTTCAAGAAAGGAGATCGCTGTGATCCTTCGAATTATCGTCCTATCTCCCTCACCTGTTCACTCTCAAAAATTGCCGAGAAATTTGCTCGTTCGGCCATTCTCGGTCACTTTCAAAAACAAAATCTCTTTTGTAAAGAGCAGAACGGGTTTCTCCCAGGTAGATCTATAACGAGCGCCCTACTTCCCTGCTTTCACACTTCTTTCTCTGCTCTTGAATCTGGAAAGTTCATAGACTACATCTTTGTCGACTTTAGTAAGGCATTCGATATGGTTAATCATGAGCTCCTGTTGCATAAACTGAAGGCCTACGGGATTGAAGGTTCTTTGCTGAATTGGATTAAAGACTTCCTATCGGACCGTGTCCTGTCTGTCAATGTCAATGGCTCGGTTTCTCCCCCAATCCATGTGAAATCAGGCGTTCCACAAGGCTCATGCCTTGGGCCTCTCCTTTTCGCAATATATGTTAATGGTCTTCCTTCCATCTTTCCGTCTGAAGTCCACTGCGTCCTCTATGCAGACGACTTGAAGTTGTACACCCTTTCTAATCCCAAGTCTCTCAGACGAGCTCTCAGAAGTCTCGAATCATGGTCCTCAGATTGGAAGCTCCCCATCGCTGCGTCCAAGACTGCAGTAATGCATGTTGGGCGTAATAATCCCCGCGTTGACTATGTCCTCAACGATACTGTCATCAAGAAAGTTTCGATTATCAAAGATTTGGGCGTGACATACGATGATAAGTTGTCTTTCGAGCCACACCTTAAGATCTGCGTATCTAAGGCTACGCGTTTGAGCAAAATGGTTGCCAAAGTGTTTCAATGTAGAAGTCAGTCTATTTTATGGCGTCTGTTTACCTCATATATTCGACCTATCCTTGAGTATGGTTCCATTGTGTGGTCACCACACACAGCAAAAGATTCTGATCTAGTAGAAGCGGTGCAGAAGAAATATGTGAAATCCATGTTTCTCCGCTGCAACAACTTCGCTCCTCATTACTCTTCCTCCCTAGCTAAGCTGAACGCATCCACTCTGTCCAGAAGACGTGTTGTAGCAGCCCTTTTGTTTACGTATAAGCTGTTCCACAACAAGGTCAACTGCCTTCCTGAAGACTTTTTTACTGCTCCACCACTTAATTCTCGCACTAGGTCACGGTCACTGTACAGAATCCATCCTACTGTTCGAAAGACGGAAAGATTCCGTCGTTATTTCTCTAACTTAGTCGTATCTCTCTGGAATAATCTCTCAGAAGACATTGTGAAATCGAAAACTTCGAGTATCTTTCGAAGGCGACTGCTAGCCTGGTTCCTAGTACGAGATGATCGCTTATAGCCTCACTGACGGTTGTTCATTCTAGTTTATTATTGTGTATAATGGGAATCTTTTCTATCTCTATGCACCGTTCTCTAAATCTGTTTCCTGTTATCATTATTGTAGACTATTATAATTGATCGTGCATAATTTTAAATAAAAATAATAAAAAATAAAATTTACATTTACCGTTGTCCCGGAACGATGGTACGCTGCTACGCTGCGCTGCGATTCAAGGCCGATCGAACGTCGCAATTCCTTGAAGGTTGCATCAAGAATTTACTATTTCAGTTTGACGCTAGCGAGACATTGCGTCTCAGACCGATAGGGCGCACTCCATGAACTTCAAAGAATATAGCCAAAAAGTTTCACATCAAGCACTTTCCATATCAGTCCGCTCAACTTTTGTGGCCTCTCAACTGCTTACACATTCTGATTTTGATCCATTTCCAGAACTTGCCAAATCGTCTTTTGATCGGCCTTGTTACACAAGTGGTTTAAGACGCTTTACACCGAAAGAAACTCTCTGAACCCTTCCTCGCGTCCGGGTGCGTTCACCGCGTCGGGCGAACAGGGCACAGAAAAAAGCACAACACTACACCCAGTCGATTGTTGCGACTTGTTTGGTCAATCGATTTTTTTCACGCTATATAATCACAACACGCCGCACAGACGCCACTAAGAAACGGTTTTGCGTCTGCCACCATGAGTCGCCCCGTCGGCACTGTCTTCACGACACTCTTCCTCGCTGACAACTTCCCGGCCCTCAAAGGAAATGGCAATGTTGTGGAGTTGTACTATGACTGCGGCTCGCCATATTCGTGGATCGCCTTTGAGGTAGTCCAGGGATAGATTGCAAGAGATAGACGAGGTTTCAGATTCTGACCCATTGCGAAGAGGTCCTTCCCTTCCAACTTCGACTAAAACCCATCTGTCTTGGAGCCATCTTGCGCGATCCAAGCCAAACATCCCTGGAAGCGGCTAGAGATCCTCATCTCCTGGCACACATCGAACGCCTCGGAACATTTTGCAACACTACTTTGAAGCAGATTGAGGTGCCTGACACATCTGACACTGCTTCAGGAGTCAATCAGGGGATCAACGAAGGTGGACACTCTGAAAGCCATGCGCTTCCTCACCTCCATCGAAGTCAATTATCCGGGTTTCCTCGTTCCTGCGACTCGCGAAATCTTCTCAAGGGTGTGGTCAACCAAGGAGCCTATCGACGAAGAGAAACACTTCTGGGATGTAGCCGAGAAGATCAAGCTACCTGAGCCCGAGAGGATCATCAAGGAAATCGAAAGCGCGAGAGCTAAAGTGACCCTTAGACGCCGGACAAGGGATGCTCTTAAGATGGGCACTTTCGGAGCTCCCTGGATTGTGGTGAAGCGTCCGAACAAGGAGGATGTTCGCCTTTTTGGAGGTGACCGAATCCATGTAATCGTTGACCTTCTTGGATGGTCGTTCCCTCGATCGGAGCTGAAGTCGAAGATCTAATGAGTAGTTGCTGACGCTCTTCTATGTGAAACCATTTGTAAACATGCACTATTTCGCCTAAAGTTGAAAATATAAGTAGCTGAACATATCCGTACCACAGCTGAAGTGCAGGTATTCGTTGTTGCTTTACTGGAAAAATGTTTCTAACGTTTTCCTCGTCACCCATGGAAATTGTGGACTCCTTTCTGGACCAATTCCCAACTTCGCGGCTGATTTTTTCAACATGATTATCGATTCATGTCGAGTGTGTTCCGATTCATGTATAAGATGAGCGAGCGATCGTTCTCAACTGTCGTTGGTGGCGCAATGATCGTCCCGGCTCCCAGAAGGCCTGGAGCACCAGGGAACCGTAGTTGCACCGTCTCGCCAAGAAGCCATCGCAACCATCCGACTCCTCCCGCACCGCCAAGCCGAAGATTCGCTGCCGAGGTCTGTGCCGCCAGCGACGCCGGGGCGACCACGGTGCCTCCACCGAATTCTGCTCTCGGCAGCGTCGTCAAGATGAGGATACATTGAACTGTGCAGTCTGCGACGGTAGTCCTACCGTTGATGGGATATGTCCGTACGATGTGCTACGCGTCAACCGGAATCAGCCTCTTCTTCGCTTCGAAGCCTGCGCATACTGATGGGAGCTCTGTGTTCTTTCCGCGCATTTCTGCGAAACTGACACACTGGCATTGCAATCCACACTGAACTTTTAACAAGAAACAAGTAAAACAAAGTTAAATGCTGAGAAGGTACAACGCTGAATTACGCTATGGCCCTTGGCCTTTCCTGTCCTCTGAAAGTATTTAATGACCCGTTAGACTTGCATTCGATGGAGTTTGAGCTCCCATGAGATCTTAGAAATCGACGAACCCCGTTTATGCGTCGCGATGATGCTAAAACGGTCTTCAATTAATATTATGTTTCTTCTGGGAAATAACAGAAATTGTCCGAGCAAATAGCTGCATAGAATATCAATAGAGCGAGGAACATCAATATCACAAAAAAAGAAGAAAAGAACCAGCAAAAAATCATAGCCTTTGAATGTGTAACAGTATTTATGGATCACCCTTTATATGCTTTTTCTTCGCAAATGTGCAATCTTCAATCACACAGAGAGGATTTCTCTGGTAGAGAAACGACTGTCGTCGTTACATGGTCGAAAGCATTAGATATGAAAGGTCTCCGGAACGACTACAGTACAAAACAATTATGCCTTTTGTACAAGGAAGATTGGAAAAACCGGTGGTGAGGGCGACGAACGGTGATCAAGCGAGCCCGGCCGCTCCAGTGCCACGCTCTTTCGAATTCATCGCCGCTTTGGAAGAATCTGGACTATTAAATTGAAATACTGATATTTGTTGTACGGAACGGTGTGAGAGGTTCAGTTGTAGAATGCTGGAATGGTTTCTGCTGATGCTGCCACGCGGGTCTTACGGAAGATAGGTTGCGAGTGTAGTCTCTGTGGGATCTCAAACTTGGGTAATTAAACCTGTATTTTACATAAAATGCAATACACAATACACGCGTAACCGGGAGGGGGGAAGAAGATTGAATGAATAAGTTGAATTGAAACCGATCGAATGGCGGAGGTGAAGGAGGCGACAGACCGGCGTGTCGTAAAAGTGTTGACCGGAGGCCCGCGCAGCCCGATCCTCGCCTTCCTCGCCTCGTGATCCCTTTGATGGCTGCGTTGTTGTGGCATACTTGCCCTTTTCGGCTGATGCAATCTCGGTTCTTTATGAGTTTCTTACGGTGATCTCTGGATGGGACTCCTTGACAGTGGAAAAATGACTCTGAGAGAAGTCGCAACGCGACAGTCCCCCCAGTTGAATGACTGTTGTTTCTAAATGTTTCTAGCTTGCAGGCGGCGAATTTCTTCTCGTACTTCGGCCACGACTTGAGTAGCCTCCGACCTCTCGATTTCTAGCTCTTCTCTGCGAACCTTCAGAATCGCAATGTCTGTGATCCTGGGACAGATTGCTTGGTGATGGTCATGGCTTAAACAGTGGCGGCACTGATAGTGCTTCAGACACCGGCCTCCATGCATTTGTAAACACTTGAAACATCTGTGTCGACGGTTCAGTTCATCCTTCCTATCATCAATGTGGGTTTTCACAGGACATTGTTGGATAAAGCGCGTGACGTAGCCGATGATGTTCGCTAATTTCCGCAGGGAATTCGTTCGTTTCCAGGGAATAATTTCGCTAATATCCGTTGATTCGCTAATAAGTATGACATCTGCTTCTTCTGCGTATAATTCGTTCGTTAATGGCGCTATTTTACATTGTTCTGGCCAATTCGCTATGTCATCCGCAATGTATTTCGGTCCGTTCCACCATATGTGATCGTTAAACTCGTGTTTCGATATCCCTCTCGTTGCTACATCTGCCGGATTGTCCTTCGTGTTCACATAGCCGATAAGAACATTGATTTTCTGCTCCGTTAGCTTTTGAGCTATGTTGCGAAACTTTCGCCACCTTCTTTCTACGTAAATTCCGCCGTCCGTAGGTGTTTTGACAGATTGAATCCACGATCTTGCGATTTCCGAGTCCGTGAGTGCGATAATGTTGCGAATACGGACTTTAGGCTTCATTTCCATGAGAATATTCATCGCTAACTCCATCCCAAGTAAGTAAGCGTTGATCTCCATCTTCGGTATTGTAGCTTTTGATTTCAGGTTGCGAAGCTTCGTTTTTGACATCAGAAGATGTGACCTGTTCTGGCTTATAATGTATCCACAAGCAGCCATGGTGTCTACGTTCGCGTCCGAGCATACAACAAGATCAACGGTTGAAGAGACTTCTGTTATTGAGCGTGGAAGCCGTTTGTAGAAACCATCTATCTGTTGCGAAAGCTGGTTCCATTCTTCAGCTTCTTCTGGTGTGAGAGGGTCGTCCCAGCCGTGAGTTTGCCAAAGTTTCTGTTGATACTTTTTCGCTGGTAGTAAGAGAGGTCCAAGTAGTCCTAGCGGATCGTATATTGCCGCTGTTTGACTGGCGACGGCTCTCTTCGTTAATTTTTCCGTTTTCTTGACCTGTGCTACCAATGGTATAGTTTTGTAACGGTAAGCAATAATGTTCTTGTCATCTACTGGTTTCTTGACGTCTTTCACCCATACAAATCGTGTAGAATCTCTGTCTTCTTCTTGTAGTTTCACCTGTAGAAAAGCTTTTTCGACGTCGCTGACAATCGCGATTTTTCCTGTCCTAAAACGTAGCAGCATTCCCAGAATGAGCGGCAACATTGTCGGTCCTTGATGAATAGAATCATTCAGCGAGGGGGCGCCTTTGAAGTGGGCGGATGCGTCGAATACAATCCTGACTTTGGTTGTATTTTTCTGGGGCGTGATCACCGGCTGATGAGCCAAATAATGCACGATTGAGCGATCCGAGTCGGGCTTCTTATCCAAATCAACTTCTTCGATAACTCCTTTGTCAAGTTGATCAGCAAAAATTTGCTTGTACTGGGATATGGTCCACTCGTCGGATCCATATTGCTTCATGACTGATTTGAGACGTCGAATCGCTATCGCCCAGTTTGTAGGGATCGTTCTTTGTTCGTCCTTCCATGGGAACCTGACGTAATAGCCGTCCTCTTTTTTCTTGATCGTTCTCCGAAAGTTCTTCATTACGTCTCTTTCAACTTTTGCTTTTTCTTCTGCTGATGATCCTCCGAACTCTTCAAGTTCTGCGTCTTCTTTCCACTCGTTAGCCATCTCTTTCATTGTTTCCTGATACAACTTTTCTTCTCTTGCTTCAATCTGCTCCTTCTCCATCTCTGCTACATTACAAACGATCATATTGTCGCTTTCTAAGTTCCTTGAATCGTATTTCCCGGTGACCATGGCTCCAAACGATGTAGGAATAACGTAGAGACCTGATGGTAGTTTTGTCGGTTTCTCCAAAATGAATTCCCAGCAATAGTCTGTCCCAATCAACAAGTCGGGGTTCTTCATCTTCTGTTGCTTCTTCTTGTTTTCCGACAACTCTAATTTTAGATCTTGTATGAATTTAGAATCCTTCTCGCTAATTGAAGGTCGAGAGATCCCGTTTGCTACTATCGTACGCTTCTCTACAGCTTCCATTGTAATCTTCATTCCGCTTGACGTCATGAGGTCTATGTGTTTCACTTCGCAAGATTCTCGAACCGGAGATAACTGCCCAAACGTTTGAACTGTTGTAGTAATCTTCCCTACAGTTGGTAAGTTGTATTTCGAAGCTGCCTTCTCCGACACGTAAGTCTTGTTGGATCCAGAGTCCAATATCAAGGTGATTGACTCGTATTTCCGTAACTCAGCGTTGTAGATCATGGCTTGGCCCGACAGAACGTATGATTGACTTCCTGTACTCTTCAGACTGATTGAATTATCCGATTGGTTCGCGCAGAGCACATGTAGCGATTCCGTTGGTTTAGAAGGATTACTCCGATTCTGTCCATAAGTACTACGATTCTGGTAATTCGATCCGCGTGAGTCCGTAGCTTGTTGATTAACTGCCTTCCCAAAACAGATAGCGATATGGTGATTTCCCGCACATTGTCCACACTTTGGTTGATTGCATTCATTTGTTCTGTGACCCTGCTTTAGACAGGTTCAATGTTTTGGATGGCTCGTTTTGCATCTCCTCCGGTTGATAACAACAACTGATTGAATCGATAAGTTTTCGAAAATCGGTCCTTATGATAATTGTCCTTAAACATAATCATGAATCGCCTGAAGTCCCATACGTCTCCGTAAAATTTCGGGATTTGTGTAACCGGAGGATCCCTGTCCTTGTCATCATATTTAGACTCCTGTTTCGTTTGCTGTTTAGGTTTCCTTATCGACGTCAGCGTCTCCAATTCCGTACTCATATCTCGTAAGTCTTCTTCAGCATCTGTGAGACGATCAATAATCAACTCTGTTTCAGCAGTGATTGAGGCGAAATCAACTGATGCCTTCTCATCGTTATCCAGTTTTGCAAAAGCTTCCGTAAAATCCGTGTACACTTCATCAAGTTGCTTTAGATATTCACTGATTCTTTTCTGAGCTGCTTTCACATTCAAGAGTTTGCTTTCGCTGTCTTCCGGCCATTCAATCCTTTCATCGCTAAACTTTTCCAAGTACTTCTCCGCTCTATCTCCGCGGCGTCGAAGTGCGTTGATTTGTTTCTGCAAAAGAGTTCCGTGAAATTCCTTACCGTGATCTCCGTCCATAGTTAACAACAATTGGTAAGAGTCGTGAATCCGACCGATAAATCCGAAACGATAAATTCAAAGTGTGATGTGGTCCGAGAAAGGTCTAGCCGATGCACCATAAAACGGCTGGCTATCCGCTGCCAAAGGTAATCCGGTGGTAGTAAATCCGTAAACCGTGCTCGCCAAATCCGATCGTAGAGAGTCCTAGATCGGGCCACGCGGGACAATCGGTCCGTAATAAACCGCCGCTCGTTGTATTAGCCAAATACAACGGTAATCCGTAGAAACACTCGCTCCTCAAGCTCGCAGTGACCCGAATGTCGCTGCTTATTGAATCCGCGAAGTGTAGAAGAAGACGAGGCACACTGACGGCTGTTCTTTATTCACCGATCAGAGGCACAAGACGACAAACGATGAAACAACTGCACAGAGCGACCGACCCGCAGGTGGTACGCACACAAAAAGCCTCGATGATGGTCTGCAACTGCCGTTCGCGATGCTGTCTAGACTGGAGAGGATCTTCTAGAAGGTTCCGTTGATGGTCGTTCAGACAGTTCTTGTAGACAGTAGACAGTGTTCTGCAGAATCGGAGAGAAAAATGGTCGTCGATGACTGGCTGCGACGACAATGTGGGTTTTCACAGGACATTGTTCCGAATAATGCCTTCCCGTGTCTCCACAAAAGACGCATTGGAGATTTCCATGAACGACTCTGTGTGGGTCAATAGTACGGGAATGGATTAGACCTCTCAGCTCTTGAATTTCTTCATATATGTCATGCAAATGAATTTCGATTCTTCTCTGCACTACCTTGAGGCACTTGCATCGTGCTTCTGCATTTCCTTCGAAACGTGGAATGACTGAGAGGTCCGTCTGAGTGGCCCCTTCGGCTGTCTCTAGTGATTCGTCTTCTTGTCCATCCACAGACTGCGAATTCTGGATTTCCTCGGGATCTTCGTCGTAGTCAAGCTGTTCGGTCTCTTCCATCAACTCATCGTCTTCTACTAAGTTTGGGATGGATACTTCCATTTGTTCGGTCTGGCTTTCTTGGACATGAATCTCAACTCCTTCTGATTCTTCGGTGTTTACTTTAGCGTCTTTGACTTCTTTGATGACTAGTGGTCTTTCAAAGACGTCATTCATAGTCTCTTCGACGCGTCTGATCGTGCTCATAGTGGATTCGAGGTTTTCGTCCAATTTCTTCACTAGGAGTTCACGGTCTCTGGTCTCATGACTTGTAACCTTCACCATTGGATCTGAAGCTGGCTTGTCTAACTTTGGATCGTAGACAAATCGATTGACTTCCACTTTGCAATCCAACCAGTTGGTGTACTCATCAACGTATGACTTTTTTCCTTGAACCTGGTCCAAAGTCTCCGTGATGCATTGTAGACCCATGGCTGTGGCCCGAAGTTCATCCCGCAGTCGTTGGTTTTGGTAGCGGAACGCTTGGAGAATCATGAGTTGTTTCACCAGTCGTTGAATCTCCGTGAACTTGTCCGCTGCAGTTTCGAAGATGGATTCGGTTGCCTTCGCTCTGCTTTCATTCGCTGCTTTCTTCAATTCTTCAGGTGATGTTAACTTATGAATCCGGACTAGAGCATCATCATAGGCGCTCTTGAGATATTCATAAGTGAGTTGAAGTGTTTCGTGGGACATCTGGAACATGCTTGAGTCAATTTTGTAGTTATAACGGTTATATGACTAATGGATATGGTTATTTGGATGGGTCCTTGACTAAATGCAGGCCATCTTGAAGGGACCTTGCATCTCATGACGGTTTACTCACTCTTCGAACCATGTTTTGGTCCGAGAGCTTGACGGGAGCCTAAGTACATTCGCACCCATACTGTAACGAGTACGAACTTAGCAGCGCCAGCTACTAACCGCGTCAGTAGCTGTACTAGCGCACCAGCGTAGTTGTAGGTGACCATGAGTAAAATGAGCATGCCTACAATTGCTGCTCCAATAAATTTGATTTTCGTCATGAATACCATCCAAATATGCGTGATATCCGGCCAAAATGACTCCAAGCTGGTCAGACCTCTTCCCTCAATAAGCTCTCTCCACGGATCTGTATTCAAGTGAGCGAAGTTCAGAATTCCATGCATTTCGAATTCTTCCGAATGAGTTCCGCAGCTGATTTTGCAAGTCTCTTGCACCTCCGCCCTTTGATGATGAAAGCGGATGGTTGTAGTATTTCTGGCGGGTGAACAGGGTATAGCGACTGTAAATTGCCCGCAGGTTACGATTCCAATGATTGGCTTCCTTGAAGACTTGCATGTAATGTTGACCGAACTTCCGGTTATGCATCCATAACATCCTTTGATTTCCGATGTATTGATACTACAGATATCTTCATCAATGGATGTCGTTGATCGGGTAAAGTTGTCCTTGATCGAAATGGTCACTTCTGATGCTAGAGCTGCTTCAAGCTCTGCTGTGACTTGTCCCCGTTCTTCTTGAAGTTTCATAGAAGGATAGATAATGGGTAAACGGTTGTGCACGTTTTCTATCTTCTTCTGTAGATCGATTTCGGGGCATTCGCAATTGATTTTATCCTCTGTAGGATGGCATCTGCAGTCGTCTTCTCCAGTACACTTGAGCTTGTGAGCGTCCTTCTCTGAAGCGCACCTTAAAGGTGTCTTGACGGGTTCATCCAGCATTGCTACTCCTTCTTCATTCTTGATGAATTGATTCAGCAATGGTTGAATGACTGGTATCGCAAGATTACTGAGGACGATGGACTTGTTATTGTGACTGACCCTCTTGTTAGGCGAAAGTCGAATAGTGGACGGCTGCGTCTTCGGACTACTTAGAGTCGTCTCTGTGAGTTCGATTTCTACTTCATGATTCCATGTTGGGCAATCAAATATTGAGTAGACGTTCGAACTTCTTGGTTTGTGGTAAATTCGATAGAATAGGCAAGCAGGAGTGAAGAAGAAACATCCACATCCTACTCCTCCACAGCTTGGGATACATCTTGTCGTCCCAGGGTAGCTGTTGCCTTCTTTTAATTCATCGATTAGACTGTCTGGTAGTATGTCATTGCATTTGTCTCCACTGCATGATCCTGCTTTCGCACAGCGTTTGCTGTAAGCAACTATGGTGGCCGTATCTCTGGTAATGACTTTCACTCTTTCATTGCAAGTCAGGATAAGCTTCTTCCATTGGATTTCCACTTGCAAGATTTCCTTGTTCTCTGCATGTAGTTTGAAGCATGCAGATCGTTCCAATGGATTGATTTTGATCGACTGAATGAGTTCCACCGAGCATGTTTCATTGTTGCCTGATTTGAAACATTTCGTATTCGACGAAGTTAGAATGTTTACGTCTTGGCAGATTGCTGCTGCTTGATTAACCGCGAGCATAATCAGAATGCTCATGGTAACCCACTGGTGGAGCTGTAATTTCCTTCGACGGCTGCATATGATTTTGCTGCAGATCTTCTTCAGTAGCTTCCATATGACTTTCGTAAAGAGATATAGAAATACGAGAGATGTGTAGATCATGAAGGCAATGACTATAATCGTTGTTTTTGGCCAACACTCTGGGTTGAATATCAGAGTTGTGCAAAATGTGCATCTGATATTTTCACAGAAGGGAGCTGCTTCGCAACTGGTTTGACTCACGATGACTTTTTCGTCCATTTTGGCCTTCAGGATAACGTCATATGATTCAATCGATACTTCAGGTGGGACCCAAAAGGTTTCTTCTGATGGTGGATTCTTCCGCATTGTACAGTAGTTTCCTGTGCAGAGCTCATACTCCGTGACGTTGTATGTGCTGAGTTTGACTCCACCTTTGATGCACTGGATGGTCGAATAGGCACTTGCTGCTTCTGACTGTGGCAATAGTGCTGCTATGATCATGACTATGAACATAAGGTTCCAGTATTGCATGGGTCGTGCTAAGGGTGATGACGATCGATCTTGAATGGCGTAGATGTTGTTATCCTCGGCATAATTTGGTCGTGGTCTTCTACGTAGCTTGTAGCGTGGTTGTGTCGGCGCTTCTAGTTCCCGCTCTTCTTCTTCGTTGTTCTCTTCCATAGTAGTAGAGTCTGGTATTTCGAGCGGGATGAGGTGATTGATTGGTCTCAGGAGTTCGTCGCCATAGTTGACTGGTTTTACTTTGGCTTCCCTGATGTGACCATCCCTGGATTGTCGGAGTTTCGTCACACGAGCCAACTGCCACTGATTACGTGGTTGGTTCTGTTCCATGATTATGACTACGTCTCCGACCTTTGCTGTGCTTGATGACTGGCTTCTGTCCATTCGCTTCTTGTGATGCTCTCTAAGTTGAGTCAAGTAATGCTTCGACCATATATTCCAGAACTGGTGGTTGAGATGTATTGATGACTTCAAAGCTTCCCAGGTTTGTTGTCTTGTTCGAAGTTGAACTTTGTCGCTGGGTGGGAAATAGTCATCATCTGGTTCTTGACTCGAATGATCCTCGAATGGATAAGCAACAATCATCTCGTTTTGAATGAAGTCAATGGGTCTAAGAATCAGATTCTCATTCCATGACTCCTCAATGTACGTCATCGGCCGACTGTTCAAGGTGCCTTCAATCTCAATGAGTAGCGTTTCAAGCTCTTCGTAAGCTAGCGCCTTAGATCCGATGACTTTGTAGAGCGATTCTTTGATGCTGCGAATGAGTCGTTCGTAAAATCCTCCTTGCCATGGGCTGTAGGGGGTAATCTTCCTCCAGAGGATTTCTTTGTTAGCCATGAATCGTTTGACATCGTTGTCTTCATTCATGGTTCTAGCTACTTCTTGCAGCATTTTCTCTCCAAGAGTGAATGTAGGAGCATTGTCGCACGTGATGGACTTTGGAACCCCTCTGCGGGCAAATAGTCTTCTCAAGGCATTTAGAAACTGAGTAGTGGTCATATTGCTGACAAGCTCGATATGAATCAGTCGTGAAACTTGACACGTAAAGATTGCTCCATAAGCTTTGTCCACTAGTTCTCTACTCATAAAATGCTTGATTTTTAAGGGCCCAAAGTAGTCTAGTCCAATATGACAAAATGGACAAGTGCGGATAACGCGTTCAAGTGGTAGATGAGTCATGTCTGGATACCTGTAGGGTAGATTGTTGAATCTTTGGCATCCCAGGCATCGCCGTATGATTAGCTTGACCATGACTCTCAATCGGATGACCCAGTACTTGCTTCGTACTACTGCCATTGTGCTGCTGACAGAATTATGAAACTTCCCATGAGCTTCCTGAATAATCATTTTCGCGAGGTGCGACTTTGATATGATTAGGATTGGGAATTTTGTTTGTTCTGGTAGCTCTGAATTTCCGAGTCTTCCTCTACACCGAAGGATTTCATGTTTATCCTTGAAGATGACGAGGTTTTTGTAGGATGGATCATCCCCATGTAATTCCTGTTGATGACAGTAAATCAACAGTTGTAAAGCTCTCTCGGTTTCTTGCGCCGTGAGAGGTCCGGAGAACAGCTCGATTCCAATTTGTCGCTTCGTTGATAGTGTCCAGGGTTCTTGCTTTGATTTATTTTTGCAGTTATTGATAACTCGCAACACATATGCCAGGACTTCTTGAGCTCTCTTGAGAGATGAGTACTTTTGGATAATTTCCGTGACTACGGTCTTCTTCTCTTGTTCTTGGCAAGTCACTCCAATCACTGTTTCTTGAATGACTTCCGTCTTATCTTCTGGGATGATGAAAGGATCCAATGACTTGGGCCAAGAGGTTAGTGGTAAGTGACTGTAGATGGGTCCAGTCCACCAGATATGGTGCTGCATTTCTTCTCTTGTTAGGCCACGTGTTGCACAATCTGACGGGTTCTGGTCCGTGGTAATGTATCCAAATAATACACGTCTTCCACAACTGATTTGCTGTTCTGTGACGGATCGAATTTCCGAGATTCTTCTATCGACATAGATTCCCGCTTTGGACGGTGCTGATGATCTGATCCACGAAAGAGATATTTGTGAATCTGATAGAACTATGACTTCCGTAATGTTGACCTTGTGCTGAAGATGTTGAATGACAAATGTTCCTAGTCTCATTCCGAGTACTATCGCATTGAGTTCCAACTTCGGCATAGTTGGTTTTGCTTTACTCGGTGTCAATTTGCTTTTTGCCATGACTAGGTTGGTTTCTTCACCGCTGACAGCATATATGCACGCCGCGATGGCGTCATTGCTGGCGTCAGAGCAGATGACTATCCTGCAATCTTCTTCCATCTTGATGATTTGTCTTGGAAGAGATTTGTTGAAGCTGGTGATGGCGTCTGCTATTGTTTTCCATTTTTCGCTCAACTCTTCACTTAAACGGATGTCCCAGTCTTGATTTTCATTCCACAATTCTCGAATGAATAGCTTAGCTTGGAGAAGTAATGGACAAAGGTATCCCATAGGGTCATAGATGCTAGCATAGCGTTTGGTCACGATTCGTTTCGTGATGTCGTCGTCCTTTGGGATGATTACTGTCCATGTGAGATTATCCGCTTCGGGATGCCAACGAATTCCAAGCATCTTCGTTTCTTCTTGAACTGTGGCTAAGTCTATGTCGGGTATCGACTTCGTGATCTTCTTGTCGTTTGAGATGAATGCTCTGAGATTCATGCCAATGACACGAAAAAGATCCTTAGTTTTGTCGTAGAATTGTTCGGCTTCTTTGACGTTCGAAGTCGTAAAGACAATGTTGTCGACATAAGTGTTCTTCTCTAGTTCTCTCGCCAATTGCTTGTCTCGGATGGTCGAGAGATGATATCTGATAGTTTGTGCCAACAGGAATGGTGCTGCATTGATTCCGAAGGTGACTCTAGTGTATCGAAATACACGTATGTTATTCTGTTCGACTGGTTTCGAGGGATCCTTGATCCACAGGAATCTTGTTACATCTCTGTCCTCCATGTGAAGTCGGACTTGAAGAAATGCCTTCTCAATATCTGCTATGATTGCTATGTCTCCGACCCTGAATCTGATTATGATTCCGGGTAAGTCTGGTAGGAACGTTGGTCCTTGATTAATGCAATCGTTGAGAGATGGCTTGCCCTTGAGATGACTCGATGCGTCGAACACAATTCTCAGCTTAGTGGTTTCCTTCTGAGGAGTCAGTACAGGCTGATGTGCTAAGTAGTGTACTCGAGGTCCTACGGGTTCTGCCGTTGGATTGATTTCCTCGATGATGTCTTTATTCCGTTGGTCTTCAAATATGTCGTTGTACTGCTTGAGCAGTCCTGGTGTTCCTTGCAGGAACTTGATTGTCGATTTAAGGCATTGAATTGCTATCCCATAGTTGTCCGGAAGATTCGGATGATTCTCCTTCCATGGGAATCGTACGTAGTATCCATCATCATTGCGCCGGACTGTTTCCTTGAATCGACGTACAACTTCTTGATTGATTCGCTCGGACTCTTGCTGCTTAGTTTCTTGCCCTTCGCAACCGACTCTTTCCATTTCCAGAGAAGTTAGCCACGCGCGTTGATCGTCTTCCTGGTTCATGGATAAATGTGGTTCATGAATTGGCTGCACATTGACGACCTCTTCTTTAAGTGGTTGTCTCTTGAGTCCTGACACCATGTATCCAATCGTGGTTGGAATGAGTTTTCTTCCCGATGGAAGGTTGTGCTTTTGGTTCAGGGTGCATAAAAAGTGCCAAACATAATCACATCCAATGATTAATTTCGGTTGAAACGGGTCTCTCGATTTGTAGATTTCGTTGAGTTCGAGTTCATGCTGCTTGATGTACTTGATATCTTGATCGGGCATGAAGGACTTGCTGCCTTCACCATGAATTCCCTCAGTTATCAGTACGTAGATGTCATGGCTACTGCCTTTGGTGTCCATGACTTCTATCATTGAAGCACATGCTTCTGTAGGGATGGGACTCGGAGTGTTGAAAGGTTGAATGTAGATTGTTCCAGCTGATACTTCTTGAAGTTGCAGCTCTTCTGCGAGTTGCTTTGAAATGAAGCTACGAGCGGCACCTGTGTCGAGGAGTGCATGGACCTTTGTTGTCTTTCCATTGAGCTTGTTCCTCACTTGAGCGGTACCAATGAGTGTATCAGCTTTAGCTTCAGTAATCCTGAAGTTGCGTAATGGATTACTGTCTTCTTCCAACATGAACATATCCGCGGAGTTTGATTTGTCAGCCTTCAGCGCCTTCTTTTCTTCTGTAGTAGATGACTGGGCTCTCGTCTTTTGCTCTCCGCATATGCTGCTATGATGCTTCTTTTTGCAATGGAAGCATCTTCCCCTTGCCTTACAGTCTGCTACTCTGTGTCCTGTTTTCAAACAGTTGAGACACAGCTTGTTGTCCCTCAGGTACTTTGTCCTTTCTTCGATCTTGACCTTTTGGGTACATTCAAACGATCTGTGGTTATTGTTGTTACAGTAGACGCATGCCATCTTTGGTTTCTCGTACTTCTCGACTGATTCTTGGTCTTCGTTGTTCTTGTGCTTCTTGGACTCCTTGTCCTGATTGAACTTCTGCTTTGATTCACTCTTCATTTGAGAAGTATGAATCTGGCAAGAAATCATTTCTTCTTGTTGAATGATTTCATCCAATGATTGAAGCATGATTTGACAATTCCAAGAACTTGCTGATTGCTGTTTAGCTAGGAGTCTTCTCTGCAAATCTTCCGAGAATTTCAGCCTGATCTGGCTTAGCAATGCCATTGAATCCATGTCAATCTTCTTGGCTTGCAACTGATTAGTGATGACATACAATCTGTTCAACAATTTCCGCATGTCTTTGAGACTGGTGGAATTAGCTTGTGCTTGATTAAGCTTTGTCAGCAAAGTTTCAATAATAACTATATTATTGCCATATCTTTGCTTGAGTAAGTCCATGGCTGGATAGAAGCTACTGCCAATTGGCTGGAAAGCTGCCATGAGCTTTCTTGGCTCGTCTTCTAAGGACGCGAGAAGATAGTGAAACTTCTCTAAGTCCGATATTGCTTTGGATGCGATCTGATTTTGGAACAATTCATAGAAATTGTCCCATTCCCATGAATTACCCTTAAACTTAGGTAAAGGGATCTCGGGCAGTTTTAGGGACGCCTGAGTCGATGAGGGTTGAATGGGTGGACTATGACTACGAATTTGAATATCAGTGTTCGTTGCATTGAATACTGATTGCGTCTTGTCCTGCTGACATCCCAGCTTGCGTTTCGTTTGCAAGCCGAACGATATCCTTTCTAGTTCAAGGAGACGTGCCTGTGCGCCATCAATGGCGTCGCCATACTTGTCTGACATCTCCAAGAATTTTCCCTCATCCTTAGTTCTTTCTTCCTCGAGGAGATCAAGGAAGGTACTTTTGTACTTCTCCATTGCGTCTTCTACTGCATGTATTTCATGGGTAATTGTGATTTTCGCATCTTCAACTTCCAGTTCCTTTTCCAAAATGAATTTGTCTAGCTCATTTTGGTCGGATGGATAATTAGGTGCTGACGTAACTAGATTGTTGTAGTCATCAATGACTTTTACTAGGTTATTAAACGCTCTAGTAAGCCGCGCCTTGTCTGGGGAAGTTGCTACACTGCCTGGTGCCATGACTTAGTTATTAGTAAAATAACCCAAATAATCTCCACAGATAAATAGCAATGTTCGTTGGCTAACAAATAACTGACCGTTCTGACTCGGCGTTCGATGGAGCCGATGTACCATGTACGGAACGGTGTGAGAGGTTCAGTTGTAGAATGCTGGAATGGTTTCTGCTGATGCTGCCACGCGGGTCTTACGGAAGATAGGTTGCGAGTGTAGTCTCTGTGGGATCTCAAACTTGGGTAATTAAACCTGTATTTTACATAAAATGCAATACACAATACACGCGTAACCGGGAGGGGGGAAGAAGATTGAATGAATAAGTTGAATTGAAACCGATCGAATGGCGGAGGTGAAGGAGGCGACAGACCGGCGTGTCGTAAAAGTGTTGACCGGAGGCCCGCGCAGCCCGATCCTCGCCTTCCTCGCCTCGTGATCCCTTTGATGGCTGCGTTGTTGTGGCATACTTGCCCTTTTCGGCTGATGCAATCTCGGTTCTTTATGAGTTTCTTACGGTGATCTCTGGATGGGACTCCTTGACAGTGGAAAAATGACTCTGAGAGAAGTCGCAACGCGACATTTGTCATAGATAAGTTGAACATGCCTGAGGTAATTAATGTCGTGCTGTGCTCTCACTCCGATAACAGCGAGTACGTTATCAATCGTGCAAGTGTTTGTAGATAGGTCCGATTTCCAAACTGGGACAGCAGGTATAGACAAACAGGAATTGCACGCGGATTAGGGGCGGTAGCGGTAGCCAAAGTAAATTGATGCCAGGGTCTCTTGAAACAACAGTGATATAGAAAATTAATGTTGGTTCCTTTCACTGAGGCTTTCGATGTCGCTGTGGCAATCATGACTTTGAAGGCATCTAAGTCTTCCACACCGGCGTAGTTGTCGAAATGTACTCGTGAAACATCTTCGCCTTTTAATAGAGTGTGAAGGTGATTGAAATTAAAATTGAAAGCACCTTTCTTGTTCTCGTGAAGGCCTATCATATGTACTGCATAAATTTTATTTCAATCGGCGTGGGACACTTTGTGAGGGTCCCTTGTGAGCCGGAACCAGCTCGCGGCTCGGCTCGGATTGCGAAATCAACCCGAGTCGGCATCTCTGGATCAGACCTTTTTTTGATTCGAATCCGGATTTTCCTGGTGCCTATCTGGTTCCAAGGGCAGCATTACGGTAATTAGTAGAATGCATCAAAAACAACGAAAAATGAGAAGCAGGTCTTTATTTGCATGATTTACACAACAGCAGAGATTTTCTTCAATGTTAAAAACCAGTGTAAACTCTTATCCTTTGGAGTGATGGGTTATATGAAATCTTCATGGTCCATTCCTCATTCACGGGATGTTTCACATCTTTAAATTTTTTCGGTTTCCACGAATCAGGGGCAACTCCTATCTTGTCGCTTAGCTTACCAATAGCATCGTCGGTTACAGAAATACCAATAGATTGGCACCTCGACCACAAAGTTTGCGCCTTCCAATTGTCATAAAACCGTTCGAAAACAGCGTACGGAATGCGAGTCGATAAAGAAAAAGCCCAGAAGTTGCGGCTTGTCACAAAACACATTACCGATTCGCTGATCGCTGTTGCACTGAGCTGTCCGTCAAGAAAGCACGAGTGCAGATACGAGGACCTCAGCTGACGATTGATGAAGACCAGTTCATGCTCAGACCATACATAATTTCTGTGGGCTAGATGACTCACCTGTGAAAATCTGGTGCCGAGATTTCGCAAAATCGATTCAGGGATGGACACATTAAACATGCACAAGTGTCCGCAAAATGTTAGACTTTGGGAATTCAAAAGCTGATTACATTTTTCGATATCGTCCTTTGGCCACAAGACGACTTTGCGAATGAGATGATTCATGGCCTCTTCCTCACTGATCTCTTCTCTTTCGCTTGGTGTCCAAAGTTGTGAGGCGAGCCATGTTGTCGAGACACTGGGGGGACTGTGCCTTACCCGAACAATTTTCGCATCCGTCAGTTCATAGGTTTCGCTGAACTTCCTCATAGCCAGCCCCCAGTGTCCTTCAACTAGAGCCAACTGCCCTTGATTGTGCTCGATCTCTTTTTTTTTCATTGACATCTCGAGTACGTCATGTATGATGTCCAAGGACAGATAGGCAAAATCGTTGTCAATTGACTTCATGTGATCAATGTAGCCCGGCATAGACCGCAGATTTTCAAAATTCTCTTGGAAAAGCTCGGCTACCTTTTCGTGGAAGACTTGTTGTCCCATAGTTCGGTCCGTAATCAATCGACCGAGATCATTCACAAAGTTGAAGTACTTGGCGGGTCGTTCCATGGCGATCTTTCCGTGCCTGCTTCACGCAGGCTGACTGGGTACTTCTGAAGTGCACGATTATTATGTGAAATGTAACTGAACGTAATCTGGCCAAAGCGGTTCCGAACCAGTAAATGGTGCACACGGAAGAGAACCTTGCACAAGTTCGGACGGGATTTTACGCTTCAGAACGCTGCCTTACGAACATGTGACATGGGAAATAAAGAAACCAGTAGCAATGCAAAGAAGCGCAAAAAATCGGAGCAATAGATAATTAGCTTTGTGTCAGAAGAACGAAAAGTAATAGAAAAGCATTTTCAGCGGTACTTACAACACTTTGCGATCACGGCTGTGCACTAGACTTCGAGACTCAGAATCGAATTTGAAAAAGCACGACCTTAAAAGCAAAATCATAGTGACGAAAAGTGAACTGTCGCGAAATGCCTTCTGGAGAGATTATTGAACCGTATAAAGCAATTTTGTCTCAAGCTTTATTCAGCATCACCTCGTATAGACACGAAATTCTTTTTGAAAAAAGTCTCGTGCACAGCTCTGTTCGCGATGCGTGGTTAGTTGGTGTGATTTCACACATTAATTTTCTGACCTTGTCCCGGCTACAGTACCTCTTAAATCAGCGCAGGATGATGAGCAGGGTGATGAGCTTCAGGATCGAAAGCATTAGATATTTGTGCAGAGGGTCTCTGGAACGACTACAGCACAAAGCACCTATGCCTTTTACCCAAGGCAGATTGGAAACAAGCTCGTCCACTGAGATGGCACAATTCATTCAGTGCATTCATCAAAAAGCCGACTCTGGTGACGTTCGGACTGACAGCTATGGAAATCCGGGACAACCACACTACCACCAAAACAGTTGTTCGGCCTCACTTTATGATGCTCATTCCAGACTTCTGTCTGGATGCCGTTTTTGAGCCATCCATTTCATTGTTTTAATGATCGTTTCTATTATTTGGAGCTCTGTCGCGGCAACCGAAGTTCTTTTTCTAGAGGTTAGCCGAGCAGTTTTAATGCGAGTTTAAAGGGACACGGTCATGGCGAAAAAACGTTTTTAAAAAAATCTGAAAATTTTGGCGATGTGCTGGTCCCAGCATGATATGCTTGAAGAGTCAGCGGCGGCGTACTGTAGCTCCCTCTTTCTTCCTGGTGTAAGGTTCGAGAGCAGCGAATTTTGTTTCCGCGATGCGCGGTTTTGCACCGCGATGGCGGTTTTGCACCATAATGAGATTCGCATGGAGTACTTGCTGCATGGACGCCCGGAAAAGACACGATTGGTGTATAGCAAATCGCTACGTCGGAAAGTGCAGAAGCAGTTCTATTTTAGATCTCCAAACGAGTGGCGCAAATCGGTCTTGTTGTGCGCCACTGAAGCTGTTCCATCTGTGGACCAAATGCAGCCGGGAGATTTACAACCAGAAGCGCAACCTATTTTAGCCATGATTCTCGATGACACTTTGGATGTCGTTCCCAGTGTGATCACAAAATGTTGATTGCAATGAAGAAATCGACATTGTGGATCAGCAAGAAGAAAGTGACTACGTTGAAGAGTAACGTTCATGTGCTGTCGATATCCGATTTCTACGGAGGACAACGGCCATGACACGAGAAGACCATATCGTCACGCCTGATCGCGCCATCTTCAGGCAATGGAACAGATCGTAAGTAACCGAACTTCTTGCACCACTGTATTACACTGTATTGTATTTGTGCTTTTCAGATCGCGATTGCCGATGGCAGGGGTAAAAGTCAGGGATCGGATGATCTTCGAATACCAAGTGGACGACTCGTCTTCCCCGCTCATCTTGAATTTTCGTATATTTGACAGAAAATGTGACAGGTAGCCCTATTGTATGCCTATGATTTTGTAATGGTTGCTTCAATCCGGCTTTCACGCTCATCGGCATTAATAGGAAAACTACGAAGAGAGTCAGTGGCTTCGCCACAAACACAACATCTATGTCTGCTCATCGCAACACCGTTTATTGCGGAAACAAAATTCGCTTCTCTCGAACCTTACACCAGGAAGAAAGAGGGAGCTACAGTACGCCGCCGCTGACTCTTCAAGCATATCGTGCTGGGACCAGCACATCGCCTCGAAACCCGTAGTAGCGACTGCTAGCCTGGTTCCTAGTACGAGATGATCGCTTTTTTTCGAAATTTTCAGATTTTTTTAAAAACTTTTTTTCGCCATGACCGTGTCCCTTTAAGCAAAGGTGCGCTCTGGAAAGTGCCAATTATTTGCGAGCGGCGGGATTTGATGTCATTTGATGATCAAAAAACCAGACAAACTGCTGCCTGAGGTTAAGCATTCGATCTGTTGTCGTTCATGGCCCATTAACGACTGATGAAATTGGTCGAAGTTTCGAGATTCCAATAACATCACTGTTGTAGTTTTGGACAGAATCGAAAATCAGTCAGAGATCGTATAAGGTGGGTACTCTGCATTTTGGGGTGAGTTCGGAACCGATTTTTGCGTCTTGCGTTTCAAAGGAAGGTCGAAGGATAAAGGATCAAAAATCTAGAAGTCTACAGTCAGCATCGACATAGCGTCGACCATGAGTAACGCTCAGTTATAGTTGCTCAATTCACATTTATGGAGAAACAGAAAGAAACTGAAGCCAAAAAAATGAATTATGTCAATGCCGGTGACTGGTTAACCGTCTACAAACACAGATGACGTTTGCAGACTTGCAGACCGTATCTGATTGTATCAATGCTTTGGCGCGATGCGTGCACTATGGTCGTTTCCTTTTTCCCGCTCTGGTTTCAGGGTATCCAGAAAAAAGTAGTCCTTCTAGCCGCAAGCATGTGCTCCAGAACGCCGTTCTACAAGATGATGCTCCCGCGGGGTCGTAGAAACTGTTGGAACGGCGTTCTGAAAGAGAGGTAGCTGCAGGGACTACCTTTCTTCGGAATGCACTGAGAAACTACTGCGGAGCATCTGGCAGTTCTCTCGGCTCGCCAACGAAGGGCAAGCGAGAGTAGCGCTGCCATCCACGAAATCGACGCCAAAAAAAGGGAGGCATGAACATTTACATTTACCATTGTCCCGGAACGATGGTACGCTGCTACGCTGCGCTGCGATTCAAGGCCGATCGAACGTCGCAATTCCTTGAAGGTTGCATCAAGAATTTACTATTTCAGTTTGACGCTAGCGAGACATTGCGTCTCAGACCGATAGGGCGCACTCCATGAACTTCAAAGAATATAGCCAAAAAGTTTCACATCAAGCACTTTCCATATCAGTCCGCTCAACTTTTGTGGCCTCTCAACTGCTTACACATTCTGATTTTGATCCATTTCCAGAACTTGCCAAATCGTCTTTTGATCGGCCTTGTTACACAAGTGGTTTAAGACGCTTTACACCGAAAGAAACTCTCTGAACCCTTCCTCGCGTCCGGGTGCGTTCACCGCGTCGGGCGAACAGGGCACAGAAAAAAGCACAACACTACACCCAGTCGATTGTTGCGACTTGTTTGGTCAATCGATTTTTTTCACGCTATATAATCACAACACGCCGCACAGACGCCACTAAGAAACGGTTTTGCGTCTGCCACCATGAGTCGCCCCGTCGGCACTGTCTTCACGACACTCTTCCTCGCTGACAACTTCCCGGCCCTCAAAGGAAATGGCAATGTTGTGGAGTTGTACTATGGCTGCGGCTCGCCATATTCGTGGATCGCCTTTGAGGTAGTCCAGGGATAGATTGCAAGAGATAGACGAGGTTTCAGATTCTGACCCATTGCGAAGAGGTTCTTCCCTTCCAACTTCGACTAAAACCCATCTGTCTTGGAGCCATCTTGCGCGATCCAAGCCAAACATCCCTGGAAGCGGCTAGAGATCCTCATCTCCTGGCACACATCGAACGCCTCGGAACGTTTTGCAACACCACTTTGAAGCAGATTGAGGTGCCGGTTGAATCGCTTGAAGTAGAAGTATGTGATGTTGATTTAGGAGTCAATCAAGGGATCGACGAAGGTGGACACTCTGAAAGCCATGCGCTTCCTCACCTCCATCGAAGTCAATTATCCGGGTTTCCTCGTTCCTGCGACTCGCGAAATCTTCTCAAGGGTGTGGTCAACGAAGAAACCCTGCAAGCAATAAGAAGAGAAGTAACAATGAAGGAGACGCCCGCGATACATCAGTACGTAATATCATGCGCGATTTGAAACTCCATAGAAAGATGAGTACGCGTACTCCCCAGGGAAGTCGTGGCAGGATCCATATGGCAATAACCCAAACTTTCGGACTTCGTTTAGGTTCTCTAGTACCTCTATACGCACCCCATATTTTGGGGCTTTTTTGTTCTCGTGAATACCTATCATATGTACTGTACAAATTTTATTTCAATCGGCGTGGGACACTTTGTGAGGGTCCCTTGTGAGCCGGAACCAGCTCGCGGCTCGGCTCGGATTGCGAAATCAACCCGAGTCGGCATCTCTGGATCAGACCCTTTTTTGATTCGAATTCGGATTTTCCAAACTAGGAGGACGCTGATGTGACCGATGCGACTGATACATCAGTTCAGCTACATCATTGCCAGTTCTTAAATATTAAATAACAGAAGGAAATCTAGTTATCATTGTTTTTCATAGTAATTATTACAAGGCACGTTTAGCGCTACCTCGATACAGCCTATCTGGTTCCAAGGGCAGCATTACGGTAATTAGTAGAATGCATCAAAAACAACGAAAAATGAGAAGCAGGTCTTTATTTGCATGATTTACACAACAGCAGAGATTTTCTTCAATGTTAAAAACCAGTGTAAACACTTATGCTTCGAAGTGATGGGTCATATGAAATCTTCATGGTCCATTCCTCATTCACGGGATGTTTCACATCTTTACATTCTTTCGGTTTCCACGAATCAGGGGCAACTCCTATCTTGTCGCTTAGCTTACCAATAGCATCGTCGGTTACCAAAATAGCAATAGATTGGCACCTCGACCACAAAGTTTGCGCCTTCCAATTGTCATAAAACCGTTCGAAAACAGCGTACGGAATGGGAGACGATATAGAAAAAGCACAGAAGTTGCGGCTTGTCACAAAACACATTACCGATTCGCTGATCGCTGTTGCACTGAACTGTCCGTCAAGAAAGCACGATTGCAGATACGAGGACCTCAGCTGACGATTGATGAAGACCAGTTCATGCTCAGACCATACATAATTTCTGTGGGCTAGATGAATCACGTGTGAAAATCTGGTGCCGAGATTTCGCAAAATCGAATCAGGGATGGACACATAATGCATGCACAAGTGTCCGCAAAATGTTAGACTTTGGGAATTCAAAAGCTGATTACATTTTTCGATATCGTCCTTTGGCCACAAGACGACTTTGCGAATGAGATGATTCTTGGCCTCTTCCTCACTGATCTCTTCTCTTTTGCTTGGTGTCCAAAGTTGTGAGGCCAGCCATGTTGTCGAGACACTGGGGAGACTGTGCCTTACCCGAACAATTTTCGCATCCGTCAGTTCATAGATTTCGCTGAACTTCCTCATAGCCAGCCCCCAGTGTCCTTCAACTAGAGCCAACTGCCCTTGGTTCTGCTCAATCGCGCTTTTTTTCAATGACATCTCGAGTACGTCATGTATGATGTCCAAGGACAGATAGGCGAAATCGTTGTCAATTGACTTCATGTGATCAATGTAGCCCGGCATAGACCGCAGATTTTCAAAATTCTCTTGGAAAAGCTCGGCTACCTTTTCGTGGAAGACTTTGTGATCCATCATTCGGTCCGTAATCAATCGACCAAGATCATTCACAAAGTTGAAGTACTTGGCGGGTCGTTCCATGGCGATCTTTCCGTGCCTGCTTCACGCAGGCTGACTGGGTACTTCTGAAGTGCACGATTATTATGTGAGATGTAACTGAACGTAATCTGGCCAAAGCGGTTCCGAACCAGTAAATGGTGCACACGGAAGAGAACCTTGCACAAGTTCGGACGGGATTTTACGCTTCAGAACGCTGCCTTACGAACATGTGACATGGGAAATAAAGAAACCAGTAGCAATGCAAAGAAGCGCAAAAAATCGGAGCAATAGATAATTAGCTTTGTGTCAGAAGAACGAAAAGTAATAGAAAAGCATTTTCAGCGGTACTTACAACACTTTGCGATCACGGCTGTGCACTAGACTTCGAGACTCAGAATCGAATTTGAAAAAGCACGACCTTAAAAGCAAAATCATAGTGACGAAAAGTGAACTGTCGCGAAATGCCTTCTGGAGAGATTATTGAACCGTATAAAGCAATTTTGTCTCAAGCTTTATTCAGCATCACCTCGTATAGACACGAAATTCTTTTTGAAAAAAGTCTCGTGCACAGCTCTGTTCGCGATGCGTGGTTAGTTGGTGTGATTTCACACATTAATTTTCTGACCTTGTCCCGGCTACAGTACCTCTTAAATCAGCGCAGGATGATGAGCAGGGTGATGAGCTTCAGGATCGAAAGCATTAGATATTTGTGCAGAGGGTCTCTGGAACGACTACAGCACAAAGCACCTATGCCTTTTACCCAAGGCAGATTGGAAACAAGCTCGTCCACTGAGATGCCACAATTCATTCAGTGCATTCATCAAAAAGCCGACTCTGGTGACGTTCGGACTGACAGCTATGGAAATCCGGGACAACCACACTACCACCAAAACAGTTGTTCGGCCTCACTTTATGATGCTCATTCCAGACTTCTGTCTGGATGCCGTTTTTGAGCCATCCATTTCATTGTTTTAATGATCGTTTCTATTATTTGGAGCTCTGTCGCGGCAACCGAAGTTCTTTTTCTAGAGGTTAGCCGAGCAGTTTTAATGCGAGTTTAAAGGGACACGGTCATGGCGAAAAAACGTTTTTAAAAAAATCTGAAAATTTTGGCGATGTGCTGGTCCCAGCATGATATGCTTGAAGAGTCAGCGGCGGCGTACTGTAGCTCCCTCTTTCTTCCTGGTGTAAGGTTCGAGAGCAGCGAATTTTGTTTCCGCGATGCGCGGTTTTGCACCGCGATGGCGGTTTTGCACCATAATGAGATTCGCATGGAGTACTTGCTGCATGGACGCCCGGAAAAGACACGATTGGTGTATAGCAAATCGCTACGTCGGAAAGTGCAGAAGCAGTTCTATTTTAGATCTCCAAACGAGTGGCGCAAATCGGTCTTGTTGTGCGCCACTGAAGCTGTTCCATCTGTGGACCAAATGCAGCCGGGAGATTTACAACCAGAAGCGCAACCTATTTTAGCCATGATTCTCGATGACACTTTGGATGTCGTTCCCAGTGTGATCACAAAATGTTGATTGCAATGAAGAAATCGACATTGTGGATCAGCAAGAAGAAAGTGACTACGTTGAAGAGTAACGTTCATGTGCTGTCGATATCCGATTTCTACGGAGGACAACGGCCATGACACGAGAAGACCATATCGTCACGCCTGATCGCGCCATCTTCAGGCAATGGAACAGATCGTAAGTAACCGAACTTCTTGCACCACTGTATTACACTGTATTGTATTTGTGCTTTTCAGATCGCGATTGCCGATGGCAGGGGTAAAAGTCAGGGATCGGATGATCTTCGAATACCAAGTGGACGACTCGTCTTCCCCGCTCATCTTGAATTTTCGTATATTTGACAGAAAATGTGACAGGTAGCCCTATTGTATGCCTATGATTTTGTAATGGTTGCTTCAATCCGGCTTTCACGCTCATCGGCATTAGTAGGAAAACTACGAAGAGAGTCAGTGGCTTCGCCACAAACACAACATCTATGTCTGCTCATCGCAACACCGTTTATTGCGGAAACAAAATTCGCTTCTCTCGAACCTTACACCAGGAAGAAAGAGGGAGCTACAGTACGCCGCCGCTGACTCTTCAAGCATATCGTGCTGGGACCAGCACATCGCCTCGAAACCCGTAGTAGCGACTGCTAGCCTGGTTCCTAGTACGAGATGATCGCTTTTTTTCGAAATTTTCAGATTTTTTTAAAAACTTTTTTTCGCCATGACCGTGTCCCTTTAAGCAAAGGTGCGCTCTGGAAAGTGCCAATTATTTGCGAGCGGCGGGATTTGATGTCATTTGATGATCAAAAAACCAGACAAACTGCTGCCTGAGGTTAAGCATTCGATCTGTTGTCGTTCATGGCCCATTAACGACTGATGAAATTGGTCGAAGTTTCGAGATTCCAATAACATCACTGTTGTAGTTTTGGACAGAATCGAAAATCAGTCAGAGATCGTATAAGGTGGGTACTCTGCATTTTGGGGTGAGTTCGGAACCGATTTTTGCGTCTTGCGTTTCAAAGGAAGGTCGAAGGATAAAGGATCAAAAATCTAGAAGTCTACAGTCAGCATCGACATAGCGTCGACCATGAGTAACGCTCAGTTATAGTTGCTCAATTCACATTTATGGAGAAACAGAAAGAAACTGAAGCCAAAAAAATGAATTATGTCAATGCCGGTGACTGGTTAACCGTCTACAAACACAGATGACGTTTGCAGACTTGCAGACCGTATCTGATTGTATCAATGCTTTGGCGCGATGCGTGCACTATGGTCGTTTCCTTTTTCCCGCTCTGGTTTCAGGGTATCCAGAAAAAAGTAGTCCTTCTAGCCGCAAGCATGTGCTCCAGAACGCCGTTCTACAAGATGATGCTCCCGCGGGGTCGTAGAAACTGTTGGAACGGCGTTCTGAAAGAGAGGTAGCTGCAGGGACTACCTTTCTTCGGAATGCACTGACAAACTACTGCGGAGCATCTGGCAGTTCTCTCGGCTCGCCAACGAAGGGCAAGCGAGAGTAGCGCTGCCATCCACGAAATCGACGCCAAAAAAAGGGAGGCATGAACATTTACATTTACCATTGTCCCGGAACGATGGTACGCTGCTACGCTGCGCTGCGATTCAAGGCCGATCGAACGTCGCAATTCCTTGAAGGTTGCATCAAGAATTTACTATTTCAGTTTGACGCTAGCGAGACATTGCGTCTCAGACCGATAGGGCGCACTCCATGAACTTCAAAGAATATAGCCAAAAAGTTTCACATCAAGCACTTTCCATATCAGTCCGCTCAACTTTTGTGGCCTCTCAACTGCTTACACATTCTGATTTTGATCCATTTCCAGAACTTGCCAAATCGTCTTTTGATCGGCCTTGTTACACAAGTGGTTTAAGACGCTTTACACCGAAAGAAACTCTCTGAACCCTTCCTCGCGTCCGGGTGCGTTCACCGCGTCGGGCGAACAGGGCACAGAAAAAAGCACAACACTACACCCAGTCGATTGTTGCGACTTGTTTGGTCAATCGATTTTTTTCACGCTATATAATCACAACACGCCGCACAGACGCCACTAAGAAACGGTTTTGCGTCTGCCACCATGAGTCGCCCCGTCGGCACTGTCTTCACGACACTCTTCCTCGCTGACAACTTCCCGGCCCTCAAAGGAAATGGCAATGTTGTGGAGTTGTACTATGACTGCGGCTCGCCATATTCGTGGATCGCCTTTGAGGTAGTCCAGGGATAGATTGCAAGAGATAGACGAGGTTTCAGATTCTGACCCATTGCGAAGAGGTCCTTCCCTTCCAACTTCGACTAAAACCCATCTGTCTTGGAGCCATCTTGCGCGATCCAAGCCAAACATCCCTGGAAGCGGCTAGAGATCCTCATCTCCTGGCACACATCGAACGCCTCGGAAAGTTTTGCAACACTACTTTGAAGCAGATTGAGGTGCCTGACACATCTGACACTGCTTCAGGAGTCAATCAGGGGATCAACGAAGGTGGACACTCTGAAAGCCATGCGCTTCCTCACCTCCATCGAAGTCAATTATCCGGGTTTCCTCGTTCCTGCGACTCGCGAAATCATCTCAAGGGTGTGGTCAACCAAGGAGCCTATCGACGAAGAGAAACACTTCTGGGATGTAGCCGAGAAGATCAAGCTACCTGAGCCCGAGAGGATCATCAAGGAAATCGAAAGCGCGAGAGCTAAAGTGACCCTTAGACGCCGGACAAGGGATGCTCTTAAGATGGGCACTTTCGGAGCTCCCTGGATTGTGGTGAAGCGTCCGAACAAGGAGGATGTTCGCCTTTTTGGAGGTGACCGAATCCATGTAATCGTTGACCTTCTTGGATGGTCGTTCCCTCGATCGGAGCTGAAGTCGAAGATCTAATGAGTAGTTGCTGACGCTCTTCTATGTGAAACCATTTGTAAACATGCACTATTTCGCCTAAAGTTGAAAATATAAGTAGCTGAACATATCCGTACCACAGCTGAAGTGCAGGTATTCGTTGTTGCTTTACTGGAAAAATGTTTCTAACGTTTTCCTCGTCACCCATGGAAATTGTGGATTTTCAAAAGTGTCGCAAAAACCACCTCCTTTCTGGACCAATTCCCAACTTCGCGGCTGATTTTTTCAACATGATTATCGATTCATGTCGAGTGTGTCCCGATTCATGTATAAGATGAGCGAGCGATCGTTCTCAACTGTCGTTGGTGGCGCAATGATCGTCCCGGCTCCCAGAAGGCCTGGAGCACCAGGGAACCGTAGTTGCACCGTCTCGCCAAGAAGCCATCGCAACCATCCGACTCCTCCCGCACCGCCAAGCCGAAGATTCGCTGCCGAGGTCTGTGCCACCAGCGACGCCGGGGCGACCACGGTGCCTCCACCGAATTCTGCTCTCGGCAGCGTCGTCAAGATGAGGATACATTGAACTGTGAAGTCTGCGACGGTAGTCCTACCGTTGCTGTGATTTCACACAGTAATTTTCTGACCTTGTCCCGGCTACAGTACCTCTTAAATCAGCGCAGGATGATGAGCAGGGTGATGAGCTTCAGGATCGAAAGCATTAGATATTTGTGCAGAGGGTCTCTGGAACGACTACAGCACAAAGCACCTAAGGCCTTTTACACAAGGCAGATTGGAAACAAGCTCGTCCACTGAGATGGCACAATTCATGCAGTGCATTCATCAAAAAGCCGACTCTGGTGACGTTCGGACTGACAGCTATGGAAATCTGGGACAACCACACTACCACCAAAACAGTTGTTCGGCCTCACTTTATGATGCTCATTCCAGACTTCTGTCTGGATGCCGTTTTTGAGCCATCCATTTCATTGTTTTAATGATCGTTTCTATTATTTGGAGCTCTGTCGCGGCAACCGAAGTTCTTTTTCTAGAGGTTAGCCGAGCACTTTTAATCCGAGTTTAAGCAAAAAGTGCGCTTCCACAATTCATTCGGTACGAACTTAGTAAAAATCGAGTGATTATTTAGGCAGATAATAAAGGGTACCGATCGTTCCGCGAGTAGGGGAGATGGGTCATATGAAATCTTACGGTTTCTTACGGTGATCTCTGGATGGGACTCCTTGACAGTGGAAAAATGACTCTGAGAGAAGTCGCAACGCGACATTTGTCATAGATAAGTTGAACATGCCTGAGGTAATTAATGTCGTGCTGTGCTCTCACTCCGATAACAGCGAGTACGTTATCAATCGTGCAAGTGTTTGTAGATAGGTCCGATTTCCAAACTGGGACAGCAGGTATAGACAAACAGGAATTGCACGCGGATTAGGGGCGGTAGCGGTAGCCAAAGTAAATTGATGCCAGGGTCTCTTGAAACAACAGTGATATAGAAAATTAATGTTGGTTCCTTTCACTGAGGCTTTCGATGTCGCTGTGGCAATCATGACTTTGAAGGCATCTAAGTCTTCCACACCGGCGTAGTTGTCGAAATGTACTCGTGAAACATCTTCGCCTTTTAATAGAGTGTGAAGGTGATTGAAATTAAAATTGAAAGCACCTTTCTTGTTCTCGTGAAGGCCTATCATATGTACTGCATAAATTTTATTTCAATCGGCGTGGGACACTTTGTGAGGGTCCCTTGTGAGCCGGAACCAGCTCGCGGCTCGGCTCGGATTGCGAAATCAACCCGAGTCGGCATCTCTGGATCAGACCTTTTTTTGATTCGAATCCGGATTTTCCTGGTGCCTATCTGGTTCCAAGGGCAGCATTACGGTAATTAGTAGAATGCATCAAAAACAACGAAAAATGAGAAGCAGGTCTTTATTTGCATGATTTACACAACAGCAGAGATTTTCTTCAATGTTAAAAACCAGTGTAAACTCTTATCCTTTGGAGTGATGGGTTATATGAAATCTTCATGGTCCATTCCTCATTCACGGGATGTTTCACATCTTTAAATTTTTTCGGTTTCCACGAATCAGGGGCAACTCCTATCTTGTCGCTTAGCTTACCAATAGCATCGTCGGTTACAGAAATACCAATAGATTGGCACCTCGACCACAAAGTTTGCGCCTTCCAATTGTCATAAAACCGTTCGAAAACAGCGTACGGAATGCGAGTCGATAAAGAAAAAGCCCAGAAGTTGCGGCTTGTCACAAAACACATTACCGATTCGCTGATCGCTGTTGCACTGAGCTGTCCGTCAAGAAAGCACGAGTGCAGATACGAGGACCTCAGCTGACGATTGATGAAGACCAGTTCATGCTCAGACCATACATAATTTCTGTGGGCTAGATGACTCACCTGTGAAAATCTGGTGCCGAGATTTCGCAAAATCGATTCAGGGATGGACACATTAAACATGCACAAGTGTCCGCAAAATGTTAGACTTTGGGAATTCAAAAGCTGATTACATTTTTCGATATCGTCCTTTGGCCACAAGACGACTTTGCGAATGAGATGATTCATGGCCTCTTCCTCACTGATCTCTTCTCTTTCGCTTGGTGTCCAAAGTTGTGAGGCGAGCCATGTTGTCGAGACACTGGGGGGACTGTGCCTTACCCGAACAATTTTCGCATCCGTCAGTTCATAGGTTTCGCTGAACTTCCTCATAGCCAGCCCCCAGTGTCCTTCAACTAGAGCCAACTGCCCTTGATTGTGCTCGATCTCTTTTTTTTTCATTGACATCTCGAGTACGTCATGTATGATGTCCAAGGACAGATAGGCAAAATCGTTGTCAATTGACTTCATGTGATCAATGTAGCCCGGCATACACCGCAGATTTTCAAAATTCTCTTGGAAAAGCTCGGCTACCTTTTCGTGGAAGACTTGTTGTCCCATAGTTCGGTCCGTAATCAATCGACCGAGATCATTCACAAAGTTGAAGTACTTGGCGGGTCGTTCCATGGCGATCTTTCCGTGCCTGCGTCACGCAGGCTGACTGGGTACTTCTGAAGTGCACGATTATTATGTGAAATGTAACTGAACGTAATCTGGCCAAAGCGGTTCCGAACCAGTAAATGGTGCACACGGAAGAGAACCTTGCACAAGTTCGGATGGGATTCTACGCTTCAGAACGCTGCCTTACGAACATGTGACATGGGAAATAAAGAAACCAGTAGCAATGCAAAGAAGCGCAAAAAATCGGAGCAATAGATAATTAGCTTTGTGTCAGAAGAACGAAAAGTAATAGAAAAGCATTTTCAGCGGTACTTACAACACTTTGCGATCACGGCTGTGCACTAGACTTCGAGACTCAGAATCGAATTTGAAAAAGCACGACCTTAAAAGCAAAATCATAGTGACGAAAAGTGAACTGTCGCGAAATGCCTTCTGGAGAGATTACTGAAACCGTATAAAGCAATTTTGTCTCAAGCTTTATTCAGCATCACCTCGTATAGACACGAAATTCTTTTTGAAAAAAGTCTCGTGCACAGCTCTGTTCGCGATGCGTGGTTAGTTGGTGTGATTTCACACATTAATTTTCTGACCTTGTCCCGGCTACAGTACCTCTTAAATCAGCTTCAGGATCGAAAGCATTAGATATTTGTGCAGAGGGTCTCTGGAACGACTACAGCACAAAGCACCTATGCCTTTTACCCAAGGCAGATTGGAAACAAGCTCGTCCACTGAGATGCCACAATTCATTCAGTGCATTCATCAAAAAGCCGACTCTGGTGACGTTCGGACTGGCAGCTATGGAAATCCGGGACAACCACACTACCACCAAAACAGTTGTTCGACTTCGACCGGCCTCACTTTATGATGCTCATTCCAGACTTCTGTCTGGATGCCGTTTTTGAGCCATCCATTTCATTGTTTTAATGATCGTTTTTATTATTTGGAGCTCTGTTGCGGCAACCGAAGTTCTTTTTCTAGAGGTTAGCCGAGCAGTTTTAATCCGAGTTTAAGCAAAAAGTGCGCTCTGGAAAGTGCCAATTATTTGCGAGCGGCGGGATTTGATGTCATTTGATGATCAAAAAACCAGACAAACTGCTGCCTGAGGTTAAGCATTCGATCTGTTGTCGTTCATGGCCCATTAACGACTGATGAAATTGGTCGAAGTTTCGAGATTCCAATAACATCACTGTTGTAGTTTTGGACAGAATCGAAAATCAGTCAGAGATCGTATAAGGTGGGTACTCTGCATTTTGGGGTGAGTTCGGAACCGATTTTTGCGTCTTGCGTTTCAAAGGAAGGTCGAAGGATAAAGGATCAAAAATCTAGAAGTCTACAGTCAGCATCGACATAGCGTCGACCATGAGTAACGCTCAGTTATAGTTGCTCAATTCAAATTGATGGAGAAACAGAAAGAAACTGAAGCCAAAAAAATGAATTATGTCAATGCCGGTGACTGGTTAACCGTCTACAAACACAGATGACGTTTGCAGACTTGCAGACCGTATCTGATTGTATCAATGCTTTGGCGCGATGCGTGCACTATGGTCGTTTCCTTTTTCCCGCTCTGGTTTCAGGGTATCCAGAAAAAAGTAGTCCTTCTAGCCGCAAGCATGTGCTCCAGAACGCCGTTCTACAAGATGATGCTCCCGCGGGGTCGTAGAAACTGTTGGAACGGCGTTCTGAAAGAGAGGTAGCTGCAGGGACTACCTTTCTTCGGAATGCACTGAGAAACTACTGCGGAGCATCTGGCAGTTCTCTCGGCTCGCCAACGAAGGGCAAGCGAGAGTAGCGCTGCCATCCACGAAATCGACGCCAAAAAAAGGGAGGCATGAACATTTACATTTATCATTGTCCCGGAACGATGGTACGCTGCTACGCTGCGCTGCGATTCAAGGCCGATCGAACGTCGCAATTCCTTGAAGGTTGCATCAAGAATTTACTGTTTCAGTGTTGTCGTGGACACGAGTCTTGCTGATAAATAAAACCTTCGTTCCTCGTATAATTGAAGTCGAATTTGTCGTTAGACTTACTGTTGCAAATAATGCAAATGTTTTCCCCGAGATTTCCGTTTCGCGCGTTTGCGAATTGTTCAGTTTAGCTTGAATCTTTCAGTTCGTGATGGCCTCTCTCGACGAGTCGATCTTTGCTAAGGTCATTCGAGAGGAGACCAACTCTACGTTTGTTTACCAAGATGATCATGTAAGATTGCTTTGCTGTATGGATTTATGACTTATTTATTTGATTTCAGATCGTCGCATTCTATGATAATGATGATCTGCATCAAGTCGCCCGTCACTTCTTCGTTGTCCCCAAGCACCGCATTGATATGCTCGAAAACGCCACAGCTGATGTATGCTCACCGATCATTTGACAATTTGCTGATCTCATTTCATTGAAGGGTGGAACGTTCATTGGAAAATTGATGTGCGTAGCCGTCGAAGTAGCGAACCAGCTCGAATACAATAACGGATATTGCGTCGTCATCAACAATGGTCCTGATTGTTGCCCCGGCGAGAGCTGGCTCCACCTGCACGTCTCGGTAGATCAGATTAATTTGGTTTTATTAGTACCAAGGTCATGTTTTAGGAGATTAGCGAATCTATGGACCTTGGAGGGCTAACGCCCAGCCCAATGTTAGTTGACCCATCCCCGACTGGGCGAACGCCCAGCCCAATGGTAACTGACTTGCCCAATGGTAATTGAATTGTTCAAACGCCAGCTCAAGTGGCCCCCTGGCTAATTCCCCAGTTAATTGTAGCATGTATACTTCGAATTATGTCCATTGTAGCTTGTTAATTTAAATAAAAATTTAAAGCAGTTGCTTCTCTGGTTTTCACTGCTTTATTCGTCTTGGCATCAAGATTTGCTCGTGATAACTACGTCAACAAAATATACCGCGTTTATCGCTTTACTGGCACATGATCGATTGCCACAGATGATGTCGATTGTGTTTTGCAAGATTCGGAGCACGAGCCGACTGATTCCGGTCGCATTCGGCTTCGCGCGGCGCCGTTTTTATTGCACTTCACGTTTTCCACCTTCTTCAGCGAAGAGTATGGCGTCAGAAGAAGAAAAAGCGAAGGCCGCAGCCGGCCAGGATCAGGCGGGCGACACAATCTTCGGAAAAATCATCCGCAAGGAGATACCCGCCAAGATTATTTTGGAGGATGAACATGTAAGATTGCTTTGCTGTATGGATTTATGAGTTGTTAATTTGGTTTCAGATTGTTGCATTCCACGATGTTTCACCCCAAGCCCCAACCCACTTCCCCATTGATATGCTCGAAAACGCCACAGCTGACGTATGCTCACCGAGCATTTGACATGCTTCTGATTTTGTTCCATTTCAGGATGAAGCACTTCTCGGAAAGTTGCTGCTCGGCGCTGCGAAGGTGGCAAAGCAGCTCGGACTCGGCAAGGGATATCGCGTCGCCATCAACAATGGCTCTGACGGTTGCCAGAGCGTTTACCATCTGCATCTTCATGTTCTCGGCGGACGCCAGCTCAAGTGGCCCCCTGGCTAATTCCCCAGTTAATTGTAGCATGTATACTTCGAATTATGTCCATTGTAGCTTGTTAATTTAAATGTTTTTTTTCTCTCGATTACGTCAATTTCGGCGTGATTGGCGGATGCGGTCTTCAGGCCGGTGGATGTATCGATTTATTTGTCGCTCGTGTGTTTCAGATTTATCGTACCTGGAAGTGCTGTAACGACGAATTTCAAGCATGTTAAAATGCGCGCTTTCGATTAGGGCACAAAACTTTGAAAACCTCCCTGTCAACTTGAAAGCGACGGTAGTTTTCTTTTGGCGTGGTGTAAAAAGTGTCAATCGAAAATGAGTTTCAGCATTTTGAGAGCGGTTTGCAAACCCTTACCCAAAGATCGAGTGTGAGGTTTTCCCAGCGATTACCATACAGTGATGGTGCTCTTTTATCATGCGACGCGTGGAGTAAACCGTGAATTCGCGCGTTATATCTCTCTTCACAACTTATATGTGCATTGTTTTTCAGGTAGCGCATGAGCCAACACAACACCGGAAACCCAGAGGTTCAAGCGTGTCTACAGCAGCTCGAGCAAGTCTGCACATCTGTCCTTGCTCTTCTCCAAGCTTTTGACAAGGGAAGCAACTCAGAAGTGGCGCAGCGCCTGAAAGGAGTCGACATCGCTTTCTGTGAGATACGGCAGCGCACTTCGGCGATCGACGATCTCGATAACAGCGAGTACGACCAAGTGCAGCAGAGGGCGGATCTTGAGCGGCAGATTACTCTGAAAGACGAACTCATCGGGCGTATCCGCAACGACTGGGTATCGGAAGCGAAGAAGGACTACGAACGCACCAAGACCAAATACGAATCATCAGCAACTGCTAGACGCGCCGCCGGAAACCACCAAGAAGATGTCAGGAACGGAGAGCAACACTCAAGCGACAGCGACGGAGACGACGGCAGACCAATCATCGAGCCTCAGCCGCGTCAATGAGACACTACACTTTCGGTCTTAAGGCCTACTCATAGTCCACGGCTTAAGACGCATCCTATATAACTGCATTTACCGCGGGGCAAAAAAATACCCCGCGGAGCAAAATTTAGAGTGGAGTTAGGGCTTACCCCATGGAGTATGGCCAGGCCTTTAGCGATCACTGAAAGGTGAAAGGCACAAAGATGGGTGCTGTGCGAACTACGGAGTATAATTTGCGGATTACGACGCTGCCATTTGCCATTTCCCTGATAGTTTTACACGGACATACGGTAGCACTGTTCACGTTCAAGTGAAAAGTCTTCATCGAAAACCAAAGCTGCGTCGCTGCGGCACTTGCTTGCTTTCCCATCCGCGCCGTTTGACCTTACTACGATTTGTCCATGGGTGTTGCTAGAGCTGAGCTATACTTTTATAGTAGAATTTATAGAAACATCAACGTTTCGACAAGCGCACCGTCGAACTTGATTGATTTGATTTGAACTAGGTGCTAACTAGAAGCAGTTGCTTCTCTGGTTTTCACTGCTTTACTCGTCTTGGCATCAAGATTTGCTCGTGATAACTACGTCAACAAAATATACCGCGTTTATCGCTTTACTGGCACATGATCGATTGCCACAGATGATGTCGATTGTGTTTTGCAAGATTCGGAGCACGAGCCGACTGATTCCGGTCGCATTCGGCTTCGCGCGGCGCCGTTTTTATTGCTCTTCACGTTTTCCACCTTCTTCAGCGAAGAGTATGGCGTCAGAAGAAGAAAAAGCGAAGGCCGCAGCCGGCCAGGATCAGGCGGGCGACACAATCTTCGGAAAAATCATCCGCAAGGAGATCCCCGCCAAGATTATTTTGGAGGATGAACATGTAAGATTGCTTTGCTGTATGGATTTATGAGTTGTTAATTTGGTTTCAGATTGTTGCATTCCACGATGTTTCACCCCAAGCCCCAACCCACTTCCTCGTCATCCCCAAGCGCCGCATTGATATGCTCGAAAACGCCACAGCTGACGTATGCTCACCGAGCATTTGACATGCTTCTGATTTTGTTCCATTTCAGGATGAAGCACTTCTCGGAAAGTTGCTGCTCGGCGCTGCGAAGGCGGCAAAGCAGCTCGGACTCGGTAAGGGATATCGCGTCGCCATCAACAATGGCCCTGACGGTTGCCAGAGCGTTTACCATCTGCATCTTCATGTTCTCGGCGGACGCCAGCTCAAGTGGCCCCCTGGCTAATTCCCCAGTTAATTGTAGCATGTATACTTCGAATTATGTCCATTGTAGCTTGTTAATTTAAATGTTTTTTTTCTCTCGATTACGTCAATTTCGGCGTGATTGGCGGATGCGGTCTTCAGGCCGGTGGATGTATCGATTTATTTGTCGCTCGTGTGTTTCAGATTTATCGTACCTGGAAGTGCTGTAACGACGAATTTCAAGCATGTTAAAATGCGCGCTTTCGATTAGGGCACAAAACTTTGAAAACCTCCCTGTCAACTTGAAAGCGACGGTAGTTTTCTTTTGGCGTGGTGTAAAAAGTGTCAATCGAAAATGAGTTTCAGCATTTTGAGAGCGGTTTGCATACCCTTGCCCAAAGATCGAGTGTGAGGTTTTCCCAGCGATTACCATACAGTGATGGTGCTCTTTTATCATGCGACGCGTGGAGTAAACCGTGAATTCGCGCGTTATATCTCTCTTCACAACTTATATGTGCATTGTTTTTCAGGTAGCGCATGAGCCAACACAACACCGGAAACCCAGAGGTTCAAGCGTGTCTACAGCAGCTCGAGCAAGTCTGCACATCTGTCCTTGCTCTTCTCCAAGCTTTTGACAAGGGAAGCAACTCAGAAGTGGCGCAGCGCCTGAAAGGAGTCGACATCGCTTTCTGTGAGATACGGCAGCGCACTTCGGCGATCGACGATCTCGATAACAGCGAGTACGACCAAGTGCAGCAGAGGGCGGATCTTGAGCGGCAGATTACTCTGAAAGACGAACTCATCGGGCGTATCCGCAACGACTGGGTATCGGAAGCGAAGAAGGACTACGAACGCACCAAGACCGAATACGAATCATCAGCAACTGCTAGACGCGCCGCCGGAAACCACCAAGAAGATGTCAGGAACGGAGAGCAACACTCAAGCGACAGCGACGGAGACGACGGCAGACCAATCCTCGAGCCTCAGCTCTAGCAGCGTCAATGAGAAGGGCAACAACGCCGATATCGTCATCTGCCTTCACTGCGGAAGCCGGGTCCTCTCTCGAGATGTCGCCAAGCTCAGCTCCGACGGCGCTCCTTTCGCTCTGCCCACTGCTGTGCAGCGGCGCGATGCACCTGAAGTCCAAACCGAACCCGTCGACGCCTGGTGGATCGTCGTCGACCAATTCCACTTCGACAACGTCGGCTTCACGCGCGCTGCCGAGCCCGATGGCCGCCGTTATCTCACCTGCGCCGACTGCGAGATTGGGCCGATTGGATGGGTTGATGAAGCCACGAAGCACAACTTCGTCGCCGTGAACCGCGTTGGCTATAAGTGATGCACTCATGTGAGTGCTTGTACTCTTGATGTTGTGTTTACATCGTCAATTTAAAATAAATTTAATGTTATTTATTAAGTGTTTGGTTGAAATATTCAACAAAGAAGGAGTTGTCCTACAGTACCCCATTGAGCTAAAGGTGTTTTCTTGAGATAGACTGTCGGACCTTTATAATTTGCATAATTTGAAAATGCTGCCAGTGTTTCAATGGCCGGCCTGATGTCGTGAGCATTGTGCGCCAGAAGCAATTCTACACGCTTCAGGAATGTTTTGAAGAGGGCGGCGGCGCCGATCGGCCAGTCATCGAGCGCTTTCCTCATGCTGGCGATCTGAAATGAATCGCGGTTCTTCAACAGTCTAGACGTCTACGGTTTGATTTTATCTTCAGACAGACACAGACGTCTCCATGGTTGTCTGACGTGTGACGTCTCTGCAACGTGCATCGTGAGGACGGACTTACAAGAACAGGCTCGCCGAGATCAGAGGGCTTCAGAAGTTCGTCCACCTCGGAGCAGTTGCCTCGAAGCCGAGACACGCGAGTCCTCGCTGAAGCGGAAGCTGGAGGAGCGTCTTTGCTCACAGTATCCTACACAATCAGATTAGATACAATTGCAGACGTCTTCTTACAAAGTAGAGAGCGTCGATCAGTTGGCCGAAAGTTGTGGAGTTCATGGGGACGCTCCTTAGTCGTTCTCGGAGACCTTCCGAAAGACTGGCATAGGATTCAAGCAGAAGATTCCGATTTTCCGTGAAGGATGAGTGGACGGAGAGGTTCGCAGTACTTGCCACGAGGCCCTCTATCTCGAGCATATCCGACCGCGTCCATCTGAACGTCGAGTTGTCCACGATATCTTGAAGGTCCATCTCGAGTTCCGATTTCGGGATTTCGTCGTAGTCGGCGTTCATCGACAGTCTCTTTTCAATCAACCCGTTCAGACCGTACTTCGACGAGAGGAACTGGCCAATCTCCATGAAAGTTCTCGTGGTTCCCCATTCGCCTAGTTCCATGGAAAACAGCTTGTCGCCGAAGAAGGCGTATTCGACGATGAATTCGCTGAGGAACTTGTGGAGCGATAGGATCCGCTTGTCGAGGTCGTCCGTTTCCGCCAAGGCAGACTCCATCTGTTTCTCGAGGTCGCCGATGGCGTCTTGTAGAAGTGTGGGCATCAGGCTACGGGAGGAGTCGAACGCTTGCAGAAAGATGGGTTTCGAGCCCTGGGATTCGAGGAGGGAGGCGCCCCTGTCACTTGCTTCCTGAAATGAATTCATTAGTTCTCGTTTTTCTCCGAAAATACACTTTTCATGAAAGTTTCCCAACTCTATGGTAAAGAAAAAGACCTGCGGATCTTCAAAACTTACATAATTGAAGGTGTCGATCAAATCCCCGAACGTTCCAAAGTTCAGCTCCTTGCCCACTTTAATCTGCCTCACTCGTTCGAACATCTTCGGATAGCGTTTGATGAGTTGATGGAACGCCGAGAGCGTCGACTCCCTCAACGCGGCTACAGTTTTTGCGTGAGTAGTCGCTCTGATGGCCACGGTGAGGTTCCCCAACGCTTTGCGCTCCTCGCGACTCCAATTGAAGCTGTTGTCGTCGATGGCGTCGAAGAGATTTTCGGTGATCGGAGCATCAGGAGCTTCTTCGTCTCGGGAATCGGATGGCAAACTCGAGGAGTTCGATGAGAAAAGCCTTTTTAGAACGGATAGACGATAGTACTAAACATGTAGTCTAGTGATCTCTCATCTCAAGTCACATCCCACATTTTGAGCGATTCCGAAGAACTCTTCGAGGTTCCCGAAATCTCCGATTGCTGTGTTTGCCAGTTCTTCTGTCAAATTGGGATACTTGGCAAAGGTGGCAGACAATTTAGCCATCTTAGTGTCATAGGGGTCTTGCCGGGTTGTCCTTAAAGTGCTAGAGACGTCATCACGAAGGGCTTTGATCTCCGAGGCCTTGTCAGGATGTTCTTCTTTGGCCAAATCGAGAGCTGCTTCTAAAGGAGTAGGATCGACTACCCATTCCAAAATCTTTGGGATCTCCTCGTACTTCATCTGAAAGATTAACGTTTGCGGTGTCCAATGTTGCATTCTACCTTCAGAGCTATGAGCCTCAGATCCCTCACAGTTCCCCATTCTCCCACTTTGTGAGTTTCGATGACTTCTTTGATATCCGGTCGCATCCTTGCGAATTCGGACAGCTGCATGCTGCTCGCGACGAGGGCGTTCATCTTGTTGCTCGACGACACCACCTCGTCGATCTCCCTCAGAAGGGTGTCGAACTCTTCTCCCGAAGACATCGGAATCTTCGGAGCGAGGCTTTGAAGAGAGGGAACGAGCTCCACCATTAATCTTTCGATATCGGCACGTTGAATCGATAGACGAAACTCTTCTTCGCCTAAAGCCGGAGATGTTCTCGAAGACGAAAGAAACTTACAGAACGCAGTGGCGATGAAGAGTAATATTGGGATCACACGTATCCTCAAAGACATGGTTAGGTCTGAATGAAGCGGAGACGCGAGAGCGGCGTCCTTTTTTCGGGAAAAGTGACCTAACATGCAGAGCGAATCTGTACAACCTAATTACTTTCTTTGTGTCATGGTGTTGTTTTCTCCGTGAAAGTGATTGATGCGATTTTAAAGTCAACGACGCCGAACGGTTTCAGAAAATCGGTAAACAGAAACCAGTGAATTATGGACTTTCACTTAATAGGATGTGCGCGTCGTTTTCGGTGAAATTGCGCTTCACAGCATATCTAGAATCCGTTCTCAGCGCAAAACGAGGAACTGACTGTGCTTATGATGTAATCCCTTTGGGAACGCAAAGGAAACAGAACTTCCTGAAGGACTTCTTGGTTGCATCAACTGTTCTTTTCCAATCGAAAGCCTTTTACATTCCGGATTTAGATGTTTCCTGAAATAATTCTAAGCTGGCGATGATTTTTTTTTTGGAGAAAGGAACTGTTAATACACTGATTTCACATCCTGTGGCGCTCACTGTTTGTCTCCATCAAATGACATGTCCCCCTTGCAGTGATTCTTTCGACGTTCGAGTTCGTTTCCTTAACATTGCGAATTCATTAAGGCACTTTCATCGAAGTGTTTCGCGACCAAACCACTATATAACCTCTTCCTTTCGTCCAATCCTCGTTGTTATTTCGCACAAGTTGGCTCTGACCGTTTGCAATGTGATCGTAAGGAGAACACAAACTATTCAGGTGATTTCAATTTATTCAACTTATTATTTCAATTTTAGTTGTTGCAAAGTCTTCAAAGTTAAATGATACGCGGAAGCTACATACTATACCATCGGATTCTGATGGGACTTCCTCAGAGCTTTCATCTCTAGTGTTTCGGTTGTCGAACGTTTGCCACGCTTGTTCATCTTTCGTTCTTTGTAGCAGCAGGCTACGGTCAATAGGAGAGCAATGGCAAAGGCTGCCAGGCCAATCAGGAGTCCCGTGGTGTTCATATCTCTCGTATCTTGAAAATCTTGTAATCATGTGTCGAAGAAAGTGGCAACTTACCGACACGCATTTTTACGGCGACGTAGCTTTTATCGAACGAGAAGCGCAATCTGAAAGGAACTGCATGACTTTACGACATAAGCTGGCATGGATGAGAAAGTGAATATCGGCGAAAGGATGGCCGGGCCTCTACTGTCACCGCAGACGGACAATTCGCCCATGTTGTAACGGCGCCCTTACGTGAACGGTGGGCCGAAGCGTATGGGCGTTTCAACCAAAGACGCCACTGTGACGCCGACGAAACGGACGGCTGCCGCTGTCTCCACAAGTTTTGCATACGCTGCAGCCTAAGTGTCGCGAGCGAGACGCTCTCACAAAAAGCGATCTGATATCGAAAACAAAACGGAAGAGTTTTTTGTCTAATTTGCATTTCGTTTTGATATCTCTAGCATGAGAAAGAAACAATTTGTGCAAATGAGTGTTTGTGAAGAAACGGAGGAAGATGCGAAATGTTCGTCAGCATATAAGAAGCCTAATACAGTCGAGACGGAACAGTTATCCTCGATTCTACATGTTTATTCAGTGCAACAACTTTCAGTGATTTCTGCTGATTTAACAGCGTCTATCAGTGAGTGACTTATGCAACCTATACAAGCTACTGTATCAATTAGGGCCGAAGCGTACGGCCATCAGCCAAAGACGCCACTGTGACGCCGACGGTGACGAGATGGACGACTGCTGCTGTCTCCACAAGTTTTGCATACGAGACAAGAGACGATTTTTCTCAAGTTTGGGCAACTGACTCTAAATGAGTTTCACTTCATCGACACTTTATCCCTCACGACCGTTCTTGCCGATAACATCACTTCGACAAACGAAGATGAGTCAGTTTTCGCCCAGCCAATAATAAAAAAGTGCATGCTGATGTGTACCGTTTGACAATGAATCCTCCCATCTGCGCTTCCCTATGGGGCACCTGTGTGATCACAGACATCAAAACAACTTTTTGTCCGCGACACCGTATCCACAAGTCGTAAACATTGTCGCTGATTTCGTAATCGCAAGTTAGTCATTATGGTTCATCCTGTGGTAGATCCAGCTTTTGTCGCTTACCATGCACCATCCCATGTGGTCTAGTGGTTAGGATTCGTGGCTTTCACCCACGCGGCCCGGGTTCGATTCCCGGCATGGGAAGAGCTTTTGCCTTCTTTTCTCACTTCTTTTTTTATGCTTTATTTCAGTTGTAAGGAAATCGGACAAGTGGGTTCCTCTGATACACTTGAAAAAGTACTAAAATGTTTAAAAAATGCCACGAGCCGGGATCGAACCGGCGACCTTTAGATCTTCAGTCTAACGCTCTCCCAACTGAGCTATCATGGCTTGTTGATCTACACACTTCCACAATGATGTTACTGCACTTTACCATTTTGCCTCCTCGTTTCCTAGAACTCAAAAGTCAATTTTTTCGGTGGATCAAAGGGGCCTTCTTCTCTCTTAAACGTTTGTTTGTGTCGACTCACTTAAATACACAAAACACTAGAGGGTTGGGTAAACATGCAGCCAGCGACGGAGGGGAAGTAGAAAGGTGCGTAAGTAACCTCTTCCGCTCCATATTCGCGTCTCTTCTGCGCCCATGTTCATCGAGAATTGTTCATTCTTCACTTTCAGGCGTCCATTATCATTACGTTTGCACAGGTTATAGCATCAAGAGCGTGTATTCTCGATCGGCCATCATTCTACGTCATCCTGAGCTCATCCCACTCACTGCGTCTAGCCGTATAATTAATTGTCCCAACTGTAAAATCGTTTCCTCGCCGGGCGCACTTAATTCCGCGTGTTCCTATCCGCCTTGTCACTCACCCGAAATTTAATTGAGCGAACGTACGCGCTCACCGCTTTGTCTCCTTTGCAATTTTCGGCGCTCCAACGCCCCTCTCTGGCCCTCTTTATGTTTCTCATAATGATGCGCGCGGCGCTCTTCTACCAGTAGCGCCCGAATATAGCCCTTGGCGGCAGTTCTGCCCGCCAACGGGTGCACCGAATCAATATCAGTTCTTTCTTGGGTCGGACGGGGCCGAGTGGGCGCCGGTCGACCCTTTAGGCAACCGCTAAACTCTCCATTGTTTCCATTTTCGGCGAATTCTTCGGGAGGCCGTCGCCCCGCGCCGAGGTGAACGACCGTGTGAAAAAGGCGCTGCCGTCTTTGTTTTGCTTTTCGTCGTGGGTGGTCCTGAGTGCTCATAGGTGTAAATAGTGCTGTTCGGGGGGAGGGCGTGGGAACCGGTTCTGGTTTGTTTGATGCGTTTTTCAAGTAACGGCGGCCTCGTTGAAAGGTATCGCGGAATGGAATGTTTCTTGTTTGGCGTTGTTTGCTTATCGCGCAATTTCTCAAAATGTTGCTTTTTCCCACTTTTGCGTCGATGTTTGTGGTCCTCTTTGAGGTTCCGAATATCCAATTTTCGGACATTTCTCTGGATTTGCAGTTTCGTTGTGCAGGTGCTAACAAGTTGATGATGTATAAATGCATTATTTTTGATTCAAAGTGCTTCATAAGCGTTCCTGATCTGTCGCTTGATATTCCTTCCACGGAGCTTAACAGAATCATAGTATAGGTGGGCATTTCCGATTATTTTTTTTTGTTTTTGATTCTTGTCAAAATAGGACGCTGACTTCTAGGCCAATTTTTGGATGTTTGCTGTACATGTCCTTAACAAGTTCAGCTTTTCGAATAAAAGGGGAACTGTTCGCCTATATCGAAGTTTATGCGCATTTTTATCTATGTTATTAAATTGAAAAATTCATAATCACTTTTAATCATGGAGAACATGGATTGCAGGTCTGCGTAGCTGCATAAATAGATTATTTTTGTCGTGGAAAAATTTAAAAAAATTAAAAAAAGCTTCTTCGAGAGCAAAATCGTGCAATTTTATCGGCATGAGCTTTGTTCACATTTCTAGCCATATTATTAAATTTGAAAATTCATCTTCAGATAATCGGTTTTTACATGCGTATTTTTAGGTGTTTTATTAAATTGAAAAATTCAGATTATCATTTAGGAGAATTAAGGAGAATATGGATAAACGGATTATTTTTGAACTAGAAAGCTTTGTTTGCGCATAATTTTCCTGAATATTTCTTCTGGAGAGTTGCATGATTATGTATGTGCTGTGCCAGTCTGTCTTTTCGAATAAAGGGGGAAAATGGAGACGCAAGCCTTGTGCTTTGCGCGCATTTTTACCCGCATTATTAAATTTGAAAATTCATCTCCACATAATAATTATACACTTAAATTTCGAGGAAATGGACTGAAATAGAAGACCGTTCCAATAGGGTCACAGGCACTTTGGCATCGGAAGGTAACGTCAATACGATAACGAGCACCTCGCTCCCACGATTTGCTCATTATTTACTCGAATTTCAACATAATTTCCCCGACGGGTCACTCGACGACGCCGAGCAATCGAGCAGACCTCCTTGCGCGGGCACTTGATTCCCGATGTCCGCTATGGGAATACATTATTCATGGCTTGTTGACTGGCCACAACCGGGCTCAAACCCGCTGCAAGTGGCTATTAGCCCGTTTGGAGGAAAAAGCGTTCAATTAGTGCAGGCTTGACGCTGTCCGGCAGACACTACATGTTGTCGCCCTGATCTTGCCTTCGCGTGTGTCATTACCGATTATCGTTAATCCAATTATGGCCTTCGCCTCGCCCCTTCCGCCGACATTTGTCCGACACTGACCACAACCACCTTGTTTCGCGCTCGATGGGAACCGTCGGTGAGTGATATATGACCGAAGTGGTGGCCGACGACCCGACTTGAAGAGGGCTGGCGGCTCGCCGAGTGCCTTCCCCTTCCCCTCCTCCTCCTCTCCTTTCCAAAGCGATTCGTCCGCTCTCCGTCGGTGTTCCTCGTGTTTTATGCATTTTGAATGGGTGGGAATTTGGCGAAAAAGCCATAATTCGGTTGTTGTCGAGAAGTGGCTCAATTGGTTAACCTGTGGCCCATTCGAATGTTGGCCAATTTTAGTGCTGCTCATATTTTTATGTCCTCTTTTCGCATTAATGGGCAATTTGGGCAACGCTAAGCAGCTGTCCGCTGCTGACACCTTTCGCTTTTTTGTCCATCTGTTTCCGCTGATGAGCAAAGGTCGATGGTTCCGTTCCTTCGCTGACTCATTAGTCAAAGTGCTTGTTGTAAGGGCGACGGATCGATGCAAATGCGGCGTTCTACCTGAGGTCATTAATTATTTGTCGTCTCGATAACTACCAATGGTTCCTGCAAGAGTGCAACCATACGTTACTCATAACTCAATGGTCATCATAATGGTGGAGGTTGTGACATTGGGAAATTTAGAAAAATCATCTTAAAATACGACTTTTTGTTTTTCATTAGTTCCATTTTCACCTAAAATTTTCATATTTTCTGCACATCTTTCAGCAGAGTATCACTCCTTCCGCCTCAGGCATTTTTGTCATTTGCGCACTTGTGTTCACATATCGGCCAAAAGCACTTTGGGGACGTACCCATAAATCTTTTGCGGGTATCTCTCTTTCTCTTAACTTATTTATGCATTGCGCGCTACTTGACAACGACCTTCTGGCCCTGAGAAATGTTGCCATCGCTTGAGAGACGTTCTTTCTGCTTTGTGTATATCGCTACTCTCTCTTCACAATGAAAGAATCGTGTGTTTTTGTAAATGTGGTGGTGGAAAAGTCGTCATTGTAACGGCCGAAAACATCTGTTCACAACATCGTTTCTGCTCTTCTCCCGCGGCGCCGCCATCACACATGTCCTTCGAGACGCTCGAGACCGTTAGTTTTTGCTTTGTGTCCGTGCTTCCTTCTTCTGCCGTCCACTCGTCCACTTCGTGGAGACCAGCTGCCCTTCGCTTCAGCGATTTGCTCTTTTCACCACTGTGCCTTTCCTATTAATTTAATGGATGCTTTATTTTATCTGTTTTCCATCAGATTTTTGATCGGAAGAAATGGTGATAGAAAAAGTACTGACCTAATCGGAATCGGCGATTCGAGTACGACTGTTCGACCTTGAGTAATGCAATTTGCGTTTCGATCTGCAACCATTGATTCCAATACTTCGATTGCGCGTCATTCAGACATCGATATCAACAGACCACACGATGATGATCCTGATATTTTTGATTGCATTGCTAATTGTGAAGAAATTGCGTAAAAAACCAAACAGGCATGTATCTCTTTTGCCCCTGTTAGATATAGTTGCGGTGTAGTTGGTTGCCATGAGAACTTGTACAGTACTGCGACTGAATTAAAAACTACTGTCGTACTAAGGGGATTAAGGACGACGACCGCATTCCCTACCTTTTCTCGCCCATCATATAACATCGCTCTAGGAAGTAAATGACTAATAAATTACTATTGGGCGTTCTTAACCATTTTATATTTTTGCACTAGGGACGTTCCTAGTTGTTTTCTGCTTCATTTTAGGTTATAAGGATTGATTTGCGTGAGTTGCGAGCTTGCCTATCATGCGATTTAGCTTTCATTGGTTTTCAGACTCCTGAACACTGATGAAGATGATTATTAAGTGAGTTCAAAAACGATTCTTTGCAGAGCATAAAGAGCAAAACACAGTCTTTTTGGAATATTACAAAGCGTAGCTGCACAAAAGGTCTGATGTCAATTCTGGACTTTCTGGAAGGTACATGAAGATGATTATTAAATGACTTCAAAGTCCTTTTTTGTGATGTTTCTTTGCAGAGCGTACAGTCTTTTTGGCCAGGAATACTACACAGCTTAGCAGCACAAAAGGTCGCCCATTCACATAAACTTTTTTCCGTTTTAGCGCTGCTGCACCCTCTCCGTTATCCAGAAAATGAATAAGCGCGTGCACTGCGACCGTTCGCTATGACTCACCCGCATCGATTGATCGCCACGGGCCCCATTCGGACGGCGACGGCGGCGCTCCTCCTCGAGTAATTATTTTACCCAGCGACGCGAGCCAATTATGCGCACATCGCCACGGCCTCCGCCGCCGCTGGAGGACGGTTTTTTCGCGCGCGCGACCCGCTGTTGTAGCGCCGCCGTCGCTTTTCGTGGCGACGGCTACTCGACCTCGGGTTGCTCGCTCGTGTTGTTGTTGTGCGACACGAATCGATTTTTGGCTCTTCGGAGTCGGTCGGGAGAGAGAGAGTCCCGACCCGGGACGGAGAGGCCGCCGAGGGAGAGGATTTGCGGTGGCGGCGACTGTGCGGATTAGCCTCGATGATGAGTTATTATTTTTTTGCGCGTCGGCGATGCTCGAGATTGATCGGTGGGCTAATGAGCGCGTGTGTGTGTTCCGTTCTCGCACTGATCGAAGGAGCGCGTTTCTGTTTTTGTTGTGCGCTAATTAGTGATTCCTTCCTGGAAATAGAGCTGCTTTTAGAACGCCGCGGAAAACGCTCCGGGAAGCGCTTGTTGTGAGCGCAGCATGGAGGCGTTGGACACTTCCAAACTTCCCGCGGAGATTCGGGAGAGGTTGGCCGTGCTCGATCTCGAACTCTCCGAAGGCGACATCACGCAGAAAGGATATGATAAGAAGAAGAACTTGCTGTTGGTTCCCTACTTGCAGGCTCAATTGAACGGTGGGTTATTTTACACTTCTTCTCTTAATGTATTTGCTTGTTTTGAATCCAAATACAAACACAACACAAGTAATAAAATGTATAACGGTTTCTTTAAACTCAGCACAGGGATAGTTGCTGTGATTTCTTCGTGTCGGATTACAAAGAGAGTATTCGTTTCGGTTCTTCCTACAGCGCTTTCCATTACTTACGTTCAAATGACCGTCGTTTTAGACTGTGATTTTATATGTTGATTACATTTGATCATTTTTGTTTGGTTTACAACTATGACACGTTATGATTCATAGAACTGACTGGGAGAGGGCACTGTCACCACTTAGTCATGACCGGTCTCCTCTGTCATGCTTGTATACTTGGGTTGGAACAGTAAAAATCGGACACTTTCAATGGTATTTATCTAAACCACACAGATTTTATTCGAGGTATTCACCGCTCGTATCAACCACTTTAGGGTAAGAGCCGAATTCCCCTTTGTGGAAATGCGGGATTTGAAGTCGAAATTTTTTTTATCCTATATTCGACCTCTTACTTTTATTCTGAGTGATTTCCTCTGCTGTCGTCATTTACGGATGATCACAGACGACACTAAATCCGAGAGCTATTGTGGAAGTCAAGTTTAAAAGATGGGGCCTCAGGTAGCCGTACTTTATGAGGATTCAAGGGTCATTTTTCCAAACGTTTGGAAACGTTGAAGTTAACATAGCATTGTGATCTAGGGGGTTCATATTTTTGAGATTTGCTTATGATACACGGCGGACACAGCGATAGGTGCATTCTGAACCTAACATCCAAAAATGTACGTGCTTGGAGGCAATTACCGTCCATCGCACAATTAACACAACAGCAAAACACAACGCTGCTTCGCATTATCGAACTGTCCAGGTGCTATGTTAAGGACAGTCAGGCCAGAACGATCCTCCAAGATCAGATGGAATGCGAATCAGATTGTGGAGTGAGAGTTCACTGTACTCAACTCAACGATAATGTCCTGGGAGTAAACGTTATGAATTTATAGGGTGTATCCGGTTTCACTGCTCCAACCTTTTATTTTTTAGCATAATGCTAACAATTTATTTATTTGAATGATGTTGTTGTTGAAAAGTACGATTTAATTGCTTAATGCAAGGATTCAGAGCATTTGAAATTCTATTTAAAGTACCGGATGCACTGTGAACATAATAAGTCATTAGCGCCTAAGCTGCGAAATGCCCAGTCGAAGATATTTTCCTATGTAGGGAAACCAAATAATTATTGATCACATTGTAGATTACAGAATGTTATATTACGTTGAAAATCGTCATATTTTGACCGTAGTTTTGGCCACCAACCATACTGGCGAGACGTTAGGCAAGCAGGAAGTCTATACACTTTTTCTGCTCAAAAACCTTTCGCTTTTTATGAATATGCTATTTTCACCTTTTACCTCAATAACCCCTACAAGAAGATGACCCTTTCCGTTCTAGGTGGCACAAAGCCAGCGGCGTCTCCGCAGACCCGCGCCCGACGGCGCAATCAGCGCCGTCTAACCAAAGACGAATCTCGGTTCCACTCGGAAATCCGCGCCGAGGCCGTGCAGCAGGCGCTCTCGCAATGGAAGCAAGAGGACAAAAACATTCTGCAGCCGATCAAGCGCGGTGCCACGCAGCGACGGACGACCTCTTCGGATCAACAGCCGGCCGCACAGCTGCAGCGACGTCGTCGTACCGCTTCAGGTTGGTTCTTTGGCGACGATCGTTTACCGCTCCCCGCAATGTTGATCCTATTACCCTTTGCGATCGCTCGTTCCTCTCTGTCTCTATCTTGTCGGCTTCGGCCAGCTGCGGTCGGGATGGGCTCATGCTAATGGCGGCTGTTGCCAGCTGTGAGAAGTTTTATTGTAGAATAAGAAGTGGCGAGAGATGGGTTTGACGTTTATTATGTCGATTTGCACAGAATGAGGTCTTATTGTTTTGAGAGAGCCCGATTTTGAGGGCCGTTTGATTTGAGAGCGTATATGAGTTGCTCCCGCTGCCTCTGACCTATGTGAAAAATTGTGATTATGTCCTTGTGTTCGAATTGATTTCTTGCATTTCTTGAATCCTGGTGTTCAGCTTAGACTCTGACTGACGTGCATAGTGTCAGTTTAGTGAACCTTCTATGACTGCAAACGGGCTAACTTTGTCGAACTTCTGACACCCCCTTCAGGCAGCTTCCGTTACCGCTAATCTATTAGAGAAATCGTGTTCGCTATTAATCTCTCCAAGTCACTATGCCAGGCGGCGGTCGGAACCCTCGAACGCCGACGAAAACAAATGACATCTGAGTAACCGGGAGAACGAGCAAACAGCGAAGTAGCTGATCGCTTTTGCAAATATTTTGAGTGCTTCTTGACTTCCGAACTCAATTTTCTGTCCCATTTTGTGTTCACATCACAGTAGTTTTATATGAACTGTTGATACGGTAGCTCCTTTGCTCTCTATGCATGTTTTTCTTTTTCTTTTGCAGGCCTTCTGTGGAATTATTACCAGCTAGCTGTCGGTGTGCACTCCATTCATGACAACTACCGTAACCTCAGTGTCAAAAGCGCTTGCGTAACCTCTATTATACGTAACCCCAGGATGACCCTTTTGGTTCAACGGGCAGTTAAGTGATCAACACGCTGCTCTTCCCTTCAGCACTCACTTTTTGCCGTTTACGATCGCATATTAACTGCACAAACGCGTGGATTTGGAGTGGCGGAGGGACGAATTTGGTGTGCGCGCCCTTGAGAACGCTCGATGACGACCCGTTTTTTGAGCTGACTTCGGCCGCTGCTGGACCGTGTGTGTGATGGAGGTTAACTCACTCGCATCAATCACTCGCCCTCCGGGCACTGGCACCGCCGCCATGCGGTGCCACCAATTCCACAAGTAGCCCGAGAGTGTCCCCTCGCCAATGGCCCAGTTCGATTCGTAGCCAGGGTCCAGATCTTATCTCCGATGCATGTATTTGCATTCGTATTTCGTTGGGAGCGCGTTGTGCCTAAGCTCGAACTAGAGCTACGAGCAACATAGCTTTTGAGTGCTTGTCCTTTACTTATTTTGGCTAGATTACAATAGAAATATGTAATGTATAGGATGAAGTGGTCCAAAGATCCTGTTCCTCGACGGCAGCCTTCAAATCCGAGCTGGTTTTAAATAGGGTTGATATGATTCTTTCCAAGGCTTCTCCGTATTCTAAGGCACTAAACAGGAAATTCCCAAGCTGTCTCTTGTTAAATTCAACCTGGTATCCTTCAGCTCCTTCAACTTCAAAATCCTTCAACTTTCGCCTCACAAGTGCAATTTGTAAACGATCAGTGCCACTATGTCCCGACTAACACGAGTCGACACTTCTTCAAGGTTTTTGCACTCCGTGGACTCACAAAAAAAATTGCCCCCACTAATGACGGTCTTATCTCTCGATTCGATCACTCGGAAAGTCGAGCGATTCGCCGTCAGATATCATCTCAAAATTGCGTTCGCCCCTCACCTGTTCATCCCGTCGAGGCTAAGAATGAGTCATTATAACAGAACGCCCGAGGAACGGTCGACCCAATTTCGAAAGTCACTCGGCAACGCTTCTTCCCCGAGGGAACGACCGGTTTGCGGCTGCGGCATCGCATGTCCCACTCTTTGTCAACTCGAATCACGCCCGGAATTTGAATGCACATCCTTGTTTCCTGCTAACTTTGTCTAAGCTGCGTCACTTTGTGACTCTGACATCGACAAACTTCGTGTCATTAATTGAGCAATTAAATGTGGGGAGCGTCTTTTTAATTACTGGTTGTCGAAAAACCGACTGGATTCCCATAATTGTGAGTTTTTTGAGAAGAAGCGGCCGCTTCAAAGAGTCAAGTGAGTGGGACGAATTCTAGTTTTTCAAGTTCATTTCGCGCGTCCGTCGGCGTCATCTTGGTTGTTTCGAGGTGCTGAAGAGGGCGTTCACGCGATTTATGGCGATCCACTTAGCCTGTGTCTTCACTTGTGACTTATGCAACTGACGTGAGAATGTATAGGGTCTACTTTGAACTTAAATCATTCTGGTCCTCTTGTTGGCATTGTGATCTCAATATGGTCTTGGGCACAGTTCCCAACCAAGTCGTGGTAAATGTTCACGCGGATCTACCCTGCTCCTTTTGTTTACTGGTCTTGTGATCTTTAGGAGTATTTGATGTGTTTCTAGGTCGCTGTTCCCTCTTACCTCTTCTTCTCCAGTTACTTGATCACTTCAAGGCCTCTTAAGGTCCCAACACAAAAGCCATGAAAGCTTCTGTCTTGTGCATAGTACCTAGCTAAGTCGTGGTTAATGTTCGCCTAAAAGATCGATCTAAAATCTATCCTTTGGCATACAAGTCACCATTCAAGCGCTGCTTCCTCTTTGTGCTTTCGATTTATTTTACAGCCACGCATAACAGATCAGCTACGAAGGCTTCTCCCTTCATTATAAAAACAAGGCCGTCTCGGCAGTTGTCACTTCATTCACGTTCCCGTTTGATTTGCAAACGCCTCCATTTTCCAACAATCATCGATTACGTCTCGTCGATTGATTGCCTAGAATACGGAAATAATCTTAAATTGCTGACCGTCGAAATCGCAAATCGGACAAATCGCAGCCACTTTTTCCGTTCCATCACACGCTCCGCTAATCCGCCTAACGAGCCACTAAGCAGCTTAGAAACATGCGCGATAAATTATTCACTTGAGCGTGAATCCGGATTTGAAGTGACTGAAACGGGGAAGGGAGGTCGTTTTTGCCGTTCCGCGAAACTGGATCGCGAGAGCAAATCGTAAATATTACGCGAGCGCCTCCGACAACAGATGCATGTATTTTATGTAATACAGATGGGGAAGCGAGGAGTGCATGCTGAAAGTAATCGTCCGCACAGGGTAATGTGTACCGGTTTTGTGCTCCTCACCGGGCGGCGGCGTTCTTCTCGTGCAATTATCGTGCTCGTGAGTAAGCGCCCGCTGGCGACCAATTGCGCTGTTTTCGGCTCTCCCGTGTTCCATGGCTGCCCACTGTATTTTGGCGGTCGCCGACTGGCAGTACACATTCTAGGCATTTGTCTGAGACGTTCGGCGGAAAATGCCAAATTTTTGTGATCAAAACATTGTTGTATGTGTCAGAGGAAAATGGGTCTACGTGAGGAATGAAAGTTATGTGATATTTGGTTATTAATGAATACGCATACAGCTGAGTTCTGCTTTTGTTTGACTAAATATTCGGTTTATATAAAATTTTTGCTGAAATGTCAATATTCACTATTTATCTACTGTGAAAAGTATCTCCTTTTTTTCTATAATGTAAAAGAGATAAAAATGTGTTAATGTTCATAATTAAAGTGTTGAAATACTTTTCACGAATTAACTCAAAACTCGTGTAACTCGTGAAAAGTATTTCAACACTTTAATTATGAAAATTAACACATTTTTATCTCTTTTACATTATAGAAAAATAGGAGATTCTTAAGAGGTTCCAAACGCATAAATTATTTATTGAATGTTTGAGAGTGGCGTTTCCTAGGATAGTCATCCAGGATTAAGTGGAAAATCCATCCAGTCCAAATCATTCTGTATCTCTCGGCGGCCACGTCGTAAAGTTCATAACTTTGTTCGCTTTATTGGTGGACTTTATTAACATTTTTTTGTTCGTAATGTGGCTGAAGCAAAACTGTAGCCACAGTTTCCGATTATTTGTATCGGTATATAGCTTAACATTGATCCAACATTCTTCGCCGTTCTGTATTCTTGATGCGGTGATTTTGACCCAAGAATCTAAAATGTATTCTTGATTACTATATGCATAATATAAACAAAAAAAAATAAACACTAGCCATTTCGACGGGCTTCACCAACTTCATGGGTCGCCACGATTTTCATGTTTTTTTAATTATCTGGCATTTTCACGGACCGCCTTAGGTAGCCCATGAATGGCGGTAGACTAGTGAATTTCCAAAGGGCCAAGTAAATTGTGCACCATTTCTAAGCTAATCTGTCAAGACTGCAGGGTGTTCAGAAAGTTCTGCAACACGAAAACAATTTTTGGGAACGAAACGTAACGAAACGAAACCCAAACCACACTACCTTATTCAGCACGCAAAACTGGAAAAACGGGGGTGGAATTGTCATGATGGCACTGAAACCATGCGCCATTTTCGGTGTTGTCTTCATTATTAAGAGAAATGTATTTAGAAATTTAAGTCTCTGGATCATGACTATCACTATGTAATCGCAGAGTACCACCTTTTTGGCACTGTTCATTTATTAGAACGTCTGCGTGAGGTGCTGAGCTATATTCCCATCACAATGTCTCTGTATATTGCTCCTTGCTCTACACTTGTCACTTTTTTTATCCCCAAGAGCCACTTCGTTGACATATTGCTTGAGCAAAAACAAGCAAAGACCACTTATACAATTGTGTTCTCGTCGAGTCCAAAGAGTCCATGTCCTGACCAGCACTAAGTCCCATTCTTCTCAATCATCGGCTCAAGGCTCGAATGCACACCGTGATTAATTAATATTCCTTTCCGCTCCAGCCAATTGCCCCTCCTCTCCTCCTCCTCCTTCTCGTCCAGCTCTCGGTCCTTTCCATCCTTCGTCCGACGTCGGCAACTTTGATCGCCGATTTTGTAATCTGATATTCACTAACCTCAACTCGACAACAAGGGTCATTTGCGCCAAATTTATTCGCGTTCCCACTCGAAGGTGCACTTCCTGCCTGTTTCGACGCCCTCCTTCCCCTCACTCACACAAACACATATCACACTTCAACAGTCTCTTAAGAAGTCCGCGTCTGTGACAGCGTCGGAGAGCGTATTTATTGCCCAACAACTGTCCGTCCATTGTTTACTCAGGCTTCTCACGCCGGCGCTTGTATTACTTGGATTACTCGATCGCGTTTGTTTACCGGGCACGCCGCCCAGAGCGGGGCTATTGTATGAGCCGATGAGATGGTCAGATTGATGAACTCGTGTGGAAGAGGTCATTGTTGGGTGGAGGTGGAACTGGGTTGGCTCTAGTGTATCTAATCCCGGCCTCGTTGAATAGTATTTTACTTTTATGCTTGGTTAACGAAATGGAAGTAATGTTAGAATTTTAGTATCTACTTTCACAGCGGCTCATATTTCTATGATTGTTGACGAGATATAAGCAGGATGTATAATAATTACACAGAGATCGGTTTAGGATCGCTTTTTAGAGGATTGCCTCGGGATAGCGATTCCATTCATTCTCGCAACCGGTTCCAACCGTTTGTGAATCAGCTGGCGAGGTGCAAAACTGCAGAATTCTGCAAACTCGCCTCTACTCATTCAGTGCATTCCTAATTTCGGCGCCCTTTTGCTCACGCACCCATTGTCATCTAAATTTAGTTTTATCACTTCCTAACGAACCTCCGCCGACGTCTTTTTTGCGAGGTCAATTAATGAATAAAATATGGACGATGGCGGCGCCCACACGGCGCCGGAAGGAGGAGGCGACTCGGATTGACTATTATGCGGTGATCCAGCGCGTGCTCGGATTAGCGCTTGCCCGTTCGTGGCTGACCTCATTTGTGCCCAGCCTCATTCCTGATTTTTCGTTTGTAATTATCGTCGCTGCTGCACCTGGATTACACAACGGCTGCGCTCCGTGATTGATTTCGTTTTCGAACCTTTTGCCGATGCGACCGTGTGATAGGCGAAAAGAAGATTAATTTGCAGAGACGAATGGGTCTAGTTACTTGAAATCGCGGTGGAAAGATCAGTTGTATAATGTTCTGTTTGACATTCAGTGGGCTAGTATCTCATGTGTTTCATATCCTCGGCTACCAGATATACAAGTCGGCCAATTTTGCAAAGCTTGGCAAACAGATATCACTCAGTTTCATGATATCTCCTGGTGAAGATAGTCTTCTTTGGACATATTCCGTTTTGTAATTGCTGATCATTTTGAAAGTGAATTATGAATGTACTAAGCAAAGGCTTCTACGAGGTCGAGGTGGCCTGGCTTGGCCAGTAGCCGGATCTTACTCAAAATTTAGAAGGCATCCTGAAATATCAAGGTGAAATCATCTCTATACTCCCAGATCTCCAAGACAGGTCTGATTACTTGAAATCGCAGTGGAAAGATCATTTGTACTATATTCAGTTTGACATTCAGTGGGCTTGTATCACTTGTGTTTTATATCCTATTATATAAGCCCTCCATTTTCACAAAACTTGTCAAATACTATTAAAGTTTGATTTTTATTTTTGGCGTTCAGCAGACTAATGCAGTGATAGCACGACTTCCATAATCAGTCAAGAAGCGTACCAAAATGCGGTCCGATTATTTTCTGTGCTATTTCGTTGAAGAAACCGCAGATAAATCCACTCTTAATTCCGTAAATTCATCTTAGGTTCAGGTATCTTGCAGTTCCTATCTTCCAGTACTTTCCTAGCCAGATCTCACAGATTTCTCATACCGTAAATATAATAATCGCTCGACTGCGGTCCATTTTTGTCGGTGTTGAATTAACGGAAGATACATTCACACTTAAACCCACAAATTTACATCTAAGCCTTGAACTTTCCATGTGACAAACACGAACAGTTGCCCTCCACGCGTAACACAGTGCGAAACCACATTGTTTTTCACTCTATATCGCGCCTGCTCCTATTCATCGCTTGTCCTCCGTTCCAATATTTTACACCGCGGTCATGTAACGATACGAAAAGTTACACATTGTGAATTTTTTGTGCGTCGCCTGTGGCCTCAAAGCGTGTGGTGTCGCTGGCGGACCCAATTAATCGGGACCATAATCACCGTGCCGCATACTTCTAGAGATCCCTGTGGCGATCGTGAGGCGCTCAAACGGCCTCTCGCCAATCTCATGCCAATCCACTAGTCTGAGAACATCTGTGGTGAGCCTCCGTCGATCGTTCTCTCGCCGCATCGGAACGAGCGAGAATGCGCGAAAAGACGATTGTTGATCTTACGCGCATGGATCGCCATATCAGCTACGTCTCGTATTGTAAGTGCGGTGGCGATCCCAAATCGCTTTGTGTCGAATGGGGGGAACTTATCGAAGTTGACACTTATATCCTTCTTCTCATCTCACAGCGCCCCCTTCCACTTATGGGAAAACATAAAATCATTATGATCACTCGCGCAATGACTTAATCTCAATTCGACTTTTTAGATAGCAGCTCCGACGAGGACGACAGTCTCTTCGGGTCAACAGGAAGGAATAAAAGTGCGAATCAGTCGCTGCAGAAGAAAAAAGAGAAAACGGCGCAATCGCGCGCCGATCACAACTTGAACGGGAGGTCGAAGAGCGGATCTGTCATAAGCGGTGGGTTCATTCGCCTTTTGGGTGTTCTATTTGGGAACATGGCCTTAAAACAGGGATGTTTGTTGGTGGCGAGACCGATAAGAGCTTTTAGAATGTCTGAAAAGAAAGACAAACACGTTACTAAACCGACGCTCGCTCGTCAGTCATGAGTTTTTTTGAAAAAAGAGATGAGTAATTGTTTACGTCCGAAGAGCGAAAGAGAAAGATAGTGCTCCCTTCCCGTTAATTGCATGTTGTGGTGCTCCCAGTGTGTGGGGCGTTTGAAAGTCTCTTTTAATTTCTGTAGTTTTAGCGATGAGCATTGTTGCTTTTTTGGGGTACGTTTGGCAGTTGGAATAGGATAGCTATGCTGAGTGAACCCAGATTTATGCCCAGAAATCTGCTCTAAAGTTTCTATGTCTAGCAATATTCAAGGTGTTCTAAATTAACTTGAACTCACTTTCCTGGCTTCCGTGTTCTGCGTCACATAACCTTCCGAGTCAAGGTGACCAAACCAGTTTCCACATGACGAGTCCTTCTTTGTCCATATGAACCCTCAAATTGTGAGAAATGAGCTTGCGTTAAATTGTGAAATGAGCTGAGAAAGACTGATTTTCGATTTTCCTCTGATTCTCGGATTCGTATTTCTATCATGTTTGCGGACTTTCCTGCATCTATAATTAATCTACTGGGAGCGCAGGGATAACAAACAAATCTTTAACCAAGAATAGCTCCTCTCCGCAGCCTAGTGAGGTTCTGTTTTATGTCCTCTTCTTCCCGCTTTGTTTTTTCTTGTTGTTACCATGTAGTCTGGCAACGGAACCAAATTCGTAGTGGAGATAGAGGTCAAAAATAACCGCTAGTCATCGATGAAACGTCAACATCCTGCTTTCATATCCCCTGCCCCGGTCAATAATTCCTTTCCCTTTCAGATGAAAGAATGCCCACTTTCATGTGTCCACCGCCAGACCTGACCAGTAGCGCTGCAGAAGCGGTGATGCGCCGCGCGACGGCCCGGCAACAAGAACGTGAGCAGCGTCAACATGCCATGGTAAGTCTTTATGGCTGACGGGTGTAATCGCCTTGTTTTCCAAGCGCTTTGCATGTCACTTAGCGAGCCTATCGGAAATCGTCAATGAGACCGTTGTGCTATTATGCTCGGTCTTTAGTTGCGTGTTTGTGGGATGCTGGGGTTTTAGTGTCTTAGTCTTTGGACCGTGAGAACAGACCTAACATCGATGTTAAGATAGTCACTTTATGTTGGCAATTAGAGACCTCCTAACATCTACATTACTTCCCTTTCACAGGATGCGTCGTGCATTTACATACTATTGCATTAGCAAAGTGCCTTTACGCGCACTAAGTCCTCTGCGTGCTGATTTAATTTCGCCATTTGCAGCTTGAATCCGTCATCTCGGCCGCCGCGAAAGAAACTAAAGACGACGCGCACAACTATCAGAACGTAGTGGTGGGGGAAACGACCGCCGATCAGCTGATAGTGCCTCCTCCGCGGACGACTTCCTCGACGCTTGACAACAAGAGCAGCGAGGGAGAGGACGCCGTGTACGTGAACACGCAGACCACGACGACCACCGATTCCGGAAACTGTCCGGACTTCCAGAACGCCATCATTCGTAAGTTTTTACTGAAAGCTTCAATGAATCCGCACTTATCAGTATTCTTCATTTGATGACCTTGGGCCTTGATTAAGAGAGTTGAATTGAGATCGGTAGTCCTAATGCACAACTATCCATGCCGAATAGCCTTTCATATGTTCGGTCGGTTTCAACGACTGATTTTCAATAGTAATGTTTCGTCCAACAATCGCTAAGTTGCATCGTCTGAGTCAGTGTATTATGACACATTTTTGACTCACAAGTGTGTCCTGAAAAATTGAAGAATCACTGTCGGATTGGCGTCAGTGCCGCTTATCGAGACTAGAGCTTTAGACACCACGGAAATTATCAAATTTTCTAATTAAAGTTTATCATGTTGATCAGGGTCGAGGTACTCACTTTTCACATTGACTTGCGCAAAGTCTTATCACCTCGTTATTCATTTTTAATTCAATTTTATTCAATACTATTCAATTTATCACTGCTACTTACTGTATGAAATTTTACAGACTACCACATTACACACATTACTTTAGCCATTATGCCACTAATGAAAGTTTGCCCTGGAATAATTTCCTAAAGTAGATTAAAGATAAAGAATCCATGGTGAAAGATAATATACACCAAGCAAGGTTTACGAAAAGTATAATTTTATTTCGAAAATAATTTTCCCTTTCAGCGATCAAGCCAGCAAAAGTGTCGCTCAAAATCCAACAGCTTCTTCACTCGCTGCAGGTCAGTTTATCTCCTAAGTGCTAACATCGTTAACGCCGCCGGCAGATCGTCCTCACGCGCTCGATTGCATTTGCATAATGGGGCTGGGAAAATGATTGATCGCTTTATGATCGAGGGCCTCGGCGAGGCGAAAGGGACAACGGACGGCAACATGTGTTGACTTGTGTCGGCCTTTTCAAAGAGTCTTGTTGTTGTGATCCCCGGGGAGAGTCCACTCTGTAGTCGCCACGACAGTCGCGAGACTTGATAGATTGATTTATTGCATGTTGCCCCCCACACAGGACAATTTCCAAAAAGCGATGACGACTGTCACACTTCTGCGTCCGCGACCTACACGACTCATAATTCATCGCCTGCTTCCCCCACACACGATTTCCGCTCGGACGCCTTTTGAGAGACGAGCCCCGGTTTGTTATTCGGTAATTTACGACTGCCGAAGAAGGCCGTCGTCCGAGAAGACGTGACCGACGGCCTCGTCGCCTCAGCGACCGCCCGGCGGTCGACCTCCTCTCGCCGGCTTTCGTGCCCTTCTCTTTGACGCCTTGCCTAACATGACCTTCTCACCATTTTTTATGTTCTGGATATTCACGTAGAACTTACTCTACTGAAGTTTTTTTCCTTCTAAGTTCGCCTTCTGTCTCTAGTCTCCAGTCTCCTGTGTGGATGACATTTATCTCTGCTTATAATGTTTGCCTTGCAGTAATGTCCACTGCAGGTCACTTTCGGGTTCCATCCACCAGCAACAACATTGCTCCTGTGATGGGCCACCTTCCCCGTATTTTATCTCTACTTCACCGTTGTTTCATTCGCATCCCCAAAGAGCTACATCCTTTTTGAGGAACCTCATTTAGAGTCGTTATTATTTTTTCATGCCAGTCGCGACCATCGAAGGGCTGAGAAGATAACAGTCCAGTTTTATTTTGCAATTTAGAATTTAGCACGCAATTCGGAATATAAAGAGGAAGTTCTGTTTTGATTCCCCCATTGAACATCAACAATGGTGAATGGACGATTTGCGTCACTTGTGCAATCGCCTAAAGCTACACTCCACTCAGATATTTCAAAGAGAAGTGTCAATCGTATTCTCTCCTTTCTTCGACTGATGCTAGTCCTTATACTGTTCGCTGTTCGTAAAACTAAACTCTCTTTTGATAAGTTAAGAAAGTATATGCCAACAACAATAGTAAAAAGTGACTCCACTCAGATCCTTGACCCGCAAATCCGTGCTGTAATTGGTTAGGTACCCTGATCACTTTTGTCAAAAAGAGAGAATCCAGTGAATTCCGTTTTTTTTTTCGTTGACAAAAAAAACCAGCTGATTAAACTTTCCTCTGTCGTTGGACGTCTCAGAAAGCCAACCTATGGTCTCGAATGATTGATGGTAATCAAGCTTCCGGCTGATACACAAAATATTTTGCTTTCCATGTCGGCCTCCTCTGCTTGACTTCTTTGATCCTGCGCTGGAATGTGCGATTTGCGTCACTTGAAATCAAATACATATCTTCTTCTTCTTCTTCTCCTCCACCGCTGCCCCCTCCGCTGCCCCGTCGCTGTCGCTATGGCGCGTGTTGCCCCCGGGCGTCGCAGCGAAATGAATTGAATGAATGAAGGAAGTTGTGAAGTGGAGAAGAAGAAGAGAGGAGAACGAAGGAGGCCGCAAAGTGTCCAGTGTGCGGAGTTGCTGGCCTGTGATCGGTGGCGGCGCCGAAAAAGTTTGTTTACTTTCGGATCATCTGAGATCACTGGAAGAGATTCTGCTGCGTGCGATATAAGCGCTGTTGTTGGAAAGTGGGATTTTGTTTCGAATCGAGGGAGGCGCGAGCTAAGTGGGCGAATCGGTCGCTAAAATGTTTGGATGATCAGAGTCCAAGCGGCGCTTTTTATGTATTCGCATGCGTGTCTTTGTGTAAAATGTTTCATTCACAAAGTGAACGATCTGTATATTGCGGATTTCACGATTCTCAGTGGTCAAATTTTAGCCTATGTGGGTGATACTATCATCCTTTGTCCCGCTTTTAGACCTAAAAATAATATAGCTATTATATATGCTGTCGTATCAGTCTTATTTTGAATTTTTACTGCCACTTCCTTCTGGAAAATAGAACTAAACGGGAGTATTTAAAGAGTAGCGTTTTGCGACTAATTTGAATAGCCACTGCATCAGGCTATTGTTAGCTAGCTCGCCGTCCAGAAAGTGGATTCGCATAATGTTTTTTTTATCTTTTCCCTCATTATCCAACCGATTTTGTGCTAAGAATCTACCGCCTTCCAAGTCTAGCATTCTTCCATTTGTCGTAAAGTTGCTAATCCTCCCTCCAAGCACTCAAAAATGTATCCCTGAAAGTGAATACTTATCGCGAACGCAGCTCCTACGGACAGGTGTCCGCTGACCGCCCTGCTCCTAAGCAAATCAGGATAGTCGGATGCGATTTGTATCGTTTTTCGGCGCGGCTAATCGCGGCAAACGACCGCGGGTCTTTTGCTCCGCTGGACGCTGTAAACTCGCATTCGGCACCGCTGTCCCTCGCGATCATTAATCTCACCGCAGTCGTTTTTTACGAGCGAAGACAATTTGAATATTCCTACTTCTTGCGCTTCGCCACTCCATCGGCCTCCAATTAGTTCTTCGTCTCTTTATTGTTTATTTGTTATCGTTCGAATTGCGAAGAGCGTGGCTTCTGCGATCGCGTTCCATTGACGACCTCAAACGACGACTGGTTCTCCGTTCCGAGCAGCTTTTATTTTGATCTTCTCGCTTTCAGTATCGCCACCCGCCGTGTCGCCTTTGGGTTCTTATTTGCGCACCGGCTTTAGGCGATGTTTCTTCACTAAGTGGCGCCTCTGCTCGCCTCTCTCGCGCGATAAATCATGCGTGATTTACGCGAGAAACAACTTTTTCGTGCTGCCGACAAACTCGTCGCCACGGCGTCGCCAAAAAAGGGACCTCGCCGTCACAATCACCACTATGAGACCATCCCCGTGAAGCCGCTGCACAGGCGACAGACCTTCGCCAATCACAAGAAGCAGAAGTATCCCATTTCGAAGAGTTTGGACGACGGCGTTGCGAAGGAGGAGAAGGGGAAGTGCACGAAGAAGCTTCGGCCTTCTGGAGGAGCGTCGATCTCGTCGCCCACGACTCCGGTCTCTCATCGAAGAGTAGCCGCGAGGCCTCCTTGGGCGAACATCTGTGACTTCGAAGCGTCGATCATAGAGTACAAACCGAAAACGTCGAAGAATACACCGATCGCCATAAGGAAGATTCCTCCGAAACAGCTGCTCTCTCTGGACTCCTCTCCGATTCTGGACGTTTACGATCCGTCAAAATCGCTCAAAGCGCACAAAAAAGACGTGAACGACGAGTGTCGCGCGATTCAGATTGAGCTGAAGGAGTATGGGATTGTGTCGTCGGTGCTGAGATTGGGGCGCTTTCGGCGCTCAAAGTTGGGCGATCTGCCAGGCATCCAACAAGTTCACTCGAATATTCTCGTACGCAAATACCGATTCTTGCAGAGACCCAAGAAGAAGCCATTGCACGAGTACTACAACGATGACGATGCCGAGCTTGAAGGTGAGTGACACACAAAGGCTAGCGTCACTTCTACATTTCCAGCTTTGGCCAAAGTCGTTGATCCGAACGCGCCTCGTCCTCAGGGAGCTCTTATCATCCCTGCCCGAGGCGAACACCCCTCCAACACCCAACCTTCCACACTTCCCCGATCGATCGACTCGGCTCTCCATCGATACGGAACCACACTGCCTAAAGCGACCGTTGGAGTCGTTCTTGACCATGCGGGTAAACCTTCTACAAGTCTTACGTACGGTACGTGCAGCTTGCATGGCATCTAAAAGTAGGCTCCTACTGCAGGGAAATTATTGAGCCGAGCGAACAAAGTCGCTTACATGTTACTCAACAAGACGATCTCGACGGGAACGGGAAAAGACGCAATCAAGGCGCCGATCTGCAAGCCAGGCGATCGAGTGGCGCTCGTCTATCCCAACACAGAGCCGCTGACCTTCATCACTGCCTTCTATGGGTGTCTCCTCGCGGGAGTGGTGCCCGTTCCGGTCGAAGTGCCTCTGACGAAGCGCGACGCGGGTATTCAACAGCTCGGCTTCCTTCTCGGCAGCTGTGGCGTACGGGTCGCTCTCACCTCGGAGCAATGTTTCAAAGGATTGCCGAAGGCGTCCGAAGCAAACGGGTCCACCTCTTCCTCCAGCTCCCATCACCACAACGATGTCGTCGACTTCAAGGGGTGGCCAAAGCTCCACTGGGCCATCACCGAACACCTCAACAAGCCCCCTAAGGATTGGAATGTGCCGCCCAGATTAGCCGACGATTCTGTGGCGTACATCGAGTACACTACGGACAAGGAGGGAGCTGTCAAGGGTGTCTCTGTGTCGCGACAGGCTATGCTATCTCACTGTCGCGCCATTGCTCAAGCGATGAACTACAAAGAGGGTATGATACGATTTCGATTACGCACCGTTAAAGCTGACTTTAGGTGAAACGATGGTTTGTGTCCTTGACTTCAAGAGGGAAGTCGGCCTGTGGCACGCCATTCTGACCAGCGTTTTCAAGGGAATGCGCGTCATTTTCGTACCGTACTCGCTGATGAAGATCAGCCCGACCTCGTGGATGATGATGGTGACCAAACTGCAAGCTCAAACCGCCCTTTTGAAATCTCGAGATCTCCATTGGAGTCTGCTCGCGTCCAAAGAGCACACCAACGTCAATTTGTCCTCTCTGAATTCGATCATCGTCGCCGACGGCGCCAATCCGTGGTCACTCTCTTCCTGCGATCAATTCCAGCAGACCTTCCGACTGAAGCCGTCTGTCCTTTGTCCATGCGCCGGCTCTTCGGAAACAGGAACTGTAGCCATCAGAAGACCTTCAGAGAAAAGCAGCGGAAGAGGAGTGCTTTCCATGTCGGCGCTGAGTCATTCGGTCGTCATCGTAGAACAGGAGAACGCCCTGACCTCCCTTACCCTTCAAGATGCCGGTCAAGTCATTCCTGGAGGGGTGGCTGTGGTTGTGAAGCTCTCTGGCCCTCCGAGACTCTGCAAAACCGATGAAGTTGGAGAGATCTGTATCCATGCCAACTCTACAGGTTCCGGCTATTGGGGACTCGACGGAGTGTCGGCCAACACCTTCAAAGTGGAGCCTCTGGGAATCGACGACAAGCCGCTCGGACCGGTACAGTATGTACGAAGTGGACTAATAGGATTCCTAGGACCGGTAATTTACCTGAATTTTCGATATAACACATTGTGTGCTTCTTTAGGAAGGTCTGATCTTTGTGATCGGCAATAAATCATCCCTGATGAACGTATCGGGACGCCAGCACAGCGCCGACGATCTCATTGCCACCGTACTCGCCGTCGAGCCCATGCGATTCATCTACCGTGGCAGAATGGCCGTCTTCAGCACGAAGGTCCTTCGGGACGAGCGCATCTGCATCATCGCCGAGCAGAAGCCCGACGTCGCCGAAGAAGATGCCTTCAACTGGATGTCCCGAGTCCTTCAAGCCATCGACACAATCCACCAAGTCGGCATCTACTGCCTCGCTTTGGTTCAGCCTAACCAGCTGCCGAAGACCCCTCTCGGTGGAATCCACGTGTCGGAAACGCGGCAACGCTTCTTGGACGGCACTCTTCACCCGACCACCTTGCTGATGTGTCCTCACAGTTGTGTTATCAACCTTCCAAAGCCTCGAGAGCAGCAGTCGGACGTCGGTCCAGCAGCCATGTTTGTTGGAAACATCGTCCAAGGCGTGAGAATCGCCGACGCGAAGGGTCGAGAACTGCCCTTCACCGAAGAGGAGAAGAACACGCATCTCGTGGATGTGCTGAAGCAACGTGCAGTCCAGAGTCCCGATCACATCCTCTACACAATGATGAACGCGAAGGGAATGGAGGTGGAGTCGGTGACCTGTGCTGCCTTGCTCAAGAAAGCAGAGAGGATAGCGGCCCTCCTTCTGGACAAGGGGCACCTCAGTCAGGGCGACCATGTGGCCCTCATCTTCCCTCCTGGAATTGATCTCATCGCGGCGTTTTATGGTTGTCAGGCTGCCGGTAGGTTCGCTCACCGCATATAGTCCCCTAAAATTATATCGTAGGTCTTGTACCCGTTTGTATCCGACCTCCTCATGCCCAAACGCTGCAATCCACTCTTCCCACAGTTCGAATGGTCGTCGACGTTTCCAAAGCTGTGGCGCTCCTCTCTACATCGGCGATGATCAAACTCCTCAAATGCAAAGAAGCCGCCCACCGCGTCGACATAAAAGCGTGGCCTCTGATCCTCGACGTCGAGGACGTGCCGTCTTCTTCGGCAGCGCGTCGACGCCACGCCTTGGACCAAGTCGAACGTAGCCCCTCCGACCCATGTTACTTGGACTTCTCCGTCTCCACCACTGGCCAACTCGCCGGAATTGTCGTCAGCTCCCAAGGGGCAGTGACGATGTGCAAATCGCTGAAGATGGCCTGCGAACTCTACCCGTCCAGACATGTCACCCTCTGTCTAGACCCTTACTGCGGTCTCGGATTTGCGCTGTGGTGTCTGTCGAGTGTCTACTCCGGCCATCACACCATTCTGATCCCGCCCGCCGATGTTGAGGCGAATCCGAGCCTTTGGCTTCAAACTGTCAGTCAGCAGAAGGTCAGAGACACCTTCTGCTCCTACGGAGTGATGGATCTCTGTGTGAGGGAGCTGGCGACTCAAGTTGACCAACTGAAGGAAAAAGGAATCAACCTATCATGGTAACAGAGCATTTTGTAGAATCCGCGTCATTTCTTGCTTTAGTCTGCGAACGTGTGTCGTGGTGGCCGAGGAACGTCCTCGTGTCTCTCTGTGCACCACCTTCTCGAAGCTCTTTGCCCCTCTTGGACTAAGTGTCCGCGCGGTGTCCACGTCCTTCGGGTGCAGAGTGAACACCGCCATCTGCATGCAAGGAGCTTCGAGTCCGGATCCGGCCACCGTTTACGTGGACGCTCGAGCACTGAGGAACGACCGAGTGACCCTGGTCGAGAAGGGCGCCCCACACAGCGTCGCTCTGATGGAGAGCGGGAAGCTGCTTCCTGGAGTGAAGGTCGTCATCGCCAACCCGGAGACCAAAGGACAATGTGCCGACTCGCATCTTGGCGAGATTTGGGTCTCCTCGGGGCACAACGCCGAGGGCTACTTCTCGATATTCGGCGAAGAGGCGCATCTTCACACGGACCACTTCAACGCGCGACTCAAGACGGGTGACACAAAGACCAAGTTTGCCAGAACGGGCTATCTTGGCTTCTTGAGGCAGACGCAGGCTATCACAGCCGATGGAGGTGGGACGCGTCTATAAATCTACCAGTATGCAAGATCGTTTAGAGCTACACGACGCCGTCTTTGTGGTTGGAGCTCTCGACGAGACGATGATGTTGAGAGGAATGCGCTATCACCCCGTGGACATCGAGGTTACCGTAATCAGGGCTCATAGAAAAATCATGGAATGGTAACTAGCGTCGTCCTAGCGCCATATACAAGCTTTTTTAGTGCGGTCTTCACCTGGACACACCTCCTGGTTGTCGTCGCCGAGACGGAAGGCAGTGAGGCCGAGGCTCTGGACTTGGTCCCGGCCATCACTTCTGCTGTATTGGAAGAACATCACCTCATAGTAGGCGTTGTAGTCATCGTAGATCCCGGAATTGTGCCGATCAACTCGAGAGGCGAGAAGCAGAGGATGCATCTTCGAGACGCTTTCCTCAAAGATCAGCTAGATCCCATTTACGTGGCCTATAATATGTAACCTGTAGATTTGAACCGTATCTCTAGTCAGCCATAGGATTTCTTTCACCTTGCCAGATTGTGTTTATCGTCTAGCCGAAATGCGCCATGTCTGCCCGATTGCCTTAAAATGTGCTACCTACACGACCTTCTTGTTGTCTCCCTCACAAAAAGAACTTTGTACATATGAAACGGAGACGCTTCTGACGTTGTATTTATTTATTTCTGTGCTGCTTTTCATTGGCCGTTACACATGTACGATTGTTCAGAATGATGATCTGTATTTTTGAGAAATGAAGATAAAGAGATTTTTTAGCAGCTTAGGTGCACAGTGGAATGGAACATTGAAACAAAGTGACGTAAAGAAGCATGGTATACCACAGGATGACATGGTTGAGCCGTTGTTTGTTGTTGCCAACACGGAGCCTGACAGTTCTTAAAGGAACGAAACGTATATGACTTATCAAAAAAGGCTAGAGGACACGTCCACAGAGGACGTACACAACATCCTGCTTACAACTCTTCGGTATGGAGTGACGAAGTAGAGGGTCGCCGCAAAGGATAGAACGACATCCGCGAAAGGAGTATGGCTAATCAAAGAAACCCAGAAATAAAGAGACTCGGCTTTGATGTAGATCATGTAACATAACGTACAAATGGGTATGACATCAAAGACGATGGGAAGAACGAGCAGCACGACCAGATTGATGGTAAGGAGGTGCTGTACCTGGATGGTCCATCTCGACATACTCGCTTTTTGGGAACGGAGACGTAGAATGGTCATAAAAGCAAGAGCTGTAGAAGGGAGAAATTGAGTAATTAAAAGGACTGCAACAACGATGGCAAGTAGCTTCACCATACTGTAGTTGTCGATGTCGGTGCAAAACAGAAACGTTCCTTTGAGTTCAATGAGTTCGCCGACTAAAAGAAATATGTATGTTAAACTGCAGGCCAAAATAGATACGGCGATGTGCATGGATACGTAGATTGGAATCCCCCTACAGGTCGTCCTGAAGTTAGGCCAGTTTGTGGACCTGAGTTGATCGTAGCGGTAGAAGAAACAAATAGTTATGGCGACAAAAACGTTCTCTATACTTAACACAGTTAGGTACATCACAGCGACATGCAGCTCCCTTCCAAAATGCGAAACCAATCCAACGATTCTAACACATGACTTGTTAGGCAAAGCAGTGTACACAGGCTGGAAGAGAATAGCATAGCTGCCCATTGCAATCATGTACCAAATGGCCAAGTTCAACATCGTGTTACGGTAGACGTATATGGATGGTGGCGACTTGAAAACGGCGATGTAGAAGAAGAGTATGGCGAAAGAATAGGATAGACCACTGAGGAAATAGGATAAGAATTTGTTGAGGTCATCCGGGGACATGGAGTTAGCATCTACTCAAGAGAAGGAATGTGTGGTTTAAAGGGACCAAGGGACCCACGTTATTTACAATAGCGTGATGTTCTCAAAAATTCTCTGAAAGTACTACATCCAGATGACACAAACAACAAACAATTGAACCGTGCGAATATAAGTTCATAATCAAAGAAAAGTGATAAGCAGTCGTTGTTTTGGTTAACATTTTCGGCTACTTCACACTGATTCCAGTGGCCAAATGACCGTCATTCTCTGCAGAGTTTGTCTGCTAGACGCCGCTGTGGTTCTCTTCGGTGAAACTGTTTTTGTTTATTTTTGAGACAGTCTGGAAGTTCTCTGGATCGGTGCGGGACCGCTTGCGTGCAGACTATCCGTCTCAAAGTACACCTGTAGTTTAGAAACATTTCTGACACAGTTTTTCAATTATTGATGTGTTCAACTTTATATATTACGGTAGAACCGCTATCCATTCTCTCTGCTATCAATATTTCGATCGATATGAATCTTTTCTAGCTCCTCAACGGTTAAATTTAAATCTTTACTTCTCAATTATTGATGACGCGCGTTTCACCCACCACAGGACGGATACAGTAACTGCACACTACTGTCCTGTTCATCGAATATCGGCTAACCATGTTTCGTATCTTCGCTATTGTGTCAGGCAAGGCGTGTTCGGAAAAGTCGCGTGGTTTGTTTGTACGTCACTCGATGGATTTCACAACATCCGCCGATTTTTCCGCGCTTTTCCGTGCTAGCTCGACAAAGCCACGTTTTCACACACGCGATTCACCTTTCTGACCGAACGCTCGCTGATTCATGTGGTTTTTAAGCGAGCGATGAGCACCACGAGGCGCGGAACGAAACGAGGCGCCGTCGGTTCTGACGAAAACGGTAATTTTCGCGTCGTTTTCCCAAGTTGTCCTTCTTTTCTAGTGTATCCAATGTTCAACAAGAAGAAGGCAGTGCAACCCGTTGCAGTGAAGGGGACATGGGACGCTGTCAGCGACGAACTACTTGTCTTCAGCCCGAGCGATCATCGACCATCGGAGAAAGTCGCCGGATTCGATCTGGGTTTGTTCTGAATCCGCGTTCATCAGTTGTTGTTCTTTTAGATTACACGCTGATTGCCACAAAGTCGGGCAGAACATTCCCCGTTGATGTCAACGACTGGAAGTTGTGGCACGACTGCGTCCCCCAGAAGTTGAGGAAGGCGCACGAGGATGGCATGAAGATCGTTATCTTCACCAATCAGAAGGGTGTCCAGGTATGGCAACAGCGATTCAGAACAGTTGACTGTGTGTCGTTTAGACGGGAAAACTCACTGCCGCCGATTTGAAAAAAAAGCTACAGAGCATCCTGGCCAAGTTTGACTTCCCTGTCCAGGTGTTTGCTTCTCTCGGGCCTCCTTCGTTCCGGAAACCGTACGTCGGAATGTGGACGTACATGGAGGACAACTACAACGACGGTGTTCCGGTGAATAGGGAAGAATCGCTCTACGTGGGGGACGCGGCAGGAAGGACGAAAACGAAGGTAAGGGCTTTTGTTTTTTGTCCAAATTTTTGCCACCCTATCCTTATCTATCCTTTGATCTTCATCTTGGAGCACAAGCCACACGTCGGATAACGCCAGTTTCAATATGAACCTTAATAACCCAGTGCAATTAGATTCGTTTCAGCTTCGCAAGAAGGATCACTCTCTGTCGGATCGGCTGTTTGCGCACAATCTCTCCGTGCAATTCAAGACCCCCGAACAGTTCTTCCTTGGACAAAAGACGGAGGACGAGTTCTGCATGCCTGAGTTCATGCCCGAAAAGGTCCTTGTGGCCGAGAAGAAGCTATTCGTGCCTGGTACGTGAATGACCATCGTAATGTGCCTTAACCGAAGCGTGTTAGACATGTCCTTCCCCTCCCCCCAGCAAGAAGTTATCATTTTCGTTGGCGCCCCAGGAAGTGGCAAATCGACGGTGGCGAAGATGCTTCGCGACAACCACGACTATCAGCACGTGAACAGAGATACGCTAAAAACCTGGCAAGCGTGTATTGCCGCCGCCGATGGGTTCTTGAGGGACAAGCACAGTGTTGTCATCGACAATACGAGTCCCGATAAGGAGTCACGGTAACGTCGACAACGTGCTGGCTCCGATACCAATTCAACTTTCTAGCGCCCGCTACGTTGAGTTGGCAAAGAAGCACAACGTTCGCTGTCGCTGCTTCGTGATGACGACGCCGCTAGACCACTCGAAACACAACGCCACATTTAGAACCATAATAAATCCCCAACACGAGCACATTCCGAGAATTGCATTCAATATGTACAAAAGCAAATACGAGGTAAGTTCGTCTCATAAGAACACATCAGTGAAGACACCGAGAGATCAGAAAAGCTATTTTAATTATTTAGGAGCCAGCGGAAAGTGAAGGTTTCGACGAGATCGTCAATGTCAATTTCGTCCCCACCTTTGAAGATGATGAAGCACAACGGATCTATTCGTATTATCTGATGGAGTCATAATAATTGTACCTTAATTGGTATACATATGTACAATCATTTATATTCGAGTTGAGGATGTCATCAAAACTTCAGCCACAAACGGTAATAGCGCCCAAGCGCAAATCAGGAAAGAGAAGCATATTTTCCAGCACAAAGCCATTACTTCCTCTTGTGCTTTTTCTTTGTCTTTCCCCTCTCCCGGTGTTCCTTTTCTTCTGTTTGTGCGGTATGCGTTTCTGCCGAATCTTCGCTGGTCTTACTTTCTGCAGGCCCGCGGCTCGATTTGGATAACTTCTTTTTGAGTTCGGCCAGCTTTTTCCTTATGTCAGGCTTGTTCGCCCTCTCCTTCTTCCTCTCGAGAGGCACCGTATTGTATTCTCGCTCGAAGAACGCGCGAAATTCAGCCATCGACCAGCGGCGTTCATGGTTCTTGCACCATGCCTTTCTGATTACAACCTCGGCAATATTTTCCGGCGTAGTGGGCGCCATTTTGTCGTTGTCGGCGTTGTCCGCCCAAAATCTGGAATGAACGAATAGATAAGAAGTAGAAATGAAAGTGGACACCATGTCAAGTATCTGCTGATTGTTATAGCCGGGGAAGGGGGTGTCACCGTTTGAGTATATCTCCCAGACGAGCACACCGTACGCGAAGACATCACTTTTCTGCACGAAGATATCCAGTTCCATGGACTCCGGTGCCATCCTTCTAACTGACAATTTCCTCGACGTTCCCATCTTGTATTCGGAGCCGACATAGGTCATTCCGAAATCTGATATCTTCAAAATTTTGCGCGTGTCGTAGAGACTGTTACAAGCGGCAATGTCACGATGGATAATTCCAACCAAGTGCAAATACTCCAGTCCGTACGCTGCAACAGCACACATTGTATGGATCCTGTCGCCGTCGGTAACTTCCAAACTTCCGCATCACTCGTGCTTCCTTCATGTTTGCGCGCATGAACGCTTTTGGCACGCATTTGACTGCTCTGCGTTATCTTGAAAGCCACCATGATCTTCTTCTTACCCCGGCGAAACACTCCCTTCGCGACTACGCCGAAGGCGCCATGTCCTAGTTCCTCCTTCGTTTCCACGTCCGCTGCTTTCAGTTCCCATGGTTGCTTGCTGATCGGCCGTACAAGAATCATGGATGACTTGCTAGGTTCACTAACGAGAGCAGTTTTTGTGCTGATGTGGTGGTTGATGAGATCCGTGATCGTCTTATACGTTTTGCCGTTAGTTTCGATGCACCATTCCTTGCCAACTTGCTGAACAACGATTGACTTGGTCTGAAAAGATCGGTAATAACCATCAGGCGGAAGCAAAGCCAACTCACGGGTTCTTCCTCCAAAATGAGTGACTTGTCAGTACCAGTCTTCTCGTCTTTACTGACGCGGATTGAGATCACGTACTGTGGTCCACCGGATTCGGCAGCCGTATCTGACATGCGAACGAGGAAGTCGCCTTTCTCCGTAAGCACCGCTGCTAGGTCTTCGGGAGGCAGGAACCCATGAAAGTACTCTGGGTCAACAACTGGGACCAGTTTCCTCGCCATTGTGACGCGTTCCCTAGACAGATTCTGAAATGGTGGTCATGTCCAGGTAAAAAATATCAGGTACTTCGACCACCTTCGAATTCACATCATCCCTCCCTGTTCCACGCTTCTTGACGCCATCTGCCGACAGTTTCTTGCTTACGCCTTCCGCCGAAAGCTTCGTTTCCCGCGACTTCTTAGTTTTTGAAGCCATCATGAAGACTGCGGCTCAGTGTCGATGTCGAGCTCCGATGCGCCTCTTCAACTCTTCGGACCGTCGCTTCCGCGTTCACCGCTCCACTTGAATGACAGGAACGTTGACGCTCAAAACCCAAAAGTCAATCGTTGCGGGATCTGGCGCGATGGACCGCCAGATCCTGCCAGGAAGAGAACGTGACCGACCGGCCCATTGTGTCGAGCCAATTGGTTGTTCAGATTTTCACATTTCTTATCCTTATTACTTCTTTTCCCTGTGCTTTTTTTTTCTCCCTCTTTCGCTCCGTTTGATTTTTTAATCGAGAAGCACTTTTTATTAAATCCACAAACACAGTCAAATGCTGTTTTCTCATGAAACGGCTTGCATTCCGGACATAGTTTTGTCAAAGTCGCTTTCAGGCATGATGAACTTGCTAAATGTCTTGTAGTCATCGCAGTAGTTTGACACAGACTTTTTTGTGACGATCTGAACACATTGCCAAGTTTCAAATACGTTATTGACACTCACCTCCTCAGCCCTTCGAGCTTCCTTCTGCTCCGGTTTGTGCTCTGCGAATGAGTCCTCCGACTTCCCAATTTTCAGCGATTGCTCACTTACTTCTTGAGTTCGCTGCGTTGGAAGCTTCTCTTTTTGCGTGATCCTTGACACTTTACCGTCTTGGGGCGAAGGCATCGGAGTAGGCAATCTGCCATTCGGCGATGTCGTCTTAGGCGAAGATTGTTTTTTGCTTACGCACTGGAACCAAGACAAGATGACGACGGAAATCCCGGTGAATAGGGCGATAACAAATCTAAATATCAAACAAGGTTGCAGTCGGAGGAAAGACAGATAACATACGTTCCATCCTGAAGAGCGAACATCTCGACTGGTTATTAATCAGCCAAGCGATCCTGTCAGCTGTCGACCGGTAATGAACCCGAAACGAAGTCTGAGTTGAGGCGTCGACTTGCAGAGTTCTGTCTATGTCTGCAAGACATATTCTGTTTCCATACGAGACCGACAGCGCAATATCAACGGTGTCTCGCAGCGATTTTATTGACCAAAAGTTGTTCATTCCATCATCACTTCGTCGTTGGGCATGCTGTAGGTCGACCGCTTTTTGAGGCCGTTTTCTGCTTTTGCTTTCAGTTTTTTTGTCTCAGCTGCGCGTGTTGTGCAATTACACGTTTTTTTTTTGCGTTGTGCATTTTGTGTAGTTGATTTCATTGTCCGTGTGTGTAAATCGTTCATTCCTGTGCTGTATCCCGTATATAACTGTTTCTTTTTCATTTTCAGATCAACTCAGCATGACGACGTGCTACCCGATGCGTGTCCAGTACGCTCCCGTATTCCGCCGCATCAATATGAACCATGGTTTGATGCGAAGCATCGTGCGCAACCAGATCGAGCGGGATGAATACGAGAAGCTGATGGCCAAGCGCTGCTCGTCATCGTCGTCCAGTAGTGACCAAGAGGTATCGTCCGTCCGTAGCCCTGTTTCGCCAGCTGAGTTGACTCCCGAGCGCATCGAAATGCGCCAGAAGATTCGTGCTCGCCTTGAAAGAGAACTGAACAACTCACCGAGTCCTGCTGACCTCACCGAGAAGCTGGCAACGTTGAGCATCTCGCAGACTGGCATTCCGAGCGTCAAGCCTGACAAGAAGCCGCTTTTTACGCTGGAGATCGTCAAGCAGAAGCAGCATAACGTCTACACCATTTACAACGTAAGTAAAACAATCACTAAGCTTTAATTTTTGATGTTTTAGACCGATTGTGCTACTCGGCTGGCCAAGAAGATAGCCTCAGAATGCTACCTTGCTGATGAAGAGAGCCGCCTGGTACGCTTGCAAATAGAGAAATATCAAGAGGAGCACGGCAAGGTTAACTAACCCAGATTTGTTTTATGTAGTAGTTGTTTTCCGCTCGGGTTTGTTAAGTTGTTGTAAAATATACCTTCGGACGTGTATTAAAGATGTCTTCCGTACGATCGTTTACTCGCCGGTTGTCGTGTGGTTCGGGCATATATTTTGTGCATTTGCCATCTCGCTTCTTGTCAAAAATGTGCCTATCTTTTGCAAGGCTCAAAGCAATGGTCGTCTAGACGGTTTCGTCTCCTTCTCATGCAGTCGTGCTCAGTTGAATGCCGTTCATTGCTCGAGGAAGGTCGCTTCTTCATTTAATTTCCTGCGACACGGACTTTGCTGAGCAGCTGTCGTCAGCAGTCCATAAAGTGGAACGTTGAATCGCAGCCGGTAAACCGAATTTGGAATGCCCAGCTCGAAGCGCCGGAAGAAGGGCACTAATCGTGATCCCCAGCCGCCCAATGCCTCCGATCCGTCAAAGCTTGTGGGAATTGTTGCGTTTGTGTTTCACTTCTTCTCGTTCTTTTTAGCCAAAAAGGAGGAATCTGTCCAGTTTGAGAATGTCTTCGTCGTCTACTAGCAGGAGTAGCTCTTCTAGACGGCGGATGAAGAAGATGGAAATTATCACTCGACATCCTCGAGTGCAGCCCCCGGGAATTAAAAGTTGCGATAAGCCCGGAAACAAACTAACACCATCTAGTGGATCATCAAGTACGGGAGCTTCAAATTCCTCTGGCTCAGTAAGTGATCAACCAGTTTTCCGAAATAAAATTTGATGTTTAGGAAGCGTCGCCTTCATGTTCTCCTGTAGGTTCATCACCACATACACGACTACCGTCTAAAGCGGGACCGAAGATGCCCGCAATCTCTGCGTTCCCTGGGACTGAAACGGGGAAAGGGAAACCAGAAGAACCGAATGATATGACTCCCACAGTGTTTGAGGTGGTCGCGCCAAAGCAACCCGCTGCCACGGCTGTCCGAACGAACAAAGGAGCTACAACGACTGCGCCCAATGGAGGCAAACAAGAGGCAGGAGAGGTTCTGGTGGAGTTTGATCCGAAGAAGCCGCAACCGGAAATTCCTCGGCAAGGATCCGGGCCACCGATGGTCTGTGTAGATGAGACTCCTACCGCTTTCATAGCCCCACAAGCTGTCAAGAAGGACGATTTCAACCCACCGCCGAACTTTATATCCAAGTATCTGACTGTACATCCTCAACATCAGCCCAAGTGACTTATGTGACCGTGTATGGTTCTATGGTTTTATTGGTAAACTGAGAGAGTCTGCCTTAGCATTATACGTTTTGCTTAATAGTGTAGTGTACGGGTGGAACCGTCCAGTAGATCTGCCATTGTTCCTATCGAAAAATGTATTTTTAGTCGAAAAAGGCGCACCCATATTAACGCTGATATTAACAACTGAGAAGCTCGATCAAGCAATTTGCAGCGATTTAGTTAATATGAAACAACCAGTTTTCTGAATCGCAACCTTTTTCGCGTTCTTGTCACCTCCAGTTGAGTTGCAAAGCTCTGCGAATTCCTGGGAAAAACACAGAACGCTTTATCTGGACACTCTCGGCTGTGGTGATCCCTCATGTTCCGCGGACGCGCACGCTTTTTGCCTGACCTTCGACCGGTTCCTTCTGCGTGGGTGCCCTTATAAGCGCCGCCGTCGACGTCACCTGCATCGGCAGAGATGTACGAAGTGAAGTTCCTCGTCGGCGTGGCCTCGGCCTGCTCCACGATCGCCCTCCTGACGTGCCTCTTCGTCATCCCCTCGCTCTACTCCACCATCAGCGAGACCCACGATGAGGTTGTCAGGGGCGTCGAGGCTTTCCGCGTCGACACCGACGGCGCCTGGAGTGAGATGATGAGCGTGCAGCTCTCCGTCACTCCCCCAACGAAGCCCCGCGAGAACCCCTTCAATAGCATCTTCCGTCAGAAGCGCCAAGACTTCTCCGGACTCCCCGCCTGGTGCCAGTGCGAGCCCACGAAGCCCAAGTGCCCTCCGGGTCCGCCCGGTCCTCCTGGACAGCCCGGAAAGGATGGCGCTCCTGGCGTCCCCGGTCCCAAGGGAGTCGACAACGTCTCCACCTATGCTCCTCTCACTTGTGCTCCTGTCGTAAGTACTACCGTAGGAATCTGATCTTAATCGTCTACTTTCAGCCCAAAGACTGCGTCAAGTGCCCGGCTGGACCTCCCGGCCCCAAGGGACCCGATGGACCGTGTGGAGAGAAGGGACCCGACGGAAGACCCGGTCAACACGGAGCTCCCGGAAAGAACGGCCAGCCTGGTTCCACTGGATCCGCCGGAAACGCCGGTCAGCCCGGACCTGCTGGCCACCCTGGACAGCCTGGCGCCCCCGGACAAGACGGCCAGCGTGGCAAAGGAAAGCCCGGACCTTGTGGAGTCTCTGGACCGCGCGGTCCTGCTGGAGCTCCTGGAAAGAACGGAGAGAAGGGCACTAACGGAGCTGCTGGACCCCAGGGCCCCGCCGGACATCCTGGCCAGCCTGGAACTGCCGGACAGAACGGAAAGCCCGGACCCGCCGGAAACTGTGGACTTCCTGGCCAGGACGCCGCCTACTGTCCTTGTCCTCCTCGCTCGGCCGTCTTCGTTAACCGCCAGTGATAACCATCTTTCTCCTTCTCTCAAATTCTTATTTCGTTTCGAATTAAATCAGCGATTTGGCATATTTCGTACAAAACACAATCACATTTTTTAGGACTAAACGATACCAGCACAATCTTATGTCTCCTCACTGCAAAAGACAGAGGGGACAAATGCAAACATAGCTACGATAACATCAGCGATGTAAGAGAATATAATCAGAACCAGAGCATTCATGAAAGCAAAAGATGTTTGTGCAAAATCAGTGAAATCAGTTGAACTTCCGTACAATGCACTCCACGTGCCATGGAAAATCGGATATAGTCTGTGCACTCAATCCATTCGAACTCTCGCTACACCAAACTTCCATTATTTATGCAAATTAGGCATGTGATAGTCGTTTATTCGCACAATCCGATCAAACCGCAGTCGTCTGCTCTCTTTTGGGTTCACTATTCGTTCGCGTCAACTCAGCAAGTGGAAGGGACGATGACCGCTCTGCAGAAGGTGCCGATTCCAAGTGGTCGCTTCTATCACTTTTTTGAATTTAGAGTCCTTTCTTTCTGACCCAAGTCAGATGGCAGATAGCTTTGTGTGCTTGTCTTGGAATGGCTCTTCTGCAAGGGATGAGATGCAATTTTCCGGCGGCGAAGATTGCCATGATGGAGATGGATGAGGTGCCTCAGTGACCGTCCTCTTCTTGACGATGATCCTATTTCAGTTCAACTGGACAGAGCACGAAATCGCTCACTTCGAGAGCGCCTTCTTCTACGGGTATTCTGTTTCTCAAATTCCCGCTGGAATTTTGGCCACAAAGCTCTCGCCAACGAGGATATTCGGGTTTGCCGTATTTCTTGCTGGACTCTGCAACGTTCTAACCGTCTTGTCATTCTCCTGCAACTTTAACATGGGAGTGATTTTGGCACAAATTCTCCAAGGAATAGGCCACGGACTAAGTCAGCCAGCCACTCATGGCGTTCTCCGTTTGTGGGCGCCTTTGCAAGAGAGAACCAAGCTGACGTCGGTGTCCTTCATGGGTCTCTATCTTGGAGTGATGTTTGGGGCGGGGCTTTCACCTACATTGACCATCCTGCATTGGTCAGGCTCCTTTTACTTTTATGGTAATGAATACAAACGTTTACATATTTTCGTGTCCTATTCTAGCTGGTTTGGTTCTGTTGTGGACTCTTCTCTGGTTCTGCATAAGTGCCACATCTCCGAGGACTCATCGCTCGATTTGTGAAGCGGAACTAAACTACATAATCTCTTCCATTGGCGAAGATACGGAGTCCAACGTAAAGGTAGTGCAAGCACATGGTGGCGAACGTATCTCTTCTGTAGCTGACTGAAATCCCGTGGCTGAAAATGGTCACTTCGGTTCCTGTTTGGGCGACCATCATCGTTAACATCGCCCTCAATTGGAATATTTATATGTTTATCAACCAGCAGCTCTACTATTTGAACGCTGTTTTCGACATGCCCGCGGAGCAGGTTCGTGCACATGTAAAAGAGTGGAAACCAACGTGCTTTAGGCTGGCTGGATTGTGGCCCCTTCACAAATCCTACAGACCGTTGTTGTAACCATTACAGCCACATTGTCGGATAGGTTCATGACTTCCGGCAGATTCTCCAAGAAACTCATAAGAAAAGGCTTCCTGGGGCTCGGCCTTCTCGCTCAAACGGCTTGCCTTGTTGGGCTAGGCACCGTAGCCATCAACTCGTACATTGCCGTCGCTCTCATGATCGCGGCTTGCGCAGTTATCGGCTGCTCCTTTGCGCCATTCCTCGTGAATCAGTTCGATTTGGCTCCTTCCTATGCTCCTCTGATTCTCGGTCTCGACAACACTTTGGGGGCGCTAGCAGGAGTCAGCGGATATGTGATCGAACCGCTTGCAGCCCAGGTACAGAAATGCTTTGCAGGCAATGGAAGAAGTTTCATTTAGGGCGAGAGTGGTTGGAAAACGTCTTTCCTCATCGGCGCCGCTGTCAACGTCGTCGGTCTTCTCGTATTCCAATTCTTTGGATCAGTTGAAGTGCAAAGTTGGGCAGAACCTGGAAAGAAGAATTCGAATATTGTGCTGGCATTGGATTCTTCAGAGCTGCAGGAAGAAAGTGAGAAGCATAAAGAACACGTTTGACAAGTTTATTGTTTCGTGTTGTACCTATTTATTGATAAAGTATCTCTTTGAACTAAATGACCTCACCCCGTTTTCTTCATTGGAAATTGCAGTAGGAAAGGCCTTTAATGAAATGTTCTTTAATTCTTTTCAATTCTTTTCGATAATTTGTTCTTTAATGCTTTCCGCTCTCATTGAGCATGCTTCACTGAACTCATTGTTATTCTTTTTCTATTCTTGTGCATTGCCTTATTGATGTTTCATCCACGAAATTTTAAACAGAACCATTTGAAACGCTGACGAAGAAGTCTATTTCGTGCCTCAGCGAGCAAAGGCGATAAGTGTCTGCCTGTTGTCGGCTAGGACCTATACACTCGCTGAGGCACGTACTATAAGGTGTCCTTCGCGATAACACCAATGCCTCTTAAGCGCACAAGATTGTGAATGGGGCAATAAGTCCCATGTTTACGTCTAAGTCAAGTCATTGATAAACTATTGTTTCCATATTAATAACTGAAAACATCTATGGCTGTGCTGAGAATAATACCGAGAATTTGCTTGTATATTCTAAGCGCTGTTTTGGCCGCCAAAATTGCGATAGAAACCGCCTTTCCTAGTGGTTTATGCAATCAAAAACAAGTTAATACCAGGGTTTCTGATTGCGTGTGAAAAAATGCTTTTGAAGTGAACCTTCGTGTGTCATTGAAGCTGTTTGTTTTCATTGTATTGTGCCTTAGCCAGTAAAGGCGATAAGCGTGGAAAGCGTTTCTGCCCTATTTGTTGTCGGCTAGCTAACACCTATACATACTTTGCTATGTCCTTCGCAATAACGGTAATGCCTCTTAAGTGCACAACATTATGAATGGGGAGGTGGATTTGCCGTGTTTACGTTTTTACGTCTGTTTACATTAAATTGAATGGTAACTTGAATTTCATTAAGATATTTCTATAAGGTAAGGCTATTTCCATATTAATATAGTGAATTCATTATGTTCAGTGAGATCTTTTTCACCAGAAAGCTGGCGTGATATTAATACTTGCCCGCACATTCCGGTGCCAAAATAATGGTAGAAATGGATGGCCTTCATCGTTTAATGATCATATTGATCAAATTTCATTGACAGCTGCATTTCCATATGGCTGCTAGAAATTCGGACCTTTACATTGAAATGCCAATGTATTACAACCATAACAAGGATATTAATTGTTTTTTATATCCTACCAAGAACCCAGGCGATCTCAGCAATTCACTGTAATGTCATATTGTGTTTCGCTATAACATCCATTTCTAATTCATCGGCACACACTTGAAAACAAACAATTTTCTGTCCACATCATTTCGCAAATGCCCCACAGATTATATACGTACAGGTGCCGAGTTCTTTCATCTGCTTCTTGACAACGGCAAACATGCAAAACAAGTTAATAGCAGCGTCTCTGATTTCGTCTGAAGCGATGCCCTTGGGCGACACAAAGTGGACTTTGATTTATCTCGTTTTCATTGTGTTTACCGTAGAGCACAGCTACAAATGGACCCCTTCATGTCTCAAATTATCTCTTAAGTAGCTGCTTTGTTTTATCCATCACATCTTTCATTTTTCATTTCATTTTTCCATGGCTTCCCACTGCGCAAGAATTCTGCAAAATCACCCTAAGTTCACTTTAATTTAATATTCGCTGAATACTTCATCGCAAACGTAGACTTTGTTTTTCACTTCTCTGAGACTTCCCTTTGATCATCGTTGTTTTCTTCCTTTTCTTGGCGTCACAGGGCGCATGGAAGTGAAGCGCTTCGCGCCCCAAGTAAGACTCCGTGACTGGTCATGTTTATAAGATTCGTCGTTATTAGACTGAAGAGCAAATAGGGATGAAATAATGGATGTTTACGAGGTTATTAAAATTATTCATTCGTCCATCACTTCCTGTTTCATCAGTCCGTTGCTCTATTATATAATTTGTTTGTGGGAGTCTTTAATGCCAAAACACTTAATTCGTCATGGCAAAAAGGTAGAGCGCTTCTGATACTTGCGTTTCTTACAACTGAACGGGAAGTGAGCATTTTCTGTTTGAAACACCTCAAATGTGTGCCTTATGACCGGAGCGTAAAATGCACCCTACCAATAACACTTCTTAGACGTGGGCGCCGTCCGTACTCCTGTCCTCCCCCTTATGCATTGCACTTTCAATAATAAATAATTCGTGGCATAACATATGGTATCATTTTTGCGTATGTTTGTTGATTCGACCTCTGGTCAGAAATGTCGACGAGTCCGAAAACGAGGCTCGAACTCGTTTGAAGATTCTAAAGGAGTCCGGACTCGGACTCTGACGCTTGGAATGTCGGGATTCGAACTGTGGTTGGTCCGCCTAGAAATCAGTGGTCATTATGTGACTCAGTTCAATGATGTACGGGACAAAGGGTTTTAGAAAGACCTTGATACGTAGGGAAGTTGGTGTATCCGTAGTGTTTGGATGGTAGTTCAGTTTTGAATTTTTATCGACCGTACGCTTGTCTCTATGCACGGTAAACATAACTCGCCAGGATTGCAGTTTGGAGGACGATCGAAAAGTAAAAGCTCGCTATGCGACTCAGAAATTGTCGAAATGTTAGAAAAACACGCCCTTTTCCTTTTTTCGGTCACTTCATTCTTTGTTACATGGAAAGGTTCGGCAAATAACGAGGTTGGCGGGCAGATTAACAAAGGTCTTGCGGTGCCTAGGGATGTAAACATTTATATGGCGTTGGTTCTTCACACTTACACGTAGTGAACAGTTATTACGAAATGGCGGTTGATGGTTTAATCGGGTTTTTATTTTTACGGTAACTGGTATTACGATAAGTTAATTGTTTTAAATGACCGACATAATCCCACGATAATGCGATATTTATACGACTGAGTGCGTGTCCAGACGTCCTATGGCGACGTTTACACACACTTTCGATTACATTGTAAATTGAGCTGGCCAGAAGTCCTAAAACTCATTATTTTGTTTAGTGTGAGCAGACAATAATAATTGTTTTCGTTCGTTCGTTTTCGGAGAGTTGCTTGTATTGAAAATTCCGTCTACGTATAGGACACAACTCCTTTTTTAAACGCTAATAGTTTTAGATATTGGGTTGGCATATAACAACCTGAACAACGACTTCTAATTGTGTGTCAACCGAATACATCCCTGAACCACATCTGTCGGTTGGTATAAAGTTCTCGCGAAAGTGGGCGCTTGGCTAATGAAGCGTTCAATCTGGCGGTTCCGAAAAGCGAATGTTCCCTCGTCCCAAAAAGCAGTCTGTCGCGTCGGTCTCGTTGCAGCATTTGAGTGATTTTTAGCCCAGGGCTACTTGGCTTTTAGTACCTAGACCGTGCGAATTCGCGCACAGCCGCGTTTATTATCATAACCCCAAAGTTAAATTATTTATATGAACAAAGTCATATAGACAGAATCTTGAATCCTCCTACCCTATGGCTTGCTTTATACAGAGATCGGGCGATATTTGCCATTCTTGTTGTTTTGTCGCATTCAGGTGAATTTCATATTTAGACATGAACAACTCTGTTTTCGAGGGAGATCAGCCGAAGAGTCCAGAACGGATGGAACGCCTTCAGGCGGTAGAAGGACTTTCTAACCAGCCGGACCGTCGACATGCGATGGGAAAGACATCTGGTGGAAATGGAAAAAGATTGATTCGGAATAAACAGTTGAGCAACTCTGTTTTTTATGTTTTATTAGTGCACGGCTCAGTCGAGTTCATAACATTTGGACAGAGTGTGTTTGACATGAATCCCTTCAACGCATACTTTCAGTCTTCGGTGATGTGTGGTTGTGTCTACCTTGTTTAAGAAGCCTGTGTTCGATCACTCAAATTTGGTGATCTATGATCTGCTCATACAATATTAATCTCTATTTTTCATCAGCTCTGTGGAGACCAAAAATCTTTATTTCGAACGTTCGTGTATTCTAACTGTGATGTGTATTGCAGCTCTCTTTCAGGAAATCTAAGATTCTGACGTTCTTGGTGTGATGAATTTAATTTTCTTTTACGTGAAAGTGCAAATTCAAGAAGTTTGCGTTTTGTTTCTGTTTTGAGAACTTAAGTTCTATTTAATATGAAGTCCATCTAATTTATGCCGTTTGAGAACATCGTAAATGTTTCATCTATTTTTGCTTCATAACAGCGTGTAAGTTTGATCTATGGAACAGCACATGTTGTGTGGGACAGATGGCTTGCCTCAAATTTTGTTTCACGTTCTCTATGAATAATTGCGGAACGATTAGCTTCATTTTTCTTCAAAACATTCTGCACTGGATAAAAGGATGAGCATGTTGTCCTTCTGTTTGCTCTAATCCAGAAATAGAAGAAGGACACGTAAGTGCGCACATAAAGGAATCAACGCAGGCTGAAAGGAACTTGTCTCGTCTGCCTTTTAGATATGTCTGGATTAGCGGTGTCAAACATCCTCGACAAACAGATAGGCGTAGGGTTGCTCGTGCACATCGGTTCTCTACATTACCGTTCATGGTTTCACGATCTATGAATGTTTCCGCGACTATTCCATTGGTCATTTGTTGATGCAACATTTCAGATGCATACAACTTTCGAGCTCGTTACGGGGATGGGATCGATCCTTTCGGCAGCCGTCTTGCCCCCTGCCTACATCAGAATTATTTATGTAAGCTCGACTAATCTATAAACTGATAAGTCGTTTCACATTGCTTAAGATCTTCTTCACACGCAGAAAATACCGAAAATTGGAATGCTACCGTATCATGGTACAGATGGGAATCGTCCAGCTACTCACCGTTCCGGGCACTTTCATGACTGGCTACAAGAGTGTCACCGGGACCGACCCTTTCAGCATCGGGGTGTTGAGTATCAAGCTCTATGGAGTCAGCTTTAAGGTCGAATCTCTGCTCAGTCTTGTGCTGGCTTTAAATCGATTACGGATTATATGTGGGTTACGGTACCCAACTTTAGTGCATGATGTACGCACATGGACTACCAAGACTCTGTATCTGATTGCCATGTTTCAGATCATCATATTCTGCTCGTATTTGTATGGGTGCGCCATTATGACACTGATGGTGAGTAGCTGCATCGAATACGATCTGCCTGTTGGAGAGTACCTCCCGAAATACAACATATCAATACCGTATACCCAACGGTACTCATTCACAACGACCATTATTCAGTTGGTGTCAACCGGGCTGACGTTCACGATCTACATGATCATTCTCTCATATCTCATTTGGCTCAAATCCAAAACAGAACGGATCAAAAAATTCGAGAAGGAGCAGACGATTCTCATTTACGCCGGCGTTCGATTTGCAGCGGACATGACCCTAATCGTAGTTTATAACTACATCAAAGTGCCTGTGATATTTTGGATTGAAATGTGCGTGATGTTCACATATTTCGTCAACAACCTGTTACTGCCGCCTTTACTCTATTTAACTCTCTATAAGTAAGGTCCAAGTGTCGAAAAAGCGCATTTAAAATTGAGCACTTTAGGGGCATTCGGCAAGAGTTCTTCGCTTGCGGTGCCAAGCTTGGATTGCACTGTAAGATCTCAAGAAGTTCGGAAACGGGAATTCTGAGCGGTGGATCGAACAGAGAAAGGATCTACCAGGCTACAAAGGCCGGGAGCAATGACCATACTGGTGTATCCTTATGAATGTACTATGGATTTTTTTGATGCTTATCGAATGTGTACTTATTACCTGAACTTTGACACTAAACTTTGCTCAATTTTTATAAGGAAACATGCTGCTTTGATCCTTTTCAGTTAACTAACATGAAGAACAGGTGCCACACAATTGAATGTGTGTTCACAGTGATTTTGTAAGCGAATTGAACAACTATTACTTTAAACATTAACTCTTTGCTGATAAGCGATAAGAAATCGTATTCTGAAATGAGTAATCTGTATTGAGAACATTGAGATCTCACTTGGTGAACGAGTGAGACAAGGGTAATGCCAACTTTCATGTGTAATCGGATTCGGCCTTTTATATCTCTCGGTACCCTCTCCGAAATAAGTTTTTTGCCATCGTTCTTGGTGCAATGATCACTCCAGCCCGCGGAAGGCTTGGAACACCGGAAAGCTCATCCTCTTGCCAGGAAATCCGTAATTATCGGCCGATTACAAAGATACGTTCACTTAAGCTGCTGAAGCAACATCCACTTCCACAGCGCCTAAGATGGTTCTCCGTACCTTCAACGTCAACGTGCGCTGTGCCTAAGAAAGCCTTTTCTGACATTCAGTTCATCTCCTTAGTTAGCTCGTGAACTGATAATTATATAGAAGAGATCATATTCAGAAGTGATAACCAAATGTACAGGGTGTACCATAAATACTGTAATTCGACAAGCTTTTCAATTCACCTTGATTTTTTTTGCCTTTTTTTTTGTAATTCGACAAGCTTTTCAATTCACCTTGATTTTTTTTGCCTTTTTATACTTTATACTTTGCCACTTATGTTATCATTTTCTTGCCATCAATGCAAAGTTATAAACAGTTTTTCGACTTACAATATTTATGGTACACCCTGTACATAACGGGTACATCAATAATTACATCTTAGGAGACGATCTGCTTTTGAAACTGTCATCTCTGTTGAGAACACTGAGATCTCACTTGGTGCACGGGTGAGACAAAGGTTGTGTCAACTCTCGTCTGGCCAGGTAACATCTTGTTTCGTAGCGAACTAAATAAACGTCTATAACAACAGAGCTGATGGTCATCTACCTGATTATGACTACGTATAGCAAAGGGGGCAAAAACAGATAATTGAGGATGTAACAGATGCTGGTGGCAATCTTCAGCGCCGTAGAATGGCCAAGTATCGAAGAGCCGAAGTTGTAGAAAATGGTCAGTATGAGGTCGAAGGCAAATCGCACGAGGGCTTGCAGAAATATCCACTTCTCCTTGAAGTAGTTTGCGTTGAGCATCTGCTTGTATCTTCTGTGTAAAAGATAGGCGACTAATGTGGAATATATGATGAATGTGAGCGAATAACAGACAAGTACGGTACAGTACCCAATCTGTTGGATGTAGGAAGAGTAAGGCTTGGAGTTGTCAAAGTAACTCGAATATGTGTTGATGTTTAGGGTGAAGTCCGCTTTGGGAGTCATCAGAACAGAGAAGTAGGCTATTCCGAAGCACCAAGAGAAGATGCAGAGTGATGTGTGCAGGAGGTTTGGGTATCTTAAATCGCATATAAGCTTCAGTCTGTCCAGTGCTAATACGAAGCCAAAGATAGCTTCACTTCGTAGGCATGCGGCCATCAACTTCAGACTCGTCTGTCCCACGCCGTAGAAGTCATCGCCTATAAAGTGACCAATTCCTACGAACACGAAGTAAGGAGCCATCAGGCAGTGAGTAATCGCCTGTTGTGTCATGATGTGGTAGCACTGCAGTCGGCGGTATTTTGGAACCGCAACGAATATCTGAAATCTTCCAACAAGGGACGGATCAACACTGACTACTTACGTATATGACTCTCATATAGACGGGAAGACAAACGGCCGTGAGGATAAGAAGTGACGCCCCAAAGGTATAATGAACGGCATCCATGTGCCAGAGAGGGGTTGATGAGTTGTAACAACTTAAATGCAACCGTATTATTGCTGAGCTTTGAAAAGCTATAGCAAACTAGTTGAAACCGGACTAAAATCAAATAACCAAATGCGGTCGTCAGTGTCTGCGAATTTCGCAGGCAAAACCTTAGGTACTGACCTAAATTTTAATGAAAAAGTCGCGTGACTTATTCGTGGAAAAATCGAGTCATCAAGCATGTACTTTTATGATCCTCTTAATTTGATCGTAAAGATAAACGCAGAGATAACTGTAACGGCGAATGACTGTTGCCAAAGACTGATCTGAGGTACTGAGCCACTTAAGCTAATTGAGCCACTTAAACGAGCGATCCCTAACTCAATCTGGCACTGGCCCCAAACATAACTACGATAACGAATTTTGCTTCCTCGTCCTCATGAAAGTAGTACATGTATGTTAAAAGTAAGGAGTGTCTGTATATGAATAGAAGATTTCGGTTATATAAAGAGCAACCAAATGCCGCCACGCAAGCTAAGAAAACCTACTAAAAGTGCACAACTGAAAATTATTAGTGAGATGTTGAAGTTCGACTTCAAATTCGTTGCATAAAAGCTTTACGTAAACCAACAAAGTTCACATAAATTTGAACGGCGACAAAGATCATGTGAACGTGCGCGGACAGTGCGTTCGATGCTCGTGACGACAAGGAACCAGGTTCACTAAAAACACACGATAATAAGCCAAACAAAAGAGACGTCACTCACAAATGATTAATGTGAAAATGAGACATAAATTATTCCGCCGTTATGATGAGAATATGAACTGACTGTACAGGTGAATATACTATACTATGAACAGGTAAGCGTACATTCATATTTTTAGAAGAAAAAGTGCGCTAAAACGATGTAAATTAATAGACCAGCTGCTGTTGACTTGATGGAGCTATACTATTGTACGTTTGCAGTTGCCCATTACTGAGACTAGCAGTTATTCAAATCTAACTGAACTTCTAATAGATCACACAATCTGACCTAAATGATAACGATTAATGGACTTTTACAAATACCCAGTTATTTCTTCATTCTCTCTTTGGAAGAAAAGGCATGGAAGAAAAAGAAATGGGACATGAATCGAAAAAGAGCCATGAACCGGTGGAAAGACGATGTTTTGACCGGGGAACAAATGAGGCATAAACGGAACGTAGTGTGAGGCTTGGTTCGAGGAAGAGATGAGGAAGACATGAAGAAATGAGGCTTGGACCGAGGCAGAGATGAATATGGACTGCTTTATGCAAGAACTTTGTAGTAAACAAACAACAAGATGCGCGCTATTCATTCTACAAAGTGTCACGTCGCGAGAGGCTGTGAGTGACTTTTATACTGGCGAACAGCGCAGACGACGGTCGTGCTTGCACTCCTTTGTAGTGATATCATTTTCGTTCGAATCGAACTAAAATTAGACTGTGAAACGTATTACGTGTCTGTTTTCTACCTGATCATCATGATGTACAACAGAGGCGGCAGAAACAAGTAGTTGAGAATATAGCAAATCGTTGTTGCGATTCTCAGCTCAACGGAAGGTCCAAATATCGAAGAGCCGAAGTTGTACAGTATCGTAAGACTCAAATCAAAGGCAAAACGAACAAGTGCTTGGAGAAATATCCATTTTTCTTTAAAATACGTAGCGTTCAGTTTCTGCTTGTACCGGCGGTAGAGTAGAAAGACAACGAGAGTAGAATAGACTAGGAAAGTCAGGCAGCAACAAGAAAGCACCAAACAGTAGCCCGCTTGCTGAATGTAAGCAGAATATGGCCTTGTGCTGTCGAAGTAACTGGAATAGGTGGTGATGTTTAGGGTGAAGTCCGCATTCGGAGTCATCAGAAGAGAGAAGTAGGTGGCTCCGAAGCACCATGAGAAGAGACACAGTAAAGTGTGGATGTATTTGGGATATGTCAAGTCACATATCAACTTCAGACGATCCAATGCCAGCACGAAGCCGAAGATAGCCTCACTTCTTAGGCACGCACCCATCAGTTTCAGGCTTGTTTGACCGATACGGCATAAGTCGTATCCTAGAAAATGGTCTACGCCCAGGAAGAGGAAGTAGGGCGCCATCAAGCAGTGAGTGACTCCCTGCTGAGCCATGATCCGGTAGCATTGCAGTTTTCGATATTTTGGCACTTTAACGAAGATCTAAAAATGCACTTGTGGCACTGTCATCACTGTTCGTTTGCTTACGTAGAGGATTCGTATATAAACGGGCAAGCATAGAACGGTTAGTCCGATGAGGAACGCTCCGAAACCAGAGTGGACCGCATCCATCGAAAAACAATAAAGAATGCAGGTGCTTATTAGAAGGTTCGAAGCGTAAAAACAACGAACGGAATAGTCGTCAATCTGAAGCGAATGTGTATTTTAGAATGCGTAATGTTTTCCGGTTGAAGGGGTAAAGGCACACGGAATCGAAGCGTCACATGTTGTTCCCAGACTGACTAGATGAGGAAGGATAGACATGTGGATACATTTGAGATTTGGCCAGATACGAACATTGGCCAGATACAAGTGAGATTACGTAAAGACGGCTATCAAGCTACTCACACAACAGTTCCTGCCTGTTGTATTGTGATCACTGAATAGGTCTAAACTCACGGTGAAACCTGAACTCTGTTTAAGTAAGGGACATACCGCTGCAATTAACTCTCAAACACCATGATAACATCTGGAATAGATCATTATTCGGAAATCCGGCGAAAACAGCCAGTATATAGCGGTTTCACTATGTAGTATTTTCACGAAGCCAATGATTGAAATATCTCGATTGATCTGCCAACGGTGGAAATGTTTCAAAAAGGCTTCTAAAATTGATTGCACTTCATTTGTTGGTCATAAACAACAAGCACAAATATGAACTTGATACACGCACTTTCGAAATATTTGTTCAAAATACAACAGCCAAAGAAGGACTGTTATTTACTCCACATTTTTGCGAGATTTTGATGAGTTCAACACGAAATAGCAATGCACCGCGTGGAAAGCGGGGTTTTCAATGTTTGTGATGTGGGTGGACTTGGAATTTGGCCGACAAAATATACAAGGCAAGCCTCAACGTTCCTGATCAAAAATGCAAGCGATGTGTAATATAAAGACCTACCTCAAATATAGGCTGTTCAGAAAGCTCACGTATGCAACATGAGTATCACTCGTAGTGGTCGTCTCCAGCGTCGATGAAAGCTTCAACGTGCTTCTTGAAATTTTTTACAATAAACTCCAGGGTTTCCAGAGTGATATGGTCCCGTGCGTCCGCTTTGTGGATTGTCCTTGATTGAAGTCCATGCAGATCTCTGGATTTGTCTTTCCAACACAATACATACAAAACGACAATGGCAAAGCGTGGTTCTTCGGAAACCATCTTGTTAGTGAACAACGGTAAATGCCAGTATCAACAACAGCCAGCAATGTAGAGTCTCACTCGCAGTGGCGAGCGGCCGGTTCCTAGGTCGCTGTCTGGTGGATTTGATAGCAAACCTTGTGGCAGCTGTGACCGCTCCGGTTTTCAGAGGGAATTGGAACACCCGGAAGCCGTAGTCCCACCACCGCTGACAACAAGATGTCCGACGCCAGGAATCCGGCTGCGTGAGAAGTCATCCCGAAGGTCACCGACGCACTAAGGACCCCAAGACTTGCGAAAACTCACCTCCCGGTCACAGACACATCTCTCTGAAACCGCTCTTTTGTCCCCAACTCCGCCAGAAAAAGGAGCTAAGCTACCGTTTCAAGGGGTCCGCCGATTTCCAGATGCCCCGTGACGACCGCCGCCACGGATCGGTTTGATCTCAACTCTCGGTTGATCTCGGTTGATCTCAACTATCGGTTGATCTCGGTTTGATCAGCCACGTCAGGGATGAAGTCTGCACCAAGAGACATCCTCTTTTTATCTATTTTCGGTGTCATGATTCGTGAAATAATGTAATAAACTAATAAGAATGTAGGTTAAAAGACGCGAAGAGCACGAATGAAGCGTTCAAAATTCATAAGTGAACAAAACATCAGAAGTGAACTTGACGTGTTCCTTTAACATTTAGCATAGGTCGAAATACAGCTACACCTTGTTAGCAAAGGCCGTTTTGCGAAGTCGGCGACATTAATCATTCTACGATTTACTGAGGACTACAGTGATAAATAAAAGTAAGGAGACGATCGCACTTTTGGAACAAAGGCTATGGTTTCGTACAACACTGGAAAATCCAGTCCCTGTCTTCATTTAAGCTTCTTTATATTTCTGTGCCGCGAAAAGAATGTGCGACAAAGCTTAAAATTAAGTTGTCTAAAAAGAAACGGTCAAGAAAGTGACATTATCCTGTAAATTACACTTTACAATTAGGCTGGTGCACTCTACAATATTAACTAGGATTGCAGACAGTCACACAGTTCAAACTGTAGGACAGCACAGGGAAGTAACGCCGTGTAAAGAGGACGGACATTTCCTTTTCGCTAATTCGAAAGTGCACATAATCTACCATAATCATTCATCTTTCTAAAATTAATCTTTTATGAGGAACTAGAAGAGGGCGTTTAGCCAACGACTTTCAAAGGTCATGTCATCCTTCTGATCTGTTATACAACGCTTGACGATACATACGAGTACAACGGCACATACGAGCTGATATGGGAAGATCACGGGACGAACATCATTTTAATAGAGTTTCATTTCAAGTTAAACTTATCTCTGAGCTAAATAAACGCCTGCCTGAATAGGCATTAATCGAGTTATTACTAAGGCTTAGGAAGGAGCAGCAAGTGCAAGCATTCCCACACTGATAAAGTTGCAGTATTGACGGTCGTGGGTGGATCAGTTATCCTCGATAACCTCGTGTATTCTGCTTGATCGCACTTTTCGTGATTATCAGAAAAGCAATCATTCAAATACAGCAATATAACGGTGACAAGTGCTCAAAGACAAGGAAGTCAGAATATTGACTCTGACTTGACTTTATTTCGCGAGTCAAAGGCATTACGCCTTGTGCGACACCGAAAATAGACAAACAGCATCAATGTCGAATCGGTGGGTGGCGGCGCGCTTCACGGGTCATCGGCGGATCTTCTACTTCTCCTGGCGTTTGCAGCTCGCATCTGCTTCGAAGATAAGTTCATTGTCCGGGTTGCGTCTCCGGCGGTTCTCAGAGCGTCGGGCATCTTGTTGTCAGCGGTAGTGGGACTACAGCTTCCGGGTGTCCCAACTCCCTTTGGAAGCCGGAACAGTCACAACTGCCACGGGGTTTGCCATCTGACCAACCGAACACTCAGAGAGCAACCGGAGGGACCAACCGCTCGCCACCTCGACACGAGAAAGAATATTTAGGGTCACAAAAGGTTAATGAATACATTACTTTATCTAGTTGGAAACACATCATTTGAAGAAGCGAACTCATTTCTTGCCCCACCACCCATATCCGTAGCCGTAACCGTAGCCGTATCCTGCAAATTTGTGAGATGGAACACATACCCCCTGCTATCATCAACTTGCCATAGCCGTAACCATAGCCGTAACCGTAACCGTATCCTACAAATATGTGAGATATAATGCACATCCGCTGGCACCATCCACTTACCGTACCCGTACCCGTAACCGTAGCCGTATCCTGCAAATCTGTGAGATAGAAAACACATACGCTGGCACTAGGGATGCAACCGGTTCCTGTTCCGGTTTTTCCGGTTTTCCGGCTTTTTGCGACGGAATTCCAGTTCCAGTGCCGGTTTTTTTTTCATTCCGGTTATTAGCTGACACCATCCACTTATTTTTATCTGGCATTTTGATTCCCCATCGTCAACCCAAAGAGACTCTGCGCCTGTCTCTTTAAACAGTGATGACTCGGTTGAAAGAAGTCATTTTCGGAGCTAACTAGCAGCAAATAATGTAACTTTCTAAGTCTTTCTGAGTCAAAAAACACTGTATTGCCGATTCCGGCGCTGGTTTTTTTTCCCGCCGGAATTCCGGTTCCGGTGCATCCCTAGCTGGCACCATCCACTTACCGTAGCCATAACCGTAGCCGTAGCCGTATCCTGCAAAACTATGACTTGGAAAGCATACTTGCTGGCATCATCTACTTACCGTAGCCGTAACCGTAGCCGTAACCGTAACCGCCGTATCCCCACCATCGTCGTCTCCACCACCGGCGTCTTCCCCACCCCCAGCGTCTCGATCGTTTTCTAAAACCATTTCTGCAAATCTGTGACATGGAAGGCATACCCGTTGGGATCATCCACTTCCGTTCCATTTCCGGCGACTTCATTGTCCTCAGGAGGGGTGACAGTTCCATTGGTCCAAGCGTGAAGCGTTGGAACAGCGGCCGGCTTCGTCTCATTTCTATTGGCTTCACAATAAGCCCATAGAACAGTGGCAAGCAGAATTATGCAGATCACACGCATAGAGCTCACTTCTAGCCGACAGTCACATTGGCAGCTTTATAAAGACCCCACGTTGCGGATGAGTCGAACACTACGTTCGGCAAACGAGCGCGCACTCTTGATTTTGTGGGCAAATTCGTCAATTTGTTGCAAGTTTATAAATAGAAAAACAAGATACGCGCCCACTATTTGGCGTAAACTCTTTCTCTCTCTCACAGAGACCAAAGACTGGAGAAATGCTTGAAGGAACAGAGTAGACATAAGGCCGAATCATAAAAATGAAAAAATGATGAGAACTGCGGACTCATGGACTCATGTACTGTGTGAATGATTAGATGATGACTTAGGAGAGTTGGATGCACAGTTGCATTGTATCTGATCTGCATAACACTTAAAAAGGAGTTTTTCGTGGTGGTGCCGTAATGATTCATTTTTATTTCCCTATGTGTCCGAAAATAGAATAACTTTTTTTTTGTATAGACTATTCGCCAAATCTGTTTACTGTAGTTTGCAAGATGTTTTTTCATCGCGTGGTGTCTCACTCGCCTAACTGCTTAGTAGATGATAGTCTTCGTTAAACTACAGTCATAAGTACAGAACGGAGAGAGAACTACGGTAGCAAGTGTTACACCACTCCAAATTAACGTAGCCTGAAATAATGGAAAGGCGAGAAGCTGACTCATGTTGAGGTTTCCCTTCTTGAAAATGCTAGCGGCGCAGACTCATGTTGGTAACTCTTGTGTTCGACGCCTTCTATGAGCCGAGATGATCATAGCACCAACAACGAGTTCCCTCAGCTCATTTCTTCCACATCAACGCGAATTTAGCGATATTAAAAATATATAATACACTTGGGCAGTGCATGTATGAACGTTATTTTTTAAAATTTTCATTCTGTTAATTAGTCCCGTTTTTGTTTGAAAGTACCACCTAGATGTGTTTATTTTTTTGCTGTTCGCTTATGTTCTACAGAATACAGAGACTTCCACGTACTTCGACTGGAACCTCGCGAGTAAGATACAGGCAGTATCACAGACGACTTGATTGAAATTTTCGCAAAGGTATCAATAGATCTATTGTATTGAATGTATTGTGCGTCGGATTGCGAGCTGCAAAAAGCGGTTGAAATGTGAGAAATTGTTTTTACAGAGACATGAGCAATTGAAGATAAAAGATACAGCTACCACATCACTGCAGAATTTCCCAGCAGTGGAGTTGAGCGTTTGTGATAAAAACATGCAGAATTTTGTGCAAGCTCTAATCCATTAATTATTACTGTACCCTCTCCCAATTAATGGCGCCGCGACCGGTTGCTTCATTTGGCTATAATGGTCGAATTCTATCACTCGGGTCCCATGGTAGCACGCGCCCAGCCGCTGCTTTACTTAAGGATCCCAGTTGCGTCGTTGTTCGGTAAGATTAATGCATGTGTTATACTACAGACATTGCTCGTACGATAAAAGACAGTTGCTCTTACGATAAAAACATATTTTTGTAACATCCTTGTTTTGGTTCCCGTGGTGACATTACACTACACCTCGAGAATTCGGCCATTAATTGAATTCGGCAAACTGGCACGAGACAAGGAGAACGACAGCTTCCGCAACGAGAGAAAATGTTTCTTCCATTCAGACGTTGTTTTTTCTGTCGACAAGTAAATGGAACGCTTAAAACGGTTGCTGAGAGAGAACACACCTAATTGCTTCGTTTCATTTCGGAAATTTTTACCTTTTTGTTTTAATTTTTGGAATTCCAAAAAAGTTCAAGCTGTCTGAAGTGAAACTGCAAGCAGACGCTCTTCTACTATTTTGCGCTCAGGATTTCTATGTATTTTGATAGTACCACTCTATTTACGTTCTATAATGAATCAGCATCTAGTTGAGTAAGAACACGTTCTATGATTGAAAATTGAATTCGCCAGCCACTACACAAAAAACCTGAATGACTTTGCCCAATTGCTGAGGTCCTGGATTCGGCGCTCCAACGCGGAAACAAAAGAAAAGAGATGAGGAAATCGACGATAACAGTGCACCTTTTATGGTCAAAAAATGTCTCCGAAAGCAGCAACGAAAATTAGTTTGAAGTCTGTGTTCTGATCAGAATAGGCCATCGTTTACATCCAATGTCATCCAATTTACACCCCTCGGAGTGCAGTGGTCAGACGAGGAAATCTCAAGATCTACTGACGAAGAATCAGCCAACGATTCGCTTTAGGTCTACTAAGATTTTTCCTCTTTCTGGTAACTGAGTGGGTTAGTAAAATGCATAAGTTCAATTGCCCAAAAGTGTGTCGCGTTCTTACAGGATACAATCGGAACATTTCGCGTGACGAAAACTGGCTGTGCTTGCAGCCCTTCAGAGACCTTTAGGTCTGGCACTTCCATCCTATGCTATTTGCAGCGTTGACGTCTACGTTTGCTCTTGGTAGAAATTCTCCGTAAGCTGCAAAAATCTGGTAATTACACTGTAATTATCTGACTGACATCAACCATCAGTCGTGAATGGACGCCGATTAGGAGAATTTGCTCGTTAACATCAGCAGCAGACAAAGCTAAAAGGTACCTTTGGTAAATAAGTGTATCTGAACTAGCGCATATTTGGATATCTCATCGTCCTATGCATCCTAAGTTCTCAGCATGTAGGCGTATGTGCTCTTATAACGCCGGTACTTTCACAGTTTTGCGAACACCAGTGTTGCCACAACGCTCAAACGACGTGAGATCAGCTGCCAAATGAAAATAATAAAGACTAGCAGAATTGCTTAAGTTAATTCCTTGCCACGCCTATATGTTTTCTCTAAGGTGTTGCACTTGTTCTTTACACCTGTGCCAGCATCGATCACGGTCAGCAGAGTCCTAGAATACGCTTGTGAATCAGACGTTCGCCCTCAAAACTGCCGCTTTACGCCTTGCGACGAAGTACCAATTAAGGTTTTGTGGACGCAGTCGCGCTCCAAAGAGAAAGGCGATCTAAGCAGATTACGTTTCAACCGAGCAGCGGAAGATGTCGAACTTCGAGTACGCTCTCCACGTTGCCGTTGGAGCTGCAACCATCGCCTTGGTGCTTCTTTTCGTTCCCATCTACATTCGCATTATATGTGTGAGGGTTTTTCCGAAAGGAGATCCAATGACTATGCGGCTTTTAGATTTTCCTTCTCAACAGATCCTTCCGTTCCTTGGAATGCTATCAAATAATGATTCAAATAGGCGTCACTCAATGCGCTATGGCTCCCTCGTGGTTCTTCACTGGTGTTGCACATATCATTCAAAAGGACTACGGTTTAACAGCCGCGTGGACCTACAAGTTCAATGGCGTTCTTGTCAGGGCCGAGGCGCTCTTGAGTGTCCTTTTGGCCATGAATCGACTCAGGATCATATGTAACTGGACATGTTCCCGTTTCTTACAACAGAAAACTCAATTTCTGCTTATGTACTTGGCCAGCTTAGTTGTTTGGGTCCTTTGTTTCATTCCTTTTGTGGTGGTTCTAACAGGAGCAGCTGATTTCCTAGTTGACCCGAAAGAGTTCCTTCCTCGCTACGACTACAGTAAGCCATACTCAGAGTTGCTGCAAAACTTCGGAAGTAACCAACTGATTGTCACGTCGTTGATAACCCTGGTACTCTATCTGATCATCGTGGTCTATCTTGTCTATCAGCAGTGCAAAGTAGGAATAAGTAGCGAGTTCAAGAAGGAAAAAGTCATCCTCCTGCATGCCGTAGTCAGATTCGTATTCGACTTCTCGGCTGCGATACTGTACAACTTCGGGAAATACTTTCTTCCCTCCAGCGATTATGCGTCAATCTTCGTCTTCTTCACCTATCCCTTCAATAATTTGGTTCTGCCTCCAGTATTGTATCTCACGCTCTATAAGTAGGTTGCTCACTGAACGGTGGACATTGAGGAATATCCGTTCAGATCCATTCGAGAAGACTTCTTCGGCAAGAAGAAGGCGGTCGGAGTGTCCGAATCAGTCTTCACGGTCAACCCTCAAAATACTGGATCAAGAAGAGAATGATGTTAAAAAGATTAACTATTCTCGTTTTGCCATTGTATTATTTTGTAACCGCTGTGAAACACCATAGGGTTATGTTTTTCTTTTGAGTTTTGCGCAACAACTGTTACTCTAGTCCTATCTTGTGACCATTTGCTTATTTATTCTACAACATACTTATTAAATAAATAGACATCATTTATCGTGTTTATCTTTTCAATGTGAACGGTGGGGCTAGGTTCTTCAGATCTACAGTGTTCCAAATGCTCTGATCCAGTTTTTAGCTTTTCGTCGCAATTCATTGATATCGGTGTCCGTGGATAGGGCACAGTCTAAGTCAGGTCTATTATATAGCGTAAACGAACCCCACAGAAAACTGTACAGTTGTGGCATAAAGAAAATAGATATCATATGCCGTTAAAGCTGGAGACAACATGGCATGACATCAAGCATGAACAGAAAGATCGCAAGTGACGGATTCATTCGGGGTGTGCTCTAAGTAGTGCTGTTGATTCCGCGAATAAATCGGAAGATCTTTATCGACTGTTTACCCACCCCATTTCTAAGTATTCGGACCTTTCTTGTTTCAGATCAAAACCAATCTGTTGAGTTGAGTCACTGAAAATATCGGATGGTTTAGTCGTCGTTTATGTTTTCACTGTTTAATCCCTGAGAACGTGCAAGAACAAATCAAAGCACAGTGTTGAAACAATTCATGTAACCAATAAAAATTCCACTGAAATCATAAGTGTACGCCTGAGTGTACCTCACTCCTCTTGATACATCATTTGATACATCTATGAGTGGTTCGTCCGTGCTTCCATCATGAGATTCGCGGAACAAGGCAGGGTAGCTTTTTATGTTTTTATAAAAAATACCCAAAAATTGGTCTGTAAATCTTCACAAGGATCAGTGGAAGGCTATCTACGATACTGCTCACATCCAAAAATATTTTGTGTCGTGTCACGATTGCGACAATCGCGTGATATAAGATCTATTTTAGTCGCTTTCTGACCTTCAGTGGTGTAACAAGGACAATGGCATTTACGTGCAAACCTCTTCCTTTGTCTAATGAAATACTGTTATTAGCTGCTAAGTAGTAATTAATATACAGTTTGAGTAACTTTGGACACAACCAACTGACAGTAGTTTACTCATTTTAACGGAGAAGAACCAGGCTACGGTGGTTTGCTTGCTCAGTCTTCTGTAGTCGCCCACCTAACTTTAACGCCCACGGTAGCCTGTTTATTTTCTTCGTACTTCGTGGGCCATTTGTACTTGTCGTACTAAGGTGACCCATGTCCATAGGAATGTTGAAAAACTTTTATATTATTTTTGTGGATTTTGTCCGAGTGGCGATTTTTGAGTGCCGATTTTGTCGGGACGCCGCCTAAATTCAGTCCTTCGTTTCTTTCCACACAGCATGGATTTAAACAAAAGGACATACATGCACCGTAGCTTTGCATTATTCAGCTGCCAGTACTATACGGTTACACGGCTAACTATTTTTATAATTAAACTCATTTTTCATAGGCGTCGTCTGGAAGATATTTGCTATTCAGTTACCACTTTATAAACGAATGATGCATTGGCCTTGCGATATACACTAATATAGTAGCATGTATTAAATAAGGGAGTGCAACGGTGACTTTTCTCTTATCCCTTACTTTGATTTGCTACTGCTATAGGAAATTCCATTATTAAATTAAGAACAAGGACAATCTGTAAGGCAACTTGGCTCAATGCTCTACGTGTTTTTTGTTTCGTCCTGCTTGAACCGCTTTTCCTTCACAGATCGACTTCCCAGTTTTCGTTGTTTATCGATTCGAATATTCGGTCAGTAGCTCTCAATTACGGTAGACGCACAGGTTTCGATATCCTGTGTACATTTCATAAGTAACTCAAGTATCTTTGTTTGTAGACTGATTTTATTAGGATTGATTAAATTGAGGAACAAACGCTGTACTAAATACGTCCAGCGTCTAGGACTGTACTGAGAATCCATGCGGTAATGCCGTGTATTTTCTTGCCATAAACTTATTCCACCGGCGCCGGCTGCTTTGTGCTATTTACCTCTATGTACCTAACGTCACTAGGTGCTGGTCATGCGTATTCGAAGGAATTGCCTTGACGAATAAAGATAAAATGTATTTCCAATTTCCATGCCTCTCGCGTGATTAATCTTCTTGCATTTTTTGTTATTTTTTTTTTTTGTTTATGGCATGAGAACTTTGTTGCTGATGTGCATTTTTAGTCGGCATTTCCCAGCAGAATTCAATGGAAACGCTAACGCCGAAGTCCACTTTTCATGGACGATCCTAATGCACTTCAGAATCACTACTTGTAAGGAACATGGAGGTGACTGTACCAAATTATTTCCTTCATGTTGGCGTCGGTGTTACATCACTACTACTGGTCACGATATTCGTGCCGGGATATGTTCGCATTCTATGGGTATTGTATGGACTCTTGCACAGTCATACAACTCTTTTTCTTTAGATCTTCCTCGGAAACAAGTCGTACCGTTCCCTGGAGTGCTATCAAATTATGATCCAAATCGGAATCGCTCAGACGATGACGGGTCCATCTTGGTTCTTCACGGGTCTAGCGCACATCACTCAACATGATTACGGTAGATTGGCGGAGTGGAGCTATAAACTGACCGGCGCGATGGTAAGAGCAGAAGCTCTGCTAAGCGTTCTTTTGGCCGTTAATCGTCTCCGGATCATATGTAACTGGAAGCTTACTCATGTCGTAAAGGAGGTGCACACCTATTTCTTTACACACAATAAGGGCTGATTTCAGAAATCCCAGTTCAAGATTATGTACGCAGCATGCTCTGTAGTTTGGATATGGAGTTTTATTCCACTTGGTGTTTTCGTAAGCGGAGCAGCTGATTTCCTAGTAAACCCGAAGGAGTTTCTTCCTCGCTACGACTACAGTAAGCCCTACTCGAAGCTGCTGCAAGACTTCGGAAGCAATCAGCTGATCGCCACATCGCTGATAACCCTGGTGCTCTATCTGGTCACCGTCACCTATCTGGTCTACAGCCAGTGCAAAGTGGGCATAAGCAGCGAGTTCAAGAAGGAGAAAGCCATACTGGCCCACGCATTGGCCAGATTTGTCTTTGAGTTCTCGGCCGCTGTCCTGTACAACCTTGGAAAGTACTTCCTGCCAGTCAGTGACTACGTGTCCATCTTTGTCTTCTTCACATACCCCTTCAACAACTTGGTTCTGCCTCCGCTTTTATATCTTACTCTTTACAAGTATGGACCATAGAAATGTGTAAAGATACCAATGATTTCTAGTTTAGGATCATCAGAGAGGAGTTCTTTGGAAGGAACAAGGAAACAGCAGCCACTTTGTTTACGGTTTCTCATAATAACCCAGCGTCACGATTTTAATGTGATATTATAATGCGCAGGTAATCAACGGAAAAACTTAGAAATAAAGCACTATCTACGGCTAAGTACTGTAGTTTGCCTGAAAAATCAAATCTATTCTTCACTCATCTTGGTAGCGACCATTCCTCGCCGGATTATGGTTTTCAATTTACTCCATATGGTTCATACAACACTACATTTTGGATCTATGCTCTGTAGTTTCCCCGATGTCAGTGTACACAAGGGCTTCCTGAAAGTTCACGTAGTTACGGAAAAACAAGAAGTGCATGCCTGGGATGTTGACATGAGCAGTCGGCCGTCTTTGCTCCATAAACGCCCATGAATTATTGATCTGCTCTTAGCATGACCTACACACTCCTGTTCGTACAGAATCCAGTCGTTTACGTCAAATCTAAACAGGATCCTATGAATTTAGCTGGATATTAGAGAGCCTTGCCTATCCCGATGCAGCCACAGAGAATGATCCATCGTTGTTAAGAGATTGATCTTCGTGCCTTTCGGCAAAAACAATGTCCCGGTTCCGGCTATATGCATGTCTGACATGAATGCAAGAGTGCTGTGTGACAGCTTAAAGTCTTCACTGCCTAATAGATCAACTCAGAAATGAACATGGTCATTCAGCGACTTACCCACGGGGACCCTGTACTTCAGCCAAACACATCTTTTGGTTGCTGTCTTCTCTTTCCTGTGCACTTCCCAATCACAAGGCCGCACATCTAACTGTGGAGTCATGCGGTCCATCGTTTCAGATACGACAGGCTCCAAGGACTCTGGAGCAGGCACTGATGGAAATACAGGGCTGAGAGATATTACAGGGAAGGCAGCGTTCTGAAAAACATGGATTTTGTGGTTCCTGGGATATTCGTGACATGAATGCGACTAGTAAAGTGTGAAACTGGTTGGGCTGGTGGGCTAAAAAAGATGGACTCTGTCTGTTTCAAATGCTTTTGGATAGTGTTCGCTCTGGATAATGCACTTTCCACATTAGGGTCATAAGTTGTTATTTAAAAACATCGTCGCGTTTGGTAAAACATTCCTGTTTTCGGTTTCACATGGTGAAGCGCAGTGTTTTTTTTTGTAGAACATGCACTTACCTTCTGGAAGGAGACCTCCGCAATGTGAATAACTTTCTCCTGCTGCATGGCCTCCACGAATCGGACGGCGAAATTTCTTCCATTTCTCACTGTTTTAACCTTGTAGGTTATAGTAACATCTTCCCGTCCTAAATACTTCATTTGATTCATCCACACATTTCCTATGCACCCACCTCCTCTGACAAAGTAACAGTGAAGACTATTGACGACGAAACCTTCGGGCGCCGTGTGATACGCGGCAGCCAGTGACTGGGCAAGAACGTGCCCGCCATACACGCGACCGTCAGGTTCTTGAGACACACAAGTTCCTCTGAAACAGCCACAAATCAACAGACGAAAGGCGCCAAAGCTAACTCAAAGGTATCCTCGGCCACTTCTTCGACGTTTGTCCAGTGGCGTGACAGAACTGGCTCCAGCAGACTTCCCATTTCGCTAATTGATAAGAACCGCAAAGGGCAACAACTGCAAAGGTACATTTATATCGATCGGCGAAATAGTGTAGTTTGCTCGAATGATGCGCCATGTCGCGAAGTCGTTCGAGGTCACAGGAACTGTAGTCTGACTATATAGGCTGACACAAATGCAACTGTTGCGGAATGTATTGTCGTTGGATGCTCTGGAGCGAAGACTGCTTGCCCGGTAAACATCTGAAAAACACAGTTATCTTCCTCACTGTTTCTGAGGTTCCAAACTATCATCACTTAATTGGTGACGATGACGGCCGATACCACTAAATACACATTGAAAGACACGTAGAATAAGGGCTCTATTCTATGTTCTTTCAATCGCAATCCTTCAATCGGGCATCGACCAAAACCACTTGGTTCTTCAACGGTCACCAGCTTATCAACAACGAAAAGAGAGAACAGGAGGATGGTTGTTGCGACATCATGCATCAAGGAGAAGTTTTGGGAAATTGGGAAATATCGTGAAGGATAGATTGTAACCCCAATCTGCACGTTTCTGGATATTTGAAGATTTTCAAGTCTCCGGCAATCCTAGACGTTGACAATTTGGACGTTATAAGACGAATGTCGACTTCGAGAAATGTGCATGTGATCTACCCATTCATATCAAAGAAATTCTCACGAACTTCCCGAAGCCGTTCCAGTTGTAAAGAACTATTTTTTTATCAAACATATATATCGTAAACACTGAGAACACCCACTTGCTTATAGAACTCGACTCTATGTAGCCTCAAAGCACAATGTACACAAAGAACAAAAGCGATGAGGCATGTAATGCGAACCAAAGGCAATTCATAGAATTCACGCTATATTCCACGAGTTTGCCGCAGAAGAGAAGGTCATCACTATTCGTTGCATCATTTCTGCTCCCAAACATTCCCACAATCTGGCACAGAGTATTAACTGGCTTTCTCACGAACAGGAGAGTTCAAGACGGGTAACAACGGTTTCTCCAGAAAAATCTGCCTTTTTTTGTTGGAAATTGGTCTGTTCGTTTGCACCTGAATTTAATTAGTGATCAACTTACTGTTGGAACGGGCTTCGTATACTAAAGTTGTGCTGCGCCATTTTGAAATTTATCATTCGATGAACTTTTCCTCGCAGTGAATTAATTTATACTTTTCGAGAACAGTACACAACTTCTCATCTAAATTGATTCTCATCGTCATTGTTGTTTAATCACCCCAATCACCTCAATCATCCTTTAGTCATCGTAATAATTATACGCAAGTTCTGCACAAAAAGTAACCGTGACCCCAATCATGACAACCGCAGGACTATGCTGTGCGCAATTTGGACCTACTTGTGTGTTTACCGCTGGTTTGCGGGCTAAGACTAAATTATTCACGGTTTCGTGATAATCCTTTGTCTTTTCCCTCGATTTGGGCCGGGCCGGATTAGTGTGTTACTCGTATGGAATCGGTATTTTGCCCTCGCAGGGCTACTTGATCCTAATGCTGTGAACTACTAAAATGGAACACTATAAAACAAAAACATACTCATTGTTCTCATCGCAAATCATTCGCAAAACTATTTGTCGAAGTCCCTATCGATATCGATAAACACCAGCTTTGTGTCCAGTACAAAACCTTGCGTTTCTATTGTTTGCAATAAAGACGAATGCTGGGTGCACTAGGTAGGTTTATTCAAGGGTGGACTTGAACTTTTACAGACCATAAAACATCCTCGTCTTCCCTGTTAAAATTTTCAGTCAAGTGGGAGTATCTCCTTGCCCGCTAGTTGCTTCCATTTCTGCGGTCTGAGACCTTCTTGTTCCTGCGTTATTGAGTGTTGAGTTAAGTCGAAGTGCAATAGAAAACACTATCGGTTTTAAATTTTTTGATGAACTATAAATTGATGAACTTGCTCAGAAATGAATAGGAGAATTGCGTCCTTATTAGCTCTATTATGTTTCAAGGTAAAAGCAATTTAACTTCAGAGAATCACCATTTGAACCATATTCGTCTGACCCTTCACTCCCTAATTTTCAACCAGCAATTCGGTCCATAGCACAACAGTTTACTATGATTCTCCATGTGTCGTGAATGCGTCAATCTCAGTGTCTCCTCTTTTAAATGAAGTGCATTATTCACACTTAATGCGTTTCGTTTCAGGCAATTACTGTCTCTCAGAACAACAGAAACGGCCACAGTCTCACTGATTACTCAATTAACTTTCGTTTTCAAGTGGCAGTCCTCACAGCGTTGCCAAAAATGGTGTCTATGGAGATTATTCAAGCAGTCATACATTTACTGGTTACATCCATTGGCCTTCCCATGTACTTGCGGATTATCTACGTAAGCACTTTTTTCATTGAACACGCGCCAATCGTCTATTTTTAGATTTTGCTAAAGAAGTCATACCGCTCGAATGAATGCTATAGAATCATGATACACATCGGGATTGCCCAGTGCCTTTACTCCCCGGGCACAGTCTTCTACAGTTTATCGAATTTGCTTGGATATGACCTCTGGAATCTCTCCTACATAACCATCAAGTTGTGTTCTTCGGTTGTTCGAATGGAAGCAGTGATGAGCCTTGTTCTGGCCATGAACCGTCTCAAAGTCATGTGCGACCTTCGCTACCCCTCCGTCATACATAGAGTCATCGTCGTCTTCGCGTGGATAGTCGGCATTCTGAACTTCGCTTTTCTATTTTCGCCCTGGTACGACTACTTTATTGCTCAAGGACACTTCTTGGCACAATACGACAGGTCGAAGAGTCTTACACCGCTTTTCACCACACTGGGCGTCATTCTGATCATTGGGTCCTCGGTGCTGACCCTAATTGTCTACGCCGCAATCGTAATTTACATGATAAAAGCTCAGAGTGGATTCAGACGACAAGCACAATCAGGGAAAGAAAAAAAGATTCTGATTTACGCTTTCGTGAAGTTCCTGTTCGATGCTTTGCTTACTACTGGAATGTATCTTCCTCTCCCGAAAGCACAAGTGGTCGATGCCGTTGTTGGAGAAGGTTACGTCATGAACAACTTACTCATTCCTCCTATTCTATACCTTTTGTTCAACAGGTGCAGTGGCATCGCTAAGATGCATGAGGCTGCACAGTATTTTTCAGAGACGTCAGAAATGATTTCATGCGAAGCACGGCGAGCTCGGTGGCACCGATAAGTTACACGTGATTATGATGAACACGTCCGGACGTTACCGTAGTTTAATTCATCTCCAACAACGATGTTAACCATATGACAAATTAAATAAACGTAAATCCTGAAAACGGCGAATCGAGTAAGACCTGCCACTGAAAATGACAATAAGATACAGCCTTCACGAATGCAATAGATATTTATTATCTCTGTGAAACGACCATCATAGGATCATTAACTGGAGGGCGATTCTTTCGGACTTACAGCCGCCTTCCCGGCCATTCCCACAACATCACCCATGAAACTCTTAAAATCGGCGCTATTCGCGAGACCGCTCACAATATTTCCCATTCCAAGCTGTCCGAGAATTCCGTTTAAAGCTAACAAATCCGGACTGCCAGGGGCGACTCCGCTTGGACTAGCTTCCCCAATTGGAAGGGGACCACTGTCGGCCACCTGAATACTTTGTAGAAGCATAGACCTTCTTTCGCCTACCACACACGATGCAAAGAAGATCAATGTTGCGAAGATGGTCAACATGTCGGATGATCGCGTTTAGAGCGATCGCTTCTTTTTATGGCGCATTTCGTGGTCGAAAAACTTGTTTGATGGACAAGCTTGCGTGCGGAAGAAAACATTAGTGACATTTTTCTGTATGCTAGCTTTGTATAATAGAAAACCTGTTATGACAAAACGCGTCAGGGGTGCAGAGTGCAGAAGGTGAACCCCACACATTTTAGAATTAGAATTGATCATAACGGACTCTGTGCGCACATGTTTATTTGTTGGAATGGCGATATTTTATATGTTAACAGCTTGCACGGTCCGCTCAAAGCCCGGCGGAAGCGCCGCCAGTAGCTCCAACGTTGGCTCCAATGGGAATGGAACTGATGACTCCACCAACAACGGGAACTGCGCCGAGAAGAGAAGTCACTGAAATGTGATTGAATAACAGAAGAGTACGGTAGCATACGGATGGTGAGGGCCGTTTGAAGAAGGCCGACGACGACGGCGACCACAGCAGAAACGGGGAGGGCACCGGCCACGCCTCCGACAACGGGAACACCGGAGATAGCGGAAAGGAGCGCTGATACGATGCTTGAAGCCAGCGCTGCAGGGTTGATTCCACCGAGGATTCCTCCAGCGGCTCCAGTGGCGCCGCTGACGACGCCTCCAATTCCACCGGTACCTGTGGAGACTCCACCAGTGGCACCTCCACTGACGCCACCACTGCCAACAGAAGCCCCTCCGGAAGCCTGTCCACTAGTTCCAGGAGCTGTGGCTCCTCCCGAGACCGAAGCCCCACCGGTAAGGCTTCCAAGGGCGCCTCCGAGTAGTCCAGCGAGTCCATTATCGGCCATCTGAAATGTTCGCTTGAGTGTTTCTTTCGAGCACTAGGCTCTACCGTAACCGAGGCGACCAAAAGGAGGAGAAGAAGGGAGAACGAGTTCATTGTTGACTTCAAGCGAGTGATGTTGTGCTGCTGACCCTTCTCGCTTTTATACACCTACAGGATTACGTTTGTTTTCAAGTTGCAAGGAAAGATTTCGCGATGTTCGACGTCCATGAGCCGCTTAAATTCTCTGCGCAAACATGTCGTATGTGGGAAACTTGGACTGAGGCTAGAGATGACAAATTTCGTGATCTCAACAGTTTGAGGAGACGCTGGAGATGGTAACTGTCTTATTTTTCTTTCATTCTCGGTATGTGTGGGAATCCTGGGCTGATGCTGAAGGTGACGCTTTGTGATGTTAGCTTCCTGCATTCCGGGTTTTGGTGCGCTGCACTGTTGTAAAATAAGAATAGCGGTTTTCTACGATAAGTGATCGCAGTCTGTCTACGTTGACGCTGCCATCGTCTTCGGATTCGAAAATGTGTTTACGAGAGGAATCAGATTTGTTTGTGTTGCAGTTGTAGTAAACACTGTATTAAGTTGATAATCTCGCGCTGTTTGGTGTGAAGAGAAGCTCTTCGACGTTTTATGGAACATTTACTTTTATTTTTCTGCATGATGTGAATGATGACACAACAAACTCGGTGCTTATTTTTCCCATTTATGTATAGCCACTAGAATTTAATCAAAATTCCTCGAATGTGTTAGATGACTCGACTACAATGAAGTTCAATTCGATGAGCTCCATAACAACGGAAATAAAAAAAATTGAGATAAAAACAAATTATGTGTAAGAGGTTGGGTTTCGTCGCCTCTTTCCACGGACTCACAGATTTCGTTGAGCACGTGAGGTTAAGCGTTCAAAAATGGATAAAAGTGTGACGTATTTCGAGAATGTGGGACGCTTGGTGGTCGGGCCCGTAGGCCTTCTTGTGTACTTGCGAATCATATTTGTAAGTGACTCGGACCGAGTAATTAATTTACAAATGAAGACTTTCAGCTTCTCTTCTCCAGGCCAAGTTACAGAACTAGGGAATGTTATCATATCATGATTCATATTGGGATAGTGCAGTGCCTCTATGCTCCCGGCGTTGTGTTCTACTGCGCCAAGGTTGTTCTAGAAGCTGACATTTGGAATTTGGATGCCGTCACTCTTAAGTTGTGTTCGTCGGTCGTTCGCATGGAAGCTGTAATGAACGTCGTTTTGGCCATGAATCGTTTGAAGGTCATGTTAGGATTGAGGTACCATTCTTATCTACACACGTTGGTGATAGTGTGTGCTTGGATGCTGGGTGTCCTGAACTTTGGGCTTTTGTTTTCACCTTGGTATGACTACTTCATAACTAATGGGGAAGCCATAGCACACTACGATATGTCCAAGTCTCTTACCCCTTTGTTGGTGACCGTTGGTATCGTAATAATCGTTGGATCATCTATCATTTCACTTCTTATATACTCAGTGATTGTCGCTTATCTTGTGAAAGCAAAGAAAGCCGTTGGAACGAAGCTCGAAGGGCTGAAGGAGAAAAGGATTCTCGTGTACGCGCTGGTTAAGTTTGTGTTCGATTCGCTCCTAACTTGTGGAATGTACGGATTTCTGCCTCTGCCACAGTCCGCCGTCGTAGATGGATATGTCGTCAACAATCTTCTCATTCCTCCCGCTCTGCTTCTTATTCTCAACGGGTAATTCCGCATTGGCACCTTCTTGAATTCAGTGGGATTATGTTCTAGCGATATAAGGAAAGACTTTCTTCCCTTCAATGGAAACCTTCTTGTTTCAGTCAGCTCTCTCCTGTACACCGTGTAAACAGTCTCAATTGTATGATCTTGACTTGACGTTAATTCATGAATCATAGGCATGACACTACATTACGGACAAAACAGAGGACATCACTTGCAGGGGGCTTGATTACTGGCGCAGCGTTTATGTCGAACCGGTCGGTGCATGTTATTCACGGGGCATGTGGCAAGAATTTCTAGGAATGGCGACGGATCTTACTCGTTCTCGGGGCGCTTGGGGCTTCTGAGAGACGGGTTGCTGCTCGGGATGTTTCGTCTTCCCTAGTGATGTGTCTACAGAGCGGCGACTTTCAAAGTGACTTCCCACGCAGCCGAATTTCTGGTGTTATAAATACCGTTTCTGGACTAAGGCAACTCGATGTTCAAATTCGTTATAGAACCGGGAACACTCAAAGTTGCCATAGAGTTTGCTATCGTACCAACCGAGCGATCGGTTCCTACCGATACTTTTAGACGTCTACTGGGTTTCCAGTTCCTTTTGGAATTGAGTTCTAAACTGCGACCGGTCTCCTAACAGCCGAAAACGGACTATTTTAACTCTTGTGCGCACATGTTTATTTGTTGGAATGGTAATATTTTATATGTTAACAGCTTGCACGGTTCGCTCAGAGCCCGGCAGAAGCGCCGCCAGTAACGCCAGCGTTGGCTCCAATGGGAATGGAACTAATGACTCCACCAACAACGGGAACTGCGCCGAGAAGAGAAGACACTGAAATGTGATTGAATGACAGAAGAGTACGGTAGCATACGGATGGTGAGGGCCGTCTGGAGAAGGCCGACGACGACGGCGACTACAGCAGAAACGGGGAGGGCACCGGCCACGCCGCCGACACCGGGAACGCCAGAGATGGCGGAAAGGAGCGCTGATACGATGCTTGAAGCCAGAGCTGCGGGGTTGATTCCACCGAGGATTCCTCCAGCGGCTCCAGTGGCGCCGCTGACGACGCCTCCAACTCCACCGGTACCTGTGGAGACTCCACCTGTGGCGCTTCCACTGACGCCACCACTGCCGACAGAAGCCCCTCCGGAAGCCTGTCCACTGGTTCCAGGAGCTGTGGCTCCCCCCGAGACGGAAAGGCTTCCAAGGACGTGTCCAAGTAGTCCAACGAGTCCGTCATCGGCCATCTGAAAGGTGCGCTTGACTGTTTCTTGGAAGCACTAGGCTCTACCGTAACCGAGGCGACCAAAAGGAGAAGAAGAAGGGAGAACGAGTTCATTGTTGACTTCAAGCGAGTGATGTTGTGCTGCTGACCCTTCTCGCTTTTATACATCTACAGGATTACGTTTGTTTTCAAGTTGCAAGGAAACATTTCGCGATGTTCGACGTCCATGAGCCGCTTAAATTCACTACGCAAACATGAGGTGTGTGGGAATCCTGGGCTGATGTTGAAGATGATGATTTTCTTTTTTGTCTCTTGCATTCTGGGTTTTGCTGCGTTCCGCTATTACAAGGTAGCAGTAGCGATTTTCTATGATAAATCATCTCAGTCTGTCTATGTTGACGCTACTGTCGTCTTCGGATTCGAAAATCTGTTTACGAGAGGAATCAGATTTGTTTGTGTTGCAATTGTAGTAAACATTGTAGATAATCTCGTGCTGTTTGGTGTGAAACGACCTGAATCCCAGTTCGACGTTTTACATACACAAATCAACGTAGTAAGCAATGTGCACATATGAACTTATAGATGAAGGAACGTGCAGTTTTCCAAGGCCAAATATTCGAATCCGATTGAAGTCTTGAAGGCTAGGCATGGAAGGCAGTTTTGAAGCATGTCGACGAGAACATCGTTTATTTTTCTGGTGATGCGTGGGTTTTTAACAGCAAGTAGAGAGAAGTGGCTTAGAAACATTGGTAGCTTCATAAAACCAAATGATCACATTTGGAGTGGCCGTTCACTAAGTGTACAACGAGGATTGCACAACAATCGTCGAACTCTTCTTAAATGGCAAGAAGTTGCTTCTTATGTCACTAAAAATTGGCTCTAAAATGTTAGTATGAGCTGATCTGCAGACCTGTTTAAAACTAAATGTAATAGCGGAGGAATCAACAGATTGTTCACAACATATCCCTGGCCAATAATAGCATTTGCAACACTGGTTCTTGGAAATGGAAGATTTGCGAACATTCCTAGTGCAGCCAACAGATCGATTATAAACTTTACACACGCATAAACTAAAATCTTCTTTTCTCGTACTGCTTCCAGCTTGGTTCCCACTTCTTTCTTGGACCTTGTGATGCAGAAAATCGTAAATGAATATATTATAAAACAAAGCACAGCGCATCCCATAATTATAACAATACTGACTGTGCTGTACACCGAAGTGACCGATTTGGACACATCGTACTGTGCCATTAGGTCCGCGTCAGAGACGAAGTTGTCGTACCAGGGTGTAAAAAGAAAGCCGAGATTGAGAACACCAATAAGCCATGCTACGGCAAGAAGTGCTGTGTGTGTAATATCAGGATAGTGCAGTCCCACCATAACTTTAAGTCGATCCATGGCCAGTATGAGGCTCATTATAGCTTCCATCCGGGCAATGGACGAGCACAGTTTAAGGCTTACAAGCATGGCGTCCCACAACCACTGGCTTCCCAGCAGATATGCTATTCCATAGAGAGCTACACCGGGTGAGTAGAGACACTGCACAACTCCAATGTGAATCATTATGCGGTAGCATTCCCTAGAACGAAACGGCTTCTTCTCTATCAAAATCTAAAGGTTCAAACTCAATCACAAACATGAAAGACTGCTCACATAGATAATGCGTATGTACAGAAGCAGACCAACAAGAGTGACGACGATGTGCCACACGGCGAGAATGTCCGCAGATGACTTGTCCATTGTTCCGGCTTCAGAGAACTCCCATAAAACACGTCGATTAGATTAGACGGAAAACGCACGGCTGGAATCTGTCGACGTATGCGTAGGCAATGAAAACAAATTAATAATGAATAACGCTCATTAAATGTGGCGAAAACAAGAAAAGTCTATGTTTATGAGAATGGCAGTAAAGAATCGATTCGGCTTCGGTTGTGCGGGTGTAAAAGGCACAGCGCTGGGACTCTGAGGTGCTACCGTTAATGAATGAGGGCAAGTACGACACTTCGCCGGTGGTTCATGACGTAAGTAGGCGCCAAGGAAATCTGAATGTATTAAGAACGCACCGAAGAAGTGAGATCCGACACAATATTATTACAATAAGTACCATGCCTATGATTATCATTTGGGCAAGGAACAATGTATCGTTTTTGGCACATACTCGATGTGTTCACACTATTGTACTTCTACACAACTTAACAGCAATTCTGTAAAATCCACAAAAATAAAAAATGAGGATCGAGTTAGTTGTGCTATCTTTCGTGCTGTGACTGTTCATTTTCATCTCATGTATAGCAGTTCCGTAAAGCGTCGAAGTAGGATTGAGATTGGGAGTGGGAGTGGGATTGAGGTCGCTTCTCTTCACACCAAACAGCACGAGATTTTCTACAATGTTAATACAATGTTTACTACAATTGCAACACAAACAAATCTGATTCCTCTCGTAAACAGATTTTTGGAACCGAAGTTGACAATAGCGCCAACATAGACATACTGAAATCTTATTGTAGAAAATAACAATTCTTATTTTATAATAGCGCAGGGAACTAATACCGAGAATGCAAGAAAATAAGACAGTTACCATCTCCAGCGTCTCCTCAAACTGTTGAGATCACGAAAATTGTCATCTCTAGCCTCAGCCCAAGTTTCCCACATACGACATGTGTGCGCAGAGAATTTAAGCGGCTCATGGACGTCGAACATCGCGAAATGTTTCCATGCAACTTGAAAACAAACGTAATCCTGTAGGTGTATAAAAGCGAGAAGGGTCAGCAGCACAACATCACTCGCTTGAAGTCAACAATGAACTCGTTCTCCCTTCTTCTCCTCCTTTTGGTCGCCTCGGTTACGGTAGAACCTAGTGCTTCCAAGAAACAGTCAAGCGAACCTTTCAGATGGCCGATGACGGACTCGTAGGACTACTTGGACACGTCCTTGGAAGCCTTTCCGTCTCGGGGGGAGCCACAGCTCCTGGAACTAGTGGACAGGCTTCCGGAGGGGCCTCTGTTGGCAGTGGTGGCGTCAGTGCAGGTGCCACTGGTGGAGTCTCCACAGGTACTGGTGGAGTTGGAGGCGTCGTCAGTGGCGCCACTGGAGCCGCCGGAGGAATCCTCGGTGGAATCAACCCTGCAGCGCTGGCTTCAAACATCGTAACAGCGCTCCTTTCTGCCATCTCCGGCGTTCCCGGTGTCGGAGGTGTGGCCGGTGCCCTCCCCGTTTCTGCTGTAGTCGCCGTCGTCGTCGGCCTTCTCCAGACGGCCCTCACCATCCGTATGCTACCGTACTCTTCTGTCATTCAATCACATTTCAGTGTCTTCTCTTCTCGGCGCAGTTCCCGTTGTTGGTGGAGTCATCAGTTCTATTCCCATTGGAGCCAACGCTGGAGCTACTGGCAGCGCTTCCGCCGGGCTCTGAGCGAACCGTGCAAGCTGTTAACATATAAAATATCGCCATTCCAACAAATAAACATGTGCGCACAATGTGGTTATGGCATAAGTGTATCGAACATCTCCCAATCTGCCAATACTGATATTCCACAGACCAGTCAAGTTGTCAAAAAATGTCGATATCCATTTATTACCAGATCATTTAATTATTATTTTTCTACTTAACACTTCAATATGCATTTCACAGAATGCACGTAACACTGCACGAACGCGCGACTTTTGAACAGGGGCTCTCGGGAAGATGGAAATTTCCCAACCGATTAATCTCTCTTGATCGATCGCCATTCAGCCGACGACAGTTGGATTCAGTCTGTTGTTCGCGAGGTGGCGCATAATGGTTTTTCGGTCGATCAGGTACAGGTTGACGTTCGGAATGACGTGACCGAAGTGGAGCTGCCGGTCGACAGTGTCTCTCACGATGCTCATGCTCATCGGTAGGCGTTCCCCGGGGTCCGACAAAGTGAGGGGGAAGTCAAAGTCTCCGATGACACGACTACTTTTGGCGAGGATTCCCCCGTCCAAATCAAACATCTCGTTGACTCCAACAATGGGCAGATCGAGCGAGCCTAAATATAGCCGGTATGGCGTGAGGTCATAGAAAACGGTAACTAACCAGCAACTTCGCTATAGCGTTTGAAATCGAAATCGCCACCGACGACGAAACTGTGGATAAAGGGCTGATACATTCCGTCGTTTCGATTAAATTTCACGTTCTTGAGAAGTTCGAAATTTTGTCTCACATCGATTCCGAGTAGGTTATTGTTGCTAATGGCATAGCCCACTCCCCAGTCGTCTCCTCTGTGTTCATCGAGTGCCACTGCCAGCTGATGGGTAAACGGATTAAACGAGGTCCTGAAAACTGACTGTGTAGCCAGGTTAGCAACAAATGCTATTGAGTTTTCGGTACCGAATCAGATGATTCTCACAAAACGAAATTGTACGGCTTGCCACCGATTCAAATCCCAATTCAATAAAGTTCTAGCACTTATACCCTTCGAAACAAACTTGTTCAAAATCAATTTCTGACGGCTAATAAGTATTATACCAAAGCGAACCTTGGACCCAATCACGATTTCGCTGCTTGTCATCACCCTTCTTGTGACACTTTGACCTAATTTGATTTTCATCTCAAACAACTCACTTTCCAGTGAAGCGACCGGTTTGTCCAGGAAGATGAATATCCGGTACTGTTTGTGGCTTTCGCCCTGCTTTGTTGCCGGCAATGTAGAGGTTCGGGAACACCGGAGCTGAACGCTCGTCAGTGGCGCCTTGAGGAAGGCGAAGAAGCCCCAATCCACGCGGTCGATCACGTAATGTATCTAAAATGGGTTCGAAGAGCCGTTCAAAAGTGGAAAGCAACTCACTGCATATTACAAAAGCCGGCAAGAAGAGAAGGACCAGCACGATCATCACCGGCGGACATCTCGGAAGATAAAAGAGAGAACTGGCGCGGTAATTAATCCTCACCGCAGGTGACAAATAAAGGGCGTGACACCAACGCCCGAACTTTGGTGATTTATGGCATACTGTGCTTTGTTGCACTCAATCCACGGAGATTTATCATGACATCGTGTTGTTGTTGCGAGCGCGAAGACTGTCGCAACGATTTTTAATCGCAATATTTCACGAAGACTTGCGCAACACCTCTTTGACGTCCATTAGAAATTCAGTATCGCAGATGACAAAGAAAGAACATGCTATTCTTCTGCTTAAAAGGGCTCTATGAATAATGAGAGTCACATTGTATTTCTGCTCATTTTTTTGGAGGATCATGAGTCCTCGCCCTCGGAACAGCATGCAATTGACAATTTCATCATGAAGCTGATATGTCCGGTATGCCAAAGTAGTTCAACAGCACCCGCCTTTCTCCGAATTCGATCAATCAATCTCCTTAGTGTTCCCCAGATGAGTAAGATATCCGACGAGCGTCATTCTAATAAATCAAGCTGTGTGCGCGTTTATAAAGATGGTGAGTGTTTCTACACAAAAAGGCACAAATAGTGCAGTGCACTTTTAGATCAGTTTAAAAGGGAGTTTTCATTTTCCTTGAAACGCTGCTGATGTCGTCGTAATCCGCGCGGGTGTCCTCGCCGATCAACGGAACGAGACTGAAAGTTGACGGTCATAGGCGTGGAATTTGTACTCTTTGACCCGCCACTGGTGTTCCCCGACTATGGGCACTGTGTTCCTGCCCATCGGTTGTGAACATTTTATGTATTTCTTGAAATAGACGAAGAAACAGCTTCGGACACGAGGGTGATTGGTGTGACAGTCGCGACCTTCTTGCCAAACATCCGTAAAATGGCGTTCTTCACGGAGTCTCTTACGTACCTTAAGTCCAACCATGTATAAATCTCGCTTTTCACGCTCATTACCTATTAAGTACTAGATACCCACACATGTTGAAGACGGGAACCAAGCGTGGCAGTATCGTAAAAGCTATGTTGACCGCCGGAGGCGCTTGCGTGAAGTTCCAGTTGGCGATCATATTTAGTATCCAATAGCTGGTTCCCGGCACGAAAGTGACGAGTCCTTGAAACAGTATTCGCATTTCGTGCGAATCGATCTTGACGACGCTTTGAAAGCGACATTTCTAAATGGAAGTTGAAGGACTCGAGGAGCTTACCACCATTTAGGCACCATACCTCGAAAATGATAGCGACAATAATGATCAAGTAGCAAAAGAAGGAGGCAATGATGGCAGAAAAGTCGGAATAGTAATAAACGCTGTGGATTTGCTTTCCGGACAAGGTGGTGTTGATCAGATTGATCGTAAAGGCGTTGTCGTCAAAGATGTAAGACATTTCCAGGTTGTATCGGCTGAAGAGGTACACGATAGCGAATGCACATATCCAAACCAATACGGCGAGCATTTTAAAGAAGAGGTCCGCGAATTTAATTCTGAGATTCAGAATCATGACAACTCTATTGAGAGCGAGGATTAGTTCCAAGAAGTGGAGAACCCATTCGTATACGATATGAACTGCACTGCATGTCTAAAGATTAGCACGTTGAGAGCGTTCTGACCACAATACCAAACCTCGAACAAAAGAGGCATGACGATGGATTGAGAAAATGTCATGATGCAGGCCTCCACGATGGCTATCATAAACATACAGTCGATAATTCCAATATGAGCCATTATCCAGAAGGCCGTGTGCTTTTTGAACTGGCTTTTGTTGAAAAAGAGCTGAAAGCTTTTGACATGCGATGTGAATCTAATCGGAATTACCTTGGTGATGAACATGTAAACTGGTAGAACAAGCGTAACGAGAAATACAGAAACGGAAGCGATCACAATCGCCGTTGCACGTGTGTCACCATTCATCGCTAGTAAAGCTTCTCCTTGTGGGAAAGATGGAGAAGGAGAGTAAGTTTAATTTCTTTTCCGCCGCAAATTGCGGAGAGGCAAAAGTTCAATATTGAAAAGGAATTTTTATAACGCCCATTTGGATTGAAGCCCTGATGCACTCGGCTATAAGTTTTTCAATAAGTTTGTCCTTTTGAAAAGAGCATTGAGGTGTTAATCTTTTGAAGTCGAACGTGAGATTCCCTGAGATATGAAGGGATTACGAAGCGGAACAAAGGCGCTATTCAGAAATAGCGGAACTTTGATGAAGCGATAGATGAGAATCCAAGAGAGAAGGTGCAGAGCATTGGTGATCTTCTAGAACAGTGTGCGAAGAAATGAAAATCAGAGGGCACACTATATCGGAACGAACCTCAGACGCAATCCAGATTTCGCTGGTTTCCACCATCCTTCGTGAACTTTTGCATCAGAAGCGTATGAAATACGTCAAAATGAGGAGCGGACAGTCCAAAATAGTTGTCGTCTACGCGACTGGAATTTTATTGCATGATCCAAAGGTACACGCAGGAATCGTCGAACCTCCAGAAACGACAGCGGAATCGGGGCGATTGGGGCACAAGGGCCGTTCATGTGACAAATGAATTTTGCATCAAGGTCAAATAATCGAGCACATCTCTCAAAAAACTTTCTAGCTGACTCTACAAAGAAGCTCATACTGATATTTTAGGAGATTCTTGCTTAATGTTCCAATAATGCGATAATCAATTGAGGACCCAGAGTGACAAGGAAAATCGTTACTTTTTCCTCAAACTGTCACGGATGACGCCGTAAAGGCGCGGTACAGGTCTTCAGAGTAGGACGGTGTTTCAGCAGTTTATTTGTTATCATTTAGAGTGTTTACTGATATTCATTGATATATTATTGTTTATTATTCTCCAATGAACCTCTACGTCGCACTACTTCTTCGCGAAGCCGACGTCGGTTTTCCACTTCCCAGGCTGATTGTTCTTACAGACGACCGTTTTCTGCGAAGAACTTTCAGGACAAGCGCCAGAATCGATTCTCTCACGTACCTAAAATGTGATGCACGCTTGTTCGGAGACATGCGTGGAATGAACATACGTATTCAGTGCAAGATATCCGAGGAGGTTGAGCACGGGAACGAGTCGTGGAAGAATGCTGAATAGAATGTTGACTCCCATGGACGCTGTGCTGAACTTGAATTGAGCGATCATTGTCAAGCTCCAGTAAATGGCTCCCGGAAGAAAGGTCACCAGACCCTGTGTGAATATTCGGATCTCGTGCGATTCAATCTTGATGTCACTGCGGAATTGACATTTCTACAAAAGGCGTTTAGATTTCAAGCTTACTGATTCTGTTTACCTGAATGAGCACAGCTGCTATAACGATAATATAACATACAAACGAGATCACAACAGCTGATAAGTCGGATATAAAGTAAACTCGGTAGACGAGGTCGGCCTCCACCGAGTGAATGTAAGAATCTACTTCTAAGGTGAATGCGCTGTCGTTGTAGTTATAAACTAGTCCCATTCGGTATTTGTGAAAGAAGAAGAGAATAACAAGGACAGATATCCAAACCGATATCGTAAGAATCTGGAAATCGCTGGTATTGTGAGATTTAAATAAATATAAAAGATACCTTGAAGAGAGCTTCCATGGAATTAAATTTTATGTTAAGTATAATGAATAGACGGTTTATAGCCAGCACCAAAGCGAGGAAGTGAAGCACCCATTCGTAGGCACCGTGTATGGCACTACATGCCTGAAACGATACTGTAAGAATTTGAAGGCTGTTTCTGTTAGACCACTCGAAATCGTGGCATTCGCTAAAACCTTTTGAAAGTCCCTCAAAAATTATAATGTGTTCTAGACTAATTTTTTTTCATCTACCTCGGTAAGAAGAAAATGATGTGTTCATACCTCACGTAGCAGTGGAATGAAGTCATTTTCAGCCAGCGTCATCACACTTGCTTGAACGGTAGCTAGCAGGAATAGACAGTCAATTATTCCGACATTGGCCATTATGAAGTACGCGGAATGTTTTGTAAATCTCGTCTTTTTGAGGAATAGCTCCAAAGAGTGCTATGTCATCCTACACCATCTGTTTCTGAACCTACCCTCACCACACAGAAGTAAAGCGGTAGCACAATAACTGATGTAATAATGGTAACAGATGCAATAAGAACTGCCGCCACTCGTGGAGTATTCATTTCCGTCGGGACCACTGATCTGAAAAGAAACCTTGTCATCTCTGATACTGCTTCTGAAAAGGCCTTTTTTAGTCAGCGGTCACATGGAGAACCTCACATTTTCACGTGAGCCTTTACATGGATTTTCTCATGATCTTTTTTATCACTTCCGCGTGACCAAAAAATTAGATCGACTGGTCGGTGATTGCACTATTATATGAACAGCATTTACGGAAGAGTTTCAGCTTAAAAGTGGACAGATTGCCACTACAATGTGAGCATACAATTTCCCATGTAGCAACAACTCTTCATATAAGAAAACTAGAAATCTGGTTTTTGTTCACGTCCGCTGCGTGCTGCCCTCATTAGTACGGTTGAGAAAATACAAAATAGGGATCACTAGCCAATGAACTGAGAACGCACTTATTTTTATAATTGCACTGAACTCAGACGGAAACAGACGTTTCGAAATTCAAATTCAGTAACCCTAGACATAATCGGCAGTCGTTCTAAGAGTGCAGGTGATCACTGGATCTCTCTGTGAAAGGAGCTTTAAAGGAGTCCCATGCGAACATACTTGCAAGGAGGTCACATGCGAAGCACGTGAAGTTTTTGCATAAAATTACGACCTTGACTTTTGCAAGCACTGCAACGATCGCAAAAATAGAGATTCATCGGCAAAGGTAGTTTGAAGTTTGTACATTCTTTCCGAAGCTTCATCGTCATTGTAAGCGGTAAATGTCTATCTATCGCATCGTACATCTCCGCATTCCTTGCGCTGATCCTTATAAGACAAGCAGCCAATCTTGAACCTGCCCGCATGATGACTGGCAGTAAGGGGAACTACAAATGCAGGGTGCATCGAGACCGGTGGTTAATGTCGACGTTGCTTGATATCCGTTTCAAGCACGACTTCATCGAGGTGAAAAGAAGGGACGGTGCTCCGGCTTCTTTCATCAACATAACCTTTGAATGAAGCTAACGAAATATTGGGTTGAAATATTGAAAATGACCGTTTTTAAAAGTGAATGTTTAAAAACCACAAAAACGCTCATTTCACTTAAGGTATTCACCATTCGATTGCTCAACGTTGGTCGTCTTTTCGGGCTAGAACCGGATCCTTCCTTTTGTAGAAAGTCCGAGGATTGAGGTCAAAAACTGTTTTGGTCTGATTTTCGACCTCTTTGCCTTGTTCTGCGTGGTTTCCTGTGATGCTTCCATTTACGGATCAGTACAGATGACAGTAAGATAGGCCTGGGAGAGTGATAGATAAGCAACAAAAAAGAAATTTTTTACCTTAAAATGGAAAGCCATTCTGAGGGTCAACTTTAAAAAATGCGGTCTCGGGCACTCGTACTTTTTGAGAATCCGAGGGTCATTTTTTCAACATTTCGCCTCTGTTTCTGTAACGCAGAAGTGAACTCGTGGAGCCGCTATGTGGGCTTAGTAGCTGTGTGTAGCAGCTACCTGGTAGATGTCCCCGTTGTCTGTTATAGTACTTAATCGATTAGAAACGCTCGAATTAACAGCGGTCATTTTCAATGTTTCAACCCAATATGTAGATGCGTGAAGCAAGAAGAGCTCAAGACATTGGGACAGTTCAGAACAATAACAACGTTCTATTCTGGACGAGAAACTGCAGTTGTATTTGTAAGGGATTAGGGATAGCAGATGAATGAAAGCTCAATTGAAAGCTTCAAAAATTTTTTTCAGTTTTTACTTTCGACCTTCAAGTTCTGAGTTCTCGGACAGCCCTGTTTCGGATGTTATCTGACGTGATATATTTCTGGTCATTGAAGGAACAGTAATTTCCAACACATGCTAAGTGTTCATGGGTTTTTGTAGCAGCTGTCAACATAAGATCTCCAGCCTTTCACCATCAGTTTCTTTCGTCTTCTGTTGAAGTGAGTCGCATTTGCAAAAATTTTGATGACTTATACAGTACCAACCAATGATACAGAGAGTGTACCGCCTAGTAAATGCATTCGCTGAACCTCATCCTCTGATGTGATCACTTAATTGTCTTAGTGATCAGAATCATTAATCACAGAACTTAAAAATAAACTAGTGGCATGTAGAAATAAGAACTTGCTATTTTTGCTACCAAGATGAACTTCGGGTTCGAATGGCTGAAACATCGACTAAACGGCACGTTTCTCGCAGCAGATTCGTGCGAATAATGTGTTCTATTTTCAAATTAACTTAGAGTATCGCGAAAACGTAAATATTTCCAAAACAGATATTAACAGAGAACACGTTTGTGAAAAATAGCATATATTTGCGGACAGCAATACTTCCAATGACAACAAATGCCTCGCCGCAGTTGTCGAAGTTGTTCACGTAGGAGCTATTATGAAGGTAATACTTCTCGTTCTTCTTCTTTTTGTGGTGGTATTCTCTGAAGGTGTGAATTTGCCCACAAATTCTCCTCATGGCGTAGAGGGAAAAACGCAAGTGGAAGACTCTGATTTCGACGATATATTTCATGGTGTAAAGTAAGTTATAATAGAACAAACATAAATTTATTGACTGCAATTAAAGGAACCTGCTCCATAACACATTCGCATAATTTGCAGCTAGCACATAAAAATAAATTGTTTGATGGTGTGTCGTCAGCTGATGATTTGTAGCATTTAGTTCTTGATTTGATGCTAATGAGACTTCCATGTGTGCTTCACTTACATTGAAATATGCATATCGTCTTTAATTAGAGGACACTCTGGCAAATACCAAAGTAGCTACCAAAAAGTTATGTCACGACACATATGTACACGTATGTACATATGTGTTGTGACACTTCGTGAGCCGGGCAGGTCAAAGTCCTCCTTTCACACTAGCCATTCTTCTCAGCCATAAATTAAGGAGCAACCTTGAAAGCGAACAAAGTTCTTCTTATGAAAACATTTCAAACCAATTTTCGTTCTTCACTACCAAAAAAATGTTTCAACTGCTGTAATTATGAGAGCAACGCAGACAGGATGTGTCAAAAAACCTTACAATCACTTTTGAAATAGGTCCGGTTACATCCATTATTATGAAAGGGTCCCTTTTTTGTTTTCAGTCACACCCATGTATAGAACGTTTCGCCAAAAGAAGCACTGCAGAAAAAGGTGTCGACAAGGGAAGTGATTTTTTAAGACGCATTCCGTCCATCTCTCTGTCACGTCCGTTTTACATCACCCATACCGTAAGCGTAATTCTTCTTTCGCGCCGCGAGCGCTTCACTGAACGCCAGGGAAGACCTCTATTTTTAGCCTTCCGGTGTAATCAATATGGGCAACCTTGATCAGAACAAGTTTTTTTCAGAGATTAAAAAACATACGAAAACATTCCAGTCGTGTTATTCCCAAAAACACTGTTACGTAGCAGTCTGCCACACGTGTGACACAATGAGATCGACCGCGTCGCTTGACAAGTCGTCTCTCCTTTGATCTTTAAAATGCACGCTGAGTGTAAGGGGCGCCCCTCGCGCGGCGATCGTCTTTCGCACGGTCGCCCACATATAAGTGACCGAGCAACGAGCGACGGCGCCACTGATGAAGACCACACTAATCTGTCTCGTTGTGCTCGTTTGCTTCGCGCAGTTGGCGCTGTCGAGGCCAAGAATAGAAGACTTCTTCGCCGAGACGGTTCACGGCCGTCCACAGAAGGAAGACTCCAACTACGATGATCTCTTCTTAAATGAAAAGTAAGTTTGAAAATCCTCTGAATGCTCGACTATTCTCTTAATTTTAGAAATATGTTGGATAGATTTTTCACATGAAGATACCTCACTCAACCGATGATCTCAAGTAGCTCTTAGCACAAGAACGGGCTCGAGCAGCAAGCAGTACCTACTCATAAAGAACAGAAAAATGCCTTCGCAAGGGTGACATCCTTTGCTTGTCGATTACGCACAGATGCTGCCTCAGAATAATCTAATAATCTTCCATCGAATATTTATTTCAAATAAGCTAGTATAACAGTAATAAATACGTAAAATACAGTGAAAACAGCTGTTGTAGTAGACACTGCACTGAAGGCCGCTTGAGTTAATGAAGACAATAAAACGGAAAACAGCTTTAATCCGTCAGTATTATAAGCAGATACGCTACTATCATGTAGATGTGACGGTTGCTTAAGATAGCAAAGGTCAAAGTGCCTTCGCGAATGTTCTCATCAAACTTCCAATCGATAGGAAGTGGGATGGAATGCACTTTTAAAAATTTCACCCGTCGGAAACCGTCTTCTCTGAAAGACGAAAGCGCTCATTTGGGACGTCACACTGGGAAACACGTTTGGGAAGACCCATAGGAAAGCCCCATTTGTCAACGAAATACTAGCTGCCACTAGCAGGATCTGCCACATGGACATAATCTTTAGCAAAAATTGTACCGGAAGCTGTCATTTGCACTACTATCCTTAGCACAGACCTACGAGGATAATTTTGTATTGATTCGGATGGATAAAAAGTGCGACGCTGCTAGGCAAACCTGTACTGAAGATCAAGTGTGCAGAACTGCTGACGGGGAAGTGTATCAGCACGAGCGCCGAGCCGAATAGAAGTACATGGATCTAAATGCAGGGTGCATATCACGGTTGGACGCGAGGAGTGTTTTCTTCTAATGGTGACAAGTACGTGTTGAAGACTGTAGGACATACAAGTTCGGGGCATACAATATAAATAAATATTTAAAATTGCCTAATTTCGCTGGCGAATGAATGGCGAACGGAAGTTCGGAAAAATGGTGAAGCCGAAGCGAAGGCTGCGGTAGCAGGTGAGCCACTATCAGCTTTCTCTCTTCAAACCACTCTATTTTCAGTCACCTCTTCCGCGATCGGACACATGGAGCCACGCCACGAAAGTCGTACCCTTCGGCAAATGCACCCGTTTTGCCCGAGCGGCAGGTGTGTGCTACGAAGGCTGTTGTGATGGCGAAAGATACCAGCTCCTGGCGATTTAACTTAGTGACATGTGTCCATTGTCAGATTGGAAGTTAATAAAGAAAATATCCCCAGTGCTAAACGTCGATTTGGCTCGCACTTTACACACCAAAACTTTGGACGTGGAGTCAGCACCAGATAGCATTTCCGAAAGCTTTTCGAACATCTCCGTTTGGCTGTGCAAAAATCCTCCACAGATCATTGCTCTCTTTAGCAAGTGCACTCTGTTCCCCAAACCGTCAGATATGTGCACGAAAGTTACTGAGCGGAAGATGTTAGCTCATGGCAAGGAGGCCTTCTATTTTAAAAATGTCGTCCTCGTTACTGCCGAAAATTCGTCAAAATAACAAGAACTAAGAAAACAGTTGCGCGTAAGATGAACTACACAAGTGTCGCTTTTTTCTTTGATCAAAGTATCGTAGTGCAGCCACATAGAGCCTCTCATAGTTCTACTCCTGCTGCCTCTCCAGCTAGAGTTATGCTATCCATGCAGCGAATCTGATCCCGTTATACAATGCCGGCTTTCAACATTGTCTTTCCTCCTTTCATTCCACACGAACTGGTGGCCGACGACGCAACGTATTCCGAGTACGTGAACAGAAGAAAGGCAGTGTTCTCTGAGTTCTATAGCTGCACAGAAGCTGCAGAAACCAAGTGGGTTGGAGCCAACGTTGTTTTCACAGAACATGGCCGCATAATCGAGAAGACGGAGTTTAAGAACTGGACCTATAACAGTACTGACTTCAAGACAGATTTGTAACGAGACTACAACACAATTTACGCTATCATATCTACAAAAATGGTCAATTTCCTTGCCAGCATAAGTGATAAGGCTGAGCAAGCAATTTGGTATTCTCTTTCGAAGGGCTATCCATTTGAAGACACTCCTTACAATAATCACAAACATAAAATGAAGAACTGGATGGATATTTATCAAACAAAACGCTGTCAGTTCACCGGAAACGTCTTTCGTTTACAGTACTGGGCACAAATCTACAACTAGAGCGGTGAAAATACAAAAATAGTTCCCAATCAGAATAACAGCTTAGGATCCAATTCATCAGCCACTCCCACTCAGCAGCCTTCCCTCAGTGCACCTCTGCCTTTCATTATGGTGCTCCTTTTCGGATTAGTCGCTCTCACAGGTTCCATGTGTTATAGGAACCGTTACAGAAGTTCTAACCATGATATCGTTCAAGTAGCCTTTATTTGAATGCCTGATTGATCCGAATTTGTCACGACGATAATCATTTCAATAAAATTTATAAATAACGCCATAATACTCACTGGTCGTCTTTGGCCTCTGTTCGTGAAGCGTCACGAGATTGTCTTCTTCTATCGTATCGCTTCTATCGTTTAATTTTTATGTCATAAGTTTGAGCCACATGTTCTCGATGTTTGTTCCGTTCGCAACAAGAGGCAGTATTTTACACATATATTGTGTTGTGGAAATATTTCTGGTTATCACGTGAAGTTTATAGAAGTTTGTAGAACTGAGGATTGATGAGATATCCATCTTCTGCTAATTGCTTGATGCAATGGATGAAACCAGAACGGATCTTTAAAAATCCTATGAAAACCTACCTTTTTCTATTATAAATTCCATATAACGTGGTTTCCACGTTCGGAATTTGCATCCATCCATGGCATGAACACTGTCTATGGCCGCGTGCTGGAACGTAGAAGACAAGGAAGGACGTAGGCAATATTGCAGTTTAACGGTAGATCGGCTCGAATTCTGGGTCCGATGAATGTGGGAGTGTTGTACTCTACTTCGGTCCTGTGGCAATATGGCTGATGGAGATGATTGTTATTGGTCTCACAACTTGTTCGTGCATCGTAGTGCATAGAAGATTGGTAGAATTGTGGATTGATGAGACATTTGTTCTCACATCAAGGCAAATGAATAAATCCTATGTTAAAAACGGATTCTATTGGGTTGATGCATAATAAATGAGCCTTTTTGAAAGTAGATATTTATTACCAAAAAGGCACACAATCTAATCAAGGTATTTGCCGCTAGCATCAGCAACTTCAGCCCACTTTATGGCCCGCATTCGGATTCCTCGTTCGTAGAGTACCCGAGGTTTAAAATCGAAAAATGGTTTTGGTCAAATTTTCGACCTCTTCACCTTATTCTCAGTGGCTTTCTCTGATATCTTCATTTACGGACGCGTACAGATGACAGTAAGATAGAGCTAACAGAGCTCTATACGAACAACGAACATGAGTCTCACAGCTCAAAGTGGAGAGCCTTTGTGGGGGTCAACTTGAAAATACACGGCCTCGGAGAGTCGTATTTTTTAGGAATACAAGGGCCATTTTTTCTACATTTGGCCTCTTTTTCCTTAAAGTAGAAATGAGCTCGTGAAGTCACTATGTGGGCATGATAGCTGTGAGCGATGGCTATCTGCTGCATGTCCCCGTTCCCTGTTATAGTACTTAACCATTTGGAAACATTGGAGTTGATGGAACATGGTGATCCGAAACGGCCATCTTTTTGAGTTAGCCCATGCTGTGATATACGACGACCGCAGCGGTAGGTGCATTCAATAGGCAAGAACCAAGGATGTACGTGGTAGAAGGCAGTCACCGTCCATCACACAAATGCTACCATAGGAAGTCCATACATCACTTCGTATTTCGCCATCTCGAGGTGCCAAAAAATGATCATAAAAACAAAATAGACCCCCAACATCAAGAGGAATGTAACGGACAAGCCGCCAATGATGATGTAGAGTGAGAGCTAAATGTACTCAACAACGCACCAATCAATTATACCCCAGGAGTAAATATTGTAAAAATAAAGGATGTTTACCAAGGGGCTCATTTTCAATGCATCAACCCAATAATAAACAATTGCTACACAGCAATAACTAGGTAGACACAGTCTTTCAGCACTTACACATTCTTGACCTTGTATTGGCCAACCTTATCGATTCCCTAATCACTAAACTAACCCTTGAATAAGCCAATGACTCATCTTTCTGAACGATCTCTGTAAAAGTAGTACAACTTAAGGGCTGAGGTTCGTCATTGTGCATGACTGGGTGACCTCAAACTCGAACTTTCTGTTATAAGAGCTAATTTTTATTACTATTTTTCTCTTTAAGTGTTCCAGTTCTGAACGGCGGACAGCGACGTCAACTCAGGACGGACTATTTTTGCGTATCTGAGTAAGTACACCATCGACATGTGCTCAAGTTACGGTCAATAACCACGCAATTAATCAGGTCTTCGGGAACATACTTAAAGGAGCGACGATGGCTGCACTAACACCATTGTCCTTTCACAGTCATGAGAGCACTGCTGCTCGCTTTGCTGGTCACCTTCTGCTTGTTTTTGAGTGTCGACGGATACTGCTACCTCTGCGCTTTGAAGAAGTCAGCTGGAAATTTCCACAGGGAGGACTCCGATTTTATGCTCTATATTCAGGAATATGAACAGTAAGTGCGGACTGGCATGAAATGGACATGAATATTCCATACTTTCAGGATATTACGAACACATTTCCACAGACAGCGTTGACGACTGCAATGATCCTCGACTGTAGTTTATTCACTTTAATACCTGCGTGCAATCTCGCTTCCAGAATAAAATTATGCAAAATTATCCGGACAGTTTTATATTATTCACAAAATGGTCATCGGTGAAAGCGATATAGCCAGGGAGAAACCTTTTAGTAGCGTTGAAATCTTTGAGAAACCAGATTTTTACGTCGAGCACTCCTGCCATCAAGTCTGGAAAAGTGCGACGCTCTCTCAACTCTTGCTGTATGGATGGCCGACCACACGTCACCGTGCACTTTGCTCCCTATGAGACATGGTAGTCTAGAGAGTGTCAGTTATAGCGTGCATCATAACAATATGTTTAGCCAGGAAACGATTTGATTTTTGTTGTAGAGATTTAACTTGTTAATTGATAGAGTTTGAGCGAATTCCATACACTCTTAAGGGTTTCATTTTAGCTGTAGTGTAGATGGTATCACCCTGAATAAAAGAAATCGATACAGTAGCCAATGTGTGAAATAAAGAGAAAGTGCTTTTTGTCATATGTTTGAGGAAGACCTCTAAAACTGAGATCTTATGAATTATGAGCAGGGAACATTAGCTTATTATCAAGATCGAAGGGGTCAGAGTGAAGATTCTGAAGAGCTGAAGCACTTCTCTGATGAAAACACGGACTGAATTTGGTGGACCTTTGAAAGCAACTTAATAAAGGATGTGACATATCTGAAGTCAACTTATCGTACGTCAGCGAGATAGTGTTATGTCTATATTGCAAATACGTTTATCCAGAAAACAATTTGATTTTCTTTGTAGAGAGTTGATTTATGTTTGAGTTTTAGCTTTCTACCTTACACAGGTTTCGTTTTCATTTTTGTCTTTATCAGTGGGCGAAACGGAAGTGTAGATTTGTATTGCCTTGAATAACAGAAATCGATACAGAAAGTGCGAAATATGCGAAATACAGAGGGAGTGCTGGTTGTAATTTGTTTGGCGAAGATCTCTAAAAATTAGACCTTAATTAAATTACTGTATACAGTGCTTACATACTCGTGGAACGCAGACTCTCCAAAAGTATACCGAAAAGATGAAACACCCCTAGTTGTTTTAGAAACTCTTGAGTCAACCCACCACATTCTATATTAGCATTGCTCTTTCCCTTAAGAATTATGAGCAATTTGCGAAACAGCACTTTGTTAACAAGGTAGAAGGGGCCGAAGGGAAGATTCTGATAATCGAGCCACACTCTGATGAAAATAATTTTGCACGTTTAAAAATAACCTAAAAACAGCACACACTTAAAGTCGACTTAGCGCACGTCAGCATCATGTGATGAATACAATATATTCAATGGGTTGACCCTGGATTAGCCACGTTCAACGCATTCATGGATCTCGCCATGACAATCGGCATATTTCGTTGAAATGTGACAGACGAGAGTCGACGCGGCTCGTATTTTGTGATAATTCTGAAACAGGACGGAACAAGAGTCACTACATATTTATGCAAATTAACATTGGAGGAGGATTCGTGGTGAAAGTGGTCTCATAATCTGCGTATCAACCTCCGTATGGTTCGTTCTGTACAACAACGTCACAAGTGGTCAGCTTTTGGACTATTTAATCCCCGTAAACAATATTCTGACGCATTTGTTTTCCCCACTTATTGCGTACATTTATGTCATTATAAGTCACCCTAGTGCTTATAACTGAAGCGGTCACTTCTCGCTCCTCATTTCATAATCATTCTCCGTTCTGCCTTTCTGTGAACACAGGATGAATACCTGACAGGAGGACTGTCCGATCTCTGTGCTATCCTACTCTTTTCACTAAAAATAAACGTAAACAACGCTCAGCGCCACCAGGCATGCCGTCTGTCGCGTCGTTTGTGGATATGTCACCACTCCATTAAACACGCATTTCCGAGCTAATTTCAGAGAGCAACCAACGGTCTGACACCGGGTGGAAGGCTTCACGATACTATGGATTCGACAACGTTAGCTACTATATTTACGACAACAATGTCTATAGAGGCTTTCCAAGTAAGTTTCTAACACTACTAGTACACAACAAGCTGATAGTGAAAGGTATCTTCCTATGTTTGGCAGTTTGAAACAAATGATTTCGATCAGATAACATTTTTCACAATATCCGAAAAGTGAGATTCCATTCACCCACTGCCATAACTTGTTTGTGTTTCGTACCTTTTTGCCTTATGAGGGCGATCAACAAAATATCGACTGATTTTCTCGTGCCAGCGAATGTTTCGTTTTGATACCTTTGTGCTAGCCAACAGGCGCACTGAAAATGTCTTTCAGAGTTCCTTACTATGGGCGCTCATCGTTGGAGCGGCACTTGCATTTATTCTCGGCTTCGGAATGGGGGCCAACGACGTTTCGAATTCATTTGGAACTTCCGTCGGTAGCGGAGTCCTCTCTCTCAGGAATGCTTTTATCTTGGCGTGTATCTTTGAAACGCTTGGCGCCATCCTTGTAGGTAGGTGCTTTAAACAACTGTGTGAAATGAAGATGCAGGATTCAACGTGACGGACACAATGAGAAAAGCAGTTGTCGATGTAGAGATGTACAAGGACGATCCAAAGACTCTCGAGTTGGGACAGATCGCCATTCTAGGAGGGTGCGGAGCCTGGCTTCTTATTGCGACAGCACTGAGTCTGCCGGTCTCCACAACTCACAGTCTTGTTGGTTCGACCCTTGGAATGTCGCTCGTGGCAAAGGGGTTCAAAGGCATTGTTTGGACTAAGATCTTGAGTATAGGTGGGTTCGACCTTGCTTCACAACTAATTTTAGCTATTTTCAGTGATGTCCTGGTTTGCCTCTCCGCTATTTTCGGGCACGATTTCCATTATTTTATACCTAATTGTTGACCACACAGTCTTGAGGAGGGTATGTCAATGAATGCGCTTTCAGTTCATGTCCTAACTGGACATTTCAGAAAGATCCCTTCTGGAAAGGACTCCGAATTCTTCCCATCATCTACTTTGTTTGCATCAGCTTCAACGCCTTTGTAGTTTGCTTTCAAGGCTCGAAGCTCCTGAATCTCTCGGACATTCCTCTTTGGCTAGCTCTTACGATTGCGACTATTTGCGGAATCCTCGCTGCACTCAGCTTCCAGTACATCGCTCGTCCTTTCTTGATCAAGTGGATCGACAACCAAGAAACGGAAACTATAGGCAAATTTGATCCAAACAAGATGTCACCATTTGCCATGACTGATATCAAGAACTACAACGGTGTGTCTGTGATTACGATATCCGACAATGGATCGGCCGAAACAGAAAAGCAGAAAAAGGAGAAATCAAGTGGAGGTTGTGTCAAAAGAGTGGTGCGCCGCATCATTCCAGATCCCGAAAGAAAGGACGACGAGAAAACACTCAAACTCTTCAGCGCAATCCAAGTGTTTACTGCCTGCTTTGCTGGATTCGCCCATGGGGCAAATGATGTCAGGTAAATTTGTGAAAGCTGCAACTACACTCAGAAAAACTGGCGAACAGCTGTTGGGGTTAACAATTCAGACCAGTATTGATCGGTTCTAGAGAGGGGCTTGAGGATTAACCCCTGTCATCTACTGTTTATTTTTGAATGCACAAGGCTCAGCTCTCAATAACACCCATACTAAAAAAATTTCCTTTTTGTTCTCAAAGATAGAAATGAACTCTTTAGAAGTGATTTGGATGGATTTTTTGCTGATAAATTCGGATTTTTTGCTTATAAATACAAGATGTTTATCTATGAATCGTTTAGCAACGCCATCGCCCCAATGACTGCTCTCTTCTCTATCTACCAGAACATGGACGTCCTCCAAAGAGGCGAAACCCCGATCTGGATCTTATTCTTCGGAGCATTATCGATCTGCGCCGGGCTGTGCATCTGCGGACATCGCGTAATCAAAACAGTCGGTCAGAAAATGTCCAAAATCACACCGGCGAGCGGATTCTGCATCGAGTTCGGCGCCGCTGTCACCGCTCTTCTCGCCAGCAAAGTGGGCATTCCCATCAGCACGACGCACTGTTTGGTGGGCAGCATTGTTGGCGTCGGTGCTGTGAAACCGGGTGAGGGAGTGAACTGGTCTCTCTTCAGAAATATCGCTTTCTCTTGGGTGGTGACACTTCCCGCATCAGGTACGCCGCGGATCTCCAAAAAAGCTCACAAACAAACGAGTTTTTCAGGTATCATCGCCGCTGGAATTATGGGTATTATTGCGATCTTTACTTAGTCATTTCGATGTATATAAATATATTGATTATAAGAACACATAAATGCACATAAACGGCTAATCATATAGAAGGAAGGATCTGTCTACATACGTATTTGAGTACAAATCGACAAAACCCTCTATGTGCTAAAAGCCAAGTAGCCCTAAGGGCAAGATTGGTGCTCATACAAATGGCATGGCGGAAAATGGCCTAAAGCCTGTAAACACACGAAAGGCCTAGCCGCCTTGCGGATGGAGACACCTTAGCCCTGCGGGCGCCAAAATTCGTGTCCAAAGGAATCGCCTAACCGGCAGTTACGGCCTAGGGACTTCTCCTACTCGCGATGTTTGGGGCTTTCTAGCTCACATCTGCTTCTGAGAGAAGGCTTCCCGGTCCGGAAGTTGCGTCTTCTCATGCGGTGTCATATATTTCTCTTGAAGCTGTCCGAATCGGGGCATCCATGAGCCATACATTTCGTGACAAAATCAATTTAAGATGTTAAATCTGAGAACCACTGAGCCAACATTGAAGGCAGAAACGGATATTTCCTTCCGTAAAAACCACAAAAAAATAATTTTTGCAAGAGCTTCTAGTTCAGTGCTCAGAATAAGTGATCAGTCGGACAGTGACTAATAAAAGGTCCGATTAAAAATCTGTTATTCCACAGCACAGTCATAATTTGTTATTGTGGTCGGCAGTGCTGTCGAACGCATTGGTTCTAGTCATGAATAAATTATACAAGGTGATTTTTCGTTTTTCGCTAGACGAAAACATAAGACTCACATGCCGTCTGCTATGATAAGTGCTACCTTTGGATTAATTTCTTTCGACATAAAAAAGTCGATATCTTGTTCGTTCGTCTGTACATCTCTCGTGACTCTAGGTTGTGTCTAGGATTCCAAGGCTTAGATGTTTATTAATTGCCATGAAATAGGATAGTATGCGATCACCAACGGCGAGCGCGAGGCGTCCACGGTTCGACTCTTCAAGCCAGTAGTAGAAAAGACTAAATTATAAAATTAATCCTCGGGATTTCAGCAATCAGCTGCGGCGGCGTTTATGCCCATCCACTAGCATTTGAAACGTACTCATATAAACCTGTTTTCGTACCTTTTCTCAGCGTGTTTTGTGGTAAAACCGCCCGCAATTAACGCCTTATATCAATCCTGGCCTTATAGTATTATAGCGCCTTATTGCATTATGAACCACATTAAGGCTGATGAGTTCAGGGAGCATTTATTAGCGGAACTCTATTACAGACATGTTGAAAGCTAGATGAGGTTCTTATGACCGAGCCGTTAAATCTGTGGTTGCTCAAAGAAACTCTACAATGAGGAACTTCAGAAATTGCTACCTACGATTTACGTGCTTTGTTAACGGTTCCAGGGAGAGGCTTGGGGATTAACCCCTGTCATCTACCACTTTTTTTTTTCATAGAGAGCAGGCTACGGCTGCACAAGGCTCAGCTCGCGCGTTTGTCATTGTTGTCAGTCATTCTCTTATATTTCAAGAAATATCTACCGATAAAATTGCATCTTTGTTTCTCCCGTGAATCAAATTTCCCTGCGAAAAAAAACAACGATGCATTCGGCTCTTTAACCTTCAGTCTATGTACCACAGCTGAAGCTCATACTTTCGGATACCGTAATCAGCGACATCGGCAGCTGACAGCTGAACACAAAGTGCAAAGGTGGAAGAAGCCATGTCATCATCGGCAAGTTCACAGGCACCGTCTGCGCGATGTTGATGAATGCGGTGCTTAAGGTGGAGATCTACTGATCGTTGTAAAAGACGGAACGAGAGACGAACAAAAAGAGAATTCCGAATTTTTTAGGTGAATTTTTGCCTCTGTCATAATTCCATTTCCTTCAATTTCATTTTTGCGGGCTGGGCACAAGGCGGGCTTTCATTTCCCTCGATAGAAACTAAAAAGCAACTTATTAGATTAATGCACCAGAAGTGTCTTTTGCTGTTTGTTTGCCGCAAGTTCCCACGCTTCGCATATTTCTATATCATCGTTGACTCGTAAACATATTACAATGATGTGGGTTACAGAAGTGTTGATTTCCTACGCCTTTTATACATACTTATATATCATCGTTGCTTGCTTTGCTGCCTTTACAGCAAATGCGTGGGTTCTCCACTTGAATAGTATATGAGGCTAACAGCACACACTTGTCCGTCCGCTTTTCGACCTCTTTGTTTTATGTAAATTGCTTATCAATTATAGCATCCAATTTCAGCGATTTCGTGGAAATGTACAGGTGCTCAGGCAGACCTATGCCCTTCTAGTAACGCGAATAAGAGTAACGCAGCACAACACAGAAGTTCAAACAGAAGTAAAAAGCTACCTCTATTGCCTACTTGCCGCAAGCAAGCCTAGCCTGTGATCGTCTTTAGCCTACTGAAAAGTGAAAATGTCATTATGGAACCATTTCTAGCTACATCATAAACATCCATACGCTGAATAGAAAGTGCATTTAATTTGTTTTTCGCTCTCATTCACTTGGCGGATCAACTGACTGCAGCCCTCGACTCCAATAATATTTCACATTTTTCTTAAGTACAAGGTCGACAAGAGACTCCCTTGTGACCACCAGCACTTCTGCAGTCAGAATGTCGACTTTCTCTACTGTTATGCTCAATTCGAATACGCTACTTACTGCGATTGGTTTCATTATGTATCTCCGTATTATTCAGGCTCGTCTACCTGTTTGTAGCTGACATTCCTATTCCGATTTAGGTTTTTCTGAAGAAGTCCTACCGATCCCAGGAGTGCTATCGCATCATGATTCACATCGGCATCACACAGTGCCTGTTTGCTCCAGGCACGATCATCAACACTACGCGCGTTCTGACGGGAGCCAACTTTTGGATACTCCCTGAGATAACTACGAAGTTGTTTCCCTCGGAAAGCCGAATGGAGGCTCTTATGAGCGTGGCCCTGGCCCTGAATCGTCTCAAAGTCATGTGCGAGCTTCGGTATCCTTCCGCCATCCACACGGCCATAGTCGCCTTTGCGTGGGTGTTCGGTATTGTCAACTACGGACTACTCTTCTCACCCTGGTACAACTACTACATTTCGGATGAGGACTACTTGTCCCACTACGATATGTCCAAGCCGCTCACCGCCACGATGAAGACTATGGGAAGTGTGCTCATTTTCTGCTGTTCGGTTCTACAACTTGTCCTCTACACTATCATAGTTGCCTATATTATCAGGATGCAAGGCAAACTGAGCAAAAAACTGCAATCCAGAAAAGAAATGAACATATTACTTTACGCCTGCGCCAGGTTTCTCTTCGATGTGGTGCCTGTATGCGCCGTATATGGCTACATCCCCGTTCCAAATACGGAACTGGCGCATATCTGCGTCCTAGTGGCATACAGTTTTAATAGGGTGGCCCTTCAGCCCGTCTTGTATCTGCTGTTGAATAGGTTTGCTAGTTTCCTCCGCGCTAAAATGATGACATATTTCAGAGATGTCAGGGGCGACTTTATTCCAAGGCGCACCACCGTTGTAGTGAAATCCGTCAGTGTAATACATCGAAAATAAGAACCATTTCCCATAGCATTTCTTCGGTGCCTGCTTACACTGCGCCTCCCTGGTGTTCCAAACCCATTCAACAGGCCTTAGGAGGGAAGGGGCCACCATTGAGCCAACAATGGACGGCCGAGAAAGAGAGCTCACCCAGCTCATTCGGCGGACCTCTGAGAGAGCGAGCGACCCGACCGATGGCCACACAAATGACCTTTGCACTACTACTGTAGTTACCAACAGTTGTCAATTGTCTTGTACGTCAGTACATATCCTTTGAACAAGAACTGCTTTGAACAAAAACTGCTCTCCTTAAATACTTGCATAAACGTGCTCTCTGAGTCAATACTTGCATAACGACGTTAAGCATGACTACAGGGAGGTGATGGATAATCTGGCATGACCACCACACAACAAAACTACAGACTGATCAAACAAACTACAAACTGCAAAAATACCTGCGGGTGATCAGGGTGATCACTATGTTCTTGAAGATTCTGTTCGATTACTGCTTGAGTCCCACATCTGACCGTTTGAACCAAACAGAACGGGAACTCATCTCGGCGTATCTTTCGTAGAGGGTGGGTGGAGGGTGGAGCGCGTGGTTACAAAGAAAAAGCAAGGTAATGAATCTCGTCATGAAAAACAAAGCGATAAGAATAGTTTGCACATCAGTTTCCCTCACAGTTTCCCTCACGCTATATGGATGCACTGAAGAACCACATCGCCGCCATCATCGTGGACTTATTGAACGCAAGTTATGAACTCGCAACTCGTTTATTAAAATAAGCGATTATTAAACCGATTTAAATCCTTTTTTAAATATCGTAATTGCAATAGCACTGCTAGATTAGAGATGCTCAAAATCTAGCCAGAGTCGTTCGATGAGGCGCACCGCGTCTAACTCGAACCAAGAACGTCCGAATCCCACAGCCATTTCAAGAAGATGGAATGTCTCGGCATATGGCATTCCGCAAATTACTTGACCTTCAGATGTCCAATGTCTCTGATTTTTCCTTTGCGTAGCCTTTGATAAGAAGGATTAAATTGTTTGTCTGCTCCTTATATGAACTCATCTTCGAGATGAAACTACCATGACATCACGGGATGTTCAAGTTGTTCCTTCAGAAGAGTCCCTCTTGTACAGGTGTTGTTTTCATGTCACATCTGTGCTATACTGTCACAAACCACGCACACCCGATTTGCGAATTTTAATGAACGCTGACTCAGCGATCCACTCAACTGGAACTGTCATCGCAGTTAACGCCTGGTCTTTCGTACATGCTCGCCGCCATTCGGCGAACGTCACATCAATCTGCTCTTGTTGTGTCCTAACAGGTGTGCTTCAGTCTAATTTATTATATGACTTTCTAGAATACGTCTGCCGACATTTACTTAAGGCACGTAGTTCTTTGCGTGAAGCCCTAATGCAGCATCTTTGATCTCTTTTGCACTTTGCACATTATGAGCACTTTAAATTATTCGCGACGATCGATTCAACGTAAATCATATGTGGGTAGAGGCCTTTCCGTATGAAATTTTTTTCGCGAAAACACATTGATATCACTCTGTATCTGTCAATATTTACACTGCGGACTTCATTCTTACTCTTCTTTCACTCTGTTTTGTTTCTTACAAGGGAACGTTCCGAAGTTTCCGCCTCAGATTGAGGTGAACCTATCCCTCCTCGTATTCTTATCTCTGGCTTCTTATTACCATAAGAAGCCAAAGATACGCCGGAAAGTAAGTGAATAGCTGGCACACAAAGGGCGTCAGCTTATGTGCAAAACTGACCATATGAACACCCTTTGAATTTTACGTGAACGTAGATATTAGGCATAATTGCCCAAACTTTCTGCTTATATGATTAACCAAGTAAGTCTCTGCCTACCATTTTGTAGATCAGCGTTTGATCTAAACATGCTAGGCTAGAGAACTATCGGTTCCACCGTATAGGTAAATTGCGAATTATCGTCAATCATGCCTGTCATATGGTGAGATGTGCATATACGTCGGCGTCCTTTTGAGGGTAACGTTCACTAATACGCACATTGCTGCATGCCAATTATCCGCTCGATCCTTTTGCGGACACTCTAGAATATTCTCTTGTTAGATGTAAACTGATAGAAAGTAAGTGGCCAGCTGATTGTTATGATTTTTGAGAAAAATTAATTGGTCATTCATCTAGTATATTGAGTATATTGTTTATATCGGTCGGGCTAACCTGCAAAGTTCACGTCAAATCAGCTGTCTCAAGCGCAGTTGGCATTGAACATACAAAGTGGCCCAATAGTTCGATATGATATATTCGGCATACGAAGTGCTGCTGAACCAGAGCGATATTATTGCATCTTTGTTCACTCATGCCGATTCAATTTTAACTTATAGTATTAAGTGTTTTGTTCTTGTTTCGTTTCCAAGAATGGCGGGCTATTTACAACAACAATTTCAGTTACGGTCAACTCTTTTTCTTTATGTTAAATGGGTAGTCCGCGAGAGCATGTACAAGAGGGAAGACAACAAGTTGTGTTATTTGATTTGAATTGCTCCGCCTCGCTTTCTTTGTCCTTACGTGATTTGGTATTTAAGAAAAGCACTATGGAAACAGGGCTATTGTTGTTATCATCGCGGCTGTCGCTTGAACTGAGTTGGCTTTAATTTGTATTTTGGATGGAGTGAAGACATTTTAAACTAAAATTAGCGGCTCGGCGCGACTTTCAGCCATCGAGGTGCTAAAGGCCCGATAGCCTTGCGGGCAGCAAGGTTAGCACTAATAGAATCGGTTTTTTGATCACGTTCAAGTCGATGTTACTAAGCGAAGAGATGAGCAAGCGGCTTGACAGAAAGCCAATGGACACAAAGATCAATGGACGCGTTCAGTTCCAGGTTTATATAAAGGGGATTCATGCCGACTATACACCACGTAACACGAAATGCATTCTATCAGATTTGCGCTGTTGCGATCATGCGAACAAAAATCCCAGCTTTAATTTTTTTCCCGTTTATCCCCTATTGGTGTCGGTGGCGATCGGTCGGGTCATCCATTCGCTCCCTATGCGACGCCCCGATAGCTGTTCATGGGATGAAGTTTTTTGTAAAACGTGTGCGAATGGATGGACAGTAGGACTAACGACTTTTGATACATTTTCAAATCATCTACTTAACATAGATCTTTTCACTTTTTTTTTCTGGACAAAACGGTAGTGTAGCTGTCATTATATTTTCGAAGCAAAGAACTTTTACTTTTTCGAGCTAACATCATGTAACACTTAAACACATGGCATGAAGTCAATTCTCCCCTATTTTCGCTCACCATGCGAATAGAAACTCCACATTCGGCAGTTCGACACCAGGAGAGAAATGTCCGTCATTTTCTCACTACCATATTTTCTGAGAAAGATTAACGCTATTCGTGATTTGCCTCCTCCCTCTTGCACCTCGTGACTGGGCTCCGGATTCAAAACATTCCTTTGTGTTTTGCTTAAAAATCACATGTTCGCAAATGCGTTGGTTTGTGGGAGTTCCTTAAACTTTGCGTATGAAAGCAGAGAAAGCTGCACTTTTTTTTATACAAAAGAGGGCGAAAAGATATAATAATTCGTTGCCATATGTACAATATCTTTATCACTCGGATTGTGGTCGCTCCTTCACCAAAGAACCTTATTTTTCATCACATTTTGCGTACCACAATTAACAAAGATAGAAACACAGTTTAACATTCCATTTCCCGCCGATTTCGTACAATAAAACTCATATATGAATTGCATATTTTTTTCACACAAGGTACTCATAGGGTCTACGTTCCCAGGAAAGTCGAAAACACGCCAATTCAATTACCGCATTGTTAGATTTTCTTTGAGTGCAAGAGAACTCATTACCTCCAGTACAACTCATTTCATTTTTGCGACATTTGTATGATAACCTATATGCCGCATAAATCACTAAATACTGCCCCGATTTTATGTGTCTGGATTATGGTCTACAGGTAGAGATCAAATTACTTCTAAATGCTTCCGCGCTGACGTAGTCAGAAAAACATGTTTTGTTTGGCGCATGTTCGCCTTGTTTTTACTTAGTCATCGTTGTGGTCGACTCCTCAAAACTTTTCACAGCTCATAGGAACTGCTCGATTTTCAGAACTCGCCAAGATGACGCTTCACGATGCCTCGTTCTGGACACCGTTCCCTCGATCGACCACCGTTGCAATATCCCTGACTATACTCATCGGTTTCCTCTTCTTTTTTCTCTCTTACTTGACGGTCATAAAGGTTCGTCAGTGCACACAATCAAGAATAGCTTTTTGTATTTAGATCCTCATGGGGAAAGCACCCTTCAAGAACAGTTTGTTCTATTGGATTCTCGGAAATATCGGCATCATCGACGTCGCTTTCATACAAGCGACGTCGATGGCCTGTATGATGTCTCTGACAAAAGAGAAATCGTTTCCGTTGATGTATGAGGTGTGTGTATTCATGCAAGGCCATGGTAATAGAAGTCCTATTTGAGGTTGTGAGCGCAGTCCACGCTGTATACGGTTGGGTCCTTCACCTGTTCTGCTTCATGGCAGCACTTAAGATGGTACTGGCTACATTTCGACTGGAGTTTCGATATTCCAATGGGATCATAAAGGTGCGTTAAAAGTGAAGGCTGTGGTAGAAGATATGACAAGCACATGAGATAGTAAGAAAGCAACGAGTACAAAAGGGCAATAGAAGGTCAGACGCCTTCCTTTCGCTCCGAAAAAATATTTTTGTTAACGCGATTTGCATGATATTGCTTTAGTTCCTCACGCTGTTCATTTGGAAAGCGCTAATGATAAATCTGCACATCAACCACGCTGCTGGTATCGACATGATCTACATCTTCGATGTCATCAACTTCTCAGTTAGCCTACCCACCGAGAAAGCAAAACATGTATTTCGGCTATTTGTCCGCATTAATAGTGGCATTCTCATGGCCACCTTCCTCCTTTACGGTCTTCTCGTCACCTACTTCCTCCTGCAGGTATCACTGACATGTTAGTTTCCAGAAATATGACGTTTGTTGTTCCAGAAGTACGGCGTTCTAAGAAGCAAGCAGCCGACCGACGCAGAAACAATGATGTTATGTCAAGGAATTGTCACGTATTTGCCCGGCGCATCGTATTTTTTGATTAATTTCGTGATAGACGCCAAAGTTCCAACGGCTTCACTCGCCCTCAGCCTCGTCATGAGTCTCTTGCCAAAGGCCATTCCGTTGTTCAATTTAGTCGGGCTTCTTGTCGTCAACAGGTGAGTTCCGTTGTCGGAGAGCTGATCATTGTGACCTAAAATTCAGGGACCTTCGATGTGCATATTTAGAAGCAGTGAAATCGAGATTCAAGAAAATCTTCCGGTGTTGTGGGAAGAGATGCACTGTGAAGAACGCAGAAAAAAGACATAGTACAAGTCCAATGACGGGGGTCTCCATTGTAGAGAAGAGTGTATGAGCAGTTTGATTTGTTTCATTGATATCATACTGTATACAATGTATGTAAATAGAAAGACATATCAGGGCCACTTGCAACATTGATTAAACAATAAGCTCGAAGCTTGGAGGATTTTTATCGCCGTCGCTCATCAATTTGCACTTCTCTTTCTCTTAGCACCATTGCGGCCAGACGGTTGCGGCCACCCTCATTATTCACGATGCGCCACTGATTCATGCCGTCGTCCATCTGATGAACAGTTAGGCTGCAAAGAGACGATCTATCGCAGTCACAGCCTGCTGTCCCTTGATCTAAGTGTGGCCCTATCATCGCGTTCGATCACGGCCGTTCCAGCACCATTCTCACGGAGAAGAGCCCAGGAAAAGTGTGGGAAGAGGTGCACTGTGAAGAACACAGAAAAAGGACACAGTACAAGTCCGATGACGAGAGTGTCTGTTGTAGAAAAGAGCGTATCAGCAGTTTGCTTTGATACCGTATTGTGTGCAGTACATGCAAAGAAACAGACCATTTTCTGCAAGATTTACCAAGAAAAGGAACTCGACCGCTTGAAGCGTGCAGGATTTTTATCGCTGTCGCTCATCAACTTGCACTTCTCTTTCTCTTTGCATCGTTGCGGCCAGACGGTTCCCTGATTATTCACGACGCGCCAGTGAGTCACACCGTCGTTCATTAGATGAACAGTTAGGCTCTAAACGGACGATCTATCGCAGTCGCGGCCTCCTGTCCCTTAATTCAAGTCCGGCCCTATCACCGCGTTCGATCACGACCGTTCCATTCTCACTTCAAACCCTCTTGCACTTTCGGGCATTGTTGCATCGCTGATCGCCGTTGGATCGTCGCGCGCCTTTCCTTTCCCTCGAGAGACGGCCCGAGCGATCAATATTCATTGAGGTTTCGAATGGAGTCAGAAGTCGAAGCTCCGACTTGTCGAGTGTGCTACATAGATGGAAAAGAAGAACCACTTTTCTTCCCTTGTCGATGCTCGGGAACGCTCAAATATCTCCATCAGTCGTGTTGGAATCGAATTGTGTCGTATAATGCGAAGAAACGGATTTTGGCCGCCCCGAAATGCGACGTTTGTCTGTACAGAATCAAGACTCGTAAAGTTACGAAGGACAACGGCCCCGTCACAAATAGGGTTTATTGGCACGGTAAGCTGTACTCCACATCCAATATACAGTGGCGGCCATATAAATAAGGCACCCCCCTGAGAAAACTTGTTTTCTTCAGTAAACATCACAAATGAAACCGATTAGATGTCTATATGTCAGAATCGGATTCTACAAGCTTTGCCGAACAAGATAGAATTAATCACGCCACTTGAAACACAGAAAATCGAACCCAAAATAATCCATATTTTGGTCATACCCAATTCGCCGCGGCCATATAAATAAGGCACCCCATGTATTTGGTGTTCTAAATGCGCTAATAATGCACAAAAACACAATGACTGACTAGTACTTCTTGACTAACATTAATACTCGGTAGGATAGCCCTTACTCGAAATAACTGCTCCGCAACGGCGCTTCATAGAACACCAGAAAAGTTCAAAAGGTTACCATAGGGTCCGTTTTGAACAAATGTCGGGCTTTACTTAATGAAAATCAACTTAGAATCGGCTAAAACCACATAAAACACAGTTTTGGGCGTCGAAAATTACATAGGTGAGCAAATGAGATCATTTTAAATGCTTATGGACATCACTTCCCCTTCAAAACTTAGAACCCCAACTTGGTCTGCATTCTTGTCCGGGTCCCGGAACGATCTGGAAGAAGGAGTTTCTGAAATTTTCTTTCGCTTCTACGTTGTAGAGCGCATGGGAAAACCCCTACTTATGTTCTATTCCATGAAAAATGGAATTCAAGCGAATTCCGGATGTGGACATCTCATAGCATGGAATTTACAATGGAAAAACGTTGTTTTTCAAAGGATTTTGAAAGGTCCAGCTTTATTTCATATATAGTATTAGGCAATTAGCATAAGATGATCAGAAGGGGTTTTCCCATGCGCTCTACAACGTAGAAGCGAAAGAAAATTTCAGAAACTCCTTCTTCCAGATCGTTCCGGGACCCGGACAAGAATGCAGACCAAGTTGGGGTTCTAAGTTTTGAAGGGGAAGTGATGTCCATAAGCATTTAAAATGATCTCATTTGCTCACCTATGTAATTTTCGACGCCCAAAACTGTGTTCTATGTGGTTTTAGCCGATTCTAAGTTGATTTTCATTAAGTAAAGCCCGACATTTGTTCAAAACGGACCCTATGGTAACCTTTTGAACTTTTCTGGTGTTCTATGAAGCGCCGTTGCGGAGCAGTTATTTCGAGTAAGGGCTATCCTACCGAGTATTAATGTTAGTCAAGAAGTACTAGTCAGTCATTGTGTTTTTGTGCATTATTAGCGCATTTAGAACACCAAATACATGGGGTGCCTTATTTATATGGCCGCGGCGAATTGGGTATGACCAAAATATGGATTATTTTGGGTTCGATTTTCTGTGTTTCAAGTGGCGTGATTAATTCTATCTTGTTCGGCAAAGCTTGTAGAATCCGATTCTGACATATAGACATCTAATCGGTTTCATTTGTGATGTTTACTGAAGAAAACAAGTTTTCTCAGGGGGGTGCCTTATTTATATGGCCGCCACTGTATTTGTTTTTAGCTGTTGGAATGTACTTCCTGGCCTATCTGTTTCGTTTATTTTCACTGGCCACTTTGTGCGTCCCCTTTGTGTTCATCAGGGGCGACCCATCACTATGGAGCTTCTTGTTCTGCGCGGCCATTCAGATGTTGATCCTTGCATTGATTGTCCTGCGGATGGCGCTAGGAGCAGGGGTTTTTGGACACAATGCCCAGGAAGGGCAGCTTCCAATCGTTGGAGACTTACGAAGTGTAGCCAAGATCAGGAACATGAACTACGCTAAAATTGTCGACACGGAAGGGCCCTTTACTTTTTTGTTGTTGTTCTCATCATTGGCTAGTAGCATGATGGTGACCGCGATCCTCCGGCTCAGTAAGTTGTATATCATAATGTGCCTTGCTAGTCAACACCTTCAACGAATTTCCACAATCCTCTTCGCTCTTTTCAGGACCTCAGGTAAGACCAGTAGAAGTGTCCGTGGACATCTGGGACTATATGATGTGGATCTGTTCTTTTTATACTTCTACCACAGGTGATGTATTAATCATAATATTGGTTCTGCTTTACGCCACCCACCTCGTTTACTTTACGTACGTTTTCAAGCATTTGCTTATAATACTCGGAACACTTAGGCCCGCCTCGATGTCTACCTCCATAGTTTGGTGTTATCTGCACGTTGCATGGATTGGACGATTGGTGAACTCAATTGTGACGGTACAGTTATCTGTATGGCTCTCCTTTAATAGCACTTTAGACCTACTGTACGGGCTGTTTTACCGACCTGTACGCATCTGCTCCTTTCCTGTACCAGCTATGTTTGGATGGTTTCGTGGGAAAGTACTGCGTCTATAATCTAGTCGTTCCATTCCATGATCGCTGTTCTTTGTACTTAAAGTTTCCGCTGGGTTTCCTTCCGATTTTCGACTGGCCTTTCCTCCATCAAAGCTACTCCAAAAAGTGCCGTGCAGCAATGTTGGCACTGGTAAGCATTTGCAAAATAATTGACACTGTAGTTTCTTCTCACCTTGAATAGAAGTCCAATTATTACAGATTAATGTACATTCCTAGGTGTGGTCACATCTCTTCATTGCAATTCATATCTTCGTACCTCTCGTCGCCACATCCTACTTCTTTCCAACGTGGACGAATATGGGCGCGTGTCTGAAACCATCGTATCAAAATCTTTCCTCTGATCCCGAAGTACAGAAAAATGTCGCCCTTCTCGCAGCTGTATTATCCAGGGTTAATTTCGCTACGAAAGTCGTAAGTTGGAGAGGACTGTAAAAGATCTTTTAAAAAGATGTTTAGATCTTCGTCGTCGACCGGGTGATCTGCTTAGGCCCGCTATACTTGTGGATGCACTTCTTCCTCAACTGTGCTTATAAGTGGCTTAATCTCAAAAGTAAGTGCTCCAACAAGAAAGTGATCTAGATCCCTTTTACGCTGTCTTGCGCTCTGCGACTTCGTTACAAGTATATCTCATATACACATGCTTGTAGAGAAGAAAGAAACGCACGTGTCGGCTGCTGTGAAAATGGTTCTCCTTTCACCATTTCTGTGTCTCTCCGTTACATTTTGCTATTGGTTTGCTGGTGAGTATGGTTTCGTCTCATCCATTTTGACATTCTGTGCATTAGCCTTCCTTGGCCAGTCAGTGATCGAGAACGGTCCCATTCCAACATACTTCGGCAACTATAGAGACGACATTTTCTTCCAACTCTTAATCGGCTTCAGCGTCCTTAGGATATTCTTCACAATGATGCCACGCGCTATCATTTCCTTGTGCAAGATCGCGTCGTTTTCCTTGGCCTCCGTCGTCTACTACGCTTTCTTCGGCGACGTTCGCTTTGCACCTATTCTGCCGGAAACGCTCTTCTTGCTTTCATGGCTAGTGACGCTGGACATGGTAACGATCAGTGTCACATACGAAATATAAATCAGAATTGCAGTGGGATCCACCGAAACAGTACTTAAAAATGGTGACAAATGTTCTTCGAATTTCGACTGGTGGCCTGCTGCTGGTTGCGATACTCCATCTAATGAAATTTGCCCACGGTACGTGTTAGGCGGGTCGGGTACAACTGATCCCAAGACAACTGATCCCAGGACAACTGATCCCTTCGTTTCGGAATTGCATCCAAAGAACTGGCTTTCGGCTTTTACAGCGATCTCTAAAGGCTTTTTCAAAGATCACTCGTGGCATTTTTAAATTGTTTGGATCACTATAGCGCACTTCAATGAAATAGTAACATGATGACTAAAAAGCACATTCGAAGGTTTGAAATGTGCGCTTTGTTTATACTATCCATGTTCCGTCGATCGTTGTATGTGGTCCCTTCTACAACAAACACTTTCAGGCTATGACAGCGTCTTAGATGTTCACTCAAACAACGCTGATCCTGCCCTCATATTCAAATGTTCCGCGGTAATTTGGATGGCTGCAAAAGTTTGGAACTTCTTCCATACCCTTAAATATCATCTGCGCTATGAGTAGTAAGTTTTAAGAGCTGGCGAAAAATGTATAATTTTCTTGTGAATTTCAGCGGCCAATTGGTTGAGGAGTTACTTAACTACGTCGATCGCCCTAAACGCCACGGAAAGCTCTGCCGTCTCCAAAACTCTATTAAAAATCTCGTTAAGCGTTGCGGGGATTATGACATCCACCGTTGGGTAGTTTGTCGACTTCTGAGTGATGAGAAATGACGAGCAACAAAATGGAGCACTTTGTGAAATATCGTAGTCTTTTGCATTGTTGTGAGCCATGATCGAAGTACCACTCCTGCGGAATCTTAACAGCAATCGTCTTTTCTATCTGCTGAATAACCTTTTCTTAATCGAATCCTTTAATTTTATATTTGAATAAACTGAAATAAACTTGTATTCAATTGCGAGGGTCTTACTGTCGGGAAAAGTACAGTTTGCACAAAACATTACGTTTCACAAAAACAGCAGATTTAATCAAAAATTGAACCATTGTGAATATGAATAGTAGTCCGGAGGTTTTGATATTTCTATCCCCAAAGGCTTGAGTTCACCACTTGTCTCTGTTTTCCTTGGCCTAGTCACACCACCCCTTCCAGTCGATCAGTATGGACGAAGGCAATTCTTTTCCTGGACTAACCTTCGAGCCAATTACACAACGGCTGAAATTATACGACGACGGAGGAAACACGAATACGCGATGTTCTGGCGCTCCGTGCCGACCCCCGCCCTATGAATCCTTCAGCCACCGACAACAACTTAAAGCTCGCAGAGGTCTGTGGAAGAAGAAGTTCTAGCCAACAATCCAGATCCAACGGTGATCTGGGAGTTCATGCAGGCAAAAGTACCTCACCAGAGTTAGATCGATTATGGGATAAGCCACCCTGGAAGACGCTGCCTTTGACGTCTCGTCGTCGGATGCATCACCATATTCACGCAAAGGATAGGACAAATACTATATGAGAAGATCGAAGTCAGTGATACCTACTACTGTTGTCGGTGGAGAGTATATGAAATTCCTAATGCTTCAGTAAAGAGAACAACGGGCCACAGCTGAACGAAATCGTTTTCGAGAAACGCTTTGTCAACATAGAGTTTATTTTGAATCGAATAAGTCTGAACTCTATTTACAAATCTTCTAGAAATACAGGTTATGTACATTGTAAGATCCAGAGAGAATCAATATGACGCCTATGAGCGTGTTGGTTTACGGAAGAAAGACCCTTCTCTCTCACTGGTCTCTTCCGCGAATCTTTGGAACACGTCCGACAGTATCTGAAATGTGTACAATTCCCTCATTTGTTTAGCTAAATGCAACAAATTCATGATGTTTAGTTAGTTTAGTGTTTAGGTAAATGTGAAAAGAAGTGTTTTTTTTTTGTTTGAAAAGCTTAACCTGACAGGATCATGTGAGATTTGTGCGGAAATAGAATTGCGTGGAACATCGAAAACTGAAATTTTGTAAAATTTTTAGAGTACGAGGAATAGTTACGGGCTAAACTAACTAACTCGTAACTATTCCTCGTACTATAAAGATGGAGGCACCGTGCGCGTCAAGAAGCCAGAGGACGTTGGATAAATATGGGGTGCCACAACATGTAATATGTTAGATATCGCAATAAATTCGAGGAATAGTTACACTTCCAAAGGCGGCCATTCCCTTCAAACGTCTGAAGACCAACAGGAAAACCTCGCTTAAAAAAGACAGCGAGCCGTTTCAGAGAGACCTATATGTCATCGCACTGACGACAATCGAACCAGTAGCTAATATGCGCATATTATACCCACATATCCCAACAGCTTCAATAAGGTCAACTTACTCTGTCTTGACAATAGATAACAGGAAGCGAAAAGAAGAAGTATATCGCTGGAAGTCTAGCTGAGAACTTCATTTCTAAACAATTGAGTAGAAAATGGGAACGAACAGAAGAATGGAACGAAGCAGCCCGCCGGAGGAGAGCGTCAACATGTTTTGAGGAGCGTCATCGTTCACGCGACCCGATTCGAGGCACAAAGGTCATCGCGCGTACGGCTGCGTTTCGTCAGTTTCCGTCAGCTGACGGCCGCCATCGTCGCGTTCGATATGGCGACCCTCCGGCCGTCGTCCACTGAACGTCGCCCCATTCGTTCGCCTCTTCGCATGCGTCATCGAATAAAAATCGATAGTTGCCTTTACAGAGCGTTCAATTGCTATAGGCACAAGAAGTTGTTTTTGCATGTTATCGCGAAGTGGTGAGATGATTGAATGTGACGGCTGACTGTTAAGGACCGAAGAGCTGCTGAAACAAACGCCTTTTGTGCATCGCGTGATAAACACGGCGTTGGCCGTTTGAGAGTGAGTTGTGTTTATGGGATAAAGCGTTGGTTTATTGCAAGGAAAGGATAACTGTAACAATAAGTAAGAATTAAGTTAATCTACCACATCGTGGAACGCTTTTTGGATTCTCCACTCGAGGGTTGCTCGTAGGAGATGCTGTAGTTTGCGTGCCGTTGAAATGACGACGGATTTTACAGGGTTCAACTGGATCAGGGGCGAGCTGCTTTTCGATTTCGAGCAGAAGCTGAAATTGCATTAATCAACTTTGGGTCTGCATCTTGTAGGTGCGACGCTGAGGAGCACAGTCATCACTTAAGTAAGTGAACCCGGTTTTCTTCCCATAGCCTAATATTATTTAACTGAACAAACTATAATATAACTTTCCTTTTAACTGTTATCTATTTTTGCTAACATTTAATATAACTGTCAAGAAACATTTCAACAATTATAATGCATTAACCACAGCTCGATTCTGAGGTATCGTTTTTAAGGACTTCCGGAGCGGGAGTAGTCGTTGTGGTGATGTTGAAATCGGGAAAAATTTTACATGGCTCGATAGGGCCAGAAGCAAGAATCTGATCGAGTGGAAGTATAAGCTGAAAAAAGCTTGTAGTAATGAGCCTAGAAAGGAGCCTTTTTGGAACGTTTATCAATGCCTTCTTCTCAATAATGTCGGTAATTTCAAAGCGAACTCACCTTCTCTTCACAAGGAAGTCGCGGTATTTGCAGAAGAAGACACAAGGCGGCTAGGCTGAACGACCACTTCATGGCGATTAGATCAATAACTGCCGCTATCGGTCTCCCCACTGGACGAACAGGTTTCGATTGGGAAGATAAAGGACAAATGTTTGCTTGTTGTTTGCGACTTGGAAATATCACGTATTCACCGAGCGTTCCTCGAAACGTTTCTTTTCTCCGCTTTGCTATTTCCGTGTTTCAATGATTCATCGACTATGTCACAGACATGCGTAGGTCCAGCACCTAACATTTGCGGTGAACACCAAAGATTCGTGAAGCTTCGCAGTGTAAAGCAGATGAGATTTTGGAATGGCGGACCAGTGACGTCTATCTGGCAACTGTCATGACATCACCGACTAAGTTGAGCTCATCTGATCATCTGAGTTGAGCTCAGTCGTTCGCTGGTCTAGAGAGGGAGCAAAAAGCATTCAATCTATAGGAGAACTATTGCTTATTTATTTACATGCATTCGGACAACAGAATTTTCGAATGTTAATTCCATTCGAGATTGGCTTCGTTATCCTTTGGAGAACGCCATTCCCAACAGCTTCCCTCTTTCGATCACTCGGTCAAATCTGCTTTTCGGTAGTTCAGCGCCGCCAAACTTCACGATTTTATCGCCAACAGGGTCAGGCGGTTCTTCTCTATCGATTTCCAGTAGAAGCTAAAAGCATGGATCTGGTGTTAATTGCAATTTTAGAAGATAATTTAAAAGCCAACCGAAATAAAGTGGGCTGGCAAGTAAGACACTATCTGTCATTTGCCTCATCTGCTTCATTGAGTTTTTATATAAAATAGCAAATCTGACTGGGGTGATCAGAGAGAAAGTAACACAACTTCTACAAATTCGTCTCACCCTGTGCTCGGCCGAGATCACACATATATTGAAGACAATTAATAGGAGTAGTAAGCGATAACAAAAGTTCATGAAAGACCGCCAAGTGGAAGAGACACGATGTGCACATTATATAACGCCCCGTCGGTATGATCAAGATGTAAACAAAGGCAAGAGGAGAAAGTCCAAAATGATCAATTACTGTCTTCAGGATGCAAACAACGGAATGTATTCGGTGACTATACGGCGATGACTAGTAAACAACTTTGAAAGGAACGCACTGCACAACGGTCACAATTCTAGAGTTCCTCCGAGAGGAAAGGTTCGAGTTCGGACTGATTTTTCTCGTGCGATGCGTTGCTTCGGTTCCCCGGAGACGAACGAATTGGAGGAAACTCTTGCGCAGTGTTCTGAAATACAAAAGTGCTTGGGGAAGATTGGGGAAGCGCGATGTACTTGACAAGCAGCAGGTAGGAGAGTGGATTGACGAGGGCCATCACTTCCAGCCATACAATGGAAAAGATGTTGGCCGCTCTGTTGTCCAGCAGCTCGGCAAAAACATTTCCAGCTCCACACCTTACGATCACCGCGTGACACAGTGTGATCACAGCTTGAACTATAACGGGGATGTCTGTGGATTTGAGGGATGTCGAGCTTTGAGCTGTTCTTCTCTAAAATCAAGTTTGATATCGTTGTTCTGTCGCATTAATTGCACTTTCGAGCAGTAATTTATCTCGGGGTGTCTCGCAAGTGTACTTTAAGGACAGGAACATTAACTTACGGATAAATTTCAAGAACATCAATAATTGGGGATGACTATTCATGATTAGTCACTCATGGCCATGCAAAGCACTTAAGATCTTATGCAGAAACAGCAGAACCTCGTTTCGATCAAGTTTTTACTTGTGCGACCAGGAAGAAAATGAGATGTTTCAGCAAGTTAGTCACAGTCCTTCTACGAATCACTCAAAACTCCCACCTTGTAAATTATACATCCAAAAACCGCCACGTAAATAATAGTTGCAAGGCCTATTGCAGCCATGTCGAGTCCTACAGTGATGTGCTTGATGACGTTTGCCACACCGGTAGTCCGCATAGGTCGAAAAATGTCATAGGTGAGCAAGTACCACGATCGTCCGATCGACAGTCTGTAGACGAAGTACAAGCCGCATAGAAGAGACGCCACGGCTAGCAACACCTGAATTGAGAGTACGACTATTTACAGTGCAAATAAGAAACCAAACCGAGAAGAGAAGCGTCTCCGATCGTTTTGCCGTGATCAATCCGGTTATTTTCACGAACCGATTCAGGGCAAGTACAAGAATAAACAAAGGGCGGCCAAAGAGTCCAACGCAGTTAAAGGCTCCCCCAACCTGAATTTGCCCGTTAGTTGATTATGTACCTATATAATGGAATATACCAGGTTAAAGTGGAAATCGAGCGTAGAGTCGGCGAGGGTCATTACTCCGGACTGGATGCCAGACACCAACTGAAGACATTCGACGACTCCAAGGCAGAACATAATCTTGAAAGTCATCGAGTGACGATAAGGGTCTTTCCTTATGAAGATCTAAAGTAGCTCTCGAATCTTCAAAGTTCGCTTCTCTAACTTACCAAAAGGAAAATAATATAGATAGGAAGCACGAGTCCATTAGCGAACAGATACAGTAATCCGATGACCGCATTGTCGAGGGACAATGAAGGTGACCTGCTCAAATAAGGAACTTCAGCAGAAACAACCATTTCCGACATCGCCGCCTGGGGAAAACTAAAGTGCACACGGTTTAAGTTTCTAACTATTACTCTGTAATTGCTCTAAATTGCAATAATTGAACGAGATTAATGAGTTTAAAGCGTTTAATGACGCTTCGAAGGCGTGGACATAGACGAGTTGTGATTTAATTGTTATATTTTAGTTTTAATTCGATGCACTTTACGGTCGTTTTTTAAAGAACCAATTGCTTTGCGAACGTGCCATAAATAAAGTGAAACATAAAAATTATGCTACCTACGAATGCTACGACAAACCGTCCTGGCGTTAACGAGCAACACGGCTTACGACTCATGAATCAAAAGAAATTTGGCCATGAATGATGGCAAATTACAGATAAACTAAGGAATGTCTTTTGTTGTCGGCTTCATTCCTACTGTGGTGTCGATGTCGAACCGGTCGGTTCTGTAAGGATGATTGCATAAAAGGGAAACCTTCGGTTATTCGAAACTCTAAAAGAGTATGCCGATCAGATGTTCCCAAACATTCGGAGTCCCACGACGATCAGATAACCTCCTCGAGAATGAACACATTGTAATATGTTATGCTTTAGAGCTTGCCGCATCACCAACGCCGTTCCGGTCCTCAAGAACGCTTTCGACGAGATCTGCTTCAGCGAGGAGTACATAGACGAAGAAGAAGAAGCTCGCGCCGAAGCCTCGCCCGCCTCGCCCGACGCCCGAAGTTTCGGCATCGACGGTTGTGATCTCCTCAGAGCGTCGGAGTCACGCAGCCATGAGACTGGTTGGGTGAGGCTACGGCTCGTAATTCCCTCTCGATGCCCAAACATTCACTACTTCCACAAGGTTTGCTGTCAAATCAACCGTTCGTTCAGAGAGGCTGAAACTCCAAAGTCTACAGTCCCAGTGGAAATAAAGATTGCCCTGTGTTCCGCTCGGTGTCTCTGTCATCAAGCACTCAGGAGTCTGCTCTTCGTCTCTCTGAATTACGGATTTTATTACGATATCCAACACTTAACGTGTTGTCGCACCCCATATTTAACTAACGCCCTGTGGTTTCGTGCTCCGTGTCGTCATCTTCTGCTGCCCAGTTTCTTCGTGAACTCGTCGCTCCATCGAGTCCTGGGCCTTCCTAGAGACCTTTTTATAGGAGGATATCATTATTCTATTCGACTGGACCACTTATCAGAATCTCCCTTCGCCATCTTATAGGCGAAAGCAACTGTAGTTCATTTACAAGGACAAGGTTTCCGCCGTATAAGGAGTGGTCTTTTTTGTATTTATCCTGGTGGTTATCTTTGCATTAAGACATCGTAGGTAAGCCAGTACAATGTCACAGTAATTTAAGACATCATATGATTACGACCATAAACAGGTTTCCTTCGTACCCTTTGTGAAACAGTCACAACTCTTGAACTCATCCCAGAGGAGAAGCTTCTGTTCGTTGGTACCACCTTGTTCGTCGAAGTCGAATTTGTGCGCGGTTTGATGAACTTGATGAAGCTTTTTCGCAAACTCCTGTGTGTTGTAATAAAGCCACGACACACCAGCATCTTTGTACCTGACAAGTATTAAGTATGAAAGTGGATTGATCAGAGTCATCGTTTCCAGCCAGATAATGTAAGCAATGTTAGCAGGCCGGCTTTCAAGCATGCTGACAAAAATGTGTCCCGTTCCGCATTTTACAACCGCCGCATGGCTCAGAGTAATGATTCCCTGAGCGATTACGGGGATGTCCGTTGATTTGAGGAGAGCCAACATTCGCGTCGTTTTTCTCTGAAAACGTATGTATGGTATTCAGTAGCTATTGGCTATTGCTTATGGCCGACTGACTACATTGATCATTCAAGGGCTACTTCAGTTTTGCGCCTGTTCTTACCTTGTATATTATAAAGGCGAAAACGCCGAAGTAAATGAGAGTCGCCAAAGCGATAGCCGTAATATCAACTCCTACTGTAATGTGCTTTATGATGGCAGCCGCTCCCGTTGTCTTCAGTGGTCGGTAGATATCGTATCCCAGATAGTAGTGTGCCTTTCCGATGGTTATTCTGTAGGCGAAACCAAAAAATGTTGCCAGTGAAGCTATTGCCAATAAGACCTAAGAAGCTTAGTTCCACACAACAGTTCATTGCAGATGATCTCACCGAAAAGACTATTTTCTCGTTTTTCCTGGACCTTATGAGACGTGTGAGATTGACGAACCGATTTAGGGCGAGAATGAGAAGAAATAGCGGACGGCCGAACAGACCAACGCAGTTAAGCGCTCCTCCGATCTGATAGGGTCGTGAGAACATGCACTATTTTCGAGATGCCTACCATGTCGAAGTCGTAATGGACGGTGGTGTCAAGAAAAGACATGATTCCCGATTGGACTCCTGACACTAGCTGAAAACACTCTACAACGCCGAGGTAGAACATTATTTTAAAGGTCATCGAACTTCGATAAGGCTCTTTTCTGACGAAAATCTAAATTTTTTGTTTTGCTATGGAGGCGCATACGGGCATACTATGAGAAATATTACGTAGATGGGGAGCATAATGATGTTGGCTAAGAGATATACGGTTCCAACGAAAACATTGTCCCATGTATGTGATGGCGCCGAGCTGTTCATGGATGATCACAGGAGGAGTACAAGTTATCTGCAACAAAGGTCTATTACGAGTAGTCTACCATACTGAATTCTTATTGCCACTAGCTGGAACAGGAATAAGCCAACCGTTACAGTATCTGCAGCAATGAGCCATTAATCACATAATCCAAATGTGTTTTACATTTCGTGGTTATAACGCTAACTGAATTTGCGTCAAAAAAACGAGATATGTTTTCCATACCTATCGTTGCGGTATAACATGTGATAGCGAGTCTTGTATTATTTGGTGATGACGGCACCTCAATGCTAATAATGTAATTGCTTCCGGTAACGTAAGTCGAAAACAAAAACACATTAGACGCGTGATTCCTTACAAGCCTGCGTTATACTGTTTCCGCCTATGGAATTGGCCAACAATACAACAGATTTAGCATTTTCGGATAAAAAAAAATTAAACAAGCTCATGGGTAATTTGAAATTCAATGTGAGATACACTAAAAGAATTGACTTCTACGATGTTTGAGTGACCCTTGAGTGATGTTTTTTATGTTCATAGATATCGATGCTTATCATTTCTGATGTATATATGTATTGGGTTGGCATTGAAATCTGTTTTGTCTAATATCTATCGCAACGATATTTCAACGTGTCTGGAATTTAATTCTGTTTTAAAAGGGAACTTAACATTTGTTTATGTACCTTATGAACATTGCTGGAATCGGAATTAATTGGGGCTGGGTTTGTGATACGCTTTTCCCCTTTTAAACCCAAATTCGAAGTGTTGCATTAGGATAACAGACCGTTACTAAAAGAGTTACGGAAACATGAATTTACAAACCACTTGCTACCATATACACACAAAAATATACAAATATACACACAAGTGCATATGTACAGACGCCCACACAATTAGTGTACTTTCTCAATCCTCATATTGAAGCGGTGAGTTCTTTTCAAGAACAACAATGGAGACAGTTCGTTTGTCGTTGGCGGCGAACACTCATCGGGCGGAGAGAATTTGTACTTCTGACAGAAGTTCGAAATGATCTAAACGAGCTTTAAAGTGCCAACAAAGAGGAAAGAACCCTCTCACCAAGAAGAGTTCTGCCCTGGCTAGGCTTTCGCCTACACAAGCCCTTTTTCCAACGCCAAAGGCGATGACCTTCTTCGACAGTTCCTTGTCGCGAATGTATCTTTCAGGGTCGAACTTTGCGTGATCAGGGAAATCTGTTTCATCGTTGAGAATTACACTGAGTTGTGAAGTGATACAAGCTTCTTCTGGGATTATGTACTCTCCCACGACGGTTTTGCATGTTGTTTGATGGATGAAGTTGAAATTTAGAACATTAGTGCACCTGAGTACCTCCTAAATTGAAGTGCTCATGAATGGATATCCTTTCCGGTATTCTTACAGTTATAACGGCATTCATATACGGCATGTTCGGTCTGTCCTTCAGCTCCACATCTCTGTTACCACCTGTTATTGCATAGCACTCTTCTCGCACTTTCTCTTGAATAGGTAGATCGTTAAGAGCGAAGATCAAAAACCACATCAACGACTGGATGGTTGTTTCCGTTCCGGCCATCCAAAGGTCAAGCAGATTCACCGCTAGACTGTCTTCGCTGAACCATCCCAGAAACTCGTTCTTCTCCGTCTTCTCGTGAAGTTTAATTAGGTAAGCATCGATGTAGTCGTCTCCGCCGTTCTCGAAATCCAGATGATGGTGACCAGAAGCGATCTCTTCGAGGCTAATAGCATACTTGTGCATCTTTGAGATTAAGTAGCTTACCGCTTTCGCACTGTTTTCTTCATGTGGTCGTGCATAACTCTTTGGTGATCGGCTGTTAGGTCCCAACGGTGTCGGAATCCGGGCAGCCTATATGTGGAATTGTTCAGCCAGGCGAGATCCCAAATAGTCAGTGAATCAAACTCGCGATCCAGTCCGTACTTGATGGTTTTGAACTCATCGAAGTGTTCCTGAAAGGGAGGTAGCAAGTAGCATCCCCTATATATAAATGGAGAACCGACGGGTCCGTTGGTCTGCTTGTGTGTGTGTGTGTTTTTTTCCGTGAGCACGGGGAAACACCCACACAAAATAACGACCCCGAGGGGAACCGAACCCGGCACCGCCCGCTTACAAACGAAGCACGTTCGCAATGAGCAACACAAGCAGTTGAGATGGTAGCGCTATATATCCACCATATCTCTGGGGACGCAAGGCTTTGCGTTTCTTTACAGTTTTTGTGCCGTTTTTAGCGTATTTTTTAGCTTTGCAGATTTTTGGACAACTTCAATCATTTGCATCAGCACCAATCTTGTCGCCCGCAGGGCTACAGTTTTTTGGCCCCAACTTCAGCCATTTGCATGAGCTTCTAATTGGCTTTTAGTACCTGGAGGGCGTGAATTCGCGCGCAGCTGGGTTTATAGAGATAATATCCTCTTACCTCATCGTATCGGTAGCCAACCAAAATGCGATTGATGATGGAGCTGACAAGGAGATCCATGAAATGACGGGGATCAATGGTTAAAGGCTTTCCTCCATTTCCATCGATGACCCTGTCAAGGCGCTCAGTTCGGTAATGGAGCTCTTCTAGTATACGAATCTGCATGATGTTCCTCCCAAAACCAAAATCTCTGAGTGTCCTTAGGGAGAAGCGTCTTTGCTCCTGCCAACCGGGTCCCTTTGCGAACGTTACTCCGAGATCGTCTAAGTTTTCAAACGACACTTGAAAGAGGAAAGGATCGAACTCACTTCTGATCGTATTGAACATGAAGAACGGAGGCCTGTCAGCGTGATGCTCGGCGTTTTTCACGAATGCGTCCATGGCGGTTTTATAGTCGGCGATGATGACACAGTGGAATGGTCCGATGTACATGGTGTAGACATTTCCATACTTCTTCTTCCATTCAATGAAGACATCGACGTGGGTTTTACCACGCAAGTACGCCCAGAAGAGCTGGTGAGCATTGCCAAGGAAAGGCAGAGGTGTCGGGCCTAGAAATTCGTTCGTTTCTTGCTGAACAAAGCCCCTTACCTGGCGGAAGGTCCTTTCTCTTAGCTGACCTGACCCACCAGCCGAAAAGAAAGAGTAGGACTAGCACAGCACTGAAAGGGATCATGGCCGATGACTAGAAGTTTCCTTTTCAGTAACATATATTTATATGAGCAAAACAAATACCAGGAACGTGACAAGAGATGTTTTTCGCCAACTCTTATCACTGATCGGCTTCTACTCTATTTTTCCAGACGGATTAGCGCAATGGGCACCATTTCTATGGCCTGCGAAGTAACATCAGGTCAACTCTGATAGCCGAAGCGACTTTGATTTGTTGACATTTGACTCCGAACTTCTACATAAACAACCAAAAGCAGTCAATAAATAACAGTAACAACATCTATCTTTGGAATTTTGATAATAGGGTAAAGCATTAAGATAATCGGTACTTTCAGAAAGGCCAAAAAGATTTGTCATGATTACATTCGTCGAAGCGCAGTGCTATCATAAGAGTGCAAATAACACATTCCCGAGTATCTCCTTCATGGCTTTTGCTGAAGAAGCTGAACATGATGAAGCCGTACCGGGTGGAACCTTGCGAAACAACTACACATTAACCACTCCAGTGCACATGGCTTCGGTAATTTCATCAACTTCCAAAACTTGTTCTATTCGACAACAAGGCCTGCCTTCGGTCTTTCTCTTCCCAGTCGACTCGGCTTCTTCATCGGCATGCCCTGTGAGCGACAGCCAAAAATAAGGGCAAGTGACTTTGACATGCATATGCCGTAATAACACTTTTCAGAGACTCACATTATGTATTACCGTTTTCTCTTTGGCGATTTCGTCGATTTTCTTCCTGTTTTTCATGGTTGTCGAAGAATTTCCTCAGCATTTCCGGAAGGTTAACATGCTCATCCACGGATTCGTCATCTTGATGAGTTTGCTGCTTATTGGAGGAATCCACGGAAAGAGCCTGGGCAGTGTTCTCACGTTTATAGTTGGACAAGTGAGGGCCTTTATTGTTCCAAGTAATCACATATGATCATAGGTGACATTATTGGCAATATTCACTTGTTACACTGCATACGCTCTGCTTAGTAACTTCACCGTTGGCGACTTCATTAAATTGAAGGCGGACGCCATCGACGACCCAAATGGTCTGTTCTATTAAGCTCATATTGATCCGTATTGAGGTTTCAGAAATCAGCGATAGCTTAGCGCTCCCTGTTTTCGTCTACATCCTGATCGTCGGCGCCGTTTCACCCGGAATCAGTCTTGCTACAACTCTGAAGTACTACATGTGTGCTCGAAAGAAGATCTTTTGATGCACTTTGCGTGGTGACATTGGGGCTATTCTGTGTACTTTTTTTTTGAGTTTATTTTGTTTTCCAAATTGCGATCCTTGGCCACTAGAATCTGCAAAGCTGGTTGCAGGTCCTGGATGTCTTGATCTTTCCATCTCTCCAGATGCAAGGTCAAATACGAAGAGTGACGATCGATGTGTTGTACAGTGTATGACTTCCTGTAACTGCGATGCGTACTAGTCAAACAGCTAAAACACAAGTTGATCAACACAATAAATCAGCAAGAACAAAATAAAATACAGTTGCACAAGACGAAAAAGACGCGCTCTTCCGAGTTTCCGAGAAAGATCACCCTTGGTGCGTCGATACAGCAACGGTAAGCAAATAAGCGAAGCATCGAGTTTTAAGGTGACGATGCGTACATGTCAAAGAAAATTGAGATCGACTTCTCAAAGAGTGGAAGGGGAAAGTTCTTCTTCGACAACCCCTCCGCCAATGGCGAACAGTTTGGCTGTTCAGCGAAGAAAGAAGCTCGACGCGGAGCGGAGCAGATAAGCGTGGAAAAACGGGAACGTGGAAAAACGATGAGAATCATCCGTAATCAGATTGGTCTGAGTGTCACCACCGACGAGCCCGGACTCGAGGCTCGGACTCGATCGACAGTGCTGGTCATCGTCCTGGTGGCAATAAATATGGAAGAAAAATGCGTACAATACTCGGATTAAACATAACCTCGCAGCAAAGCTGCGATAGCATTCAATGTGTTGTCTATTTAAAATATTTGAAATTCTTAATAAATGATTCCTTCTGCCCATTTTTTAAGAAAAATGACGTTCAGTTGTGTAATACAGTTGAAAGTGACGTAGCAGCCTTTTATGTGCGTCCGTTTCTCATATGTCTTGGCCACCCTGTCTTGACTTTATTCCATGTGCCTAGCGTGAGGTAATCGTCAAAGTCGGCTTTAATCGCGACCCAAATCGCAGCCAACACTGCACACTAGAGCACCAGGAAACACAAGTCACATCCTAAAACTGAACTGTATCATTGGCATTTCGTCGATCATACAAACAACAGAAAAGGTGTGACAACCGGCCGTTGCAGCTGCTAGCAGTATGTACATTCTAACGAGAGAAAGCGGAGAAAACCAAGAAGGTTTATGTCAATTTCTGCTTTATAGACAGCCTACTTTCACTTAAAAGCGAAAGCATTTTGCGGTAGCACTTGCTGCTTTAAAATTCGGGACATCCCATAATGTCCGAGACGTTAACCGAGTCAGTATTTACATTTATTTAATTGGGGTAAAGATTGACATCTCATGAGAGGTTCATCTTTAGTGATAGACCCGCCAAAATAAAGGATATTGCACAACCAGTAGGTAGATTCACAACACGTAGTAGAGATGATTTTAGAACGGTTCATTTCTCCAGAAGAGCGATTTGAGAATCGATGAAGCGGAGGAAGATCTTCATCGCTACGGCAATGGCTGGAGTTCCAAAGCCGTGAGTGAGCATCGAGAAATTGCTCATAGGATCTTGGAGGGAAGGGTCGAACACAGGGATTGGGTTCTAAAAGATCTTCTTTGTTTAAATCCGATAGATGAGCTAAATTACCGATGCTCCTACAGGACTTCTGTCGAGGCTAAGCAAATCTGTGAACGTCTTGATGATGTTTCTGGTGACGCGAAGCTGATTCAACTGCTCTCTGTTTTCGAGGTTTTGTTTGAGGGCCACAGCTGCCAGCTGTTCGATAGGGAAACACTCGGCGGCAACGGCGTGGAAGTCTTCGACCAGTTTCAGAGATTCGGCTTCGGTGAACGCGGAGAAAAGTGTCACGTTTGCCTTGCGGCGACGACCACGGGGGATCCCGAGCCCGACGGCTTCGAGCTCGGACACCAGTGACTGCGACTTTTCGGGCATCTTCGCACGGCGCAGCACTGCGCCGAGGAGACTCATGTTGAAGGCTTCCGGCCCATTCAGGCGGCGGCGCACTTCGCCCACTGTCACCTGAATCGGTCGATTAGGCGTAGAACGGACAAACGTTTGTGTGGTAGTTAGGCCAATTCAGATATAAAAAGAAAAGAGAGTATCGTAATAGTTTTTGCACTATGTAAGACGAACTTGATAGCTGCCTTTAAAAGAGTCTGCATTGAATTTGGGACATACATGTAGTAACGTCTAGGATCGAACTTTTCGAGCGTTCTAGACTCTTTTAGTGCTTCACAGATTCCGTAAAAGTAAGCCATCTTGTTCCTTGACTCTTGCTGCGATAAGCTGCTCACAAATGTATGCTTATCATATGAGTACCAAAAGCATGAAAAACACAAGCTCCTACTATCGAGATTTGGATGTACTACCTATCATTGGGATACGTTTTTAAAATGCAATCCTTTTGTTAGACGTTAGTTCAATGGAAAAGCTACACTTCTGAAAGGACTGCTTACCGAATGCTTTGTGGCGCTGGACAGCAGCGACAGTCGTCCGGGCACCTTCGTGAACTCCTGGTCATCGCAGATCCCCACGAGCGGAAGCGTCATCTGCGGCTCGGGTGACTCAGAGTGGTGTCCCGAATCGCTGGTGCTGGAGACGGTCTCGTGATGAGTGGACGATGGCGACGGACTGTTCGGAGGTGAGTTGTCCTTACTGCCCTGTCCGTCAAGGCGCTTCTTCTTCATCTGCATCAGCTCCTGAATCGCCGCAGGCCGCTTCCTAGAAAGCGCATCGGGTTCCTTGGGAAGAGCCGCTTCCTCTTTGATCTCAGTGTTCTGCACTTGGGCGACGGGACGCTGACTCGCGAGCAGTTGGAAGAACGCAGCCGCCATAGCCGGGTTGTTTGACATTTGACCCGCGTTCTGAGGGTTCGCCAAAAGGGCTTGATAGGTCTTGAGCCACAGAGCCTGTTGGTCCATGATTGGTTTTCTCTTCGAAGTTTGGACGCACTGAAATGAAATGTGCGATAAATCAGCGAACGCCTTACTTATCTGAACAGTTAATCACGAGCGCGCGCGTTACCTGTGGAGAGGTCATAATTAGCTTTTCCCACTGACTATGGCGCGCGAGCCTTCGCTTTACTGTGCGTCGGCGGTTGCCCATCAAGCAAACAGATCAATTAGGAGGCAATGGGGCGTGGGATGATATGGGTCTGAACCATTAGAATTAAAGTATCTAGGAATGTCTTGGAAGCGAATTCAACCCGGCCATAACAGAGAGTTCATAAGGGTAGTCTTATCACATTTACGACGATCTATAAATCTCACACTTCTTCCCAGAAATTAGCATATGCACTTATGCTAGATTGCTTCACTTCATAACACACAACACAGTCAATAGAGCCCGCATATCATCACTTAAAGTGTCACACTAAGTGTGACTTTCCCACTTTGGAACGCGAGCTTATATGCCCGGAGATGAAGGCCGACTTTGCTCAACGGTTTCCCTTTCACCTTGTCGCCAGACTCGCCCATGCAAAACAGTTTTTTATGCAAAACGATCAGGAGACCGTTAGCGTCTGGGAAAGTGTCTCTACATCCCTATTACACAGCAGTTTGCACATTGGCCCAACTTAGCGCTCATGACAGGGGACATTCCAAAACGGAATCAAAAGCGTTCACATAGCCTCCTCAAACCCAAAGCCATATCTGCGGGAACCTATCCCCAAAAACGGAAAGGAAAAACAATAGAAAAGAGGTATCGGCGCATCGCTCAAACGATGCCCTCCATTCATAAAAAGCCCGCATCCACAATTGGAGAGGGGTCATTCCGATATCCCGCTCGAGCACGTTCGGCGCCCGCAGCGCACGAACAGTGCATGAGGGCGCCGAATGTCTCATGGCCATGGGCACTCGGCGCGGAGACATCGGCTAACGGTCGCGGTCGCCGCCTCTGCCTTCGGTCGGCGACCTGCCGCGAGGCAAACAAAGAACGCGACTACCGCGTCGCCGCGCGCGCGACCGCGGGGACCATACCCGAGAGGTGTTAACTGTTTTCCCGGGCTCAAGCGCCGATGCCCTCCGCATGGTTTATTAGAGCGACGATCGCGAGGGCGGAGGATCGATCGTCGCGCGAGGGCATGCGCGTATGCACAAAAAAGGGAAGCGGACGGTGCGGACGCTGTGGCCGGTGGCCCTCGGCCCGGTGGCCTTTGCCCTCCGAGCGCGCCCGAACACCTGCCCTCCCGAATGGTCGCGGGCGGCGGCGACAAACTTTGCCCAAGATGGATTACCGAGGCGGAGGCTCGGGCTGAGTGCCTCTGTGCTGCGTTGAGAGGCCACCGCATGATCTTAAGTGCAAATAGAGGTGTCTTATGTCTGGATTTGCTGATGGCTGGGAAGAGGGCGACGCGCAGGTAGATGAAGAGCAGCGATTTCCGCGGGACTGTTTCTCGGGAAAAGACAACAATTAGCTTAGGGTGGGGTGGCATTTCGCAAGAGGTCGACGGATGGGCCTTCAGCAAACAAATCAACTCGATCAATCAGATTCCTTGGCATCACTGGATGCCCCAGTCGACCAATGGCTTCGGAGAGCCACTTCATCTGGACAGTGATCAGAATCGAATGGAACATCCAGAGAGGGACGCCTGTGGGCGCTGCGGAACGCAGTCATAGGTGAATCATACTGAGTGGGTATGTCGTTTGGAAAATCGTTTCAGAACTTGCTCTCGTTTGAACGAATATTACGCAAAGAGGTACGAAAAAACGAAAAAATCGTCTGGTCATAAAACAGATTTACGAGCGCCTCATTTCTGTCTACAGTCGGCCAAGAACGTAAACATCCCTTTAGGGCAGGCACGTGTGCCCTTAGGTACAAAAGTTGTTTGAGAAGTCAGACGTCTGGTCGCAGCGAAATCATAAACGATTCCTTAAATAAGCGTTATTCATTGATCAAATTGTCAAGATTTGGACAAAACTGATGTTGCCAATAGACAATCACAGTCGGTGTTCAGTAAAACTGTCAACAAATGTCGTTTGGAAGCTGTTGGAATTTTTCAGATCGTCTGCGATTGGAAGCGCCACTCTATTCGTAAACATCGCTGTAGAGCAGATGGTACTTTTTGTGATAAAAAAAACGTGAAGATACAACGCAAAACATGTAGAAGGACTCCGTTTGGCCGATACATATGGTTCCACGAATATGGTTCACTTTCAGCTCTCTTCGTGTGCACCGTATTTGTGCACTGCCACCATCAACGTGCCACCTAACTTTATCGTCTCTGATATGATTGCCTTCGTCGTCTACACTCCTGCTTCCCACACCTTTTTCAAACTTGAGCTCGTGCACTTTTTTTGCCCCGCAAAGGCCGACAACGGAATGCATTTTAATGCAAATTTCCCCCAAGGCTCCGCGCTGCCGCTGTAAACCGTCTCCATCAAGTCGGCGTCGTCGGCCGAGCGCGTAGCGGCGGCAACAAGGAAATAAACTGCCTTCAAGAATTTATTTATTTCTCGAACGACATGCCGATGGGCTCGCCGTTTTTAAGTATGAATAATTGTTATAACCGGGAAGTGCATCTTATGATGAGGAAGGATAGTCGAAAGTGCACACAACAGTACTCTAGTGACAGAGATATTGCCTGACGATTCGCTCCAAAAGCCGACTACTGTATTGATGCCGCTAAATTCGGTATGCTCATCGATTGCCGTTGGTTCCTGCGTCCAATCGGTTTCATTGTAAGAGATACTCACCGTCCAAAAAGCTGATTTGCATCCTCTCAATTCGTGATCTTTCATGCTCTATGACGCCCGCTTGGCGCCTCGCCAACATCCTGGCGCCTCACGGCCATTATTGCGCCTTGCATATCATTATCATATAGCGCCGACCATGAGGCGCCGGTAGTGCAATATGGACAACGGTCTATTGCAAGTACGAAGTAAGGCATAGACAACGAAGGTGCGGGAAAGACAACGTTTCATGTTACATTCATTTACGTATCAGACAAAAGGAATCACTTGCTGCAGCGGAGCTTGCTTTCCTTATTTATCCACATTATCATATACTTATGCTTTGGTACTCCTAATGTCAGGACCTGATCGGTTTTTTCATAGTCATTCCTTGCTTTAGACTAGACCCAGCTGTCTGGCAGACAGGATAGTCTGCGTGAGACCTGTCCGTTCCGTTTGATATCCGGATGAGCTAATTTTTGACATCAAAAAGACCCCAAAAACTGTATCGTTTTAGACTGATGCGTCCCACCTGTCTGGCAGACAGCATGTGGCCCCACCAACTTGGGGAACTCAATGATTTGCGGTCATTTCAGTGGAGTCCATCCTTCGTCGACCGGTCGCCTCACAATGTTCCAGTTTCTCGTCATCACCTACTTCGTCTATCGGATCTACCAGCTCGCGCTGCTCCCGGACGCTGGAGAGCGCACCGTTTCGGCTTCTGACTCCCACGCTGAGAAGAGCTAGCAAGAACAACTCTTCAAGCGCTGATGCGATTTGTATTTGTACGTATATTGTGGTAGAGTAAATGCTCACTTTATTATTTATTTATCACTTTATTGCATTTATGAATGACAATTCTTTGGCGAAACTGGACTGACAGAAAATCTTTAGTGCGGCTCAATTCAAAAGAGGAAAACATTCAGTTCTTCTTGACAGTGCTCATTGAACAATTAATTTTTGGAGACCTCGATCATTAGCTAGCATGCTCGATGCCAGCTACAACAGATACTGACACAGCTTTGCGTTGAAACACTCTCATAAATGACATCCTTATTGCCCTGAAATGGTTGTGGAGTCTGACAATGCGCGATCCTCTCATCTCTCACCGGTTGAATAGTAGATACAAAAGTGGATTTAACAGTCCCATTCCCTGACTGGCGAGCCCGAGTATAGCATACGCTGTGTCACTGGTGAAGAGTGCAAAGCCGAAATGCCACATGCATCGAATTGTTGACAGATAAAAGAATATGATCAAGCACTGCAACAGTAGCTTCATCTCGCAGGAGGACACACGGAAATGTGCAGAATAGACGTTCCTCTGTAATCGATACCATTAATTCCATTTTTTTATTCAAAGGCACCACTTGCCTTTACAATAATGATCGCAACGGTAGCAAGGCACATTGCTAAAGTAGTAGTGAGGATTACCAAAATACCATAGAGTTGTATGTGCTCATTCATGGACGATAACGGTCCTGCATTAAACGAATAACTGGCTGAGCGCAAGTTAAACACAAGTCGTAGGTCCGGAATGAAATGAAGCCCGAAAACAAAGGCTACAATGATCCACGTCACGGAGATCAAGCAGTTAAACAGCTTCTTCTCTGGAATCATTTGAAAGTCGCTAAAGACGAGGAACCGATCAAGTGAAAGGTGAAACGTGAACAACACTATTCCAATCCAGCCGGCGGTTAGGAGGCATCCTCCGATCTGTGATAAGGTCCCCATTTACATTCTCGATGATCGCATACCTCTTCAACGAACATATTGATCTTCGTTTGAAATATGGACATCACACCGACAATAAGATACCCAAGAGTTAGTGCAACCTCGCAGACGCCCATGTGCATCATTACTCTGTAGGCCACCATCTTTCGGAACTCTTTCGTTGTTACAAGTATCTGAAAAGTTGCTTCGAAATCTATTAGGTTGGGGAGTTGTGAGCAATGGTATAAAAGGAACAAGAGGCCAAAAAATGAACCACTTTTCCGACTCGAAACCTGTCATTTTATACGATATGTTTATACATCCTTACCAGTAAAATTGTGAAATGAAATGGTATGATAATAAGAGATTGAACAACATAGCAGATCCCGACAGCAACGCTCTTTTCGACCATACGGTAGCTGTTCCTAAAACGGGAGAGTATGAAAGCGTTGTAAACGTTGAGTATTGCTTTTGAAGCATATTCAAACAAAAGTATGCCTGTAGGCGACGAATTGTAAGTACAAGCGGTGGGCACTACGTTTTAGACAAAATTCATCACCACTACCATTTACAAAGTGAAGACTGTGTAGGTGATTACGCGCGTAGTTGATTGTACATGTTTTCAAAAGCAGTTCACTTTGTTACTTTTCGGGTACTAGAGTTCTTTCCAATGTGCCTAATGCATCAGCAACTGGAACTCTGGGACTCATTCGACTCAGCAGAGTGGTCGCACATATACGGTGGCGTATTTCGGTAATGACACGGTCTCGGAGCAAGAGTGGAATCCCATCGGCGGCACGATCTTCGGCGTTGCAGCTAGTTTTCAAACGGGTGCTGCTGAGAGTCTTCTTGTCAAGACGTCGAAAATCGACGTCTGTCCTCCATAGTCATGTCATCAGCAAAGCCCCAAAATTTATCCTTTTAGTCTATTGTGTCTCACCTGTCTGGCAGACTGCATGCCGCCCCTACAGCATGGGGGAACTCAATGATTTGCGCTCATTCCAGTGGAGTCCACCCTTCATCGACCGGTCGCTTCGCAATGTTCCAGTTTCTCGTCATCACCTACTTTGTCTATCGGATCTACCAACTCGCGCTGCTCCTGGACGCTGGTGAGCGCGCCGTTTCGGCTTCTGACTCCCATGCTGAGAAGAGCTAACGAGAACAACTCTTCAAGAGCTGATGCGATTTGTATTTGTACGTATATTGTGGTAGTAAATAGATAATGTCAAGGTTGTGACTGGTTTTCTACCCATGTTATGTAACAAATGGGCCGCACAAATCAACATGGACGTGTTGGTGTTGGAGTTGGCGCTATGACGATGGGTGGACCGCAAGTAGGGCATTTACAAGGAGGACAACGGAGCAGCATTGGTGCAACATCTCGCTTCTTTCTTCCGATGGGACAAGTGCAGAAACATTTGGGGCACATAACCATACTTGTTACAGTTGTGAAGACAAGAAACTTAAAAAGAGATTATCACTTCATGGAGACAGATAGACTCACCAGAAGAATAACCACGGCAACATTGAGCTTCATCGTTCACTTTGATTTCATTCAACACGATTGCGCTTATAAATAGACGAGGTCGAAAATTGCGAAAGGATTCCAACGAATATGTAAATATTTTCCCCATCATTGGGATTAAGATCGCATGTCGCAGCGTTCGAAGCACATCAACGAGAACGTGCCTTCGGCTTCGTTCTCTCCAAGACGGATGCTCTTACTTGCCGTTACACCGAGATGTTTCTGATTGACATAATCTCTTCAAGTTGGAATAAGAGAAACGTTGCAGATTGTGATTAGGGAGACATTGTACTAAACAATATAAACATATGTGTGTTTACACCGAAAATAAAAAAGAGGGTTAAGCATTAAATCTCGATGTTTTCGATTCCACGGAATTTCATTTCAAATCCATTCTCTGCAACAATGTTTCGCGCCATCACCATCATCTTCGTCTTTGCCGTATCGTCAGAATCAATGTAACGTCGTTAATTTCGCGAATTTAGATCTTGGCGCCAACCAACCATGCTTTCCCATTCTGCGTCCCTTGCGAATGTTCAATTCTGATCAAACGTGCAGTTGTGAAGCGAGATATTATTCCCATTCCAAATGTGTGCTGGCCCTGTGATTGTGACTCAGGACCGATATGGGTGTAACCATATTTGCTTCAATTGGCAAACTGCTCGCACCGTTCCCATATGTACTGGGTGTCGACATGATACACATATTTGTAATCACTGCTCTTTTTGCTTGTATCATATTGATAAACAAGAAGGCATGCATCATGCTTCACGACAATAGTCGACCAACTGTTGTTTAGATCCTGTTGGTGATCGCGTTATTTATCCCAAGAACAGCTAGAATACATACATCGCTACCACTGCATATCGAGTTTATAAACGTGGAAAAACATCAGTCGTTCTGAAAGCCCCCGTAGCGGCATATCGTACCACCTAATCGACATAAGAAGTTGAATCTTATTTTGCAGACTTTGCTGACTTCCACAATTGTCCCCAGTATATGTTGCGACCGAGTGGTGGTCGTCGTAGCTTGGCTCAGAGTTGTTGGTTTACCCTCGGAATTTTTGGTTTGGCGAGGCAACGCGGACGATCGGGCAATGGTGAAGGGCTTCTTGGCCGGGTGTATGGAGCTACGACTCCGTGACGTTCCATGCTTTCTGGGAATCTGGCGATCATTGTGGTTAACGCGAAAGGCCAAGAACGATCGCTCACTCAACTCATTCGGCGAACCTGAAACAGAGCGATAGGGCGACCAATTGCTGGTGATAAAAAGATGAAAGAAAAATGAAAGACCCGAATCTGATCGGCAGAAGAGTGAATTCTGGAATAGTGGAAGCATATGTGTTATCAAGAACATGAACTAAAGGAAAGCAGGCTCTATTAGCGAATAGCGGCCAAAAGTATTTTTTGAAAGCCAAAAGTCGGAATAGCGGCCAAAAGTATTTTTGGTTGGTGAGGTTCGCCTTTTTGAGGTGCGCGATAGCGGACACGCTTCTGCCAATAATTCGAGATAACTGTGCGCGTGGAACCATCGTCACATCGGACGGTTGGGCTGCCTATGGAAAAATATAGGAGCTGGAGATGGAATACACCCGCCGATGGGTTAACCATCGGATAAACTTTGTAAATCCAAAGGATAGGACAGTCTACACACAGGGGATAGAAGCCACTTGGGGTGCTATAAAATCAGACAAAAATTGAAAATTGTGATAAAATACTTTTGGCTTTCAAAAAATACTTTTGGCCGTCCAAAAATAGTTTTGGCCGCTATTCGCTACTAGAGCCGGAAAGAATGCCTGCACAATACTATCCATATGCGACTTCCACGATCCCACTACGTGCCATCAACAACCATCAACGCTTATCATCATAAATATTCATTTATGCGTCGTTTTTCTCATTTGAACACTCCCCTCTGTTCATTCACAGCGACAACATATTCGAAAGGATCATGTTCGCAAAGCTGCTAGTTGTTCTTCTTATTCTTCTAGTGAGTTTTGTTCGATTACAGTTGGTATGTTGTCAAGCGTTGCAGGCCGAGATACTGCTCACGTCTGCTGCTCCTTGCGCCTGCATTGACTGTCCGTGCGCCAAACGGTTTTCATCTCGTTTTGTTTTCAAGTCAAAAGGCGACTACCGTTACTATCCTCGGTGATGCTATTGTCTGCGTTGGACAACCGGAATTGCAAAGATTCCGGATCACGCATTCGAATCTTTATTGTGAATACTAATTTTATGGATGATGAATGTGATGTGACTAACTAAGACTGGTTTCTTCTCTGATAGGTGTGGCGGTGCCACAGGCGATTAACTCTCAGGACAATGCGAAGATTTCGGGAGACTGTTGTAGTCGAGACAGGTCATCGTAGTATGGGTTTGTGGGCAACAAGATGCAAGATTTGACAGCAGGAAGTGGTGGCGGTGAACTTTTGAGCAGACTTCCACACAACTTCTTTTGTGACCTTTTTGTTTGCGTTCTCCAAATTTCCATTCCTACGCTTTACTCAAGAAGGACAAAGCTCCCTCATTCTATGTCTCCCTGTAGTTCTTATCCGACGTCAAGACCAATTGTTCCCTTTAGTCATCGTCCTTTTCACGTCTCCCTCACAGATTTATGCTTTGTGGCAATTCCAATTTTCCCACATAATAGCTTTTCGGAATTCATTTCATCTACTATATGGACGTCAACAGTTTGTATAAGGGTTTGCCCTACATAATAATTCCGACTCTCGTCGCGCCCATCCATCTCAGGATTCTTTGTGTAAGTCTTTATTTGCTCTCAACTCTTATCCCATCTTCATTTAGGTACTACTGAGATACGAGGAGTATAGGAAGATGCAGTGCTATAAGATAATGACTCACATCGAAGTTTTCGACTGTTTGATCATACCGTATTATATTTGCCAGGGCTTGTCGACCATTCTGAAGAGTCAACTAACGGGGCTCACTGTTTTCTTTGGCTCTATAAACGCCAGCCTGCTCACATGTATCGTTTGTATGGACATGGTCCTAGCACTGAATAGGCTGAAGGTACTTTGCGATGTAAAGTATCCGACAGCAATCGATAAGGTGAGGTTCATGAACAGAACTGCTCTAAACGAGATGCAGGTTCTACAGATCACAATATGGCTGAGTGGTGCCGTTTCCTTTGGCATTACGCTACTTCCTTTCGCCGGCTTCAAACTATCGGAAGATGAGTTCGAACTCCGTGCGGACCTCAACCGACCTTGGACAAAGTACAACGGAATCTACCTCTCCTTCGTCCCCATATTCTGCTCGCTGATCACCTTCTTCATCTACCTTTTTGTATGTGCTGTTCTCGCCTACAAAAGAATCAGAGTAGGAAGGATTAACACAAACGCAGCGGAACTACGACTTCTATTTCAAGCCACTCTGCGCTTCGTTGGTGACAGCGGCGTCGAAGTAATTATGTTTATCATGGTCAATCTCACCCCGGGGCACACGACATCCTTTTATCTTCGCATGTTTCATTACATGGCATTGCTGAACTTCGTATGTGTTCCACCGCTGGTGTTTTTAATCCTAAACAGGTAGGTTCACGTTTCAAAATCGGCGTACATTATGGATATTTTTATAGATCCATTAGAGAACGAGTTCTTGGTTTCAATATGTATCAAATCGGTTCAACTGTGCAAGTATTACAGGTAGAGAGAATGAGGACGTAGACTTACGGGCAGATATGTATCAGGGTCACTGTGAAATAAATGCGTCCTTCGAAAACGAGTGACTGAGAACCGCACTATAAGCACACAAACGTGGAAAAGGGAGAGTGAACTTCCTTTTCGTCGAGAAAGGGATGCGCTAAGCAATTGCTCCTCCCACAACTGCGAAGCAACCACGATGAACCATTACTAAGAGTATGGCAAGAAAGGACCTCTCGTTTTTTTGGTATTTTCATTCACTTTGCACTTCCACATTACTCTTGTTCAACAAGTACAGGGTGGCGCATAAATACTGTAAGTGGGTCAAACTTTTCAATTTGTCCTGCTTTTTCGGCATTTTAGACCACTTCTGTTGTTATATTCGTGTTCCTCGTTCTTTTTTGATCTAGGATTACTGTTTCCCCTGTTATTTTTCTCCTTGCCCCTTCGACAAAATGGTGTCCCAAAATGACCGTTTTGCTACCATCGCTGATTAAAAGTGTGGAATGCCGATTCCGGAAATTGAAAAGTTAAGGAAATTCCATTTTTTTCAAGTCCAGAGTTTTGTCGAACACTTTCAAGAGACAGGAGGAATCACTGTTTGCCAAATAAGTGGAAGACCGAGAACAGTCCAAAACAGCAAGGACCACAGAAGCCATTTGGAACAAGATCAAGCAGAATCTGGTCATATCCATAAGAAAACTGGTCGAATAACAGGGAGTCATTGAGGGATCGCAGAGAAAATTTGTGAAAAGAAAATCGCGGACTCGACTCCTACAAGATGACATACAGCTAGCTCTTGGACGATCAAAATGAAAGCCGTAAGACAGGACAAGTGTCGGAAGATAAAGGTCGAAGTCCGCGGAGGGAGCATCCAGAAAATCCTGTTCTCGGATGAGAAGATTTTCATCGTTGATCCGGTGCGAAACACCCGGGATCACTGTGAACGTCTTCCGAAAGGCTCTCCCCGCAACGTCACCATCGAAAAGAGCCATTTCCCAAAGTCCATCATGGTTTGGGCCGGGGTTTCTGGACTTGGGAACGTAGAGCTCGTTTTCTTCGACGCCAATGAAAAAAAAGGTGACCTGCCATGGCGAGAACTGCCGAAACCTGTTTCTGAACGGCGTGGTGAAATCCTGGGCCCTAGATCTGTCCCTCGACACCGCATGGACGTTTCAGCATGACTGGACGCCTGGCCATGGAGGCAAGAATACCCTTGTCTCGTCACAGCCAACCATGTGAAGGAAGGATGTTGGGTCAAGAGGAAAGATGTTTGGCTGCAGAACTCTCCGGTCCTCAACCCTCTCGACTTCGCTGTTTGGTCAGTCCTAGAGACAAACGTATGCGCTACAAGCCACGATAGTGTGAATTCCCTGGAGCGCTCTCTGAAGACCGCTTGGAAGGAAATCATGCCAAAAGTCACCGCGGGAATCCTGAAGAATTTCCAGAATCGTCTGAACGCCTTAATCAAACTGTCAAGGAGGGCATTTCGAACAGAGTTCAAGTATGTTGTACAGAATTTCCTCGCCAATCTTACAGTTATGAATTCATTTTGTTTCCTTGTCGTAAATGAAAAGTTATGAGCAGTTTTTCCACTTACAGTATTTATGCGCCACCCTGTAAGAGATGCGCGCCAGAAAAATAACAGACTACGAAATGATTAGCTAAGGGAGCAAACCGCTATCGCCAAACGGGAGGCTCGATCCCAGAACCGAACTAAACCGCGACGCCCGTGCACGGCGCGACTCTTCTCCTACTAAGAACTCGGGTGTCCCTTTCAGCAAGCCCTTGTGTTCGCAAACTCTAAAGGATCTTGCTTCTTGGGAGTGAAACATAGGACCCCTGACGCCTATCCGATGAGCACAAGTGCTGAAATAACAACGGGACAAGAGGCAATAAACTGGCCTATCTCACCCGGAGCACACGACAAAACAAATGTTCAACAATGGCAGCAACAAAGCGGTGGCGTCGTGGCGTGATTCTGGGTATTCAATCGAGTATAGACTATTAGATTGAAAACGGTTCTCTTTTGCAATAGACTGATGTACCGGAAGTGTCTGATTGTCAGTGATTTTTGTTCTTTAACATTGTTGACCCACAATGGTGGCGATTGCGTCACTGAGACATTCTTTGAGCGAAAAAAAGTTGTGAGATATTGAAAGGGTGATTTAGAGAAAATAATGTTGTTTTCATCCTCATTCAACATTGTCCGCTTCTCTTTTTCATCTATTCAAAACAACGAGAAGGATAGCAATTTCCTTCATTTACAAGTTTTGTGGCAAACCAAGAAGCAATGCGGAAGTAAACCAACAACTGTGAGACAAATCGGAAAAAACTAATCAAAACACTTTTTGTTTTCGAATTGAACATTGTAGTTTTTTCAATTAGTTTCGAACAAGTTCCTATTCAAGCATCATTTTCTTAGCTGTGTATAAGTGATCGGACTTTTTTTATTTTATGGACTTTTATTTTTAAGGACTTTTTTATGGACTTTTATTTATGGGTTTGTACCAAGAGGAGTGTTTTTTGCTGAAATTTCGCATTTCGCCTAGTTGGATGAATGGTCACTTCTGTGCGCGACCAAGAAAACTACACAGAGCTGCCGGTGATCGACAATCTATAGTCGTCTCCTCAGCATTCTCACAGTTCAGCGCTCCGGTAAGAAGTGTTTGAAATCACAGATGGGTTCCATTTCTTTTCCGGGGGCGCTTCATATCCTTTGTCCTTCTGTCGTCTTCATTTAATAGAAGTCTCGAACTAGTGTTACTTTCCGCCTCTTCTTCATAGACTGAGTATGGTTTACGGATCCATACTCTTTTCGCGTTGTTTCGTGCTGGAGTCTCGCGTTCCCCGTTTGTCTTAAAGCACGTTGACGTGTGATGTTTTCCTCCACTCCATCGACAACTATACCTTCTGCTGCACAGTTCATGCAGTGGTACTCGTCTCACAGGATTCTTGCACGTTCCTGCTTGTCCGGTACAGTGACACACTGCGACATATCGTCTAGCTGGAGCTTTATTTGCGTCTTTGATGCTGTCTATCGTCACAGTGGTGAAACTCGTCTGTTTGTCTCGCTCAGTAGGGCTGTCGCGGTCGCACGGCGACACACATTGGATATAATGTACTCGCTCTCATTGTTTCTCATTCGCCTCGCGGATGTCTAATAATATTTAACGTTTTTCTTAAATACACACTCGACGAGAGACTCCCTTGTGGCCAACAAGACTTCTGTGGTCAAAATGTCGACTTTCGCTGCTATCATGCTCACTTCAAATCTGCTTCTCACTGCGATTGGTTTCGTTATGTATCTCCGCATTATTCAGGCTAGTACCTGTTGGTAGTTAAGATTCATATTCCGATTTAGATTTTTCTGAAGAAGTCGTACCGATCCCAAGAATGCTATTGCATCATGATCCACATCGGCGTCGCACAGTGCCTTTTTGCTCCAGGCATGATCATCAACACTACGCGCGTTCTGACGGGAGCTAACTTCTGGATACTCCCTGAGATAACCACGAAGTTGTTTCCCTCAGAAAACCGAATGGAGGCTCTTATGAGCGTGGCCCTGGCCATGAATCGTCTCAAAGTCATGTGCGGACTTCGTTATCCTTCCGCCATCCACACGGCCATCGTCGCCTTTGCGTGGGTGTTCGGCGTTGTCAACTACGGACTACTCTTCTCACCCTGGTATAACTTCTACATGTCAGATCAGGACTATTTGTCCCACTACGATATGTCCAAACCGCTCACTCCCACGATGAAGACGATGGGAAGTGTGGTGATTATCTGCTGTTCGATTATACAACTTGTCCTCTACACTATCATAGTTGCCTACATTATCAGGATGCAAGGCAAACTGAGCAAAAAATTGCAATCCAGAAAAGAAATGAACATATTACTCTACGCCTGCGCCAGGTTTCTCTTCGATGTGGTGGCTGTATGCGCCGTATATGGCTACTTCCCCATTCCGGATACGGAATTCGGGCATATCTCGGTCCGGGAAGCATATAGTTTCAATAGGGTGGCCCTTCAGCCCATTTTGTATCTACTGTTGAATAGGTTTGCTCAGGTTTTTTTGCAATGTTTTCTCAAATGTCTCCATTGCCTGTTATAGTACGTAACCAATTGGAAACGGTGACGTTCACAGAACATGGCGATCCGACAAAGCTATCTTTCTAAGTTTAGCTTATGTTACCGAATAGTTCTCAAAAATCGGGATGCGAGTTAACTGTACTCAACAGCGCCGAATCAATTCCAGCCCATGAGTAAATATTGCTAACAGAAAGGGCTTTCACGGGGTGACCCACGTTCAGCTTAACAACACAATACAGATACAAAATACAGATACAACAACAATTTGTATTTTCTAAACCTCCCACGTTGTTCCCGGGAAGAAATTCATTTTTTATCTTCATTAAAAACAATTAATAAACGTGAAACAGACTGAGTCCCATGTACTAGTGGCGGAAAAACGCTGCCATGGTCATTTAACACTTTCATAGTACATACATGTTGTCACCACGTTTTTTAGTCCTTGCTATTTGATTTCTTTGGCAATTTTGAAATGTACTTTCTATAGTATACATAGTTTCCTCTACGACACATCTTTCTGCAAATATTTTTTCTGCTACTGCACATAAGTGATATCTTAAAAAACGTATCCGCTATGAACAACTGACAACGAAAAAACATCCATATCATCGAGGACCTTTCTGACTTCGTTGGGAGGGAAAAAAAATTGATTTGATTTGATTTGATTTTGATCTATCTTCCCGAATCAACGGCTTACGCCGTGCAGGACGTCTCATATATGCACAAAGAAGAACATAGTCACACCGTGGTTGCTGATTTTCATCTGATTTCGGTGGAGCTGACGAATCCGAATAGAATGCAGCGTTCCCATTAGTTTGCGCGGGTATCGAAGTCGTGAAGAGCTCATTCCGGAAGTAGCGCGGCGGTGGAGCACAGCCAACGGAGCGGAGAGTCATCTTCGGCTTCTCTGGCGGCCGTTGCGGGCTTCTTGGCGAGACGGTGGAACTGCGGCTCCCTGGTGCTCCAGGCCTTCTGGGAGCCGGGGCGATCATTGCACCAACAACGACGGCCGAGAACGACCGCTCACTGAACTCAATTATCGCTCCTTTTGACCGAGATCAATTCAAGTATGTACGACGTTGTTGACAACTGTGAGTAGAGGAAATTCGTAGTTAGTACGATGCGAAGCTCGGCAAACAAGCAGAATAAAGGGCGATTAAGAGAAAATAATGTTGTTTTCATCCTCATTCAACATTGTCCGCTTCTCTTTTTCATCTATTTGAAACAGTGCGAAGAATGAGAATTCCGTTCATTTACAGGTTCCGCGACAAGCTAAGAGACAGTGCGAAAGTAAGCCAAGTGGGCGACAAATCGGAAAAACTCGTCAAAACACTTTTTGTTTCCGAATGGTAGATTGTAGTTTTTTCATTTAGTTTCAATCACCTCCTTATAGCTATAGAACTGGTCGGTCTGTTATTATGTGTTTTTGTAGCAACAGAATAAAAGTGTTTTTGTGAAATGAAGAAAACTATTTCACCTATGGACGACTTGGCCGACTATCGCCTTCCGTTCGGCTTGCCTTACATTGTTATTCCCCTCGTGTTCTCTCCTATTCACCTTAGAATTCTCTATGTAAGTATACGTTTTAACAAAAAAAAAGTAAGACAGGTTCAGGTTCTTCTACGACACAAGGAATATCGGAAGATGGAGTGCTATAGGATCATGACACAAATAGAGATATTCGACACTTTGATAGTACCTTTCTATATTTTCCAAGGATTCTCGATTTTGTTTGAAAGTCCTATTTGTGGATTTACAGTCTTCTTCGGCGTTATAACGTCGGCTCTTCTGACATGCATAGTCTGCATGGATGTGGTGCTGGCATTGAACAGGCTGCAGGTATTCTGCAATATCCGATACCCTCGACTGATCGACAAAGTACAAGAGGATTATCTAATCACCTGCTAAACTAATTTTTTAGGCCCTTCAAGTTATTGTGTGGCTAGGAGGCGCAACATTCTGTGGAGTCTGCTACTCCTCCCTGGCCGGTTTTCTTCTTTCAGCCGATGGATTCACCCTACAGGGGGATTTTTCTAAACCCTGGACGGCCTCAATTGGATTCTATCTAGCTTATATCCCGCTTGGCAGCTTCCTCACCACTTTCACAACGTACATCGTAATATTTCTCTATCTTCTTTATAAGAAAGCTCGGACTGAGAACATCCAAACTAATTCGGCCGAGTGGCGCATTCTCGCACAGGCTGTAGTCCGCTTTTTGGGCGACGGCAGTATCGAAGCGACTCTCTTCTATCAGATAACGTTCACTGTGGACAACACATCGCCTATGTTCTCCCAAATATTTCATTTCGCAAGCCTCATAAACTTCGTCTGCATTCCTCCCATAGTTTTCTTGGTATTGAACAGGCATGTCCTGCAATTATCGTCTAATTGCTTTGTTTTTCTCCTATCTAGATCGGTGCGAAGCCACGTAATAGGTATTACGATGTTCGAGAAGAAAGCGTCGATTCAAGTCGCACTGGTGAAGGAAATGAAAGCATCCTTGAACTGATGTGAACTAGACGTTGATGTTTAATATTGTTATTAAGGAAGCATTGTAATCGTCGTAATCGTGGGAACCGAAAAGAAGTGAATAAAAACGTTTTTCGATAAACGCACCTGTTGAAATAGACGATGCGAATAAAAGAAACATTCGCACATACTTTTCCTGCGTGTCTTTCTATCTCAAAAGTTCCGGATAATGGTCGCCGATAGAACATTCCTCACGATACGATAGGTCACTTTTAGTCTTTCCAACGATCGTTGCTCCACAAGTCGAACCGCGGACTTTAATTTCTTTTTCAGTGATGAAATAAAACACAATATTTATATGGACACGTTTGGGGCGTTTACGTAACAAGGGCGGCTTCGTGGCTTTTGTGTCGCAGTGCAGGGGTGCATCGAAGACATTCAGTACGTGGTCAAGGAGTACGTGGTATCTTCGCTAGTCCTCAGGGCGTCAGATACTTCGGGATGACTTCTCGCGCACCCGGATTCGTGGCGTCGGACATCTTTTTGTCAGCAGTGGTGGGACTACGGCTTCCGGGCGTCCCAATTCCCTCTGGAAGCCGAAACGCTCACAACTGCCACAGGGGTTGCCAGACCAACGAAACGCTCACAGAGCGACCGAGTAACCGGCCATTCGCCATTAATCGAGACAAATGAGAGTCCCGGAAGTATTGTTGTTCATGCAACTTATTAGGAGAAATCGGATCATTTGGGCATTCTTCTCTATCGACTGATTTCGAACATTTTGGCCAAAAAAGCTTAAGTATCCACTACACGAGGTTGATGGGTCTTTTATCGATTGAGACAAGTTACAATTTCAGTCACACTACGATTCACTCTCGCTTAGCGTCTGTCGGCAACAGGAAACGGATAGCAATCACACACACATGGCGGACACGGCTCACTGGCGATCTGTCTTTTGAAGATGGATCTTTTAACTGGCTGCATGGGACAGCTGCACATACACATTGGGCACATAACGGCGGCATTCACCAAAACTTCGTTGGTGAACAGAATCTACAAAACTTAGATGAACGTGGCTAGTGTCATTGAAACTTACCAACAGCACCATAAGAACGAGTGCTTTCATCGCGCCCAATCCTATTTGGGATCCATTTTACGTCATGTTTTATATTCACATAGGCCTACTGATTCTGATGTTTCCACCACTTACGCACCAATACAAAACATGTCGCCTATTTTGTTTGAGAGTTGGTTGGTGGGATCAAAAAGGTATTTGTCATTTTGACTGGCAGAATCTACAAGAGAAAAAAGACATGTTGGGGATCATAAACATATATCGATGTATAGCTTGTTGAAGTACGCATACACACAGGGGAAACCAAGAAATAGAAATTCTAGGTATAGCCCCCTACAACAAATAACTATAAAGGGCCACGATTTCTGGACACGATGAAAAGCGTTGTGTACTTGCCGGATACAATTCTTCGCATCTCTCTTCTTAGTTCACTAAAAGGAGAAATTGGCCTCTGCTGATCACCGCGTTACCTGTTCATCGATAGATACAAAAGTGGATTGAAGAGTCCGCAATAGAAAATCATGAAGCTGTTGAACGAGGCTGTATAAACGTATGTGGGAGGGAAAACTCTGTCGCCGTACATGTCATTGAGCAAAATGAAGAGTCCCACAAGGAAAACGAGCACTCCTTGAACGAGAATTGAAAGTTCGCGAACAAAATTGTTTTGCGACGACTTAAAGCGTTTCACAATCAAGTAAACAGCGATGACTATATAAATAGGCAACGCTGATCCGAAGGAAATGAAACCAAGAACTTCGTCTGCTTGTATTAAGTACACTGTCCACGGGAGCCGAAGGTCAAGCATTGGCAGTAAGTATCGGGGATTGTAGTAAAGGCCCGATTTACCGGATAAACAGATTATAAACACTATGGATACATAGAGAAGGCTGAATACTATGCATATCTGGAACACATTTGTTATAATATATTATAGCCTAACTTACAATGTAGAACACAGAAGGAATTCTAAAAAGGTCAGATAGTAGCAGAACGATGAATCTGTTGACGGCTAGCACACAGATCATGCAGACGGAACCGCTGAACGTTGCATTCGATAAGCTCAAGAGAACCTAAAGGTAGGATGTCGCATCCCTCGAATGAAATGGTGGACACCTTTTCACCCCAATTGGAGAATTCATTGTCTGTCAATACTCTCAAGCCCAAACCCAATTCGCCAACTAGAAATAGTAAATCGAATATTCCCATGACACTCATAATCCAATAACAGGGAACGTTCCGAAATTTCTTCGTCCGCATGAAAATCTAAAGTGAAGTTGAAAAGCTGCAGGCACATGCGACAACAACCCACAGTTATGATGGCGATGTAAAGAGGAATAGGGAGAATAGCAAGAAGAAGATATGCGATTCCGTAGGCTATTCGTATTGTCTCAGAAGGTATAGGATCTTGTGCCATGGATGTTACTGTAGGATTCAGGAAACTTATTATACAGCACTTCTTTATCAATAGCTTACTAGTTATAGAGTTTTAGCACCTTCTCGGGTTCAGCAATGTTCCTTATTTCTAATATTGACAACACACAGTACTTTCAGGGAGAAATTGACAACAAGTCGGTGAGAGCGGTCATGTTGTTGTTCACAGAACACTTCCACGGCTTACTCAGTTGCACCTGCGGTCGATTAAACCAAGAAATGAGGTTTTGAGCTAACCATAACAAGTACTTTTGCACTGCAGAATTCTCCTAAAATTTGGAAGCTCTCGTAACAGTACGAAACGTAAAGAACATCACGATAGTGAAAACTTATTAATTAGTACCATGTGATGCCATAAATAATACCTTCGGAGTTTTCCATCTTCCAATGAACGACGTAGAATGAAGCTACATAACGGACAACTGGCGAATTATAACTAAAATGCTTCACTATTATATCTACCAGCGAGTTAACGACATTTTTGTAGTCGTTAGTGCATATTACAGCAATGTAAACTGCTAGTGAATCATCGCGATGTTCGCCTGCGCTTTCGCCCACCGTTTGCGACGTCAGGAACTGTTGGTATTGTCGGAAGCGCGTATATGTGTAAAAAATACAGTGCGGTACAAAATTATAGACGCACCCCTCTCAAACGGTACTTTCTATTGGTAAAAAAAAGCACAAAAACACAATAAAAACCTAAAACAAAAGCAAAAACCTTCACGGTCAGGTGTGCGCAAAAGCCGACTTTTGAATTTTTAATAAAACTTTTAAGTTTCGATGCATAGCTGGGTATTATTTTACAGCTTCGGTCTGAAACGGACACTTCAGAACCTTCTTAAGAACGATTTTTTGCAGAACGATGTAAGACTGCAAAAGTAGAAGAATTCCCTTGTCGTCCGCATTGATTTCCATCAGCGGGACTTCGGCTTCTACTGGCGGCACAGCGAAATTCTGGCGAAATCTAATATCTTTTGGTGAAAATGTTGGAACAATGATTTCCCGGTGTTCTGGGAGTCGGGACGATCATTGTGCCAACAACGACGACCGCTCACTCATAACCATAACCACAGATCTTGCTTGCTCAACCATTCTGAATTCGACCTATTCTATCTTTGCGCAGCTGCAATGCACGATAGACTGCGCAGAGATTTAGTTTCATTAATATTTTGCTTCAAGTTTTTCTTATTTTTCGCGTGGAGTTTGCTTTTTCATTATTTATGTTTAACCTCAAACATTACAGCAACATATCATATAAGTAAGCCTTCATTCTACGCAGCTTTTGTACACGATGTATCTACGACGTTCGTGCTCGACTGCTTGTTATTGTGACGAGGTTGCTTTCGTTTTTGAACACAATACTTCTAGCTTGTCGTCTCAGTTCTCTAAAACGAATCAATTCTGCGAAAGCTAATCATGGCAGTCTACCTGTTCGTAATTAAGTAAAGCAGAGGATTGAACAGACCGCAGTAGAAAATCCAGACGACGTTCAGCGATGCTGTATACCAATACCGGAGAAAGATCCTTTGTGCGATAACATCGCGATTTAGCAGAATGAATAGTCCGAGAAGAAATATGAAAATCCCTTGAACCAAAACTTTCAGCTCTTTTTTTAAGTTGTAATTAGTTGACTGCGTACGTTGCAGAATCAGGTAGCCTGTGATGATGACATACATCAAGAAGGTCGATCCGAAGCATACAAATCCGACGTAGCCGTCCATATCAGTTAAAAAACCGATCCAGCCCTTCTCAGTATCGGCTCTCAGCATTAAGAAGAGAGGTTCGTATTGAATGTCCGCTTTGGGAGACAGAGAAATTCCAAATAGTGCTGCCACATAAACAAATGTGGAAACTATGCAAATCTGTATCATTTGAATGCATTAGGGTACTTCTTGAACAGATCTTTACCTTGTAGAACACAGGTGGAACTGTGAAGAAACGCGAAAGAACGAGGACAAAGAATCTGTTTGCGGCAAGCAAGAAAACCATGATAACCGACCCACTGTAGACGGAGCCCATGATGGCCATAAAGATCTACAAGAGTCGATGTTTCCACTTCTAGTTCGAATTTTGCAGATCTTCTCAATCCAGTAACAGTAGTAGCCGTTAATTAGAACTTCTACGCCTAGTGACACCTCGGCGCACAGATAGAGAACATCAAATACTCCCATGACGCTCATGATCCAATAGCACGGCCACTTCCGAAAAGTCTTATTTCGCAAGTAGATCTGCAAACTGTGGCATCTTCAATGTTAAGTACTCAGTGATTACTGACCGTTATGATAAGTGTATAGACAGGAATGGCGATCACAGCAAGGGCGATATAGACGACACCAAAAGCTATACGAGCTCTGGTTGATGGATAGAGATCTTCCAAGTTTTCGATGTAGAACACCATGCTATAAGCAACCGGGTGAACAGGGTGAAGCATGACCTGAGCCTAATGCCAAGAATAAGCGACGCATCGAAGTTATTGACGTGCAGCAAGCGTGAGAAAGTTACTTTTTAAGCGTAAGACAAGCGATTTTATGAACTAAGCCCTTAGCAGGCACTTAAGTGCGAAATGCAAATTTCTGACGGCGCGAGTGCATGGGAATGCCATAAGTTCAGTAACGTCGACGCAGTTTTTCCATAACAGCATCTACTAAAGGAGCGGAAAATAGGCAAAAACGAAACCAAGACGCTCAGTACGCCTACTTTACCTGAACTTACTTGTTGCTTACGTTTTAAGACTTACAAAGCAACCAGGAATCTTTTCAGAAGGCTTCACTATAGGCCTAACTAGTTGAGAGGTTTTGTTAGCATCACGGTTGAGACTTCTTTCAAAGACTGCACGATTGGGTGGCAGTTCGGAAGGCTTCTTTAGAGGAAAGCAGCGATCTGTCATGCGTGGAACAATTAAATTTCAAATTTTCTAAATCTAAGAGCTATACTTTTACTTTAACGGCCTACACCATTCAAGACGTCTCATAAAGCGAAGAGCTAAGTCCAATCAAAATACGGCGGGGAGAAAGGACATAACGGGCATGCGAATCAGAAACCATCAGACCAGATGACTTCTGAGTTGCAATGCCTCTTCGCCTTCTGGCCGAGAACGACCGCTCACTCAACTCATTTGGCGAATCTCAGAGAGAGCGAATGGACCCGACCGATCGCTGGAGTCACAAATTAAAGATACCGTTATTGTTCGAAATGAATTAAAAATTTGATAGTTCATGAAAATATGAAATAGTTTAAGAAGTCAATGTACATGAACAATTCAGTTTTTTATTCAGATCTGGCATCCACATCGAGTAGCTCTTCGCCTTTTCGACGCGTAAGGTCAATTAGTATATGTTTAACTTGTGTGAGCCATTCAGGCCACGCCTTGCTATCGAATTAATATTACTGAAAGATGACATAGATGACCCGAAGGTCGCCGTGCGCTGTGCCGCAAACGATGTTCCGTTCCTGAATCGCGATTTTTTTTTTTTTTTTTGAACGTTCCTGAATATGCCTTGATTATATCTCAGCTTTCGCTTTACTAAGATTTACTACTTCGATCTACTACTAATACTACAAGTCATCAAAGGTTCTGCAAAAGCCTTCAAGTTATCTCGATGATCAATGCGACCTTATGTGGCTCCATCAGCAAAAAAGTGAGTAAGTATTTAGCTTTACATCTTTAAAAAGTAGTAAAAAGCAAGTAGAAAACTCCATATATTTCTTGCTACAAACTGAGGTCAATTGGCACACTATATGTGATGCAAAGTTCCACCTTAAAACGCTTCCCTTTTTACAGCAAACACAGCTGTTCAACGAACTGCAAAGCACCACCTTGTCCAATTTGTTCAAAATCATTTTTCGGCATGTATCCCTGTCTCTACTGTGAATTGGGTTCGGCCGTACCCAGGAAAGATACCACCTGCATGCTTGCTTTGAATGCATTATTTATTAGACGATCAAAGCAGCTGCTTTTAATGTTAGCCATACATATGATGTATCGTCATGATTTGAGAAGCCTTTTTTTATTTTGAAGGAGAAACATAAGGAATCACCGTAAAAAAGAAGTGGTTGTACATGAGATGATTAGCTCGAATGAGAGCTTGATACGACGATAGTCTTCGTCTGATCGCCAAACAGTAGTCTTCGAATCTCTCTTCTAAGCTCTCTAAACACTAATTCGTGAGAAAAAGCAAACATTTCGCTCATACCCATTCATGGAAACATAAATTATCGGATTGAATAGGCCACAATAAAATATTAAGAAGAGATTAAAAGAAGCGGTGTAATAGTGACCATTGGGGAATAGCGCAGATCCGAATGTACTAGTCATCAAAATTAGAAATCCACCAAGAAAGATAAGAATTCCTTGGCAGAGAATTCCGAACTCTTTCATGAAGTTATGCTGAATCGATTTCAGGAGCAGCCGCTTCACCACCAGGTATACCGTAATGACAACATACATCATCACAGAAGACCCGTAGCAGAACAATCCAAGATATTTGTCTGCTTCGAATAGGTAAGGCATCCAGTGCGCTTTGAGTGAATACGCAGGTATAAGATAATGCGGTTTATAAACAAGCGTGGCTTTGTCAGACAGAGTAATCCCGAAAACAGCTACCACGTAGGTGCAACTAAGTACAATGCACGTCTAAAGACAGGTTTTTGCAGGGTCTCTTCGATAGGTAAGTGTTACCAAGTACGTCGATGATGGAACTCTTAAAATCTGCGATAGAACGAGAACGATGAATCTGTTCAACGCCAATGTCCACATCATAATGACTGTTCCGTTGAAGGTGGCGTTTGACAGGTTCATCACAATCTAAAAACGTTCAGCTATGAGGCATCGATGAGGATAAACCTTTTCGATCCAGAACGAAAATTCCGTGTTAGTCAGAACGCGGACACCCAAAGCAACTTGAGAGACGAGCGAAAGTAAATCGTAAATTCCCATAGCTGTCATAATCCAGTAGCACGACAATTTCCGGAATGTTCCGTTTCGAACGTAAATCTACAAAACATCGTTATCTCAATGTGGCAATGGAACCGGAAACGGACAAATATTACCAGCGCATACGGAGGAAGAGAGACGACTGCGAAAATGATGTACAGTATCCCGTACGTAATGCGATCGATATCAGATGGCAACTCGCTGGGCATGGTCGATCACATGTGACTGCGCGTTATCTTCGGCCGCTCTCATTAAAAGGACAGCTGAACAACAAATGTATGTATAGGAACACCTGTATGGTAAGCGTTTTCATATGCGCACTCCACTGTGTTTTAAATAAAGATTTCATAAATAAAGAAGGACACAGTGGGTGTAAGACAATTGGCAAGTAATTCAACTAATGACAGAGGAACTATATCGGCACTCTGAAGACCAATGATTCCCTTTTTGACCAAAAATCTGGCCTTTTTATTTTGAATGAAGCGCATTGAAGAACATGCTCTTTATAGGGTGCACACCACAAAAATCAGAACTCCAGGTGTTGAATTGTAAGCTACATCGCATGCGAAGTAAGTATTTCCATAAGCGCCGGATGTTTTCTTGTGAAAGGCAAATAAATTTCTATCCTACATTGTAAGCAACGAAGGTTTCGACCAAAAATCTAGCCCTTTTAAGACAATTAGAGCATCCATAGAGTGCAAGCCACAAAAATCAGAACTCCAGACGTTGAATTGTGAGCTACATCGTAAGCGCTTCCATACCCGCAGGTTGTTGGCTTGTGAAAGGGAAATAAATTTCCTATCCCATGGCTGTATAGTTGGAAAAACAAGACGACATCAATTAATGGCCGTCGTTGAAAATTGACTTTATTTCATAAATCGTAGCTCTCTGCCGCTATCTTTGTAAGGGATTTTTGCTTCTTGTGACGTTCCTTTGCACGGTGCCTTGTGTAGTTTCTGAATTAATGTTTCCACTTCGAAGATTTTAGAAAGAAAGACATCGAGACATTTATCACAGGAGATCGGTTTCGAAATGCGGCTGTTTCTATTGCTCCATATATTGATCATGTCGAAATGTGTATCGGCCCAAACAAAAAGAAGTCCTGGAAATGAGCAAACGGTCGTTGGCCCTCATACGGAAGAAGAACTAACAACGAAACCAATGGACCTTTCTGCCTACGAAAGAACAACGTCGGAAGAAACAGAAGAACCGGGAGATTATTTATTGGAAGATTACGATGAGTCAACGGAAAAGGACGGTAAGAAACGACCATGAAACATATTCGCAGTGCCCTTTTCAGATGAGATACCGTCTGGTAAAATGTGCAAAGCACGCCACTCATATGCATTCGCATTTAGATTATGTTCCACTTTTTGGATATAACAGACAAACTACTACTACGACAACTAGAAGACCTTCGGCGAATGTAATAAAGTATTTGCATTTCGAATTTCCTAAGAACATGTTCGGCGGAACATTTTATAGCAATGTCCCCAAGCACTTCATCCCAGTTATGATAAGGATCACAGAAGGTATACGGTTCGCGGCGACGGTTGTGTCAAAGTGTTGCAGATAGATACTGTGGAGGAACGCTGATAAACGGACTGCACATTCTAACGGCGGCGCACTGCTTCTTCCGTCCTAAGACCATCTGCACTGGAGACTTTAAGTACACTCATATAAACACATGGGAATCACTCTTCTTGCACTTTTCAGCATCACTCGTTGGCGTGACGCCTTATACGACAAAAACCAAATTGTAATCGAAGCAGGCGGAAATTGCGTAGGATGCAGCCCGGACACGAATCTTCCAAGATATCCTGCACAAACAATGAGAAACATCGTTGAATTGGTGGTCATTCCCAAGCGATATGTCATATCCAGGTGTCGTAGAAGTGACATAGCTGTAGTTCGAGTGACTACGCTTCTCGCCTCAAATTTCGATATGAGAATCCCTTATTATATGAGCAAGCCGATAAACGGAAATCTCACCGCCGCTGGCTATGGATTTGACCGTAGGATACACTCCAGTTGCCATTGAATGACTTTTTTAGCCAACGAACGTGAATCGAAGATACGCTACTTAAGCAAAATAGATGTAAAACTTCAGAAATGTGAGGGAACGAACGTGAAGGAAGTCATTTGCATGGAAGAGAAGGAATCGAATGTGTGTCAAGGAGATAGTGGAGGCGGACTGCTAGATTTTGTGCCCTACCACTTCGGGAACCCTAACTATGGATACATGACTGTGTATGGGGTTGTATCGCATGGAACCAGTTGCAAGTTAATGCACGCACTACTTGAACAAAAACGAGGTGAGTACTTGTGATCCCAGTGGAAATAACAATACTTTTAGCTGGACTGGATGTTGACACGAACTTCAAAGGCGGCTTCTTCACAAGCACTTACTACTACGCACCATTCATTTGCAAGGCTACGCTTAATAGAGCACGGCTTGATGGAAATATTCCGTGTGCAAGGATAAGCAGAAGTGCGAAAACTCTTGTATTTTGAATGCAGCATTGAAATATTATTTGGTTGTGTTGACACTTGTTTTCTTGGCGTGACGGTAAAACTACGCCTTCCTGGTATTCCAGGCCTTCTGGGATGGGTGATCATTTGATCCCGGGTGATCATTTCGCCAAGAATAATGGCCAAGAACGATCGCTCACTCAACTGGTTCGGCGAACTGCAGAGAGAGCGAACGTCGTGAAAAACGAGTCTGTGACCTTTTTTGTCTCCTCATTTGTGTGCGGTAAATCTATAACCTCCAGCGCAGTAATGCTCCGTCCGTAGAACTCAAAGATGTGCTCCACTTTAAGCGTTTTTCCTAGCGAATGGGCGACCCTACCGATCTTAGTCGTCTATTTATCACCGTAGTCGTCGCTTCTCCTCTATCTTCGGCACGGGGTACAATATCCAAATGAAAAGCGGCGACCACATTAGGCTGACGAAACGGCGAAGAGAATCCAATTGAGGCACGGCGATGAACGGAACGACCGCTCGGGTGGAGTCGGTCGGCGGTGTCCACCTTCGACAACTCCTGGTGTTGTAGGCCTTCTGGAACCCCGTAGCCTATACAACGCATGAAGATGAATAGCCGCGAAGAGATTTAGTTTCATCAACGTTTTTATTTTTCTGAATGCGGTGGCCTTCCAGATGGGGACTCCATAGCCCTTCGACCTCCTGTCAAATAAAGGGTTCACTTCGATAGCACAACAACACAGTAGATATAATTTATTCATCTTTGCTCAAAATTGTCTGTGGAGAAATGTAGAATTAATGTATTCCATCTTGCCCTTCCCACACTCGCCTTCTTTCCACAGCATTTTTGCTCCCCATAATTCTCCTTCTTCTCCTAAGTCGGGCACATGGAATGTTACCCCCTCCCCCTGAGAACTGCGGTGTCCAACTCAAAGATTTACATGAAAGCTCGCCGTTTCCTTCTTAGCTAGAAGCATCTTTTCGTTCCATCGAGCCTTCAAGATGTCGGGAGAATCTTGGCAAACAGATACATGTTGGGGCAGTGTCGCATGACATCAAGAGCCTTTGCCGTCCTCGAATATAAATGAATATAAAATCTTTCGGCACATACGACGGTACCTCACAACCTATGGAGACCCGTCTCTCACGCGTTGTTCATAGTATAGCGGGATACGTTAATTCCGAGAAAGGCCTGCAGATTACATTAGCCACAAAGATTCAGAACGCAATTTATAAATAATGAAATCAACAATGTCTGTTTCTTGAAACCTTTTCATATGTTCTCTATTTGCAACGTTGTCGTCGTCCTTCCTTGAGCGATTGCTTGAGTGGCTGAGGTTAGATGCATATAAACATCACGACAAATACAGATGTCTAAACATATTTGCCATGTCATCTTCACATGACGATTTGATAAGACGATGGAACAAGGGATCTATGAGATTGCAGGCCTTCAGGGAGTCGGGAGCGATAATTGCGACAACAACGACGACCAAAAACGACTGTTCACTGAACTCATTTCTCAAAGAGCTTACGGATGACCCGAACGGTCGTTGCCGACACAGATGAAAGGCGTGCAATTAAAAATGCCACGAGCCGGGATCGAACCGGCGACCTTTAGATCTTCAGTCTAACGCTCTCCCAACTGAGCTATCATGGCAGTTGAAGTCTACTGTGACAACTTGTTGTCAAAACCAATGAGTGTTATCGAGTTAACATATTGTCGTATACTATTCTAATCACAGTGATTGCGACGCTTCATAGAGTTCATGACCAAGAAGGACATTGTCTTCCGCTCTCGATTTAGATCAGCCTATAACACTTTCCAGGAAATGATTATTTAGGATTTCAATGCAATTAGAGTCCGATGTTCGGCGCGCCTCGATAAATCAGGTAGATTAATATGTTTACACTTACAGAAATAAGGCCCTCAAAAGTGCACACAGAAGGCGGGTATCGGTAATAAGTTCGTGAATTAATGAATGTGTTCCGTTATGTTATGCAGTTGAATGGCTTAAATCTTTGCTGTCCTTTGCTTCTCTTTATCTTTTACCTTGGTGTATGTCTGGTAGACGAACGCTGCAAACGCCGGTAATCATTCATGTGTTTGTACTCAGTGGTGGTAAACATCGGCCATCTACCAGACCGAAAGGGGGGACACTTGCTGTCACAATGGAGTCCTTAGTGTACTTGTTCATGCACACTTATTACTCTATGTATCTCCACGGTTGAACCAAGATGACTCTTTCAGACTCTCAACTTTTTCTGCTAAACAATGGATATTCATCGACTTTTAGTAGGCGGCACCTATATTCTGACAACAGCAGTCTTTACGCCTCTGCATTTGCGCATATTATACGTGAGCAACGGCCACGAATCTTGTACTAAAAATTGGTTTAGGTCTTGGTGACCAATAAGGAATTTCAAAAACTTGAATGTTACCGTATAATGGCACAAATGCAGTTCTTCACGTGTCTCATTTTACCATACTACGTTGTTATGGGGATCACTATCATCTGGAAGAACTGCTTGGATGGAGCCGCGGGTCCAGTGGCGAATCTGAATGACGCCGCCGTTAGCACGATAACAGCTATGGACTTCGTACTGGCTCTGAACAGGGCAAAAGTCATTTTTGAAATTAAATACCCTTCTTCAATTGACAAGGTAATAGGCGATGCATGGACGATAAATCATACCGTAATCCATTAGTGTCTCCAAGCAGTTGTTTGGATCGTAGGTACACTTCTTTTTGCACTGATGATGTCACCATTTGCTGGGTTCATGCTGGATGGGCGACTAATGGTCACTGCCCCGGATTTCTCTCTTCCGCTCGCCATACCCTGGACCTACTTCGATACATACTACTGTTTCGGCTTTTCGCTTCTAACTCTCATCACATACATCGTCATCTTCACCCACTTGTTCATCATAAAGAACCGCAGCATTTCGATCCATTCGAACATTTCTGAGAAGTCCGTTCTTTTGCAAGCGACTCTCCGTTATCTCGGAGATGTCAGTGTGCAGATTCTCTTCCAACTAATGCTTTTGCTGGAACCGGCGAGCAAAGCCTTCGAGACCATGAGCCAAGCCATTGTTATAGTCCTTCTCTTCAACTATATTTGCTTTGCCCCGATGGTTTACATAGTGATCAACAGGTAAGTCCATTGGAAGTGCCAAGGTTCGCAAATATCTTTTAGAACTCTTCGAATTGCGGTCTTCAATCAAGACAAACACCAAGTGATGCCTTATGCCCGCAGTTCGATTTATTAATACTCTAATGAATATGTAGTACAGCGATGATGTCAAGAGTCACTTTAAGAACACAGGGTACTTCGGGCTGCTCTAAACTCTTGCTGATGCGAATAAATCTGTTTTTCCAATTCCGGATATTGTATGCATTGATTTTGACACGACAATAGCTCAGAACAGAGAAGGGATTACTTATTCAAATTGAGTCCTATCAAACGAAGTAATATTCATAACAACAATAGCAGCAAACCAAGAACACTGAACTTGAACTATCCTCAAACTTGTGTCCTGACAAGATTATCAATTGTGAGCAAATAGGTGCATCGTACGCAGCGGTTCGATAAATTCGAAGATGATGTCATCGTCAGTTCCAATGCAGAAGAAGACGATGCATGGCGTAGGCGATAGGTTCATCGGCATTAATTCATCTGCGCTGATATCTGGAATGCACGGCGTAAGCCGTTGATTTGGGAAGATAAATCGTGTAAATCGTGATATCTGACTAAAGTGCACGATGGTGGGAATAATATTAAATTTCGATTCGTGAAAAGGACGTGCGGCATGCGATTAGTTCTGAGTAGGGCATGTATGAGACATAGATGAATAACGCCCTTGCCGCTAATCTTCTCCCACACGGGATTCTTGGTGTTGGAACTAACTACGTACTGTATCTCTCACTAGCGTTCCATGCGTTTTGGAAGCCACGGACAACCCGACCGACACATATGAAGAATTTGCCAGTTCATGAACCGCACATTCAAGTTCATCGTACGAAGAGAATAGAACTGTTTTTATGTATTTTTATCAACAACAAAAAAAGTTGGTTGCCAAGAAGCTACAAGATCAGAAGTTTTCATCCGATCTCCAGGATACTGGTGCCACCCGAAGGATCCCGAGGATCTGCGGGACCCCCGTGATTTGGTGTGCTTCCCTCATCAATTAGGAAATGATGTTAGTGATCACCTTCGGAAACTCCGAGTGGCGAGACCGAGGCGGTCCCCGAGAGGAAAGATATTTTGCGTTCGGACTCCGTGTCTTTCCGACTTGGGAACTATTTTTGTGGAATGTAATTTATTGCCACATTGAATGAATGCCACATTGCCACAACTCACAAGTATGATACCTTTGAAATCTGGATGATAATCCTTTAACGTTACGGCATCGACTGCACAGTACGAATGATCTGAACAGTCTTCCTGGAGAACGGCTTCGTTACATAAATCGTCACGGCCGTGGATACGAAAGATGAGCCGGAAACACTTGTGGAAACGACGGTGTATAAAATGCTAACAGCAGCGCTATTCGATTGCACTGACGAAAAAACGGCAAACGTGGCAACGACTATCGACAAGGGAACGACGTCCAGAGCAATAATCACAAACATGAGTGAGACGAAGTTCCTTCGCACAGTCTTCACGAGCTTCATAGTATGAGAGGATGTTGCTGAAGTTGGACCTCGAAGGAAGTGGCCAATTTTGCAGAGCATGAACACGGCTGCGAATGTGTACGCTGTCAGGAAAGCGGAGATAGTGAACAGCACGGTGAATAAAGATAAACGTGGGGTTAGATCCAGACAGATATGGTTCTTCAGAAGTAACATTTCATTAGGCAGAAAAAGTATACTTGGAGCCACGGTAAATATAAGAAAAAAGAATAGCGTTTTCCATTGACGCATCTTCTGAATGTAGTAAGGCCAAACAACTGACGCGGTCGCATAGAAAAGCATGGCCAGGAGCAGCTGGAGCTGGCCGAATAGAAACACATTGGCGGACGCCAGAAAAACAGCAACGAACTCGTTTGGGAAGTAGGTGCTTGGAAGGCAGAGCTCAAGGCCTCGCAAGGTGCCTTCGATCGACCAGAGAATTCCAAATATCAGTGTAAACGACATGTTGCACAGAGAGATGCCTATCAAAAACCATCGATAAATGCTCATTGAGGGTGAAGAGCATCGAATGACTAAGTATAGGAAATACGGTTCCAAAAGAAGGTCCAATATGGCGACCACATGACAACAGATTCTTGTTCCAAGAGAAGTAAGGGTGACAGTATTTTCCATGTTGTACGAGAATGGGAAAGGGAAGGGAAGAATGATGGGAAGACACGACTTGTTTTGTCGCCTATTTAATCACAGTTATCCAATGAATTCGTAAGGCTACCCGCCAAGATTTTACAGCAACTATGAAGCAGTGAATTATAGATTGGTGTGTTTTCCCTCTTGAGCATATCGTTTCCTAAGCGGTGCGACATAAAACTCAATTAATAAGTCATGAAGGCTCCTTGGGCTGCTTTGTTTTTCTCGTTTATGTGAGTAACTTGTTATCATTTTTTGACTTACTCTATACTTCTTGATACTACTTGCACCTGCTAATGCAATGACAAAGTAAATTTGTTCCTTGTGCGTGGTATCGTTCACCAACATTCTATAGCAATTTATTGGAAAATGAATTCTAAATAACATGAACAGAGTTCCTGCAACATTGAAATATGAAAAAATGGTGCTAATCAATAGACTACAAACAAAAAGAATCCATTCTTCTTTAGACCTGCCGGCTTTCAATTGGTGGGGTCTTCGGTCTGCCATTCAGCCAACCCCGATAACTCCTATACACCAGCTGCACCGTGATAACTACACAATTCAGCAAAAAGAAAAAGAAATAATGAAAGCGAAATCATGCTGCTGCACGACAATGCGCATTCACACATTGCAAGAGCCGTCAAAGGCGCACTCCTAAAGCTGAACTGCAAGGTTCCTTCACATCCACCGTACTCTCCAGACTTGGAACTATCAGCTCTCACCAGCGGACTCTCATCTGCTCCACTCGCTGTCAAACCATATGGCGAATGTTCTACTCGAAAACCATGAAGCACTGAGAACGGTTTTTCAACTCCGGGCCTGCAGATCCCCTATATATAAATGGAGAACCGACGGGTCCGTTGGTCTGTGTGTGTGTGTTTTTTTTTTCCGTGCGCACGGCGGAAACACCCGCACAAAATAAGGACCCCGAGGGGAACCGAACCCGACACCGCCCACTTACAAACAGAGAACGTTCGCAATGAGCCACACAGACAGTTGAGATGATAGTGCTCTACTTCCACTATCTCTCTGGCGACGCTAGGCTTTGAGTTTTTTTTGCTGTTTTTGAGTGATTTTTTTTGCCTATTTTGTAACCAGCAGTGTTTTCGGTTCGAGTTTCCTGAAACTTTACAGTTTTTTCGCCCACTTTAGCCATTTACATGGGCGCCAATCTTGCCGCCCGCATCACACACTTTGGCGTAGAGCAGAGTTTTCAAGTTATTGACTTCATCGCGAGGGTACGTTCGTGTAACTACGACAGGGCGCATTTCCAAATACAACGGTGCTTGTTGAATGTATTTACCGGTACTATCCGGTGCCGCTATCCTTAGTTTGACAGTTTCATCGGCGTTAGCGCGAACGACCTAATCGCTACGACATGTGGTGAAGACCTGTTGACTTGCTGTTGCACTCAAGCATTTTACATAGAGAGGATTGGTAAAGCGTTGCAACCATGTATCCGGCGCTAAGGGATCATTATTGAGGGTCCACAGGTCGCTATTGAAATGGGCTTGATACCGGCTTAAATCCATTACGTTTCCAAGACTCTGTTGGTACAGTTTCGATTGCTTTGTGATGGCGTTCAACAGGTCAGCGAAGTATAAGAGTGTTGCATAAACTGTGGAGTCACTCATGATATAAGCATACGTTCTTGCCAGCATCTTCTCATTTGCTGTGAACTGATGACGATCAGCGATAATCTGCTCAAACGCATTAACCAGAACTGGATATCCTTCAAGCAAATTGGTTAATGCACGTCTCATCGAATCGGTCCAACGGACGTCATGAAGACGGAGAACAGTTCTCGGTGCTACTTTGAAGTGCTTGGCGACCTCCTTCAGCACATGGAGCCTCTTCGTTGCTTTAGGTGAGAAGAAACGTCGGATGTCCTTTAAAAGACTGTCAACCGTGAAGTACAGCTTCTGGTATGGTGTGTCCCGGTCCTCAGTTCGTGTAGGTTTCACAGCCAGGTCGAGGCGGTGAGTGAGGCAGTGTACAAGAATCAGTTTTCGCCCGTAGTGTTCTTCGAGATGTCGATGGAATCCATTGTTAACGCCTACCATGACGGAAGCACCATCGGAGCCCATAGCTATTAGACCATCGGTAAAGATTTTATCAACATTGGGTGCTGGCTCATCGGAGAATTTGTGCCAAATGTACTTGGATTGTTCGACGGCCCTCAGAAACGCGTCAAAGATGTCAATTGCGCGTTCTCTTTGCAGCGGCATCATTCGGAACAACTCCAGTTGCGGTACATGTTTCACGACGAAGCGTAACGACGTACACGTTGCCTTGGTCACCGGTAGAGGTGTCCAAGATAAGCGACAAAGGCATGACGAACCCTTGGTCGTACTGTCTCTGGTACTCCGCTTGTAGGTTGCACAACAGGTCGTAGTGCAGCTGAGCTGCCATCATGGAAAGCATACGGGTTGCTTGGCGCCGTTCGTAGTTGTGGTTACCAAGAAATGCTCCGTTAAGTGTTTGCAATTCGAAAAGGTCTTGGTGTCTTTCCAAAGGAATGCCGACTGCCACTTCAGTATACAATGTGCGGAATACGCGATCTGTTGCTCGCAGTCCTCCCACTAGAAGCTGTCTTTGTTCCTGTCCAATGCCAAGTTCACTGCGAGCACTCTCATATATCACATTTGTGAGCAATTGATGTCTTCCGCTTGCTGCATGATTACGTGCTGTTCGCTGTAGACTGTATGAGTTCCTTACAAAGTAACCGGGTGGTGTAGCCAACGTATCCTGACGTGCTCTCCTTTGCTCCTCTAACGCTCTTGTCAACTCCGATAGGTCACTAGGAATGAATCGGACATGTTTTCGTGCTGTATTGCGTTCTTGAGCTAGTCGTTCTTCGTCCGTTCTCACCAATACTACTCTGTTTGTCACAGTTGTACCCAGATCTTCTTGAGTTTGAGATTGAGAAGCCACATTAGTTTGCCTTTTTGTATTGTGATCATGTCGATGAGAGTGGTGCCTGTGACGATGGCTACGGTATCGTCGAAACCTTGGCAATGAAGTCATAGATTCACTGCCGTCACTGCTGCTTGTGCTACCTTCGTGTGCAAAGAATGGATGTTGGGATTTCGAACCACTGGGCCTAGGTTGAGAAGACGACGGTCCACTGTCAGATGACCAATCCTGTACAGCGGCACAAATTGCGCAGTAGAAACGGTGCAGGCGATCGTTAGTGGTATCCACAATGACTCGCAACCAATGATGTTCTCTTTCAATGTTTCTCAATGTTGCTTCGGTGAAAATGAAGGTTCCCGGAATAGGAATTTCGGAGGCGCCTTCGACTCTTGCGCGTTGTCGGTCCTCCTCCACATATTTCATGCGGAGAATAGCTTCCCGGTCTGTTGTAGGCAACGCTCCAACCGTCAAGGACAGCGATCGCCTGATTCCACTATCCAAACTGGCTGCAGTCTCACTAACTTCCGCATATCCTCTTTCACATGTTTCTTGCAATTTATCCATTTTACGCGTCAATTCGTCGACGCGCGAGATAAGATATCGCTCTGTGGCACTGCAACTTGTTGGGACTTCTTCGCTTGGACGTTCATCACCAGCAGCGGGTACTTCCGCGTCATCGTTGCCACTGTGGACAATAGCGGCGATCGTCGTAGTGGGTACATTCGGCACTTCGTCTACTTCCATTGATTCCACTTCTTGTAGCTCTTCCGGTCGTGTAACAGCGAACGGGGCAGCTGGGAAGACACCAGCACAGTTGTTGGGTTTTCCCAGGGTGTGACCACTGCGTCGCCAGAATGGGTGGAAATATGCGCTCACAGTTCGAAGATCCCCACGCACATTCAGTAGGGGTACAACTGCATGCGGACTAGCAACAGCTTCTTTTTCGCATCGTTGCCACGAGATTGTGTCCGGTTCTATATTTTGCAGGAGTATGGCACCTTGTTTTTTATGAGCGAGATCGAACAGCGGCTGTAGTTGACCGAACGAAGGTGGCCGAGTAGAATCTTTGTAGAAGACTACAGCATCCTTCAGATTTCTTGTGATCAGCTCCACTAATTCAGTGTCGAGTTCGATGTGTTTCGATAAATCAGGTCTAGGATGTTTTTGTTGTCCAGTTGTGAAGTGAATGTTGTTTAATTTGTTGAGGTCGTCGAGGTTTGACGCGCGCACGAGCACTAAAGCTGAGACCTCATCGTCGGTTTGCTCCACGAATTCCGGCACAATGGATATCACAACGTCTTCATCCGTATTTGTGCTTCTTCCGCCGGGCCATGCAGTCCGACATGGCCACGAACAAGTACGCGATGCTGGTTGCGTTCCTCGCAGCACAGAGTAATCAATAAGATTCTGATCAACACCATAGATTTGAGCTGCATATGCATGTTCGGCTCTTAGATCCATTTGACTACCACTTATGCGCCTTGTTGTTGACTCTTCCGTCGCTCCAGCGATCACAAAATATTTTCCTTTAAATTTTTGGTTTCCTAATTTCATTACGAAGGTGACAGCTCAAGATTGGCGCTCATGCAAAAAGCTGAAGTTGGGGCCAAAAAACTGTAGCCCTGCGGGCGGCGAGAAACCATAGCCCTGCGGGCGGCAAGACACCAATAGCCCTGCGGGCGGCAAGATTGGCGCTCATGCAAAAAGCTGAAGTTGGGGCCTAAAACTGTAGCCCTGCGGGCGGCGAGAAACCATAGCCCTGCGGGCGGCAAGACACCAATAGCCCTGCGGGCGGCAAGATTGGCGCTCATGCAAAAAGCTGAAGTTGGGGCCTAAAACTGTAGCCCTGCGGGCGGCGAGAAACCATAGCCCTGCGGGCGGCAAGACACCAATAGCCCTGCGGGCGGCAAGATTGGCGCTCATGCAAAAAGCTGAAGTTGGGGCCTAAAACTGTAGCCCTGCGGGCGGCAAAAAACCATAGCCCTGAAACCATAACTCAAAGCCTAGCAGCACCAGAGAGATAGTGGAAGTAGAGCACTACCATCTCAACTGTCTGTGTGGCTCATTGCGAATGTTCTCTGTTTGTAAGCGGGCGGTGTCGGGTTCGGTTTCCCTCGGGGTCCTTATTTTGTGTGGGTGTTTCCGCCGTGCGCACGGAAAAACACACACACACACAGACCAACGGACCCGTCGGTTCTCCATTTATATATAGGGGATGCACAATGTGCACAAGGTAAGTGCGACGTACGACATAAGATCTAAACACGACAGAGGTAACTTCAAAGATCGTGTGAACACGACCGCAAACGGAACACAAACGTTCAAACGCCGACAACAACTGTCGCCTTTCGACACACGTTGTTTGTTTTCCGTTTTCCTTTCGACAAACGACGTTCTTTCTCCGATAATAACAGGTTTTTGTTAAAAGACCGGATGCGAAAACGAAGAAGGCTGGAAACCAGTCAGCGCCGAATGGAACGGAGGATGCTCCGCCTAAGGCTCCTGGACAGAAGAACAAACGAGTGGCTGAGAGGAGTGACGAAGGTGAACATACAACTTACAACAGTTTATTTTATAAAAAAAAATTCAGATACAGAGCCAATGGATATTAGATACAGAGTCAATTGTTATTAGATATTAGATACAGAGACACAATGGATACAGAGTCAAATGTTCTTCTGGAACTCCTTCACCACTTGGCGTCCCACGCTCACCTTCACGGCATTCACTGCTTGAGTTGGGGCGTCCTCCAGTTGGTCGATTTTGTCCATTATAAATTTTAAGCACACGCTCTCCCGCCCCTCACAAAGTTTGACGATCGACCGCAATTGCGGATCCTCACTAAAAGAATTATATGTAATGGGACGGTGCCAAAAACACTTACGTGAGAATCTCATGGATTTTCGCGGTTCCCACGCCTACGAGGACGCCAGTCACGAAAGCTCCTCCTCCGATCGCTGCCGCTTTCCCGGCGCCGATACCAAGCGCCTCCCGAGCTCCCAAGAGCAGTTAGAATTGGGACGATCCCGGCAGCCGCCGGCACCATCCTGCGCGCCCGCGTATGGTGTGTCTCTAAACACGATCATCATTTTTTAGAAACTGTGTTGGGGATAAGCTCGAAATTTTTGGTGTGTGGCTAGTGTTGCACACAGTGTGCTTAGGCTTATAGGCTAAATATAGCTAAATATAGCTAAAAATGCGAATCCATGGCGAAATAACTTTCCTGCCAAAAATATCTTTTCTTGGTTTTTACCAATTTTACGCCAAAAATTCAATTTTCACAAATATGTTCTTGCATGCATTCGATATAACTTTTCGAGCTCGATCGAATTCGCCTTATCTTCTGAAGCTCTATCCAATGAGCTTACATTCACCCCAGTAACCTTCCTCAATCAAAGAATAAATGATCATCAATAATAGGCCCATATGTCCCTGATGGTCCCACCACGATCCCAAATTTTTTAAAGAAACACACTGCATACCTTTCAGATAGACCTTAACGTCCGCATACCATTCTTTAATGGTCTCTTTTACGAGCTCCGTCTGCGTTTCTTCTTGAACCCTGTTTGTCTCAATACTGAGATCATTCAATAAGAACAGTAGTTGGAGTAGCTTGAACATATCTGAAAAAAATTAGAGAATGAGGGACGTACAAGTCGACTGAGTGTGCAATGTACAAGTCGACTGCCTCAGTTCAGTTTATATATCTTTCCTATGTAAACAACGAGCATGGCACGGGACGAAAATGCACTTTGGCTTCACGTCCCCACCTCCCTTCCCCTCCTTGCGCCAGATGACCCGGGACCCAAAAACTATCAACGATTCAAAACCTACAAAGGAATTCCAACAAAAGCCAGCCTCTTAAGCCAAAATCCGCCAATGAAACATGGTAATTTCGATCCATTGATGGATATAGCTAGGCGAGCTCTATCGATTAGACCCTACTTTACTTTTTTTTACAGCATCACGTCTTTTCTCTGCAGCACTTTCTAGAGGCGGAAAATTCACATTTGAAACTTGTGGGGGTAAAAGAACTATAGCTGATTTCCAACGAAAGCCAGTCGCTTAGGCCAAAAACAGCAATGAAACATGGTAATTTCGATGCATTGATGCATAGAGCTAGACGAGCTCTAACGATTAGACCCTACTTTACTCCCCAACCTGCCGAGAAAAACGGGGTAAACAGGTCATTTTATGTAAATCTATCGTAGTTATGTTCCATTGAGGGAGATCGTTGCGGGACCACACGCTAAACCTCCTATTTCTTTTCAATGTTTTGGCCCATATCTGTAATGACGATCGCAATTTTTTTTCGCGGCATCTTGTAGAGCAGCCCATTTCACTATGACTTTGACCCCCCCGGCCACTTTACTCCGCGCACGGGGCCCTAAAACTATGTTTTTTTAAGACCGTGGATCTAAAGATGACCTGTTTGCGCATTCTTGTAATGACCATCACCTGTTTTCTGTGCAGCATCTTGTAGAAGAGGAAAATTCACTATGACTTTCCCCCCCCCCCCGGCCCGACATGACCCCTGCCCGGGGGGGTGAAACAACTATAGACGAAATCCGACAACGTGTGCCCAGCACTGGTCAAATTTGTCTATTCCGAGGGCTGAGGTCGATTTACAGAGCGCTTGCAATTGCTAAACTGTCTCAACCTGTTGTAAGCGGTCGTTTCTCTGTTTCAGTTCTCTGTCGTCAAAATGTCGGTATTTTTGCTATCACAGTGGCCTATTTAGGCGATATTTTCGAAAAAGCTTTGTTCCTGTTAAATTACTCACAGCTTGTATGGTTATCTTTTGTCTTTTGCGTTTGTTTCCAATCCATTAGTCAAGGGCATTTGAAGTCGGACGCCTTCTTTGAAGCGTCGACAATATCCTTCCATTTTGCTCTCCTTTCTTTTCTGAAATCAGTGATAATTCGTCGGTTAAAACTAATCCTAAACAAACCGAAGTTGAAGACATCTTCCCGAACGTATGCGGCCGAGGAATGAACTGTCGTTTTGAAGTACGATTTTTGGCTTCGTGTGGAGATTCGTGGTGCGAAGATCACATCACAGCACGAACTGCATCGCAGCCGTTGGCTTTCGTTTGCTTTCTTCACCAGTACCTTCAATGTTTTTATCGTGTTGGTGCCAACTTAATCACCCGTTATTTTTCAGATTACTCAAAATGGCATGTGTCGTCAAGCGAGAAAGATGCGTGGAACGCAAAACCGTCGTTCCCAAGTACGAATGGCCGCAGAGAGAGGAGAAGTGCCGTGCTAAGGCCTGTTGGAGCTACGGCGCCATCACGGGCTTCGTATCGTATGTATCGTTGCATCATGGACGTTGTTGAACTGTTATATTTAGGCCTATGGTCAAAAAAGAAGACATGGAACGGGACTGGTTTGGAATGGAATGAAGGAGTTTAGTTCATGTTTCCTTTTTTAGTACCGACCATCGACCCGGGGATGCAACGAAGGCACATAAGCAAGAGCACAAGAAGGTCGTGGTTGAATGGTCTGTTCGCGATCCGCTGTTTAAAACTGACTTCTCATTTTGCAGGGAGCTGCGCAGTAGTGACGACAGCAGTGATGCCTGCAGTCGGTAGGTGGTTCTTCAAACTTTACGTCTCGCTCGAATTTAAACTGGCCTCCCAATAAAATCGTCTTTTTAGACTCGGACTAGACTTTAGGTTGTTGATTTGCATCGTCCAGAAGATGCTAATGGTTGGAGTTACTTAGGTCATCCAGAGTTCTGGGTGAACCCTAGTACAGTCGATACTGATGAGCGGTAATATAATGCGCAAAAATTATTTCGAATACTCTGAAATATCTTTTATGAGGGTATCATTTGTTTCGTCGACGACGGAAGAAGAGGTTGCGATCTCTTTGTGCGAAAGCTGATTATTTCGAAGATTTCAATGCTTTTAAGAAACATCTCGATGAAAACGGATCGGAAGTAAGAAACATGATCTTTTAGTTCTTTTAGCTTTTAGACCTCAACCAGTGCATATGCAGATGATGCACGGCGACAAATTCCGAAGAGGAAAGATGGTCCGCGAGCTGGGAAAAGAACAGTCATCGACGTAAGTTTCTACCTTTCTCACAAGAAACGATCTATCTATTTTTCCAATAATTTGCACATGCGAATCATACAAGGTGAAGGGGTTGACGCATCGCTTTCCCCTAGAATCTAAGAAATACACAATAGTGCATTTCATTTACGAGCGTACACTTTTTTTGGGCTCGTGAATTGTTCACCCCAAAGAAGATAGACCCACGCGCCTTTGTCCGGATAATCTTTATGAATCATTGCCAAAATACTCAAATCGTTGAGTACGCGAACAATTCTGTGTGGAATGAAACTGTGATCTTTGACCGTGTGATTATTCCTAGTGGTGTTGACTCACTGCAGCGGAATTCTGAATGAATGAAACCGAATCCTTTCTAGGACGATTCGAAGTTCAGGTGACAAGAAAAAGGAAAATGCACGCAAATTTGCGTAGATAGCTGAGGGAAGGGACGTGAAGAAGAAAATAACTGAAAAAATCCAACGACATTTGTCGAAGGACAAAACGCGAATTTTACATGATACATTAAGCTTTTTCGTCGTTTCTTTATTATTCAGCCATATTTTGATGCTGCATGGGACTAGGTGACAAGAAAAAGGAAAATGCACGCAAATTTGCCGATGAGCCTTATGAAAGTGACTCATCTGGTATTAGAGAGCCTATCGAAAATATGGGATCCTGCGGCGATCGCCCTTGCGGCGCAAGTGCAGGGTGCGATGGCCAGTTGAGCAATTGCAAGTGCACTGCAACCGATCTCACTGCTCGGAATAGACAAATGACAATATTCGACCATAGCAGTCCATAACTTCTCGCTGCTTTTTGAGTCAAAGAACGAGAGGAAGATCTCCCCGGGTCTTGGGCTCTTGGGCTTCCGCGCTCAGAATATCCCACCGAGTATGGCCAGGCCTTTACTTCGCGCATTCGCGTCATTGAATAGGACAATGTAATACATTTTAGGAAAGTTCTGCAAGAAATGGAACATATGGTTACTAAGATAGACTGTTGGATTGGTTGCAGCGAAAGTCCGTCGGGGATGAGTTATCCGGGGTTGAGTTGGAGGGATGAGCTGGGTGGGACGCCTTTAAACGTTCCTACAGTGAAAATACAAGGTTGTGAGGGACTGAGAGTGGAACTGAGGAGTGGAATCTGAGTGGACACTGGTCTTTGAGTCGACGGGATTTATTAGCGCAGGATGAGATACAGTTGTTGTGCGGGAGGACTTGCTCACCGCAGGGAGCTCGAGAGAAGGATGGGACACAGGAGATGGGAAGATCCGACGCGACTACGTCTAGTCGGGGCCGGCCTCGAAAGGCCGTGCAGATTGCTTAAGTAAGGATTCGGAAAGGGGCGTTTCTGACCTTGGGATTCTGCCTCAGGTGTAAGGCAATTAGGCGGCCCGCTTTAGCACATCTCCCGATATCCGTGATGGATTATCGGTGTGCGCTAAAACCGTCGCTAATTGCACCGCCACCCGATTGGGCGAGGGCCATAAAGCTTTGGTGTGTGTACGGCGTCATTAGTCAGAGGTAGAGCTGACCTCTTGCCTCGAACTGACAGATACCGTATCCATAGGACTTCACACTACTATCATTTGTGCAACACTCGTATCACGACACAACAGTCGTTTATAACGTTTTCGGTCATGCTGCCAATGTAGGCCTCCACGGGCGCAAACTGAGAGGGATATGTGATGCACGTATAGTTTATCCATTATAAAACAACCGCAATGTGAATCGTCAAATCTTTACAAAGCCATGAGAGTGCTTAATGTCTTTAGTGCTTTTAAAACACGAATATGTAACAGTAGTTCGAGCTTTTTTCCCAGCTTTTGGAGATCTTCTTCAGCTCTTCGAATGCTAGAATCTCGTCAAGAGCCCAGTCCTTCATCCGCAAATTCACAGAAAGGCTGAGCCGTTTCCTGGATACTTTGTACCTGTGGAGTCGCACAGTTTCGTAGATTTTACGGGTCAAAACTATTTCAAGGCCGTCCAAATTGCGCCATGCTACATCCGTCGAAAGCTCTCGAAATTGGGGTTGAACGAGAAGAGAAAACAGTTGATCGAACTTTTCGTCATTCGGAGAGAATCCACGATTCTCCACATTCTTAAGACACCTCTTCTCGATTAGTTTCTTCGTGATCGCCCATTGAGTGTCATTATTAACATTCAAGGAGAGGCCCGTGATCGAAAATGACTCGATGAATGGCTCGATGAATTTAGCTTCCCTTTCAACGATCAGGGGATAATTTACTACTAGCGTGATACCATTTGTGTAAGGCACGCGACGAAGAAATTCCTTCACGGCGCTAGTATTCAACTGACAACCACGACGGAGATGCAAAACGATATCTCCACAATACATCGGTGGATAGTTACGGTTCAGGACGTCACAGCTTTCGTCGATCTGTGCTTTCTTCATAAGCGTATCTGATGAGTCCGGGCTGCTCCACCGGGTAGTGACGATAGACTCATGCTCATCACAATCCATGAAGAAGCTATAGCAGTATTTCTTCTCGATAAGGTGCTGCGCGCATTCAGCGTAATAACCAGGAACGTTCTGTGCTTCTTTGATAGCATCGAAGGTGAAGTACGCGAAGACCTGTTCGATGAAGCGTACAGGAACGGAATCCATGGGAGACGGTGTTGACGTGATTTCGCCGTGCAGAACTGATGTGAATATGACTTTTGATGGCCGTCAAAGCGACGCTAAATGACATTGCGAAGACCGTCAACGAGTGCTAGTATTGGAGAGTGGTCCACAACAAAATCCCGCAGAGTCATACCTTCATCACACCCGACCAGAGATGGAATACCACACGCAGCGATTGAAACGGTTATGGTCAAAATAAACAGGAATATCGGAGGCTAAATTAGCTTCGGCTGGACTGTTTCTAATCTGCAGCTTTTTGTCCCAAAGTGTAGATCAATTATTTATCTACACTATGCGCACCGGCGAAGCTAATTTAGCCTCCGATATTCCTGTTTATTTTGACCATAACCGTTTCAATCGCTGCGTGTGGTATTCCATCTCTGCACCCGACACACATATCCCACATGGGGTAAACATGGCCAAAAACAAACAAACAAGAAGCTTAACATGACGAAGATTGTATGTGAGTGATTGCCTCACTAAATGAAGCATCACACAATGGAGTAGTATGCCCGAGGTATCAGGGAAGCTCTATCAATAGCATTCGTTGACTGTCTTCGCTATGTCATTTAGCGTCGCTTTAATGCTTACCAAAATTCATATCCATCGCATTCCCACAGGGGAAATCACGCCGATCCCATCCCCAATGAATTCCGCTCCTTTCCATTTCATCGAACAGGTCTAGGCCTACTTCACCTTGCCTTCTATCGAAGAGGCGAAGAACGTTGCTGGTTATTACGGAAATGTTGCTGAAGTTGGACCTCGAAGGAAGTGGCCAATTTTGCAGAGCATGAACACGGCTGCGAATGTGTACACTGTAAGGAAAGCGAAGATAGTGAGCAGCATGATGAATAACGATAAACGTGGTGTTAGATCCAGACAGATATGGTTCTTCAGCAGTAACATTTCATTAGGCAGAAAAAGTATACTTGGAGCCACGGTAAATATAAGAAGTAAGAATAACGTTTTGGCTCTGGGCTGAATGCGGCGTCGGTGGTTAATATGGCGTCGGCAATTAATATGGCGTCGGTTAATGTAACGTAACCGTACCCACACACGCACCACACAGGCAGGCTCCCGCCGCGACTGGGATACCGTAACCGAGCGCCGCTGCGTTCGGGTACGGTAGCTCGGTTTAGCCGGTGACAGCCCCGTTAGGGCCTGTCGTATTGTCATGATGCTTTCGGATCGGGCTATCAAACTATCAAAAGAAAAAAATTTTAGGTTAACTTTACGTAGGTTAACTTAGCTGTCGCTTAGCTTCAACTTGACTGTCGCGCAGCTACGCGACACAGCTGCGCGACAGTCAAGTTGAAGCTAAGCAACAGCTAAGTTAACCTACATAGCAAGTCCCAAAAATATTTTCTTTTGATAGTTTGATGGCCCGGTCCAAAAGCATCATGACTGTAAAGTTTTATCTGGTTTTGTGTCGCGCAGAGTATAAATGGGCCTTTACTCCTTTTGAATTGATTTCGAGTTCAACTCGTAGTCCACCTTACACGAACGCGAAGACAAAACGGCGACATAATCACCAAAAAAAGTCGCCAGAAAATATTCGCCAAAATCAAAAATCGCCAAAAAGTGGCAAACGCTACCAAGGACAACCGAAATACCAAAAAACGGAGGAAATCTTATTTCTTTTTCGAATTTCACCTGTTAGCCTATCATTTTCCAACAATTTAGGCAAAGAGACAGGCAGGTTACACGATTTACACGATTTATATTCCCGAATCAAAATCGAAACAGACAGGCAGTTTTTCAGGTAAGTCTAGCTAAGCAGGACTAAATAAAGAATTGAACCAAGAATCGCCACTCGCCACCGTGTTCAGCAACCTCGAAAACATGGCCACAGAATTTTTCAGATTTTTTAAAAAACTTTTTTCCTCCATGACCGGGTCCCCTTAAGTCATGAAATATGTATCCACCAGGTAGAAAATGAGTGATTCAGGTTAACAGCCATGTATTTAATCCGTTTTCATGTAGTACTCAATGCAATTTACGTGTAACTCGTTAAATTGTTGTGTAAAAGCTGAGGTTTCTTTTCTGGAAGTGTTCCTGATAGAGTGAACGAGCGAGCTTATATGTACTGAACTCGATGCAGAATACGCGCAACCGGTCGTGCGAAACACGGGGAGACCGGATAACCTTATTTGAGGGACGGGGAGGACTCGATTCTCGGAGCGATTAACACGGACAGTGATGACGAGTAAACGGTAGCAACAAGGAAAACCGTCCATACAGTGTTCGCGTAGCAAAATCTCAGAATTTTCGTGGTGGGACCAAGGCTACTCTCGTCTCGCCAGTCTCGGCCATTTGTCGAGAGTCGATAGTCGAGAGTGTACACAGCCCTGGCCTGTACCAATGAGGCATTCTCTGTTTGTCTATTATTCGGTGTCATGCAAGGCGAAATGCCTTTGAGTCGTGAATAAAGTCCAGTCAAGTCAAGTCTCCACCACCTTTTATTGAACCCAACACAAAACAAACTCAAAATCAAAACAACAACAACAAAAACAATATTTACAAAGGAGTTACAGTTGACTGGTGTGCGAAGACGAACTCCTCGTCTGCGCCTGATTAAAATCAGGAATGGCGACACGTTCGACCAGCCTGCCGAACGAGAAACCTTTAAAAAATAGAGTACCTAGATAGCAATAAAACTCAAAGAACTTACCATTCCTTCAATTATATTACTCAGAAGTCTTGATGCGTTTGTGTCGTATGCCCTCAAGCCGATGGTCTCGGTGCTTCCCTCTCTCGTAACGATAACATATGTTGTGCGCACTCTGCGTCCGAAACGAGTTGTAATCACCCTATCAGTGACTACCTCCACAATCCCACGATTAACAGTTGATCTAAAAAAAAGAACCAATAAAAAAAACCTACATGAAAGGCATGACCGCGAGACAGTTGATGAATTGACAGGGAAGCGAAACGGTTTACTCAAATCGCGCATCTCTTTTCTTTTATACGACCTACGAGGTTACGCTAATTCCGCCCCTCAAACACGATACATAAACCGCAGACATAACCTCCAATTATCCAATTAGGTAAGCCTCTCTCTCTACTTTGAGATTGCGCACTTCTTGTTCGATAATTGCGTGAGCGCAGGGGTTAACTGCCCTCTTTCAGTGTCGGTGAAAATAATTGCAGAGAAGGCTATAGCTTCATTTATTCAATTAAACCAAACATTTTTAACACAATTCTCGACATACATACCTCCGTTTTCAAAAAATGTAATCACAAATAATCACATTTTGATTCGATTCGTTTGAATGAGCTTATAGCACTTTCTTCGCTCTATCTAAATTCCATCCAAACTCGTCCAAAAAGAACTCAAAATAAGAGAAAGATGTCGAAAATTGGACCGAAAATACTTTTTGAACCCAAGACGAGGGTCAAACATACCGAACTTTTAATCGAAATGCTGTTCAAACAGTGGCCATAACCGTATTCTAGAAGTCTTTATTTTGTAAAGTGACCGCCAGTTATCGGAAATGATCAGTAGCACAGTGGCAATCACTAAATCTTAGTGGCTATGACAAGATTTAACGATCTCCTGTGATCTATAAGAACGACTGATGTTATAATTTGCAGACAGCGTCCACCTATTTTTGGAAAACAAAATAAACACACCTTGAATTTGAAATAACGCTCCGTAGAGTCGACAGCCATCACTGACGGGCGGTTTATCACCTGAAACACATGGGACGGTTTAGCTACGAAACATTTTGGCTAAAGTATCATGTACAGTTCAGAGGAAGCGCGTCTATTTATTGTCGCCAGCCAATCTCCAAGTTCCCACCATTTTTTCATCGCCGCAACACGCAAAGCGCGTTTATACTCCGTTTATAGACGGCTGCCGCGCCAAGTATAAACACCCTTTGCCTGTCCGAACAAATAAGATTAGATAGCACACTTTTACGTTGTGAATTCGAAACGCATCCAATTACCGCGCGCTGAACTAATAACCTTCCATCGCAACAAGGCCATATTTTCGAAACACATCCAATTACCGCACGCCGAATTAATGACCTTCCATCGCAACAAGACCATATTTTTCCAAAAAGCGTGCAACAACTGATAGGAGGCAAGAACTTTCTCCTTGACCAAATGAAACTCTCGGGTTGTCAAGTTGAAAACGGGCTATTCCATAAATATCGTTTATTTTCATGAGTTCTATTCTATGGGTGAAGCTAACTGTCACCTTAACTATGATCGGCGGCTTCCTTCTTGATCTTGGAGGCTTATTCTATCTTCACGGTCATTTTTCTGACACCTCGAGATGGCGAAATGTGAATCAATGTACGAGCTTAACTGCGAATCCAGCGTATTCTACAAATGATGAATCTGGATGTTGACCACAACGTCGGCTATTCTTATGGCGTGTCAACGGCGAATACTTTGAGTGAAATAATCGTCGCAGTAGTGACCCATTTTAAACTTAGCAACCCAATATAAGCTGTGCACCGTAAATCAACATTACTCGGTTCCACCGTTGAGTGCATGTAGATCACCAAACAATATGTGTTCTAATTCTAACTAATGTATTCAGTGAGCGCAAACATAGAGACCACGGCAAGTTTATGCCGTGGATATCGCACTCATAGGACATTCCTCATAGGTAGTGTTTACGAACTAATTGTTGAAAGGTTATCATTCATCCTGCTTTCCACTTAAAAAAAACTTGAAACAACATCCCCCTCAGAAAGCTGATGCCTGTCTGTCAACATCGCATCCAATAATTGACCCCTTCGCGGAATAATGATGTACGTTGTCGTAGCCGGGCATCACTAAATAGTGTCCATCAGAGACGATCAGCAGCTCTTTTCTTTAAAAACATAAAGACACTATGGTACTTCGTTCACTTCTCGCTCTTTCGCTCAGCAATCTAATTTGAAGCGTGCCACCATTTACTCTCGAAAGTAATTTTCCGGCGCTATGTACCCTCCCCATTGAGTGTCCTCCCCCTATGGAATTCCGTCGTCTAATTGGATGATGTTGATTTGACTACAGGGTGCGGCAAAAGTTCCTTGACTGTTCATGATTTCCTTCAAAAAAGTTCGACAACACCCGCTCTCATTAGATCGACAGCTGCTCACCACGCGTAAAGTATAACCAGATAATTATTTTTGACCTCCTTACTTGGCCATCAAGGTCTGACAGCGACGAGAACTCTTTCTTTTCACCTTGTGCGAAAGTCCTTGTTTGTCTTGTGGAAAACACTATTTCTATAGCAGTCTCTTTCTTTCACGCCTGTTTGTGGTCGCTCCTCGTATGAGTGACATGGTTTCTGAGAACTTCGCAGTTCATTCACGCTATATCCCTCCATTTTGTTTCCACTGTGAAGTATTCGTCTGTTTATATTGTATTCGGCTATGCTGATGAATTGCGCCTGTGGCATTTACATATAATTTAAAGCGCCTTACACGGTATTTTGAACGCGGTTCTTGGAGGTCAATCTCCTTCCAAACTTCATCGTGTTGTCAGCGGTGGTGGGACTACAGCTTCCGGGAGTCCCAATTCCCCCTGGAAGCCGGAACACTCACAACTCCCACTGGGTTTGTCCTCAGCACACTCAGAGAGGGAGCGAGGGATCGACCGACACGAGTGAGAGGCATCATTTTGTTTTCACTGCGTAATATTCGTCTTTTTATATTGTATTCGGATGTGCTAATTACGGCTGTAAAGCGCCTTTGGCTCTAAAATGTGACATTCATAGTATCTTAGATTTATCCAAAACAGGGCGGGCCAACATTCTATCGATAAGCTGTCAAGTTTACTCGCTTCGCTCCAATGCCGCGGCCCACCACAATAAAAAACAGAATGAGTATCAAAACAAGATCCAATTAGCGATAAAGCGAAAAAATGTGAACCCGAAAATTTTTGAGTCTTCTTTGTTATGCGGTAGAATTTTTTGGCTGTGCTCGACCTTGCGAGAATTTTTGGATCGGACTTCAAAGTTGGTCAGCTCTGCAAAAATGCGGATTTTCGGCTTCGACCTGATGACAACTCTATTTCCAATGAAATAGATAACGCATCGGTATGTAGTAAAACGGTTGTGACACAGGGAAATAAATTGCACCCTTTTGGACTTTTCTTGTCACAATTCGTCTCTAAAGGCGAGAACATCTGCTGTAGAAGTCTGTTGTCTGGGTCGCACTTCCCATATGTCTGTTTGTGACATATAATCGCACGATTGCGTATCTTCATCAGTTACGACTAAACACGATGTGAGCGACGGGCGAGTTATGAGAGCATTCTCAACATTTCCACAGTATAATCTCCACAGCTATTCAGTCTTTATCCGCACAAAAGGCATCCATTTATTAGTCAAACTCCAGAATCATCCGAGCGTCGCGGCAGAAACATTGCGTGTGAGTGTCGAATGTGAGCTAATTGTCGCATGTAAACACTTCAATGCACCTCCAATTGTTTGCCCTTTCAGTATAGCACCTCTCATTGTGCCAGAATGAACCGCCTTTCCATTGGAGTCCTCTACATTGGAAGCGCTATAATATGCTCACCTCTGAACCTTCGTATTTTATACGTGAGTCCTTCAGAATGCCATACGGAAAAAGAAATAAATACAAGGAAGAATTCAAATTGAATTTGCGCGTGGTCGTTACGAAGATTGAACGCCGTCCCCAGACACCATTTTCCGATTGAATTACTGTATTTCAGCACTTTTGTTGTTCACCTCAAGCTGATCCTTCAATGGTGCTAAACACCTCGATCCTTTTGAACTCTTCGGTTCACTCATTCAATTATTCATTTACGTGAGAAGAGTCAGTTTTCCATCTGCTTGCATGGACCTCTTCGACTTCTTCCATTTTTAGTGACCTATAGAGACATATGCAAGTACTACCAAAGGGCTCACTTAGGGAAGTGAGGTAACTTAAGCCGGTAAGACTGACAATAGCTAAAGTACAAAAACACCTTAAAATATCTTCTTACCTCTACTGGATTTGTCAGGCGTCCGCATAACATGGTTCACCCATCTAATCCCCTGCAAAACGCAGAATTTTATTGACACTACACTCTCATTGATTTCTTAGTAAAGCAAGTGTAAAACTAATAAAGACGTTGGTAGCTGACCGATCATTGTCATGCAAACTTTCAGGTCTTGTGTACGAACCAACACCTGAGAAAGTTAGAATGCTACCGTATTATGGCTCGAATGCAGCTGTTCACGTGTATCGCCCTGCCATTCTACATAGCATACGGAATTACCGTCATAACAAAATCTCCACTATATGGAGTAACAGTGGCGTTCTGCAACTTAGACGATGCCGCTTATAATGCAATCGTTGGGATGGACCTGATTTTGTCGCTGAACAGACTGAACGTAATCTTCGATCTAAAGATTCCTACGAAGGTATGATAGATTTGATGCCGTTTATGGTCTTGTCTTTTAGGCACTGCAATGGATTGTCCTAGTGCACGTGACCATCTACTTTGCTGTAATTATGTCTCCACTTGCCGGGAACTACTTCAGAGAAGATCATATCTTTATAAAGCCCGACTATTCGCTCCCACTCACCGGTCATGTCGTTCTTGTTGCCAGCTTTTACTGCGCTGCCTGCAGCCTGTTGACGATGTGCGTTTATGCTATCATCGTGGCATTTTTGATTCACAAGAAATGCCGGAGCTCATTGACTCGTTCGGCTATTTCCGAAAAGCCAATCCTCATCCAAGCTATTACGCGATTCTTGGGAGACGCAACTGTTCAGATACTCTTCCAAGTGTCGCTCTCACTTGACTCGGTGAACGACACTTCATTTATGTTTGAATCGGCGACCTACTGTGCGTTGCTATTTAACTATTTGTGTTTTGCTCCTTTGACGTGCATCTTGATTAACAGGTAAGCGAGAAGGCGCTGTGAGCGATATTTGGTGATTCCCAGTTTAGAACTCTCAAGGCCGCAGTTTTCAAGTATTCAACTGTCAGTAGAACAGTTTGTGTTGGATGACCCATTTTTGAAAGTGAAGATCGTAGTGTCCACATATCGCAAGAAAATGCCTAATCGATCTCAGAAGAAAGGTGTCAAAACAATGCAACAATCATGACAATATCGCATGAATGGTCCGACCTTGCGTTGTTCGCATGACATTTTAAATAAACGAGATTTGTTAGATAGAAACATTCGTGTCGCGGTGACGAGCGGTCGGTCCCTCCGGTCGCTCTCCGAGTGTCTGGTTTGGTCAGATGGCAAACCCTGTGGCATGTATGAGTTTTCCGGCTTCCAGAGGGAATTGGGACACCCGGAAGCCGTAGTCCCACCACCGCTGACAACAAGATGTCCGACACCAGGAATACCACCACCGGTGAAAACACAATTTTCGGAGCAAGAAACCGTCTCTTCGAAGCAGATGTTAGCTCAGAAGCCTCCACTGTGCCACAAACGCCCGCGAAGAGGATGTTCGGCTGCCGAACCCGAAGTTTTGTCGAGTCCCAGAGGTCCCATGAAGCGCGCCGTCTCCGTACGGTTCGACATGCACGCCGCTCCAGGGATGAAGCCGGTTGTAACGAGACATCCTCTGTTTGTAGATTATTCGGTGTCGTGCAAGGCGTAAGCCTTTGATTCACGAAATAAACTCGTAAACTCGTAAAAACTCGAGATTTGTTATCTTCACAAGCGTCGACCAGTTAACTCGTAGTAGGACTCTCCATATGTTTTTACATCCACAAAGATAGCCTGACGACAGGAAACTTGTATTCCAAAAGCAGTCGGCGAAAATTTTCGAAATTTTCCGAGGCCAAATGAAAAAGTGTCCAATTTCACCTGATAACGATAGCCCCAACGTATCAAAACCCCATTTTTATCCAAAACCATATATAAATTCCACAATACAACAAAGTAAATAGCGCAAACAACTGATATTTAGTGAATATAAGTGTGATAAGGTGGTTTGGGATTTCAAAACTTTCGAACTTGTAATAATGCCAGATCATTGAGCGTTTCCATGTGAAACGAACCCGCGAATTGACCAAAATCCTGAAAACGTCCTTTTCCTGCACTAAAAATAGCGCGGAGAGCGAAAAAGGTTGAAATTTAAAAAGGAATTAATGGTGGATAAAACGGGTTTTTCACATGGTGTTGTACTATCCATATTGGAAATTGTATATTTTTCTAAATTTTTCGCCCTTTTCGGCTCTTTTATGATTAAAATAACATACGATTCGAAACGAATCAATCACTCGATATCACAATTATTCGTCAATCTTAGCCTCCTGGTAATATCCTATTTTCGTGTAATAACTACGATTGGCGCGCATCATAACTTTTATTTACCCACTTGTGCTAGTAACGAGAACAAGATTATCGGGGTAGTGAATAGAAGTCGAATGAACTTATTTCCTTCCGAGGCCCACGTTGATGAAGGGATGGTCGTGTGACACCTTCTTGTATGATGGTCTCTGCTTCCGTTTCCGCACTGTTTTCGACGTAGAGTGATGAAGAGCGCTGAATGGTCTTCGCAGTCGCGAGTAGGCTGAAATGTACTTTTGTACAGATTTGTAAGCTACATTGATTATATGCTTCACAATTTTTCTAGTGATCTAGAGCAAGTTATCCTCCGAAACTTACAGTTCGAATTTACGATGAAGTAACGTTGCCATTGAAGGTGTCTTGCATTGACAGCCACCAAAAAGAGAAGGAACAAGAATAAGAAAAAAGACGTCTGTATCCTGACCATATTTCTATAGTCACTGACTACCCGCTTGAAAAACACTGGCTGAGAGATAACCTTCGCCAAATCTTTTCTTAACCGTGACGCACCGCGAACAAAAGAATATAACACTAACTCCCCTAATCTCATCTAAAGCTCCCTTAATTGCGATAAGCGTACGCTAAACAAGACGTCAGTGCTGGGGGTAGAAAGCCGGCACAGGCCGATATTTCTGGATAGAACATGATTTCGAGTAAGGATTCCCAGAAACAAAGCAGCTATATGGAAATAGAATCCGATTTTGTCGGACGGAAGCAGTCTGTTGCATCATAACCAAGGCGATTGTTGGCCTTGAACGTCTTAAAGTACTATTTCTGAGCTTTCAGCTTTTGTGACGGTTTTGCAACGAAAGTAGCCATCTTTTCATCTTGTCACCAAGACTTCGTCTTCATTTCACGCAGGGGTGGTGGGTAATTGAACAACCGCTCACTCAACTCATTACTGAGAAAGAGGACGGACGACCTAACCGTTTTCCATGGACATAAGTGGTGTAAAACGAAGAGGTAAAACAACGAGTATGTAAAATGCCACGAGCCGGGATCGAACCGGCGACCTTTAGATCTTCAGTCTAACGCTCTCCCAACTGAGCTATCATGGCAGTGGTAGTGCATTGTGACAGCTTGTTGTCAACGCCAATATGTGTCGTTGTGTTAACCATACAGTTGTATATTTTCATAATTACGGTTATTGAACCACCCTGCCGAATAGAACAAGATGAAAAAATTAAAAATGGGTCAAACAGCTGTTCCCCAAACGAAGTGTCTCAGTAAAAACCCAAGCTTTCGGAACGTTCAAAAATGTCTAATACTACAACTCTGTTCGTTGAAAATTAAAATGTCTCACTAAAAAGCGGTTTGTTCAAAAATTACTGTACTACAAGGCAAATGTTCTATAAAGACAATGTACATATATGCGTACAAAGTAAATTTCCAAATTTCAGAATTGAATATGTTCATGAGAGTAATTCATTTCTCTTAAACCGATATAAAAAGTGCACTTTTCTTTCCCACTTGCCAGTCTTTCAACAAAACGTTTCTCTGGAACCGACTTGCGTTCACATCAGTTTTCACTAACCAATTACGCCACGTCGGTAAGTCGTTCTATGAACTGAGACAAATAGACTTGATTGGTCTGCGATTCGACGTAAACTTAGAATGATCACTGATTTCTAAAGTACTTGAACAATATCAATTACATAAACTACTCATAAACTCACTTGACGTTCTAGAAGCATCGACCTGAATGAAACACTTATGTATAGTAATGCCAGTCATTCATTCACCTACGGCACTATGAAACATCTTGGAATCTTTTGCAGTAAACGTAGGCAGAAGTTGCATACACCCTGAAATTGATTGAACTTTGTATAGTCATTACGTAATTCTTTTCAAGGACTTCATTGTCATTGTAACGTGTCGCTAATCGCATTTTCTAGAGAATTGTTTTCGTAGTGCCAAGAGTGCAATTCATATTCGCTTTGAGAACTTCCCAGACAAAATACGCTTTTCGCGTCAACAGTAGTTAGTACTTTCCACTGTATTCCTCTCATCTCACTGCTCATGGAACTTCGTCGCCTGAATTTGGCTTTCGCCTACATTCTGATTCCAACCATCTTCGTGCCCGTACACATCAGGATACTCTATGTAAGAAGCGTGTCTCTATCGCATTTAGATTTAGATCTTCAGATCTTAATCAAACGCAAAAGCTTTCGATCTATGCAATGCTATAGAATAATCGCCCAAATGGAGCTACTCACTCTGTTTATAATACCATTTTATATCTCCATGGGGATGACTATAATGCTAAATGGTGAACTTGTACCTGTAACGCTCGTATTAGTGAGCATCAACGACTGCAGCCTTAATGTTGTCACGGCTCTGGACGTCATCTTAGCGCTGAATAGACTCCGAGTGGTTTGTAACCTACAGTATCCCCGACTCATCGATACCGTAAGTAAAGATTTCTACGTCGCTCAACTATGCCTTCTCTCAGCTCATTCAAATAATCGTGTGGCTGGGCTGGACACTCGGTTTGGTAGCCGTTTTGTCGCCCTACCTTGGATACACATATCTTAACGATCATATGGTCATGGTGCCCGACATGAGACGTGATTGGCAGCTACCATACGTTCTGTTTCAAACCTACTTTGGAATGTTCTGTGATTCGGTCACTTTACTGATCTATACTAGCATAGCTTCCTATATGGGATATCTAAAATGGAAAAAGAGATATCCTTATGTCTGCGCTCACGACAGGCAGCTACTTGTTCAACAAATGGTTAGCTTTGCTGGCGATCTAGCAGCTCAAGTCACCTACAGAGTTATGTTCAATATAGCTAGTACATCTAGAAACGTTGATTTGGTTACCTATCTATGCAGAGCAGTCGACTTTTTGGACATTTTAAATTACATTGCACTTCCACCTATATTGTGTCTTCTAATCAACAGGTATGTCTCGATAGTGTAAATCTGATTCCACAAATAAGTCTTTAGAACGCTTCGCAAAGCCGTCCTGATCAACTACAATGTTCACTATTTGTCATAATGAGCCTACTTCCTGGTTGCCTATGCACATTACTTCCGGAATTTTGGAGCACTAAGTTCAAAGGCTATCTTAGGAAGGAACTTCACTTCCTCGTTGTATCGAACGTATGTGAAATAGCAGTCCTGATCACTGTGGCTTGCACGCGGGGTGTATCATCAATGTCGTTTCCTGGACGTACCTCGGTGGATTGACATTGAATCGTGATTTGAATCGATATATCGCCCCCTTCTTTTGCTTTCAGTAAGGCCATAGAAGCAACTCTACAACACCAGTGCATCCAAAACTACAATTCTATTTTAAGATATTCGCTCTCCCTCTTGTGTACGCAAGTGACGCAAGTACCAGCGTAACACACGTACTCGCAGTGCCGTTTGTTTATGTCGTTCTTTTGGACGCTCAATTCACTATACTCTTTAATAAATGGACACATTACAACTGCATTAAGATGATTAAGATTGAGTGGCTTGGGGGAAGACAGTAAACAGGGTTGCCGCTTGGGTGACGTCTTTCTTCTTGCCGAAGAACTCTTTGCGAACAGACCTAAAGATGCATCTTATCCAAATAAAGCATGCCGCGATACCTGTACAGAGTCAAATATAGAACTGGTGGCAAAATGAGTTGATTGAAGGGATATGTGAAGAAGACGAAGATGTCCACAGCGTTGCATTTGGGAAGAAAGTGACCTCCGAGATTGTAGAGGACGGCAGCTGAGAAGTCGGCGGCAAAGCGGGAAAGAGCGTAAACCAGTATAGTCTTTTCTTTGTTGAACTCGCTGCTTATGCCTGCTTGGAACTGTCGGTGAATCAGGTAGATCACGATGGTAATGTAAAGGATCAGCGTGGTCAAAGAAGTTACAATCAGCTGATAGCTCCCAAACGCCTGCAATGTCTTCGAGTACGGTTTTTCGTAGTCGTATCGCGGAAGGAACTCTTTCGGGTCAACCAGGAAATCGGCTTTGCCAGTAAGAAGGATTACAAAGGGGACAGCGCATACAATCCATATAGCCGCACTTGTGCAGTATAATATCTTGAACTGCGATCTCTGAACATTGTATTGATAAGTCATCCGATTAAAATCGCACACCTTGCTCAGACGACTCCAGCGCCAATTGCAGATAATCCTAAGCCGATTTATGGCGAGTAGAACACTTAGGTAGGCCTCGACTCTTACGGCAACGCCGGTGACCTCATACAGATATTTAGCTAGATTTGCGTAATCGTGCTGAGCGATGTGAGCTATTCCAGTGAACAACCAGGAGGGACCCATAATGCATTGGGTGATGCCGATTTGGATCATGATTTGATAGCATTCCAGGGAGCGATAACTTTTGTTAAGAAGGAATATCTAGCATATTGGAGATAATAAAAAGGGGACATGGAGCTCACTTACGCATATGATTCGAATGTAAATAGGAACAAATAGGACGACAATAACAACAGAAGCTATTCCAACACTGAGATGTAGCACAGGAGGCGCTTCCATTAGTGAAATATTCTCAGAACCTGGATCTTCCTAATTATGCTATGGAGCATTTGTGAGAGAAACAGAGTGAGAAATAAACGAAATTCACGAGGGAAGAGTGCTTAGGAGGCTCAAGTTGGAAAGGCTCAAAGCTAATTGGAAGCTCAAGCTCCATCTTTTGAAATACATCAAAGAGTGGTGATGTCCTCAGTGCAAAAAGGATTCGGATCGCATTTAAGAACCTGTTATTTAAGGGCAAAAGTGCAAATGTAGCGTGAATTCTCTTCAAAAACGAATTTCATCTTTTACCTGTACGTTGGGATAACATACTTTTTACACGAATATTTCATAACTTTTCGATCTACCTTTCTCTTCAGAATAAATTTAGCCGATAGGTGTACAGATGAGCGTTCACCCAGCTCCTACAGTACGGCGCGGCACGATAGACGCATTCCTCTTCTCCGTAAAGATCAAGTCTATGAAAAGCTATATGTGGATATGCACGTATACGACCTTCGCATATCGGAAACGCTCCCACTCAACACCAACGTACATGGATGACACAACGTATCATTACGTCTCCACGATACTCCCTCATTATTTGGCTAGATAATTAAAGTGGAAACAGAAACAGGATCATATTATTATTCCTCGAAAATGGCGCCGAAAATATTGCTCAATGAAGAATCAGCGTAAACTATAGAATGAGGCGTTAAGTTCGCAAGTGGCTGTCTTCAAATATAATTTCGACAGACAAGAATTAAGTACTGTATGGCCACCTTTATGATGTTTTCATTTGGAGAGGTCAAAGTTTAAGGTTGCCCGCTAACCACCAAACCTCAATCATGACCAAGCATCAACACCACTAAAGCTGTTTCTCCAACGTAATATTAAATGGCGCTCCAGGATTTGACATTTAATTAGCGACTCTCATTAGTTGCCGGGTGTCGTTGGATGGTTTGATCTCCCAGGTGGTTTGACACGCGCTTTGTGGCACACTCGTCGGTAGAACGCAGTCATGTAGGCAACAGGTACGTACGATAACACACTAATTCATATACTACCAGTAACATGTGAATCAAAAGAACAGGTATGTTTGAAATGTTTGGGGGCATGAAAATGGCACCTCACTTCAGATACATTTATAAAGATACTCTATAATAAAGATATAAAGATACTAAAGATTTTGCTCAAGGCACGCACTACCACTTTAGCCCACTTCCCGGGCAAGAGGCGGTAGGTATCCCTCGTTCGTAGAAAACTTAGGTAGATTACAAATGAGGTCGTAGTGTGGGCACACTAGTTGTGAGTGTCACCCACATGCTCAATGTTCCCATTGTCTACTACAACACGCACGCCATTTTTGTAAACAAAGTAGACTGTGAAAATAGACGCCAAACAAAAAAAAACAAACATTTTCACTGGAAAGATCCAATATGTCAACTTGACTTCGACTTGGCCGTTGAAGTTAATGCAGTTAATGAGATCAGCCATTCCGATATATGGTGCACCAAACTGTATGCAGTCATGTCGTCGTCGTCAAACAGATCAATGTGTGCTCTAATTCTAACTTTATTTTCCACTTTACTGTTAACTAAAAACGCCAATCTCCTCAGAAAGCTGATGGTTGCCTTTCAATACCAAAACAAAAAGCTCAATTTTTCATGCCCCAACCCAATATCTTGCGTAGCGCTGTCGACACTGCATGGATATGCCAAACTTCTCACGAAAAATAGATCGGCAATTTCATAATAAACTGAGCGCTATCTTATAGAGCAGCCCCTGGTGAGACGTTTCATCCACCGGTGAGCTGCAGAAGTGCCGTTCCCAGCCAAGAGATATTATTTTATATTTTTCGGATCAGTGTTTCGTCGTTAACGCAATCAATTAAAAATGTTTCAAAGGTTCCCAGGAGGGTCCGGAAGAAAGAGAATATTATCACTGTAGGAGCCTTACGAAAAAAATTATAAAAAACGTGATGCGATATGAGAAACGTCTGACATATCGGACAACCATTACGAGAATAGTTTATCACAAAACAAGAACAAAAATGCCGAAAGAGAGGGGGAGAAGGCAAAGCAAACCACAAGAGAAAAAAACATCCTGTAGAGCACAAATCGTGAAAATTGCACAATTGAAGCTCAATGATGAGGCGCAGGACTTGTCAGAGAGCGTTATACACGGCAATGTTGACTACTTTCGAAATCGTCAATTGTTTGTAAGGAAACCACGCCGACTCAAGACCACGGCAATCATTCTTATTTTTCCGACGCTGCACGAACGTACCTTTCCGTAAGAGTTTTTTAATCTGACTACAATAACTCAACTTCCTCATTAAGAATGTCTTCAGCGTTTTTAGCGTTCCAGAGGCTGTTCCAAGCATAAATAACTTCTCATTGTAGCTAGCTTCTTGGTATGGATGTCTTTCCTTGTCAAAAATCGTAGCTTTGCACGTCCTTCAATGTTTCCCATTTCTTGCCCATGCAAAAAAGAGCTTCTTCCAGAATTTCTGTACCATATTCGGTAAAATTTCATATGAGTTCTCATGAATCGATCTCGATCAGCAAACAGTTTCAAAACTCCGTTCTTCAGTGAGCCATACGGATAATCGCCTAATCGAGACGCCTTGTTGTTCCAAGAAAAACTTGTTTTCCTCCGATTACGATCGTTCTTCCCCGTTCATAGAGAGAAATCCAGAACGCCTTGATGGCTATCAGTGGAGCAAATTGTATATTTAAGTGGGAGCAAACAGTGTCCAAACATCTTCCCTGTCTTCGTTTCGATGGGTCCTAAGAGTCGTTTCGCTGTTGGCTTGGCCATGGCCACAAGTGGAGTAGTGATCGTCGCCAGTCTCTTCGTCGTTGGCGCCCTCTTCCGCGACATCAACACCCTATACGATGATCTGCTCAGCGATCTCGGCGAGTTCAAGATCTTCGCCGACGACGCTTGGAAGACGATGATGGACGTCAATCGCCCGATGAGCAGCTTCGAGTCCATTCTTCGCCACAAACGACAGTACGAAGCAGCCGAAACCGCAAAGAGTGCTCAGCAGTGCAGTATGTGTATTCTTCCTGTACGTGTCTGTATGTTTTGTGCTTTAAGATTGCGCGCCCAAGGCTTCCAAGTGCCCTGCTGGACCTCCCGGACCCAAGGGAGAAGATGGAGCGCCGGGAGAAGACGGCAAGCCAGGAGAAGATGGCAAGGCCGGTCCCCACGGAAGCACCTTCGCCGCCGCACCTATCAACAAGGAGTGCATCAAGTGCCCACCTGGAGAGGCCGGTCCTCCTGGACCCGACGGACCCGCTGGCCCACCTGGACCACCTGGCCCTGCTGGAACCGACGGCGGTCCTGGAAAGCCCGGCGCTCCCGGAGCTCCTGGACCCCAAGGAGATGCTGGAGCTGACGGAACACCTGGAACGCCTGGAGGACCTGGTGAGAAGGGAGCCGACGCCGTCAAACAGACCAACCTTCCCGGACCTCCTGGACCCGAAGGACCTATCGGTCCGGCTGGAAATGCTGGAACTCCTGGCCCTGCTGGAGAGGCCGGACCCGCAGGACCTCAAGGACCACCCGGACCTCCTGGAAAGGACGGCGCTCCAGGCAAAGACGGAGGAGCTGGGCCTGCTGGAAACCCTGGAGTTCCTGGAGCTGATGCCCAGTACTGCCCTTGCCCGCCCAGAACTGTTCTGCTTGCTGAAGGCAAAGGAGGAGCCGCTGCTGGGGGAGGAGGCGCCGCCGCCGCTCCAGCTGAAGCCGCTCCCGCAGCTGCAGGAGCTGGTGGAGCAGCCGGCGGAGAGGGTGGAGCCGCTGCTGGAGGTGCAGCTGCTGGCGGGGAAGCTGGAGCCGGTGGAGGCGCCGCTGCTGCTTCTGCTGGTGGAGCTGGAGAGAAGGCCGCTGGTGGAGCAGGAGGAGAAGGCGGGGCTGCCGGTGGTGGAGAAGGCGGAGCTGGCGCTGGAGCAGCCGGTGGAGAGGGTGGAGCTGCCGGCGGAGCTGGTGGAGCAGCTGGTGGTGGAGAAGGCGGAGCTGGCGCTGGAGCTGCCGGTGGAGAGGGTGGAGCTGCCGGCGGAGCTGGTGGAGCAGCTGGTGGTGGAGAAGGCGGAGCTGGCGCTGGAGCTGCCGGTGGAGAGGGTGGAGCTGGCGCTGGAGCTGCTGGTGGAGAGGGTGCAGCCGCCGGCGGAGCTGGAGCTGGTGGTGGAGCTTCCGGCGGAGCCGGTGGAGAGGGTGCAGCCGCAGCTCCAGCTGAAGCTGCTCCTGCTGCTGCTGCTGCCGCTGGCGGTGGAGAAGGTGGTGCCGCCGCCGCTGCTACTGGTGGTGGTGGAGCCGCTGCTGCTGCTCCTGCTGGTGGAGCTGGAGAGAAGGCCGCCGGTGGAGCAGGAGGAGAAGGCGGAGCAGGAGCGAAGCCGTACCGCTACCGCTATCGTCACTAGAAGACGACCCTTGACCATGACAGTATTTATTTATTTAGTGTCGATCTATCTAGAAACATGAATAAAACTTGCAATTTAATAATGTACCTGGAATGCTTAAACGAGCTCTGACAGGTTAAAATCTACGCAAAGGATCGAATTCAATCGTTTCGAATCGAAGACGGCATTTTACCGCATTTTCGCGTCGAGACCCGGTGTGCGCGGTAAACTGCTGAGTTTGTCGAGTTCTGTCGTTTCTGATTTCCAGCTCTTTGCGGAAGCCATGGATTCCATCATTCGACCTATTCTGCAGCGGATTGAAGGCGAGCTTCTTGGACTGGACGATGCGGAAAAGTAAGATAATTTACATCTCTTCTCTTTTTCAGACGAACATTCTGCACATTCGATATTTATTGTTGATTGTGCCTTTTTACATTTCATTTTCTGTTTCCATCTTCATCTTGATGAGTTTAGGCGCCTATCGAAGATTATCAGTTCGTTTGCGCAATCGCACGAAGGAGGTTCTTGCTTGGTAGTCGGGCCGAGGCAGTCCGGCAAAACGGCGCTGATTCGAAAGGTGCTGCCGCTGGTTCCGGCCGACATCGACACGAAACACATCAACGGACTTCTCTGGACAGAAGCGAAAGCGATCAAACTGCTGGAGCAGTCGGACAACAGCGACGACGACCCGAAGCTCATCGTCGTCGACAACGTCGAGCACTTTGTCGCCAAATCGAATCAGAATCTCATCTACAAGGTGCTGGACGCAACGAGAACAAAGCCATGGTACGTCATCTTCGTCACGGCGAGGCAGGACTTCGATGAGTTGCTGGAGAAGCGCGTGCGCAGTCGACTCTCCAACATCGTCATCAAATGTGCAACGAAGATCGAACTCGATGACTTTTGCGAGCAATTCGAAGCGTTTCTGAAGGCTGGCAAGTCACAAAAGAAGTGGAACGCCCTGGTGGAACAACTAGTGGAGTCGGACATCGTCAAAGATCGCCTCGAAGCGCTTTTCTACGAGCGACGAAACTACTTCTCTTTGAAAGCTGTTGCCTCCGTCTTCCTCAGCTTCGTCATTGCTTCCGGAACTACTGTTGACGACTTGACTGTCGAAAGTCTGTCGGAAATGCTTGTGTTGGCCGTGAAATCTGTTGCTCCGGATGATCAACCCTTCTTGACAGCCCTCGCCGGTGCGCGCTCATATTGAAGTTTCGCTATGTATGTGTCTTATAGGTCTCTCGCTGCGTCCATTGTGTCTTCTCATTTGCGTGCGGAAGTTGGATTCCATTGCTCAAGGAAGGAGAGCTGCTCACAGTTACCAGCAAATCCAAAGAAGTTGATCTTTCCTGTTTTGTTTCCCTCATAACTTTGAGCTTTCAGCTTTCCTCAAGATGGTGAACCAATTCTGCTCTATGCTGAAGGTTAACAACGGCTTGACACTCTACAAGGATCTCGACCACTTAATAAATCTTGGTTTTCTGACCGCGACTACCGGTGGACAAGCTCAGATGACGTTTCGGTATGTTTACGAACAGGGACATCGTCTTCAATCATGGTTTAGGCGAGTACGACTAACGTTCGACAGCGAACTGTTCGACGATTTCCTGAGAAACGTCAAGGTGCCAACACAGATTCGCTATTGGATCGAAGATGTTCCTGTGAAATAAGTCTTTTATACTACGGGTGACTCATAAATCTGTACATCAGAAACGCCCACTACGAGCGAATGACTGCGACATCGGTATCATGCTGCGGCGGTGCTGCGCAGCTCCGGTCGCGAATCGTTTCGGCGTTTGCATCATGTGCACCTCGTCCACAACTTCCGGTTGTTCCACAACTGACTTCAGAGGCGTGTTCCCGTCGAGTCGGAAAAGGGAGCGTTCCAACGCCGACACTTGAGACAACTCGCCGACGGAAGAGTTGGTCTTGGGCGTGAAACGGGCCGCTTCTTCGATGATTCGCTCCCGCTCTACTTGCCTTTTCTTCAGCACCTCAAGTGCGGCACGCACCTGTACGAACATCGCCGGGTATGGTACATCGTAGGTGACTCCAGGAAGGGTTCCTTCTCTGTTTCGCTGTAAAGATCAGTTAGGGAATGCTAAATAGTGGAGCTCACCGTTCTGCTAACGCGATTCCCAACGGGGAACTTCGGTGCCTGCTGAATATCCGGTTTCACAGATCGATTACGAATCCTAGAAAAAGCGTTGAATGGAGGAAAGGAGGAAGTACGACCTACATTCGCGGTTCGGTAACTTAAAATGAAGAACATTGTTGTCTGAGACTCTGAGAGGGTGGGTCTAGACAGAAGAAACGCTTGGAGGTAGATATGAGCAGGCCTTTGAGGACGTTCATTTCATTTTGCAGCCATGAACTACGATCGGCTGGTCAACTTCGTAGTTCGCACAGACGGATTGTTCGAAGATCTTCGGTAGGCCTCTCTTCTTAATCTCGCTGCTGCAGTGTGCTCTTTGCAGGGCGTTGCAGAACGATTCGAAAACGTATCTCCAAGCAGACCGCTGTGCTATCATCTTCGAAGGATTCTCCGAGATATCGAGGCTGTGCTCGCATGTAAATGTGACGAACACATCCAAAAGGGTATGTTTCCCCCTTTTTTGCGCTTTTTGACTGTTTCATTTCAGCCTGTGGCTTTTAATGTTCGCAAACCGGATGGATCGTCGTTTGGTGTAGATCAGAAGCTCGGAATCGTGATGCCTGGAGAGTCGATGCAGCTCTATTTCCAGTTCAGAGGACGAGGCAGTCGAATTCCCGACGATGGAGTGCACATCTACACGATTTACCAAACAACTCTTCGTTCACAAGAAGTTAGCTATCTGGATTCGTGTGAGTACTGGAGGGATCGATATCTTCTAGCGAGGAAGGTAAACAGCTTAAGGCTAGTTTTGAAATTGTAGTAAAATTCATTTTATAGATTTGGTCGAGCTACACTGGCGACTGCGCCATGCAACTCCATCTTCCGGTCGGATTCGAAGCCAAGCGTTCCAGCAACAACTTCATCCATCCGCCCCACAAGAGCCACTGGAAATGGCGCGATGAGAAGATCACCAAGGCGCCTGCGGAGGCGTCTCCGCCAGATATCGCCGGATGTGCAAGTGTCCATAAGAGTTGCGAGTTGCCGTCGGCTGCAGCAGATGATGCACTTCTTAAAAAATAATGAATTTGTTCTGTATTTTCTTTTATGCTCTCTTAATAGATGTTCCAGGAAGATGTTCTTTATTCAGGGAGGAGACACAAGACTTCTATGGCACACAGTATCAGTATAGAACACTGCACAGTGTCAAAAAAAACATCAAAAGCGTTGGCATTGGAAATGATTATATTGCTGATTCGACTACAATATGATGTATGGATGAGGTTGAAATACATGTAAATGTAACGAAAAACCGTCAAAGATCGCTACTATAAATCTTTGAATATATGTGCAATTACCGAAGTAAATAATAAAATACCGTTTTGTCAACAGCAATGAACCAGATTCGTCAAGGTGTCTCAACTTCAAGTTCTTATTATTCTATCACATGTTCTGCGCCTTCCGACAGCCTACAAACTACAAACAGCCTACAAAAAACAAAGCTGTCAACCGTACTGTTCAATTTGTAAAAAAATTGTAGAATCATAGCTGTGATCAATTTGATCAAATGACGAGTACAAGATGAGGATCAGCCTTTTCTAGATCCCACAATTTTTACGCAAACAAAGATATTAAAACGAATTTAGAAAAAGCGTTGGCGGTGGAAGTGATTATACTGCTGAGAAGACTATTATATGATGTGCGGTGAGATTAAAATACATTTTAAAGATCGCCACTATAAATCTGTGAGTGTATGTCCATGTACCGAGGTAGACAATAAAGTGACGTGTTGTCAACAACAAAGATCCACATTCCTCCAGTCTAACAGTCGGCAAGGCGCCACAACTTCAAGTTCTTATTGTTCTATCACATATTCTGCGCTTTCCGCTACACCACGAAATACTCGTTACTGTATTCAGCGGTTAGCGAAATTTCTCAAGTATTACGGGAACGTAGCTCTAGTGCTATGACCCTACAAGGGATGATTCAAAGGTGTATACGACCGATTTAGGAGAAATTACTTATTATTTCTGCAAAAAAATAGTGAAAGTGACGGCCCCTGCGCACTCTAGGCGGGTTAAAAGGGGCATGTTATCCGAAAACACAACGATTTACCACCAGTGATTCTGAAGTGAGCTGATATTTGCTTGATGATCAGAATGTATCCGGATCAAGATCTGTCAGACCGTCGAAAACTATGAATCCAAACCAAAACCGTCTGTTTAAGTATTTATTGTGTGAGTTGGGTGACTTGGGAATCGTCGGTGGCAAAAGGATATCATGTCTGTTCCGCATGCCTATGAGACCATTAATGTTTTACGGTAATAGCACACTCCAATAATACACTAGTGCACTACTAATATGTCACATTTAAAGGGACCCGGTCATGGATAAAAAAAGTTTTATAAATCGCCTGAAAATTTTTGTCCCCCTGTTTTCGGGGTCGCTGAGCACGGTGGTGAAGTCGGTTTCCCAAAAAACCCAGTAGTTTTCAAGAAACGGACCTTAGGATTCAGAATGTGTTTTACCGTTGGTCCCGACACGATCTATCCGGCGCGGCACGAGTTGCGCAATATTTTCGTTCTTTTTGGCCGAAATAGGTGACGACCAGCTCCGCGCTTGGGAACATTTTGCTCAGCAGCTTCTGGCGAGTCGAATGAGCCCAGGCGCGCCTAGATTGGATAAGTGCGTAGAAAACGCGGGAACTACGGTCGTGTCCGTCATGCAAGTCGTTTCGGGACCGACGCACCGAGAATTGGACAACAAAACTGTGTGGATCCTAAGGTCCGTTTCTTGAAAACTACTGGGAATTTTGACAAACTGATTTCAGCATGATGTGGGGCAGCCTCTAAAACAAGGGCTGAAACGTTTTCGGAACGAACCGCGAACTCTGCCTTGCGCTTGAAGGCAAAGTTTGCACGACGTTTTTTGCCTATTTTTTGCTATTTCTCAGAAACTATCATGTTTTCCGAGAAACCGACTTCACCATCGTGTTCAGCAACCCCGAAAACAGGGGTGTACAAATTTTCAGAAGATTTGAAGAAGTTTTTTTATCCATGACCGGGTCCCTTTAAGCCCAATCGGCTGTATACACCTTCTCCGACTGACAATAACTTCCTTTTTTTCTGTTTAGCGTTCATTCGTCGCCAGAATTAACATTGTTAACGAAGAACTTTGACGTCCATATATTAAAATTGCATCAAAAGTCGCTGAGAACACTCGTAGGCAATATCCATAGCTACTGCGAACACATAAGGGCCTGACGAGCTTGGTTATACTTTACGAATAATATGAACCAAATGATTAGGAAATGCACATGGCCGCTGAAAATCGCACATATACAGGTTTTCATCATGTTATCTATACTACACTCTCTGCACAGCCCTTACAGTATATCCCTATCCCTTCGGATGAAACACTTTTGTTGAACGTATTCCTTACTTATCTCTATCTGACAAGTGCTCTTCCGGATGATATTTCACGAAAACATTGTCTATATGGATATGGACGGCATGGTCAAAAATTGGACCAAAAAGATTTTGGCTCCGCAAACGTCATAAATTACTCGAAGGAGTTGGTTAAATTGGTTCCGATCCAAATTCCTTCCCTTTCCGATTGCTGCTTCATGGCTATTTTGTCCATTAGTCGTTCTATCGGCATATCAACCGTACTGTTAAATTTGTAGAGGAACGAAACAACAAGAGACAACATTCATATGCTACAATTATCTTAGTTTTTAGACAACATCCACTACGATGTCTTTGTTTATCAGCCATGTGTAAAAATTGGGCAAACAGGCGAGAACAGGCAAAAAAATAGGATCATAAAGGAGGCTGTTATCAAAAGGCAATCTGAGAAATGGCAATCTGCTCAGCAATCATAAACATCCGATTCTTCTTGTAGTAGGCCACAGTAAAGGAACCGCGCTTCCGTCCATTGATCAAAAATTTAGATTTATTCCTTAAAATTTTCTTGTACCAAATGTTTGGCCAAAAAATTAAAATGTCTTCGAAACGAATATGATGCTTTATCCGAGAACAATCCATAGCAACAAATCACCAGCATTTCATGCAAGATACATGCGGATTCGAGTGAAATGTCTTCTTCTACCAGCATACGTTGAATGTATTTAGAGTAACGAATTATAGTCCTGGTTGAGATCCACTAACACTAAATGATTCTGGGAGTTTCTGACTGATTCAGATGTGAATAACTGGATAATAAAGGGAAAAACGGTTTCCAAACTTTTATAACTCCGAAAGTCATGGATAGATCTCGCCTGTTTGCCCAAGGTTTCACATTTTGGTTCAAGTAGTATTTTTCTTGTTTTTTTTTGTCTGTCGTTTTGTACAATCAAAACTAAGCTAAAATCTAAACTGTACCATTTATGAACAACAATTTAATGACGATATCAATTCCGGAGGTCTTTGAGGTCTTTTCGTCTGTGTTGGGGAATAGTGACCAAAACCGCACTAAATTGATAAAACAGTATTTTTACTGACAGAACCAAATTTCTCTGATAAAACGTTCTTTAACCGTTAACTTTAATAGGTACCTATCATTTGGACGCACGTTCCATAAACCTGAGTAGTCAATGAGTAGTGTGTTCCGTCGTTCGAAGCTGTTAAGAATACAGGGCTTGCCCATCGGGCTCGTCTTAAATCAACAAGCCTAAGTTTAAGCCGGATCCTAAGCCAAGCCGGGGTTTGCCGAAGCCACCACGACAGGGCTCGCATAAAATCAATGGGCACGATCCTAAGCCAACGCGTAAGCCAAGCCTGGATGTCAACGATTTTGTCAATATAATTTTAGTTCTGTCAATTTAGTGCGATTTTGGTCACTATTCTCTAACAGAGCCATCTTTTCTTTACACTGATCCTGATAGTTTCTGTTTGCAGATTCGCTCCCAAAGATGGAGAACTGAGTTGAACTCGTCAAACTTGTCTTCATCCATGTCGTCATTATCGTATTTCTTCCTAACCTTCCCTTCTCCTTCGAGTTTAAATGTACGCTCAAAACTGACATGCTATACATGCAACGTCCGTCATTTTTTTTACTTTTTCCAGCGAATAGCCTTTCACTTGTGTCGGTTGGGTCGTCCGTTCGCTCTAATGGAGTTGGCAAATGCGTTGGTACAGTGGTTCCCAGCTCCCCAAACATTTAATCATGCACAATGCATATTCTCACATCGTTCAATATATCAGACGATCAAAAATTTTATGTTCTTCTGTCGTTTGTGTTGCCAATGACGTCGTTTATATTCCACCACGGAGAAACGCCGAGAATCGGTTGCTTCAGAAGCAGGTTGCTCATGGGTACTCCTTGACGTTGTCTAGGAGTAGTTTTTGGTACAGCGGTCGTAAACGCGGGTGCAGACTCAGTGGTGGTCACTTTAGCAATCCTGGAGAAGTGCTTATCTGAAGCGAATGTTAAATTATGGTCTTTAAAAGAAGGCATACGAGTGCGAATCCTCAGAAATCTGAACCCTTTGCTGATTGGAATGAGCGCTGCTATTCCAAGAATTACGATAAGGAACAGAGTGTGTCGAGACATAGCCGCCAAAAAACGTTTTGAAGATTTTAGACGGGAAATAGAGTGGCTTGGTATTACTACGCTCCTCCCCTTATTTGTACCATTCGGTAGCGGAAAGTGAGAATACGGTAGTGAGTAAGCGGTCGGCGTCGAAGCGAAAACAAAGAACCGCGTAGCAGTAACCGAGCTTTCAATGCATATGAGAAAGACAGATTTTCGTGGTATTTTCTGCCATGCGGCATACCAACTGGGACGAAACACATTGTACAACTCCATGATCGACGGTTGGGATGCAATATAACTGTATGATATGGTGCGTTCTTCTTTGCAAACGGTGCAATGGATGGCAGTGTACAAATGGCCTCAAACACGGGAATCACAGAAATAAATGAAACTTGGTACACATGAAGTACCTACCTTAAAATGCTGCTGTGGAAGCCGTAGATGCCCGCGAAACGCGGACATGAGCAACTTCAAGTATTTTGGGGGTCGAAAACTACGTAAGACATAGAACCTTAAAAGAGCAAAAGGGGCCGTTATTTGATCAGCGATCGTGAACTAGGAAAAGAGAGAAGGGCGGCTTCATGAGTGTGCGCACCGGCGCGGGTCTGTGTGATGACCTTGGGGCACGAACTGCCGGGTGGAACCCGGACATCCGGTCGCAGTCTCCAGGATGATTACCTCCGCACGCAATGGAATCCAATGGCAAGAAAGTGCAGCAGAGCAATAGCAGGCTAGTGTGTTGTAGCGCGTTACGGTAAGGTGAGCGCACGCGTAACTACTTCGATCAATATGTTGTTTGAGGACTGTGCATGGAAACGTAACCGTCCCTCTAACCACATATGAAGGACAACTATTACATATAAACAACTATACAAAGGACAACTAATGTACAGAAGACGCAGCAATTCAAAAATGCATACGATAGTTATTTCTAGTCTCTCAGATGACCACCTTCTGCATACATGCTCAGTACTGGTAAGTAAGGAGGTTGAGTGGCGATTTTGTCGGGGCGCCGATCGTCTATTTTTGTTAAACAATCGTCTATAAGAAGTTCAGTACTACCTGATAACAAGCATACTGGATCTTTTGAACACGAAGATTGTCATTTCGTCCGTCTACTTACTGTATTCACTAGCCCTATAGATTCCATAAATGTACAAAAAACCTCAATCTTGTGATTCACGACTAGTAAAGCACATGTTGTCAACAGCGTTCCTAAGAAACCATCGAATACAAGTTGTAAAACTAAGAACAAAACAAGTCGTCGATCGTTGAAGCCTTAAGGTGACGATAGCAGGACTTGCAATTACTAGCAATTCCCTGCTGGAGGTACGGTGACAAGATGTATTGACAAGATTATTCGCAAAAGATACTTTTCTTTACCGTAGTTTGCCGTACTTGCGAGGCTTGTGGAGCTAAAGTCAGCAGTTTGTGTGATAACACTTCTTTCCTGTTTTCAGATAGTGAAATGATTTAAATGCAGTTACTAATGATAACAAACTTCCAGTGCAATTTTGTGACATTTTCTATGAATCAGCTCAATAGAGACTTAGCCCTTGAACGCATTTGTCTCCCAAGTAAATAAACGAAACTCGCAAAACATGACGCTTTCTGAAGCTCCCATTTATCGTCTCTGCTAATGGGTTTGCAACGTAAAGAGACCCTTCCCTTCCTCCTTAGACAATGACGAGATAGTAAGGCTGCTGTTTGCTAATAGAGCCCAAAATTATAAAGTCACTCTGACGTGCTTCTGGAACTGCCCCCCTATCCGTAGCCCGAAGAACGGTGCTCAGGGAAAATTCTACCAAAATAAGTTCTTGGTTCATGGGGGAACTTACCACGTGCGCACGCGGGTTCCGTCTGCCAGCTGGGAACAGTGGGAGATCCACAAATATTGATATTTATCATTTAGGCGCGGTTTTAAAACCTGATAGAGTCGAACAGCTTAACCAAAAGTTATGTATAGAGCTGCCCCAGTTCAAGGAATGTTTAGCAAACCTGATGTCTAAGATCTCGTCTTAGCCGTCCAGATTGGTCGGGACATTCAGAGATCCGATCGTCACTCTTTCCCATGATAACGTAGCATTACGTGTGATAGGTTTAGGTATCTTATAAGGTTCAATTTATTTCATTGACGATTTACGTTGTTTCAGGCGGCTACAAGTGTTTCAATTGTCAACAGAGATGTGTATTCATGTTTCATTCATAAATCCTTGTACCAGCAACGACAAGTAGGGAATTTAGTTCCCCAAGGAGGGCGGCAAGCATAGGGTTTGTCTTTCCTTCGTGGTTTCCCGATCAAATAAATCGCTATCCGAAATGATCACCATTCTCCACATGGTATAGAATATACACACTTATATTGCATAATTGCACCATTCAAACTTGTTGCACACACGTTTTTCGGTAAGTTGATTGCCAATTTTATTTCCAAGCCATTCACATACAAAACACACATATATTCTCGGTGCATCACTTGATGACCTTCGATGATGATGGAGTGGCGGTAACCGTTACGGTAGTCACTTTCGAATTCTTCCCTTTGCAGAAAGGCTGCAAGGCTGTCGTTCGAATCGATTTGTTCATTATAAGGTAGATGTACGCGCTGCCGCCATGCACCGACGCCCACAGCCACTCGCCCAGCGGTCCCATTAGCGGAACTGCTTTGACTGGCAAGTAGGACATCGCGAGGTATCCAACCGTTGAGAAGGCTGCCAGGATTCCGACGATGAGTGCTTGAATCGAAAGCTAGAAACATTCAGGCTATTTTTGAACCCGTCACAAATCGCTACCTTTGCTTCCAACGTGGAAATCTGTCCTCCTACAGCTCCGCCTTTGCGCATTTTGATTTTCAGAAGCACCCACATAAGGGCGTAAGAGACGGTCACGAAGGAGAACTTGAGCATGTTGTTGCATACATGGTTTATATTCGTTGGATCGGCGTTGAGTGTGAAGAAGTTGAACGCTCCTTCGGTGGGATTGTAATAGTAGAATGGCCTTTTGACTGTGCACTGGACAGCGCAGGCATATCCAACGAAAGCAAAGACCCAAAACCAGCAACGTTTCCCATCGAATAACATCTCGCTCAGTCTTTTGTTAGAGAACTCCAGCACTCTGTTGAGCGCTAGAATCATCGCTGCCCCACAATAGGCAAACCAAAGCCCTAAAACCATACACTTAGCAGCAGTTCAAAACATGGACACTTACACAAGGTCACATATCCAATGACGATAACACTGTAGCCATTTTTACAGTGCTGTATGTCAAAGACTGAGAATATTCCGGAGATGAAAAAGGAAGTCGTTAGGTTGCATAAGTCGAGGATACACACGTAGAGCATGAGAACGTAGCAAGGGTACTTGAGGTGATGCTTATGGCTGCAATTTGAAAAACATAGAACATAGAGAGTCAGAACTGAACCCTTACCATATGGCAAAGAGACACAAACACTGCGGGAAGAACCCCACAACCCATCCGGTTAGGTATATCGCTCCGATCATGTATCGTTGCTGGCTGAAGGCCACGGGAACGCGATGTGGAGAATGAAGAAGCGTGTCATTTGGGGAACAATAGGGAAGGGTGCTGTCATCCATAGCTCAAATTCACTGGGAAATGCCTTTCCGCTTAACTTATACGGTGCTGTAATGAAATAAGGCGGTGCAAAACATGTGAAGTCATAAAGAAATCACGCCTTCTTCCCACGTGCACTTCACGATTCCGTACATGTTGGGTAAAATAATTATCCACTTACATAAAATCAGCAAATTCTAATAAACGAATTCTAAAAAAAAACGATAATACGTATAAAGTAAAAATATGTGTTTATCGCGGGTGGCGATCGCTTCCGTAGTTACTCTTGTGTGCTCATTCTGAGCTATTCTGAGCTTAATCTGTCATCATTTTGCACCGCGAGGACACATATGCTTTACACAGCTGCTTAGTGGTACTTGTGGCGTTTACTGAATCCACTTCTACGTATCTTGGCGAGACGGCGGAGCCGTAGCTTATCGAAACCGCCCCCAACTTCTCAAGCAATGGACAGGTCGAAAAAAGGGAAAAACCAATCTTTTCAAAACTAATTTTTGAAAGTTTTTTTTGTCGAATTTCTGCCAATTTCTAATTTCAACCTCTTTTCCATCGAACACCTTAGCTGAAGAGGACTAACATTGCCGTAGACGGCGAGAGACAAACCGTCTCTGCCACGTACCTTCTGTAAACTCTCTCGAGTTCTCTCTTGAATGTACGTGGAGGTGTAATGGCTGAAATGTTTAGAGCCAAAAAATATGTTGGTCAAATTTGACCTCTCTGTCTTATTTTAAATGTTTTCCACTGATGCAAAAAAAAGGTGTGCTGGCTTAAAATAATGGCATACGTGGTCAGTGGCATGGGTAGCTCCCACAGCATAAGCATTTCGGAATGTCAAGGTACCACGACAAGAATGGTGGAATTCTGAAACACGTCAAGAATTGTGAAGGAATGGGGAATGAGAACTTGTGATGGTTCGTATTAAGTGAAATAATAAAAAATAAAAAAGCGCACATGGCCCTTCGAATAACTGCAGCTGTGCTTGCGACCAAAGATGTTCGGTTTTGTTCGGCAGCCGATAATTTCAGCTAGCGCACCGACTTCTGTGGTCTATGCGTTCTGTAAGCCCCGCCGAGTTTAAATATGATTCAAGCCTGAATATTAGTGCAGACGTAATGATTCGCGGTGATGCGCGCATAAATAAAAAAAACTGAAATTGCCCTAAAATCGTGTTTTTCTATATGTAATGTACTATGGAAGTCTCCATCTTTTAACATTTCCTTTACTGTCTTGAGGGGGCGGCCTCTCCGACTTTGTTTTGAATGTCAACAATACAACTTCCACTTCAGTTGACAAAAGTCTGGAGACGTAGATGAACTGTACGCTTGGATAACCCCTGTTTCTAGGTGTTTTCAAAATAAACTATTATAACATTGATACAAAAAATATGAAAACAAGGTCCTCTGAAAATGCCAACTTGACGACACTCGCACTTAGAGTGTCCTCCCTCGAATTGAATGAAACTGTCCTATAAAAATGTATCAGATCGCGTTCTGTCTGGGAATATGGAGTATATAAACGGAAAAGAGCTTTATTTAGAACAACAATATGAAGACTAAAGCCAAAAACACGCTAACGTCGATGATTTCGACTGACTGGCAAATATCAAAACATCCATGTGAAGGTCAGATGAAGCTTAAAAGCATGAAAAATCAAATAAAATTTGAAACAAAGCCGACTGCGTAAGTCAGTGGTGATAGTCGTCATTAAAAGGTATGAACCGCAAATGACATTAAATGGAACATAACGATATGAAGTTCGAGGTAATTGTGCTACGGTAGTGTGGTAAACACTCTAATGAACCTAACAGAGCGGAGTTCAAATAGAAAAAATGAAATAAAACTTCAAGGTCATGAAGTCGGCTTGACGGAATGAAATCGAGGCTATGATAAACCAGTTCAATGAAAATCAGTGAAGTACGAAACTTAATCTACTTAATCTGTTAAGACGGTTGAGGCGTGGCTGAAGTGTATACAGAGTCGTGATCAGGGCTGTGCAGAACTCTTAACTTTTTTGACGAACTTCAAATCAAAACAAAAAACCTAAATCAATTTGTGACGTTTGAACAACAAAAATACAGTAAAGGTATTAACTCATTTGTTTGACAAAGGCAGCGGCACGTTTGGCTTTAGGAATAGCAGGTTTTGGTGATTTTCATCATCCACCATCGGAGACTGGTCAGCGTCAGTGAAGCCCCTTGGAGAAGAGCCTCATGGGAAGAGTCTTTGACTCACGTTACTGGAGCTGATAAAAAGCTGATCTGATCATTTTTTTCTATTTCTCCATCGTTTGGATAGTAGGGAACTTCCAGAGGGAATTGGGACACCCGAAAGCCGTAGCCCCATCATCGTTAAAAACAAGATGTCCGACGCTATGTAAAAAGTCCTCGTCGTAATTTCTCGTGGAAAATTATTTGCAATGGCATGAGAGGTGCTAGTCGGCCGGCTCAACATGTAACGGGAAAATTCCGGCCGTTCACGGCGTGCGGCGTGAAAGACCACGAGAGAAAATCTGATGAACCCTGCCCCATCGCCAAAAATCTCTCGCAATTGTGCTGCGACCGGCCGGTGGTCGTAGTAAGTAGCCTGGCTAGTTTGTAGCTTGGCTCGGAGTTGTTGGTTTAGCCTCGGTTTGCCCTCACCGTCCCACCGACCCGGAGCCGGCCAACTGGGCGAATTTTCACCGAGTCGGCATGTCTTAATGTGGGTAATGCCGAAGCGGCTCTGTCTATTAACAACAGGAGTTAATTTCCAACAGCATACCAAGAACGGAAATTTAATTACTTCATTGGAAACGAAGAAATTTGGAAAACGGAGTACTTTTCTAATTTGTTCATGTTCAATAGGGTGTTGGAAAGCAATAGCGACGCAAATGTACTGAAACAACAATTAAGAGGTGGCAGACTCAGAGTGCTCTGTAGTCGTGCCATTTCGAGAACATTCAAGAAGTTCCTTATTCGATCGAAATCAGTGGCAAATGTCCCAGCTTTTTGTAATTATATAAGCAAAGCATTAGTTTAGTGTTATGGAAATCAAATCGAACTTCAAAGTCAAACTCATTTTCACAAACAGCCTACGCTGTGTCCGTTGAAAGGGTGTTCTTTGAAATCGCTTTCGATGAGTAATTAAAAACATGGGAAGTACTTTAACTTTTTCTGGTACCTTTGCAAATGCTTGTAAACAACGATGCAATAATAGAAAACCGAGATCAGCAACAGTCCATGGGACGGAACGTATGAACTGCTACCACGATGCAAAACAACCCAGGCACTCGGAAAAAGTCTTTCGGAGAACAATGTAGTCCAAACTAATCCTACTCCAACGTAATCCCATTGTTCACGCAGCAAACATCACTTATGCTACGAATCTGGTGCTCGCAAAGCGGAGGTAGGATAATTTCCAACAATCTGCCTTTGTTTTATCTTTTGTTGTTAACATTCTCAGTACAAAGCGTCCAAGCGGTTCTAACGTTGCCGGACGATGACGCATATTTACCTCAGGGTATTATTCCATCTTAACGAACAATAGAGGAGAAGCGAAGTAGCAGTCCTAAAATTACAAAACAATGTCCACCAAGAGAAAAACGCCACTGAAACGTTATGCACTTAAAAAATGGGTCTATCCTATCTCATTGCAGTTCCATTGCATATCTGTATACTGCCGCAGACTGACCGGCAAACTGGCCAAGGTCTGCGCTTATCCCGCTTACCTATCTCCTCAAGCTGGACCGTCCTATCAAGTTCGGAAAGCACGTGCAGGCAATGTGCCTCTCCAGAACCTCGTTCACAGCGGAAAATCCGCCCCTACGTCAACGGGTGGGAAGCCATCTACGCTGGGTCCACTGAAATGACGATTGCACACGGCTTAGTTAATACAGCACGGTGATAAGACTTGCTCATTCATTTGCGAGTTTCCCTCGCTGTGATGGACCAGAAGCCCTCCAAGTACCGTATAGCATAATGGTACCAGACCACTATTACAAAACGGTCAATCCGGACATTCCAAGGTTTCGTATTAGAACCGCGCTGGTGGTGCTTTACTTTACTACCACGCCATTGAACCAGAGATGGGAACTCGAGCCGATTTCGCAATCCGAGCCGACCATATATACTAGGTACAATTCTGACTGTTCGCGGGGAGCGGTAATAAGGGCGCAGACGACGAGAGACAATTGGCGTACAGCGGCGGAGCAACGGGAATCCGATTTTCTCTCGCCGTCTGCTACCGCTCCCCGCGAACGGTCGAAATTTTCCCAGGTATATATGGCCGGCCCCGGGTTGGGTTCGTCTCGGAGCCAACCCAAGCCGAGCCGGAGCCGGCTCGGGCTCCGGTTAGTCTCGGCTCAGAGGCTCGGCTCCGGCTCAGTTCCCATCTCTGCATTGAACGCATTTCTTAATTTTGTTGTAAAATTACACTAACATTAACGAGAAGTTACTCTATAGAAGATTTTCTGCTGATGTAGCTTGATTTGTTGCAGTTCAGCAAGATTTCTGATATACAAGCAGTCTTTGGGCTATGACTATCGTTTAATTTCTATTCCGCGCTGCCGGAAAACGTTGGACTAAAGTGAACGACATAAATCACCTGTCCGGCAAAGTCTTAAGAATCATGCCACAATTAGATTAGTACTAATTTAATGGGAGCCTCGAGTGTCCTTAGAGCGAGTTCGTTTAACTCGAAAACAGCCCATATCCGCCTCACTCTTCTACGATGAATGCAGCGAAGGACGTGGAAGTAGTCGTGAGTTCCATTTTTGGGATTATATCAGGAGTGATTTGCACTCCACTTCTCACGAGAACGGCCTATGTAAGTAACGGAGTCAACTTGTAGGCTTCTAATGCTTCTTCTTTCAGCTGTTCTACACACACCCCGACTACCGCGAACTCAACAGCTACCGGCTCATGGCACACCACGGAGTGTGCTACTCTCTTTTTGGACCTCTTTACGTGACTCTCTTCATAGGCATTCTCACGGATAGTGACCTGGGTGGCGTCGTCATCATCGCCTCAGCACTTATTCAAGCTCTTTGGCAAATATTACTTATTATAACGCTTTCGCTGGCTATCAACAGATTCTCGGTTATCGCCAATATTGCGTCTATGGACTACGCCTCTAAAATAGTGTCCGTTTTGGGCGCCGCATTTGGAATTGCCTATTTTGTAATTTTAATGACTCCACTGGCTGGTTTGCAATTGCACGATGGCCTTGCATTGTATGACGAGGCGAAGCCGCTCTCAAAAGTCGTCGAGCAAGTATATGCCCACGCGTGTATAGCCACCACAAGCGCATCCTTAATTGTTTACATCATCTTGTTCGGATACATCGCTTGGAAGCATGTGAAGTATTCGCTGTCGCACATCTCGAAGACAGAAAAGTTGTTTGCCGTGAAAGCACTGATGATTGCGCTAAGTCAGTTCTCGGTCGAGTGTATGTTCATCTTCGTTCGCCCAGCTGTTCATAACAACGGATGGAAGTGGGCCGGCGTCGTCATGCTCGAGTCGTCCGCTATGGTTATACTCCCTCTCATTATACTTATTATCTTCGGAAGGCATGTTCAATCGTCGTTTAATTTTAGTGTCTCAGACAGTTTAGGAACCTGAAGAAACAGATGTTTCAAGGGTTGTCGAAGACGTTTAAACGTCAGAACGGTGGAAGTGCATAGGACACGATGAATGCTCCATAAAAAATGATTCAAAGCACAAGCACTACGAAGAACAGAACTCAGATCACTTTGTGAATCTGTAAATAGTGAATAAAACCCGCTACATCGTCCCTGCGTTAATAGTTTGTGCATCAGTCGAATGCACGTTAGCCAGAGTTTTTGTTGATGCTGAGCAAGATTAGCTGATATTGTGTTCACGCTTGCTCTAAAAGCCGAATATCCAGATGTTCATTGGAAGGGTTGTAGGATCTGACCTTTTTCTGACCCCGCAGATGAGCAGCCGGCCGCAAGGGTTTATCGGCACCGTTGTCCCTCCGCATCTCTATCTCAGGATATCTAATGTAAGTAATTAAATGCATGTGTGCGACTTGATCTTGTCAACGAATGTCTTGATGAGTGTATCCCTTAGGTACAATATATTTATCTAATTTTCAGGAAAGTGTAAAGGCAGTTAGAAAACGAGAAACGTCATGGGTAAGAAACTGCCAAAGTAGCCCATTACCGCTCCATATTCTGACAGTCAAGCTCTTATGGGAGTAACGACGGTAGTGAGAACAAAGGTGTTCAACTTCTTGCGGAAGAATATCTTCTGAAGTGACCTAAAGAGTTAAACGACTTTACGTCACGCTGTCTCATGCGTACCTATTAAATCCAATATAGACGATTAGCGGCAGACAAAGTAGATTAACAATCTGGAAAAGGGGAATGGCGGTCATCGCCCAAACGGACTGCTGGAAGAACTGCCCGAAGAAGTTCATTGTAACCAGTACAAACATATTGGCGGAGAACTTGACGGCCGCCTGAATTACCACGGTCCGTTCGCTGGAGGACATGCCTATGGCCTTGTGCTTGCACTTCTGTGTTATTAGATAAACGCTAATGGAGATGTAAACAAGGAGAGTTGCCGTGACGCAAAACAAATTATGGATTCCATGTACCCGTCGCACTACATCCGACAGAGGCTTGTGAAAGTCGTAGGTGAAGAAGACTTTGTCGTCCAAGAAGACAATGCCGGCAAGAGGAGTGAGTAGGGTGAGGAAGACGGTTAGTGGATAGATCAAAGCGGCGAAGTGCAGATACTGAAAGAGGTGTATGTTGAAAACACAACACTGAAAAGGTCTATAAAGTATCAAAAATATAAAAAAAAATCTTTCCGTATCAAAAAAGCACAAGGTTCTCACGAAACATATCGAGGGATCGCTCAATTCATTACTAAGGAACTTCATAGAGATTTGTGCATATCTAGCCAGAATATAGTAGAATATAAACATTGGAAATAGCGATATAATCAAAGGTGAACATGACAAACATGATGTTATAGAATTTCGCTATTTCTAAAGATCAGATTCCACTATAGTTTCGCTATTTCTGGATCTACTACATCACGTTAGTCTCCCAGATCTTCCATATCATCACTAGATTGACTCACCTTGCCAATTGTCCAAAGGAAATGGAAATTACAAATGAGCCTTAGTCGATTAACGGCTAACGCAAGATCTAGCGCCAATATAGCCGCCCAGCTGGCCATCCACAGCTTAAAAGCGCCAAGAGTAAAGCCGTTGAGTCCATTCTGTGTCAGGATGGTTATGCCCATCGGAACGAAGCATAGCCCATAACTGATGTTCGCCATGCTGATCATAGCCATGATTTTGAAGCACTGCAGCGCCTTGAACTCATTCTGTGCAAGAAATATCTAAACCAATCGGTTAGGTACACTTTAGACAATACAGACATACATAGATGATTCTAATCTGAAAGGGTACGAGTAGTAAGGGAGATACGACGTAGATCGTTCCTATTATCATGAGGTCGTTTCTCATTGAACTGTCCGCGGGCTGAACCTGAAACGCGTACCTCATTTACGCTATATGCTTCAACGATCAACGAGTTTGTTTATCTCGAGGCATTTTTTTTAAGAAAGCGCTAAGGGCAAGGGGTGTCACGCACAATTAGGATTAGGCCATTGTTCCAGATAATTTTCAAGATACGAAAACTTTGACCATATCCGGAGCGTTCCGGAGCGAACGATCAGCATTGTCGTGTAGCATTGCCCACCCCAAGGAACGTGTTCGGAGATTAACTGTAGGACATTAAATTGTGCGCCCAATTAATGCCAAAATGTGAATGCCAACGATGTGACGACACGATGTGCACAGGCGTCGGACTGTTTATCAAATAAGACGTAGAGTTGTTTGTTTATGAAAAACGACAACAAAATGAGATCATCTTAAAACTTTAAAGGTTGCTTGAAGCTATCAGAAATACATATAGTTCATGACATAGAGATCAACGTGGGAGGATGACAGATGTTTTTTCTTTGTTTCCAGAAAACGGCCGAGACAGATTTAATAACTACTTATGAGCTAAAACCTTTCCTAAGTACGAGTGCGACTGGAGGATCGAACGCACTAAATTTATGGTCGTAATTGATATCTAATTTCCCAAGAGTACATTGTGCTTCCGTTGCGACACAGGTTACGTGGATGTTGCAGCATTTGCATTTCAAATGTGACATTTATTCGTTCTATTTGGGGTGCAGGAGTTTCGACCAGAGGGACTCATAAATAACAGTCTTAATGGCACGTTCGTGCAACCCACTCCATTTGCTTGTACGTGTAAAAGTGTCAGCAGCAGTCATAACTATCGCATCGCAGGAAGTCTATCGTAGGTCTATCGATCTCGAGCCGGAAGAGACATGGGCGACAGACAGATTCGTCACTCTAAAAGTCCCCATTAATGACTCGTAAATAACAATTTTAAAGGCATGTTCGTGCAACCCATTTAAATTGCTTGCAGATGTAACAGAGGTGCAAAAAGTTTCAGTAGCAGTCATAGATACTGCATCGTAGGAAGTCTATCGTACGCTGACCATGAGGTGGAAAGGAAGGAATCGTCATTCAAAAATCGCCATTAACAAAATCGTCACTGCGATCGGTTACCATTTGCAACGTCACTTGTCTAAAAGACTGCTCTCTGCACTGTCTAGCAGACTGTAGACAAACTGTCAATCGTTTTGCACTTGGAAGAAAGTCGTCAAGAGAGGCTACAAGATGATTAACCCCGGCGATTGATAAAAACAACTACGACAAGAGCAGACGCGGTCCTCTGGTGGTGTCTGGGGTTTTTGCCATATAGTACGGATGTGAGGATTCGAGTGCCGACTTATTAGGAATTGCTCGAGCAAAGGGGTACTTCGTAAAGTAGTCAACAGCTACAGCGGCATATCGATTACCCGACCGTGATTCGGGCAAGGTGATCAGGTCAATTCCGTACTAAAAAATGCATAGAAAAGACTTATTTTGTTTAAATACCATCGTGCACGGCTGGCGAGGAGGACGGACAGGTCTCAATTCATTGTTTTGGGTACTAAGTGCCGTCCTGTTGAGTTGACATTGGTGGCAGTGAGCGATGAAGTGGACAATGTCGTGCTTCATACGATTCCAATAGTATCTGCAACGTTTTTTTTTTTCGATTTCCTTGGCCCCTTCCTTTCCTAACCCTTTCTTCAGCTTTTCTAAACACACATCCCTGCCACCATGACCTGTTTCCAAGTGCACTCGTTCAATATGCCGAAGTTCTTCTCCTTTTTTGACGACAATCAGCGTAGCATCGCCTTAATTATTGTAGGAGGTTTCCCCCATCCTTTAAACGGCATAAATACCTTCCTTCTTGCACAATTTTTCGTTTATAATGATGTAATCAGTTGCCTTCCGTTTCAATGATTGGCGGGCGACTTTGCCCTCCCTCGGATTCACTCCGTCGTTCAGTAGAGAAGATACATCATTATAATCAGCATCGGTCATTCCTCCGTAACAGTAGATGTCTTGAGTTGCAGTTGTCGTGGTCTTTCTCTGAATAAGGAGCTTAGGAAAAGGACATTCACGATTGTAATCCCATCCAAGACGAAGCCATAGTAGCATATCAATAATTTATATATATAAATTAACAAAATAAAGCAAAATAACAAACAAAATACAAAATAAGATCTTCTTCTTTCGCATCCTCGATCGGTCTTCTCCTCCTTCTGCGATTCGAAACCTGAACAGAGCTAATTAATGAGCAACGTCATGCGGTCACGATTCAGGAAAATCGACGCGAACGAACGTAAATATGTATTCAGAAGTATTGGACTCGATTAGACTCTAATTTTGACTGAAAAATACTAGTAAAGACACGCAAAGAGTCGCGGGAGACTCGCGTCAAACTGATAGCATCGGCAACATCGAACTCGGAACAAAAAAGCAAAAAGGAGAGCATAAAAGGCGCAAGAGCTTACAGCAGCAAGTTGCCCTGGAGGAGGAAGCAGATCGGTCGGGTGGTCCCGCCACGAACACCCTGAGGGCAGCAAATCGGCCTGCGGCAACGGCACACATCCACTGGAACATTTCGCAACGCGACTTGTCTGAGAGACTGCCCTCTCACCGTCTACCAGACTGCAGACAAACTGTCGAGCCTTGTTGCACTACAATCCCCATTCTGGTTCTGTCTCATCCAGCGATCAGTGGGGACATGCCTGCAGCCCACAAGATGAATGAGAAGAAGGAAATCGCGGAAAACTCAGGTAGGTGCGCTGATCTACTCGAATGACGGTATTCCAGATGGCGACGATACCAGCGGTGGGGTTGCCACCCAGAAGTCGAAGCTAAACAGTCCACCAGTCGCAATACCAGTGACTCCAGAGGCCGACGATCATCCACTTGCGGGCGGCCTTCTTCCGTTTCAAACTCTGAAGGGGCGCCAGAAGTTCGTGAGCAAGGTTTTCACTGTCGTTCTTATCATGGTAAGCATTAGCTCGTCCTCTCCACATGTGTCACTTGCCTTTCAGCTCTCCATCTGCGCCTTCGGTGCGTTTTTTCCTCATTTTTTTCCTGGTCACTGGTCCAAGACGAAGAGTGGTTGGGTAGAGCGCCCGCATCCGGTGAAAGCGTTTTTCCAGGACTGGTGGTGGTTAAGTATCTTTCCTAGGTAAGTGAAAGCATCCCCGAAATAGTAACATGAGATGCTTTTCAGCGTTGTGTTTTTTATAACGCATTGCCTCATGGTATGCATCGACAGCTTCAGAAGGCAGTTTCCGAAGAACATCATCACGCTGACCATTCTCGTAAGTCACCGAAAGCCTACTTCTAAGTTGAAGTGAACCATTTAGGCGATTAGCGCGGCGCTCATGCTCCCATTCGCAAGTGCGTATCACAATTTCATCGGAGTAGCCATCGCAGTAGCGGCCACCGCCTTGCTATGCTTGGCGATCATCATCTACGCCAAGTTTACGAGCTTCGACTTTACGACGTAAGAATACGCACTATCATCAGTCGCCTACTTGTCAAAATTTCAGAAAAGGCTTCTACATCCTCTGCTTTGCATGCGGTGTGACCCTATTCACCATCGTAGTGTCTTTATTCCTCTTCATGGTTCCGCATGTCAACTACACTCTAGGATTAGTAAGTTGGTTCAGTGACCTGAATAGATGTAGTTGTTGTTTTTCAGTTCCTCCACCTGCTGATTAGCTTACTCAGCGTAGTCATGTTCTCCCTTTACTTGGCCTACGACGTTCAGGTTTGTTTTGAGGCTTATTCATCCGCGTATCGCGTTCCTTATTCATGTTCTTTAGCTCGTACTTGGCGGACGTCGTTTCCAAATTCGCGAAGACGAGTGGATTCTTGGAGCGGTCAAGATTTTCACGGACATCTTCGGCCTGTTCTTCTCCATGTTGGGCCTCACTCAACGTGTGTGAACAGGATCGGTGACGCTTGATGAGATCCACCAGTCATATCGCAAGATGCACAGAGGATCCTAATGTAGTATCTGCATAATAAATGCTCGACCGATGAATGGTATCCAACAATGACATATGCTTTCAGATACTTACTTAACGTTGCCTGCATACGAGAAAGATTAGATGACACCTTATTTTTGCAAGTTGCTGTTTTAATTCGAAATGAAATAAGAATTTGAGAGAAGGAGAAAGACGGTTATCACTGGCGGTTGACGAAGACAGCCGAGCGAGGAGGACAAGGACAGTAGGCGGCGTCCTGGCCAGGAAGTCCACAGTTTCCGGCGGGTCCGGGCTTTCCGTTCTGTCCAGCAGTTCCAGGCTGGCCAGGATGTCCGGCAGGGCCCTGGAGTCCAGCAGCTCCGTTGGCGCCCTTCTCTCCGTTCTTTCCAGGAGCTCCAGCGGGACCGCGCGGTCCAGAGACTCCACAAGGTCCGGGCTTTCCTTTGCCACGCTGGCCGTCTTGTCCGGGGGCGCCAGGCTGTCCAGGGTGGCCAGCAGGTCCGGGCTGACCGGCGTTTCCAGCGGATCCAGCGGAGCCAGGCTGGCCGTTCTTTCCGGGAACTCCAGGTTGACCGGATCTTCCGTCGGGTCCCTTCTCTCCACACGGTCCATCGGGTCCCTTGGGGCCGGGAGGTCCAGCCGGGCACTTGACGCAGTCTTTGGGCTGAAAGTAGACGATTAAGATCAGATTCCTACGGTAGTACTTACGACAGGAGCACAAGTGAGAGGAGCATAGGTGGAGACGTTGTCGACTCCCTTGGGACCGGGGACGCCAGGAGCGCCATCCTTTCCGGGCTGTCCAGGAGGACCGGGCGGACCCGGAGGGCACTTGGGCTTCGTGGGCTCGCACTGGCACCAGGCGGGGAGTCCGGAGAAGTCTTGGCGCTTCTGACGGAAGATGCTGTTGAAGGGGTTCTCGCGGGGCTTCGTCGGGGGAGTGACGGAGAGCTGCACGCTCATCATCTCACTCCAGGCGCCGTCGGTGTCGACGCGGAAAGCCTCGACGCCTCGACGCCTTCACTTCGTACATCTCTGCCGATGCAGGTGACGTCGACGGCGGCGCTTATAAGGGCACCCACGCAGAAGGAACCGGTCGAAGGTCAGGCAAAAAGCGTGCGCATCCGCGGAACATGAGGGATCACCACAGTCGAGAGTGTTCAGATAAAGCGTTCTGTGTTTTTCCCAGGAATTCGCAGAGCTTTGCAACTCAAATGGAGGTGACAAGAATGCGAAAAAGGTTGCGATTCGCAAAACTGGTTATCAGCCCATTAACGGTTTCAAAACATGGGTTTAAAATGGACGCGCCGCGTTCTAACTCAACTTACGCGAGCAATGGAAAAGAGAAACCGATGGCGACTTATTTCAGGCACTGCGCTACTTCTGAATTGCTTCCCCTCCTGAGAAGGGCGAGGACAGATGAGCGGAGGTTTCCGATGCCAAGCGTTAATGTTCCATGTTCCAAACACCTTGCCTTAAAGCAATTAACACAGTTTACCACACAGAATAATAAATTACAGCAAGTCCATCTCAGATTGAAGCTGAGGCATATCGTTGTTGACGGTATCCTCTTGTTGCTCGCCTTCGGGGTCGCAGGTGGAAGTCGCAGATGCTTCGTACTCTGGTTTGGCATCTTCGTAGTCCTTCTTCGCTTCCGGCGCCCAGTCGTTGCGGATGCGCCCGATGAGTTCGTCTTTCAGCGTAATCTGCCGCTGAAGATCCGCTTTCTGCTGCACTTGGTCGTACTCGCTGTTGTCGAGATCGTCGATCGCCGAAGTGCGCTGCCGCATCTCACGCAAAGCAATGTCGACTCCTTTCAGGCGCTGCGCCGCTTCTGAATTGCTTCCCTTGTCGAAAGCTTGGAGAAGAGCGAGGACGGATGTACAGACTTGCTCCAGCCGCTGGAGACACGCTTGGACTTGTGGATTTTCGGTGTTGTAGCGATCCATCCTGAAACACAGTCCAGTAATCACAGTAAGAGAGGACGCGAGGTATCAATGGTTAAACACGCAGAAATGTGCACTTTAATGTCCAGTCCAAAAACTGGACTGGCTGAATTGGTTGAGACAGATAAAAAGTAAGAAGTAGGTTATCATCCTGCACACTACAACTGATACCGCATAATCCATACAGTGCTCCATAGGTTGGAAAAGCGCAAAAAAGGCTGTATGCACCTATGGAGCGAGTTTAAGAGTTTATTTTTTTTAACTCGTAAACTCGTAAACTCGCTCCATAGGTGCATATAGCCCGCTTCCGAGCCGGTCGGACGAACTCAAAATGTTCAAATCATCCTTCTTCGAAGAAAAGAGTAAAGTACACCTGAAACGTTCTCTTACTTCCAAGGATGGACAAATCGATCGCACCAAACGGATCGCGCACGAAAATAAAACACATAACGATAAATCGATGGAAGTATTGCCAGGTTTGACCGAAGCACAAGAAGTGTTCAGAAAGATTAGGAGCAGATCACGACAGTAGACCAACCAAGGAAACAGAAAGAAAAACTGAGGAAATCGGCACATACGAAAGCCACGTGAGACAGCCACAAACAGTTCAATCACAGATGATGGAGCTATACCGGCAGAGGAGGTGCGCCGCTGTAGGTCAATCTCCCACCCTCAGGGTGTTCTCTGCGGGACCCATATTACAGGGATTTTACAAACTTAGCAGTTCACGATCCTAACACCATCGCCCACCCATCCACGTGTACCGAATTCAACAACCAAGCTTTAAAAATCACAACGATAGTACTTTATTTATACAAGCTGCTGTCTATCTCAACTTCACCCCTAGAATAACACCCAAAATGCACACAACCACCACAACAACCATCGCCACGGATATAACCATGCAACACATCTTTTTGTTATTTGCTGATTGATTATAGTAATCGGCTTGGATTAAATGATCCGCTCCGTCGGCTATGTGATCGTAGGCACTTTGCACGTTGGACTCGATGTTATCCACTCTGGCTGCCTGCGAGCGTTCCATGTCGTAAACATCGCCAAAAACTTCTTGGAGTTCCGATATGTCCCGTTCTAAATCTATCAACCCGTTGTGACGAGCTTGAGCGTCTTCTGCAACCATTTCGTACGCTAGATTCAAACTGAGGCGACGATGGCTGCTCGCCATCCGTTCAATCTGACTCTCCGATGGATCCATCCCTGCAAGGCTGAGCTGCTGCCTCATTCGTGCTGAATCAATTCTATCTGGATATGGGAGTATTGCTGTGACGAACCCATTTTCTGTCTCTTATAGTCAAGTTGAACGTCGTGGAAAGCGCCGGAAAGGTTCCGCAACTTCCAGTGAAGATGATCGTATTGATTCTGGCGGATTCGAGTCTCTGTTTCAGAAGGTCGTCTGTAGGACGACCTTTCCTCCTTCCGATTCGAAACCTCAAGGTCGGTCAACGTCGCTCGGAAGGCGTTGAGTTGTTCGCCGACATCATGCATGAGCTTGTCGGTGTCACCCTTCAACGATCGTCCGTCTATCTTCACACCTAAGGACCAACCTTTACAGACGTTCCCTGTTTCTTCTTAAGCGCTTGAATTTCCGTTTCTAATTTCTCGGTGAGGAAATATAAGTGGCGAACCTTGGCGAGGAACTCGTCAGGGCACGGTGCATCCGTGTCTTCGCCAAAGCGAACAGAAACCTTTCTCATTGCCTAAAACACATCTACACTAACGGGGACTTGCTTCTCGTTGGACACGCTGTGAGGAAACGAGGAATGATGAAAGAAGGGCGAAAACGATACCGCGAAAAGGACTGATTCATTCGACAAACAGTCTCGTTAAACAGATAATATGCGAGTCATGAAGTGCATGAAATCGCTTCGCCGTCTATTTTGTTAGGAATTGATGAATTCTCGTTTATTACCGTATAAAAACCGGTAAAAGCACAAATGCATGTGTATTGAATAATAAACTGCAGCATCGAGGTCTAGATTTTGGGGAATTAAACACAATACTTATTGTCATGGTTGCGACAATTGGTTGAGTGAGCGGTCGTTCTTGGCCATCCGAGAAGGCGTGTAACACCAGCGAGCCGTAGTTCCTTGCCAAGAAGGTTACCACCACCGCCCGCCACAGCACGAAGAGCAGATGTCCCACTGCAACTCAGAACTCTTTGCCGCCAGTCACTCCAATGACGGTTTCCCCACTTCACCCTATGTGCTCCACCGCTTATCAAATCAGCTCTGATTCCCGCGCACACTGATAGGGCATGTATGTATGAGACCTGCACATAATGATGTTAATTCGGGAAGATAAATGGTAATGAATGTCGGCATAAAACATCATAATAGATGTCAATTAACTGGAAAGCCCATCTGTGTCTTCTAACAAGGCTTGTAGCTTTCGTTCTCCAGTGCCTTCTTGATATCGTGCGGAATGTGATCCCATGGCTCCGTCGACAATTGGCTGCAGGAGTCAATTTGCAGCGCGTATTTGATAAGTTCGGCTAAATATGTACATATATCATAGTAGGCAGTTACTAAAATAAAGCGTACTTTTTATAGGAGCTACGACAGCATTCCCGTTAAGTAAATACTGCGTGGCGTTCTTCAAGTGAGGAAGACCACATTTCTCTTCGAGACTGTCGGTGACAACTTCAATTACGGGCAGGGCAAGTCTATCGGAGGACTGTAAACCCGTAGAAAGGATGGGAGCGTTGGACAAATGGTACCTTGAAGATTCTGTTGACAGCAGTCGCGTAGACGGTCGTTCCATCTTTGAGCGCTTCCGTTGCAAAGGTTGTAACTACTCCAACTAAAAAATTTGGTAATATTCATTACCAAATTAAACTCAGAGCATTACCAAACTCAGAGAAGCAAAACTTCTCTCTGGGCTCTCTATGGTCGCATGAGCAGCCGAAGGCAACCGATATCAAGCCAGCAAGAAAGAAGACGAAGACAGCCATAGTTTCGCAACTTTGTGCATCATAATGTGAAAAAAGCTCCGTTTTATAGCACCACTTGACCAAACAAAGAGTCTATATGAGTAATATAAAGCTTATAGGAAAAGCAAATATGGAGCGTGTGACAGAAAGACCTTATCCTGCACAAAATTCACGATGTGAAAAATTCGTGCCATAATTCTAGATTAATTTTTATTTAAAAATTATTACCAATCAATTATAATAGTCTACAATGACGATAAAAGGAAAAAGATTTAGAGAACTGTGAAAAGAGAAAGAAAGATAAACCATTAAACACGTTAATAAACCAGAATGAACATCCATCAGCGAAGTTACAAGCGATCATTTCGGATCAGGAACCAGGCTAGAAGTTTCCTTTGAAAGACACTCGAAGTTTTCGATTTAACAATGTCATCTGAGAGGTCATTCCAGATAGATATGACAAATGGGAGAAATAGCGACAGAACCTTTCAGTCTTTCGAACAACAGGGTGGATTCTGTGCAGTGACCGTGACCTAGTGTGAGGATTTAGTGATAGAACAGTAGAAAACTCTTCAGGAAGGCAATTGATCTTGTTGTGAAACAGCTTATACGTAAAGCGAACACAATGAGCGCTTTCCCATCAAGAATATCGTTCTGTTCCTATCCACCATTCATTCATTCCTCCAAAACCTGTTTTCCTGAATCAAGAAACATATGAATTCTTTTTCCTTGTGTCTTCCTTGTGATTTTGCAGTACAAGAGCATGTCATTAGTCACATTCGGATTTCATCGGCGTTTAACACTTATTGTTTACTTTCATTGCATTTAGGTATGCACATATCTTAGTCATTGTTTTGGCCTTTTTCGCATCGACCAACTGATGAACATTATCTATTCTCCAATGATAACGATGTTTGTTTCGGTATTAAACACCCGGTTGCTTGTCACTGTCTGTCACTAGCCGCCAAAAAATGGTTTCCTCACGTGGGCCTCAAAGAACGAACAAGAAGGTCAGGAACGTATCTGGCTATAAATTTACCCATCCATCGTGTGAGACATGTCATTCACTCATTCACAGCCTGTCATGTACAGAACTTTGCTGCTCTTCGCTTCTGTTATCGCCGTGGCCCTCGCTTGCTCGTGTAGAACGCAGCCAAAGACGCCAAAGGAGAAATTTTGTGATTCAACTTTCGGTATTATTCAGCAGTTTGAGGCGGAGTTTTATTGATATCACACTGCAGTTGCCACTTTCACTGTTTGGGGAAAGGATGGAAACGACACTCACATCTTCTACACGACCGTTGCGGACAAAGTGTTCAAGGTGCTTCAGTGAGGAACTTCTCTAGTATCCTCCTCTCTTTCAGACCAACCTTCTTATCCAGTCCGGCTCGCATATTCGCGTTATCACAAACAGCCAGAAGGAAGCTTGTGGCGTCACTTGGCTCGAAAGCGGAAAGAAATATCTTCTAAACGGTAATCCCGGTGCTACCGGAATCAAAACACAGCGTTTTCTAGGGAATCGCGTTATCAGTGGAATGGGCATCTCGACGTGTGAAGCAATTTCGGCGACGGAATGGAGTAACGTTCCAGCTGACGTCAAGAAGTCGCTCAATCGAGGAAGTTATCTGCCTTGTCCCGATAAGAACTGAGACTGCAGATGCTAAAAACATTACTTGTGCTTTAACAATAAAACGCATCGAGGATATGAAGCTTTACTTTATAGATTGTTCTATTTACAGAGGAATATTTAAAGGTGCTCCAGCGATTTGGTTGAAATTCGGCAGACCAGTACTTCTTTGTATTATGCCTGGATAAGAACAGTTCGTGATAGCACTCTCGGCATGCTAAAAAGGGTATATCATCCTTTGTCATCGAGAACACAACTGTTCCCCACCGGTGATTTCCAAGTCGGCCAACGTGAGCTGCAAGAGAAGTGTAACTGTAAGAGGAAACAACCATTTACTAGAGTACTTTCGGCCAAATGGGCAGGGCAGATGAACACAAGTGCATATATAATGTATATAAAAACGGGCAGACATAGAGCTAAGGGCGGTTGCAGACAATCAGATTCTCATGTACGCCACTCACACCTCTACGAAGTTCATGGCGCGATAAGTATTGCCACAACATAGCCAAAAAATGGTCTGTGATTAATGCAAAGCTGAGCGCCACGTCTAAGACCTGGATCAGGTCTTAAATCAAAGCAACATTTTCTCTCGGACCGAGCTTCCTATGATTGGTATTCGTTGGTAAAGAGGAACAAAAACGTACAGCTCCTTATCCACGCAGTCGTTCCGAAAAGAACATAGTGTATATACTACCGTGCATTGTTCGTTTGTCATTATGGACAACAACATGCCACCGCTGCGCAAATATTCTTTCCAATTCTATTCAAATGCAGATCCGTCTTGTTGTTATGGTGTTCCGCACGTCTATATAAACACCGCCTTGATCAACAACATTATCAGTTAGCCATGTATACATTTCTATTCGTTCTTGGATCATTTCTCACTGCTGCCTTGGCTTCTTCGTCTCAACCGATTCCAAAGAGCAACAAACAGAAATTCTGCGAGTCAGATTTTGGTATTGGCTTCTTTTATGTGTCATATATTTGTTTAATTCTTCAGTTGGAACTTTCACGGTGTGGGGAAAAGGAGAAAACTACACGCACGTCTTTTACAATGGACTAACTCATGAAATCTTTAAGGTGAGTTGCATAGGAACTACATACGTTCATAATTACAACGTAAGACCGACGGCTCCATCAAAACCGGCTCTCTGATTACCGTCTTTACGAATAGACTAAAAGAACATTCGGGAATCTGTTGGTTTGAAAGTGGAAAGAAGTACCTAATTAATGGTAATTTGCTTCGAAAGCATGGTCAACTTCTGATGTTTATAGGAGCTAGCGCTAATGGTAGCTTGTTCATTTCTACTTCTGATGCTATCTCCGTTGACGAATGGACTACCATCCCCGATGACACCAAGAAACCACTACGCGATGGAACATATCTACCTTGTCAAAAGAAAGAATAACAGAAGCTTCTGGATTCAGATTCACGCACTACTACTACAAACTGATTTTCGTTGCTTATTTTAACTTCCCATTATCAGACCAAACTGCAAAAATTAAGTGATAAACTGTATAGTGACACACGCTACTAATTAATCTACTTTCCGCAGTGATATGACACTCAACTGATTTATGAGAACATCCTTTCCTTTTGAGCATGTCGGATATTACACCCCAGACGTTCGCAACATTGCATTCGACTTCCGCAATGTTTTTCATCAAATTTCCTTGAGCGTCCGTCACGTGATGAATCATCTAGAATGGACGCTTTACGCACATCCTAATGAAACTAAAACGACAGAAACAAGGGTCTTTTATTTTATTACTGCCAGATGTCACATTTCTTAGAGACTACGTTGTTTTTTGCATTCTCTTCTCTTCTTCAGCATCCCTTGGCTGCGACGTCGTCGGTCTTGCCTCTTCGAAGCGTAGTCTAAATAGAGGGAAACGCTCAAAGTACGTATCATCTCACTTAAGAACGAGATAGGCTGAACTCTGACCTTGAGACTATCTATCTTCTAGCATCCACCGGAAGCCTTCGATTCCTGTGCCCTTTGTTTGGGTTTCAAGTTTAAGATTTCGAAAGAATACGGGGTAATATTTAGTTTTATACTTTTTTAATCCTGGGCAAGATCAATTGTCACACACCCTTGCACTTACTTTATCGGCCAACTTTGATGAACCATCCCTGCAGTGAGCATTTCTGGGACTTGATCGTCGTCGTTGATGTTCGTCTTAATTCGTTTCACGATCTTCTTCACCGATTTCAAAAGGATGGAACTGGCGCTGGCTTCATTCGACATTACGCTGGTAGTTTGAATTGGGAGTGCGCACTTGCGACTCTGCTCTAGAGGGTTTGACGCGTAGCAAAAAGTGATTGTTTGAGACGTCAGAGACTGACGCGGGCGGATCTTAATTCAGAGGCGGCGCGCCCCTCGTGAATTGGTTACAGTGGATGCAGTCATCCGTAAGTGGAGATAACATAATAACAGTAATATAAAAGTAACAGATAAAGGATATCGACCTTTTAGTTCTTCTGACAGCTTTTCGTTTGTTATATAAAACTGTCTCTTCTCTTCACGAGGCTTCCGACGGTTTTGCCGAGATCCTATACATTTTTCGAGTTGCTGGTATTTAGCAGATGACCATAGAATTACTCATCTGTCGAGTCATTCAAACAGCTGGTTTCAAACCTCTGATCTTCGATTGTTTGCATCCGTTCCAGCATGCCCTTCGCACAAAAAAATGCCCTTTTGCACATCGCCAGCGTGTTCAAAATAACAAAACAAGATGGATACTTCAAAGTGCATTCATAAAATTGAATATAACCAATGGCCAAACTCAAAAGTGAACCCAAAAATGGCAACATACACACACCTACTGAACAAATGACCCCGGAATTACTCACACTACGTGTACGGAAGCCTTTTAAACTTCAGGTTTCAAACTTACGGTTTTCGATTGTTTGCATCCGTTCCAGCACCGTGCAGAGCCATAAAAAAGCATATTTAGTTCTCGTTTGGCGCATGATCACTTCAGTGACCAGGCAAGAAGTGATCTTTTATGCCTCTTGTTTGTATATAACATGGTTCCAAGTGCTCACTAACCAACCAATCATCAGCGCTATGTCGAGCGACGCCTCCGCCAGCAGTGGTTTCTCGAAATCGGTCAAGAACGTCCTGGAGCGAATCAAGTCGAATATTAACGAGGACAACAAAGCTCCGGAAATGCTCACTGGAGGCATGGTGAACCAGAGTTGGGAGATAAAGTGAATGAAATCTTCTTCTATCCACCTGTACTTTACATTGTTTAGGCTGCATTTCGACCGTCAAATGCCGACGACAGAGCAAAGAACAGAGGCTGACATAGTGAAACAACTGCGAAATGAGAAGTGAAATATTTAAAATGTGTGTTATGTTAAGGAAGGGAATGAAGGCCAATGTGTATGTTTTTGTCACTCCACGCACAAGGAAGTTCAACGGAAACGATTAGAACGAGTTCTGTTGTCACGAAACGCGGTCACGCAAACGATATCTGCGACAAGCTAGTTTTGCATCTGCAGAATCTGCTGAGTTTCGTTGTTGCAACACTCAGAAATAATAGACCTTTCGCTATATGGAACGTCGTCATAATAACATAGAAGGACCATGTAATAATAACAAAAATAATCTTTAACAGAATTCGAGTTATACGCATGGCATAAAAGGATTCAATTACGAAGGTTGCACTGTCGATACTTTGAGCATGAATAGAAAGACGTCGGTCCGAAGAGTCCTGAAACGCTTAAAATCAAAACAAACAACATCAGCTATCGATATACCTGCTAACGATGACAGAAAGCACCGGAGGCAGTACGAGGTTGTTGATGAGATATCCCAGAGTTGTCACAATTTCAAGAAGTTTGGAATGTGGTAGAAATAGAGGCACAATATGGTAGAACACAGTCATCGTCGTATCGCCGAAAAACCGTACGAAGGCCTGCACGAGGATCGACTTTTCGTGAACTTCTATCTTCAGCGTCTTTATAACGAACTTTTGCCGAACGAGCTGGCAGATAATTATTACGTAAAACACAAAAGTTATCAGAGAGGCAGTTATGGATGAAAATAAATTCGCCTTTTCTATCACTTCTGTCCAGGGAAGGCTTTTGTTGTAGACAGGACCAAAAGTTTCGGGTACGACTGTGAAGTCAGCCAAAGGACTATTGAGTAAGGCGATGTTTGCACTCCCGTATGTCCACGCCAGTAGAGTTAGAATCTAAAGATCTATGAAATCGTTCCCACCGTGGGAAAGAACTCACATCAACGAGGTATCGCAGTTTCTTCAATGCAAAAACTGCTTGAAATCGCTCCAAAGCCAGTGCTACACTCAGAATTGCTTCTATTCTACGGCAACCATTCATTATTCTCATAAAGAAGCTGGCTATGTGTGATGTGTCGTGGCCTACAACTACCGAGTAGCCAAGAAGAAGAAGACCAGGACATGTTAGACATTGAGCGATGCCGATTTGGGTCATTAACCTGTATCCTTTGCGATATCTATATTTCTTGTTCACGATGAAAACCTAGGTTAAGTTAAGACCTACGGAGGAAGCAACTCACATGAATGATTTTGATATAAAGTGGGGTAAAGAGGACGCATAAACATATGTACAAGGAGCCGACACAGAGTTGAAGAATCATGTCTACAACGGGCGTTCATACAAGCTCATACTCACGGCGAACACGAGCACGAGAATGATACGTCATGCTATTAATTAGTCGCCCTATGACGGCGCTGTCATTAGCCTTCGTAGCAGCTTCCTTTGATGTTAAATAAAGCGTGCATTTTAAATTGAAAACTCCATCGACGAGGGATCTCAGTCAATAAATTAGTCTCCCACACACGGAAACTGTTACGGTTAATCAACATGGTCGCCATTAGAAAAGGTTTCAAGTTACAACAAAAATCGAAAGAATTTCGGATCTTCGAAAGCACGCATATAAGACATATTGCTGCCGTTAAGATGCCGTACTCATGAGCGAATGACCTGACTTACACTACTTCTCATGTTTACCCATGCACTGACATTTGAACGAATTGACGAATAAGTGCGCAAGGCTAGACGACAAACGCGATGTATAATCTAATTTTTAAATCTTTTTAATTCACTTCACACATAAAGAAAGATAAACGCGTGGTTCAAAATATGTTTTCGGTGCATAGACGCAAATGTCGTTCCTGTTTCTGTGACATTAGCAGCAGCAAAAACTTATGGCCTGGTGTTCTTTAGGAAACCGGAAACAGTTTGCTCAAAAATCAATAGCCATGAATCACCACCCAAGGATAGAGTTGTTGCTCTAGAAGAAGTATATCTGAAAGGGTGTAAACACTTAAGCTGCCCTGAGTAAACGTGATCTCGTGGTGTAGTGGTTATCACATCTGTCTAACACACAGAAGGCCGGCGGTTCGAGCCCGCCCGAGATCAGAACCTTTTGTTTTCAATGATCATTGCTGATTTCTGCGTTTCATAAAATCAGCTTTTGTGAGAAAGACGGATAAAAAGGATCATCATTTAAGAAATTGCGACCTTCGGCTTACCTCTCTAGACCTCTCTAACCGATTGAGCTATGGCGGCTCTCGAAATCCACCGTTACTAGCGTGCTCAGATTACCCTCAGAAATCATTTCACTTTGTTACATTGTGATTGTTCTTCTAGTTTCAAACCGATCGGAGCATTAAAAACAAAAAGTTTTGATCTCGGGCGGGCTCGGACCGCCGGCCTTCTGTGTGTTAGACAGATGTGATAACCACTACACCACGAGATCACGTTTCCTCAGGGCAGCTTAAGTGTTTACATCCTTTCAGATCTACTTCTTCTAGAGCAACAACTCTATCCTTGGGTGGTGATTCATGGCTATTGGGGATTTCGGAGCCAACTGTTTCCGGAGACTGTTTCCTAAAAAACACTTGGCCATAACTTCATGCCAACCGGAAGACAGTTTCTGCATAGAGTTTTCTGAGTTCCCTATGACCATGTCAAATTCGACTTCCTCAATACCGACTGTTACAAAAACAACATTTGCTATTCGTCTGTCATATGAGGGCGGAATATGTCAACGTGGAACTGCCTCTCCACGGCGGCAACACCTACTTAACCAGCGACCCAATCTCGCACAGATAGTCAGCATCATGTCGAGTGACGCCGTCGCCTCGAAAACCCGATCGGCTGTGAAGTCAGCTAAGAACATCTTGCGGAAAGTCAAGAGAGAATTGAGCTTCGATAATATTAATCCCGATATGCTGACCGGAATGATGATGATTCACTACTGGCCAGTTATGTAAGTACTTCATTCTTTGCTATTCATCTGTTCGTCTTCTCGTTTCAGGCCCGTTCTATCTGCGCAAGCAACTCAATCAACACAGCAGTTTTCCAGCTGCAGCAATTGTTCAGAAGGCACGAAACCTGTTACCGAAGATAAGAAGTGGTTGTTAGAGTAAAATGAATAAAAAGAAGTAAAAATCAGACAGTAATATGCACTATCAAACGAACACCACTGGAGATTAAGTCTGTAAAGCAAGGTCGCAATACGGCAAAGGTATTTCTGTTTGCTCGGAAGTGGTAGGTTATTGCAGGTCTACCACTTCCCAAAACAAGAGCGTTATATGAATCAAAGCGCCTTCTTTCTTGATCTACGAAAACACCACATATAGAAGAATAGATAGACAGATATCGTGGATATCACACGCAATGACCACGATACAATAACAAAATGCGCTAAGCAAAGCAAAAATATTCGATAAGTTCGATAGGTCGCTATCTGTTTTTTTTTCTGTGCGTTTTTTCTGCGTCTTCAGAACAACAGGCGGATGAAGGAGATCTCTTGTCTTCTTGGTAAAGCTATTCATGTTAAAAAAGTACGACACCATGATGTCCTTCTGTTTGCCCCGATGTTCCCAATGTCAACTCTTAGGTCTGACGCACTCGATTCGAACGTTCACCAAAGCACGCATAAACGATATCTAAAGTAGCTCTTGATTTGTTATTATTTTATCATCAAATTACTAAATAAATACACGAAAGAGATATCATATCTTCAGAACTAAAACACCCATCCACCGGCAACCATAACTCCCATCACTGCTTCTTCGTTCGTATTCATGAAGATCGAGCGTTCCCAAACTTTCTTTGCAGTCTTCTGGACGACCTTGACGACTTCACCCATTTTGTGAAGAAGATAGCTGCACATTGGAGTTGTTGGAGAAACAGAAGTAGGCAGGACAGTATTCGGACAGGGACACTCTCTGTTTCATAACTGTATCAAATCGAGTGTTGGGTGTGCATTTGCATGCAGGAATAACAACGTAGCGCATGTTAATATATGATAATCATGTTTTGCATCATGCACCTCGGGTGAGTCCGTTCGTCTATCGCCGCTAACAAAATTTTCAACATTGAGTCTACTTGCATTGGGTTGTTAAGTTGAAAAAGGGTCACTTTTGCGACGAATGCCTTTGACAACATCTGTTTTGACAACATCACAACACCTTGTGGAAATTATCCAGATTTAGTGATCGTATGTTGGGTACTCAAAAAAAAACACGAGGAGTTTAGAATCAAAAATTGTTTTCAGTTCAATTTGAGTGATTTCCTCTGATGTCGCATTTGTCGTCATAGGCCAGCGATAAGATATGCAGATCGAAGAGAGAGCACGCGAAATGCACAATGTGGTATGTGGTCATCAAGCCTTTCACTTGAGACTTCGATGTACGATGTGACAAAAGAATTTCCATCATCTTGCATAAAAAATATGATTAACACTATTACACAGCCTCCATTTTCTGTCGCAACTTTGAGATAAATCCTTGGGTCCCTGTCCTATGCTAATACGCCTTGAGAAATATCTTTTTGATTCTCAATTGAAATGCAACAAACTTCAGGGTTGCTCATTGCACGTTAATACGTTAATAGAGATCTTTCTGATTATCCATTGGAATGGTTCTGTCTTCTGCATATTGCGGGTTTCAGCGCAAACAAAGACTATATGTGTGCAAAAGTTGAAACCCTTCGGTGTTCCATATGGATCTGACATCATTTGCATTCCTTCTCCTTCATGTAAACAACTCCTTTAGCATCGACTAATATTCTCCGTGCTAGCACGTCACACACAAGCCAAGCCACTCTTTTCCCAAATATAATATCTTGAGCGCGTTGTTTATATTATTGTCTATCCAATGCCAAGATTGCCTCTCACCTAGCCGTCTCCAGTCTGCTTGATCATGACATAAATGTTCGGTTTTTACAGTCTGATGGATCATGTCTATCTGTAAACATACAGGATTTGCATTTTACTGTGTTCTGGAGGATTTGGAGGAAGAGAAGAACAGTAAGTGAAAACACGTGTCGTCCCGCGTTGTCGCGCAGTCTAGACGTTGTCTGCACTGCAACAAGTGCACAGTGGGTTCCTTGAGGTTTGCATTGTTATGACAGAATTGGGTGCAATCCTTTTCTTGTTTGTTCACTCACCTTTTATCGATTGCAAGATCCATAAATTTTTTGTTCAACGTGACCGATTGTGCGAGAATTGTTACAAAAATTGCAGCCATTCAAAAGCCCTCGGGATGCTCCTTTTATTCAGACAATTTTTGTTAATAGTACCGTGCTACGGAGAGCATTTTTTGCTTGCTACTAGCTTTTTGCATAACTTGATCTACTTACCCAAACTACTGATGCATTCGTCGATGAAGAACGTGCTTTGCTTTCTTGTTTCTTTCTATTTTATTCTCTTTTTTAAATTTTTGTTTTTCTTATAACTATGTAACTAAAAATTTCGTAGATTGCAGACAAAACAGAAGCCGGAAAATAATCGTGGTAGAACAATAAGTGGCACAGTTTTGCAACAATGATAAATTGACTTCAGTCTTTTCACTTTATTGGTTTTTGTGAAGGCTGCTATTTGCCACTGTTTGCCCTCATAATGGGTGTATTTCTCATAATGAGGTTTGCATTGTTATGACCCAATTGACTATAACACAATCCTTTGCACGCTAAGTATGTTCACTCAGCTTTTATCGATTACAGTGCCAATACAATAACTTCTCCATAAATTTTCTGTTTTACTAAATGCGGTAATTGCGGGATACTCGGTGCTTTCGTGCTGACAGCAGCAGGTAGCAAAGGTATTTTTTATGCTTCCACCTTGTGCATTACTTGAACTGCTTACTCTTGAATTGATAAGAACCTTGATGAGGAATGATGAGAAAAAAGTACTAGAATTCTTCTCTCTTTTTTTCCTTTTTTTACGTTTTCTTTTTTTTTTTAAATTCCACAAAAAATTCTTAGATTTCTTAGAGATCGATGTGGAACGGGTGTATTTCTAATAGGTGTATTTTTGCACCGCTTTCCCGTTATTTAAGCCTTAATACGTCATTTGGAGCAGTGCTGCCTAGTTGACCGATTGATAGAGAAGTTGGCTCGTCTCATAGAAGCAATTTGAACTCCGATTTTAGAAGACGTTTTAGAAGACGACTTTAGTATCTAGTCTTTATTCTTCGACCTTTAGTCTTGCCTGGGTTTGCTTGAAAGTGTCTTGATTAATTTCTTGTTTACCTAACAGATGTTAGGTTTCCTTTGCAAATCCAAACTTGTCCAATGTTGACCGCAAAATAGGCTCTTTTTAGGTTTTCCCGCATGACTGCTATGTGAAGGAGCAACTGCAGCACCATATAGGTCACAAGCCGTGCTCGAAATAGCACGACGAGAGAACTGCCGGTCGCTCGGTCAACACCTAACTAGCCCTCTTTTTGCGCGAGCCCTTCCCGTCGCGTACCGTCGCCGCCTGCACTCTGCCTATCTATGTTTATGTCTAATCGCTCGAAACTGTCCCTTCGTGGTGAACGCCACATCGAAAAAGTTGAATGCGGCGCAGCCGGCTCTCCGATTGCACAGTCGGCAGCGCGCTCGATTAGGCAGCCCGGCGGAGTCGCCTCTATAGTCTGCTGTTTGGCGGTTCCATCGACTGTCGTGTGCGCGCGCCGTGCTCAAAAGGACTACTATTTTAGTTTAGAGAGCACGGCGAACCGGTTGTGCTTGACGCTTGTGCGTATGTGACCTGCTTTACATTCCCATAAGCCACGTTCTTAATAATATTCGCCGCTGTCCAGCTCCCCTAAAATGTGTGTTCGGCTCGTCTCTTCCGATCTTCTCGGTTAACAATAGCTAAGGGTTGCGTGCTGGAGAGCGACGGCGGAGAGCGGAGAGAGCGCAAGACACGGCAAAGCCTTAGTCAATAATATGTGTGTGCGGGCTAGACTACAGCGGAGGGCTGTTAGACGAGCCCGGCTAGTCGTCGGAACGAGTCGCACGGCCGCACGGTTCGCTAGGCACCCCTGCCGCGGGCTCTCTCTGTGCAATTATTGGTTTTCGGCTCAGGCGTGCGCGCTCGTGTTTCTGCCCCTAAAATGGGTGTATTTGTGTATCTAGGCTGCATAAAAACCTTTCAGTTTGATTAGATCTATCGAATTATAGTCGAGTCTGCAGATTCTAACGTACTTCGACTTTGCAATCACTTGCCTCTAATCACTTAATTGGAATACGGTACTCCTCCGGCGGGTTGTCTCGTCAGTGGCACTATTTAAAAGACATTCATCACGAAGATATAGAGAAGATTAATGGCGAATAGAACAACCCTGTTTACGAGCATATTCTCGCTGGGGGGCTTAAAGCCTCTATCTTCGGAATATCTAATTCCAACTGAAAACCAGCTTCAGTCTTGTTTTCGTCATATGCGTCGGCAATGTTTAGAGAGAGAGAGTCGCCTTATGGGACTCCTCAGATCCTTAGATTCTCCATCCACGTTCGCACCTTTCTGCTTAGCAACTGTGAACACAAAAGTCAGAAATTAGATTATGCGACGCAAGACAAACATATTCTCCATGTCTAATTGATCGCGTTATGTTTTAATAAATCGAAGTTGGCAAACAAGGGCGATTCGCACGAGTATTACTCGCGGTCCCGCAACGATTCGTGTTCGCGACTTATTAGTATTCAAAAAGGGATGAATGTTTTGTTAGATGAACCACGAGATAGCGTCCCGCCTCGTGCAACTCTACGCCAGTAGCAAGAATGACATCGAGACGTGCAATCAATATCGCGCCGATCAGGGAAGAGCCACCCGCCAAGTCATATGGCAGCACATTGTTTCTACAGTAAGCCAAAAACCGTGTCGCTCGTCGGCTGATTTTGACTGTCTTCAGATAAACACAGAGTTTGGAAAAGACTATTCAATACGACAGTTGAAGAAGAAGCTACAGAACATGTACGCTTCGATAAAAAGGAAAATAGGCGAAGATGGGTATGATGAGGATGAGGCTTTCAGCGAATTGAACCTTTATCTGTAGGCAAATTGATATGTCGGCGACGAAACGAGCTCGCCTAACAGAAGGAGAAAATCAACTTTTGGATCTGGTCGGACCGAACGATTTTCGACTAAATTCAGTTTACGAAGGCCAGGACGACATGGCAGATGACGTTTCGCAGGCTAACGAGACTGTTGACAACTTGTCGAGCAATCTATTGTTGGAACAACTCCTTCAACAACAGAATCAGATTAACGGAACTGCCACAGCTGACATGGTGGGTAATCTGTGTATGCAGATAGGCTCTGCTTTTCGAATTATTCCATTTTCTTTGTGTTTAATTAGAAATGGTAGATTAGGTCAGCTTTTTGGACCTTATTACGATGAGAGACATCCTTCAATGTGTTAGCTTTTTTTGTTTGACTTTCATTGATCGCTCATCGATGTAGCGGCGATCGCTCAATGTTATTTAAAATGGAGCGTCGTTATTCAATATTTTGAAAAAGCATATGGTAGACAAACAAAAAATTCCCCTCACGGAATGTTTCTGGCCACTAGATTCTCTATTTCACAATCGCATGAATACACCAAATAATGACACTATCTTCACGATTGCTAATTGCAGACTCTTCCGGTGGAATCTCCTCCCTCCTCGACGTCATCCACTCGGAAGCGCAGCAACGATGGCGATGATCCGCTCATCGACGAAGACGTTAAGCGGCCTTTCACCATGCCCGAAAGCCCCCTCGACGCGTCCCAACTTGCATTCGCCAACCTGATCTCCACTGTCCAGTCTCAGACCCAACTCTTCACCACTCCTGGAAATTCAGACGAGAATAGTAAGTGAAAACCTTTCGTTCTTTTGCATATCTGTCTTCCAGCATATGCCCGTCGTCACGGTCGCCGCAAAACTCATCCTGTATGGAACTTCTTTCGCCCAGAAGGCCACCCTTCTCCAGCTGCCATTTGCATCCTCTGCAACACCAAAATCGCACATGGTGTATCGACTAGCCTCTGCCGACATGTACTCTCGCGACACCGCGAATATGCCGATCAGCTCCAGAGTGGAACATTCAACGGTCATCCAGCGGCATCAGGAGAAGCCAACGAAGAAGCTGGGTCTGCCGAACATGGTACTGTACCCGTACCCATTGCTCTCCGGTCACCGGGCACTTTGGACTTGGACCATCTTCTAGTTCAGATTATGACACGAAATCGAAATGAGAGCCTTCTGGATAACACAGCTTTCAAGGTATACAGCACCAGCGTTCTCCGTAAACAATTCGTTTTAGGAAATTCTTGGCTTAATTCCCAACTACACACCGCCCACGTCATCTGCTTTCGCTCAGAGTCTCACTGAAAAGATGAAAAAGGTAGAAGCTGCCATGGCTAAGGGGATCTATGACTCTCCATCGACGGCTCTCTGCATCAACGTCATCAGCAAAGACGATGAAGAAGTCATACTTCTCCTTTCGGCACACTTCGTTGATATGGAGAAGACGAAAGTTAGTCGCTGTGCGGTCGACGCAGTCGTGTTGAAAAGGAAAAGTGTGTGCATGGAGGATATAGCTGCCCTGTTCAACAATTTTACCACTCTGTACCCGATGGCCGATGACAAAGTCAATCAGTACTTTGTGTGCAACGAGAGAAGTATGATACCGCATACTGTAACGGGATTCAGCGAAGGACTGCCAAAAAACTGTAAGTTTCTATTCTTTTTGGTGGGGTGACGCTATGGAATGCTTTCGAAGCCGTCTTCCAAAACATCTGCTCGGTTGCAAACGGGATTTGCAACGCGCGGAATGATCCATTAGTAACCATGACGATAGTTCATATTAACTGCATCCGACACGTTCTATTTCAGCTCACATCTCGTCACCAAAGCTAACCTTCATTGACATCTCGACAGATTTTATGACAGAATGCCGAGCACCTCTTTTCTGGTCCTACTTCGATTGCCTCAAAACCTATGGACCCACCAAGGATGTTCTCGAAGTCGTTGATGGAATTTGGCAAAGGTTAGTATAAAATTATATAGCATGACAAGATATTACCATAAAATACATCCTCACCGTATGCTCATGGTGCAACTGTTCAGGCTTCACAACGACCCCCAAGCTGCTGCCGCACTAGCCGATCTCGTCTTGCCCACAAGCCACGCGTGGCCTTCGAAGTTGGAATTCTACGAATGGCTTCAGGGCTACTACAAAACAAACTCTGCTGCCAAACCGGAGGAACTTCCGCTCCCCGTTCTCACGAGGGAACAAATGGGCCTTTTTGGTTACTTCGTTGACTTCATGAAGTCCATCAGATCGTTCCTCGACCAAATGATCCCTTCGCGACATCCTACCGTATCACTTATACTGCCGTCAGTCCTTGCCCTCAAACAAAAACTCGAAGTTCAACCATCTGATCCTGATAAGGCAACACTTTGGAAGCTGCTTAAGACCACCTTCGATCGCCACTTCAAAGTCATTCTGGATTCTGTGAATCCCAACTGTGACGAAAGCCGTCGGGTCTTCCTAATTGCCAGCTTCATGGATAGACGCACGTCCTATCTACTAACCAGAGAATATCAAGAGTTGGCTGCTAATTGGCTCAACGAGGAAGTGCGAACATTCGAAGATATCCAGGATCCAGAAGACACACACGACGACAAGTCTAATCCGTTCAGCGAGCTAGAGAAGCTAGCACGGAAAGACAGCACTGCTTCAATCACGTCGGATCTGTGTAGAGAGGTGCGGACCTACTTGGAACAGTTTGCAACGGTCAAAGTCAAAATGACGTTCTCCTCTGTGGAGTTCTGGATCAACCGTTATCAGGTTAGTTCATACGGGCAGAATACAATAGTAATCAGAGCTATGAGACCGAATATGATAGATTCAGAAGGGATCTTGATAAACGGTTTAAGCCCCGGTTTCACGTGGACCAATGAAACAAACCATTTTCAGGATCTCCCCCGGCTAACTCAGAAAGCTCTTCAAATTCTCGCGCTGCCTACCGGAATCGAATTCGCCTCCGCCGAAGAGCTGCTGGGCCATGCGTCGGACGACGGTGACGTCATCCCGATCAAGACCGCCGCCATTCTGCGTCTCAACACCGACTCATTCCTCACAAAATGACCGTTATCCTATTTATATCTCACTTGCGGGTATTCGTTTATAATTTGATCGTTATGTTGTGCAATGAATAGTTTACAGTTCATGATTCATTACTTCTTCACGCCCTTTAAGTTAAACCCCCGAACGCAACACAAACAGCTAGAGACCAGAAAAGCGGCGAAAAAGTCGAACAAGTGGACTTAGCAGTGTCCGTCGAGAGGATTCCTCTCTGTTTGCAGAGGGATTGAGCGCGCCCGCGCACTCGCGCTCTCGCCTCGGGCCAAACCGGAACGCGCCGAGCGTACAAGACAATGGTCAGGTCCAGTCCGTTTCGCAAATCAACATTCCACTCGGTGGCGTTCGACTCATGGCGGTAGTGCGCGTCGTGCTATTAGTGCCGGAAGACTGGTATTTTAAGTTGGACTTCTGGACAGTCTATCTCTAATGACAGTGCTTCATATGGTTCTTCTATGTGTCTCCGGTACAACAAGACGGTGTATTACGATAGTGTTCAACGCGATTGTTTCGTTTATCTTCGTGCTTTCGATCGTTTGAATGCCTGTTTTGGTGAGCTGATACAATTTGCTAGTTTCGCAGAAAGGGATAGTTGATTGGAAGCCACTCGTCTCATATCGTGGCCTACTAAGTCGTATATTTTCTTGACCATCTTATTCCAACGTATAAGCTATAATTCGGCCGTTTGTAAATAGATAGAAGCCTCAACAAACCCTAGAATTACTTCATGTACTACTTGATTACTTACTTATTTCATGCGCACGCAGGTTCATTTACTTGTAGGCTGTTAACATATTCAGCAAGGCACCTGCGGTTACGCCTCAATTCCATAGTATTCAGACTTGTTTGTTTATGCGTTGCTCGAAAATGCAAAACAATTGCCCCGAGTGAGGATCGAACTCACGACCTTCAGATTATGAGACTGACGCGCTGCCTACTGCGCTATCGAGGCCTGTTTACACAGCATCTACCAGTCAGCCTTCATCCAAGACGGTAATTGATTGACGACACTAGTAAAGGCTAGTGATCCATACATAGTGTGCTTAAGCGAAAACTCTAGTAGAAATCAAAAATGGATAGAATCCTGAAAGCACTACGGCCTTGTGGTCCTAGAAAAACTAGTCACCCTTTTAACCTCCCTCGCGAAAGTCGCCATTTTTTGCTTTTTCTGACTCATCTGCACCTCGCAGGCTCCGAAAAGAACCGAAACGCCAAAACAAACAAGACAATTACTCAGACGGTGTGTTGTCCCGCGCCTTCTGTTTGTCTTCGGCGCGTGTGGAAAGTCTCCACTTTAAATCGTCGATTGCAGATTAATCTAATGAGGCTCCTTATCCTCATAGCGACTTTCGTCGCTTTGGCACTTGGCCAGTGTCCAGCCTTGAGTGGTCCCTGTCGATGCGCTCCTTCCATCTTCGAGCCAGTCGCCATCATTTGTGAGAATGCCGGCAGTCTTCAGAACGCTCTTCAAGCAGCTTCAGCGGCTAAGGGCATTCCGGTTGGTTATCTAACCCAATGATCCTATGAGCATAGTACTATTATAGATTGACTCCTTAACTATCATCGACACGGCGATGCCCTCTATAAACGCCAACGCCTTTGCTGGCTTCACCATCATCCGCCTGGTCCTGAACAGAAACACCATCAGCAGGATTGACCCTCAAGCATTTGCCGGAACGTTGGGTGAATCTCTCATCGAAATCGACCTGTCCGATAACCAGCTGAGGGAGGTGCCCACTCAAAGCTTGGCTGTCCTACAAAGGCTGAAGAAACTGTATCTCAACCGGAATCGGCTGACCCAGCTCTCGCCGTCGAGCTTCATAGGATTGGACGGGCTGCTCAAACTCGAACTTGCGGGCAACAAATTGACGGATAGCTCCTTGGGAGACGGATCTGTCTTCCGCCCGTTGAGAACCCTCAACGAATTGAGTCTCGGAACGAACTCACTTACCGTAATCCCCAGTGCTGCTTTGGTTAATCAGCGTGAGACTATGGTTAACCTCAACTTGGGAAGCAACCAGGTACTCCAGTTCTAGGAATTCCCAACGCAAATTTGATTCAGATCAATACCGTTCCCCTGGGAGCGCTTGACTTCCCGAATCTCTCTTCGCTCTCGCTCGAATTCAACGGCATCAGCGACATTCGTCCGGAAGCTTTCCAGGGTGTGCCCATACTACAGTACCTCTATCTGACGGGAAACAAGTTCCCTCAATGGAACAAGCAGATGTTCCGCTATATCGGACAGCTGAGAACGTTGGCCATTGGAGGCACTCCGATTCAGACGATTCCCGCCGACGCCTTTGAGTCTATCACGAACTTGATCCGATTCGAGATGAGCGAAGCCGCCGTTCTCGAGATCCAACAAGGCGCTTTTCAAAGAACCCCGAACATTCAGGCAATCATCATGAACAAGAATCGACTCTCCGTGTAAGCTTTCAAAGTAACGTTGAGTTAATTAGAGGAGGAGACAGTTGATCTAAATGAGTCGGCAGGATTCCCATTTTTCGCAGATATTTTCAACAATCTCGGGCACTCTTTGACATGCAGTCGAATTGACAGTTTTATCAGTGTCTTTATCAAAGCTGTCTCTCTCACTGAGCATCAGGCCTCGATAGCGCAGTAGGCAGCGCGTCAGTCTCATAATCTGAAGGTCGTGAGTTCGATCCTCACTCGGGGCAAATTTTTTGCTCAGTTTTCCTGAAATATTGCCTTGTTCAGTATCCGTTCCGACTACTTCCAAGGTCTTGACGACCTATACGCGATCGACCTCGAAGGCAACCGAATCGCCGAATCCCAGCCTCGAGCTTTTGCCAACCTCCGCAGTTTACGTAATTTGGACATCAGCAACAACCAGCTCCAGACGATGCCCCAGGACTCCTTCGATGGCAGCTTCATCCCCGAGCCCAATGATCGCATGGTCATCTTCGCTTGCCGTATGTCTTTCCAACTTCTGATGTCATAACAGCCCCAAAAATGCGTTCAGGTAACCCATGGCTGTGCGACTCTCGTCTTGAATGGTTCCGTCGCCTCGTGCGCGACACTGACATCGACATCGACAAGCCCGGCTGTACAGCCGTGTGTGAGAACTCCATCAACAACTGTCCTCCAATTGGCACCCCTCTCAAGCAGCCCGATGTCTGTCAACCGCAAAGTGAAGGACTTCTCCCCAGCAATGCTGCCAACATGGTTCCCTACATCATTCTCTGTAAGTTCACGGGTCATCCAGTTCTTTTACTTACTCATACTTACAGCGGTTCTACTCTCTGTCCTCATGATCTCCATTCTACTCCTTGCTCTGATTCGGTACGCGATGAGTCACGCCAACAGGAAAAGGAAGGTCCGCGAAGCTGACGACGTTCAGTCCGTCTTCGCCGCTTCTGCCTATCAGTCCTACAACCACGACGGTGCGTCACAGTACCCTCAGACGGATATCGACCTGCCACCAGCACGAACCTTAGAAGATCACTATGGACCATTCTAGGGATAATGAGCGAAATATGGATCAGTGTTTGTACAAAGTGAGAATTTTGTATTTAAATAAAAAGGAGCTAAAGAGAACTGTATCAATAAATAACTGCCACATACATGACTTATCCGAAGTAATCATCAACTCAATTTGGCAGATTGTTTATTAGGAGGCAATTTCTTATGGACATGCAGATCAAGTTATTTTATATCAATACAACATTACAAAAGATGCCTATCCATATCGTAACACCTGCACCGGTGACATATTCTTTGCTGTGCTCCAAAAGATAAACAAGCGGTACATTATCTTTGCGATCGATCACACGTACTTTGCTCTCGCATAGCAGTATCCTGATCGAGCTGTCGTCGGCGCGAGATCTCTTGATCACATATCCATCCTCCGCGAAGCGACGGCTGGACTTTGCCCCAGTGTTGTGAATAGAAAAAATACGACATTCATGCAGACTTCTGACGCAATGAACGATTTCTGATGCTAGGTTGTTTTTTGTCGGTTTAAGACGGTTATATTTTATAATCCAGACCTATCTAGTTAAGCGGCTCCGCCATGCTTAAGTACATCTTAAAGGTGCTCCACAAAACATAGAAAGCTTGAAAACGTTGCAGTTTGAAGCACAGAGCACAATCTAGCAAGCTAATGGAGTGCCGTTGTGTAAACTGATTTTTCGATATTGGATGTTTGAAAGTTAGCAGTTAGCAACCGCGTTCACATTCAGCCACACAGTCAGTTCGAAAACAACTGCTTCACATTATTGTTCACCTTTAGGATCGATTATGTTAGGTAGGTCATCTAGTCATCATCTGGAAGATCGCTAAGGCTTCGCTCTTCGTCGGAATTTAAATCTTGCTGTACAGTAAACGTATAGACAATGTTTTTGTTGGGTGTGCCTTTAATAATTTGCGATAAGATAAGACCACCTAGCTAACTTGGGTCACTGGAGTCGTTCTTAGGAGAGCAGCGATGTCACCTCTTCAGACAGCAGACAAAACGAGGACATTCGATCATTTCAGTACCCGGTTGGTTTCAGACAAAATGAGGGCTGAGTTCCATCTGGATGATTGTTAAGCTTTTTGCGTGCTAAGCGCCGGTAGGCTACTGGTGTCCTACCGCCCGCATGGCTTGGCGCTTAGTGCCAATGGTGATGATTTGACTGATTATCTTTACACACGTTGTGGAATGGGGAGATACATATATCCAACAAAGAAGTCATGTTTTTGGAAATTGATTTACCGCAGGAAATACTCTATGTTTTTTGCATTTCTTCGGCACTAGATCCGCTTGGCACAAGATCAAGTGATAAGTACTACGGTTGTCCGCACACAAATATTTGTTAAACTTGCTGATCTCCGTTCCGACGGCGCCATCCCGTGAACATCTCGTGATTGTGCCGTGTGCAGAAAAACGAATTTACGAGCGGCACGGGATGTCGGCGGGCAGAGGATTTGTTATTGTGCTCAATCATCATAACATCAATGATTCTGAGCGGATTTGAACTTGTAGTTAATGCTGAATTCTTAGATCATTTTAATTTTCTTGCAATTCAAAACAGACCGACCTCGCACCGAGTTCAAGAATGTCAGTGGGAGTATATATAGACCGCGTAATAGTAGTCAAAAATGCTGATCAAACAAGGAACTAACAATCCGACAACACAGAATTTTGCTCTGTTTTGCTACAGGCGTCGAAGCTTCCTACAGTCTTTTTGGGGCGGTGATCTTGATTATACTTTCATTTGTGTCCCTAGCGGCCTCTCCTTTGGTCATCCACTCGCTCTCGCTCTGAGATCCACCGAATGAGTTAAGTCGCTCATCTATAGTATGAGAGAGGTAAACGCTTCCGAACAACAGAATAGAGGATCATCGGCCAACCATCGAGATGATGCATAATAACAATTGAACATCGTCATCGCTTTTGTGTTTATGTTTACGCCTCACATTCTTGTCGCTCTCATGAGCAAGTCAACTACATAAAAGGAACATATGATTCAACGTGCTTTTCATATGACTGGATGAAATCATAACAAATTTCGTTTCCGTCGCATTTTTAATTGGGGCGATTTAAAAATGCTTTAGATCACCAATCAATCGAAACTGCAGTCGCATTGTCTTACTTGCTCATCATCCTATTATAGCTTTCAACAATCGGACACGATCACAAGTCCAAAGGATCAGGCATCAATTCTCCGAGAGGCACAAATCACTGAAGTGCAACTGTCGTGAGCAATAAATTCGGGCATTCTTTATCATCGGACGTATGTCGTTGGTGGAACAGATCCCGCATCAAGTATCTGTTACGAGATCGATGAGAATAGTATTTAGGCATACGCATGAAGGCGTGTTTCCATTTTTCAAGAGTCCAATGATGTTCAACTACCGAACAAGCGAGTGATCAATGAGCTACAAGAATTTAACGTTCTATAAAATCACTTCCTCGTCGTCGTGCCACTTTTCCGCTTCGTTTTATGACTCTGACAGCTCCCTGAGTTTCCCATTAGCCCGGCTAGTCTTTGTCGAAAGCCGCTTTCGTTCTCTGATGTTGACACTAACGCGTTGTGGTCTGAGAGTTGAGGCAACTGTCCCCAAACGCGTTCTCTGCTTTCCTTAGCGCCTCAAAGAGCGACCACACTTCCCTTATCTCATGGGTGAATAGCAAATCATCTCTGCGGGAATGCCAAATTCTGGCTCCTTCCAGCACGGCTAATCTCCGATGCCATCTTCGCACATTCTTCTGCTTTTTCAAACAACCAGCACTGCGTCCATCGAGCGTCCGTGTTCGTTTCCGACATGAATCACCATCTGAATTTAAGCGAACCGATCACGTAATGTACACGTGAGAAGGAGTTGTTTCCATGCAGTGTGGTGTCAGATGTCTGTTCCGCTCTTTGCGGAATAAACAATAACACATCCGAGCAATAAAGATCACATCAACAGAACTGATGAACGGCAGTGGAAAACCAGAAGACTGCTTGCAAAAATAGAGGCAAAATAATTGCCCCGAGTGAGGATCGAACTCACGACCTTCAGATTATGAGACTGACGCGCTGCCTACTGCGCTATCGAGGCTTGGTGTCACAGTGAAAGAGTTGGTAGATAAGTGCGGTAGCGACGCGACGACTTCTCTCGTACTGTGATAACATTGTCGTTTGGTGGCTTAAATGCGAAGCTTATATAACCTGCCTAATAATAAAGATTGTGGCATGTCTGGCAAACCCTAACCATACATTTGCCGAATAACTGATGATCGACGTTTTTCAAGGCAATTCGCTTATACCATCGCATAGAAACGTTACCAACGCCTCTGATCAAAAACCAAGCTGAACGTGGTTCGTGTTATTTTTGTATATTTCCTGGCGTTCGCTCTTCGCGTGATTGCGGCCCTATCAAATGTCACTTCCAAAGACCATTATGTAAACGAGCGTTACGTGTCACCATCGATAATATTTTGTAATCTAATTTGGTCCGCAGCATGTATGCACATCTGCACAATTTCCGAATTCAGTACATGTTTCCCAAGATTGTGAAAAGAGAGACTTATTAGGTTCCTTGTCCAGAACAAGTTTGCATCTTCTATGCTCTCGCCCATGTCCTTTTTGTTATTTTCTGTCGAGCTGCTTTGCTGTTTACACAAAAACAAACGATTATCGTGACGCTGCTGTGAAATATCTCAGCGCCATCCGTTTTTTCTTTATCCAAACAATTCATGTAGTGGCCTCTGGATCATATTCATTATTCATGACTACAAGGTCATCTCTCTGCGTCAGAGCCTATTTTCTGGTCATGTTCCCCATCCACTATCCAAAACACGCGACACAAACACTTAAAATCGAATTTATTATTAATCCCGTTTTATTTTTTTCCAGGGATCGCTTAAGGCTCTTTTCAACGGGAAACTTTTCAGTTTGGAGATCGATCCCAACCCATAATCAATGAAACAATGACGAATCTACAGTCTATCTACACAGAATGAGGCACAGATGCGTATGTACATACAAATAACAGGATGGAGAGTTTCTCGACTATGTACACTTTGTGGTCAGCAGTGAAATTAAGAAGAAGAGGATTAGAAGGAGGGGAGGAAACAGGACGAACCCGTACGCATTTGGTGATTAAATTGCGGTTTTTCGTCTAATGAGGAAAGGGGGAACAGGAAGGAAGACACTTAGGCGGCAGCCTCGGCGATCTCAATGAGCGGCTCGAGTTTGGGAGTGAATTTTCTTGGTCCAGAGTTGCGGCGTTCGCGGCCTTCGTCGTACTCCGAGAAAGGTTGCTCGGGGCTCTGAAAATAGATGACAATAAGAGAATGAAGGAAATTGAGGGAGATGCTTACCGCAGGCCTCTCTGGAACCACTTCCTTCAGATAGACGTCAGGTAGCAGTTTGTCCGGTTGGGCCTCATCGCGCACCAGCCGTACCGATCCGGCAGTCTGCTTGACGTTCTGCTCATAAGCGATCAGCTGCCTCCAGAATCCGAGATTGGGACGGACCATCGGGCGCTTTGAGCACATCAAATGGTAGGCATCGCGAAGCGAGCGGCAGCGATGCTTCGTGAGGAAGGCGAGGCAGATGGACGCACTTCGGCTCACTCCGGCGACGCAGTGTACGAGCACGCGTCCGCCGTCGGCGATCGTCGCTTGGATCTGAAAAACGCCAAACATCAGCACGTGAACGTCCACGTGATCGTTTTCTTTGGCGTCGGGGAAGTGTCTAAGGGGAGCGCCTAGAGAGCAATGGGTGGCCGGAGTGTGGCAGAGAGGGCAAACATTAAGGGGAAAGAGAAAAATGAGACAGAGACCTTTGGGGTGTGCCCGCGATAAGTGAGTGAACAATCGATCGAAACAAGACGGAGTGGGTGTTGGTTAGACAATCACGCGATCTGCTGGCACAATTTCGATTTATGGCATTTTGGGCTGCGAGCGAAGGGAGGCACTCTCACGTGGAGAAGCTGATAAGGGCAAGCGATCAATGGGGAGTGATCGGTTTGTTTTGTTTTCTCGTGTTTTCCGTAACCATGATCAAAGTCCTAAAGGTTTTTGGTTTGGTTTGGGTGTACTGGGGTGCTCCTGTACGTCATTACAAAAGGGGATTACATCAGAACTCAAGGTCAAAACACCGTCGGCGTATGTAGGGTAACTTGCAAAGACCAACCTGATCGCTCATGAGCTCTAGATGAGGGTAGATGTATGACTGAGGGGTGTCTTCTAGCCAGAGCTTGATCCTCTGTGCTTCGCCGAGCATCCTCAGATTAGGCACTTCGGTGGTGGCGTTGATGATCAGAGAAATATCGAAGGCGTCCATGTTCGCCCGGTTCAGTGCGCTCACACCGCAGATGAAGAGTCCCGGCACGATCTCGGTAATTTTCGCGTACTCCGGATTCACTTTAAAGCTGAGAACGACCATGATTTTGTGGTATGGTTCTGAAATGAGCGGACCACAATGAGATGGGATCAAGAGGTCGGGAGTGAGAGAGGAACACGGGAGAAGAGTCGAGTTGTTGTCTTGAATGGCGGGACCACAGGAGACGCTTAAGTACAGGCGACGGCCACGCCTCTCGAACGCACGAGCGCTGATCAGCGAGGGAGGGGCTTGGAGGACGCGAGTGTCCACGTGCCCACAACGACCAGCCAGCTGTTGCCATCTCGGAGAGGGCTTTGAGGATGCGTACTCTGTTCCCGAGGATGAGGTGGCAGAGCAGAGAACGAGACGCAAGGATGAGGGGATTGTACTTGGCGGTGTTTATGTATAAGAAGGTGAATTGTGGGGGAAGAAATACCAATCGCATTAGGTGGCACAATCGATGCCCTTTTAACGGTGGAAACACGGAGGATCAACGCACACGGAACATACTCAAGACGAAAACGAATAGTTGACGTTTTAAATGAGCGAGAAATGGGGTGATCCCCAAATTTGTGTGTTTGCACTTACAGTAATCCTTATCTGGTCGGTTTTGTCGGTACGAGGAACTCGAGAAGACCAAAAACCTGTCTCAAGAGATGTTGACATAACTAATTATAGACACTCCCTATACGTCTATGGACACGTGCCTTCATCGACTTTCTAAATGTTCTCTGGTGCACTCATTGTCTTAAGGCTGATCTAGGGAAATAACTCGAACGAAGAACGGCACTGATGGAAGGGCACGTTTGAGGAACTTATGAATTGGTAATGAGGGATCTTTGAAGGCTAGGAGGGACCAACAGAACTAATTTGATAAATCTGACTGGGATCTGAGTTTTCGATCGATAAACAGATATGGCCGGAAGCTGCAGGAGCCGATTGTTGATCACGGAAGCTAACTGACTTCTGAACGCATAGAAACTGCATTTTGAGGTGAAAATCACATTCAAACCGTCAAAAAATACTTAAAAATCTGTCGTTGTCCGTGTACCCAAAGCCCGGTCGCTGTTTGCCAGGGCGAAGACCACACCAGAATTATCCCCGGACTGTCTCGGCGTACTGTAAACAGTGATTATGTGGTACTAGAGCCAAAACAAAATACCTGATTTTGGGGCTATTTTAAGGATCACCCGAATTTCGGTGTACATGTTTATGTTATTTTGGGGATCAAAACATCCGGATGCGGCTAAAGATTTGTTTTCTGATCACGAGCTTAATGCTGACTCCAGTGATTCGGAATTAATTCCTAACTCGTTTCGACAGCTGATGCCCTGATCAGAGAACAAATTAGGGGAGACGTTTGAAGAGACGGTCGCAGCGTTTCCGCACGGTGGATTCCCGTTTTGCACGTGTGAACGGACAAAAAATTTCGGTCGTTTTGGGTTCGTCCAAATGTGCTCACCCACGTGTCATCTTCGAAAACACATCTTCGAGCTCGTACTTTGGTTTTTGTGAATAGAGAAGGTTTCTGACTTTGTAGATGGTTAAGTTATCTTCTGCTAGGCAAGAGGAAACGAATCCTTTCCGCTGTGATGACTGATCGTGTTATTGAGCTGCCTAGACAGAACAAAGTAGAGGGTCAAAGAAACGTTACTCAGACGTTCTCTGCTTTTCTGTTTACCCCAGAACAACCAAAAGTCGATCCGTAACGTGCGAGATTCTTTAGACTGTGCGTGGTAAACACTTCCCACCTAAGTGCCCTTAAGTCTCAAAACAAGCCAAAGTATGTGTATGGGCGCCGGTTTGGATGAATTCACCCACCCAAAACAACCAAAAGTAATCTGTCACGATTTGCGTCACCACAGCTGATAAAGTCGTTTTCGGTGAATCGGTAAAGTGAGAACTTTGCTGATCAAGTGTTCCTCACCGTCTCCTCCGATGGTGTTTGATGTGTTTTTCGCTTCCGCCGCCATCGTCCTTTGGCCCCGTCGATCGACGGCCTCGTGTGTACACATAAGACACAGTCGGAGTGAATATGTGCACTGTTTACGAAGCGCTCGGATTCATGTGAACGCAGGCGATCGGAGATTTCCGCGTGCTATTTCAGGGGAATTTTGAAGATATTAGCAATTTCGCATGCACTTTCTAGCAGTGTTTCTAAAAGGGACATGACCTCAGAACATGCGGATCATGTGCCACAGAATCGGATGGAGGAACCATGACAGGAAGATGGCAGCTAGTAGGGAGAAGGAACCATATCTATCAAGGGGGATCCATATGGATCCCATAAAAGTTGAGATGAACGATGATACAAAAAACACAATGAAAAACTAAAACAATCCAAACTAGGATCAGGGGGTCTTGATGCTAAAGATCAAGGGTTCTAAGTGGTACTAGAAAACTGACTCGAAGAAAACGATAACACGAAAACGGAATACAGTCGAAAACGATCAAACGAGAATACCTCAAATTCTTGTTGATGATCGAAAGAACGTTCTCGATCGACAAAAATGAAGTAAACATTCAAAGCTCAACAGCGTTATATACATGGTGTTTCGTAATTTCTTGTGCATAACAAAGTATTTCGCAATCTGACTTCTGCAGTAAACTTGCAGATACTACGTGTGTGATTCAACCTCGATCGAGTTCCAAGTAACGAAAGCTGTCTTTAAAATAAGTGTTCCCCTCTATAACTTTGTGAACAGCGGAAGTTGGTACATCCCGGTACATCCTGATGTAAATCGGGAACGGGCACAAAATGTGCTTTCATCGTTCCACTGGCGATTCCCAAGAGGAGCTCATAAAACTCAACCCGGTGGGTACACGTAACCCTTCTTTGTCCTCCATCCACTTCAAGTGCGCAGTTTACGATTGCAGAGAACACCCACAAAACAGGACAGCTGAGACACGGCGACGCAGCCATGTGACTGTTTTAGGCGTTTTCTGTTTGTCGTCGCTCGCCGCGCGCACTTCCAGACCATTCCGCACCGTTCGGCGCGCTCCCTCACGCGCCTCTTATCACCTTCTCATCGGCGCTGTGGAAGACGTCAAAGCGGCCTTGAGGGGCGAACACGTGTGGAAAAAAATGCACGTACACAAAACTCAGTGACAAGATGAATGGTTTTGTAGTTTTCGGACTAGAATGGGTCCCACCCAAGGTGTTTTTGATGACGGTTGTGATGGTAATTAGAGTGGACAGGTTTCTCCATCACCTGCGTCAATGGGATACGGTAGTTAATGTGGTGACTGAAAATTGTATGATTGGTTGAAAACAAGTGGAAAACTTTGGTCTTACTTGCAAATTTCCAGCATGAGAGGAGGAAGCAATAAGGCATCTGAAGACCACAACAATCAGCTGGTGGTCCTGAACAAGTTATTCACCCGTTTTTTTTTTATGATGGGTTACTGAGGATGCAATTCTGGCTTTTCGTGGCAAAAACTAATTTACATCCTCCTTCATTTGAAATTCAAAAATTCATTAAAAAGGCACCGGCCAGGGACCATCGAAAACTATGTCCTTTTACAGTTTCAGTCCTATCGATACCCCAGAGACAGAAAGGTTAATGTGATTGAAAGTTTATCCTCCTTCTCACACATCCAAACCAGTCTCATATCCTTCTCAAAACACGATGAACTTCATGAACTTTCCACCTGACGACCGAAAACTAATCAAAATGACCAGACTGAGGGTTCAAACATCTCTGTATTTACAAATATGTAGTATTGTGTCTTCAAATCCAGGAACTAAAGACGAAAGCAATAAAAAGCGGACATAAACAAGACGAGAGTGTCCGTCTAGTGATCTTCGGTGTCCGAAACGAAGCGACGCCGAACCACTTGTCACTAATTATGCGAAGCCTCTGAGCTAACTCACTTTTCGATTGGCTCTGACATCGTAATTCTTGATGACCGCCGAGTATTCTCACTGACAAAATGCGCTTTTTGCGCCCGGCGATCAATTATCTAACCGATCAAACATCCTCTCGTGGAGGGGCGAACGGCTGCCTCGTGGGGGCGCTGAAGTGCACACCAATGAACCTAATGAAAAGAAAGAAGTGTGAAGGGAATTTTGTAAAAAGATTAGTCAGCCCAAAAAACTCAAGGACCTTAAGCTATTAAAGGCAGAGTCTATACGTAATTGAACGACGGAAAAACCGATGGGAAACACCCGATTTCCGAACAGGTTTTCTCCGACATTCTGCAAGTCTTTAAAGCTCGTAAAAATTACAAACCGTTTGATGTCTCCCATTGGGTGGAGGTGATCGATCGCCGTCTGGCGACGTTCGATTCCACTCGGCGGAAATGGGGAGAAGACGCTACACTTGCACTTTTCTACTTTTTCTTTGATTTGGCCGAGATCCCACGTGATTTTCATAGTATTTGAGTACTCTACGTATAGGATGCCTTCCTGGTGCTGGTGTATGTTATACTGCACTTCCCTAAACTGTAGACTGTCGAAAATCAGTGACCAAAAGTGTACTCTGTCACAGTTCCGTCGCTGATAACTACAAATAGATTATCTGCCATTTATATTTCCCTTTGTATTTATTTTTATATAATTGCTTTCAAGTGAAAAAGAACGAATTTCGGTAACAATTATTACAACAGGCGATGTCTTACGGCCAAAAGCCAAAATTCATGAGCGCCTACGGTCGACAACACCAACCCCATTTTCATTGTAATACCCATCTGTCTCACTTCCATTTCGATTACTCTGATATCAGCGTCTAGTCACGGAAAACAGGATTCCCTAGTTTGGGTTCGGGGACGTCCGGAGAGATTGAAGAAGTGTACTTCCATTACGATGGTGGAACTGAATCCGTGATTAGGATTTGGGAAAGGCACCAGCTGATTCTCATGAGATTTAGGGCTGCAGAGATGACATTAAATTGACATTCTCAGACCACAAATGTTCCTGGAAAACAAAGTTAAGACACCATGTTTGTTAGCGGTGACAGAATTGACAGACAGACTCATTTGTCACTGCTGTGTTTAGGTCATCGTTGGATCTTAATTGTTTTGGAAAGTGTATGTTGTTTGAGACGCAGGCCATGCCATCCCGTCTGGTTACTTTCTCGGCCCAGATGTTGTTAATTTGCCAAAAAAGATGCACTTTCGGTGGTGTTTACTTTAGGCACTCTGGATTTGCGTCTAGAATTCCCACGACAATTACAAAATGAGGAAAGTGCATTTGCCAAGCCGCTTGTTTTGTAAAAGAAAAATGCGTTTACGGTAGCGTATATTGTGAATCGATGTTCTTAAAAAGGGTATTCGACGAGTTCGCAATATATCCATACATAATGGACTTGTCGGTCCTTTATCCGAGCACTTCAAACAACAACACCTCTATAGCGATGTGATGATGTACTTTATCTTTTGAGCGCTCACACTACGAGGCCAATAGATCTTCGATTTTCTCATTTCACCCTTGCTCCGCCGATCTCCCGACACATGCCCCGACGAGAGCAGTTGTCAAGAGCAGTTGTTCTCCGATGAGAATTTACACTTTTGAGGGAAAAGAATGGAAATGAGATTGGCAGAAAAGAGAATAAAACAGCTGCATGTTAGTAGGCATGTCTGTCTGTGCCTGGCTTGTGTCCAGGAAGCACGAATCACATTGGGATAAGCACAGAGGCCAAACACCACTTCCATGCATACTACATGCACACGCCGGCATGCAGTCATTACTCATTCCAAAAGGCAATTTTTGAATTGCGTTCTATGGTACTGCGAGAGCAAAATGGAGCTGAATGCCACGCAATAAAGACAATCATCTCGATATTGATGTATATTCGTTGCATAGTGACATTTTTATATTATGTTTGGTGAATTGAAATGAGAGAAGACGCGGGTGAATGGCATTAATGAAGAGGGCGAGCATTGAATTCGTAAGTGACAATTAAAAAGGAACTAATCAGCGGGTTTGAGGATTCGACTTCCTCTTAGCTAAGGCTCTCATTAGCGTTTCCTTGTTGCATACACAAGACATGGGAAAGACTACATTCATTTCCCTCAAGACAAAGTGCTTATTAGCAGCATTACCTTTCGTTGTCTAAGTGCTATATTTGCGCGTTTTGCATGGTGAACGTTTAGAGGTCAATATAGGCGCGAGCTCAGCTGACAAATGAGTTGCACTGATCCCTTTGTCAGGGGGATAATATACGAGCTTTCCTCAAGCGCTGAGACTCGGAGCCGCTGCTCGCAAGTGCGGCAGGAAGTCAGGGATCAAAGGGAACTCACGAGGGACAAATTCAGATTTACGGCCCTTTACGAGAGAAGGTTGTTTCAAATCGACCAATCGATATCTCATGACGATGAAGAGCCGGTTTCGGAAAGGACATTCTAGCGGAAACACTTGGAACTAGAGATCGCGTGGCTGTGCGTGAAAAGAACGAGTTCGACTTGATGCGTTGTGTGATAAACTTGGACGACCACGTGTGGGGAATGTCGGGAACTCCCTGTTTTGGGGGTTTTGAGAATAACAGGGAAGTGAAGAGCGGGCCCATCTCGGTGACCAGAAAACACAAGCAAATGGAACACGAAAAACCCAGTGTATAAAACTTGATATGCATAAAAACTGCATTTCTCGGAATTGTTATCTGCAAGTGTCAAGGGAAAACAAGGAGAACAGAGAGAGCAAAGCGCGAAAACAAGGAAGCGGCGGACTATTAGAAATAGACTCGAAGAGATTGTTGGTCTTTCAAAGTATAGCTAGTGAGATAGTGAACCAAAATCGATGGTGTTCCGAGATTGTACATAAGCACGGCTTCTTGAACTCGACAATCATAGATCGAGTTGTTTACGGCTAAATACGAACTGAATTCCAGGAATAAAAACTTCATGTCGGGCATGTTGTTGTGCTTCTTCGCGCATCACAAAATACCTATGAGCCAGTCATGCGTGGTGTCTGAACAGGGAACTGGCGAAAACAGCTGAGTCAGCTTATTTTCCATATTTCCCCATTATGGTATAGGGTTTCTGTCTGCGTAAAATCGTAAATGTTATTGTGAGTGGCGTGCCGTAAACAATGGGGAATTTGGGCAAAATATTTACCGACTGGGGAGTAATTCTGAGGAAGTGGGGAAAGCGTATCGAGTAACATTGATAGGATAATGGATGCATAGCCACTTTCGAAAAGAAAACAACTATTAGATCTCCCTTAGTCAGTGGCACTGTACTTTTCTGAAACTTGGATAGCACTGCTTCCATAATGACAATTAATTTTAAGGCTAAATTGATTATGTACACAAAAGGAATGTATCTACCACCGAAAAATCATGGATGGAGTTTTCAAGGGGACTTCCGAGCGATAGTATCACATAATCACACTCACAAGTTCGATTTGTACTTTTTTTGCGCCTTTGAAACTCGGATAAAAATAGACCTTAAGATTCCGATGAGGACGGTCCATATTTCCATGGATTACTCCTTGGACAGAATACATGCGTTCAGGGTTCATGCATCTATCATGTATTGCACTTTGTTGCAATTTCGAGACTCATTTGTTCTCCGAACAAATCGGCGCTCATTCGACCGCATTTAAGTAATCCTTCAAACTGCTGTTCTCAGTTGCACCCGTGCAGAACTTTGCAACCAGGCAGCTTTCTCACACAGCTCTCTCATCGATCATTCATGAAAAAGAGATCTGTGAGAGAAATGGCGATTGCACCGCATTTAGGATGAGTGGTTTTTGGTTTTAGGGGCTTAGTTCAACGTCAAAGCCGGATGTCGCCGGCGAAAACAAAAGTGCACTTCACGTAGTGAGCGTACAAATAAAGCTATAAACAGAAGGAATTAATGATAGTGGTCTTCCCTTCTAAGTTTAGAGCATAGGCTCTGCTAGGAAAACAACGAAACGAGGAGCATTTTGAGAGACGCCCTCAAATGAAATGCCTTATCAGTGCGTACTTTGATCATTACCAGTAAACAAGACATTGCTCATTCCAACCAAAACTCAAAAAACAGTCGACCTCATATAATTTAATTAAATTTCTGGGCACGTTTCCGCACGAACGCACCCGTTGCCGATCTCTATCCTAATTTTGCAAGGTCGCAACAACGACTGATTGATCACTGACTTCGGAATCAGGTGATGCGTGGGTTTTTCTCGCAAAAACTAACCGATCAATCACTATTTAACACTCAGCAAAGCGTCGCTGCACCGGTAAGGTTCAGAGGGACTTTTACGCCGTTTGGACAAAGTTCATTTTTCGGAGAAGTAGTGCGCGGCGTTATCAGAAATCACTTTTTGTCCGCAATTTAAGAATGACTTAGTGTCGTCGCAACAGTATCGTCAGACGGCCAAAAAGCGTTTCGTCAGTTAGGATTTGAACGCGGGTTTTCTGTTCAAAGGGGAACAGCAGGTATTCGCCAATATCCAGATAACAAAATTTTCTAGAAGAATACGCATAGGAACAGCGGATTGGAAAGGAAATCAGAACACAACGAACGCGATATTCTTGCGCAATTCTATTCTCTGCAGAGTGGCATTATGAGCTCTTAAAGGACGATCGCAAATAACGCGTGCAACGTTTCTAAAAGCGGGCACACATTCAGCTCCTCATATGTATGCGGGAGAGCGACAACGCGACGAAAAATCGAATTCAGTGCGGAGTGCGACGCCAGTGAAATGCACGTGAACGGGCACGTGAGTGGACAAGGGTACATCGCGTCGCAATGAGGGAAACGAGGCAAAGGTCGGCGCCGACTTTGTTTATTCCGTTCGTGATGTTTTCGAGCAGGGGGTAAGGGACGGGAGCATGAGAGATCGAGAGCATGGGTGATATGAGAGAGCGTACCAACAGCGGGTCGCCGGTTCGATCGGTCGCCGGTTCGATCCCGGCTCGTGGCATTTTTGTCTCTTTCACTTTTTTTAGAGGAACAAGTTGGAAGGATACGGTAAGAACGCCCAATTATGTTCATATAACGAGTCATGAGTTTCCTAATTCTGACTGTCACAACTGTACAAAGCACACTTCTCCCTCTAAGCAACCTTCGGTTGGCATTGCTGAAATTTTCATTCGCCTCCTCCATGACCAGTTCAGCCAGATTGACCGATCTGGGATCAGACCACCGAATTGTACGGTGGTGCGATTTTTTGCGATCCGACAGGTTTCCAGCCGTCGCGGCAGTTTTCGTAACCATTGTTTGTTCGGATGAACCAGCTGCGCAATCCGTGCGTCCGCACTGGCCTCCGAACGGCGGCCACGAGCCGTTCACGTGAAGATGATGACCGATTGGGCCCCCGCCGCCAAAATACACATCAACAAAATTTGCCTCTGCGGGCGGAGGAGCCATCGAGGGAAACGACGATTTGTTTTCGTCTTGTCGGGAACGACGAGGAAGTCGTAATCGATGGTGGAAGGGTGCAAAGTCGCAACACAGCATAGTGGAACGGAGGACTGGTGGCGCTGATAAGCGATGAGAGGTGGTGGCGAGCGGAAATGAGAGGGCGATAGGTGAAACGATTGTGCAATCCTAATGGAATTTGATCGATTGGTCACAAAAATAACGCAGCATGACTGCAAAAAAAGCAGAATAACATCATTGCTTCTATAACAATAACAACATTGCTTCTTTGCTCCAGAAGCGGAGGGACGTCATCTAGACATGGTGGATGGTATTTTACGGAACACTCGGAATAGCACAAAAGTCGAAAGTCAGAATAAGGGCTTGCACACGCAATTTACTCTTGAGAGCAGAAGATGGCCCTTCGACGTAGTAAAGTTAATTAGAAAGTGGTCCGGTTTTGTTGGTATGCTCCGCTTTGGCTCAATCATACAATATCAATTTGATCCCTCACTCGGAAATGAATTTCTTTACTTTCCACTGGTTCCTAACAATTCTTTCCTGCGCTGCCTCCTAAACTGACGGAAACGACGCACACGCAATATATGTCCTTAGCTTTAAAGATTGTTGACAACACCATTTAGTACACATGCCCTGGATGAACCCATTTGCTTTCCCTTTGTCATCCATCATTTATCACTTCAAGACCTAGGTGCTATGTCAGTATATTGTCCTTTAGAATAACGGTAGTGGACCACACCACAAATTCTTGGAAAACAAAGGTCACTCCTCCAAACAACACAACATCCCACATTTCGGTGTTTTCTATGTGCACAAGTTGTAGATGCCAGTCCCAAAATCAAGGCCACTTTCTCTGGGGGACGCTCATCGCAGCCACATCACGATTGGACACATTGCGCACACTCTTTGCACCAGCGACTTCTTCACGTGAACACCAACGTCTCCAAGTCCAGACAAAGCAAACCCCCGACGGCAAAAGATGATTTGCATTTGCACTTTGCATCGCTCACTCCTCCGACGTCACTTTCATATCACCGAAGACGTAATCGGCTGATGATTCAGTGGATTTGTCCACGTGAAAGTCGCAAGACCGACGCAAAGGGATAATTAAGTCGGAAACTGGGGAATGGAAAGAGGAAAACAAAAACAGGAAAAAGGTAGAAAACACCTGATGCGGAACGCGATGCGGAATATGATGTGTGCGTGGCTGCAGACGACCGTCTCAGATGAGTGGAAAACAATTTTTGTTTCGAGGACAGATCGATGAAACGCTTCTTATACTTATCGAAATATTGTGGAGCCAGTTTGAAGAATTCAGGTTGAAAGGTGCTGAGACATTTGAATACCAGCACTTGAGTCCCGGACATCTGAGTCCCAGACATTTGAGTCCCGGACACAGAACTCCGAGGAAACGGTAACATTTGCAAACGACAGAAACGTCAAACGTGAACTATGACGCTTCACATTGGTGAGCAAATACTCAAGAAGCTAACTCAAACTCAGGCGTTTCATCGGAGCTCTGTGTCCGGCACTCAAATGTCCGGCACTCAAATGTCTGGGACTCAAATGTCTGTGACTCAAGTGCCGGTACTCAAATGTCTCAGCACCGGTTGAAAGCCGTGAGAACTATTTCTCATTAAACGACATAATCCCGAATAATAACACAGAATAGCAATCTAATTATTCTCAAGGAAAAAGCGTTCACGTGAATCCTACCGTATTATTTTCCAATCCGTCAAACATCATTTTACCCTATAAACAATCCTGCGAAACCATGGATACGAACGGCTGCTTTGGAAAGTGCAAAAAGGTAAATAATGGATTCGGAGTTTCATCTTTTTCGTGCAATTGGATTCAATATCTGGAGATTCATTTTTGCGTACATCCAGTAATGAAGCACTTAAGGAGAAACTACAAGTGTTGATCGGTTTCGTTCTGTCGTTAAAGGAGCAATTTTGAATATTGTTGGTTGAGAAAACATGGAAGCATATGAGGAATGTGAGAAGTGTGTGCAACTGCTTCTATTGGGGTGTTCAGTTGAAGACGGATCATGTTTGTGACGATTGTTTGTTTGAACCAGCACATATGACCACAGATGCTATTCGAGTCTCGAAATTTTGAGCAATTTCTTCGATCGTTCGATCTCGAGACTCGAAAAATTTTCGATCGCGAACTCAATCTCGATCCCAAGACTCGATGAAATTTCGAGCGAGTAACATCTCTGCATATGACAGTAAGATACCGCGGAGAGATATATTAACAGCTAAATTAACTGTAAAACTTACGCTATTGGATTGAAAACGTATTGTTGAAAATGCATCACGTTTGCGACGATTATTTGTTTACGTAAAATCCACAGATTTCAAACCATTTACCTCGACCTCAGCTTACTTTGTTGGCAACATTGGGATTTCTCATCCATGGTTCAATTTTTGCCCTTTTCATTTTATTTTTTTTTCATTTTAGGTAGCAGTAAGATACAGCAAAGAGAGTGCTATATGAACAGCGAACACGAATCTCTCAGCTAAAACCAGAGAATTGTGGAGGCGACGTTTTCGGGTAGTCGAACTTTTCTGAATCGAAGGGTCATCCTTTCCACATATGGCCTCTAAACTAGAAATGGAGTAACTGCGTGCTGCATCCACACCAGTAAGTTACTCAACAATTCATCTTTTCACTAAAATTTTCCACCTATCGAAAGTGAAGTTAAGTTCTTCTCTAACCTATGCGCCTGGGCAGCTGTACTATCGCGCCCAGTTGACTCATTTGTTATAGTGGCCTCCGATCGCAGTGTAGGCGTCCAGACCTGACAACACCTCCGCACCATAGTGATCCAAAAAAATCTCCCCTCCGTCTACATCCGATCTCCGCTCTTTCGATGACACATCGTCATTCGCCGTCAAAGACCTTGTAATAACAAACCCATCAGCGTCTTCGCCGTCGCGTTGGCCGGATGGCTGAAGTTCACGTGAACGACATTCGACATCTTCAAAAACCTCCGCAAAGAGATTTCGAAATGGAGGAGCGACCGTCGAGTGGGACGGGGCCTTGGCTTCACGTGAACGCGTCGTGAGTGCGCAAAGAAAAAGTGTGGCTGGAGTGGTCGTGTCCTTTCGCAAACATCCGCTTTCGAGATTAGCTAAAGTGATTGTGCTGCCTTTGGGGTGACGCACACTGCGTGCGTTGGAGGCGAACACAAAAGGTCGGCAACTGATCGGAGCTAAATGGGGGAAGTCACGAACACAGATTTAGCAGCAAAACTTAATCGGTAACTTCCATGAAATATGTGCAGCTTGAAATAGCTGCTTCTATTTTTATCTCTTTTACAGACGCCATGCATCAGCAGACACTTCCGTTCGTTTTCAAATTGTACTAAATTGTGGAAGTTCTAGACAGACGGGTCCAAATTAGGGGAGCGCGGAATTCTGTCCTATGCTTTTGATTGTGCTGAAAGAGTTTCCATGGGTTATAGGTGTTTTTTGGCTCCTGATCTTCTTTGTTGGAGCAGCATATGAAACTTTCATATTCGCTCCGAAACCGAAGCCTCCTTCATACATAATTTAAAGTACTATCATATTCAGAATTCCCATTGACAAACGTCCACTTTTGGGTCCTGAAAGGGGGCTTCGTTCTCAGAACGATCGCCTACTTTAAATGCAAATGTTCTCAGGAAACTGAGCACTGAAAGTGTGAGCTAAAGGAAACTGCACGTAAGTTGTCTCATCATAAATTGCCTTGAATCATTCAATCCTAACATTAACGATGTAAGACATCTCATAATGCACAAGAACCGCATCCACATCAGCCACGACGGATTGGAACGGGACGATTGTGCCAACAACGTTGAGCAAAACACACTTTACTTCATGAATCAAAGGCGTTACGCCTTGCATGACACCGAAAATAGACAACAGAGGATATCACTTGTAGACGGCTTCATTCCTGGCACGGCGTTGATGCCGAACCGGTCGTAGACGGCGCGCTTCACGGGGCATCTGGGAATCGCGCATCTCCGGAAATGGCGGTGAAACTTCTTCTTCTCGGGCGTTTGCGGCACAGCGGACGCTTCTGAGCTCGCATATGCTTCGAAAAGATGAGTCACTGGTCCAGAAGTTGCGTTTTCGTCGGTGGTGGCGACCTTCGGGATGACATCGCACGCAGCCGGATTCCTGGCGTCGGACATCTTGTTGTCAGCGGTCAACAACGTTGTTTCCACATGAATTACCAAAATTGTAAATCGCTCGCGCTCGCGCACTTGTGGATCGCGTTACACCCAACAACGCCATCGCAGACGAGGTGAGATGAGCGGGACCCTTCTTGACTACGACCTTCGGCACGTTCTACGACCTTCGGCACGGCTTCGTCCGATCTTCCGCTGTGGTAAACGGAGACGTGATGATCAAGAGGTTCTCCATCGATGTCACGGTGTCTTCCAGTTTCGTCGACCGAGCCTTCATAGGTGGAGGAGACAGGATAGTCGAGATGAGCGGGACCCTTTTTGAAGAGACCGGTAAAGATTCCTCCAAAGCCAGGTTCAGCTTCTTTTCAGCAACCGGGATGCCAGAATTGATGCTATTTCTATTCCTATTGCTACCAAAATACCTGTACATGTTAAGAGTTTAATTTTTCCATAAGTTATTCAAGTTCTGTCGGCTTCCTGAAGTTGCTTTCACTTCAACTTCTATTGCAGGATAAACGTGTAGGCATTCAACTTTCATTGATGATCTACAAGCTCATCACTTCAATTAAAGTTGTGGTTCCGCAGTTTGTATATTCCCTACAAATCGGCAATGTCAACGACATTTAGAAACGTTACTAATTACGCAAAAAAAATAGAAAAAGAGTTGTGCGGAATTCTCCTTCGGACTTCTGCGGACTCGAAGTCGCGAAGATCTGAATCCTGTTGATGCGCAGGTGCACAACGGACGGAAGGAAAAGCCATTTTTGGTTCAGGCTGGCGGCGCAGACTTCGGAATTGCAGCGGTTCTTCGGCTTCTTTGACGGTGCAGTTCATCTTGATAACCAAAAAACTACGGCTCCCGGTGTTCCAAGTCTTCCGGTAAGCCAATAACGACAGCGAACAGCGACAGCTCTCACAACTCATTTAAAGGATCTCAGAGAGAGCGATTAGACGACCCTAACGATCGGCACAAAAAATTGTCGAAAACATCAAAAGTTTTTAGTACAAGTAGTTTGTTGTTGTGTGACAGTTTTCTTCCAGACCTTCGTTATATCCACCTTCCTCACAAAAACCACATTGTTGGATATCAGAGCCACCCACGATCGGATGCCGTACGAATTCAGCCAATTTCCACGCTCCTGCTTGCATAATAAATTTCATTTTCACAGGACCTATACATATTGCTCCCAGTTCTATTCATACTTCTCAAAAAGAATCTTGGTAAACACGTTCCATTCCCGCCGATATATAAGAGTCTGGGTGAGAAATATTGGACATTTCCGAAATTCTTCCACCATGATGTTCTTCCTTGTCGTATTCGTTCTTCCTCTGCTTTTCGATTTGAGTCAAGCGAGACGCCGCTGGAATAGTGAGCCGGACGACCTTAGTTGGAGGTACAGCGCTAAAACGTTTGGCCGGTTTGGTGAGTTATGCGTCGACGTCGAACATTATGATTTCTTGCAGTTCCCATCGTCTCCACCTCCGAAGCACTAGGCCCTCAAAGCGGCGGACCAGTAGACAACGAATTCGGAAATACCATACCGAGATACTCTTCATGGTGGTCAATCGCCGCCAAGAACAAAAAAATGTTCTGAATGTTGGGAAATGAGAAAAGTTTATGTGTTGTAAAATTGTGGAGATCGTTGAAATAAAACAACACTTCAAATGTGAGCTTACCAGTTTGCAAGAGTTAAGATACCTACACTACACAATGAACTCGAACCTCCTAAAATGTTGACGGAAATTTTTCGGCTTTGGTGGGACTACGGCGAGCTTTTTTGAGTTCACGACTTTATTTTATGAATGAAAGGCAAACGCAAGTTATGTCACTGTCAATTACATGGACGACTTCGGAGGTGGTATCTATTTTGGAGAGATGGGACTCCGAAAGGTGATTGATGTATGGAGGTAGCTGGAGGTTGCGTGTTCAACGCTGGTGGCGTCGGCGACCTTCGGATTCCCGTCGTCGGACAACTTGTTGTCAGAGGTGGTGCGCGACTTAGGGGCAGCCAACCACAAACGAAAAATAATAAACGCTTTTAGGTTGCGTTTAAATGAAAAAAAAAAATGAAATTTTGATTGCCATTTGAGCTAACTACTTTGATACCTCATAAACGTCGTTTTTGTCGGATACAACTGTAACCGTTTCGTCGGAACTCTGTGTCCGGGACTCAAATGTCTCAGCAACAAGGAGCGTCAACCCACAATGTGAGTTTTTCAGCTTGATGAATTAAGATACGACCGGTACATTATTTGCCCAATTCGATCACCTCAGACTAATTTTTATTGTACTATTTTCCTACCTGGTGCGTCGGCGTTTTTTTCTGGCCTTTTGTTATGTTCCGGACTTCATCTTTTATTCCTCACCCAATTTACCCCTTTGAGTACTTCTTTTGTTGATGAGTATGAAGAGTTCTTTTGTTGCCTTCAATTGGGCTGTGGTTAACAAATAAAGCGCTTATTCGTTTTTCAAGCGGTACGCGCCGCCGTCGGTTTGCCTACAATGTTCTTTCTCTTTGATGATGTCGCGCCAAGGAAGAATTACGGGTGATCTACAACTTGAACTTGGTTTGCGTGCTATACTAGGTGGGCGGGGGACGTCATCTGTTGTCGACATCTCGATCCCCTGATGTATAAACCCGTTGATCTCACATGCTTTAATCAATTGTCCAACAGGAAATCACGATCAAAGATTTCCTAGCTTCCTCGATAAGTGCCGTCACTCTCACATAGACCTATATTTGCCCGTGCGAACTTGGCGCCTCCGCCTAAACCAAAGAATCTCTACGTACTTTGGCCGTTCATTAAATGGAAAATGTCATTTCCATTAAGAGGATCGTCCCAAATCCCGTGTTTTCGTGCGATAATCATGAATGTTTTAAGCGATTTTCTGAAAACACCCATTATCGTAATATTAGACATTTAAGAGCGGCGTAGTGTCCGTGAGCGGAGCAGCTCTTCTACCATGAGACTCTTTCATATTGCTCTTCTGATTCTGTGCGTTGCCTGCGTTATCCAGGCTGACCGTTATCGTTATCGACGCTTAGAGCAGCTCAGGCCTAGATATTCAGGCAAGATCGCCAGTTATGGGCGTTTCGGTAAGCACTGACGACGAGAGTTAGTACATTATTTCTGCTTTAGCCACCAAGCCGGCTCCTGTGGTGCCTCGCGAACAAATCGAGGCGAACAGGAATGCACTGAAGGAAACGCTCTTGAGATTCACGTCGTGGTGGGACATAGCTTCCAAGAACAAAGACTGACATGGAACCATGTGATGAATATATCTATTCGCTGTTGTTTGAAATGTCTCTATGAGATATACTGCATTAGCCGATGTGTTGTTCGGCAGTAGCAGTTGGTGTCCAAAAATAAAATTTTGATAAGCAGTCGTTTTTACAAAGGAACTTCCCGAAGTGTCCGCCTCAGATCGAGCTGAAAATTGACAAAAGGTAGGCACATATTAGTGAACGTTGACCCAGAAAGCTCAACATACACTTGACCATGTAGGCGCATCGCGAAAGTTACGTCCAAGATATGGATAATATTGTCAAGCCTGCCATAAAGGTTCGTGCTTGACCTGGGCAGTCTTTGCTATGTGCTTTTTGCTAATTATCGCCGAACATGAATAGTAAAAAAGATCGTCGAAACGGAATCGAACAGGGGCCCGAAAAATGACAGTCAAGACCCTACCCGGTTTGATATACCCACAGGTGACACTATACTGGACACGTTCAATATGAGAATTTGAACCTTTGAAGAGTGTATAAGCCAGTGGGTTTTTTTTGAGTTATAAGGGTTAAAATGAGGCTCAGTAATGTGTGCCAATTTCTAGCTTGACGCGGACACTTGAAGCGGTTGTTTTGCTGGACAAAGGAATTGCTATGAGAAGTGATTTTTCCCCATGGTTTCGCACCACTCGAAGTTCCCTGTGAACGTCATCGGAGAGATGGTTTCACCGGTGTGGTGTGCCGACAACAGCACGCAAAAAAGAGAGCGCAAAAAAGAGCGCGCAGATTTGCAGAGCGCGGAAAGAGGAATGTTACTTTCAAAACTACGTCCGTCTCGTAACGTAGCCGACGTTTTCGGATTCGAGATCCCAGCGAAATTCAAAACAGCGGAGGGACTCAAAGCAGATAACAGTTAGTGGTTTAGGATGATTTACGTAATGTGGTTATATAAGAACAGTTTTTGCTTGCCGACATTACAGATGAAGACATCCGTGCAGTTATTTTTATGAGTGATTCCGGTAGGAAGATATTGGAGAAGTCTGGGCATATTGATTTCGACGGAACGTTTGGTATCGTCCCTCAGCACATGTACCAGCTCGTAACAATTCACGCATACATCGAAAAATCCTCTGTGCCTCTCGTCTACTGCGTGAGGAACAAGAAGACAAAACGGCTCTACGAGTATGATGTGTCATTTAAAAATGGATGACTACTAATGTGCAATTTAGGCGGCTTTTCGAAGAAGTCAACGCAAGCTTCAGGAAGCGCCGAAATAATGCATGTCCGACTTCGAACTGGCAGCATTTGATGCAGCTCGAAAAGCGTGGCCGAATATCACCGTCAACCTTTGCCACGGGACGAAGAAGATGGCAATGAATGCGTCGAGTACCTAAGAAGGTTGGCTCTGCACAGTCAGTCGCTTCACCCGTCCAATACTGATCCGGGAGAAGACTGCGACGACGATGCCGAGAACACTCAAGATACTAGTGTCGAAGTGTCCCCAAATTCAGCCATTTGCATGAGCACCTAATTGGCTTTTAGTACCTTTTTTTTATCTTTCAAGCGCCGGCGTGTAGGCTTCTTTTGAACTTGTGGAAGCTATGGCTTCGTCAGATAAGTTTCTACGGACTTTTCTACAGCTACACAGCGGACACTTCGTGCAAAGGTACAGTCTCTGCATGCAGCAGCGTTGCGAGGCGGACTTAGTTTTGAAAGTAACATTCCTCTTTCCGCGCTCTGCAAATCTGCGCGCTCTTTTTTGCGCTCTCTTTATTTGCGCGCTGTTGTCGGCACACCGTTGCGCGAAGGAGTGATTTTGCTGATGGATTTTTGATGTTCGAACCTTTTTCGATTGATAGGCGTTGTTGGTGATCGTTTGCTGTGATTATTTCGCCGTCACCGCGGACAGGGCGCGCGCTAAACAGTATCCCTTTTCCTGTTGAATTCTGTGAAGCTTACGATCTAAAGATCATAAATTGTTGTGTGCCAAAGGCGAAGTTCACACGTAGAAGACGAGTTTCTGGACCCTGGACCTAAACTTTAGAGAAAAATTGGAGCCACAACTCGGTTTGTTTGTATTTCGATGGTGGTGAGCACCACCATGGACATCGCAAACCGATAGTAGGTCCCGACGCGACGAGCTTGACGCGTCCAAAATGCGGGAAGTGGGAAGAACCGATTTGCCGCACCTTTTTGACTCTTCTGCGCGTGAAACTGGGCCCCTCGAGATCGGTTTCAGGAAAAAATAGCACACGGGAAAAAATAGCACAGGGAAAAAATAGCACGGATTTGAAGTTTGAAATCCCACAACGACTGTGTGGGAGGCTCATCTACGTTCGCGAGTCAGTTTTCCAGTGCTTTGCGTGTTTGTGCGTGTTTTCATGGACGTTGTTTAGCACTGCTATTAATTTCAGGCCTTTCTCCCTCTATCATGGATCAAGTCGTCATCTGGGGATGCCACGGAAGAACTTGATGATCACTCATCAAACGAGATGGCGATTGACTCAGGATTTGAAGACAATGTATAATACATCGCCAATTTGTTACGTTTACATTTGTTGATTTAAATGTTGATTCAAAATTCTACTCGACGCTCGGCACACGACAATAAGTTGGAGCGGAAAAGCCCCTGTGTGCTATTTTTTCCCGTGTGCTATTTTTTACCCTAATCGTGCTAGTTTCAGGATTAAAGCATTTCTTTTTATCAGTTTGGGATCGGTTCAAGCATGTCTACGTCTCTATGGAATGCATCACCTTGACTTATTAGACAGCATTCCTTCTCCCAAGATGCCGAAGATCCGCTGCAGCGGATGTTTACGCCGTCAGCCAAGCAGAAGATGGCCCTCTACTACACTCCTCCAGTTAAAACAGCTTCTTCGCCGCTTTGAAGCCTGCGCATACTGAGAGGATTGTAACACTGTACTTGAATATTGTGCCCGGCGCCGAACGAAGAAGAAAGCTTGCGCCAATGGTGATGTGCTCTCTCTGTGCCATCGATTCGGGAGCTCGAACCCCGAAAACTCAAACAAGAGCAGAGTCACCCTCTTTGATCGCCTGCACTCTCTTATATCGTTCCTCGCTTCCTGGATGATCCAATCAAAGGCACCGGTACAGTCAAGGGAATTCTTTTGTGTTACGGCCCCCAAACAAAGAGCACCCGACATACGTCATATTTTTGGCGAGACCGGTAAAAATGCGCGCTTTCTGGGAGATGGGGCGTTCCAACAACGACGTATTTACCTTCGTGGTATCTCTAGGAATCTGAGAGCTCGAGTGAGCTTTTCGAGCGTACGACTTTTTACGAGTTTATCTTCTGGTATCATAGGCTTAGGCCTTGCGAGATGACTCATATATGCATCCGCCCTGGGAACGCATTGTGTACATATTTTATCCTCGTGACATCTCTAGCAGGGGTGGGCAAGGGGTGGGTCGATTATGGTCCCGCAACGAAATCCCTGAATTCGCAATGTACCGCGACGGTCGCGTTGGTGTGTAAAATACGATGGATTTGTGGGCAGTTTACAGTAAAAATGGCCAGTTTACCCCTTTTTTCTCGGCTGGGGTAGGCATAAAGGGGTCTACCCGATAGTACGTGGCTTGATAAACGATCATGTTGCAATACATAAGGCAAAATGACGATTTCTCCGCAAAAGTCAGGCTCTTAGGCCAAAAACAGCAATGAAGCATAGTAATTTCGATGTACTGCTGCATAGAGCTAGGCGAGCTCTATCGATTAGACCCTACTTTACCCCGCCCCCCCCCCCAACCAAGGAAAATGAGGTAAACTGGCCAATTTTGCAATTCTACCGTATGTTCCTGCCATTGAGGGATATCGTTGCGGGACCACATTTACTTATTTTCAGTTTTTGTCCAATTTCTGTAATGACCATCACGTCTTTTCTCTGCAGCATCTTCTAGAGGCGGAAAATCCACATTCAAAACTTGTGGGGTTAAGAAACCTATGAAGGATTTCCACCAAAAGTCAGCCTCTTAGGCGAAATCCGCCAATGAAGCATAGTAATTTCGATGTACTGCTGCATAGAGCTAGGCGAGCTCTATTGATTAGACCCCCCTTTACTCCCCCCCCGGCCGAGAAAAATGGGGTAAACAGGTCATCTTATGTAAATCTACCGTATTTACCTGCCATTGAGGGAGATCGTTGCGGGACCACACGCTAAACCTCCTACTTCACTTCAATGTTTTGGCCCATACCTGTAATGACGATCGCGTATTTTTTTGCACTATCTTGTAGGGAAGCCCACTTCACTATGACTTCATCCCCCTCCACCCCCACCACCCCTTTTTGAAATAGGCCCACCCTTGCCCAGCACTGATCTCTAGCAAACGGTATGAACATGACATGCATCGCTAAAACACAAATTGGTGATATAGGGTATATATATTACGGGTTTCATCATAGCTTTTTGAAACCTTCTTCAACTTTTCGACAGCTTCAAGCTCCTCGCAATTGTGTTCGCCGATATCGTTTTGGCACTTATCTACGGACAGTAATAGTTTCTTTCCGCACATTTGATCCCTGTGGAGCCGTACTGTTTTGTAGATTTTCGCAACGAAAGGAACGCGGCAATCCAAGTTCCTACTTATCTTAAGCTCACAAAACTGGGACTGGCGGAGAAGGTGGCGTAGCTGATCAACTTGTTTCTTCTTTAAATGTCCATACGTCGATTCCAATTTTCTGAGACATTTCTTTTCGATAAGTTTCTCCATGAGTGCCCATGCCAACGTCCGCAATCTGCCCATCAGTGTGAGGTCCGTGATTAGTAGCCTTCCAATGATCTCAGCTACTTCATTGCTCACCCCAAAACAGTCCAAACTCAGCGATATGACATTCGCATAAGCTGCTCGACGACAAAGCTCCTTCATGATGGAAGGATTGAACTGAACATTTGCATAAATTGAAAGATATATCTCGCCACAGTGATTCGGTTTTTGTTCGATGTTCAGAACAGTATCCTCTTCTATCCTCAAAAAATATGTACGTGCGCTGCTCCACGGACGGATGACCAGACAATGTGAGCCTTGCGGCATGTCAACAAAAAAAGAATAGTTCCTGCTCAGGTGAGCTTCGGCCAATTCGCCGTAGAGGCCAGGTAGATGGAGAGCTTCTTGAACCAGAACGCGGCTAGAGCGTGAGAGGACCTCCTCGACGAAACACACAGGAACAGAATCCATAAGGAGTTCTTGTGGGTTGTTTGTCCTGTGTGATATTGTGACTTAAATCTATTCTCCGATTCGGAAAGCGATGCTGAACGGCATGGAAAAGACTGATTGGTGGTGGTGCGAAATCGAAAAAGGTCGGTGCAAAGGGCCGAATGGAGTGCGACTTTCAAAAAAGTCAAGCCTTGTTCATACTCTCTCCGATGGGACGTGAGCCGACTTCGGCCGACGCTCGGCCTACGCCGTTGGAAGGATAGTGAGCGAGGTTCAAATCCTCAAGAACAGGACGCATGAAAAAGGTAAAATGCGCAAATCGGTGTTTTAACCGTTATGCCAGATCACATAAACTTAGATTCTCACAGAACGATACCCGTATCGGAATTTCCGCTCATATTTCTCAGCTTCCTTCTTCACAACCTTCGGTTTGTGAGGATAAACGGGTCTCACGTTCACAGAGCTACCGTCTTGATCGACCTTATCAACGTTCCATCTCATCTCATCGCAGTTACACCATAATAAATATTTCTAATTCAACCTGAAACTATGGACAGCGACATGCTAGAAAACAGTCTAGCACCCACACATCGCCTATCTTCTTAAAAGCACCATTCGTCTCCACTCACCAACGACGGCAATCCCAATACTTTACCTGACATCGCCGATATGTTTCGGAAAGCCCTTCTCTTTTTCCTTTTCCCAACCCTTACTTTCGGATCCTATTTCGAATTAGACCTCGAGGTCTCCCGAACCGTTCACCCATGCCAGGACTTCTACAAGTTCATCTGCAACCCGACGAAGCCGAAACGACTCTTTCATGCACACCCACGGACAGAAGTGTATTAGGGAAGTTCTTGACGCATTCACCAACTACTCGGTCCCGATTTCGGACTTCATTCGGGAGATATACATCAGAAATCACTAGGACCCTGTTCGAAGAAGGTCGTTTTGTCGGAGCGGACGGTGAACTGCGTCTATAAGGAGTGCTCTGGATATGTGAAAGGAATAGTCTTCGGGTTCAAAAGCACGACCGACGAAAACGATCAGATGGATCTGCAAAAGCTGAACATCACGGCCAAGTACGTCGAAGTTGAGCTCAGTGAGAAAGAAAAAGTTTGCCTTCTCCAGTAGACTACAGTCCTCTTATCTTTTTTATAGAAGATAAAAGGCGTTCCAATTTTCAATGGTAAGCTGAAAATTTCGCCAATCGCGTATCTTAATCTCCCCGTGGCGAAAATGTGGACTGAACGGAATCTGTGGATATCAAAGGCCACGGCGGATGAATTCAGGAAATATGCTCAAGTGTTGGTAGAAGAAACTGTAGCTCAGATCGAGGTTGGCTAGAGGGGGGTTTTAAGGCTATTTGAGGCATCTTCAGAAACAAGCGTGGATCCCCGATTCGAAGAAGGCCAAGATCATCGAATCAATCGAGAAAATCAACCAAATCCTCTTTGTATCCGAGTCTCTAAGGAATCTGAATAACGTCGAAGTTGCTATCAGCTTCTACGTATCATAATTTAAGAAATATGAGAACTACCTGGACAGTTACAGTTCCGTTGCTGCGACAGCCCCCAATGGGATCTTTTTTTCTCCCCTGACGGCCAGCTCACGAAGAGCGAAGCCATTGCCGACGTCGAGGGCACGAGAATCGCCCTGAAAGCCCTCCGGAAGGCCGTCTTCAGCAGCCGATCTCGCTCGGCACGTAATTTGCAATTTGAGTCCTACCGCGAAAGATCGCCCCCCTTTCGATTGCCCGCTTCGTTCTGTAGCGGTTCTTCTTGATCCTTCCCCCTTGGCGTTTTGTAAGTCAGCGCCTCTTTGCACCGTTCATTCTCTGTCTTCTCCTTCTCTCCGTTCACTTCGATTTGACGTGTTGTATTGCAGATATGAAGAGCGACGAAGAAATAGAAGACACGATGAGCGATTGCTCGTCATCGCCATTGCTCGACATCGACGACCCAGAATTCGTTGAAGACAACGCCTCAGAAGTCAGCATCAACCTCACCAATCAGAAGGTCCTCTCGGCGGCTGAGCTGCGCAAACAGGTTGACCAGCGCATTCACAACGTGAAGCAGCGGGTGAACACGACGGCGACAAACTGCCGCGTGGTCCTCGGCCTCAACAAGTGGGATAACGTCGTCGTCCTGGAGAAGCTCACCGATAGAAACGGTGTTGAAGGCGCGCTCGAAGCGCGGAAGCTGAAACCGTCCAACGGAAATCCGGTGGCGCGCGGCGAAGAAGGCTGTTGCGATGTGTGCATTGAAGAAAGGATCGAAACGATGCTTTTTGATTGCGGAACACGAGCGTGCACCCCCTGCCTCCAAACTCACTTCTTCACCGAAGTGAGCACCAACGAAAAGTTCTACGTCTCTTGTCCGGGCTTCAACTGTGGTCGTTTAATGGATGATGAATTAGTGCGGGAGCTGCTGGCACGGAATGAAGACGGTAAACGGAATTTCGAGCGAATGATCGTCAACAACTTCGTGGAGAGTGATGAAAGAGAGCCGAAGAAGTGGTGCCCGGCACCGAACTGCGGCCGCGCCGTGAAAGTACTTCAAGATCCATCCATATGTGATGTGAATATTGTACGCTGTGACTGCGGACACGAATTCTGCTTCACGTGTCTGCATGACCGACATGAGCCAGTCAGTTGCGATAATCTACGGAGATGGCGTGAGCAGACCACTGGTGATGATGGAACATTACACTGGATTAAGGCTTACACAAAAAAATGTCCTAAGTGTCAGGTCAGTAATGTTGTGCGAATGAGGATTTCTCTAGAAGCTAATTGTTTAGATAGACATTGAGAAGAACGGCGGCTGCCTTCACATAAGATGCACGCAGGCCAGCTGCAGATACCAATTTTGCTGGGTCTGCTTGAAGAACTGGCAATCAAATTCTCACGAAGAATGCCGAGGACAGGGTACAAATGAGCAATACGAGAATACGTTCGATCGATCCGCAGCGTCTCCCGACCGCATTATTCCATACTATAAACTATTCGAAGTTCATATGAGAAGTCTTGAATCAAATGCCAATGTCGGTAAAATCGATCGGTTCCATCCGTAAAGGCGTGTTTGTTTTCAGATCTTTCAGAAGGTAAAGCTCCTCAAGGAGTACATCCAATCAATTGATGCGTCCTCAAGCATGTCGTTTCTCGAACGCGCTGTTGAATTGCTCGTCAAGTGCCGCAAAACACTGGCATATTCATATCCGTTCGCATACTACGTCGACAGAAGTAACGAAGTCACAATTTTCGAAGATAATCAGGCAGATTTGGAAGTGGCCGTCGAACAGCTCACAGCTTACCTCGAAACGGGCGGTTTTGAATCCAAGGATATCAACGAGCTGCGGCGAAACATCAACGATAAGATGCGTTATGCGGACAAAAGAAGAAAAGCGCTTTTAAAGCAACAGGAAAGCTGAGAAAACAAGACCGGAGAGTTGTGAATTTGGAAACTTTGTAGTTGTAAAGTTTTGAAATACATTTTCTTGCGGACGTCTTGTTTTCTAGTTGAGGGTTTTATCATCCAACTCGGAGGACGTTATTTCGGAATACGACCACTTCGTTACCGCTTACACCTGAATCCAATCACTTCGGTCCAGAGATGGGTTCCAATCGTTTGATTGTTAATTTGTTTATTCACGTTGAATCGCCAGTCCATTGACTAGCGATTGGCAATCCAACCGGCCGTACGACTGAATCGGTCACTGAACCCATCACTGGTTGCAACCTTTTTGCCCAGCTCTACAAAGGAATCGCATTACAACTTTACCAAAAACGAAATATCTCAAACACAATATATTCAAGCATTTATATCTTCGGGTCTTTTTTCCTAGGCCTGGCGGCTGACGGCGGCGTCAACTCCTTGCTCAAAGAGCTTCACAAACGTGTAGCGGCTGTCCACTGAACGGAATCGGACGGTGAGGGTCAGCTGTTTCCCGCTGGGTTCTTCGGCGAAGTCCGCGGCGTTAAACATGCACGTAGGCTTTCCATCTGATCGGAAGACGGTCCTCATGCCAGAAACGAGACTGAAGTTGGCTCAGAGCTTCAGAACTTGCTCACGACGCATTACAACACGGTAGCGATTGGTAGCGGGGTGCCGGAGAATCTGGATTCAAGGATAGATGAACAGTGATAGTCGTGACCATACCTTGATGTCACCAGTATTGTATTCGTCAAAAATCTCTCGCAAAAAAGGAGAGGGCTCCTGCCACGAAAATTTTGCGCGCGCATTTCACGCGCCAAAAAGTTTACAATGGGAAATGCTCAAAATCATAGTAATCCGATTTTTTCTCGTTTCTGACGCGATTTCTCCAAATTCCATTAACGGACGGTTGCTCAGCAGACTCTGGCGCGTCGAGTGAGCCCTGGCTCGACGGCCAGTATGCTTTCCTCGCAGAGTTATTAGGATCAATGGTGGATAATGGCACTTTGAATCGTAAGCTGTGGATTTTTAAGAATATGATGGATTAGCTGCCCATCACTGTGTCGTACATGGATCCTCCTGTGATCTAGGACATCTCCAACATATGAATCTGTAGCTAACTGTTCAGCTCTCAATTGCAAACTAATGGTCATTCTAACAACTCTGCGAGGAAAGCATACTGGCAGTCGAGCCAGGGCTCATTCGACGCGCCAGAGTCTGCTGAGCAACCGTCCGTTAATGGAATTTGGAGAAATCGCGGCAGAAACGAGAAAAAATCGTATTACTATGATTTCGAGCACTTCCCACTGTAAACTTTTTGGCGCGTGAAATACGCGCGCAAAATTTTCGTGGCGGGAGCTTTGCGAGAGATTTTTGACGAATACAATACCATGCTCCCTGTACTCCTTCGTCTCCACTACGAAACGGTAGAGTCGGGCCCGTTCGGAGAAGAGTACTTCTTCCTCTTCCTCGCCGGTCTTCACATCAACGAAGTTAGGGAGAGGGATGACGGGCTCGAATTGGGTGTCGGGTTCGTACTCGTCTTCGGCATCTTCGTCCTCGTTGTCGGGCTTCGATGTCGAGAAACTGCTTGTCGTCTCCTGAGGTTCAATCTTTATCTGGGCGAACTAAGGCACACAACGTAAGTGGGGGTCATATGCTCATAGTTACTAACAGATACAGCTGCTGGAGTGGGTAAAGCGGCTGGAGCGGGTACAGAGATCGGAGTGGATGCAGCGGCTGGAGTAGCAGCAGCAATCGGAGTAGGTACGGCGGCTGGAGTGGGCACAGCAACCGGAATAGGCATGGTACCCATGCGCATCATGGCCACCACGAGGAGAGCGATCTCTTGGTTGATGCGTTCCTGACCAAGACGCAGCTCAGAGACCTGCTCGGACAGGCTTGCTATCAACTCGACAACTTTGGTAGTTGAACGTTCCCGACCCCCCTGAAATGAAGGCATCAATATCGAATACAACGAGACCAGCACTAACCGCAAGATCTCGAAAAGCTTTTTGGCTCTTCATTGAGTTATTCATTATTGGAGTCTCACTCGTGTCGCGGTGGCGAGCGGTCGGTCCCTCCGGTCGCTCTCTGAGTGTCTGGTTTGATCAGATGGCAAACCCTGTGGCATGTATGAGTTTTCCGGCTTCCAGAGGGAATTGGGACACCCGGAAGCCGTAGTCTCACCACCGCTGACAACAAGATGTCCGACGCCAGGAATCTGGCATCGCGAGATGCCATCCCAAAGGTCACCGACGCCCTGAGGACACCATCAGCACCGAATATGCAACTCTCGGAACACGGACTCATCTCTCCGAAGCAGAGGCGAGCCCCGAAGCTACCCAAGTGGTCCAAACGCCCGCGAAGAAGATATTCCACCGCCATTTCCGATGTTTTGCTGATTCTCAGATACCCCATGAAGCGCGCCGTCTACGACCGGTTCGACACCACCGCTACGCCAAGGATGAAGCCCGCAGCAATGAGACATCCTCTGTTTGTCTATTATTCGGTGTCATGCAAGGCGAAATGCCTTTGAGTCGTGAATAAAGTCAAAGTCAAAGTCAAATTGAGTTATTAGGAATCAATGGTGTACAAAGGCACTTTGAATCGTGAGCTGTGGATTTTAAAGAATATAATGGCTTATCTGCCCGCCACGACGTTGTACATAAAGCTAACTGTTCAACTCTCAATTACAACTGATGGTTCTTCTAATAACTCAATGAAGAAAGCAGAGGAGCCGAGGCTTATTCTATGCAGCGGAATCTGCTGAACAGCTTTATGGTAATTTCTTGATGTACTTAAACACCTCTTTAGACCCAGGCCATATGCGACTTTAACGCAGACCGCATAATCGTTCAAAATTCCATCAGCAGAAATCTTTTGCTAGACGATCTGCTGGGTGTTGTGGAAAACGGATAGAGCCTCGCTCTCTGACCGCCCTTAAATTCCACGCACTCGCAGTTCACAATGTCGCAGAGCTCGCCAAAAACAGATCGCGCGGATGGAAGAGAGCGCAGAAAAGAGCGCGCAGATGGAAGAGAGCGCAATGCTGATGACGTCGTAGTCGGTGTTCTTCCCTCCTTTGTTAACCGACTAACCCTTGGCGACCTTTCAAAATCGCCATTGATGTGTTGAAGAATCTCATCTTCTCCATCGGTTCACTTTCCCTATTTATCAATGGAATCACAAATCGTTTGTGTCCCAGCCAAACAACCAACGGTTCATTGGAAGCGCCCCAAAGAGCGCTGCCCTGATAAGCAGCTACACAACAATTTCAGCGTTTGATCATTGGAGAGCAGTTACGTGCATATGCTCAGTCTCAAGGGGGCTCAGTGAGTTTTATCGTTTAAGCCGGTTTACAGAGATTTGACGTTTGGTCTTCTGACATCCGTTAGTGGGCGCCATAAATAGCGGCACTTTCCCTTAGCACCTAATGAAAACATCAATTAGCGCCAACCATTGTGCACCGAATGAACGGAAGCAAACAACGATATTTATAAATTACTACTCTACCGTCAAAAGCATGTAGTGTGGACGTGTTTGCATCAAACTACGATAATCGGTAAAATATGACACCGTTTAAGCCTTCTTCTCAAGTTCGATGAGGTGCTTGACTCCGTCGTACATCTGCTTGACAGCCTCGAACTCGGTGAGTCCAAGACGAGCCTTGTTGGAGATGTCGTAAACGCCGCCGGCGGACTCGGAGTGCTCTCCGTGGATTCCGCGGATCTGAAGCTTCAGGTCGTCGCAGATCTTCTTGAACTCGGGCTTCGCGCTAATCTTGGGGAGCTTGATGTGGACCGAGGCGCGGACAGTAGTTCTGAACAGTGTAATGTTTGATGTGTAATCAAAGACTACAGTACCCCAAGTTGGAGGGGCAGAAGGTGAGCCATCCGAGACGCTCGTCACGGGAGAAGGGAGCCTGGGCCTGGATGGCCTTGACACCCTTGATAAGGCGCTCAAGGACCTGTCCGACGTTTCCGCCGTTCTGCATGGAGATGATGCGGAGGTGGTCCTCCTCGTTGACCCAGACAAGGAAGGTCTTGCTCTTGTTGTGGTAGATGCCACGTCCCTTGGGCCAGTAGCGGCACGCGTTGGCGGCCTGGAGGAAACTGCAACGAAAACGTGGACTTGTCTCCTAGAAATTGAGGCATACCGGTCACCTTCCTTGAAGAGGAAGTGGTCCTGAATGAGCTGGGTCTGGACCTCCTTGGTCATGCCATCGAGAGGATAGTAGGTTCCTTGGAGCTCGGAATCCTTGAGCTCCGTGAAGACCTTCTTGACCTTACCCTCCATCTCGAGGTAGTTGGCCTCGGTGAGGCAAGGGTTGAAGGGGTATCCCTGGAGGGAGCGGCCGCAGCGGACGCGGGTCGATTGGATGTACTTGCCTTCGGGGTCGAGGTCGGGGAGTTGCTAGAACGATTTACTTAAGATTACTTAAGTCAGTAAAATCTCCCAACGTTGGTCTTTCCCTCTCCGAGGTCGATGGCGGGCTGCTTCTGGTTGGGGGCGAATCCGTTGTGGTAGTCCTGGATGAGAGGGTCAAAGAGGGGCTTGAAGAGGGTGTAGGCCTCGGCATCTAGTGCAAAGGAAGTTAGGTCACGGATCAGGATGGCACTCGATTACCAGGGGCATAGACACCGACTCCAGAGTCGAGGTTGGCAACGCCGGACTGGATCACATCCAGAAGAGTAGCTCCGAGCTTGGTCTTCTTTCCCTTGAGGTCATCGACGACCTTCTTGGTGAGATACTTCTTGAGAAGCGAATGGCAATCCTTGGCAGCCTGGAGCTTCTCGTATCCCTCTTCGATCTTCTTGATGGTAGCGGCGTCGGCCATTGTAGTGTTTGTGTTTCTGAAATCCTCAGTGGTCTACCGTGAATCCGAGGGTGATTACAGATATCGAGCAACGTCAGATAAGAAGGAAGCCGCCAGCAGCATTCGAGAATTTCTCGCGAGTGCCGTCTTTCGTGAGTGACAGCGCAGCCTCTGACCTGCAAAACAGCGAGCGGATTTGCTTGCGTCAACAAGCCGGCCGACTTCGGCGGAGTGTAAAAGCATGCCTGTTCGAGAAGAGCGGGGAAAACTGACCCCGCTGGCAGGGACAAACAAGCCTATTCAAGATAAACAAGCGCTTTTTCCCTTTCTATGGAAATTTGAGCATATGGAGAATGATGAGAATGAATAAGAAGCATATTGAGTATCGAACTCCATAAATTGTCCACTTTCAACTCAAGGAACACATGCTTCACCGTATTTTAGAGGGTCTGCAACCGTTTAGCGTTTAACATATCCAGATGGGGTCGAGGAACCGAATGAACCATCCCACTCTCTGATCGCATTAAAGCAAGGCGGCGAGCGGCGTCACAAAACAAAAGTCACCCCATCGGCAGTGCCGGACTCCCTGCTGAGCGGAAGAGGATCTGAGGAAAGCGTCCGCAGAACACATATTTAAACAACTCGCCTGCATTCTCTTGGGAAGGGGCGTTTTCTGCACGAACCGCTTGGCACGACGCTGTGTACTACGCGCAAAGTCACGAAAGCTGCAAAACCGGGCCGACGGCGGAAAAACGACTTAACTGAAATTGATGGCGATTGCGAATGCTTTGCTCACAGCACCTGCTCTCCGCTGGTTGTATTAATTATTTACATGGTCGCATGCCGATGGAAAACATGATTAACATTTCATATCTTGATTCTCCATAAGTGGTTGGGTAGAGTGGGATTATATAGCCGTAAATAACAGCTGACCGATTTGAAAGGATTGAGTGATGTCGTTCGATAAACAACATTGACATTTCCGAGACGACAGACGAGCTTTCCGGTGAGATGATAATGCACGAGAGCAAAACAAATGGACTGCGTTTTTATTGAAAAATTGCTTCCACCGAAATAGGATAAAACTGGGAAGAACGGATAGTATTGTACGTTTACGATCGTATGTCAATTGAGTTAGCAAGATTTGAATCGACTTTGTCGTCTTTTTCCTCATTCCCAGCAATTTCGTGAGATTAAGGCGATCGCAGAGATCATTCGGGACGAAGTATATTTTGTGTGATCAGTGGACAAAAAATTATTTTCGTTCTCCCATCCTGCGGACGGATCGTTATTCTCACTCAAAGCCGTAGTTTACACTCACACGACGGTACAGTGTTCAGTAGACGCCAAAGAAAAGCGGAGAGCAATGCGAATTCGTTGTTTTGCAGGTGAAAGATGTCGGCTAGAGGAGAATTGCGAGGGGATGCCGAGTCAACAGACGTTTGCAAAGGATTCTGATCTAGCCTGTTGAACGGAGCTATCGCTGTACTCCTCATATATCAAGACATGAGCAAATCTAAAAAAATGGCCTTTGCAGAGCACCATGCTCCGTTAACCCCAGCGTTTAATTGGTTATATAGCAGGCTATGGGGACATGCATAAGGTAGCACTACCCGAGATCGTATGTTACCAACGTGACCTCCACAGCGGCTTTCCACTTTGAGCTGAGAGATTCCTGTTTGTGGTTGCTAGCATTTATGACAAAAAATCTAAAAAAATGGCTTTTGCAGGTCACCATTAACTGCCTGTAGACCGATGACTTATGATTCTGTTCGGAAGTAATGGTGGCGTATAGCGATGGAACTCAGAATCTCAGGCAACATCGGTTTACGCAGTTTCTGGGGCGGCGCAGCAACTAGGGCCATCAAACACGGAGTTGATGAATACGAGTATTGAATAAAGCAGCACTTCATCTCAATGTGTTTGGAAGGCTGTTGCGGGTTTGGAAAGGCGCACTCCGCCAGGCGAGCACAGGCGAAGCGAAAATATACCTTTCCTTCAAGAGAAGCGCAGCGAATGGAGCGAGAAAGATTTGTCTATTTGGTTCATATCGATAGCAAAACACCTCTTTTCTTAAAAAGCACCAGTTTCGCGTGTCCTAATACAGAAATTCCGATAACATCGACTTCGAAAAAGGGATATAACGATTTTCGTGTACTGGGATTATAATTGAGAGCACACAGAGTTCAATTTGCACATGTTGGCACATGCATTATACTCGAAACGATCGGCAGCCCCTTGAAAGCACAGTGAGAAGGAAGGAAAGAATGGTTCTGCGGGGATCCCCTGACTAACACGCGGGTGATTAGATTACGGTATGTTTGTTTGTCCGGGGGCATCCGATTCAACAAACATCTGGCTAACATCGAAATCTGGGTACAAAGGAATCACGACATTTTGTCAAAACCGAAAGCTCATGTAGTTTATACGTATTCAGCTACGTTCTGTGAACCATACGTTCTCTAGATCATTTACGTATTTCCATAAGTCACGGTTTGTGAGCTGATGGCTTGTTTTGTTCGGTCTTGTACGGTTCCTTCTGTTATAACTTTGTCATTTACTATGTAGATTGGTCAAATAGCGCGGTGTTCTATTTCTACTCATCTGCTTTCAGTTTTCGTCCAGAATGACCGATTCTGACGAGGAGTATCTACAGCGAAAACTTCCACTCGCCCATGTGCGACTCTTCCGAAAGGAAATCTTGGAAAGCGGCGTCATCGATATGGATTACATCGAGAAGCACTGTTCATTTCTTGGTGAACTTTACCATTTGGACCTGACTCATCTGTATTTCCTGTTCAGGAGAAGAATTTCTGCTAAAGTTGAGGCCAGTTTACGAAACAAAGCCTGGCCTTGCTTTGTCGTTTTTCTATCGTCAGCTCGTGATGAACCACCCCGAAGAGTCAGCTATGTTTTATGGAATTCTCATTGGTACCGATATATCGCTCAGAACTCTTGTAATTTTCATGTTTAGAGGCGTTTAAGGAGGAGACGGCACTTCAGAACGAGCTGCATATGAAGTTCGTTGAAGACGCTGCCAAGAAGCGTTACTTGAAGCTCTTTCCATCCGATAGGTACTGTACCGCGGATATCGTCAGTTCCATATTGAAGGCCGGGCCGTTTATAAACAATCTGAAGGAGAAGTACGAGCCGATCTATCGCGAAATGATCAAGAAGGTAGAGAATCTGCTCGCAAAGAACTGTATATCACTGTAAATCTTACCTCAACTTCGTACTTGACTTGTATAGATCACGATGCGGCTGCATGTCAAATACTCAGAGAAATGCCGCGGTTTTCCACCGGATATGAAGACGACTCGTGGTGGTTGCATTTTCTGGACATTTGCGATAGCCACCCGGGAAACAGGGCGGTTTTGAAGTTGGTGGATGATGATTTCCGAAACACTATCGGTTAGAACTATGTTCGTATGCGTAGCTGAATGCGTGAATTTAGATAAATTCCGCGAGGACCAGAAGATCACTTCTGATCCTACCGTCCTGAATTTATTCGACATTTCTGTCAAAGACGGTGACCGAAAGTTCCGCTCACAGATGGACTTCATTGAGCACAGGGAGAAGATTCCATATGACTTGGTGGAGGATCCGGCTGTCCTTGAGCTTCGCGACTATCAAGAAGAATTGCTCTCGAAAGTGAAGGGAACGAACGCGATCATTTGTGCGCCAACAGGATCCGGGAAGACGGTGATCGCTGCACAGCTCATCTTCAACCATTTTGAGAAAAAACAGAACGAGGCGGAACGTGAGCAGGCGGAGATGGAAATTGCAATGCTACGGGATAAGGAGACTGCTACTGAAAATGAGGTATCAAAGGACGAAGCGATCACGAAAGCTGAAGAAAATGGAAAGGATGCAGACGGTAGCGATGAACATGCTGACAGCGGCAGTCTTAAGAGCTTTGATGATAAGGACGAAGAGTACAACAAACTCTTTGCGTGCAAGGACGAGTTCCCAGAAGAAGAGTTCCAACTGATGCCATCGGTTCCCGCTAGGGTTCGACTTGAAAGTTGGATACATCTTGGATACATTCCTATTTAGGTAGTGATGTTCGTTCCAACTATTCCTCTGGTCGAGCAGCAGTCAATGGCGCTGTCAAAGTACATGCGGAAGAAGTACTACGTACATGCGGCTTCTGGAGCTCAACGGGCTGACAGTCCGGGAAAGAAGATTCTTTGCGCCGACATTGTCGTTATCACTCCCCAGATGTTCTAGTGAGTTCGCTCATTGTTCGCTCATTTACAGCGACTTGCAGCAACTTCTTGATTGATCCACGCGAGTCCGAACGCCTCTACATCTCCGACTTTACGATGTTTATCTTCGATGAATGTCACCACTGTAACGCCGACCATCCGTACAAGAGTGAGGCCGTTTTATCTCACTCTCTCACTTAGTACCCTTAAATTTGTTTCAGATGTTATGAAATTGGTGAGAATGTTCGGTGGCGAGAAGCCCCACATCGTGGGACTAACTGCGTCCCTTGGAGTTGGATTTGATTCCAGGGACATTCGCGATGCCCGAAATGTTGGTTTTACCCAAATTGTCGAAGCATACGATTTGGTTTTCAGCACATGATAACGATGTGCGCCAATTTGTCAGCTGAATCGATTTCAACCGTGCGCCACCACATCGATTCTTTGAGAAAGCACGTTGCAATCCCTGATGAGCGTAAGCATTTTGCTCCTTCTGTTGATGTTTCTATGTTCCGCATGTTTAGGCATCATAACAGTTGCCCGAACTGACTCTGAAATCCGAGCGAAGCTCGTTGAAATCGTGAAGCGTTTCGAGGAACACGTTGTAAAGCGCCTCGAACAAACGGAAATTATGGGCCGTCACGAGGTAAACATACGAGTTTGCCAGATATTGAATTAAACACGGAGTCGTTTAGAGGGTGCGGACATTCCCCGACGTCAGCAAGATCGCTGCGTACATTGGGTTTCTTAGTGAACTGAGAAATCGTGTCACTATTGACCAGAGGATCGTCGAGAAGAATGCCTTTTTAGATACCATTAAACGTGTCAAAGTATGCGTCGGCTTTTCTGACGCAATGGCGTACATTTGTTACTTTAGCTGTTTTATGAAATGCTCAATTTGGTTGATTTGTTACCAGCAAGACTTATTATTGACTCGTACTGTCGAATGCGCGCACAGATCAAGAACGCCGACAAGCTGAACGAAGAACAGGAGTTGTGTATCAAGGAACTTCTTTGTCTTCTCACTAATGAAGAACTCCTGGAACGAGACTTAAACAAGCATATTCTCCGCGAGCTGAAGGGTATCCTGGAGAAAGAATACTCGTTGGACAAGAATACTCGAACGTTGATCTTCGTCACGACTCGGAATTTGGCATCTCATCTTTGTGAGCATTTGAACAAGCAATGGAATCAGTGCTCACTTCCGAAACACGATCGAACGTACCAGCCTGTGGCCTTCATTACAAGTGTGTTCGACGCTATCAATGTTCTACTTATGGATCATTGTAGGTACGAACAAGTCAGGTGCTTTCGGAGGCGTCAACGCCCAGGAGCAGGCGTCTGCCCTCGACAACTTCAGATGTGGTCATCACAGAGTTCTTGTAGCCACTTCAGTTGCCGACGAGGGTCTCGACATCGCTTCATGTAATCTCATCATTAAGTACAACTCTTCTGGAAATGAGCTCACGAAGATCCAGCGCAGAGGTCGTGGAAGAGCGAAGAACAGCAAGTCGTATCTTCTCGCCTTGGATGGAGCGATCGAAAAGCAAGAATTGGAGAGTGCCAGGGCTGAGTCTCTGATGCACCGAACCCTGGATGATTTGAACAATTTGCCATCAGGGCAGATAAAGAAATGGGTGTGTGAACGACTTTTGATCTATTTTCTCATAATCCTATTGCAGGTAGCCATGAAACAGGAAGAATTACGAAAGCAAGAAAAGGAAGAAGAAGAGAAAGAGAAGAGTAGGAAGACGCGATGGGAATCGAATGTGTAAGCAGATTCAGCGAAAACCAATACGCTCCAATCACTTTCAGATACGTCGTTGCCTGTATGAAGTGTTCCGCCTTCATCACCAAAAGCACCAATCTTCGGGTGACAACTCGAGGTTCATCCGAAGTGGCCGCCTGTGATGGAGAAGTGTGGAACAGGCTCAGCCTCGTCGCCAACGAGAAGGTCTTCATGCAAGGCATGGTGCAGCGGATCGAGGTTTCAAGAGTGCTCTGTGCAACCCCAGAATGTGGAAACCATATCGCCGCCCTTCTGAGAGATGGCAATACATTTATGCCATTTCTCAAGGCCTCCGCGGTTTCGCTCTACACAGAAGAAGAATTTGCCAACCCGATGCGCGAAGGCAAGAAACCGTTGAACAATTGGCGGAAGGTCGTGAACATTGAGTCCGTCAGCAGGCGGGACAAGTTTTCTTACATGCCGATTTATGTGAGAAAGACGGATAATAGCGATCGAGTATGGATAACTACAGTACCCGCATCTTACAGCTATGTTTAGATGCGAATGTGCACAGCGTTTGAGAAGCTGGATTCGAAGAAAACGGCCGAGGTTCGCGTTCGAGAAGATCGGAAGTTCCAAGGGAACGTGAAATTGAGGATCGAGCGGTACAACAAGAGACAGCAGATGCGTTCCATGCTGAAGAAGAACCAAAGTGACCCGAACGCAGAAGATGACGATTACGGCTACTCGGCGAACGCGAACGACCTCCTCGAGCTCGCGGATTTCCCGCTCCGCTTGCAATCAGAAGAAACAGGCGGAAATCAGTTGGGAGAGGATCTAGTCGACTATGAGGACTCTGACGACGAAGGTGTACAATATGCGGAATCTGGCGACGAGGGATTTGCGGAATATACCTAGCTTGTTCTTGTATTTATTTTGCCAGTGAACGAATTGTTTCAGATCATGATGCTTGATTCGGGGCATACATCGAACCTACTATACTTCGATGTCGGTAGCAGAAATTACAGTACACAATCGGTAGCTACTTCAATTGTCACAGAAAGCAAATCAACTTCTGCAGAAATGGTATTTGATGCATATCGCAAGATATATCGATTGATTCCCATTTTTTCGAATCGATGAGTTTTCATCAGTTCGTAAGGAAAAGGACCATCGAAGTTCAAGTAGTGGTTGAATTTTTTCGTTGTAGCGTTCGAGCACAAGCTGATCAGATTATCCACTCGATCCCTTATGTACATTTTCAAGTAGTCGTCATGAGGAATGGGACTGCTCAGCATCAAATCCACCTTCTCACACCTTTCGATCAGCGCGTCAACGAGGGCACCGTCGATTAGAGGGCAACGAGAGATGGAGACTTCCTTCAAGTTGACGAACGTTTTGAGGATATCCTCGAGAGTTTCGACGTCAATGATTTGCAAGCAGCGGAAGGAGAGGATTCTGTGGCAGATGGGTGCCAAGAAGCTGCTGACGTTGATCTGACCCAATAGGTCGTGGATGTGCAGCGAGCAGAACGGGGAGGCAAACCGAGCGAGTTTTTGAGATATGCCGCTGCTTGTAGAGGACCAGAGCTCGGAAGACGTCTTATCAAATGGCTCTCTTGCGATATCTATCACATTGAAGTGGAGTTTGGCATTATCAGAAGGTATTTCCGTCCAAATAGTCTCCGACGCTTCGATGATCCGATATTTGTACGTTCGACTTCGTGGACAGTTCGAGTAAACGATGTGAAGAGTTTGATCACGATAGGAGTTCACGTAGTGCTGTAGCTCTATTCTGAGGATCGACCTTCCGAGAACGTCTGCCTGCGTCCAGTTTCTCAACGTATCCAGGGGAATCAGCGAAAAGACTTCTCTGTAGAAATAGACGTTGAGCGTATCCATTGGCTGTACGGGAGAAGCTGCGACTCACGGGCGATCAACGGATTTCAAAGTGTCGTGTGCGATTTTTCACACATGAGCTGTTTGATCGATATTGTGGTCTTTGGGGGTGTTCCCATGAGAAGTTCATGGGTGTGGACCTTTGATAGACCCAGACATGCCCTTCAGTGAACATTCTAGACGATCACCTCGCCCTAGATATAGCGTGATCAGAAAGTTTTGTGAAATGAAAAGAACGATTTCTTCAATAGAAAACACTAAGAATGTACCAAATTACGCAGTTCGTCGGATTCAGATTCGTTTGATGGCATACCACATTCATGTCCTTGCAGATCTCCCGATTCAGCTTTCCAGCACAGCGCAGAACGATAACAGCAAGAAGCAGTTGTTCGGAGACCATCTTGTTAATGAATAACAGTGAATACCAGTACTAATAACAGCGAATGTAGGATAAAAAAACGTGACGAAAATAGATAACTCAAAAATTTCACAGAACTTTCTGAACACCTTGTATTGGATGGCCTTTTTTCACATAAATGGCTATATTATCTTGTGAGTTATGACGCTGATCAAAGTTTTCATAGGTTGCCCTTCACAGTTCCCATCAACTAAACGAAAAAAAAGCATTTCAACTATTGTTTTCTCGTACTATTTGTGTCCTGTCTCTCCTTATTTTTTATATAGCAGATGGAATAGCTTCGAGGTGGCTTAATAGACCGACTGTGTGACATTCTTATGTTGCGTGAGATTGCGATAGGTCAGTTCAGCTTCATCGTGGTCCTGTGGATCCCGACACTTACATGCTGCTTTATAATATTGAGGCACAAATCGTATACAGCATTTCTGGCGGAATCTCCAACTTTGGCTGTCATATTCGTTGTGTTATGCATACTCGGTGTGCACCAAATGCTGCATTTAATTTTTTGGATACTCTACATATCACAGCTCATCCAACTCCCTGCGAACTTGGGTAATGTAGAAGTTCTACTGGGTGTCTCTGGAATAGGCATTCAGAGCATTTATGATCTACTCGTTTTTGTTCTCTTCCTGCAGCGTATCGCCATTATCATCTATCCACTCCATAAAAGAAAGCGTCTTGACCGCTTTCTGTACTCTGTGTCCACCGTAGTAGGCGCAATACTGTATTTCTACCTTTTGACCCTCTATTTAAGAGTAGCCGATTTTACGTCAAGTCCTATATCGAACGGTAAGCTTTGATGTTTACATTCAAATCAAAATTGCTCTCTAGAATGTTTCACCCTGGCCTGTACGAACGCTTTCACGCAGGAGCGATCAGCCATGCACATTCGAAATGCGCTCAGCTTTGGAAATGTACTCATTGGATCTGTGTTCTTTGTAGCGTTCCTGAGGAGAAAAATATTTCATAGCTCGAGCGCTACAAAGGTGCACTACGTCTTTTGACAAAGCGAATGTAGTCAATTTTCAGATGAATCAGCTCACACGATTCCTCTTCTTTGTCAGGATGATCTTTGAGGTTATTCCATTGAGTACGGACACTATTTTTACGATGGAGGTGAAACAATGGCTCATGGCTCTATACGACTTTGAAAATTTTAGACAAGAACAAGCATTTCCTATTATATTGGGCCATTTGGGGCCACGGGAAGCACTCTAGAAATCTTCTGCTTTGTTTTTGTGTATTACTTCGCTTTTGTGCAGAAGAAAAATTACAAAGTCATAGCTCACTTGACGAGTGTGACGGGACGTTGATGGATTGCGCTGATTGAAGAATTGTCATTACATGAAATTCCATTGCAATTGTGTGATATTTCAAATAAAAACAATAAAATATGGACAGACATCATAAAATACGAAGCAGGTGCAGCTTTTGGAAGTACCTTTAGTACCGTTCTAAGAATCAAGCTTTAAGTGGACGTCAAGCATATTCACAAATCGAAGGGATCTCTGTCACCGCCTACAGTGCACGTACACTTCTGCTTTGCCGCGCCACTTAACGTACACTTACGAGCATCAGATAGTCGGATCGTGATTTGTCAGACCGTTACCTTATGTAGTATGTATGAGCACTTCTCCACCAAAACAACATTGTGAGCTTAAGAATACACAGAGTCACTTGGGAATCACCGGTGAGAAACGATGCTACGTTGGTGAAAAAGGATATAGAGCGTAGAACGCGTCAGGACATCTAATATTTTCACCGTTAACATATTCACCTAGGCCTATAAATTATCTCGCATCGATCTTAGAGTTGCATGATTGACTGTTCCCTTGTTAGTCATACATTTAAGTCGTCTTGGCTTTTAGTCAATATTTTATAGCAGTAAATATATAATACATAGCCGCATAATATCAAACACTCTGAGCACAACTCGTCGTGGTTTCTTCTGATTCGGTGTCTTGCTGCACGTCCACCTTCAGTTCTACCATTCTCTTGTAGAACAAGGCCCACGAAAAGATGGTCAGCCCGATGGCGCCCATTCCGAAAAGCCAAATCGATTGTGGACCGTAGTTTGTGTACAGCGCTCCGACAATTATAGGTCCAACGATTCGGGCGACACCTCCAGTGAAATAGAAGACTCCCTGCATCGTGCCTTGTCTCCTGGGGCCAAGGATGCGGCCGTAGACTGTGCTGCTCGAGACTTCGATGTTTGCCATCGCCAAACCAGCGCAGACGGCAAAGGCTCCATAGAAGATCCAGTAGTTGATAGGTTTCATTGAGTAGCACCAATCGAATCTATCCACGTTGCAGCCGACCATTTCGGTGGTGGCGTTGGCAAGATCTAAGAGTAGAGATGCATTGAGACTCAAATATGATCCAAACCTTGATCACGATAAGTAGTCAAACTGCCAGAGATGAAAGGCCACGGGTAGGTGACCAAATGGAAGGCGAAGAGAAGTGCAAGCGAGGCTACGATCGCTATGCGGTGTTTGATGCTAGAAGGATGAGTGGAGTTAAACCGAATGGTTCCAAATCTCACCGCTGTGAAACCTTGAAGATAATGTAAACGAAGAAGATGAAGAGAGAAATGATTCCGAGGGCCACTTGGGACATCGATCCATATTCGACGGTCTGCTGGCGAGTGAAGGCAAACACTGTCATCGCGATGGGCGATGAAATCCTGCAACTTCGTGATGCCTTATAGCTACAGTTAACCTACAGTTCAAGGTTGATGAAGAACAACTGCTGCGTAAAGCGTGTCAGATTGCAGACGCTGGCGGCCACTTTGTCGAACTTTGGGATTTTGACTTTCTCATCGGAGTTCTACATCAAAGCTCTTGTTGAGATATTGATACAGAGGCGTACCTTGTCACTTTCCACAATTCCTGCATACGTTTCCTTGAAAGATGTGGTCATCAACACTGCACAAATAATGCAGACAAGACACGCGGTGTAGGCCGGAGCTGTGTACATGTTGATGCCCAAGCCTCCAAAAAGATCGAATCCAGGATACCCGAACGGGGTGAAAAGCAGTTGAAGTCCAGGGGCTATCGTCGTGCCCAGCGAAATACTTCCGCCGATGTAGGTGAGCGCCATGGCGCGGTCCTTCGCAACACAAGAAGTGGAGGCATACGCGCGGAGGAGTGGAAGATTAGCTGATAGAGAACGATGCAAAAATCATGGCCATTGTGTTGCCCTCACCTGATCCCACTCCCATTAGAAATCTTGCCACCAGCATGACATAGCGCCGATTTGAGGGGAATACTTCAATGGAGAAGTACATAATGTTTCCGACTATCATAGAGCCGAGTCCGAGATACATCGGGGTCTTGACCTCCTTGATTTTGTTGCTCCAATAGCCGAAGATGGGAGATGCTATGCACTGCGCCAGACTGTAGGCCGCGACAACAACGGCAAAGAACTGCTCAGTGACGCCATCGTCGACCTGAAAATGGGCCCTTGTAGCATACGATGCAATGTGCCAAAGCCTCTAGAAGTAAGGTCCGGATTCAGTTTATATACCAAGTGCTGTCTTCAAAGACTCAATAGTAAAGAGGAAGAAACCTTCTTATAATAGACCACAGTCCTAATAGGAAAACTACGCATAATACCATCCGAGTAATGAGAATCCTCAAAAGTGTCCTCAAATGTAAAAATCTATGTGTTTGTACTCTTTCGATGGGCTTCTATCAGCGCAAAGAAAGCGAAAGGAAAAGATTTGATCGCAGATGAAACTATATGCTATCGCGCGCATCATGCTAAGGACACTGAACGTTTAAACACCAGCGGCAGGGCATGACAGATTACGCGTGCATATTGAAATGACAATATGGTAATCTTCATATAGTACATACATTTCACCACAGCATGCATTCAGAATGGAAACGAGTTACAACTTACGTTCTCAAGAAAAGGCCACATGCTCGTGAAGTACAGTCCAAATTGTACAGCCGCGCAAAAAGCCATTAACGACGCGATGTAGATCGACGTCCAGTCAGTCGCTTTCTCGTCCATCTTCTCGACCGCCATCCTTCGATCCGACTGCAACACTTGTGTGAAGGGGTCGTTTTGTAGAGGGGAGAGTTCTTTGCCTAAACAGTTTTTTACAAGCTCGACGATTATGCCCCCGAACGGGGCGGACATTCCGATCGTTTTGTGAATACTAATGAGGTTCGCGCGCCGAATATCATTGCAAAGAAATGGTCTAATGCACGTGCGATGACGATAATTCAGATCAGTGGCAAATGAAGTTACTGAATCGTTTTTTGTAACATGCAGACTGCACTTCCTGTTGGAAAACGAGTTTTCCAAACAGTTGAATACGCAACATATCGGCAACATCTTTTTTAGATGTAAAGACTATGGAAAAAGACTGACTATACTTCCTTCTTTCTTGGGCTACTTATTCAAAACATATTTATTGATTTGCAGACAGACACAAAAATGCAGACAAACAAATTAGAAAAAATCAGAAGGATCATACAAGAAGGTGGCCGTTTTGAAACTTGTTTCAGCCTTCATCCTTTTTACCAAATCGCACTTTTGTGCTCTGATTTGTCACGTCAGATCTTTAATTCCCAAGGTCTATTTTCAGCGTTTCTTAAGGGAAACTCGTATCATCATTTTTAGAGTGTTGCGGTCGTCGCACTAGAACGAAGTGCTGCGGTCATTGTCTATAGGTCAGCTTTTGTGTTCTATGATACGATTACTCTTTGCGATTAATTGGTGAAATGGACGAAGATCGACCAACAGAGTAATTGATCTGGAACAATTTAAATAAACGCGGCTGCGCGCGAATTCACACCATCTAGGTGCACTAACCGGCGGTAAACACACGAATGGCCTAATGACCTTTTGGACGGAAACACCAATAGTCCTGCGGGCGGCATGATCTGGCACAATTTAAATGGAAATTGAGGGGGCAGATCAATAGGACGTGTCACGAGAGTACCCTACATCTGCCTGTTTGACTCTGAGGACGCGCGCGATTTGTACTTTCAGAGCACTTTCCCTTTGTGATGTGGCAAAAAAACAAGGATAAACATATTATTCAGTCTGACAACGAATCGTCGGTCAGGCATAGCGCAGACGACTTTCCGATTGGAATTTGTCCAATGCGACCTTTGAACGATAGTGCATTGAGTCATCCAGATTGCGCTTCTGATAGCCAATGGCCGAGGAATACGTGGGAAAAAGACTCTTCAACCGTAGGCAAAACCGGTACTGGTAGGTACCTACAGGCATGAGATTTCAGGTAAGTTTAAGCCGGAGCACAAGCCAAGGCGAGGTTTGCCAAAGCCACCGTCAGCAGAGAGAACAGCAAAAATTTTCTTCTCATGGGGCACAATACAACTTGTTCATAACGAAGTTTAGATATTCGAAAAAGTTATTTCAGATAAACGCCTCTCTTCACTCTCCACCAAGTATTTTTCCGATGCGATGCGATCCGCTGGCATGATTCCAACCGAGCGACACGGAGAAAATTTGAGGACAACTCTCCTAAGATCTAACCCGGCATTCTTCTGGTTGATACGACACTGACCGTCTTGTATTTTGCCAGAAACGTTGTGGAGGATTTTTGAAAATAAGATGCAAAATTTTATAGTTCTCTGTCATGTACAAAATGTTTATCGATAAGAAAGCCGGGCCTGTTCCTGTGGGACGAAAACAAACTCTTTCTAAATGGTAAACGTGGTTCGGAAGATCATAAGGACCCTTTCCAAGTGCAGTAAAGTAAAATGAACAGTCGTGGACAGATATCAGTAATATGAGGAGAGTTATATGGACTATATAAAGCAATACAAATACCAAGGTCGAGATTTGCTCGGTAAACATCAACCATGTCTGCCACAGCCGATGAAAATTAGCTTAACTTATGGCGTGTAGTACGTTGTTATTGGACAAATCATGCGAGAGGCCGCTAAAGTAAAGATTGCCTGCGTTTTCAACGAAACTAACTCATCAGGGAATAACAAATAATAAGACACTGTCGGTGAATGGGGATGCCAAATGGAAGAGCTTCTATCAAGAAGGAGTATTATCTTAGAAAACTCCCTCCATTTCTCACTTAAATGAACATATCATTTTCAATTACCATGTGACAATCATTTTGTATTTCTTTACAAAAAAATGAATTTTCACAAGCCAGTGATATGGTGCTCGCAAGCGTAGTCAGCTCGATCCACCCCCGATGTCTTTCCAGCACTAAACAAAGCTAATACTTTCTCAAAGAAAGTAAGGTCTGCCCTCATTACGCCTATTTATGACTTTAAAAATGACGTCAGGAATCAGAGGGAGTCACTGCAATCCTCCGCGGAGTGAGTTGTTTGCCATAAAAGAATTATTAATGCGTAAAATTGGTGGCCAAATATTTCCCATCGTGCTTGCTGCCCTTCCAGTCATCGTTTATTCCCTTTTCTGCTCGCGTGCCGTCCTCCGTCTCCCCCCCTCTCCTATTTCCTCGTAAATGTGCTGTGCAGTGAGCGGATGTGAGCACTTTTTTTTGGCAGCAAACTCAGATAATTGATGCATTTAGGGGGTTTTCGTGAATTCTTCTTCCTATTCTTCGCCATCTGCCTTGCTTTGCTGCTTTGTTGCTGTAAGTGTATCGACGTGCGGTGTGGATTCGAAGACAACAGGAATTCGACCTACGAAAGTGTCGATTTGGAAGGTCATGTAGGAAATTGTGATAAGGTGTGAACGAACTGGGAATAAAGTATAATAACACGTAGGCCATGACAAACGGACACCAATTCAAACGGGTTCAAATTTGACTTCAATTCTCACAAATTTCACATATTGTTGGGCAGCTCCTTGAACACCGCACTTAAACAGTCGGCTCTCTGGGTTGAAGGTGGGAGCTAAGCACAATTCTTGGCACTATAATGCCTGAGCTAACGGCTGTCGAGTATGGAGTGAAGATCGTACGCTTTCGGAAGAAGTCATCTCTGATTGAGCTGTAAATCTTACGTTTCTAATCGAATTACTCCGCGTGGCTTACCTGTACAGGGACAAATATAGGACGAGTGGCAGTACGAGATGGTTGTGAGGATATGAGAAGAACACGAAGATGTCAACCCAGTAGGTCTTTGGCAAGAAACTCGGACCAAAATGATACAAGAGTGCAGCAGTGAAATCGGCCATAAATCGCACAATAGCATAGGTCAGAATTGCTTTCTCGCGGCTGAACGCCGAATTAATGCCCGCTTTACATTGCTTGGTTATCAAGTAGGTGACGATAATCACATAGATGAGGAGAGTGATTGAGAATATCCCAAGAAGTAGCAGAGAACCTGTTCTCTGCAGAAGGGCCGAATACGGCTTGCTGTAGTCGTAGGTTGGACGAAAGTTGAGAGGATTCACGTGAAAGTCGGCAAGAGGAGAGACGAGGATGCTCAATTGGACTGCCGCAGCCATCCATGCTGTGATACAAATGCACTAAACGTGGGACGTTTGCTATGAAGCGTTGTGTAGAATCACTTACCGTATGAATAGCTTGGGGATACCGAAGTCCACAAATAATTTTCAATCGATTCAGTGCCAACAACAGACTCAACAAAGCTTCGGTCCTCACAAAACAGCCGACGAGCTTATAGCAGAAGGAAGCCATCCCAAGCCAGTCGTATTGGAGGAGGTGTCCAATGCCGGTGAATACCCAGGAGGGAGCCATGAGGCATTGAGCTATTCCGATTTGGATCATCAGGCGGTAGCACTCCAGTTTGCGGTAGTGCTTATTCCTGATGAACGTCTAAAAACGAAAATATGAGCATTCAAGGTCTTGTAATCATCGCTCCTTTTGGTCATATAGATCAAAAAGATCATAAGCAGTATATGTAAAATATACTTACATAAAGGATCCTCAAGTAAAGGGGAACGCAGATTACCGGAAACAGAAAAGAGACACAACCAACGGCTATGTGAGTCACTCTGCTGCCTTCCATTCGAGCTCGGAAAGAAACGCTATGACTGTAGTCTTTAGTAATTAAGTTATTATATCTGAAAGCATATGGGATACAAAATCTAGTACACACAACATATTTCATCTCATTCTAGGATTTGGTCAAGTGCGGTCATGGTGGGTGCGTAGGGTCAAATACAAATAACGATCGAAACAAAAGTAATATTTGACAAACAAGACTATTATAAACCCATTTTCAGGAAATAGAAGGTAACGATAACAACAAAATTTTCCCAATTATGAAGCTAAAAATCAAAGGACACTTTGAATCAGAAAACATTTACCACAAGGAAGAAAAGAAACAGATAGGTCTCTGATGACAAGTGTACCAAAAAAAGGTTAATATTAATTATATTCTTTGTTCTGTTCCGAAGTTTCGACTTCAGGGCAAAAGCGTTGTGTCACAGAGATAGATGGTCTCCCAGATTTAAGAGGTTAGGGCTCTGCGTTTGAGCAAACACCGAAATCTAGCATTCGAAGGAAACCAGATGTGGGAGAAGTTTACTTTTAAAGAAAAGAGGGATCGCATTACCATGGCAGACATCTCCAAATGTTGGACTTTAAAAGAGGTATTAACTCAGCAAAGACTCTTTTCAGTCGGAAATGCTCGAAGTGTTCATGTCGATAGTGTGCATTCCAGTATTTTGATTAAGGAAGACGTGCCTTATGTTTGTTTCTCTTTAAACTACATGGTCACGCTATAACACCTAGGTAACAGTGCTAGTGCATTTCATAGAAATACCGGAAACAGGGCTTCGCTTGTCTTTCGCAACTTCACAGTTACCAGTTTTCTAACAGCGCCCAACTTCCTTGTTGCTCGTTACTTCCACTGCAACCGTTTCGTGACACACTTCACATTCAAACATTACAGCTCACTGCTGTGGCCTTATTCATTGTTGAAACCAGAATTCGATCCGATAAATTTCATATTTTTTGTTTGCATTTTGCAGAAATGGTGTTTCGCGCAAAAGTGATAATATCGATCGTTCTTTTTTTGGAGTCAGCGCGACGTATTCGATCTTTCTGTTTTGATGAAATCAGCTTTTAGACTCCATTCAGGGGGTATTTGTGCGTTTTTAATAACTGCTTATGTAAATTTATAAAATTTATTAATAACTGCTTATGTAAACCGATTTATGTGACGCCATTTTTACATCATCTCATCTTTATTTTTCGCAATCATCAATGTCACGAAACATTTCTCTATCAGTATACGTCTTTACTGTGTAAGTAACGATATCGATCATAAGAGATTCATTTCAAGTCCTCAGAGTGTCGTCGATCTTCAAGATGACTGAAGATCTCCAGTAGTAGATGACACGATATGTCATTGGAGCAGTTGAGAGCCCCGAAGCGTTACCTATGCCGCAAATGCCCCGAGAAATAGAAAATCCGCCGCCATTGCTGGCGGTTCACCGATTTCGCGACCGACATCAACGCCATGGCGGGGATGGTGATATCCTCTGTCCGTTATTCGGTGTCATAGCGTAAAGTCATGATGTCGTGAAATTCAACTTTCGTTTCTCGATGATCTGCTAAGCGTGGGCACCGCGTGCACAATGGTAGTCCCTTTTATGAAGGGCAGGTCCCAGAAGTCCGTTCTCAAACTTCTGAATGGTGTTTACTTCATGAAGTGGGAATGCATGGTCACTTACGTGGTTAAAGTCAAATACAATGCCGGTGACACAAACAGTGAGCTCAGAATGTATGTGAATCCCACCGCCAGCTGACTCCATTGAGTGGGTGGCAGCTCAACAAAATAAAATACGACCTGCAGCGTCATGTCGAAAAGAAAGCGAACAACAGCGTATACAAGAATTGATCGCTCCTTGGCGATGCTGTTCAGCGTTGTGTTTCTGCGTTTGACGCGAATCAAATAAGAAATAAGTATTAGGTAAACAATGAAGGTCACGCTCGTGCATGAGATTAAAAGATTTTCATCGACTGTAACCAGAAGCCACGTGTACGGAAAGGAAAAGTCGAATTCTCCGATGAATTGGCCAGGTTTCTGTGAGAATCTACAGTATGGTGTCAGTAGAGCAGCAACGTAGACAACGCCGTAAGTCCAGCTGAGAACCAGTAGTATCTGAATGTCTTTCGTTGGAAAAGGGATCAGTTGCAAAAGCTTACCTTAGACACTTTAGCTAGCCACTCAATGTCTAAGATCACCATTAGCCTATTTAAAGAAAGCACAAGGTTCAGCAGAATCTCTACACTGACACTGGCGCAGAAAATAATCTGCAAGAAGCTGACTATCTCGAACGGGACAACATCCGTAAGTTGCATGAGGCCGCAGAAAAATGTACCAGGAGCTGCTGAGAGTTGTACAAGTCCGGTTTGCGCCATGATGCGGTAACATTCCAAGTCGCGGTACTTCTTTCGTGACAGTAATATCTAGGAATCTCTCCTTTATCGTCTTTAAAAGTGACGATACCTACATAAACGATTCGTATATATGGAGGCGCAAGCAATGTGGCCAGCAACATGTAAAGAATGCCGACAACGAGCATCATGGTGTCCATGAGTGTTCTTCAATGACGGCAGTGATGTCCTTCCTGTTATTCGCGCTTGTTGGTGTACAATACGCACCGGTTCACATAGAAAACATCTATGGGATACAATTTCTGCACTTATTCCTAGAAATAGGAAGGCACATAAAATACGAAACAACCACGAAATAGAATTCGTTTCATGTGTGAGTCAACGACGGTCGACATGTAGGACTGATGTTTGATTCAACCTTTTCACATACCCAAAGAAATACGTATAGGGTCGGAAATCGGCCGGATGACGAACAAAGGTAGCGACTAGAAAAGAAAAGATTATTTTGCCAAAAGTTTACTCCAAAACAAAGTAGAACCGGCTCCTCCTCAAGTCGAAGCGTCCAGTTCGCGTGCTCGGCTTCTTACTATATGTACAAGACAAAACGAATCACTCCCGCAATGAAGCACGTAAAATTTATGATATGAATGTATAGAAGGCTTCGCGCTGCTTCCGCACGAAAGTTCCATTAGCCCGAAGACAACTGACAGCCTCCGGGAGGGAGAAAGTGCAGTTTACACGAAGTACTACTTTGCACAATAAAGTTGGGAAGGGACGCACCATAGCCTTATGGGCGGAAAGATTGCTGAGTCGGTTTTTTTTTCAAACGCACTCAACCCTAATCCACTGAACAAATGGATGGTCTGGTGATGTCGATGGAGTCCGAAATCCAAGCGAGTCCGAGTCCGCAGTTATCGAGTTTTCATTTTAAAACAAGTCCGAATTGCAGCCCAAATTTTGGCGGAAGAGACGATATTATTGGGCTCATTTCAGTTTTATGAACGGTTAATAATCAGCATGAGTCTCACTCGTGTTGCGGTGGCGAGCATCCGGTTGGTCAGATGGCAAACCCTGTGGCATGTATGAGTTTTCCGGGATACCCGGAAGCCGTAGTCCCACCACCGTTAACAACAAAATGTACAAAGCCAGGAATCCAGCTACGTGAATAGTCACTATGAAGTTTGCTGACGCTCTAAGGACACCAGCATTAGTGAAAGAGTAACGTGTGCACAATAAAGTCCGATACACCTGATATTTGTCGGTCTATTTGTCTGTGTTTTGACTGTCTATGTTTCCTGCTGTTTGTAGCCAATCATACACCACCTTGAGTAGTGCCGGTAGGTGGACGAATAGTAGTGAGGTTAGTTTGTCTCACAGTTCACTGCATGCGGGAGATGATTTAAGTTCTGGGAAAATTAACCCAATAACGACGACTAAAGGGCAACCCGTTCGAAATGAAGGTGGGGCGAGCCGTTTTTGGACTCAAATCCGAGCTAGATGCCCCAAAACTCGTCAAGTCCGGTGAACCCACATACCCTTCAGAACTGCAAATAAGGCGTTTTCTGTATTTTGCATTAGTGGTGCAATGGTGCAGAAACCACGAAGGAAGAATGAACTGATATAGAAACTGTTTCCACAATGTGAAAGCCATGTATGCTGGTCCGTTATCTATGTCAAGCAGCGGACTTTTCTCTGATTAAATTGAAAACACAATCTTGTTGTTAAGGCATAATCTATCGGAATATACATGAATAAAAACATTACTGGTATATGGTGAGATTTGCAACAAGATGCTGCCTCTAACTTCTGGTGGCTTGTGGTATCGAGGTTGGAACTATGGTGATGCCGATGGCGCTTCCACGTAAGTACTTCACGAATATTTTGCAAAAGTCGTTCCGCAAGCTTCTGAAATGGTGTCGCCATGTATTAGTGGAGCGAACAACTTACCTCGTGAGGATCAAATACAGCACTGGAGCGGTTAACAAGGAATTTAGAAAGTAGATCAGTGCCACCATAAGGTCAGTCACGTCGCTTGGCGGAAAGTCACCAAAGAAGAAGGCCACTTGAAGAGTCATATCAAAACAGAAGTGGACACAAGCAAACACAAGAATAGGACGTTCTTTGACGATGTGGTTGAGACTCGAGCTTCGTCTTCTCAAATGAAAAAGATAAGCTATTATCATGACGTAGACCAAAAGAGTCATCAACACACAGGACAACAGCAAAGTTCCATCAATGCGTTCCAGCAGCCAAGTGTACGGTTTCTGGAAGTCGTACTTTCCAATGTATTGGCCGGGTAATTGATAGAAACCACAGAAGGGAGTATGGACAACAATGACGTAAGCCAATCCGTATAGCCAGCTAAAAGCGACGAGTATCTAAAAGACCAGGAAGTGGTCAGACTTCCTCGGATCCTGAAGACTTGCCTTGGTGACAACGCCGAGACATTCTATTTCGAAAATAACTTTTAATCTGTTGATGGCTAAGGCGAAGCTTAGCAGAATTTCCACGCTCATGCACGCTGAGAAGATGGTCATGAAGACATTCGCTAACCCAAGAGGGTCCGTTCCAAGAAGCTGCATCAGTCCTAATGTGAAGGTGGTTGGCGCGGCTGTCAACTGGACCAATCCAATTTGGGTCATGATACGGTAGCATTCTAACTCGCGGTATTTCTTTTTAGACAGGAAGATCTACCCAAATCAATGAGAGTGACACTGAAAGCCCGTACTTACGTAAACAATTCGAATGTACGGAGGCGAGAGGAACAACGCGATGATGATATACCAGATGCCGACCAGCAGCCGCATGTCGTCCATGGTAAGGTCACGCTTTATGAGGTCTGCGCCTAAGAGGTTGACGTTGTTTTCGTAGGTACGGCAAATACGTCCGAATGCAAAAACATATGAGATATAGGCCTTCCTAGACAAAAGAACTTCTAATGGAGGGTAAAGTACAGAGCAAGGCTCGCACTTACAAACCACAAAGAATGCGCTTTCAATACATATACGCAGTGATCACTGAAGCATGCATTTTCGAAAGTGATATTCGAATAAAACGGGAAGGGACTTCATCATAGACCAGCAGCAATCCTTGTGAACTTTGAAAAAAGAAGAAAATGCGTGCACGGAAAAGCCATGGGTCGAGATCGCGTAAGTTTTGAACTGAAATATTCGTTCTCCTTAGACCTCCTTCAAGTTCAAAGCCCCAGTGCGTTGGAACTTTTCCACTTTGAAATATCTCAGAATGAACTACGTAACGTCGGGAATATTCGCATGAAAAGGAAAAACGGGAACTGTCCATAGGCGCTATCACAAAAAATAAGAACAGAAAGTTGAGTTTCCAGCACGCAAATGCAAGATTTGCAAGATCGCAGGGCAAAAATCTATCGCTAAATCTATTGTCTTATATAATGAAAACATCATCTTAAATGAGGTGAATTTCTCATAAAAACAAGTGTTTCGTAGTGTTATCGGTATTCTACAAGTTTATTCAATTAAAGGTGCAAAGAACTTAGCTAAAGGCTGGGTCATACTTCTGCGACACAGACGCAAATGTTTTCGAATTTAGAGTTTAATCATAACGGGGGACGCCGGAGGCGGAAATAAAATTAAACTCTTATGCGCTACAAGATTCCTATGTGATATGCTGAAAGAAAGATGTAGGCGCAGGAGTCATGCACAATTTTTTCGTAGTACATGGACAAAAAATTTGGAGTGTGATTCAAAATGATTGATGAGCGCTTCGATCTGCGTCACAGGGACTTGAGTCGTGAGTCGTGACTCTCTATGTTGAGTCACAAGTATCACAGACAGTTCCAGATCCTGCTCGTGCAATCTTTATAGTATACTATTCCTGAGACTCCTGCGTGTGGTTTAAATTTCAACAAGTCGCAGAAATTTGAAGCCTAAAAAGAATGGCCCCGCCTTATCAGTGGAAATGGCGCACACATCGTGTGGCGTGCACAAACAATACATATCACGCAGTCTTAAAATTAACGAAAAAATTGCGTTTGAAGCGGTCGCAGGGAACGTGCCCTGGAAGAGAAAGGCGCTGGGTAAGGATATCCACGAGGCCCTCAAGCGAAATACTTTCTAGCTTTCTTAGAAGGACCAGGAGCGTTTGATGCCTGGGAAAGCCAACGTAGGTGCAGTCAATAGTGCCATTCACAATCGCTGCATACAATTTTCCACAACTGAAAAGCAGCTCGCAATGTCATTCTCTATGCTTGAGTTGTCCTTTTTATTTTCGCGCAGAAACAAAAAATAAATAATATGCATTATCGCTGTGACTCCTTGCATATAGTTCGCCAAGGTCAGAAGCATGCAGAATTACACTATTTTATTCAGGCATCTATTTTCGGTTACGAAATGTTTCACGGTAAAGACGCTCTTTTAACTTGCTGCTTCTTATGAAGAACATATAGGAATTGTTTGCAAAAATTGGAGAAAATAATGCAGTTATTTATTAATGTTATTAAGATCTCACCTAGTTCTCTCTGATAACTACGGGTATGCCATAAACATCAGCTTCTAAAAAGAGCCAAAGAGCCAAAACCTATTTTATAAATTTTTCCCGTCCACAATGCTATACGTCCTTAATGATATGCCTGACCATTCAATTTCCAAGCACTTCCACAATTTATCTCATGAATGAGAAAGTACAATAGGAGGCAAAAAAGCTTATCGAGGTCACTTGTCACTTCGTGTCACCCTGCTGACGGCCGTTCCCACGCTGACAGTCACGTTGCGTCGTTTCAAAAAGCTGACATTGATGAAGTCACTTCGCAAACTTCTGAATCGGTTATCACCTTTGTTTTTTCGAATTCGAACTTACTTCGTGAAAATTAAGTACAAAGCTGGAGAGAGTATCAAAGAACTGAGGAGGTAAACAACGGCCACCGACAGGTCACTATAGCGACTGTTTGGCAAGGTGATGAAATAGTAGGTCAGCTGTGTGGCCATGTCGATAACGAAGCGAACGCCGGCGAAAACGAGAATAGATCGCTCTCTGGCGACGTGTCCGAGGTTTGCTGTTTCGTTTCGGAGGCGAATTAAATAAGCTATGATCAAAACATAGACAAGAAGGGTCAGCGCTATGCAGACGACCATGAGATAGGCATCGATGTCAGCAAGCAGCCATGAGTAGGGCTTCGCTAGATCGAAGTCGGCAATGTATTGGCCTGGCAACTGATACATTCCACATAGAGGTGTGCGGGTGACAGTCACATATGATATCCCATACGTCCATCCTAGGCCGATCAGTACCTAGAACGAAAGTTACTTCAGTTTTCTTTTTGGTGTGAACAGGTTCAAAATACGGAAGCTTTGTGTTTTCTATAGGGCAAGTTGCCTTAGCGGAAAGTGTTTAAGAGATTGCTTATCAGTTTAATTGTACATTGTTCAGCGAAACTTCAAGTCTTACCTTTGAAACAAGACCAAGGCGATGAAAATTGGTCATAACGCCTAATCTGTTGACAGCTAGGACGAGACTGAGAATCAAATCGACGCTCTTGCTGGCTGCGTAAGCCGAAACGAAGAAATTGGCTAATCCAAGATGGTCAACTTCCAAAAGCTGCATTAGTCCGAGAGTGAGGGCTGTAGGAGCGGCAACCAACTGAACGATTCCAATTTGTATCATTATTCGGTAACATTCCAAGTCTCGGTACTTCTTTTGAGAAATGAATATCTAAAGTCGATCATTAGAAGATATCCCACAACAACAGCATACATAGACAATTCTGAAGTAGGGCAACGAAAAGATTAAAGCAAATATAATATAGACGATTCCAACAGTCAACATCATTGGGTCCATAGACCGCTGCAGAATGAAGAAAGTCGTATCCAAAGGTCGCAATGCTGAATAACACACGCAACTTCTAGGAGCGCAAGTTGTAGTGGTGAACACGAAAGATCGACGCAGTTGATGGTGATCCGAAGTTTCTATGACATGTGGGTGTAGTCGTGACGATTAGAAGTGTATTTATGAAGGCCGCTAACTGGGTTGTGGGAATTCCCCTTTCATCATAGAACACGACCGTTTCCCTCGAACTTTAAACCGCCGCAGTGGATAGTCCATGTCGACACACAACCCGCCGTGCTGAATTGTGGAATTTCTGGAACAGCGCACTTCATAGGACAACATTTGCATCAACACAACGGTGATGTTGCAATGATCGATGGACAGTCATGGCTGCCTACAAAATAAATGTAGTATAGCAGCATGTTTTGGACATAAATCTGTTTCTCACATGACACAGGTCCGGTCCTTCATCCATGTGTGTTTCAGTGGCACCCTGGAATTCCTGGTATGCTGTTGGGAAATCCTAAGTCCGCTCTCGAACTCAAAAACACATTTTCGCATTACCTGAGGTATACATAGCCGGTGCTTTAGAAGGAAGGACCGTCAAGATATAATAGTAGTTCAAATCGTGATGTGGGTTGGGAGTTGACTATACTCAATTCAGCCGGTGAGTAAATTATTGCAATACAAGAAGATATTAGAGGGTACTGTACTCGACAATTGTCGATCACACTTGTCCTTCACCCACGTGTGTTTCAGTGGGGGATTGAACCCCAGACCTAAAGGCAAACCCACAGCCAATCACCAAACCAGTAGCAGTCTTCTCTTCCCTCATGGATTGTATTACTAGCTGCTGCTATTTTCATAGCACTATACCCTGCCTTCTTGCATGTTTTACTGTCACTCAAAAGATTTTTGTTCGTCCGCTAAGATGTTGCGAGTTGTTTAATAGTACGGTAGTACCCTGATTATCACGTGAACTGATCAACATGACTGTATTTTGATTTGAATGCATCCTTTATGAGACATGGTAGAGATTGTCCAAACGACAGCTGCTACACCGTAATGTACTATTAAGAGACTTTATATCAGAAGTATAGCAGTTACAAACATATTGTAGGCTTCAAATTGCCTGGCGGTTTAATGACGCTCCTTTCAAAGTGTAGCTGGCTGGATACAGCGTTCGGTTTGCGCAATGCTGGACAAAAATCGTAGCGCACACTGAAAGAAGCGATTACGCCACGTGATTTCTTTGTGATTTACTTACTGTGTGAATGCAAGATACAAAATGGGAGACAGCAGAAGGCTGCTGAACATGTAAGTTTGTCCAATGATGAAGTGAATCAGTGGTGTCTTAGGTATGTGGACAATGTAGTTCATGGCAAGCAGGGTGACGTCGATGGAAAAACGTGTGGCAGCATAGATGAGAACAGTTCCTTCCTTGTGTTTAATGGAGAACTTTTTTGTTTTAAAGTGCATTTTGACCATGAATAGAAAAACCGATATGTAAACCAGAAAGGTCACTGAGCAGCTGGCGAACAAAATGACAGCGTTCGTGCGAGTTAACAACCAGGTGTATGGCTTCCCATAGTCGTACTTCGGAAAATACTGTCCTGGTGGAGCTCTATAGCCACAGTACGGACTGAAAACTGCCAGGAACGAGAAGCATCCGTAAAGAAAGGAGAGTACGATGAGAATCTAAACGAAAGCATATCGATGGATGTGCTTGGGATAAAGTGAACCTTATTAATAGCAGACGGTAGCTTCAGTTCCGCCATAACTTGAAGCCGATTTAGCGCCAGAACGAAGCCAAGGAGAACGTCGAGCCTAATACTCGCCGCAAAGAGCTTTACTGTGAAGGAGCCGATCTTGTAGGGGTCTACGTCGAATACACTCATAAACCCGAACATGAAGCAAGCCGGTGTGACGAGGAGTTGGATCATTCCAATGAGTGACATTATCCGATAGCACTCTTGATTTTTATACTTCTTGTTTGTCATGAATACCTGAATATCGCCAATTGAGTCAACTAACCAAATCAAACACGGTTCTTCAAAAGAACTGCTTGCTGGACTTCATTTCACAAAATTAAACTTACATAGATGAGTCGAATGTAAACAGGCGGTAAAAGGAATGCTTCAGCGATGTACACGATGCCAGTAGCGAAACGGAAGTCGGCCATTTTGGTCTACTTCTGAGATGAAAAAGCAACCTGTCAGAAAAGAATTAATGGGTTTATTAATTTTTTATTAGTATAGTAGGACATGTAAACGTCGAGATCGCAGAATATCAAACATCGTATCTGTTCAGAAACTGCTAGTTGAGGTACTCTGCAAGGTGATGAGGAATGGCTAATCGTAGTAGATATCTGTGCACTTCGCAAAACGAATAAAAAGGGGCAGAACGGTCTTCTTGGAAAGAATGACGACGATCATAATGCAAAACTCCATTATGAGCACTTCGTGAGCGTCACCATTAGTGACTCAGAATTATATGAGAGAATGTTCTGAAGCATAGAAAGTTGATCAGCACTTTTGCTGGAATGGAAAATTATGGGTAAAGTGGAAAAACAAGTAGCTTTGTACGGTTGTCTTTACAAGTTATAACAGGTACAAAAGCCACCGCTTGTGTTTTTCAAATAAACATCTATCAAGTGAATACTTCAAACAGCACTTCAAACAGAAATCTCGAAGCTGGAGTTCTGATTCGATTAATCAACGAGTTTAGGTTGCGACTTTAACTCTTGAACAACGACTTGCACTGTGTACAACGTCATATAGAGGAACAGGAAAGGTAAGTACCACAGCGTAGTCGATGCTTCCCGACAGGCTTCAGTGGTAGAGGCGGCATCGGATTGCATTAACTTCGATACGCCAAAGAACATAAAAATCCAGACGAAGGACAGTGATGGAAAGTCTGCACCAATGTCGCTAAGTCGCGAACGAGCTGGATTTGCATCATTGGACAACGCAGACTTCGGAGTCTCGTGGACCCGATCGTCATCGGCGCAAATGAGAACAACAATGAAAACGGTTCCGTTTCAGAGCCGCCATCTTCATAAAATAGCCGTCTGTACCGAGAACAAAAACTGATGTACCAAAACTGATCTCAAGTGAGCCAACTTAGTAACATCGTAACGAACGACGTCGCAAACTTGTATGTTGTAGCTTCAACCTTAAACGCTTTATTCGATTCTTCCTTCGCTTCAATTCGTGCTTCAAATTTGATTGACTCTCGTTTTAGCGTTGCAGTTATTATAACGATTTTGATGAAATTCACGTACAACGTACAAAGATCGAAACATTTCACACCTGCGAAGGACGTTAATTTCGCCACCAGATGTTATTGTGGTCCTCGACTCGACTGTCCTATTGTGCTCACGGAAGTCGTCCTTTGAGCGAAGTGTAAAAAGTCCATGAATTCCAGTCGAATGCTTCTGCAATCCAGTTCCGTCATTTTATGTGTACACGTACAACGCACCTTGTTAAGCTCAAATACAAAAGAGGCGATATCAACAAACTGTTCAAGATGTACGCGGATCCAGTCAGCAGTTCTGAGTACCATGAGGGAGTGATGGGTGTGAAGAAAAAGAAGATGGAAAGGCCAAAGTCGACGAAGAAACGAATTCCAGCATAGGCCAATATGTGCATTTCTCTTTGTTTGCTGCTCGATGCCCTTGTCCTTCTCCACGTAAGAAACACAATTATGACTACATATACTAGGAGGGTAATTGAAGACACAGAAGTGAGAACGTAGCTGTTGACTTTTGCGAAAGCCGCGCTGTAAGGCTTTGCGAAATCATAACTTCCTAGAAAGTGACCAGGAGTGACGATGTATCCACACAAAGGGCTCAGACATAGGACACAATAAGCGAAACCATATAAATAGGTGATAAAATACACCACCTGTAAATTGCATATTTTTGAACAGATGAACAGACGCACTCACCTTGTGGACTATTCCGCGACACTTTATTTTTGTTATAACCTCTAACCTATTCAGCGCCAGTACCAAACTAAGGAAAATCTCCATGGCTACACTAGAAGAGAATAAGAGCACAAAAAGGGTGAGAATTCCGTGTGGATCGTAGCCGAGAATGTTGATGAGTCCACAGGCGAAGGATCCTGGCGCGGCTGCAAGTTGGACAATTCCAATTTGCGCCATAACACGGTAGCACTGCAGTTGTCGATGTTTCTTGCGTGAAAGAAAAATCTACGCAAACGAAAGTTGGGATTTGTGGGTTGTATAACTTACATATATTATCCTGATATAAGCTGGGGGGAGAAAAATACCAAAGGCCATGTAGAGAAATCCGAACATCCAAAAGGAGTCCATATTCTGAACAGTGAGCTTTAGACAAGTGATCAGATCTAGGGTATCACATACATAATTAAGCACGGTCTCTCATGCAATGACGACTTACGGATATGGATAATATGAATGTCCGTTTACAGGAAATACCGAGTTATATCAACAGTTACACGTATACGAAGCAGTAGGGGACAATGGTAGAACTCTCACGGAGGTTCGAAAGTAAAAGAGTTTCCTCGAATAGATTATGAAATGTGAGAAGATTACGCACGAGTTTGTTGAGTCATTAGAAGTAATTTGTTTACGTGACCGTTCAAATATCGAGAACGTCTGAAGTTTTGGGAAGATCATAGTCGTTGAGGACTCAATGATCAAATGAGCGAAAGAGAGCACGTAAATTCATGGTGCAGTTATCTTTAACAGACCGTTATCTTTAACAGGTCGGTCCATTTCAAATGCAAATGAAGCACAATTCAAATTGAGTCCGAGCATATAAAAATGCTGAAGTTATACCAAGAATTTTTGATTAGAACCTTATGAATTTTCTCATCAAAAATTTATTCTTGCTATTTAGTAGAACAACCATGAGTCGATGGCTAGATCAGATCAACAAAAATCTTATAGCAAAAAGATAAAGCATTAACAAACGAGATCTGAGAAGGTCGAAGTTCATTCAGCACTAGTTCCGCTTCGGTGTGCTCTGCTATTCTAAACGCGAAAAATAATTTGGACACAATGAACAAAGGGCGATATAAGCCTCTTAAAGAAGCAGTCTTTGATTGACTAATCCATTTGTCTCAAAACGCCGAGAACTCAATCCGCTCGACGACAGAGAAACCGCCGAGTCGCCGACATTTCTGCTACATCACAGTAGTTCCGAAAATGGCAGTTCCGTGTCTTGGCATTTTCCCACTACAGCAGAAGTGAGTGGCAGTTGCACATTCGTTGCAAGAGTTAGAGTCAGTCACAAAAGTTTCTGACAGATGACAGCCATTCGGCAACAGCACGAAAGGATCGCTATAGCAGTTGGTTAATGTAAAAATGTATCTATATCGTTTATGTACCTATTTCATAGAAAATATACGGAGACATTTCAAAGCTTTAATGTTTTTTATGCTACTTACTGTTTCATAGTTGACGGGAAATGCGGAAACGAAGCAATTTGTCAAGCAGCTTATACTTGAGCAAAAAACTGTGCCGGTCTTGCTAGCAGCTTACAATAGCTGTGGTTTTTTTTTCGGAGCAGGCACTGGAGAAGAAACGGGCGATCGATTTCATATCGATTTTGATTTCAGATTCGGTGATGAAACGTCCAACATTTATGAGCCTTGAGCCGATGAGCCGATGAACATAGCATTCCAGTCCTTGTAATAGCTCTTTGATTGAATCGTGCTGAGTGCAAGAGCCCACACCACAAATCAATGTTCTAGCTGACGTACTCGATTTTTAATTAAACAGCATTTTGCACCATCATATACACCTGGTTTCCGTTAAACTGGTGATTGAAGCCTGCACCACACAGATTCTACGAGTTTTTGCGAGTTTATCTTAGACGACCCAACCAACTGAAAGACCCCACGCAGGTACCGCACACGTTTTTTGTTTATCAGTTAGCACACAATTGTTTATAAGAATACCACAAAGGTTCGCGACAATAAACACTGCACAAACACTTAATGTTTTACCAGCGGAGCCACTCGATCTTTAATTGAAACGCATATTTTTGCACTCATACATTAGGTGCGCCTGGTTTTTTTAAACTTAGGTGCAATCATAAAAGTAATTACAATCTGCACCAAACAGGTATTGAATATGTTTTTTATTTATCAGCACCCAACTGTTCATTAGAGCATCACAAAAATTCGCTACAATAAGCACAGATCTTAGGACACGCGATGCAACATCAAGTTCGAAATCTTCATATTGTGTCTCAGAAGTAAAAAGTAACCAAGGGTCTTAAGTGTGAAGTCCATTGCGGTACCCAGCGCTCCAAACGGCCCAATATACCTCCCTAAATCAATGTGTGCCTGAAATATGTCTATCAACAGATATAACAGTGAAAGTAGCTTACAAGATTCGAGAGTAACATGTCGATAATGAACGGAATCGTTTCGCAGAAGAATCGCACATAGAAGACGTACAGTGCGAACTTGTTCGCCTGAATTCTTCAAGTCGTCTTTGCCACGATATGCCTAGCTCACCCCTCGTTCAAATGCTGATTTTCTTGAAGTACGATACTTGTGGACCAAGTAGAATAGATAGGTTCCAAGAATCAAGATTATCGCCGTTATGAAAATGGTGAAAACACTCGACCAAATGCGAACAGGGGCGCTGTTTGGAGCCATGCAGTTAAATGAATAGCAACCTAGAGATCCAGGTAATTATGAATTGTCATATACCGACTTACCTTCGGGAACAGGCCGCCCCTTAGGCGCCGAATTAATAACCATCATGCAAGTGGCGCCAGTTGATCCAATTAAGAAGAATACACACACAATGGACAACGTAGTGTAGTTGAATTTTGTGTCAGTCTTTGTAGGGCGCACCAAGCAGCGAATTCTCTGTGCAAAGAGTCCTATGGTGACACAATTGTGGAACTGACGAATCACCAAGTAGATATGCGTAACGATAAGAAGGAAGAATGTATTTTCGGGGATATTCGGGATAAGGCCCCATCCGAAAAGTATCCATTGAGTAGCTAAGACGATGTTTTGAACGGCGAGAAGGGAAATGGATCCCAAGAAGAGACTCAAGAACACAGACTGTTTCCACAGTGCAAATAGAGATTTTTGGTAAAAAATAAATGTCAGTAGTAGGAGAGTGATTATGCTGATGGTGATAGCGATGGAGTATTCAATAAGTACAATCTGTTTGAGCATCTCAGCGGGAACTAAACGTGTGAGTGACGCTCTAGTCTGCGTGATGCTGGCAACTAACAGAAAAGTGCCACACTATAGCGTATGATTTCACCGACTTAAACGACTTACGACGGTCGCTCTATGATTTCACCTGCTTTGATTAATGCCTTTGTCATTTAATTCTTACTCAATCGCGAACTCCTTAAGTATACGTGCGAATTCTGTGAAAGCTCAGTTCGCAAAACGGAAAGGCACAACGAATTTATGGTGTGATGATATGAGCTTCATCAGATTTAGGTGTACGTTATAAATAAGTGATCTTCAATCAACGAGTCTCAGCTTTGGCTTGCGTTGTCCGCCAACTCTGCTTTTAAATTTTTAAACTTTAAAGTAATTTGTGATTGGATTCGGTCTGCTCTCAATAATTACTGAAGGCCATCTCCTGCATGTGATTGTCAGAAGAGCGTGTGTACTGCAAAGTGGGGACGTCAGGAAAAGCCAAATTAGTCGAAGACACTACTAATTTCCAACTTTCCTGCCAATTCGGACTCCTGTTGTACTCGAGACTCGGACTCGCTTGGAAATCCAAAACGAGTTTGGACTCAACCGGTATCGCTGGTTGCAATTCCGATGTCCGCGCCTCTAGCCGCTTTGACGTTTGAGAACGTCAGGTCCGCCTGTGCTACCGCTTGAAAACTCGACATGCATAGCAAGTGAAAAGGCGGATGAAAAATGAACTATGCAGATTAGTTATTAGAGGGTTGTTAGATGTTGTAAGTTAGTTATTGATTATGTTCTAGGATACTGAGAAATATCTTAATGGGCCAGCAAGTCCAAGGGTGGACCCTACATCGACATTGGAGCATTTGCAGTCATGGCGCAGTAGTACCTAAGCTAAAAGAAGAGATGTCTCTTTCCCTCTGTGCTCGCCTTTTCCACCCTTAGGTGTGCCACGCGGATTTTGAATACAAAGTTGTTACTGAAGAGAATAATTACAATAAAAGACAGGAAAGAGAATCGGCTTCTTTTGACGATGGGAAGTCGGCTCCTTCTGCGGGCGAAGGGGACGACTTGACGTGAAGAAGTAGTGAAGTCGACAAAAGTGAAGAACTGTCGAACTGGGACTGTGGTGACTGAAGAACTGAAGAATTGAAGAACTGTGTAGTGGGAGCGGCTTCCAGCTTTTTATGCAGTTATATGTTTGTTAAACTGGTTGCGCTCCGTCGCTGGGAACGGAATGCTGTTGGGAGCTGGACGGAAGTCGCAGTGGCTGATGGGAACATGGTCGCGTTAGCGAGATAAGCTGTCCTGCCACTTCTGTAGAAAGCGACCAGTTATTTTTGCTGCCGATGTCTTGATGGACTTAAGCCGATCAATGAAACCTGAAATGTTGGTTTTGAAATTTAACGTTTCAATAGACAAGTATAAAGGATACTTAGTGAAATAAATGGTTGTTTTCAGATACCCAGCTCTTTATCTTCTCGACTCTCGTAAAGCCTTAATGGGAATCCTCATTGACATGTATATACAGTGACGAGTCCGCCATTATAGGCAGATCATTGGTTGTGTGCATACGATAACAATTCTAGGTTCATCATGATTGTTATGATTGTTTGGCTTATAAGGAATTCTATTAGACACATGAATATTGAATTTCCTAGACCAGAAATCTCCTCTCAGTTTACCTCCGTCGCTTTGTTCGAATGTCAACACTTCAGCTGTTCGTTGGCGTAACGTATATTTCAATCGCTTTATTCATACCTCCCATGTACTTAAGGGTCATACATGTAGGTTGCGCAGCGATTTATCCTTTAAGTGTAGATGGATTGTTATAGATTTTACTGCGAACCAAGAAGTACAGGTCACTTGAGTGCTATCGCATTATCATTCAAATGGGGATTCTTCAAAATATGTGCTCTCCTGCGCCCTTCTTCTTCGGCTTAACTCAGCTGCTTAATTATGACTACTTCTCCGTGGCATCATTCACGAACAAGCTGGGAATGGTCGTGATACGAACAGAAGGAATCTTGAACTTTCTCCTGGCTCTGAACAGGATGAAGATTGTCTGTGAAGTGAAAATTCACCCAGTGGTCTTCAAGGTAAGATACTCATTAACTAAAAGGCAGAGGAAATTGTGGATTTCAGAGTCTGACAGCTTCGGCGTACATCTATTTTTTGCTTAATAACATACTGTATTGCTCACCGTGGGCCGATATGTTGGCTGTACCTGGGATATTTTACACTTTCGACGATTTTAGTCGGCCCTACACCGCTCTTATTTCCGAGATCAGTGGCACTATCTACCAAGTCTCTCTATGTTCTACATTTCTTGCGTACGTCGCCATTGTCTCTTATGTTGCCTATAAAAAACGGCTAATGAACAGTAAATGCAATACCCAGCGAGAACGACATATTATCATTTACGCATTCACACGTTTTCTGATTGACCTCAGCTTGTCAGTTATTACTCACTACATAAGCCTTCCCAAGGTACCGTTGACTGGCTTCATCACCTACAGCTGTTACTGCCTTAATACGCTTTTTGTTCCTCCTTTCTTATACTTGTGCCTCAACGCGTATGTTAGTCATCCCTTAAACGATACCAGCTGTCATTTTATAGATCTCTGCGCGAAGAATTCTTCGGTCGAAAGAAGACGGCTAAAGTAGCAGCGGTTAGGAGTGTTATTGGAAGCATGAAAGCATAATCATTGATCGAGTATCACGTCACACCGTGACCTGTAATACCATTGTTTTGCTCCGTTAACCCCGCAGCGAACATGTCGAACATGTCGGGATTGGGTCCCACCACGATCTCCCGGCTATAGTGTGTGGGCGGAAGCTAGCGGGGGAATAAGCGTGCGTTGTTGTGAGTTGAGCTTTTGGCACGGATAAAGTTGTTTTGTTGCAACGTGTGTCTCTCGTTCTGCACAAGCGCACTCCGCCTGCTGATTCTCCCTCGTATCCAGCCTGAGGATACAACAAACAGGAAGAAAAAGCCTCCAACTGGAAGAGTGATCAGACAAGTCGTCACAGGAACTACACATCGTCGTCAAAGGCGATTAGCAGAGCAAGGAAGGGCAGACTCCGCGTGCAGCCTCCTGAGGATCGGACTGAATGATTTGACACGAACGCCCGCCTCATGCTTTTCTTTTAAGCTACTCAAAGTTTGTACTACACGTCTTGCTAAAATACCACTTCATGACTTTATTTATATACGGTAATTACAATGTTTCTTTTTCTGTTCCGGTTTCCATTTCCTGATATTATGGTTCGGAATTTCACAGGCGGTGGTAGTTTCTTGAGATTCAGTTCACAACATGGACACGTCTGACGGTTCTGCACCGACAGATGTCGAAAACTTCGCTTTTCAGGTTCCTAAAGCCGGTCTTTTATTTTTTCCAAAACCTTCCATTCACCTACTTGCAAAGTATCAAATAAAGGAGTGGAGGCACAAATAGTTCATTTAAGACAAAGGCTACACTAAGAAGAAAGCGGATCCAGGGTACAGCAGGGATCGGACAGAAGGCAAACACCACATACAGAAACGTGTCACACGAGAATCGGGCAAAAGCATTGATAAGAAGAGCCTTTTCGGTGCTGAAGTGGACTCGGCCAGTTATTATCGTGCGCTTGCGCACAATACATCCTGTGAGCAATACGTAGACTAGAAGAGTGATCAAGTAGATCGACACAATTGCTATGCCATTAATTTGCATGAAAAGCGTCGAATACGGCTTTGAGCGATCGAATGCCGCGATATACTGTTCAGCATCGTATTCGAATCCAACCCAAGGTGACGAGATTACGGCAAAGGTGAGCAGACTGCATGCGATGGCTACGATGAATAGTACCTCAAAACTCTTTGAGTTTTATTAAGCGTGACACGGAATGTTACCCGATGTATAACAACGGGATAATGCAAATCACACAGTATGCGGAACCGGTTCAGTGCCAGAATGAAGTTGAGAACAGCGGTCATCCTCACACTGGGTGGGTAGGCTTTCATCAGCAGTGAAGTCATACCATAGAAATCGTAGCCTAGAAGATGAGAGACTCCGCACATGAATGTACCCGGTGCCATGAACAATTGAGAAATACCAATATAAGCCATCAGTCGGTAGCACTCGAGATCCCTGTAGTCTTTCCTCGCGACGAATATCTGCCATTTAACACATGTAGATCCAATTCAGATATGTACGGTGACTTACGTAAACAATTCGTATATAAATAGGAGACAGTACAACCGTAAGCGAGATCAAAACCCAGCCAGCGATATGATGAAAGTCATCCATCTCAGACGGCACGAACTCACAGACTAAACGTATTCTTCTGTCATGCAAATGAGCCGGAGAAACAAAATTCTCTCGAGCGCGATACTCAAATGTTAGCCGCATGTATAAACTTGGACTTTCTAAGAACACGTACTTTATACGTTTTCTAATGAGCTTGTTCACTGCAGTGTCTATGACCCTTAAAATGGATAAATCACTGTCAATATGCGGTCTCCACAAGAGCGAAATTTTGGGAGCAACAAGAAATGTCATAGAAAATGTGTCTTGCTATTCTAATATAGCCGCCGACAAATGAAAGTACCGATCAAATACATTTGCTTCGGTGGCTACGTATACCTACAAATAATAAATCGAACAGCATATGTACTTAATTAAAACATTTCGTTAAATTCGGTCAAAATTAGAACTTTTGCGCTAGGGTGCGCATTTTCTATTGGATAATATGTACGGGGTGCGCCAGCTAAACTGCAACATAATAAATCTACCGAAACTTTCCGTCGCATTCTATAAACTCAACAATTTTATACTCAAAATAATGCCACAACACTCACGATTTTCACGATTTTACTTCATGAATCAAAGGCGTTACGCCTTGCATGACACCGATTAATAGACATCAGAGGATATCACTTATAGACGGCTTCATTCCTGGCGCGGCGTTGATGTTGAACCGGTGGGAAACTTCTTCTTCTCGGGGCGTTTGAGGAGGCTTCTGCGTCAGAGGAGGCTTCTGAGCTCGCATCTGCTACGGAGAGATGAGTCCGTGGTTCGGGGGTTGCGTCTTCCTCAGTGTTGTTGTCCTCAGAGCGTCGGCGACCTTCGGGATGACATCTCACGCAGCGTCGGCCGTCGGATTTCTGGCGTTGGACATCTTGTTGTCAGCGGTGGTGGGACTACGGTTTCCGGGTGTCCCAATTCCCTGTGGAAGCCGGAACACTCACAACTGCCACAGCGTTTGCTGTCTGACCAACCCGACGCTCAGAGAGCGATCGGAGGGACCGACCGCTCGCCACCGCGACACGAGTGAGTGTCCCCCACAACACTCACTAACTCGATTATTACAAGAAATGGTTGATATGGTCGTTTGCCTTGATGCATGTCTAAATACGTTTGAGGAACGAAACCGCGATAGACGCGGTCATCTGTGGGGCAATCTCCTTTCACACGCACTCAAGAGCGTTCTTCAGGGAATCCATAATTCCAGAGATTCAAATCCAGCGAATGCTGCAAATTGATTTGTTCGGCACATTGGACCTAAGCCAGCCCAAAGTTGTTCTGACGCTGTGTGCGGGCGCGCCGTCCTGTCGGAAGGTCCAGCCGATTCCTCTGAACTTCTCCGCCGCCCATGGTTTCACCACGCCTTCTAGAATCTTTTCCGGATACATCTCAGCCGTGAAACTTTTGTTGTGTTCTGGGCAACCAGCTTCGGGGTGCCCAAGACTTCTGGCTTCTGGAACAGCGGGAGTGCGCGTTGTTCTCTTTCTATCCTTTTTGACCCTGTGCTGTCTCCTTGTAGCGATCAACGACTCTCTTGACCTCATACCATCGAATCTGAGGGCTTTTACAATACCCGGATTCTTGACTACGCGCTTGTCCATCCGAACGATGGCAAGACAGTTTTCAGGTTTTAGCATTTTCTTCTGGAATAACAGCGAAATGACAGTCAACGAATCAAAAATTTTGCAATTTATCTGGGTCACTCTGTATATCGGACGTTTTTTTTGTCAAGTTTGGTGATAATCTGGTTTCCGAAACACCTCTTTCATTTCTGTTGATGGCTATCGGTCGGGTCCTTCGTTGCTTATGACGTTCGTGGCGGCCTCAAAAACAAATTTATTCTAGCTGTGACGAGATTTTTTTTCGTATTCTGTGCGATTAAGATCGAGTCTAACAGAAAACACTTATTCCTAACAATGCAATAAAAGTCAACGTCATCGGTGAAGCACACGCCGATTGGAGGTGATGGAGAGTTCCGATAAAACGGCTGATTCTGCCCGATCCAGATAGTCGCCGAGAACATCCTTTCTGTCTCAGCTACCGACTGCGATTCCCCGGATGAGACGGGCGGACTACGGATGAGAGCTGCCTTACTTCCTCAGCGCTTCGCTAATTGGCTTGCCATTGAAGTGACTGTGAAAAGCTTTACCTCCTCTTTCATGTTGAAGAACTCCCTGCGCAGTGTCCTAAAACATTTTCATAAACTACACGTCGTTTTTAATGCCACCTACCGATGTAAGCACAAGTACAGCACCGGAGGGACAAGAAAACAGTTAATGATGTAACAAGTGCACACGACAAAACCGGTTAGGGAGACTTGTGGCAGTCGAACGTAATGAAACACAATGGATAAACCCATATCGAGAAGAAATCGAATTCCGGCGTAAGCGAGAATGGTAAATTCGTTTCTGAACTTCTTGCTTAGACCGGATTTGAGTTTCGTATAGACAAGAAAGGTAATAATGACCAAGTAGACAATGAGCGTCAAACATAGTACGCTCTCGTAGATCAGACCGCCCACCTGATTGATTAGGGCGCTATAAGGTTTGGTCAAGTCGTTCATGGCAATAAACACCCCCGGAACGACGGGAAAGTCCGCTAAAGGTGTAAGCAGAAGGCCGTAGTGAACACAATAGAACAGCCACGCAAAGACGAGAATCATCTGAAGCTGATTTTAGTCTAAGCCCCTGGATGAATGCCTACCGTATGTACGAGACTAGGATATTCGAGGCTGAGCAGGATTTTTAGGCGATTCAGGGCCAATGCAAAGCCAACTATCCCCTCTGCTCGAATTCCAACAATCATTGCCTTGATGAAAAACGTTCCAAGGTGCAGGAAGTCGACGTTGACCAGCTGGGCGACGCCCTCCAGAAATATCCCCGGAGCCATCGCACACTGAATGATGCCCATCTGGATCATGATACGGTAACATTCAAGGCTTCTGTATTTCTTGTGTTTTAGGAAAATCTACAAATAGATAGATCTCTCTTCATTCGTAAATCACTTACACAAATAATACGGACATAGTTAGGAGTGAAAAGAGACGATGTGACAATATAGGTAATCCCAACAGCGGTCTGTAGAGGTGGCACCATGGCAAAGCTGTCCACAAGCAACTGGTACACTTTTTGCCGCCGGACAAAGCACTTACAAGGTGAACGACAAACTGGGACTAATTGGCCTTGTTTGACGTTAAAAACGAACATTACTTACTTTATGTATTCGTCACAATTAAATCGAGTTATAACACGTGAACACCGACGAGAAATGTAAAATTGGCGAAACGCCCAGAAAACATTACGATATTAGAATATGTTTAATTTATCTTTGTCAACAATTTGTGAATCCCAAAAGAAGAACAGAATTAGCTTCCGTCGGTAGGTGTGGGGGCATGTCCTAGAGGGTAACAAACAAGAGTCAACGAAGTCCTAGGCCGTCCAATAAATTTAATTTAAACTTTAATTAGTCAGGTGATTTCGAACATAGGCATGTGCAGAGTGTTGAGTGAAAAACGTGGAAGTTTTGCCTCAAAGAGCGGCTAATAATTTAAAGATAGAAAGAGCAAGTTGAGAGGCAATCTGATGATTTATGCAGCAGATGTAAACGAACTGTAGAGAGAGGAAATATTCCAGGGCGTTGACGACGTGATAAACAAGGTCGAAGCACTAACGATAATGTAATATTGCATATGATTATGACTCACATATTTTCCGTTAGTTTCGTGTTTTATTCTTATAAGATGATAAAGCTCTACACAGTGCCTTCCCAACAGAGCTCAATAAGTAAATACCAGTGATTTCACTGTGACTGTTACGGCTTCCAGAGGGAATTGGGACACCCGGAAGCCGTAGTCCCACTACCGCTGACAACAAGATGTCCGACGGCAGGAATCCGACGCCCGACGCTGCGTGAGATGTCATCCCGAAGGTAGCCGACGCTCTGAGGACCAGCGAAGACGCAACTCCCGGACCACGGACCATCAGATTCGAGCTCAGAAGCGTCCGCTGTGCCTCAAACGATGATTCGCTGCTGCATCCGAAGATTTGCCGATTCGCAGATTCCCCTTTTGCCGATTCGCAGATGCCCCTTTTGCCGATTCGCAGATGCCCCTTGAAGTGCGCCGCCAACCACCGGTTCGACATCTACGCCGCGCCAGGGATCAAGTCGTCTGCCAGACATCCTCTGTTTGTCTATTTTCGGTGTCGCGCAAGGCATAATGCCTTTGATTCGTGAAATAAAGTCGTAAAAGTCGTAAAAGTCAGTGATTTCACTCCAGATCAGTGATTACGAGCTTCGGCAGAGCGGAAGTCGTGAACGTCGGAGTTTCACAGCATTTTCATCGGCTTCCGTGGGTTTAGAACTACAGCTGAAGTAGGAAAGTGAGAAACAATAAGCAATTCCGCTGGCGGCACTTCGCACAAAAAAAATCGGAGTTGCAATGCTTTTTTGGATCCTCTAGCGGTGGTATCTTGCCGCCCACAGGGTGACTTGGACGGTCTTTTCACAGCGCTTCACTGTTCTAAAGGTAATAAAACTTCATCCATCTTAGTTCACTGTATTTTGGTGAACTATCACTATGAGGCTAAATAGAGATATGATGTGGGACCATACGGCACAGTACATATCGTATTCGATGTATTGTTGACAATGGAAAAACCATTTCTTTATAAAGTTTCCCCAAACATGTCTCGTCTATTCTTCTCTCGTTCAATTACTGTTTAAGCAGTTGGTCCTTCTTAGAAACACACAGTGGAAAACTGCGAATAATTTATGGCTTCTCAGACTTGCACATCTTTAAGGCGTGACGCACTGTTTGTCAGTAAGATTGTAATTTCTTCTTCATTTTTCACCCAAAAATTCGTTCTTCGTCTGTTTTTGCGTGAATGTCAAAACAACGCTGATTAATTCTTCCGTTCGATGTAGCAAATCAACGATAGCCAAAAATTCTCATAGATTGCGTTGGCTTGCTTGTATTCCACGAATTGAAAGCAGGGTTGCGAATGAATGTTTTATTGGGTGCATAGATGTCCACCCATTTGTTAATTAGTTCGCCTTCCATTCGTTTTTGCACGTACATCCATGCTTCTTTGCGTCTTATTTGTTTTTGCCAATGGCCTTTGAACTACTTTCCTGCATTGTGCACTCTGAAATGTGGCAATATTATGGAACATTTCAGGATTTCCAGCACTTTTTTAACATGCTCGCCCCTTTCAGAGGTCACTCATTTGCATGGGTGGAGATCGGTCGGGTCGTTGGCTTGCTTTCTCAGAAAAGTGCTAAGAGATCGTTCTTAGCCGTCATTGTTGGCGTTGTTGATTTAAACCGAACCACATCTCGTCAAGAGTGCCTTCAGCACCACCAAATTTCACTCGCTCATGAAGTTAAACCGAAGCAAAACCTGTACTCCACTGCAGTACGCAAGTTTTGCCACCAAACCTGAACCATTGTCGAAGAAGTGTGACCATACTCTACCATCGCGCCTCCACCGGATTCTACTCCTCCGCCGCCGTCGACTTCTCGTCTTAGACGACCATGGAATCGAGACCCAAATAAAAAGCGTTTTTCCAATACCTGGTTTATGATCGTGATACGTCGTGGGATAATCTCACAAAAGGATCTGTTGTTTGCTCTGATTCATACTGAACGTCCTTCCGTTCACTATTCTCACTTATAGAACTTGTGACGTTAAACCTTCAATCTGACGACACATCACATTCATACATCTTCCGCGTGGCTAAGATACAGTGCGTGATACATGGGTTAACCGTTAGATGATTTGTGAACCGTTATTCACTATTCCTGATCACCTAAGATCACATTCAGTGCGTTGTTAGTCCGATGCCAATAACCAGCTGCATCCGACTTAGTGTAGAATTGGAATCACATGGTTATCTCATTTATTGAAGTAGTGCAAGTTTTTTAACAAGCCTCTGTTATTTAGGTGCTCCGTTTAACAACGCCGTGCGAAATGGCTACTACGCAAACTGCCATCGGCATACTGTACATGTTTATCGGAATTGTTTTCCCTCCAATCTATCTTCGATTCATTTACGTAAGAAACACTGATGATGGAGAATTCTTAAACCTTTGTCTAGATCTTTATTTCATGCAAGAAGTACCGTAATTTGGAATGTTATCGTATCATGACCCTCACCGGAATTCTCCAGCTTTTTGCCGGGCCCGGAGCATTTTGTGTCGGGCTCCTTCAACTACTTGGATCCGATCCGTACAGTATTCTTCTCTTCTTTGTGATTTTGTTTTCGGCGAGCATTGCTTCTGAAGTATTCCTGAACTTCATTCTAGCCCTTAACAGGCTGAAAGTTATATTCGAGATTCAAACAGAACCCTATCTGAATAAGGTAACGACGTGTACTTCGCCTTGTTCTATGCCTTTTTCCAGTTACTGATGGGGCTCAACTGTATTTACGGAGCTGCCTACACGGGATGCCTTCTGAGCCCTTACTGTGGCTATCTCATGCTTCCTGGTCACTACGTGGGCAGCTATGACTTTTCTAAGCCATACACAGCACTCTTCGCCACAATCAACTGCTTCTTGTTACTTGGTGCTTCCATACTGACGTTCTTCTGCTATGTGCTCATCGTTCTCAATCTTCTATGGATTAGAAATCGCTCGCCCATATTGCTGAGAAAAGAGGGCGCTATTTTCATTTATGCTGGGGTCCGATTCGTAATAGATGCCGGTCTCTCCATCGTTTTCTTCTTCGTACATCTTCCACCGAGCCCCTGGTCAGAGCTTGCCGTTGGATTGACATACATATTCAATCAGCTTTTGGTATCGCCTCTGTTGTACATCACCCTTACGAAGTAACAATAGTACAGTTTTTTATCTAATAAGTATGTTATAGGAACTTGAGGGACGAATTTATGGCGATATTCCGATTGCGAAGAGGAAATTATATTTCGAGTACACTGCATACATCGAGCCACCTTACGCGAAGTGGAAAGTGAAGAGTATTTGACGAACAAGAAGTACCTTCCATTTTTCTAATGAACTGAATAAATGAGAATGATAATGAAACTTTTGACTGTGCACTCGTTGTCGTCTGCCGTTGCCGGACTCGTTATAAAGTGCAGAGTGAAAGCGATTCACCTAAGTTCTAATCTCCTTATCTCAGCAGCTGGTGTCGGGGTTTCAGCGAGACTTCGGCTTCTCTGTGCGGCGTCTTCTGGGAGTCGCGGCCATCATTGAGCGAACAGCGATGGCTAGACCGATTGCTGGGTACACTGATGGAAAACTATCACATAGTCCAGTGCCCAATAAGTTTCGAATTTCAATACTGGAAGAAGACGAAGCACACATTAGTTCCTTCTACTCATCCAGTTTCGTCGGTGGAGGCGTTCTGTTATTCAATATCGCGAAGATTCTTTGAACAAGGAAGTGTTCAAAGACGGGAAGATTGAACAATGGTTCACGCCTTTCTTCCTTTTCTTCCTATTCTTGTTCTTATGCCGGTGTCGTGTCCGTGGGACACCGAGTTCGCCGCTCAAGGGCATGTGTGGAAATCCCGTGTTAAGCTCATGCTGATAGTAATCTTTTATTAGGGGAAATAGAGAGATACGTTTCAATAAGATGATGGGGATGGGTAGAAATAAGGAGGTGACGGTGGCGGATGTCAGAGGAGACAGGGACGAGGTGGCGAGAGGCGCCGAGGCGCTGACCCGCGGAGAGCGGCAAACTGGTTGCAACAACTCTCCCTGTGAACTGCCTGTCGCCATCTTTTATAGGCAGTCTCTGGAAGCGCGTAAGCGCCGGGGCGGACCCCCGACACCGGCTCTTACTCCTCAAGCACCGAGTTTCTTGTACACTTTATTCAACATTAATAAAGCAAGTGCTCCAAATTTTTTTGTCGGCGAAGTGGTATCTTTTTGCCTTCCTTTCTTGGGTCTTGGATGGCTTAAACCACGTGCTAATTCTATACTTATGATTAATGTAGCGGACGCTACAAAAGGCCATTGGCTACTTTAGTGTTTTTACCGCTCCTAACCTACTGATACCTTGCTGTGCTCAATGGTACAGGAGCACCTAAAGGGCGGTAATCGCGTGCTTCAGCTGCTTTTACATTAATAATTAATCGATGGTGTGTTGTAAAACGTCTTACAAAGAACGATTATCAATTTGGATTATGATTTCCGAAAAAGAAAAAATTATCCCAATTAGAGGTGAGTCGTCCACATAATTCGCTTGTTTTCACTTCACCAAGCAGCGTCATGAAGCGGACGCCGTAAGCGAAGATAGCTCGAAGTAAGGGATATAGTTGTAAGGAATCTTACATTTGCACTCTTCAGAATTTTCTTTCCAACTATTAGCATGTTCTTCGATCAACGCGTTCATGACTTGAGGAGGATATTAGGTCACACCAGAGTCACAGTGCGAGTGATCGTGTCTTGATTAACTCTGCTTTCGGCAACATTCAACACTGGTAGATTTGTGATATAACATTGCATCGCATCATTATTCTCTCTTTGTTACAATGTGTAATTTGTCTGTTCAGCTCTTTGCTCATAGGTCTTTGCGTATTCTTTCTTTTCGTACTTTTTAAAACCTCCGCATCCTGCTTCCGTAGATTTCTAATCTCTAGAAGCAGCCTTTGTGGAGTATCCTTCTCATACCCGTTGAACTAACAAAAGCAATGAATTCTACGTGGTGTATATTTTGTTTCTCACTGCTTTATCGCACTACTTGTGGTACAGTGTAGTTTCTCACAATGCCACTCGGCATTTCACTACTGTTTTTGCAAGTTCGTTTCATTCTCAGAATTTTTCCGCATGTTTCAGACAAACTTTCCCAAATAGGGGCAATTCAAAGTGGAGTACTCCTGTGGTAGATGGCTGGAAAAATGAATGAGATGCAGGTGGCGGTTGGTATGCTCCACATTACGATTAGCATTGTTCTTCCTCCTGTTTACATCCGATTCGTTTATGTAAGTTCGTGATCCGTAACTATGAATGTAAGTCCTTCAGATTTTCATAACTCGAAAGAAGTACCGCGATCTCGAATGCTACAGAATCATGACGTTGACCGGCATTCTGCAGCTTTTCGCAGGCCCAGGGGCATTCTGCTGTGGGCTCATTCAGCTCATCGGGCACGATCCATGCAATATTTTGCTCTTCTTCGTGATCCTCTTCTCGGCCAGCATCGCTGCCGAGGTTTGCCTTAATCTAGTGCTAGCGTTGAACAGGCTGAAAGTGATCTTTGAAATTCGCACACCACCATATTTCAACAAGGTAGGCATTCCTTGGAGAATCCTAGAGTAACACTGTTGCAGATCCTCATGGTACTTGACTGCTTGTATGGCGTTGGGTATGCGGCATGTCTTTTTAGTCCCTTCTGCGGCTACCTCATGCCTCCTGGACAATATGTGGGCAGCTATGATTTCTCTAAACCCTACACTGCCTTATTTTCTAAGGTAAACAGCCTTATCCTGACAGTGTCTTCGGCGCTGACCTTTCTTTGCTACATTCTGATCATCTTCAACCTGATTTGGATTCGCACTAAGTCTCCGACAGTTCTACGAAAGGAAGGAGCGATTTTTGTATACGCGGGAGTTCGATTCGCAATCGATATGAGTCTTTCGATCGTCTTTTTCTTTGTCTACCTTCCACCGAGTCCGTGGACGGAGTTAGCTGTCGGGCTAGCCTACATTCTGAACCAACTTCTCGTGTCTCCGTTGTTGTATCTAACGTTGACCAAGTAAGTTTGAGAATGAATGCTTTAGATGAATATGAACTTTAGGAGTTTAAGGGATGAATTCATGGAGATTTTTCGTTTTCGCAGGTTAACCTCAGTCACGAGCTTAGTCAGCACAAGTCAGCCGACGAAGACAAGTTAATGAGCAACAACTTATATCGTAAATTAAATCTGTGCAAACCTTTTATACCTATATGTGAAATGTGTCTGTTAAAGTGAAAACTATCTCAATGAATGTGGTAAAGTAAAGTCAAATTGAAAAATAGCAAATGAAAAATTGTGTTCAATTTCGGAACGCATTCAGATTACAATATGATGACAAAATCTGAGAAGATCTTAATGGGGCGGTTTGTCATTCTGTGGGTGAAGTAGATGGTTTTCTTTAGGGCAGTTTTATAAAAGACTTTCATCTGTGTACCGTGGTGAGCGGTCGGCCGAGGTGAAGCGGTCGATCTTCCGTTTCACATTCGCTTCCACCAATGATCGCTGTGACTCCCAGAAGGAATAGTGCGCCAGGCAGTTCCATACCCACCCGGTCTACGTACATCGTCTTCGTCATTTTTGACAAGGCTTTTGAAACGGTAGAAGCCAAAGCGACCTGGGAAACCATGGAACGGCAAAAAATATCATACCAAATCGTCGCCCTCCTCCGGAAGATTCAAGATGAAGCCGCGTGCTGTACCATGGTCAGAAAACATCATGTACCGATCAACATTCACCGATGAATGCGGCTGGGAGACGCCATCGTTCCGAAGCTCTAGATGGCGACGCTGGAGCAAGTAATTGCCGAACTGCCCTTTAATTTCCTGAAATTCGTTCAATATTTTCTGTTTCTACTTACATCAACAACAAATATGATTCAAAAGTTGTGCGGAAGTTTTACGAGTCCGGCATAAAACCTTTTGACATTTCTAGCGCTTTAATAGTCGTTCGCATGACTTTCGAAAATGACGTTGTTCGCAATCAAAAAAAAAATATTACATGCCCTAACGCGCTCTATGTCCGTCAAAAGAGAGTCCTTTCTCACCAACGCCACATTAGTCTCTCACCGATGATTCTCAAGTGACCCTGTGAATCTCAAGGACCCTGTGCATTAACTCCACAATTTTGTTTTGGTTCATACATACTCTCGAAGGTAATCGTCTGGCAAATAACGATCCGACTATCTGATGCTCGTTAAGTGTACACTGGGTCATTTGGGAGTCATCGGTGAGAAACTGATATGGCTTCGGTGAGAAAGGATATTGCATCTCTTTTGACGGGCATAGAACGCGTTAGGGCACTTAGTATTTTGCACCGTTAATATACTCGCCTAGGCCTATCAATTGCCCCTAGTCTCGCATCGATCTTAGAGTTTAATGGTTGACCGTTGTAAGTATTGTTGGCGCGGCAAAGCAGAAGTGCACGTGCACTGTAGGCGGTGACAGAGATCCCTTCGATTTGTGGATATGCTTGACGTCCACTTAACGCTTGATTCTTAGAACGGTACTTAAGGTACTTCCATAAGTGGGGAAGTGGAAAAGCTGCACCTGCTTCGTGTATTATGATGTCTGTCCATATTTTATTGTTTTTATTTGAAATATCACACAATTGCAATGGAATTTCATGTAATGACAATTCTTCAATCAGCGCAATCCATCAACGTCCTGTCACACTTGTCAAGTGAGCTATGACTTTATTATTTTTCTTCTGCACAAAAGCGAAGTAATACACAAAAACAAAGCAGAAGATTTCTAGAGTGCTTCCCGTGGCCCCAAATGGCCCAATATAATAGGAAATGCTTGTTCTTGTCTAAAATTTTCAAAGTCGTATAGAGCTGTGATCCATTGTTTCACCTCCATCGTAAAAATAGTATCCGTACTCAATGGAATAACTTCAAAGATCATCCTGACAAAGAAGAGGAATCGTGTGAGCTGATTCATCTGAAAATTGACTATATTCGCTTTGTCAAAAGACGTAGTGCACCTTTGTAGAGCTCGAGCTATGAAATATTTTTCTCCTCAGGAACGCTACAAAGAACACAGATCCAGTGAGTACATTTCCAAAGCTAAGCGCATTTCGAATGTGCATGGCTGATCGCTCCTTCGTGAAAGCGTTCGTACAGGCCAGGGTGAAACATTCTAGAGAGCAATTTTGATTTGAATGTAAACATCAAAGCTTACCGTTCGATATAGGACTTGACGTAAAATCGGCTACTCTTAAATAGAGGGTCAAAAGGTAGAAATACAGTATTGCGCCTACTACGGTGGACACAGAGTACAGAAAGCGGTCAAGACGCTTTCTTTTATGGAGTGGATAGATGATAATGGCGATACGCTGCAGGAAGAGAACAAAAACGAGTAGATCATAAATGCTCTGAATGCCTATTCCAGAGACACCCAGTAGAACTTCTACATTGCCCAAGTTCGCAGGGAGTTGGATGAGCTGTGATATGTAGAGTATCCAGAAAATTAAATGCAGCATTTGGTGCACACCGAGTATGCATAACACAACGAATATGACAGCCAAAGTTGGAGATTCCGCCAAGAATGCTGCATACGATTTGTGCCTCAATATTATAAAGCAGCATGTAAGTGTCGGGATCCACAGGATCACAATGAAGCTGAACTGACCTATTGCAACGTTCCTCAACATACGAATGTCACGCAGTACGCCAATTAGAGCACCTTGAAGCTATTCCATCTGCTGTGTGAAAAATAAGGAGAGACAGGACACAAATAGTACGAGAAAACAATAGTTGAAATGCTTTTTTTTCGTTTAGTTGATGGGAACTGTGAAGGTCAACCTATGATAACTTTGATCAGCGTCATAACTCACAAGATAAAATAGCCATTTATGTGAAAAAAGGCCATCCAATACAAGGTGTTCAGAAAGTTCTGTGAAATTTTTGAGTTACCTATTTTCTTCACGTTTTTTATGTTCGCTGTTAGTAGTGCTGATGTTCACTGTTATTCATTAACACAATGGTCTGCGAACAACTGCTTTTTGCCGTTTTCGTTCTGCGCTGTGCTGGAAAGCTGAATCGGGAGATCTACAACGACATGAATGTGTTTCGGTATGACGCCAAACGAGTCTGAATCCGACGAACTGCGTAATTTGGTACATTCTTAACGGTTTCTATTGAAGAAATCGTTCTTTTCATTTCACAAAACTTTCTGGACATCATGGTCGTCTAGACTGTCTGCAGAATGACATGTCGGGATCTACCCTAACAGGGTCCACAATAGGGATGCACCGGAACGAAAAAAAACCGGCACCGGAACCGGGTATCAGTCCACACCCTTGCACAGCACTTCGGCTATATTCACATCTCAGTGTTTCCTTAATGCAGTATACAGGGTGCGCCATAAATACTGTCGTCGATAAATCGTCTATAACTTTCTACAGAGTGAACGAAATCAAACAAATTTATAACACTGAGGTAGAACAGGAAATTCTCTGCAATCTTTGTCAAATTGTGCTGAAAATGGCCCCACCAGCTGCAATACAGGCGTCCAAAACGCTTATGGAAATTCTTCAAGATTCCCACAGTGACTTCCGGCATGATTTCTTTCCAAGCGGTCTTCAGAGCACGCTTCAGGGAATTCACGCTATCGTGGCGTGTTGCGCAGGCTTTTGGCTGTCCAGCATAAAACCTTTTGAGATTTCTAGCGCTTTAATAGTCGTTCGCATGACTTTCAAAAATGACGTTGTTCGCAATCGATGAGGAAGTTTTTGAGGTGAGAACAATCGATAGAAAAAACGTTGCTGAGGTCAGTTGTCAGACGTCAACCAATGAGAGTGGGCTGATATTGCCGATGCGGAGAATGAGGAGATCTTCGAGAAGCTTCCACGTTACATCGTTGTTGGCATAATAGCGAATGATGAAGTGTAAGGTCGATATTCTGGCAGGAATTCTCGAAGATTTATCATCTGTAACAATGTTTGCGTGCTAAAGAGGATTCATATCATCCAGCAAGTAGAAACTAATTTCAACTGCACAAATGCATGAATTACATACCGAAATGAGGACATGGAGCAGCGCGGTGCTCGTTATTATCACCGTGCAGCACCGAATTGAAAACCAATAGAATTGACATCTAGAAACAAATAATTGTAGAGAAATATAGGATCACAGCTGCACCAGTTTGGCGGACCCAAAGTTACAAAGAACTCAATCCGAGCACGTCTCGGAAACGTCAAACGGGCAATTTTCTCAACACACGCCGTAGTCTATAACGGGCTATTAAATGGAAAACTATGGTCATTGTACCTTGAATAATAAGAGAAATATTTACTTGCATCTACTTGCAGCTCATAGCCTTTCTTTGTCCTTTCTTTATGGCACGAAAAAAGCTGTAATAGTTTTCGGATTGTACTTCGAGATTAGCTTCTCGTTGCTCAAAAATCTTTTGACGCTTAGTGACATAGAGTGTTATCTTTATTAATAACAGCTAACGTTCTCACGTTATTATTGGTGAGGTTCGGTACTTCATGGGAATCGTTTCCGCGGTTGGTCGGCGTCCATTACCTTTGTTCAAAAAGTTTTTGTTCAGAACCTGGCAGGAAGATAATGGAAGTAGAAGGCGATAGTTTTCGATTTGTCGTCGGGCCGCTGTATCTTTGCATTGGCTTCGTTCTTCCGCCATTCTATGCGAGATTGATCTACGTAGGTTCTACCTCCAGCCCGATTTATGAACTGTTTGTTTAGATTTTTATAACCCGAAAGAAGTACCGTAGTCTGGAATGCTACCATATCATGGCTCTCTCGGGTATTCTTCAACTGTTCGCAGGACCAGGTGCTATCTGCAGTGGTCTCCTTCACCTTGTTGGTTACGATCCGTTCAACATCTTCCGATTTTTCATCATTCTCTTCTCCGCCAGCATCGCCGCTGAGTTATGTTTGAACTTCGTTCTGGTGCTGAATCGACTGAAGGTTATGTTCGACATTCGCACACCTCCGTTTGTCAACAAGGTTTGCCCTTTTGTGCATATATAGAAAGAGAGTTATTTTAGCTGCTTATGACGGTCGATTGTCTATATGGAATCTTGTATGTTGCTTGCCTTCTGAGCCCTTACTGTGGATATATTGTACGTGCAGGACACTATACAGGAGGATACGACTTTTCCAAACCGTATACCGAACTCTTCAATACGGTCAATTGTATTCTAATGAACAGTTCCTCTATTCTCACATTTATCGGATATTTGCCGATCATCATAAAAATTCTTTGGCAAGGAAGGAAGACAACAACCGTTCTGCACAAGGAGCGATCTGTTTTCATATATGCAGGTGTCCGCTTCGCAATAGATACGGGCCTCAACACTGCTTTCTTCTTTGTAACCCTGCCAAAGGGTCCTTTGGTGGAGGTCGCTGTGGGCTTGACCTACATACTGAATCAATTATTAGTATCTCCTGTTTTGTACCTTACGTTAACAAGGTAAATTATTCAGAGATAACATTTCTTTCACGAGTTTTTTAGAAGTCTAAGAAACGAATTTGTGGCGATCTTTAATCTGAACAGGATAAACACCTTGACCATCGTCGCCTCTTCACAGACATCTTGACCAGCGGGGATCTCGATGTTTTTCATCGTTGTCTTATATTCTATGGAGTTCCATTCATTCATTAATCTATGCTGTACTATGTACTATGTGGAATGCTGTGCTTTCTTGGTTTTCTAACTGTAATTTGAACAATAAATGCAACTCTTACGAATTAGTCACTGAGATGAAGATAAAAGTGGGAAGCTAAAACTGTATCTATAAGATATTCATGCTTGCTAAAGTTTCCACAAAACGAGTAAAGTAGAGTTCTTCTCCGCTTTCACGCTCAGGCAATTAGTATTAAGAACTGCAAAATAGAACAGAAGTCGAGCACAATAACGAACGGAGCGGAGGGCTCCCAGGCACCGATGCAGACTTCGGCGTTTTGGAGCATTTTCCGGTGACCTGCGAGGGCAGCGCTAGCGATGAGCTGAACCCAGTGTAGGCGCGACGGCAGAGTACACCGGGAGAACTGGGAACCATACCGTATACATACATATCTACATATGTATATCTACAGTATATTGTGAGATAAGAGTGGACATTGTTATGGTTATTCTCGAAAATATGAGTTTTCGATACTAAGTGCACTAAAGTCGCTATGTGAATTGAAATTATGCATGTTTTTGTGCGAACTGTATGATCAGGACTGAATTCCTTAAACTGCACTTAAAATTCCGTTAACAGCCTCACACAAAAAACTGAAGTAACAGCTTCTACTGCAAAAAAACAGTTCAAGTATGTCAACGCAACTAAAAATATGCGGCATCAAATACGTTATAATAAGCGCTGGTGCAAGTCAGTACAAACGTGAGATTTTAAAGGTAGTGTTTGGTGGTGTTCGGTTGGGTCCGTTCGCTGATGGTCTAGATTGTACTGTAATTGTTGTACTAGAGACAGAACGCTCTTGAATTATATGAATTGACCCACAGATCCACAATAAACGTGGAATAACACAATAACATCATTGCTGAATAGTGTAAAGATACAGCTTGCATCAAGTGCTTTTTTAATGTCCATCGGTAAAATTCAGTACAAACGCAAGATCATATGTGGTCAAGAAACTTTCACGTAAAGGACATTGTATAGCGATTTTGTTGTGATTTTGTTGAGGTTTGGAAATATAAAAAAAAAAAAAGATACGAACATGGTTGATAGAGAGTTCATTAATCTTTCTCCGTTTCCTTTCATCTCATCAGCAACTGATACACTATGGCGTTGTGGTTTCACTGGTGTGAATGGCACATGGAAAAACTAAAAGACTGTCCGGTAGTTCACTGAATTAGATGAGCAAGAGTCATTCTGGACCGCCGTTGTTGTATGTAATGGAACACCAGGGAGTTGTGGTTCCAACGTCTTGCAAGCAGGTCAGTAGCAAAATGCGACTCCACCGCACCGCCGATTCAAATTAAGGCAAGCTGTGCATACCATGCAGAGAACTAAAACTAGTTAACAGTTTTGCTACGTATTGTGCCCATATATTATTCGCTTCTTGTTTCTCAAAATGCGACAATTGAACCTCAATTCAGAACACAATTCTGTAAGGTCGTTTTCGTCAACATCAAGAAGGTTTTAGAACACGACTTGCCGACGAAGTTTCATAGAATAGATAATTCTTTGATACCTAGAAGGTCACATAGGAGATTGACGCTGAATCTGGGCAAATGGTTTATTGCCTTTATAGAATGTGCATAAAGATAAAAAATGCGACAGCGCCTTAACCAAACTTTCGTGAATGTCCCATACTAAGTCTTTCCTTTTATTATACTTATTAAGAAAGTAATTTGTATGTATTGGTGCATGGATGATGCAGGCTGGACCATAGGTTCGCTCCCGGGTGCTGGAGGGGTGGTGGATAGGTGGGTTGCTGTGGTGCTGGGTGGTTGGTGTTAAAAGGAAAGTTCTTCCATTTGTTTTGAAACTTTTTTTGCTGCTTTCCGTTTCGCGCCAGGACCACAGCATCATGCCTAACTGAATCTGCAAAAGTGACGTCCAAGTGAAGCCGTGTTACCAACGGGCAGACTGGCGCAGTGGTCTAAGGCGCGCGCCGCACATGAGGTCGCGGGTTCGACTCCCCGGGAGTGAAATTTTTTTCTTTTTCGCCTATTTTCACTTTCTTTTCATTTCTCTTCTATTTTCCCCCACTTCTGACCGGTTCTCACTACCTACCGTAACCCCGGCTCTCTTTCAGCTTCGATTTTCCGTCGTTTGTGTACTTTTGACGGGGGGTAAGGCGCCCGCACAGAACCAGCCCTGCGAAGCAGGGCTGGTTCTTTACTTATTAAGAAAGTAATTTGTATGTATTGGTGCATGGATGATGCAGGCTGGACCATAGGTTCGCTCCCGGGTGCTGACAGGGGGGCGTTTGGGGGGGTTGCTGTGGTACTGGGTGGTTGGTGTTATTGGATTAGTTCTTCCATTTTGGCTGAAACTTTTTTTGCTGCTTTCCATTTCGCGCCAGCACCACAGCATCAGGCCTAACTGAATCTGCAAAAGTGACGTCCAAGTGAAGCCGTGTTACCAACGGGCAGACTGGCGCAGTGGTCTAAGGCGCGCGCCGCACATGAGGTCGCGGGTTCGACTCCCCGGGAGTGAAATTTTTTTCTTTTTCGCGTATTTTCACTTTCTTTTCGTTTCTCTTCTATTTTCCCCCACTTTTCACCGGGTCTACATGCCTACCGTACCCCCGGATCTCTTTTTTTTCACTTTCACTTCTTCTTGCTTCACTTTGCGTTTGGCGTTCATTTTCTACGCAGGGTAAGGGGAATGCCGGCCGAAGGCCGGCCCGGGGGGTCCGGGGGGGCGGAGCCCCCCCCGGCGGGGGGGGGTTAGGGCTCCGCCCCCCCCTAAGACAAAAAATAAGGACCGGCGGCATAACTTGCAACAACACTTAAGCACATGGCTTCGAATATGTTCAAAATCCTCGAGCACCTACAGCATCAGCAAGATTTTGCATCACCTTTTCCTGCATCTTCCTGCACCTCCACCTTTTGCATTTCTTTGCACCTTTTGCATCACTTTCTATTATCTTCAATTATATCTTCAATTATATATCATCATCTTATATCCGTGCACTCCAACCAAATCCAATTTCCCACTTCTGCACCTGCTTGCATCCTCGCGCTCATCCTGCAGCTGCTCTGCCTGCGGGTTCTGTGGCACGCGCGCAAAAGGTCATCGTTTGTGTGAGTGGCGATCGATTGATCGCCATCATAAGCATAGCAATATCCGCGCCTGTGAGCTGCGTGTCTCCTCACATTTATATTATACCTTTTCAGAATAATTTTCGACTCAATCAACAGCTAACAACTAAAATGGACCAGTTCTTCAAACCCACCAACAACTCGCAACAACAGAGCAACAAGAGCAATTGGCAGTTCAAAAGCAGCGACTTTAGGAATGTCCAAGGACAGTTCGGGTATGTACTTTGATGGAGTTTCTACTCAGCAGTTATGTATCTGTTCAGACTGTCAACGTCTGGCATGCAAATGCAACAGATGCAACAACAATTCAACATGCAACAACAGAACGCCCAAAGGATGACACAAAGCATAATGCCCACTTTTTCCCAAGCGGTTAGTTTATATTACAGGTTTTTGCAACACTCAAAGGCACGATTCTTTAGGGCACCTCATCATTTTGGTTATCGGGACGCGAGCGAAGTTGGCTGCAGACAGGCGGAATGTTTGGAGCCAAGAAGCCGACGCAACTCGACACGTATACAGGTACTATCAAGTACTACTACGTGAACGGCATAAGAATGGACGACCTGGACTTGATGCAGTACAAGACCAGGTGCGAAGTAGCGGCGCTTCGTCGACTGGACGACGCGCTAGAGGAGCAAAGAAGGCAACGCGAAGTAAGTGTGGAACGATGGGGGATATACGGAACACATTTAGGAAGCACAAAAAGCAAAGAGAGAAGCTGAACAGCTGCAACAACAGCCGCAGCAGAAGGACAGCACACCCGAGGAAGCGGCTAAGCGGGGGTGGAGCCTTCTGAACGCCTTCAAAATTTCGCTGCAGACGATTGTCGGCGGAGGTCGCGCATCGGCCACAAGGACGGCGAAGAAGAGAGCTGCTGGAGTCGGAGCGACGGCGACAAGAGTAGCGGCAGCAGCAGAAGTCAGCGCTCAGAGTGCGACTGCTCAGGTCACGCGCACTCTTACGCCGTGCACACAAGACGAACTCGGAACTGCGGGAGACGCCTACGGGTTCGTGCAAAACGGTAGAGGGCTGATATCCATGGCTCCGCAGACATGGCTGAACGGCGAAGCACTGTGTCGTATCCTATGTGATGAGGTACCATTAGGGAGTGCAAAGTATGTTCACAGCCAATATGTTATTATAGATTCGACAACTGAACACAGCGCTCCAGCCTGAGGAACGAACCGCCGTTGCCGACCCGCAATTCTGGGAGTACCGTTTTACGGAGCACTACAGAAACTACGAAGAATACGAAGCTGCTTTGCGTCAGAACGTAACGTATGGCATTTCCCTGCACATGCATGGGGACACGGTCGCCTTTGGACGGGTGATCTTGCCCATCCACCTGACAGATCATTGGGCGTTGGGCATCCTGAATGTCAGCACGAACCAAGTAATTGTGTACAACTCACTCGAGGTACATAAATCCATGGCTACACAGTTTTTACTCAGAGTTTTCCAGGCAAGGGATACGATTACCCACCCGAACGACAGTCAGTTCGAACAGATCACGAAGCTGCAGCAGTGGGCAGCACACATCGTGCAGGATGTGCTCCACAGGGCTGCACCGCAAGAGCCGTGCTCCGTACAGTTTGCCCCACGAACGCTACAGCTGTATCAAAAGGACGGGTATAACTGTGGTATCCACGTCATAGATAATGCACTGCATTATCTACGAGCAGTACCACGACCCGAGCAAGGCGTAGGACAGATGCGCGTCGTCGACATCCGTGAGCCGGGCGTCATCGACATTAAAACATACGCGAACCGCCTGCGGAATGAGTACCGCGCGAGACTAATGCGCATGTACCCTCACGTGGTGACAAGTGTAGGTGTAGCCGAAAGAAACTACATTCCATACATTACTTTTCCAGGCGCTCAGAAACTTTGCCGATGACATCGCGCAGGCAAGACGAGACATGCAGAAAGCACTGGACCACAGGAAAGCGGTAGCCGATCGGAGCGTCATTCCTGTCGATGCTCAAGGAAAGCGTGTTCAACCGAAAGCCCCACAAGTGAGCTACGAACAGGCTAAGGCGAACGAGAAGCGCCTTCAGGAAGCCCTTGCCGAATTCAACGCGTTCCACGCTACCATCCACGCGCAGCAACAAGACACAGCTCCACAACAGAGCACCTCTGTGTTAGGGGTAAGTAATTCCATAAATTCAGTATACAAGAAACATTTATAGAAGGTGATCAAAGTGGAGCCGGCATCACAGAAGAAGGCGGCGCATGAAAATCCGGAGATCGCGGACCTCTTGGCCCAAATGCGGCAGATGGAATCGGAAGAGAATAGCGAGGACGACGAAGAAGCTGACACCGCCTCCATGGACGCCGTACAACAAGGCATGGACTTCTTGCGGTCGCAGATGAAAGGCTACACGCAGCAGTTCGATGGAACCGCAGAATACAGCTCGGAGAAAGCTCGACAAGATAGACACCGCGCCAAGAACAGAGAGACTCTGAACGCAAACAAAAGAGAGCTGATGTCGCTCAAGCGCCTCTCGCAAACCGAGGAAGAGAGGGCGGCGGATAACGCAAAGAGGAGGAGCACGAAGAAAGCCCTTACTGATGAGCAGCGAGCAAAACGAACAGAACAACAACATCTCCGTAGGACCATCAAGAAAGAAGAAGAGGAAGAGCAGAAGAAGAAAGAGAAGATGACAGTGTTGAGCCCGGTACCGCCACAGCCCTCCAAGAGAGTGCTGAAGATGGACCCGAAGAACGTCAAGCGCCGACAGAAGAACGCCGAGAAGAGACAAGCTGCGAAGCGCAAACCAGAGGACACAGCAACAGACGACGCGCAGAACTTGGTGGCCTTCACCGCCGCGGTAACCAAGGACCCGGTGGACTTTGTGGTAGCACTGGAGCAGATACAAACCACTCAAGATCTAACGAAACACGCAGCCTCGCTGGCCACAAGCATCAGATCACTGGCGCTGAACAGCCCGGCGAGTACGTCAGGGCCCCGTCGAAAACGCCGAAAGACGATAGGCCTTACCAAAATCCACTACAAGACCTGCCAGCTGGATCACCCTGGCCGTGGATGCGCCGCACAGAGTGCCACCCATCGCGTCCCGCCATGGTCCCCAGGAACCTTCAACATCCCCTGCCAGCACTGTGGAGCGCGCATGAATCCGCCGGAGAAGAGGCGAGGATGGACAGGGTGCTGTCACGGCGGAAAAGTTGACGCGGAACACATGAAAAGGATGTTCTACCTGCTGCAAAACCCGCCACAACTCATGAAGGAGCTCACCGACCCGGACCACGTCAATGCGAGGGACTATCTGGCGAACGACCGGAAAATCAACGCGCACTTCGCTATGGGCTCGATCACCACAAATCGGGACACTACCCTTCCGCGCGGACCAAACGTTGTGAAGCTCAACAACGAGATGCAGCCGCGCCTCAGCGACCTTTGCCGCAGTTCGAAACACGAGCAACCGACGTTTGGACAGTACTACGCGCTCAAGGCCGAAGAAGCCATCAATTACCGCCTGAAGACGGACCTCGGCAAAGGGCCGCTTGGAGCAGGCGGCGCGCGTTCATCTGTCATCGCCGCAATCGACCTGATCATACGTCGGAAACATGCACTCGCCAGCTCCTACAGTTTTGCCGCAGAAAAGTTCGAGGAGGCCTGTCGACAGGCAGAGCTGAACAACGAACCGGTACGCATGAGCGCTGCCACAGTAACCACACAGTATGTGTTTATATCCCGACCATCCGCATGACCCTGTTGAACAACAGGGAGGCGAAACTCGCAGGCGTGCAGGATCCGAACATCCACACACACCGGACGGAAATTCCAGCAACAGAGCAAGTAGCCGTCATCTGGATTTCCAACGACGACAACGCGAGGCCACCCGACTTCCAAGGCATCGACCTGCACAACACCCCCGACGGCACGGTGAACATGGGAACGCGAGGCAGTGTTCCCCTCGTGCTACCCACCTGCTTCCCCATTCTGGATCCGTTCGGTAAAAACTCGAGTGAAAACACAAATGACACCTACTTCTTGCAGGTCTCCAAGGATACCGTTTTGGACTCCCCAACAAGATCAAGGAGGATGCTGACCGTGCAGCCGCCGAAGCAGCCAGTGCGATGGAAGTCGACGGCGAAATCTTCTACGATGCCAGGGATGTGGGCACTCAGAAGTCACAATCGTCTCAGAAGAAAGCAGATGCAAAACACCCGGACGGAGAAGCTGACGACGACGAGCAGCCCTTCGAAGAGGCAAACAAGAAGGATGCCGATGCGCACGGAGTTATCACATACGACGGTGTTAACCACGACATGCAGTTCAACCTCGTGGATGACCCAGAGGATCAGCAGAAGAAGAAGGGCGACCTCTACGCAGACCCCATCCTCTTTTCCCACGGCCAAGTTGCTGATGCCGATGAAAAGGAAGACGAATTCCTCTTGCTTGATGAAGAGATGATCGATGAACTGGCCAAGGATGGACCCCGTGAAAGCCGCAAATTCTTGAGTTTCCGTCAGTGGATTCGCTACCTCATGATGATGCGCGACCATCCCACCAGCTTCCACTGGCTGTGGAGTCATCATGAGCTAGCCGAATACTTCACAATCGTCACTAACAACCTCATCGAAAAGCATGAAATGCACTACTATGAGACGAACGCGGCGATGGATCTGCGCGAGAGCCTTCCCGACGAAGTCATCTCCGCACTCAAGAAAGGCCTTAAGCCCGGTGAAACGCTCGGCCGTGTCAGCTTCGCCTCGAAGACGTACAAGGGAGGCCGAAAGGACATGCAGAATGGCTACGCCAACGCCAAGGCCATCACGCGCCACTTCGGTCAAGGCGTCTTCTTCCTGACCTTCACCGGCAACGCACAGTGGGAGTGCGTCGACAGCTGCCTGCGGAAGTACGGCGCCGACAAGAGAGGCTTCTGTCAGAAGCCCCAACATCGTCCTGACGTCGTCTGCCGCCAGTTCTACTCATTCGTCGAGGAACTGCTCAAAGACATATCGCAGCGCCACGTGCTCGGGAAAACGAAGGCGTACTTCTTCTCCGTCGAGCATCAGAAGCGAGGGATGCCGCACATCCACATGGTCATCATCCCGCACGAAGACGAGGACGTCCACAATGCAGACTTCGTCGACGCCTACGTGTCAGCGGAGATACCGCCGAAACCCGCCGACGACGACTTCAGTGAGACCGCCGAGAAGGAGCGGCGACTCCGGGCGTGGGTGGAGAAAGTGCAGTTGCACGACTGCAACCCTACGTGCAAAGGGTCCAGCGGAAAGTGCAACAAAGGCTTTCCGAAGCAATTCTCCCGCTCTACCATGATCAACCAAGGTAGAAGACCGGAGTACCGGCGACGAGCTCCAAGGCGTGAGGGCGACAACGCCGACATGATCTGCGGCGAGAAGTGCCTCAAGCCCCTCAAGCGCAACAAGAAGGTGATGGTTGAAATGGACAACCGCCATGTTGTGCCATACAACCCGATGTTCCTCCTCAAATACGGATGTCATCACAACATCGAGTACATTGGCGAGGAACGCTGCGCGGATTATGTCATGAAGTACATCTGTAAAGGTACTGACATGGCGTACATCCGCGTCAGCGAAGACCCTCTGCGCAAAGACCCGAAGTCGAACGTAGTCGACTACGACGAAAACGCCTACTACCGCAAGGTCCGGTACATGACGTCGATGGAAGCGATGTGGCGCCTGCTGAGCTACCCCATCTACCGGATGTCGCATGTGGTGCAGCCCCTCTACGTCCATGATCCCAGAGGGCCGGTGATGAAGTTCAAGGAGGGCGAGGAGGAGAAGGCCGGCAAGAAGGCTGCGAAGGGGCCGAAGAAGACCAAGCTGACCGCGTACTTCGACCTGTGCGCGGTCGATCCGGCCGCCAAGGAGCTGCGGTTCGACGAAGTTCCGAAGCACTACGTGTTTAAGGAGCGGCAGAAAAAATGGGTGAAGAGGAAGAACGACCTCGGAGAGATCGTCACCCGAGTGGGAACCATCTCGCCCGCCAACAAGGAGTTGTTCGCCATTAGACTGCTCCTGCTTCACCGCGTAAGATTACCATAGTTTAATACTTTTCAAGTGCCCACATTTAGAAGGGCGTCACCAGCTGGGAAGACTTGCGCACCGTGACCGACAACGACGGCAATAAGGTCGTCTGCGAGACCTATGCCCGGGCTGCGGAGCTTCTTGGCCTTACCGAATCGGATGCCATGTGGATGAAGGTCATGGACGCCGCCATGAACGAAATCCCATCGACCAACAGACGGCGCAAGTTCTTGGCCATGCTCATCGTCCACAACCAGCCGTCCAACCCCATGGCGCTGATCAAGGAGCACCTCGACGCCCTGTGCCCCGTGTCCTCTCGCCGAAAAGACTGGACAGACCAACAGAGGATCAACTACGTGCTCAACCATATTCAGTATCACATACTGGAGCACGGGTTGCTGCTCGCCGATGTTGGACTGGAGGACACCAAGGACTTCAACGATGCGCGCGTGCGTGCGGAGATCGAGGGAGACGACGAGCAGATCACCGACACCACCGACGGTGCTCCTGCAAGGGCCGACGCGGTCACCTACGCCGATCAAGTCCAGAAGCAGCTGAACGCCAATCAGGCCGACGTCTACAAGGAGATCCTCGACGCCGTCGATGGCAGGGTCGATGAGACGGTCACGAACCCCAACCATCTCTTCTTCGTGACCGGCGAAGGCGGGACCGGCAAGACGTTCCTCTTTAACGCCCTCATCGCCAGGGTCAACGCTCGCAAGTCGCAGTACGTCGCCTGCGCATCTACGGGGATCGCCGCGCTCCTCCTCCAAGGTGGCTCTACCGCACACAAAGCCTTCTGCATCAACAATGATGTACGCGCTGAAGATCAATCGCGCATCAAATTCGAAACCTATTATGCGCAGCGGATTCGAGATGCCGACCTGATCATCATCGACGAAGTCAGCATGATGCATCGCGTCGTGCTCGAGTACATCGAGAAGGTGCTGAAGTCGTGCTACACGGACGAGGAGATCAAGAAGAAGCCGTTCTGCGGGAAGGTTGTCGTCCTCAGTGGCGACTTCAAGCAGCTGGGTCCCGTCCCATTCCCGGAGGACCAGCACGGTGCCGGCGACGAGCAGCGGAAGGCAGCGGTGCTCACAAGCTCCTTGAAGTGCAGCAAGATCTTCGAGCAGTTTAAGGAATTGAAACTGACGGAGAACATGCGCATGGACCCGGCTGAAGTGGAGTTTCGAGAGCTCGTGCGGAACATCGGTCTCGGACGAAACTTCATTCCCGGCACCGAGTTTGTGCAGCTGCCGGCTGACAGAGCGGCCGCCAATGCTGAAGAGGTCATCAGCTTCTGCTACCCAGATGAGTTCCTCAAGGATCCGCTCAACAACGTCGAGCTCGCCAAGGGTTCCAACGTCCTCATGCCTCGCAACAATGCGGTTTTCAAGTGGAACGGTAACATTCACTCAATGTCCTCATTCACTCACAACACTACTTGCAGATGTGATCTTGAACCGCATGCGTGGAAGAGCAAAGATGTTTCTCGGCATCGACCGCAACATGGAGCGCCGCGAGGATCAAGGCGCCGCGATGTTCAAGACGCACCAAGCAGACCATGACCTGGAGAACATTCACATGGAGTGCCCTACCGGCGTGCCTCCGTATAAGCTCAAGCTGAAGATTGGCGCCATTATCATGCTCATCCGGAACCTGTCCCTGACTGACCGGTTGTGCAATGGCACCATGCTTCAGGTCATGAAAATGACCGATGAGCTGATGGTCTGCCGGCGCCTCGACACCTCCGGACAGTACGACGAGTTGGTGTACCTCCCCAAAGTAAGCAACATTAATTTTCATCACGTGTACATTGTGTCTTAGATCCGCTTCATCCACGGGGACGGAAGACACGACCGCGGCGTCAAGTTCAGCCGCATTCAGTACCCGACGCGCCTGGCGTTCGTCAACACCATTAACAAGGCGCAGGGGCAAACGCTGAAGAAGCTGGGCTTGATCCTTGACTGCGGAGAGGAATGCTTCGCACACGGACAGCTCTATGTCGCCCTGTCGAGAGTGCGCAATCAAGCGAGCGTCCTCTACTACTCCAACGGTCACCAGGAGGAGCGCAAGGGCCGCAATGATGTCGCCCGGAACATCATCTACCACGAGTTGGTCCAAGAGGAACTAACGGACGAAGAGAAGAAAGCCCTCGAGGAGCGTCGCAGAGGTTCCGTTCATATTTAATCTATTCTCTTAACCGCTCCCTTTAGCCGCCGAGCACGAACTCGAGATTTTAGCCACCCAGGCCGCCACTCCCGCCGAGCCCCCACCGGTACTGACCATCTACGACCTCTTCCAGCCCACTGATCTACCGACGGTCGACGTAGGGCTGGCGTCCTTCACCGTCTTCAACAGAGCCGACGCGCTCGACTGCTTCAACGGCAAGGAGCACATCTCCGAGTTGGCCATTCTGCGCTATCTCGCGTACAGGGTCCGTTAACATTATGCAACTGATCTTCAACCTTTCTCTTTAGGTGCAACTGATCAATCTGCGTGACGGAGCACGTCCCGTCACCGTAGTGCACCCGTCCATGTACTATCCCGACTATGAGGTCCCTGAAAGCAACGTGCACGAGTTCACCTACCTGCAGAGGGACCGCTATACGATGGCTGTTATCCCTATCCACATCAGCAGGAGGCGAGACAATATCAGTACCGACCACTGGGCAGTGGCAATTGCGGACCTCGACTGGGGACAGGCTGTAATCTACGACTCCTCGCCGGTAAGCGGTACGGTGAAGCAACTCCCTAATTAACATACTTTACAGGAGACGACGGGGCCGTACATGGATTACGTGAGCAACAGGACACGGTCAATTGTCGGTGCACTCAGACGCCATCGTAGCGGTCAACCCTACGACAACGCCGAGGTTCAGATCATCGACGGCAGCACGTTGTCCACCCATCAGGATGACGGACATAACTGTGGCATTTTCGTCATTCACAACGTGCTGTCCTACTTGGAGCAGATGCACGAGACTCCGTCCTCCCCGACCCCAGGAGTTCTCGACGTTCGCCTCTACTCTGACCAGCGGCTCGACACGATGCGCATGCAGTGGCGCGCCGAACTCGAAGCACACCTCGAACCGGAACTCGACGAATTCGCGGATGTTGGATCCGATGCCGCCCTCACCGATCATGAGCAAGATATGGATGCATAATAATTCTATTAGGACACTTTAACTTATATATACGGGTTCTTACATTGCTGCGGGTACGCCTATACCTATACGGGTTTTCACAATTGTACGGGTTTCCTATCACCGGTAATTATATGTCTGTATACGGGTTACCATATTTCTATCCATGTATATAGCTACAGATTTCTATAAATAACGTTAATATTACTTTGTATCATTAGAAAACTTCACACCGATGCGCCGATACCGTACCATTGGTAAAGGTCGAACTCGATGCTGACAAGTGACAAGCCGCCGGCCGGCATCGAACTTGCGACCTCTCGGGCCCAAATTCTTCAAGCGAAAATACACTTCCGCGGGCGCTCCACTTTAAATACGAGGCTTAGCTTCGTTTTTTTTGTCTCTCTTGCCTTTTCCCCACTTCTGACCGGTTCTCACGTACCTACCGTAACCCGGCTCTCTTTCAGCTTCGATTTTCCGCCGTTTGGGTACTTTTGACGGGGGGTAAGGCGCCCGCACAGAACCAGCCCTGCTTCGCAGGGCTGGTTTTTTCCCATAGAATGTATTGCGTAGTTTACCTCGTCGACACTCAGTGACATGTTGTGCGCTCGTTCTTCGGAACCGCCTTTGTGACAAAGTGAAGTCGTGAGAATAACGATTGTTCAATGACGACTCTCATAGAAGTGTATGGATACATATGTGGTCTCCAAGGATTTATTTACCTACAGGAATCGTGAACAGCGACGATTTACAGAGATGGAAATGCAGGCTGCTGTTGGAGTACTGTATATTTTCATTGGGGTGGTCTTTCCACCAATGTACATTAGATTTGTTTGGGTAAGTTACTTTGTGATGCGAGAAATGTCGCATTGCAAACATTTCCCTTTAGATCTTTGTTTCACACAAGAAATATCGCGACTTCGAATGCTACCAGATCATGGCTCAAATCGGGATTCTTCAGCTATTTGCGTGTCCTGGTTCGATTGCCTGTGGAATAATGCAGCTCTACGGTTCTGACCGTTATGGAATTCTGTTCTTCACTGTTGTAATGTACTCTGCAAGTATTGCTGCGGAGATTCTCCTCAATTTCGTGCTGGCACTGAACAGACTCAAGGTTATCTACGGGATACGAATACCACGTCTTGTTAATAAGGTATCCTCTTCGCGAATCTGCCTTCTTTCCATGCTTGTACTTAGGTGCTCATGACAGCAGATGTTATATATGCAGTAATCTACGTGGTATGCTGCATGAGTCCCTACTGTGGATACCTCATGCGACCTGGTCAATATGTTGGAAAATACGATTTCTCAAAGCCATACACATACGTTATGACCGAGATCAATGCAGCCCTCATATTTCCCTCGTCGCTATTTACGTTTATCGCCTACATTCTGATAATAGTCAAACTGTTGTTCTTCCAACCCCAGATTGAAGCTCAAGCCAAGAGGGAGAAAGAGCTCTTTGTATTTGCCGTTATTCGTTTTGCCTGCGATATGGGCCTAACTACAGCATTCATACTTGTGCCACCTAGTCCATGGAACGACTTGTTCACTGGACTCGGCTACTTCTTCAATTCGTTGTTGGTGTCTCCTGTTCTCTATCTGACGTTAACAAAGTGAGTGAAGAATGCTTTTGAATGACGGATGACAACGTGTTTTAGAATATTGAGGCACGACTTCTTGCAGATTCTTCAGTTCAGAAAACTCGGTGTAGTGTCAAGTAGTATTCGTAGTGGAGTGAACCCGGCTTCTGCAAGTGGTTTAGTACGCGCTTAATCAGATGTACAGTGCAGCCGATGCCTAAGAAAATCATGTGGATAGTTGTGTAGAATGCAACGAACTGGCGCTACCGGCGAGCAGTGAAGAATCCGGCTGCCACAACTGATTTCCCACTGAAGATTTTCTTCAGTACGTGTCACTTGTGGTTAGCTCCACTCTCCACGTTAGCGTCCCTGTGAACGTTGATTGTCCATGTTTCGCGCCACGAGAAGTGCAGTTCCGAAAAGAAGTGAATAGAACTTAGCGCTTAGTATCAGCTATTACGAATTGGCTAGTTTACTTTCGAAATCAATCATGTTCCTTGATGTCACACCTCACATTTAACCACAGCTACTGGGCTTCTTGTCGCGCTCTGTGCTGCCATCATCAATATTTCCCAAATTCATTACTTCAGGTTATGAGTAAGGCCTTTTCTTGGGTGCTCGCCATTTTTTGAGTCAAACTAAGCACTCATTCCAGGTGAAGTTCCATATTGTTTTGGTGGCGGCTTTGTCGATGTCCTTCACTGATGCTGGCCTCGGATTTTATTTTGTTGTGGCGTGAGAACGACCCGTCTTCGTGGGTTTCATCTCTATCAACAAGTACATCCTTTATATGTACAATCATAGACACAAAAGGGCGTCTAGTCAGTCTAGACGCGGGAGGGGGACTACTACCCAACAATTTTGGTTGCGGCTTCTTTGATGTCCTTCATCTTGGTGGCGTCTTTCTTTCTGGTAGACGGACTCCATTCGGCGTTTCATCAGTTGTGCTGTCGAGAGCTTCATGCGAGAGATAATTTCGTGAGCGACCAAGTTTTGGATCCGTAGTATACTTGTGCAGATCGAAAACTACTATCCAGGCGAGGTTTTTTCCAAGATTTTCCGCAGCAAGTTCCTGATTTTAGCCGGTAGCATTCTAGCCTGTTTAGACACGGAGTATAGCTGTAGACAGTGATTTTGCACCTTTAAAAGAAATGAAAACAACTCAGCGTTTATTAACTCAGTTATTAGTACAGTTATTCGCAACCACCTGAACCGGTGACTAGTAGTAATGTGTTCAATGTGCAAGTTCAATTTACCCGGTGCTTGTTTGGTCAGGTGGAACACTTTATCTACCCACAAAAAGTTTCCGCTTGGCGAACAATGCAACAAACCTAACTGTCTATTTTGTGTTTTTCAGTGGCTTCGTAATAATTCCGTTGTTTGTAGGCATGCTTCACTGAATACAAAAGAAAATAACATACATATTCTGCGAAATTGTCTTTTTTCTTTTCCTTATTAGCCACGTGATCGTTTCACGCTTCCTGGTTAGCAATTACATCAGAAATGGACCTCCAAACCCTGCAAGGCATTACTCTACTTTTGCTCGCAGTCGTAGGACTTCCAGTTTATATACGCATTCTATATGTGAGTCAGAGTTCTGTGTCCTCCAAAGTACGTCAAATTCAGATTTTTATCTCCAGGCCCGTTTACCGCTGCCTCGAGTGCTATCAAATAATGATTCAGATAGGGATTGTCCAGTGCCTTATAGCTCCCGGTGCGTTCATGCAAGGACTCATGCAGCTTCTCAATTACGATCCCTTTGGATTGGCTTCCATTACCATAAAATCATACCCAGCGGTCGTTCGAACTGAGGCACTTATGAGTTGTGTCTTGGCGCTCAATCGCCTCAAGATAATTTGTAAACTACAGTACCCTCAGATCCTACATAAAGTAAGCGCTTCGGTGAAAGAACTACAAACGTATAGTAATTTGCAGGTTTGCCTCGTTGTAATTTGGATTTTTGGCGTTTGTTTTTGTACGTCACTCTTCGTTTTGTCGCCGAGTCTTGTATTTACCACAGCGCCTGGTGTTCTGGTTCCTTTCTATGATCAATCCAGGCCGCTGTCGCTCACTTTTCGTCAAATCACAAGCACTTTCCTCGTCGCAACTTGCTGTCTGAACCTTCTCTTCTACATGATCATAATTGCATACTTAGCATACCTTAAACAGAGGACCGGGTTTGCAATTAAATCCCGTCGTGAAAGATCAATCTTTCTGTACGCGTCCATACGCTTTGCATTTGATATTACAATATCGTTATTATTAACCTATCGTCCTTTCGGTGACAACAGTATTGGGCAGTTCTTGTTGAGCCTGGGATATCCGTTTTATCACATGGCTCTCACACAGATACTTTACATTGCAATGTACAAGTAGGTTGCTTTGCGTGCTACGAATAAGGACATACGACGCTTACAGAGATATACGACGACAGTTCGTGCCATTCCAGAAGAAAGTAACCATGGTTACTACCATCGGGGTAGTACGGAAGGATAACCTTTCCTCGTTCTCTAGAGCTGTATAGAAGAATGCAGATACAGTAATTTTTTGTTTGTTTTCCGTGAACATATTCCAATTATGATGCTCTACTATGCCGTTAATTAGAAAATCGTCTTTTATTCATGAAGATATGAAGACGCCCACGCGAATTCAATGGCCTTCCATAACAGAAAAAGAGCCTATTGATGATGCAATATATTGGATTGTTAATTTGAAAACGGTCCATCTTTGTAACAATTGTGTATTTATGCCAATCACGCGCCGCCCGCCGAAGATCATGATTCCTCCTTCATCGAATGTATGGGGTTCGAATCGAATAATTCATAACCTATTCGTCAGACTCGAAGTGTTTCCAAGTCCTGAGGTTGCTAATGGCGCCCGACAGGCCACAAGAAGCCAAGACCCTATTGAAGCTCCGAAACCGGTGCTTTCAGCCGCATCGAAGCCTCTCCGGCGCCCGCGAAAACTCGTGGTATCACAGCCATAAAAACAGCGACCGCCGTTTGATAATTTTCGCTATAAATTCATTTGCAGAAATTACGAATCGCCGTCAAAATAAGACTACATGTCCGGTAAAGTTCACCGTAATTGTTTCGCTTAGCCGGCTATGGAAGAAATTCCATTAGTAACTATAAATATTAAATTTCCTCGACCACAAATCTATTTGCTTTCGCAGTTCACCTTTATCGTATGTGCATGTAAGCCGCATTGCAGCACAAGAGTTAAGCGATGCCTTTGACCATTGGTCATACAACTTTTTCATACGACCAATGGTCGAAGATTGACTGAAACTTGTTAATGTTTTTTCCAACATCCGTATCAGATTTTACAAATTAATTAGTTATAAATTAGGTAAACAAGTAACGTGAACACAGTAAATAGTTCACTGCGCCTGTTACAACTGAGCGTTGGCGTTTCTGTTGTTGTTCATATCAAAAATCAGTTAGAATTTGCCGCGCAACTCTCTGAAATTGACCGATTAGAGCCATACAAATAAATAGCGAGCGATACCTATGCATGGCTAAATAGAGGAACGGCGGCAAACATAAATGGTTCAGAGGATAGCCAATTGTCAAAGCGATCTTCAAAGCGCCGCTGCTGTGAAACTGTACGTACCCATAGAACAGAGTCAGGACTATGTCAAACACAAATCGAGTACCAGCGTAAATTAGAATTTTCCTCTCCTTGACCACTTTGGCATTTTGCACAGAATGGAAACGCCGTCGGAAAATGTAGATCAGTATGAAGATGTATACGGTTAGAGTTATGCAGGTTGACAGCACATGAAAGCCAAATCCGATCTGTTGAATGTAAAGTGTAAACGGTTTCCAGTACTCGTAATATGCAGCATACGAGGTTGGGGCTACGGTGTAGCCGTAGAGATAGGTGAAGGACAGAGCGAACAGGCATAGTCCAATGAACCAAATGACAAACATCATGGTCTGAATGAGCTTACATCGCAGAGGTTCCGTTTCGACTCACCGTGTGGATATGTTTGGAATAAGATATATCACAAATTAGCTTCAAACGATTGAGTGCCAACACTAGACTCATAAACGCTTCCATTCGGACCACAGATGGCAAGAGCTTCACAGTGAGTGATGCCAGCCCGAAAGGATCGTAGCCGAGGACATTTAATATGCCGTGGAAGAACGATCCTGGTGCAAATAGGCACTGAACTATGCCGATTTGTATCATTATTCTATAGCATTTGCGTTTGCGGAGTGATTGCGATGAAGCAAACACCTAGAAGTGGTCGTTCTTAACTCCCCCGTTTGGTAGACTCACGTAGAGAATGCGCAAATACACCGGTAGTCCTGTTGTAGCAATTACGATTTGTGTCAGTCCTTGGCACTGTTGGACAAGGTTCATTTAAGGAAAGTGTATAGTGTGTTTTCCTGCAAAAGTTGACATATTTGATAGCGTTCATCTCGTAATGGAGTGAACTTTCACTACTTGTCACTACCATGTCACAAATCCATCATGAAACATTGCCAATTACTGTGAAAAGGAGAGCGGTCAAAATTCGCAAAAAAAAAAACAGAAAAGAGAACTGCTGGTGTCAGTCTTAGTTCCCATTGTTTTGTCGCAGACATGAGCGTTTTTAACTTCTTCTGCGACAGGTGAATATTGCATTAAACTTAAATAATCCGCTCAATATGTCATTCGGTAACGAATGTCGAATGGGGTAAACATCACAACATTTAACATCCTCAAAGTTGTTATGGTGCATTGCTAGGACTGTGTATCAAAAGAGCATAGGGTAGACGGAGTGGGCGAAGAGAACCCCAAATTGAAAGAAGGTTGTACAGAAATCGCCTTTCTTTCTGCGCTTTTAGTTAGTACAGCTACATTCTCCAGAGAATTCCAAGTATGAATAGCGCATCTCCTGGATTCCGGTTCTGATGCCGTTTTTTTCGTTCCGATGCATCTCTATTGGGTAGGTATTTCTGTGTGCGTATGTTTGTGCGTATTTTTTTACGTAATCGATAGAAATCTCTCGCCTTTTCCTTTTTGTTCGGTTAACAGTGACAATGTGGAACTAAGCATAGAAATCGATAGAAATATCTTTGGTGACAGTCTTTTTTATTATTAGGTTGATGCAAAAGAAATGTCGATCATGTTGATTTTGTTCTTTCTTTCATTATAATAAGTTTCTGTATGACATGATTAATAGTTCTTGTAGAGCTTGCACTCGCGCATCGTTTGATATATATTCCGTCCCGCTGGCCCTTTCTAATTAAAATAAAATTTTACGTTAAACATGATCGAGAAAAAGTGCCCAGTGCGGATTTGCATACCACACAACTTCAAACAAAGCAAGTTTCCTGCCTAATTTCACAGTAGCCCGTGTTAAGTGCTGGAAGAAGATGTCCCATCCGAATGCATGTGCGAGTGGTGGGTTCAGCGATTCTGAGATGGAGATAAGTGCTTTAAAGACGAAGCACATGGAAAACGTCCCAAATTTTTGGGTGACGCAGCATTAAAAGAGGTTGTTGAGCTGAATCCGAAAGCAACCTGCTCGAGAACTCACGACAGCGTTTGTGAACGTTAATTAATCAACCACTATGAGACGCTTGTATGCCATTTGAAAGATCAATAGGTGTGAAAAAAGGGTCGTTGTAGTCAGATGGCCCGAAAATGGTAGTGGAAATCAGGGGGCAAAATGTACAAAAAATCAACAACAATCACTATGATTGGAATCCTCCTTCGCAATATCAAGGATAGTTGTTTGACCGCCTTATAGCACAGACATCGCTCCACCTGACTATCACTTATTCCTGTCGATGCAGTGCTCCTTGGCAGAAAAAAAAATCAAAAGATGTGAGGAAGTCAAAATTTGAGTCACAAACTTTTTCAAGTCCAAACCACTATGAATTCGTTCAGTAAGGCATTCACTCTCTACGTGGACATAGGCGACAACTCGTGAATACTAATGGTGAATGTCTTTTGGGTTCAGCTTTTGATTATTATACTTTCATGATCAATTTTCTTTTTAACAAAAATCGACATTTCTTTTGCATCAACCTAATACTTGGGTTGAGTCATTGATTTCGCAAAGCGTAAAAATGTCATATTTTCGCAATATTTACGTCCTTAATGAAATGGATGGGCGCGTCGTGGACTGCGATAAATTCTCACTCTACACTATGATTGCATACTTGTCCATTGCATTCCTCTTGATAGTGGAGGTCTATTCTGTTCTGATGGCCAATTTTCTGGCAGCTCGAAATGGCGAAATGCGAACTGATGTAGGGGCTTCCTATGGCATTAATTGTGTGATGGACGGTGACTGCCTTCAACCACGTAGATCGTTAGGTCTTATCTACCGAACGCACCTATTGCTGTGTTCGTCACATCGTAACATAAGCTAATCTCAAAAAGACGGAACCACCAAATCAAGATGTTCTCTTAACTCCACCGTTTCCAATAGGTTAAGTACCATAAGAGGTGATAGAGACATGCAGCAGGTAGCCATCACTCATAGCTACTAAGCCTACATAGCGACTCTGCGAGCTCACTTCTACTTTACGGAAACAGAGGCCAAATGTTGAAAAATTCACAGTTCAGGAATGTTGCCTCAGACCTCACATTTTCAAGTTGGCCCCCAGAATGGCTCTCCATTTTGAGCTGAGAGATTCCTTTTTTTACCATTTATCTAGCTGTCTCTTAGCTCTATGTAATCCTCACCTGTGTTCATCCACAACTAACGACATTAGAGGAAACCATAAGACCAAGAGGTCGGAAATTGGACCAAAACATTTTTCGACTCAAAACTCCGGATTTTTTGTGAGAGAGGAATCCGGTTCTTGCCCACAAGGTGGGCTCACGCTAACCATTCGAATGATGAATACATTGAATAAAATGTTAAATAATATGCCATAAAAACTTCATTACAAAAATGCGAAATTTTCAATGCATCAACCCAATAGATACTGTATGTACTATCTAGTGTTTGTTGTTAACGTGTCATTCAGCGATAGCAGCACTACGGTGGTCCTATCCAGTGCCACTTTGATCGCTTAATTCATTTCTGATAGAACATTCGACCATTATTGTTTTTTTGTATTTGGCCACACAATGGGAGTAAAACAAGCTTGACGATATTTTGACATTCGTATCCTCATTAGCCGCTGTGTTTACCGCTATGGTTGGTCGAGCGCAAAATCTAACAACTATTCCGTACAAATAGTTCCGCTCTAAGCCCGATTCCATGAAAATCCAAATCATTGCTTTTTGTTTTCGAGTAGAATATAAGATATCGTAAACCGGCAGTGTGGAGATGGATATTATGGAGATGGATGAACTGCTCCCCACATTTCAAGGCGCCACTCTTATTGCCGTCGTTCTCGTAGGCGTACCAGTGTACATTCGTATTCTATACGTAAGTATCATCAACTATCAAATAATCGTCAATTAGTGATTTCTAGATTTTCATATCACAACCGTGCTACCGTAACCTTGAGTGTTACCGAATAATGATCCATATCGGCATCGTGCAGATGCTCATCGCTCCGGCGTTCTTCTTCCAAGGTTTAATGCGACTCCTTGGCTACGACCCGTTCGGCTTGGCAAACATCGCCATAAAAGCCTGTCCACCCGTCGTTCGAACAGAGGCTCTGATGAGTCTTGTCTTGGCTCTCAATCGCTTGAAGATCATTTGTAAACTTCAGTACCCACAAGCCATCCATACCGTTTTCCTGGGCGCCTCCTGGGCCTTTGGGATTGCCTTCTTCGTGTCCTATTTTGCATTTTATCCGAATCTCGTCTACACCACCATTCCGCAAGTACTTATACCGATCTACGACATTCGTTTACCCTTTTCGGCCATTTTCCGCATGATGACAAGCGTTGTCATAGTTGTGACATGCAGTGTCACTCTTGTGGTTTACATTGTAATTGTCTTCTACTTATTGTATGTGAGAAGGAAGGTAGGGAATGCGATCAAGTCTTCGCGGGAGCGGGCAATCTTCATCTATGCATGCACGCGCTTTGTATCCGACATCATCATCTCATTTCTGCTCACCTTTAACGCTTTTCGAAGCAGTATTGGGATGTTCTTCCTTGGACTGGGCTATCCGCTGAACAATCTGGCGATGCCGCAGATCCTTTACTTGCTCATGTACAAGTGAGTTCTTAAAGTATATCAAAGAAATAAGCCAAAGTTTGCAGAGATGTCCGCCGACAATTCATCCCTTCGCGCCACAAGATCACCATGGTTTCGCCAATTACGGTAACTAACGCGAGAACGGCACATTCGTCAAGATGACCTCCAAACTTATTCATAGAAGAGTGGTGTGACATTCCGTTGTATTTCCGATGTTCTAAACCTTTCCACGTTTAAAAAATGGCGCCTAAAGGCTCTTGTCATGCAAACTCCTACAGTGATATAGCTCTATGTTATTATTGTAACAATATCAGTCATATGTTGCTTGATGGGAGTGAACATGTAATTTGTCTACGTCATTAGTTGTATTTTCCGTAGTGCTTTTTTCTGATCGCATAAACTTGAAAAGCCAACGACAGCTTGATATGTTTTTCTAGCATGGGTGGTTCTTACTATATTAACTAGAAGTAGAAGTAAAATCGAAGAAAATTATGCGTTAACTACATAAAATAGACATAGAAGATCTGGAACACACATAACAGTCATGTCGGTAAGCGCAAGATTCAGATTCTCATTGTGACTAATTAGGCGAAATCGTCAGCTCTGTTCTTTTATTTTAATACAATTCCATCGCCGCATAATTTTAAATCCCACAGAAGCAAAGTTGAGCCGGGGCAGGACAAAAAAAATACAGGCTTAAAGGGTGCGACAATGCAGGTGCTAGACCTAGGCTTGGCTTAGGACTATACCTAGATATTAAAGGTTGCGGGGGAGCGAAGCGAGCGCCGTATACATTTTTTTTTCGTATACGCTAACGTCTAGGCTTGGCTTAAGCTCCGGCTTAGGTCTATGCCTTTGGATTTAAGATTTGGATTTAGACATAGGGCTGTATTTGGTTGTCCGCGCGGCGAGTTGACCCGCGGCGAGCTGTCATGTATCGGCGTTGAGCTGACAGCTCTCATTCATGTCTAACGAGAATCTTCCCAATCGACGGTTTCTTGGGAAGATCAGCTCCATTCTAGAATTAATATTTCATCGACTGTTAGTACACAGTCGCTTACTATAGTTCCAATATTCAACGAAAGCACGAAGAAGGAGCAGAAAAGTTTCCAATGATCACTGAATTCGACAAGCTCATACTTTTTTTTATAATACCTCAATTATCGCTGTCTAAATTCCAAAAATTCTATTAAAATGAACGAACATGTATGCTATGTAACAAGTCAAAATTTCACAGTGACCCTTAGCTATTGACCCGGTAATTGAGATTCCCTGGTAAGAGCTCTATTTCGTATCTGTCTGGTAAACACATTTTTGCACTCTTCTCTGAATTCGTCGGTTTCCCAGCGATTCATACTGATTTCCTCGTAATGGCTGCATTGTCTGCCCTGTTTGTCGGGTAGAAAGATACCGAGCAGAACTTTAAAGACAGACGAAACTTTTAGTGTGTGACAAAAGAGGCCATTGAACCTCATATTTTGGAACCGGGTTCTAATTCCAGCGGATTGAATTCAATTGGAGACACCGAGGCAAGTCAATGCGGTGTGGCAGCTTCCTGGTGTTCCAAGACATCACTGGGTCGTTTCTTCGCTGAGACATTTAATGAAGGTGCCAACAAAGGGGTGCGAACTGAAAGAAAGGGAAGAAAGGTCAGTGCACTCCAAGCGGACCTGAAACGTGAACTGTGATGCTGCATAATAATAAGTGGAGTAAGTGAATCTCAATTTAGTAACAAATTACGAAGTGTAGGTGCAAAAGAAGGATTCTTGCGCTATGCCCTTAGGTTGAAAATTACATCTACGAAAGTTGAAATTTTGCGTGTTCCAAGGCATCCATTAAACCGAGGTCTCTGAACCTTGAGCAATGATTCACAATTCCCTGAGTGCCCACTAGTTTTTACTTCTTGCTCTTTCTTGTTAGAACAATGATTACCCGACATAATTATTGAGACGAACAATGCAAATTCACATAATCGTTCCCATGAACCGCCTCATTCACTGAAAATTATTGCCGCCCATGAGCGATTTCGGGACATTCTACCTCAACCTGCTCCCTACAGAATGTCGCAACCTAACATCTCCAATACTTCTAATGATTCCGCACTTCCACCGCCCCTCACATTTACCGGTCCAGTGCAGTTCTTCCAAGGCATAGCTCTGTTCATCATCGTATCCATCGGCACACCCGCCTACCTGAGGATCATTTACGTAAGTGCTTCTTCTGAAAATCCAAAAGATATGACTCATAATTAGATATTCATCTCCACGCCCTCGTATCGAAAGCGCGAATGCTACCGTATTATGATCCAAATAGGCATCGTACAGTGTTTGTTTGCCCCTGGTACCTTCTTTCAAGCCCTAATGCAAGTCATCGACCGCGATCCGTTTGGGCTTGCTACTGTAGCGATAAGGCTGATGCCACCCGTGGTCCGTGTGGAAGCTATCATGAGCCTTGTTTTGGCACTGAATCGCCTCAAGATTATATGTAGAATCAAGTATCCGGCCCTCGTCCATAATGTAAGCGCTCAGTGATAGTCGCAGTAGAAATGTACTTCTTAGGTCATCCTCGTTTGCGCCTGGATATTCGGCGCACTCTTCTTCATATCTTATTTCATTTTCACCGACCTCTACTACTATTACATTTTTCCTGGCTCTCTGAACCCGCTCTACGACTACTCCAAACCTCTGTCATACGTATTCCGCATTAGTGTCAATTACCTTCTTATTGGGACCAGTTCCATCACGTTTACGGTCTACGTCGCCATAATTTCGTATCTGGCTTATCTTCGACGTACTTGTGGAAATACGATGGAGACGAGAGAAAAAGCCATCTTGACGTTTGCCTGCACTAAGTTCGTCGTTGACGTATTCTTGGCCCTTTCCTGCATGTTCTTTCCTTACTCCACCAACCTGATCTGTCAGATATATCTCAGCATGGGACATCAATTCAACAGTTTGATCCTCGCGCCGGTACTTTACTTGACGTTGCAAAGGTAATTCGCGTCATATGCTTTGCTTTGTTTTTCAACTGATCATCTTTCAGTGAACTTCGAGCCGAATTCTTTCGTCTTCGAAGCACTTCGACAAAAATAAGTGTCCTATCAGGCAGTAAATAAACATGAGTATTGTCGATCTCTGTGCTTTTTCATTCGTTTTCAGTAGGAGTCACAAGAACTAATGTTTTGATTTGGAGTTCGACGTATTGTACCTCAACATCTGTGAGAGTTGCTTTGTGACCTCTAAAATTGTGTTCAAAATAAACAATTGTCACAAAAAACTGATTATCGAGAATTGCAGACGAAAACGGAGTGTTTTTGGGTGGTATATGATCCAAAATGATGTCAAAGACGATGATCGAACATGATATGAGTAGACAATATGGTTCCACAGATCTGGTACATATGTGGTGAAAGCATGAAAGGATCCGGTGAAAAGAAGCCCTTTTGCTATACATGTTTAATATTGCCAACATTTCTGTTGGACATTTTTCTTGTTTTAAATCTTGAAACGTCCTGTTGTGTAATGTACGTAGTCCAATTCCACTCCTGAATATCGGAACCCACCGGTGCTTTGGGCACCTGTAAAGGCCACACGAGGGAAACAGAATCCAGACATGCGGCGATCGGAGGTTGAAGTCTCATGTTTGTTAAGGCGTGCGTGAGACTGTTCTGATGAACAAGTGTGACTTTTGGCTAGTGCTCTAGCTTCACTTTGAGCATAAAAGTACAGTATTTCGAGAAGATGAGAAGTGACTTGCGCTGATTACATTGATTACCACACTCTAGATTTTTATATGTAGCTTGTTCAAGAAGCCATGCAAGGACTGTTACGTAGAGTGTGGATTGAACAGCAATACAATTCCTTTGTGCGGATGAACGAGCTCTTGAAAGGACTTTCGTTAGGGCAGACGATCACTTACAGAATGCTCAATGGTTGCCACGCGGGACTTCGGGATTAATTGATTGTACGACATGGATGGAATATCTGGAAGGAAGCGACTTTCCTCGTGTATTTTTTGTTTTTGATGTTTGACCGAGATCACAGCATCATTGACCAGTTTGTCACTGAGAAGTTAGACATCAAGCCGCCTTTTTGTCTAACACAAAACAAAAGTTCAGATTAATTGTTAACGTTGAAAGACCGGGAAAAACTGCGGAAATGACAGTGTGAACAACGATGTTTCACAGCTTGCAGCTTCCCATGTACCTTGTCGTTTTACCATTGTTCACATTATTATTTCCGCATTTTTTTCGCTCTTTGTTCCGCGCTACACATCACAAGATAGTGTTTAGAGGTTTATAAGATAACATGGGATCAGGGTTAACTGAGCTTAACTTTTACAGTCAGTTGGCGTGCCTTGCGACAATTATTGCAAACGTTTCGCAAGAAATCGAATTGTTGCGTATAACAAAACAACATCATTTCTACTTAGAATGGCATTCTCATATCCCCTATATATAAATGGAGAACCGACGGGTCCGTTGGTCTGTTTGTGTGTGTGTGTGTGTGTGTTTTTCCGTGAGCACGGGGAAAACACCCACACAAAATAAGGACCCCGAGGGGAATCAAACCCGGCACCGCCCGCTTACAAACGAAGCACGTTCGCAATGAGCCACACAAGCAGTTGAGATGGTAGCGCTATACTTCCACCATATCTCTGGGGACGCAAGGCTTTGCGTTTCTTTACAGTCTTTGTGCCGTTTTTAGCGTATTTTTTAGCTTTGCAGATTTTTGGACAACTTCAGTCATTTGCATGAGCAGTAATCGTGCCGCCCGCAGGGCTACAGTTTTTTGGCCCCAAATTCAGCCCTTTGCATGAGCACCAATCTTGCCGCCCGCAGGGCTATGGTGTCTTGCCGCCCGCAGGGCTACTGTTTTTTGGCCCCAACTTCAACCATTTGCATGAGCTTCTAATTGGCTTTTAGTACCTGGAGGGTGCGAACTCGCGCGCAGCCGGGTTTATGTACATAATTCATGGATGTCTAAGCTTAATGGAAGGCCACCTTATCTGAAAAGTTATCTTCTTTCCGACCTTTTTAAGTTGACCTCGTCTTCAGGTTAAGCTGAAACTCTCTGTTCCGAACGCGTTGTCACAGTTAAACTGGTTTGCACGAAAAAATAGTGGCCGTTCTTTAATCAAGGTCAAAAGAGGTCTATTGTGTTCAGAATTTAACGCGCGATATCACAAGAATCGCGGGGTTGATGGTTGAGCAAATCCCGAATTTTATCGACCGTGATCTACAATAGATCATAGCTTCATTGTACAAAAACTGCAGATTTGATTACTTTATGCACATTTGTCAGTCGAACAGAGAAAAGCAGGCCCAATGTGTGTATCATTTATTTTTATTCGATTAATTCAATCGCATGTGAGATCCGTCGCCGAAAAATACCACTTCTGATCATGTGCCGTGGACTGATTAAGGCGTAAACTGTTCGTTTTCTGCGAGACCTGTTCTGTTTTTTTGGAAACATGTGCAGTATATAAGCTTTGTGGTTGCCGGCAAAATCAGATCATCGCTGCTCACAGCCATGGGAGGTATCTTCGGTTCTGCATTGTTCTTTTCACTCGGAATGTTCCATGTAGAGTTCTGTTGAGATTGCTCAAAATCATTAGTCATTTCAGGTTGGTCATCACCGCAACCACCGTGTAATGGGCGAATCCAACGGAAGGGTCATCGTTATCACCGAGTGAGAACTGTCTCCGAACAATGCACCGCTCTTCAATATATTGCTTGATTTATTCTCCATATGTTGCTTGATTTATTTAGTAGCTCTTTAAATGAACTTAAAAGTACTGTGAAATAATGTTTCCTGGGAATATAGCTGTATCGTCTGCAATTGCAGTTAAGCGGTTTCTTCTCTTACGACTACAGCGTTATCAGAAAAGGCAATGACTAGTTTGCGCGGATTTATGAACTGCGAAGAGACCGATTTGGGTGGAGACAGAACGTCGGAGCTCTGGGGGGAAATGGAAGTCAATCTCATCTATCTCACAACCATGGGAGGTATCTTTGGTTCTGCATTGTTCTTTTCGCTTGGACTGAGTGGACAGCGCACGCAAGTCGGGCGGCGGCGAAAGACTTGTTGGCCAGATATGCGGAACTACGGCTCACAAGAGCGACTGCTCACCCCATTTCCCATTCGTATCAGAGAGAATGAACGGACGACCCTTGTTATAGACGACCCTTGTTACTTATGCATTTATAGAGGAACCCTGCGTGTCGACAGTCTTTTACGTATTCTTGGAAGCGGAATACGTATATGACTGTTTAAGGCGAGCTCTGCGACAATCAGGCCCCATTTTGGCCTGCATTTACGCCTGCAATAGCAAAAATCGATATGCTGAGTAGAAAAAAAGAACAAAATGATAGGTGCAAATCGCAATTTCGATAATCACAGCGCAAGCCAGTCAGCCTCTTCCGACATTTGCAAGTTTTTACAAGAAGGTCCTCACCGGGCGTCCAGCGTCGAATCTTATGCAATATCAATGTGACCGATGGACTTGGCCATGGTGAAGAGTCATCGAGTAATGAAGCACTACATTAATACTAACAATGGTGGCCGAACTTACAAACAATCGTTACAAGAGTGACCTGTCTTCAACTTAACAACCCAATATGTGAAATGATTGATTTGCGTCAGTGATCAAAGACAATGTGACACGACATAAAAATATGCGACCAATGAGCACAATTTCGACTAAAAAACAGGACGCAATTTTTCGTTAATTTCGAGAAACCAGATCTGAAACGTGTACAGGTTGATTGTTTCACCCTTTCGAATTAGCCTTTCATCTAAAAAATGATTGACGATCGTTCTTGTTCCTGTTGAAACCAGTTTAACATTTGCCAGAAAGTCCTTATAAACTACGTTCTCGGCATGAGCACACAAAGGCAGTTCGCTATTCGGCTACGATGATTGGGAATCTTTTCGCCAGCTTCCAGTTCCTTCGGCTCGACGTTATGTTGAGTGTAAGTCATGTCGCTCATTTACCTCTCGTCCAACATTGCTTGCAGCACGGAGAAAACAGCCGCGTTATGGGCGAAACACACGGAAAAGTCATCATTATACAGGAGTGAAAATCACACCACCGCCAAACTGCGCTTCATTTAAATGCTTCGGGGTTTTTCTTTTGGTGATGGGTGATCCTTAAACAATAAATATGGCACGTATGCAAACAGTGGACGAAAAATGAAGGTGTCCGTATGCGTAGCACTTGAAGGCTGGTTACATCGGTACTAGTCCTACAGATAGATCTAGGGAACATCTAAGAGGACCTGTAGTTTCTTCTACAGAATCCAGCTGCTCATAATTTTTTGTTCTATGCAAACCAACGGAATAGTTTAGTCACTCAATCCTCTTGTAATTTGTTAATATTCTGAAATACGTCGAAGAGTGATGTGTGTGAGCATGGAAGTTGAGCTGTAATGTGGGCAGTTAATGCAGTTCAGTGCGGCCAACATAAAAGTAGTCTCTCAGCGAGCTCGTTAGGGCACCGTAAAAGTTGTAGGCTCCCAAATCAACATGTGAGCAAACTAGTGAATGGCCCCGTTTCTTCACTCGTTGTATCTGTCCCCGTGTATGGTTATATATTGCTTTTGTTGTGTTTAATTACGAAGTTTCAATTATCCAATTTTGAGGATTCCCAACTCTCCGTGCATCAGATCACCATCAGATCCTGGTGCCCCAGGCCCGCCTGGGGCACCAGGATGCCGGTTGCTGGCAGGTTTATTGGGGTACGGTTGCTGGCAGGTTTATTTCGAAATTTCCCGGTTATGGCAGCAAATGATCTGGTTTTTGGTTCTTCGCTCGCGAAGCGACTTTCCTCGTGTATTTTTTGTTTTTTATGTTTGACTGAGATCACAGCAGATCACAGCGCCACTCATCAAAAGATAGAGATCATGTTTAGAAGTTTATAAGATAACACGGCAGCAGAGTCGTCTACAGTCGCACCTTGCGGAAGCACATTTTCCAACCGTTTCACAAGAAGTCGTATTGTTGCGTATATCAAAACAACATCATTTTACTTAGAATGGAGATTCTCATATGTAATTCATGGAGATCTAAGGTGAATGGAAGGCTACCTTATCTGAAAAGTTATTTTCTTTCCGACCTTTTTAAGTTGACCTCGTCTTCAGGTTAAAGCTGATCTTTTTCTGTCAACAGCTGAAACTTTCTGTTGCGAACGCGGCGTCACAGTTAAACTGGTTTGCACGAAAAAATAGTGGCCGTTCTTTAATCAAGGTCGAAAGAGGTCTACTGTGTTCAGATGTTTACGTGCGGTATCACAAGAATCGCACGTTCGATGGATAAACAAATCGAGAATCTAGTAACAGTAAATAAACCGTGATCTGGAGTAGATCAGCGGTTCTGGAGTAGATCAAGCGGTTCTAGCTGAGCACCTTATCCATTGGCATTGGATTTCTATCCTTCTCGTTGTTCTTCGGAAACAAAATTTTCGCGCTCTATCCATAGTCATTGGTCGAACAAAGGTAGCCAATGTATCAGTAATAGTAATAAGCCAATATTATTTTTATTTGACTAGCTTAATTATGATCGCATGTAATGGCCCTTTCTGATCGTACGTTGTAATGCCCAAATGTAGTTTGGTGGCGCAGAATCTCTCATTCCAGCAGAATAGAAGACATTTCCCAAATATCACGCAACTTTCTGATCGTTTCTCTTCTTTTTAGATAACTTGGACTGATTAGGGCGTAAACAGTTCGAAACCTGTTCTGCTTTTTAGAACTGTGTGCGGTATATAAGCTTGGTAGCTGACGGTGAAATCAGATCGCCGCTACTGACAACAATGGGAGGTATCTTTGGTTCTGCATTGTTCTTTTCGCTTGGACTGGTGCAGGTTGATATTCGTTGGTCAAAAGATTGGTCAAAATCACTGGTCATTTCAGTTTGATCATGAACGCAACAACCGTGTAATGGGCGAAACCAACGGAAGAGTCGTCGTCATCTTCGAGTGAGAACCGTCTCCGAACAATGCACTGCTGTTCCTTATATTGATCGATTTATTCTTTTTACTAGCTCTTTAAACAAACTATTGAAATACTGTTAAATAATGCCAGTGATTTAAATCAGTGACGCCGACACAGTGAAAGGGAACCGAATAAATTTTCGATTTATGTATGGAGCTTTCTGTCATCTCTAGATTTTCCTGGGAATTTAGTTGTATCGACTAGAAATGGAATACAGAAAAGCGGTTCTAGCTGAGCACCTTATCTGTTGAGGTAGTCCGTTTTTGGCAGCACTTGAACTGGCTGTTCAGTGGTGTCTTGGATTGGAGAGTGGACGGAAGAATGGGCCTTCTCGTCCTAGGGTCCTGCCACGCGGGTCTTCTGCTGAGGTGATCGACGACGAACTGAGGGTTGACGACGATGAAGGAAAACGCGAGAGATAGTCTTGTAGAGAAATCTCATACTTGGGTAATTAAACCTTTATATACACGAAATATAAGACAAAGGCACGGGGTATAAGGGGGCACAGATCACTAAGCGGCGAGCGGCGAACGACGCGAGGAGACGAGGACGGCAGCGGTGGAGACGGCGTGATTGCGCGGCCGCTGACCGTCCTTCGAACTGTTCGACTGGCGAGGGAGCGAAGGTGTCATGTGGCGACGAAGATGGCGGCTGAGGCGGATGTTGTGACTTGTCGCCGACAGGACCAAATCTGTCGGCGACAATGGCCTCTGAAATAGGGGGTGGGAAGGAAGAAGGGGGTCGCCTGGAGGCGACAGCACTGTAAAGAGAAGCTTATGGAAGCAGCGGCGGTACACTATCTCACAATTCATTCAAGGTCTCAATATCATCAGATCACTGGCAATAAAGAAATAGTATTTGCATAATAGATTACATGTGCGTTCGTATACTTCAGATCAGCATTAAGAGTCTGTGATTTGTTCGCATCTCATTTTATCTCTGGCACGACTAAATCATTGATCTCATCTTCGGTTCGACAGGTAGTTCGGCATATGGCGTTGACGTATGTGCTGCAGCGATTCTTTTGTAGCTTGAGTGCACAGAAGTCCGCGTCGGACGAAAGAATTCCTGACCAGATTGACGGAACTGCGGCTCCCAAGAAAGATCGCTAAATCGAAACTAATTGATATACCACGGACTAGACGGTCTACAAGCGGCGTTCTGGAAGACATGGACACAGACGAGACACCGCTGCACCGCGCTAATGGTTGTTGCCAGTCTACTGAGTTAGCTCGCATGAGTTCAGTTCAGTAGACGTGTTATAGTGGAAGTGATGGCCAGATGGCTTTTTCGGATCACCATGTTTGGCTGAGTACCATAACAGACCATGGAGACGTGGTGCGTGTGAGTGACACTCACAGCTACTGTGCCCATATAGTGACTCCACGACGTCATTTAAACTTTAAGCAAATAGAGGCCAAATGTTGAAAGAATTACCCTTGGATTCTCAAAAGTCCGTCTTTTTAAATTGACCTCCACAATGGGTGTCCAATTTGAACTGACAGACTCTTGTTTGAATTTTCATATAGCACGCTCTTCGCTCTATGTAACTATCGCATGTGATCCTCCATAATTGACGATATTAAAGGAGCCAACTCAAAATAAGTTAAAGAGGACGAAAATTGGACCAAAAACAACTTTGTGACTCTAAACGCCCAATAGTCTACGAACGCGGAATCGAGATGCTGCGCATAAATTCCTCTGATGTTATCACGTGCCAGTAGTAAATACAATGGATCAAACACGTATTCAAACAATCATTACAAAAGTGTCCCATTTTCAATATGCCAACCCAATAGAATGATTGAGCTGCGTCAGTGCTCAAAGACAATGTGTCACAGCATAAAAATACGCGACCAATGAGCACGATTTCGACTAAAAACAGGACGCAATTTTTCATTACTTTCCAGAAACCAGATTGAAAACGTGTACAGGCTAATTGTTCCACCCTTTTGAATAGGCCACTGATCCGAAAAAATGAATGACGACCGTTCTTTTTCTGCTGAAACCAGTATAGCATTTACCAAACAGTCCTTATAAATGGCGTTCTGGGCATGAGCACACAAAGGCAGTTCGCTATTCGGTCAACATGATTGGGAATCTTTTCGCCAGCTTTCAGTTCCTTCAGCTCCGCATTGGTCTGAGAGTAAGTCATGTCGCTCATTTATCTCTCGTCCAACATTGCTTGCAGCACGGAGAAAACAGCCGCGTTATGGGCGAAACCCACGGAAAAGTCATCATCATGAGGGAGTGAGAATCACACCGCCAAACTGCGCTTCATTCAAATGCTTCGGGGGTTTTTCTTTTGGTGATGGTTGATCCTTAAACAATAAATATGGCATGCATGTAAACAGTGGACGAACAGTGCAGGTATGCGCAGCACTGGAAGGCTGGTTACATCGCCACTAGTCCTACAAAACCCACATAATTTGCACGGAACACATTCTGGCCGGATAGATAGATCTAGGGGTACATCTAAGAGGACCAGTTTCTTGTACAGAATCAAGCCGCACACAGTTTCCCTTCCCACAATTCTTTGCAAACCAACGGAATAGTTTAGTCATTTTTCAGCCACCAACACTTTATTATCTATCCATCATTTCCAATCCTCTTGTAATTTGTTTTTTTTTTATTTTGAGTATTCCCAACTTTCCGCATATCAGATCACCCGACGTCCCGCATGGCAACAACTCCAAGCGAGCATCTACTTCTAAAGTCGTATCAGGCCAGACCACTCCCTCACACTGTTGTAATTTCTTAAGAAAAATAAACATTCGTGTGTTTGTGGCCGTTAATGCTGGTATCTTTTGGTGACGCCTATAAATCATCGGCAAAGATCGCAGCGGCCCTATTGAATCGGATTATTTAATAGCATTCAAAAGGAACCTCGTGGACAAACAGATCTTGCGTTAAATAAAATATTTTTACTCATTCATCTCACATGACGAAAAATTTCCCGCGTGGACATTGCGAAATGCGACTTTATGGACGGGCTGCCTATGGTATTATTTGTGTGATGGACGGCGACCGCTTTCAACCACGTACATCCTTAGGTCTTACCTACCGGATGCACCTATCGTTGTTCCCTGGCCCAAAAAGCTGGCCTTTTCAAATCACAGCAGGTCACTTACAGCATCTTTTCAAGTTGACCTTCACAATGGCTCTCCACTTTAAGCTGAGAGATTCATGATGCTGTAAGTGACCTGCTACATGTCTATCACTTACAGCTACTATGTCCATATATAGACTACACGAGCTCATTTCTACTTTAAAGAAAAAAGGGCCCAAATGTTGAAAAAATGACACCTTGGACTCCCAAAAAGTCCATCTTTTCAGGCTGACCTTCACAATGGCTCTCCACTTTAAGCTAAGAGATTCACGTCTCAATATTCTTATAGCACTTTCTTCGCTCTGTCTAACCTCTATCTAAACTCGTCCACAAATAACGTTATAAGAGAAAGATACTCAAAATAAGAGAAGGAGGTCGTAACTTTGACCAAAATCTCCAATTTTCTACGAATGTGGCTTCTGGCTCCTAACCGCAGAGTGAGCTGTGGTTGTACGATATAATGGTGATATACCTCGTGTGAAGTGTTTATCTTTATGCTAATAAACGCTTATTGAAATAATGCGACATTATTTATGCCCCAATACAATAACACATTTAAGAACCCAAAAATAGAAACGTGGCGCATTTGGTAGTGTTTGCATGTGCTGAACTTGACCCTTCACTGCAATCCGCGAAGCAATTTTCCGATGGTCTGCCTACCCATTACGCGTCCATTGGCAACATGATCGCCGTCAGTCTAGAACAGATGGATAAGTGGTTACAGGAAGGGTCATATGTAGTACCATGGCGATGATGGAAACTGAGAAGCAGTAGATAGCACCAACAATATCTCCAAGCATGGCCGTCGGGAAGCTGTTGCGGGACTTTGTGTTCTGCCTTTGCCACTTGCCCCTTCTTCTTTTAAACAAAACGCGTTACTCAAAAAATTGAATATTGACAACAAGTACGTGCCTCCGAAAGTGCAAATTTAAAATTCAGACGGTCGCTAAAACTTGATTTTGAAAAGGTCACAAGGGTGTGTCCGTACTGCTGATGGGTTCTACCCACAGAATTACCACTTAAAAAATTACAGTCACGACAGTGATTTGTTTACATCTTTTCACATATTTTGTTCTTCGAGTCTGAGTGCAGTCATACGATCCTAGAAAATCGACTAAAAGCTCTTATTTAGAACTCTGCCACACCGACCAATATTTTACATGGTCAAAATTATGTAGTCATCTGTCGATTTTCTGCGATTCGTGACCAAGAAACCGGTATCTGTCGAAGATAAACATCTTCATTTTTTCAAAGAACCGGGTCAGTTACACTCGAGTTCAACATCAGACACAATCTATCTGTCTTTGAGTTGATTTCTATTTATGATCTTCTTACAACAGACTCATATTGAGAGTATTTGTCGTCGTGAAGTGACTTGGGGTCTGGTGGGAGCCAACTGTATTTGAAAAAAAGCTGTTGCGTTGAATCGTTGCGAAGACACGGAAGTAAAACAACATCAAAGAATGGCACAAAATTTATTTTTACATGGGCACGGGCTTTCGCAATTAATCATCTTCATTGATTTATCTCAAAACCAATTCTCTTAACTGCTAGACACTACGTATTGTGAGATCTTCCTCCTTTGGGAACGGGAACGCTTCGGAGGTCGAACTAATCGGCGATAGCCTTTCTTTTTTCTATTTTTCGTGCCGCCAGATCCACTATCCACAAGGCCACCTGCGGCCAATGATCCAACTCCAGATCTGGAGTCGCTTCCGTGCGACACAGATGTTTCATAGGCAGACACACGAGAATTCGGAGACTGTGGAGGTAATGTGCCTCCGCTGCTTGCACAGCTTCCCTTTCCAACAACTTTTCCTCCATCTGATGTACAGTTGCTGTCCGGTGACGCTTGCTGGGCCGCAGTTCCACCGTGTTCCGCAGGACTGCTGGATGACGCAATTCTTGGCGGACATGGACAGTAATCAGAATCCTTCCCGGGCGCGCCTGCAGATCCCGGTCCTCCGGGCGATCCGTCATTTCCCCTTGGTCCTGGGTTTCCAGGAGGCCCAGGTGGACCGGGAGGACCTGCGGTACCGCCATCGTAAGGACTTTCGCCGTTCGCGCCAGGATTTCCAGAACGGCCTGGTGCTCCAGGCGGGCCTGGGGGACCTGGGTAGCTGGTTGTTGTGTGACCGGGTGCACCATCCTCGCCATTCGCGCCGTCTCGTCCTGGCGGCCCATTTGACCCGGTATCTCCAGGCGGGCCGGTTGGACCAACTTGTCCATCCTTTCCAGGATGCCCGTCTAGTCCTTTCTCTCCGGGCTGTCCCGGTGGTCCCACATTACCATCAGGGCCAGGTGGTCCTGGAGGTCCTGCTGGGCACTGAATACACGAAGCCACTTCTCCATAAGCACCGACATCTCCATCACCACCAGGTTGTCCGGGCCGCCCTGGAATGCCGACTTCACCGGGCAATCCGTTTGTACCTGGTGGACCCGGCGGACCTCTTGGGCATTTGGGGGCTGGAGCACATTCTAAGTGAATTTGGCGAAAGCAAATCATGGCTCCCAACCTACCACAACCCTTGCTGACCAATCCTCCACTGACGTTTTGCTCATATATTTGACGTCTACTTCTCATCATTTTGTAGCTGGTGCCAATTTCTCTTTGGTTCTTCAAGTCCACGAGTGCTCTACTCACATAATAATGATAATACTGCAATAAACGACATTACCACCACACCTCACAGGGGATTCTTACCTTAAAGTCATTCAAATCACCTAGGACATCGTAATACACCTGATCCACTTCGCGTATCATCATCCAAGAGAACAGAATAGTTGCGATTACTCCAACGCCAGCAGCTCCGCTCCAAAAGGTTACCACCGTTCGATAGGATATCATATGTTTGACATCGACGAAAGTAGATCCGAAAACCGCTTTTATTTACACCACTTTCATCTGATTATGAATCCACATTCATGATTTCCCTTAAACCCGCTAAGGAGATGTTTATCTCATGGCATCATCTCTTTCGTTCGTTGCCCACTCAGAGAATCAAAACAACGGAAAGGAAATCCGGTGATCTGATGATTTAATCGCATATCCTTGACGTATGATTCACAGTCTAACAGTCATTGATCATTAGTTTTATTAATTTCTTGTGTATCATCTTCGCACACGATGTCTTTTAAGCAAAAAACTCATATTATCACACTCTAGTCACCGATCTTTTTCTGGTTTCGGAACAGGGCACTGCATTAGAATCGATGACAGTGATACTTTCCGTTTGTTCGACCATCAGAGAGGTTTCCATTCGGCTGGTGGCGTGATTGGAAAAAGCTTCTTGACTACTCGTTCTTGGTGTTCCATGTTTGGGTGCCATGGCAGTCATTGCGTGCAACTACGACAGCCAACAACCACTGACGCAACTCATTCGGTCCGACCAACCGCTAATGACATAACAAGATATGAAAGACCTCCTGGCATTTAATGACAAAGTGCGATTCTACATGAACATCACAGTATCAAGCCAAATTAGCAGGAACGCTCTGTCTGATTGGAGTAGCTGCTGCAATAACCAGGGAGTGCTTCTTGCAGAAGAAGTCATTTCTCAGCGATCTAAATGTTTTCACTATTTATCGCTGAATTTCCGCCCATCCTACCTTATCATCATCAAGTACATGGCAGGAGGCAAGCCTAGCATCACGACCATGTGGGTCAAAAAGACGATAAAGTCGTTTGCTTGTGTGTGCTGTATGTTTCCGAACGTGAATACGACCGTAATCGATATGTCCACAGCGAACCGTGAGACTGCATAGAATAGGATGTTCTTCTCCTTGAAGCTGCCTGATTGAAGAGTACTTTTGAAGTGAAGTCGAGCGAGATACGCGAAGATTATCATATATATTGTCAGTGATAAGCAGTGACAGAAAATCATGACATAAGCACCAATTTTCTGGAGAATTTCCGTGTACGGTTTAGAATAGTCATATACGGGAAGTAAGATGCCAGGTCCTATCTTGTGGCCGTAGTATGGCGTGAACAAGAAGACATAGTTGATAATGCCAGCTAGCCAGATGAACGTAAGTGTCTAAACATCAATAGCACAATCTATGATCTAATGCCTACAATGGGAATCGCCTTCCTGTGCTGAATACCACAGATCACTTTCAGCCTGTTCAAGGCAAGGACGAAGTTCATGGCCGCTTCCATGCGGACACCAGAAGACATGTATGGAGCAACAATTGTACTAATCGGGCGTAATTCACTTGAGGTCACTTGCTGCAGACCAGAGATAAAGCCACCAGGGGCCATTAGACACTGTACCACTCCAATATGTATCATAATTCGATAACATTCGAATTTTCGGTATTTCTTCTTCGTTAGAAATATCTAAAACTAGACTTTCGGGTCGGGTAACAAAGCAAGAACATACAAACAGGATGTATAGGTACACTGATGTGAAGGTGGTGCATATGAACATATATACACATCCGCATTTGAAATCAAACGCGTCCACCATGTTGCTGTTGCGTGTGGAAGGCAATGCGGAACTGCACCTGAATAGGCAAATGCGTGCACTTGTCGTGCGGTTCATTAATCCCCACGTTTCGTGACCTCAGTAAGCAGACATGAAATCATTCGTGTGGATAATATGTGTATTTCTCAGCAAATAAGTGTGAAATGTATGAGTAGGAACGACATTCTGTAGGAGACGCATTTTGAAAATTGTCAAGGTAAATTCAGTCGAGTACAGGGAAGTATACAGTTGCCTAGATTCATTTGCCTAGTGGCGATCGCTAGGCTCGTCCTGCTCTCTCAGAAATGAGTTGAGTTGGTCATTCTTGATTGCCCATGTTAACGCAACAATCAACCCGGCTCCCGGAAGGCCTTAAACACTACCTTTAAGAAAAGAAGGCTGTTACCACAGCTCGACCACACAGAAGGTGAATCTTACTCCAACCCGAAATTCGCAACAGAAAATGATGAACAAAGAAACACAAGATCTCAATGATTAAAGCAACCCATGTGCTCAAGGAGACCTAGCCAATATGCGGTCGTTCTCAGAATTCTATGAATCATGCATTCATGTGTTCATGTACCAAAAAACACTCATGCATCAATGACCCCAGTTTCTTAATAATAAAGAGTTCTAAGTGTGCGAAGTCATTCATTTGATGCATTTCTATTTTCGTCAAATTGTGTCATCAAAGGAAGCCTCTCAGAATTCTTTAAGTACGTTCCGATGATTCTCGTTCCCTGCCTTTATTTGACTGTTCTTTTCAACGTTGCACGTTCGAGACGTTTAAAGATGAGCGATACTGAGGAGCAGTAACATTTGGAGGTTGCCTGTCTTGAACAGTCTGGAGCGTTGCCCATCGGAACGTTTATCGTGGATGTTCCTGGTTGGCTTTCTCACGCTCAGGTACAGGTCGCTCATGTTATTCAAGGAATTCTTAGGAAGTAGGCGCAGACGAACCCGCGCTCTATCAAGACCGTGGAAATGTTCCCACGCGGCACGAACGCTAAGTAGTACAATACGTGAAGGACAGGAAACTTAATTTGAAACCTGTGCGGTTGTGTCCGTGTAAAATTAAATCGCGTTGAGTTTAGGCTGCGCATGAAATTCAATAAATTCCTTTGATGGCCTCTAACATGTCTTTCTGAAAACAATGTGATTCTTTATTTTATCATGTGGTAGTTAGCAATTATTATTTTTGTGTTCCGAAGTGTTCCAAACTGGAAGACTTCTTGCAAGCGTCCTGGGTCTCCGTTCCAAAAGTAGCGGATTAGCGCACGAGGCACTAAGCGCTCTTTGTGTCTTTTGTTGCGAAGCACACATTCTTGGAAGAGTGTATTCATGGCAGCTTCAGATGTGGAGGGTTTATGTTTGTAGAACAATAAATTGTGCCCCTTAATGCATTAAAATTCTTTCGTAAATCCGTCTTCTTTCATTCTTCTCGGAAAGTGATCACGATGTTCCTCTCCAAATTAAGTTCGGCTGATGCCGATGTACTTGAGGAGATAGAGTTTGGCCTTTCTTGGCAAATTATGATGAGCGCTATTATGTTCGCCTATTATGTTCGCTTTTGCGTTCGTCCGTATAATGCCATATAAACTCCTTCTATAAGCCATCAGGAAACGATGGATTCTACGCGTCGTCTTCAAATCAGCGCCGGGAGCGTTTACATCGCTCTTCCATTGATGCTTCTTCCCATTTACATTCGCTTTATCTACGTGAGCAACTTGCCCCCTGGGCATGCGATGATCCGAATATTTAGATCTTCTGCTCAAAAGCAAAGTATCGATCATTGGAATGTTACCGCATCATGATCCAGATGGGCGTCGTTCAGTGTGCCACGCTGGCGCCCGGTTTTATGATGTTCGGCGTGGTCATTCTTCTACAAGACGATCCCTACCGTATTGCTACCACTCTGTTAGTGCTCTACCCAGCCGGAATGCGGACAGAAGCCGTGCTAGGACTTGCTTTGGCCATGAACCGTCTGAAGATAATCTGTTCGCTGAGCTATTCCGATGTCGTCCATAAGGTGAGATGAGGATGTAGAAGGAAAGCCAATAGGTTTATTTAGATTATAGTCATCCTCGCCTGGCTGTTCGGGCTCGTCTACATAGTTCTTCTGCTTTCTCCATACTTCTCATATGTCATAACACCGCCGCATTTCGTCCCCCTTTACGACGTCGACGTGGGATTCACGCAAGAACTTCAAACAATAGGCTATTTAATCAATGCGGCGGTTATGGTCGCCACTTTCATTCTATACATGGCAATAATCGGGCACATTCTCCGTGTACTCTATGTGCACAAGGCTAAAATCCATTCACACGAAATATCAATCTTCATGTATGCAATATCAAAGTTTTTTGTCGAGTTCTCCTTGACTCTGATCTACAATCACGGTCATCTTCCGGCCACTCCTGTAGCAGAAATAACCATGGCCATACTGCTGATATTGAGCACTGTTCTCTTGACGCCAGTTCTATACTTCTGTCTTTACAAGTAAGTGTCGTTAGCGGACTGTTAGAATAGTGCATCGTTTGCAGAAAATTGCGAAGAGAGTTCTTCTCTTTTGGAGAGAATGAAGTCCAAGCTGTCAGATCTATTTCCTACTCAAGAAGTTAATCAAATTTGCGACAGTCATTCGATAATGACAGCTTGTTGGAAGTGGTTTCTGTGCTTAAAGTGCTTCGGTAGCCAGTAAATCAAATAAAGTGTGAATCACAAAGTAGTGCAAGCATGCGTCAGCCCATCTATTTCCAATCACATCTGGCTGTATTTATTCAGGCGACTACAGCTAACCACACAATAATATTTTGATGCGCGGATGTGCCAGCCTAATTACGGCTTCCGTTCTCGTTCTGACCATATAAAAGATTATAAACCCTCACACTGCCCAAATCAACATGCGGTTCGTTGTCTTGGGTCTTCTTGCTCTCCGTTGTCCTTCTTCATTTGCATCGGCATCCTCAGAGGTTCTTCTGAAAAATATATTAGGAGTCCAGTCGGTTTTCTAGGAAACGGTTCACTGGAATGAATTTCGGCGCGCTCATGGAAGGAGTTACGCTTCGCCCACAGAAGAACAGAGACGGTTTCAAATCTTTGTTGACAATTTGCGCCAGGCGAAGAAGAGAGCTGACATGGAGGAAGGGACGGCGACCTTTGGTTGGAACCAGTTCAGCGACATGACAACGGAGGAGTTTGCTAAGGTGTGCTGAGTTGTCCTTTAAAGACAAAAGGAAGCAAAAATGATGGAAGCGATTAACCGTTTAGATCACGGTGAAATTTTTCGAACTTTTAGAACTTTTCGAGACACGTTCTTCTCTCCTCTCAGTGTCATCAACAGAATCGCTGCCGTCAGGCATTTGTACGAAATGGATCCTTATCATATTATGTTCACCGCTCAGCTCCATTATATCAATACCACTATTATCCTACGAAAATACACTAAAATCGCACTATTGCGTAGGAAATTTAGTCAAACGCGAAAGCGATTTTTTGGTTTAGATCACGAGGCTTCACTCTGCATACATTAAATTTGATCAGTGCATCTGTGACCAAAGTACCTTTTCAGCTGTACCTCATGGATCGCGAAGCTCTTCAGAGCTCCAAACCCAATTATACTGAGCCGCGTCCGATTTCCTTGTATCAAGGTACTGAACTTCCTGCTTCGTTCGACTGGCGGGACCATGGCGTTGTATCTGAAGTCAAAAATCAGGGTTTCGCTTAACAGTTCAGCATAAAGCAAGTGAGTTATTTAGGCAATTGCCCGTCTTGCTGGATATTCTCAGCAGTTCAAAATGTCGAATCGGTCTATGCTGTCAAGAAAGGCAAGCTGTATTCCTTGTCCGAGCAGCAGTTAATTGACTGTCGTGCAGGCTGCAGTTCAGGGTGGTCGATGAATGCTTTGAGGTGCTCAAAATGAAAAATGATCATACAGCTTGCGCGTTTAGGAATATACGGAACATGGGCGGTCTGGAACGAGAGTCTGATTATCGATATACAGGAGTAGGAGGTAGCTGTCGCTATAATCGCGGCAAAGCGGTTCTGAATATCGATGGAGCCATTTCACTTGCGGCCGACGAATATCTCATTGCTCAACATTTAGTTCACTACGGTCCTATCTCAGTGGGTAAGATGATTGCGGAGTGAACGAAGACAGTGGTTCATTAAGCTTTCAACGCGAGAGATTCCATTATGCACTACAAAGGAGGAATCGTGAAGATCTCCAGCTGTGGCCATGTTGCTGACCATTCTGTGCTTCTTGTTGGCTACGGCAGTGAGAACGGCATTCCGTACTGGATTGTGAAGAATAGTTGGGGAAAGTGGTGGGGTGAGAAGGGCTACTTCCGGATGTACCGTGGTAGAAACACTTGTGGAATTGCAAATCATGCTGTCACTGCTGTGGTGAATTGAGTTACACAGATCACTTCCGAACTTTTGTGCTTTTTCACATGAATTCAAATGGATTGCATAAATTATCAATGAAGTTCTGTTAACGTACTTAACTTTGTGATGTTTCTATCCAACCTGCCTTTCTCCTTCTTTTTCGCATCTGCTCTGCTTTTGATGAATTATCATATCACTACCATAGTGTCATGTTAGAAATTCGTGATTGTAATTTTTTAAAATCAACAAAACCATTAAGAACCACATTCTACGACACACTATGCCAGTTGCTCATTTTTTATTGGAATATTCTTGACCTTCATCCAAAACGAAGTGGCAATCACCTTAGTCCGGATCTAGTATACAGCGGAGAGTAAAGAGAGTAGACGATAATACTTAATCTGCATGAGATCGCTCCTCCTGAACAGTGATATCGTCGATGATGCCATCTTCTCCGAAACTGCGCAGTTAAGAATAGCAGTCAGAGGGTTCAAAACACTGTCTTTCGCATCTTTCAGCACCTCCACCGTAACTTTACCTTATCGGGCTGGTTCTTCGGAGATATCGAACTCTCTTTTCACAACGCAGGCGTAGATCCATCATTGCCTCTCGTAGTTATGATTTCGTTGAATCGCGTCGAAAAAAACACACACAAAGACCAACACTTGCATTAGAACACTTTAGAAGCCAAAACGATACACTTTGCTCAAGCATGTGAGACGCGCCTTGCTCACAAAGAGAGTTGGAATTGCTGATCCGAACAATAAATATCGTCCGTGAAAAGCGCGTGTATAATGCACAGAATTTTCCATAATTGCAATCGATCTGAACGTTTATTACTTTGGTTCCAAACTATTTAGAAGCATGAGTTCCCATTGCAATATCATTTATGTGTGTAATACTCTTAGACATCTCACTTATGACTGACGGAGTGCACTCTCCTGGTAGTAACCATTCGCCTGAAGAATTTTTCCCTAAGCTCCTTGTGCAAATATAGATACAAACACGGAGGTAAACACAGATTGTTCAAGATATATCCGACGAAGACCGGAAAGTCGATTACAGGTCGGTGAGGCGGATTCCCAAAATTATACAAAAAAGTGAGTGAGATGTCGACAACAAAACGGATTCCTGCATAGAGAAGTAAACTTCTTTCGGTTTTGATTTTGGGAATATCCTTCAGCTTTAGGTTCATCCAAAAGAGATAGAAGACGATTGCCAAGTAGACAAGTAACGTGAGACATATTGAAATGACCAAAACACTTGAACCAACGGTAGCAAGAATCTTTGTGTACGGCTTTGACATGTCGTACTTTGACAGGAACTCTCCCGGAACCACTATGTAATTGCACCATGGAGTAAATAGAAAGCTTAGATAGACAGATCCGAAGGTCCACGACGCTATCATGGGGATCTAAAAGTCGTATAGATTAACATCAAACACCGTACAAACTTACAGTATGAACGAAATGTGAATATTGAAGTTCACATATGATCTTTAATCTGTTCAGCGCCAAGACAAAACTCAGCAGCGCTTCCAACCCAACGCCGACAGTCATGAGTTTCATCGTCGAGCTAGCCAACGAAAAGGGATCTTCTCCATGTAGGTGGGTGACTCCCACGAAGAAGATCCCGGGTGCCATGAGACACTGTACTATTCCGATTTGGATCATGATTCGATAGCACTCATAGCAGCGATATTTCGAACGAGATATGAATATCTAAATGTGGGTGAAAGGTCTTTAAAGTAAACAGCACTTACATAGATGACTCTTATGTAGATGGGTGTAAGCAGAATGGAAAGGAGTGAGTACGTAATCCCGACAACAACTTGCATCACATTCATACCAGTGCTGAATGTCAGCAGCAATCACTTTTACTAGGAATTGCTGTGTTGACACACTGACAGGACTCAACAGTAAAGTCTGTCCTCCAGATGTTTTGACCTTCATATGGCATTAGACTTTATATTTCTCACTAATGGAATTTCATAGGCCGTTTTCGTTTGCAGCTGTATATATGACTGAATTCCAAAAGTGCAAATCACAGATTCGATTCAATGAACGTGACTTTAAACAAAATAAAACTAATAAAGGAACGTGAGCCCGGAAAAGTGGACCAGCCGACTAGAAAAATGGCGCCCTCCCGTGCAGAGGCTTCTCGTAATATCACGGACCCGATGGAGTGATGAGTTCACGAAGAAACTAAGCAGCAGACGATGGCGACACCGAGCGCAAGAAGAAGCCAGGCTGTTCTGGCTAGATAAGGGAAGATGTAAATGGGGCGCGATGTAAATGTTAGATTTCGCAAATAAATTCGTAAAATAAAGGACCGATCAACGGTACTACGCGCCGATCGGCATGAGTCGTCGACAATCATTTTTCTCCCCAATTCTCTCAAAATACTGTCTGTTGTCCACAAGAACTGTCTGCATAACCATCGATGGAATCTTTTGGAAAATCTTCCAGACCGAAAAAAAAAGTCCCACCTTGGTCGACGCGTGCCACCGTTAACCGTCCCATACAATTTCCAAGGACAGAGGACAGTTGAACAAAAACGACAACGAACATGCTATGCTAACCAGCCCTGATTGTATGTTGTGTTTATATTATATGTTTATACTCATTTTGTTTGTAACGTACTATAGTGGTATGAAGTTACCAATTTATTGAGAAAAATGTTTTCTTTTAGGCCAGTGTCTACACGAAAGAGCACTTAGGCGAGACAATCGGCAGATGTTTTTAAAGTGCCCATCTGGGTAATTATGTAATTATCCACAACATTAGAAAAGCCCGCAAGCAGATTCTCACTAGTTCATCAAATCTGTCAACTTTTGTGGACGCAAAGCGGTGATCACTGCAAACTTTGAACTTGTGTCAGTACTTGAGTCGTCTTCGAACTTCGACTCGCAATTTCCACAGTCACAACTTCTTTCCTTAAAGATCTGAAAAAGTATTTTCTAGCGATTTTTACACGTTAACCTACTTGTATAGGGTCATATACAAGAGCACGGGTAGGACAAGATTATTGACTATATACGACGTAGTGATGGATATTCCAATGAGCGCATTCCGAGGCAATGAAACGAAGTGGAAGAGAAGAATGAGACTTGATCCTGCAATAAATCTCACACCTGCATAAAGCAGAATTTTCTTCTCTTGATGGAAGTGTATAATTCGCCCATTTTCGAGCTTCAGCCAAATAAGATATCCAATGAGCAGAACGTAAATAAAGAAGGTGGTTCCTAGCGCAACCAAGGTGGTAATCGAAGTCACCCTGATAAACGGGATCGTGTATGGTAGGGACAGATTGTATGAGAGCATAAATTCTCCAGGAGGGACATAGATGTCTGCCAACGGGGACATAACGAAACCAAACGAAGCCAAAGCGTACACGTAGATAGTCGCGAGAATGATCTGAAACATACGATCCCTTATTGAAAATCTGCAAAGCGTACCGAATGGATGAACTTAGGATATTTTAAATTACACATAATCTTCAGCCTATTCAGGGCCAGCGCCAAACTCTGAAGTGTCTCCGTCTTGATGCAAATGGTCATCAATTTCATCACGATGTCAGATACTACTGGCAGGGGCTCTGTTCCGATGATCAGTTTAAGTCCAAAGTCGAACGGGGAAAGTGCTGTGAGCAGCTGGACGACTCCGATCTGAATCATTAGCTGGTAGCATTCCAGCTTACGGTACCTAGGATTCGAAATGAAAACCTAAACAGAACGTTAATATTTAATATCTCTACTGCTACTAACGTAAACGATTCGTGCATAAGCAGGACATGATATGCACAAAATAGCAATGTAGATGACTCCAACCGTGATTTCCAGCGCTCTCATAACGGTCAGATCCAAAATGATGCTGTTGTTTATCATTAAACTATAGCCTTTTGTAGTTGCGGCCCTGTCACGCAATGTTTTTAACACGCAGTTTCTGGAACAGGCGACAGGTACGAACTGGGCAAACATGACGAATTCCCCAAATCTTGTCTGTTCTTTGTGTTAGAAACTAACAATACGTGATTGTGGATGAGGAAGTTAAGCAGCGGGAATAAGTTAAATAACCCAAAATTGCGTTCCTGTTGGTAATATCTCAACAAGAAGCATTCCGTGCAATAGAACTTAGCCGCTGCCAAAAATTTGTGTCAGTTAAGGAAACACATTGCATTCAGAGGGGAAGGAGGCACCTTGTGTAAAAAAGGGTTAAATTAATCAAATGCCTTGCAAACACGACATGTGACTCTAAATGTGCTCGCAGGTGGATTTCGGTAAGCGCAAAGCACGTGACTCTGATTGCACGAACTCATCAAACTCCAGCTCTATAGAAAATGCGATTGCGTGAGAATAAGTATAAACGCGGCTGCGAGGAATGAAAAAAAAGAGAAATTCGCACGCTCTCGGTACTGAAAACCAAGTAGCCCTGCGGACGGCATTAATGATGCTCATGAAAATAGCTGAAAATGGTCACAAAAGTGATCGGTTTCCCTCGGGGTCCTTATGTTGTGATAGTGTTTTCCTTGTGCGCACGGAAAAGCACACAAACAGACGAACGGATCCGTTGGTTCTCCGTTAATATATAAGGGGTGTATGTATAAGAACTGAGCACAAAAATCGTTCGATTCAAGTTAGCATTGTCAGTCCAATTAACTGCGGTCAAGACTTGAGTTATAGAGGGGTTTTGAGGGCAGAGCATAGCATGACTGGGTATAAGAGCGCAAAGGAACGCTCGTTTTTTGACCATTTCTTGAAATAGCGATGTGAACGCCTAATTTAATAAGAGCGAGCAATTGCAGTCTTATGAATTTCTGGTCGGCCGTTGTTGATTGAAAGAAAGCAGTTAGAAATAATAGTAAGGAAGATCCCTAGGCACAGTTGTATCGTTGCGCGAATTTGGAAAACTTACCAAATTATAGCAACAAGTGAAACTAGCGAATATGAACAGTGACAAAGACAGATACCGATCTCGTTTATTCTTATTGACAACACAGAACGAATACATGGGTGGGCCGCAATGAACCCTGAGGTTTAATAACTATGAACGTAGAGGCTGGTTAACCTAAGCCAACAAAACGAAAACGACGACGAACTAAGCGCAGTTTTGACTTCTTCAGTACAGTCGGCGGCGGGTTCCCGGATGCTGTGCGCAAAGCGTGTGAAGAGACAATTCTGGCGGTCGCTTTCGCCCTGTTCATCCCTGTAATGTATAATAGCCAAAATTCGAATCAAAATCCACCTTTCTTATGGCGCAAATATCGATGACGCAAATAAAAAGGCCGAACTTCTATTGTAACTACGAAAAGGAGCATGAGAAACAGCCACAGAGCAGCGTTCGACTTCATTCACAACTCTACTTAACAAAAATCCTGGTGAGATTTTCTTTCTGAACGAAGTGTTAATCAGCTTTCTAGTGTAAGCCAGTATACACATAAGCGGATTATGTAACCCCTTCTCGTTGATTATTTTTTCTAAAAAATATTTTCAAGAAAATATAAAAAAAATAAATTGGAAACGATTGCATTTTTCAAAACTATAACTAACCTGTAGAGTATGGGTTATTGCTTTGCAAACAGAATTTGAAGTTGAATACATATGCTTAACTTTGCCCGAAACCCGGAAATGTTGCCTATTCAACCTACACTACCTAATCTACACTACGTTTATCTTCCCGTTATGTACGACCACTCACTCAACTCATTTGAGCGAATGTACGACCCGATCTTCGGGACACAGAACAAAGATTGCGATGGAATTGTCTGCCATGCTCTATCACCACCAAAATCAACACTTCGCCGTTCTGACGCTTTCGCTGACTTATTGGATAGCTGCATTCTATTCTGAACTCAAATGCCATGCAGGGCGTCTTATAGATCCACAAAACGGACGAGTATCGCAGCGGAGCAGACGACATTGGTGTAGAAGCTGTCGTAAAGGTGTTATTGTACCTCTTGAGAGCGGTGTGTACCAATGGTGCACCACGGATTTGACTTCCGGTGGCAGCGCGAGCGAAGAACTGAATCCGGCGTAGGCGCGGGCGGTGGAGCATAGCAAGCAATGTGAGAACTATCAGCGCCTGCTGGACCACTAGAGATCGGAGCTGCAGCGATTCTTCGACGACTCGCAGTGGTGCGGGTGGTCGCGCAGTGGTTGCTGACTTCTTGGCAACACGTTGGATCTGGGGCCCCCTGGTGTTCCAGGCCTTCTGGGAGCCGGGCGATCATTGCGCCGACAACGACGGCCAAGACCGATCGCTCACTCATTCGGCGAACCGTGGACTAGTGGACGATCCGACCGATCGTTGGGAACACAAAACCGTCCACAATACATATTATAAAGCAGCAATGACAACATTATATTATAATTATTATCAACAACAGTCTATCCCAATGTGACGTGGGGGAAACGGAGACGAATAAATACCAGCAGGTCACTTCTCTTTACCACATCACTTTTAAAATTTATTGTACTAGTGACGTTCCGTGGAGCCGCTGTTGTCATCTGCATATCACTTCTATGTTGGCTCGGGTGTGCTAAATAACGTTTATGTGCATGAACACCAATGGGAAAATGACCTTTCCTGTTTGAAAAAAGATGGTTCCAGTGAAATGGCTTTCCATGAGCGCTAATAAAGATGGAAATCACAAAAAGGAAACGAATGCCGCTCAGTTTCATGGCAGAGTAAACACGAAGTGATATTCACTAATGAATGTGTTATGGCTTGAGTGTGTAGGCCGTAATGTGTCTCATGCTTAACTCCGGAAGTGGTTTCATCTCTGGTCCGTTATTAGTCATCGCTTTTCGGAGGACATGTTGTGCGGCGACAATTAAAATGCTTGTGGGCGTACGCACAGTATCCTAATATCACTGCGTGGGGAGCGTCCATAGAAAGAAATTGGGCCATCTTATATAAGTGCACGATCACTGGACAAGTGCGATATTTTCCAGGCATCAACTGACAAAGGACCCTCACAAAGTGTCCCACGCCGATTGAAATGAAATTTGTGCAGTATGATAGGCCTTGATGAGAACAAGAAAACCCCAGAATATTATGTGCGTATAGGGATAACTTGAGTACCTAAACGAGGTCAGAAAGTTATATGGGTCCTGACACGACTTCCCTGGGGAGAACGCGTACTCATCTTTCTATACAGTTCCAAACCGTGAAAACCAATAAGAAGAGAAGTAGCAACGAGGGAGACGCCCGCGGTCCATCGATACACCGGTACATCGGCACGTAAGATCGAGCACGATGGGAGTCCCAGGGGAGTCGTGGCAGGACCCATATGGCGATAACCAAAACTCTCTGACCTCGTTTAGGTACTCTAGTACCCCTACACGCACAGAATATTCCGGGGTTCTCTTGGTTTTCTTGTTCTCATCAAGGCCTATCATACAGCACAAATTTCATTTCAATCGGCGTGGGACACTTTGTGAGGGTCCCTTGTGAGCACAGATGCTCAGATCAAAAGCGCCATTGAAGTACGGTAGAAGGGAGTAATTGAAGCCGTCTACTCTCCAGTGGAAGTATATGATTGATCCACATAACCTTTTTGCTGTGCAGTCTCTTTTAACAACTTATTTATTCTACCTCTATCCACGTCCACAACCAAAGTAATTGATCATGTCGGAACACCGTCCGATTAATATCCAACAAGCGTGGAAATCTAGCCCAGACCAATCAGAGGGTACGGTAGGCCTATGCGCTTCAATGTTTCACTGCGTCGAATCACATTTGGCGGAATCGCAGTAGAAACAGCAGCTTGGCGATGCAAAACAGCTGCTCTCGTCTTGTAACGCAATGCATGAGCTGAAATGTTCACCAGATATAATAAAACTTCGAGTAATATTTACATTTCCTATTAAAATGACGATGTCTCCAATAGAAGGGTTTGCTGTTCACAGCCATGACAAGAAGGGTAAAGACAATGAGCCACTGAGCAATTTTCACCTTCATCCAGGGATGCAGACAGGAAGAATGTCTGAGCGAAAAGATGAATGGGCCGGCAAGTGGGTTTTAATCTTGCGAATCCTTAGTCCTCTTACAGGAATCTGTTTGTTGACTAGTTGTTAATCGGCTGCAAAGACGGCATTGTATGGTGTTCGCCGCTTATTAGCTAAAAAGCTTATAGCGTATTATATCTACTTTCCTTTGTGACGACACACGTCTTCCCGTTCCAGGTGGGTTCGCGATGAAGCAGGTAGCTCGACAGACTGGATACTAGGAATGCTCTGAAATGAAAAACAGCGACCAGGAAATAGTGCACATTCGGTATTGTTTTATTCTGTTTTATATGTATGTTCCGCATCTCTTTAAACGCAGCCGTTGAGGCCAGAGAGAGAAAACAGAATCTACACCTGCGGCGGTGGTGGATTCGAGTCGGATGTATATTCAGATTGTCGAAGTGGATATGGAAGACGTTCACCTCTTGAAGTGCCGCCTTGACGACTCCTGCGATTTTCATGTGCGCGCTGTCGTGCAGAAAGATGAGTTAACCTTCATGATTCCGAAGGTTTCTGAAGGATTGCGAGGTTCACACGATGCAGCTGACCAGTGCATCAAGTGTCGGCGGGCCGTCTTCTTCGTATCAAGCATCTTCCGGTGCAGCACCCTTCCACAATCCCGCCATAAAGAGATGATTTTCTCCTTGGTATGCACGTTTTGCTTTGGTATGGACTGCTTCGATATAAGCCATGTCTCCTGGAGCCATCCATTGTTTCCTTTGACGTTCAGGCACTACTTCTCACAATGCGGGATTGTAGATCCAGCTCTTTCAAATCCTATATTGCGATTGGCGTCTCAATGTCTCTAAAACACTTTAACAAAAGGGTCTATAGAAGTTTTCTTGACCTAATATATTCCGATTTTACCGAGACGGCTTCACTGATTTAAAGTAGTCCTCTCGTTTGAACGTGAGGCGTAATGTGACGTTAGTCAGTCACACTTCCATAGTTTATTTAAATAGCTAGCAAAGAAGAGTAAATCAAGCAATATATTGAAGAGCGGTGCATTGTTCGGAGACGGTTCTTACTCGGTGATAACGATGACCTTTCCGTTGGATTCGCCCATAACGCGGTTGTTGCGCTGATGATCACACTGAAATTGCTTGATTAGTGATTGCCTATCTCATCATATATCAACCCGGAACAATCCGAGCGAAAAGAAGAGTGCAGAGCCGAAGATACCTCCCATGGGTGTCAGCAATGGCGATCTGATTTTGCCGTCAGCCAATAAGCTTATATACCGCACACAATTCGAAAAACAGAACAGGTTTCGAACTGTTTACGCCCTAATCAGTCCGCGCTATCTGTAAACAAGAGTGGCGATCAGAAGATTGCGTGACATATGGGAAATATTGCATGCTGCTGGAAATGAGACGATCTGGGCTACCAAACTACACATGTGCACCACGACACATGATCAGAAAGGTTATCCGCATATTCCTCGATGGGGAGAGGCGAAGAGAAGCACAAGCTGAAAACGGTGGTTTTTTTGCCTCCGGAAATTCCATTCGATTGCCTTGAAATAGAGGTCTCACTCGTGTCGCGGTGGCGAGCGGTCGGTCCCTCCGGTGGCTCTCTGAGGATCCGGTTGGTCAGACCGCAAACCCTGTGGCAGTTGTGAGTTTTCCGGCTTCCAGAGGGAATTGGGACACCCGGAAGCCGTAGTTCCACCACCGCTGACAACAAGATGTCCGACGTCAAGAATCCAACCGCGTGAGATATCATCCTGCAGCTCGCCGACGCTCTGAGGACACCACCACCGGCGAAGACGTAACTCCCGGACTCATCTCCCCGAAGCAGATGTGAGCTCTAAAGCTGCCCCAGTGCTGCAAACGCCCCGAGAAGAAGAAGTTCGAGCGCCATTTCCGGAGTTTCGCCGATTCACAGATGCCCCGTGAAGCGCACCGTCTACGACCGCTTCGACATGCGCCGCGCCAGGAATGAGGCCGTCTACAAGTTGTCTACTGTTGTCTATTAATCGATGTCATGCAAGGCGTAGTTTAAATATGTCGTATTTCGAGAAAATATATGTGAGTGTAACTGTAAATTTCATGGGTTTCGACGCGGCCACGTGTGTACACAAGCCGATAAACTTTGAGGGTTATCGTTAAGTAATGTATTTCAATAATGTGTGTGCTCATTTACAGCTCGGGGCAAACGCCATCTTCCGCGAGATAAACATCTTTGAACACCGTTAAAGTCGCTTGTACAAAGCTGTTTTATGCAGTGCAAAAGTTTTATTGTGAGATCCACTGCATGCTACTGTTCTAACGAACACCGATCTACTGTTTTAATGTAACGTCAATTTGAGCAATGCTTGATGTAGTTAGAGCGATTATGGCAATTTACTTGGAACTACCATTCGTTAAGATTGAGGGATATTTTTTTGTATGTTTCGTTGATCAACGACATAAAACAACATAATTCAATTGTTTTCAAATAATAAATGACCAACAACCAAAAACAACGACATCATAGATGTTACAGCACAGTCACTTCAACAATCTGGTTGGGGAACGACAAATTAAATCCAACAATTCAACGAATTATCCCAATCCGAAATGAGGAAACGCCAGATGCATGTTGAGTTGGCCTCGCTTCTCCTTTGCCGCTCCATTCGGTGACGAATTGGTAGTTGGTGTGTCCTTATGCAAAGTTGGCACAGTTGTAGTGTAGTGATGAATTCGGACCAGTGTGATTACTAAACGGTTGTGCAATATAGAAAGCACTAATAAATAGAAAACAGCTCTTACCTCTCTTATGTGCAAAATAGCGTCTTCTCCAATGATACGGCTTTCCGTGAACAAGAACAAGCAAGAGAAAGAGAAATAGGACCGACTTGGTGGCGTTCATTCTCATTAGGTAAATGAACGAAGATGTTTCCTTGATCAGACTGTGAATGAAGCGGCTTAATTAAATCCCAGGTGGGTTGTAATCTCTTTAATCTTTAATAGGCTTTGGTCGTATTAACAACACACTCATCGTCCTTTAGTCTAGGAAATGCAAACAGCAGATCGAGAACTTCTGAATTCGGCAGATTAGAAACACCTCTACATTGTTCACAAATGTTCCAGAGCTTTACACAGTTTCATTTTCAGCCCACCGCCTGGCCTTTCTAACAAAGGTCTTAAACAAACTAACAAACTCGTTTTCCTGTCCAATAGATAAACTCCGGCGACTGGGGCCTGGTTGACAAAAATTGTTATTTGCCTGGGAGACACACACCAAACTATTTGATGCGTCATTCGGTAAAGTTTAAAGATGAAATATTGACAACTGGAAATTCCTTTAGCTGAACAGTAGTACAGCACATCGTTAGTGTTGGACGCGAATATAGTCTTTCACTTAATCAGTCCAGTATTGCGTCATGTTAAAACACGTTATCACACCGTATTCACTGCCTCTCATCTAACGTCAGTGGTAAAGGCGGACTGAGAAGGTAGCAATCACATCAGGAGCGAATCTCGGAGATGTGCAGATGGTGTAGCGGAGCGGGTGTCTGCTCGCATCCCTACGCACGGAACAATCAGTACCCTTTATTATTTGCCTAAATAATCGCTCGCTTGAATTTATTTTCTGCTTATTGCCTCTTTGTATTGTGTTCCAGCTTTTATAAAATTTTGTGTATTCATGTGTAGAAATACAGCTTACAGACTTTAAAAGGCATAGAAATCAATCAGGGCCGCGGGCCGCACTTCGGGCCGCGGTTTATACATTGCAGGGGCCGGGCGGCGCTTTATACACTCGGGCCGCGGGCCGCGGTTTATACATTACCGGTGTTCCAGGCCTTCTGGGAGCCGGGGTATCATTGCGGGCAACAGGAAAGGCCAACAGTGACTGGACGAACCGAGCGATCACTACCGGCACAAAAATGAAAGACCATCAGATGGCACAAGATAGATAAACTTCAAATTCATTGAATCACTTTATAATAATGACTTTAACAGCTATTTCAAAGTAAGAACCGTAACAAACAAGGCACGTTGATAGGGTATGGTAGCTATGATTTTCTTCACTTCCCCAATCCGATGTGGGCGAAACTACGGCGAATTCCCATTAGCCGTTTGCTATTTCTCCTTATCTTCGTGATCGACTTTTCTGGAGCAAACACATCAGCAGCATCGGTATTTGCAGGAGAACTGATTATTTCGAACTTGTTGTGATGGAGCATTGTGAGCACTAAAGAAAGCAAAGTAAGAGTAAAATACGGTACAAGGCATTACCTTTCTTGTTAGCTAAGTAGTGATGTCTCCAGTAGAAAGCTCTTCCGTGAACATTCCAAACCAGTAGGCACAGAAGAACAAGCCAGCGTACAGCGTTCATTGCTAGGAAGATTTCTGATGGGGGTGGATGAATTCGGCGTTTAAGAAGTCCGAAACTAATCCACTTGTCAGCCGCAATCGTAATCCGTGTTCCGTGAGGTCCACACCCTCTTTGGATTAACTTTAAAGACAAGGAGTGCAGACAAAGGCTTATCCCAGCACGTATTTTTCAGGGAGTGCAATCTTCTTTGAAATGTGGAGTAATCTTTTGTCTCTCAGCAACTTCCGAAGGCAATGCTTTCTAACATATGCCCCTCCGTTGTAGTTAAAGTGCAAGAACAAGAACGTCGCGCGTGGGTTGCACACAAAGATCAGTACGAACGGGACATCATCTACAAAACCACCGTCAGATTCGTATTCAAATGCCGGGATACACACGTGCACATATGCGAAAATTGCCAGAAATAGATAACAACATAAGGTCGTAAAGTCGGTAATGAACAGCCCAGTCGGATCTGCTGTATTTAAAACCATAGAAAGATTTTACAATATTGTGATCGAATTTATGGTTTAATTGTGCGTTACACAGAAGCATGAGTCCTAGTGGATTCTCCACTAACCATCGGCGTCAAACGGTAGGAGTGGGTAAGAATTTCTGAAAGCGGTGTAGAAAACTAGCGGTTCCCGCTCAAGTGTGTGCAAGAAGAGGTGGTTTAAAGATGGGTTGGAGGGCGCTCAAAGGTGTCAAACACCGATTTCGATGAGTCCGGCATCAAATGATAGGATGTAATAAGTGTATAAAAAACTGCTGCATAAAATTAGCTGTCGCATTAGCTGTCAACGTACATACCCTAAACGGAGTGAAGGTCTTTTTTGCATATAAACTTCATTTCCTCTTTCCAAGGTGATGTCAGCTGTTTCATGTCGAATACCTGTTTGACTCTTCCGTAAGCTGTAGACACTGTCCGACCTGCATTTTAATAAAAATTCTCCATTTTGAGCCCACTTAATATATCACACTCTCTTTGGTATATCCTAATGCCTTTGAGTCTTCTGTTGGCACTGTCCAACTTGGATTTGTAGTTTATTCTTTACGTTTAATTGAACGTTTTGGCTTCACGAACATAAATTTTATTCAAGTGAACATTATGAAACGCACTCAAGTTTATAAACCGATTTACGAGGCAGCTGTCACTTTGATAGCCCAAGTCTGACTGTGCACCTGCCACTTCTTGGGCAGGAATCGATTCAACGTCAGTACTGGCCAATATACGATCTCCTTTACCGCTCTTCGATACGATGAAAACAAGCATAACGTTAATATGCCGTAAACTGTCCCATGGTTTGCTACCACGACGTACGAAAATGCGACCATCTGTCTCGCATACGGGATTTCATGATAGTAGGTAAAGAAGAACGCAGTCATAAATGGAGTGCCTCCAACGAAGACGGGAACGGCTGTCATGAACATAAGATTCCTGAGGAGAGTTCGTTGTGCGGCCAGCGTCGCTTTCTGCATGAATTTCTCTTGTTTCTTAAGTTCCATAACACAAAGAGATGCGAAAACAATCAGAATTAGCACACACGTAAAAAAGAATATGAAGGAAAAATAAAAGAAGGTCGCTGCGGGTGGCCCGTCTGGGTGGAAACAATACAAACGATCGTAATTGTCAAAGTGCAGTGGTTCTGGGTAATCCTTGACAGCAATTGCCCAAGCATTCATGATATAGAAAACAGAAGCAGAGCTAAGTAAATGCAAAGAAGCACAGTACACATATCCCCAACCCTTGTGGATATGAGCAAGTTTTGTTCCATGAGCTAGGACCATGTATCGGAATTGAAACGTTGTAATGAGACCAATGCCACAGTTCATTGCCGATTCCACTATAAAACAGAAGAATAAGTGCCTTTGTGATTCAGAGGTCAGCAGTCCAGCAATCATTCCATTAAGGCGGAAGCACAGAACTGGGATCAGAGGATATGGATGACCAACTGAGCCCATAACATTGCCGAGGAAGTTCCAGACCATTTCGTTTAGGATGAAGTATGAAGTGTAGCGCATGCTCTTCGGAGTTCGCCAAAGGATAACACAAAAACAGACCAGCTTGATAGGAAGTCCGAAAGCACTGGTGACATCAAGTAGTGTGTTAAGCAGTACTTCTAACTGATCGCTCATGACAGATCTATAACGGGATCGAAATGACTGGAAGTTATTCTATCAAGGCATGTGCGTCTCTTACACACAATTAAGGTCGAAGTTTTCAAAACACCTGTTTAGCATAATTGAAAACACATCCCGAACCAATCGTTTACTAGTTGTTTATAGCGCATACATATGCACAACGAGTTGAAATCAGTTCGATACAAGCATAGATACACAGTGCCGAAAAGGCAACGATGATGCATATCACAGCGCAGTTGTCACTTTTCTTCTTTCTTCGGCACGAGGGCGCGATGTCGGAGCTGATAGCGATCCCATTAATTTGCGCAAGCACTGGATCCGACCGATCGATGGGGACTTAAATGAAAGACTAGCTGATTGCTATTTTGCGAAAATAACTCTCCAATTTGATATATGTGTTTTTTACCTAAGTAAGCAATTGTCGCCAGGGTGACCTGTTTCAACTGAACAACCCAATATATTATAAAAACAATCAAACAAAAAGATGCTTACGTATAAGATGTTGAGTTTGGGCTAGAATGCACAATCTGCAACAGAAACTGCATAGCTGAAAGGAGAACTATGCCAATGTCAAGCGAGCTTTTTTCTCAACTAATTGAGACCAAACAATGCTTTTTTCGTTTTTTTCTTTTATTCTTGCATTTATTAGGTTTAGGCAGTTATGTTTTACTTTTCGGTACTAAAAATATTCCATTTTATAAGTGACTCTCCTCAAAGGACAAACTGGAGCGTTCTGATGACGAATTCTCTTCGCACTGTTCTTTAAATCATACTTGCCATCACTTTAGATAATCGCACGGCACTTTTGGCTTATTATACGCAAGTGAGGTCATCATTGTCCAAGAACTTCAACCTTTGAGTGCGACAGCCCAAGAACCTGAACTGTTTTATAACTACAAATTCATGCTATAATCTTTGATTCTTATAACTGGAGTCGTGCTATTTATAGCAAAATCCTCTGAGGCGACGCAGACTCTGCGTACTAAATACTAAATTCCGTGTTAAGCTCTCCTTACGTGCTTCCGGAGAACACTTTCCTAAATATGGAACTTCTCCACGTTTTATTCGGATGTATTCATCTAATCTCGGCAAGCGTTTCTACGCCACTTCTTTGTCGATTACTTTACGTAAGTTATAAATCGACATGCTGTCATGGGATATATAACAATGAGAAAAACCGACTTCAGACTTTGCTCAAAAGAAAAGAATATCGAATGGTCACGTGCTATCGTTTGATTGCCCAAGAAGTCTTCTTGAACAGTGTTTGCGGTTTGTGCTTCTTTGGGTACGGCGTGGCCATGCTCACCGAAAGTGACCTATTTGGACTTCTCTTATATGGTCATATGATCGTGAGAAATGCGTTCATTACCATTGCCTTCTTGAATTTTGCTCTAGCACTGAACAGATTAGGGGTTGTTTGCGAAATAAGTGTTCCCAACGTTGTCATCCAGGTAGGGAAAAGAAAAAGAAGAAATGCACAATTGTATAGATTGTACAAATACTAGCCTGGGCTTTCTTAATCGGCATGTCGGGAGTCTACTTCACCGGAGCCACTGGAGTAACGTTAGGAGAACGGGGATACGGAGCGGTTGACGACAACTCCATTCCTTTTACGTCGATCGTGCGAACGCTGTTCTTTGCTGTGTTGTTCACGCTACTTCCATTGTCTCTTATTGCCTACTTATCCATAACTGTTTACTTATTGATATACAGGAGCCGTGTGCGTGTGAGAGCTAGAAGGTCCGACACAAATGTTGCTTTGCAAGCAGGAATAATATTTATGGTTCATTGCTTAACTATCATTTTCTATCATTCCATTGCGAATCAGCTAGTGCTTATTCCATGGACGAAGCTCCCTTATGCGATTATAATGGATATGGACTTTATGATCCTCCCGCTTCTGATATATTTAGGGTTCAATAGGTTTGCAACGGCGTGTTACAGTCATAACGTGTGTATTTAGAACACTGAGACGTCAAATGTTTCGTGTTGATGGAAGTACGGTTGTGTCGCATGTGAGGCAGAACTCTGCTTCCCGTTTCTGAAAGAGTTTGTTCGTTGTTGGTCAAGCTGCACTCACCACTCAGAAGATGCACTCAACTTTTCTTGACAAAGAACAATACATTTAACTGAAGAGAGCATTTGGTGTACACACCTGTTATCACAAGTCACCATGTGATCACGTGCCCGAAAGCCCGGAAAATGGTCCAGAAGAACGGTAGCTTCCCGTGAAGAGGCTAAGGACCCTAATGAATACTGAAAGGCTCCCATTAAATACAAATAGTTTTGTCCTGATCCTTCTTTGAAGTCCTTGAATATTAATAAACAGCCCGTAGAAATCGTGTTTTGACAGTTCAAGGCAATCCAGAAGTTCCAGTCAAGTGCGTGACGTGTAGAACCCGCGTCTAAGAGGCAGCTCGGACAATTAAGTGCATTATTTTAGAGCATCACAAGTTCGAATAGCTACAGAACGTGACTTTCTTATTGGGTCGTTGTGTTCTCTTGTTCACTAATTATCATTCATAGTTCACAAAACGGTTCAAGCAGGCAAGGACTGCACACTACGATATACAGCCATATGTCGGCACAGACTACAGTGCGGTGCAAAATGATGGACTTTCTATAATATCTAGTGAATCCTTTGCCCGGAAAAATGCTGTGTATGCTCTTCTATCCACAAGGAAGCGCTCGGCTTCAGACAACAAATCAAAATTTCATCAAAAGTGAATTAATTCGGTATGCGATCGTCAACTGTTGATCGACAATTCGAGAGTACTTTCATATTATCATTCTGAACAGACCCTTTTCATTCCCATTGTTCAAAAGTGCATTCTGATTGAATTATGATGACTTCCATGTTGTAAAACTGGATTCACGTCTGGTCTCGACTCTAAATCTACATAAAAGCAGTTCCACAATCGAGGATCCATCATTCATCGCCATGCAGTTCTTCCACTTCGTCCTCCTCGTCTTCGTCCTGGTCGCCTTCGTCTCTGACTTCATTACTGCCGAACACGACCCGTGTGGTCCTCTTGGTGGCATCCTTGGAGGACTTTGCGTTAACTTCAAACAAGGAATCGTTCCTACTGAGGACTGACGCTATTCGAACCGTTATTAAAGTTGAGAATTTGAATAATATCATGATTTTTGTTAAGGATAATAAAAAGGCATTGTATTGTCGGCTTTTCTCATATTAGTCGTACTTGATCGGTCGTTGTCGTTTGTCTATCACTTTTCTTTTTCGTTGTCCGATCTGACTTTAGATCATCTGGGAAATGATTGTAGACTTAGACTTCTTTATAGAGCGTATATTTTTGACATACTCTGTGTTAGCAATTGTTACAATATCGTATGTCCAGAAATATCGAGGCATCACATAGGCTCTGTTAGATTTACACAATGAATTGTTTAGCAATATCATTGCGCCAAAATAATCGAAAATTATTCCGGACACTTACAAAAAACCAAAGTACGAAACAACGTTTTCCTGTAGTTTGCAGCTTTCTTATAATGTAGGCATTTCGTAGTCACAAGTCACACATGATGTTCCAAGGGCGTATATCATTATTATTTCCTTCAAGGGGGGAGTACCTCGATCATTTGCCTAGTACAATTAAGTATGCACTTTCCTTTTGTATTTATTTCGATGCATGATTCTGAGAGCCATCCACTCACGTTTGCCACGTGTACCAGGAAGGTCGCATGGATAACTTTCAAATCATCTTTGGCTGTATTCACGTTATCTCGGCGGTTCTGTGTGTTCCAGTGCTCTTCAGACTGTTTTATGTATGTCCCCTCACGCATATTTTTGATCAAAACACCGCTTTAGATATTAGTGAGCAGAAAAGAATATCGCAACAGCACGTGCTATCGTCTAATAGCCCAAGAAATCCTCTTATGCTGCATGTCCGGATGTTCCTACTTCGTCTATGGGTTGGCGATGATTCTGGACAGCGAGTTAGCAGGAATCCTTCTATGTGCCCACGCCATCACTCGGAACTCATTTATTTCCATCGCCTGCTTGAATCTTGCTCTTGCATTGAAAATTCCTCACTTTGTCGTCCAGGTAATGGCAAAAGATAGCAGCAGCTTTCTTCGAAGTTGTCGTTTCAGTGTCTTCAAGCAGTGGCATGGAGTTTCATCGTCATTGCGGTGAGCATCGAACTTGCCGGTGCCACAGGCATCAAACTGTTAGATAATGGTGCTATAGTTTACGAGGACGTGTCTCTCTTGGTGACGCTTATTTTCTATAGAACAATGGCTGTCCTGCTATTCACGTCGCTACCTTTATCCTTCTTCATCTACCTGGCTATCACTGCTTTTCTGATCCATCGCAGAAAGCAACGACACCTCAACGTAAGAAAGGCCTTTGCCGACAGAAATGTTGCTCTTCAAGCGGGCATAATATTCATCATACACTGTTTATCTATCACATCCTATGGATTCTTACAAAGATTTATCGTTGCCGTTCCATGGACGAAGATTCCGTATGCTCTCATTAGCGACCTGGACTATATGATATTGCCCATAGGGATATACTTGGGATACAATGCGTAAGGCTGCATTTTGTGCTGTGTTTAAGTTCATTTTTAGGAAACTACGGCGACAAGTCCTTCCAGTGCCACGCAGAAGTGTGGCGCCACATACTCAGAGCTCCACTACACGTTTTTGACGACGTCATACCAGCTGGCCACCAAATTTTACCATCATCACTTAAGCGGTCGCATGTACGATTAATGAAATTGATGCCTGTAGTTTATCCCTTGTGTAAAATGATCCCATCACCCTGGAAATGTGTCAAGGTACTGTTCACCTCTTGTCGCTAAGACGTTTTACGTTCAACAAAGTAATTGCATAAGCCTAAGCGCTCTTCAACAATGCATATCTGAATCACTCCATGAGTGAACAAATCGCCTTGATGTCTATAATAAAGTAAACAGTGTCTTGTCGTATAATTGCTACATGTTATGCCGTGTAATTAAGTTCCCAGATGTTACGTAGTTTTCAACAGTGTAATTAAGTTGCATAATAATTCTCGCAAACGTTAGCGTGTAATGACATTTCAATTTTCATCCAGTTTACGTTCATTTTCGCGGCTCTTCGTACCTTTTATTTGCTGCATTGGAGTTTCTGTCCGCTTCCAGCAACACCATGTGTATGAAGAAATTCTACGTGACCCCTCATGAGGTGTTGATAAAAGAAAACGGCATTTATTTCATATTTATGGGTTTCAAAACTGCAGTTGCAATTACCACAGAAAAGTGAAAGTGAAAAGTTCGCCTTTTTGTAATGAAGTTTTTATGACATATTGTTCAATATTTTTATAAATATACCACCATTCGAATGCATACCTTCTACCTGGATGTGTGGATAACACTAATACTGGCCAAAAAGAGTGCTATATGAACAGCAAAAAAGAAATCTTTCAGCTTAAAGTGGAGAGCCATTCTGGGGGTCCACTTGAAAATGCCAGGTCTCGGGCACCATTGCTGAGGTGCGACTGGTTCAGCCTCTATTTCTGTACCGTAGAAATAAGCTCGTGGACTCACTATGTGGACATATTAGCAGTGAGTGTCACCCACATGTTGCATAACCTCATTGTCTAATATGATACTTAATCAATTGCAAACATGTGGCGAATCATAGTGTGGGGTGAGAATTAACTGTACTCAACAATTTGCCCATCCAGTTCGCCGATGACGTAAATATTGCAAAATTTTGAGATGTTTACGGTATGCGAAATTTTCACTGCGTCAACTCAATATTACAGTGTTTGTGCATTACAACAGGACGTAAATAAAAATAGTGATATTTCATTTGTCCCCGGCTACATGACAGTTGCCAAGTTGCCGAAGCATGCAGTAAAAATGAATTAATTTATTGCTTTTAAAATTAAGGCTATTAAGGCGTTCAATGAGGTTTAATTTTTCTAGTTCGTTGATCTATATTTCTGGGTATCTTTCCGTTCTTAGTTTGATTTTCAGTCGCACGGTTGACGAACGATATTTATGTACCTTTGCTACATGTCATATAATATAATTAACTTCCTAGAGGATTTCAAACATTGCAATCAAGTTGTATGACACAAAAAGTACACTTCACCCATAATTGCCACTTTTCCACATAAAGCTTTCTAGTTCGTTTTCCGCGTTCTCCTAGGCGCTCTGTAGTAGATTCTTATGTTTGGTGCATTACACCCGGTTATATGACAATTGCAGGGTATTCATACAGTAAAACTGCATTCATTTCATGGAAGCCTGACTGATCAATATTTATTGGTACCTTCGCACTGTTGGTCTTATTTTTAGTCGTACGGGTGATGTGCGATATTCGTGATAAGTGCAAAAAGAGACCTATAAAACTGTGAAATTGTGTTGTCCTTTCATTGTTTACATAAACGTTTATACGCTCAGTAAACTCAAGGGCACGTGTCACTGTCGCTAAGTTTTTGTACTGACAGTAGGCAATCATTCGTAGGCACACGTGAAACACAAAATCTTTCATAATGACACCTTTGGTTCAAAATATACACTTCTTGTTCAAAGCAAAGCGGTTTTAATATTTGAATACATTTCTCGTCTTCTGAGTTTAGCAAGCCACTTTAGAAAATGGAAAAATGTTCTTGTGACATTTTAACAGATTGGTATTTCAGTTGCACAAGGTATGGACCTTTTTCTTATTATCTTTGCATGTATTCACCTCATTTCTTCGATTGTTTGCGTCCCTCTTCTACTCAAGCTTCTCTATGTAAGTCAACTGTGGCACCAAGAAAGAACACATTCCAGTTCTCATACCGTTTTCCCCTTTCAGACACTTATTAGCGGAAGAGACTATCGCGTCGCCACTTGTTATCGGCTGATCGCCCAAGAAGTGCTCCTATGTTCACTGTGTGGCATCTCGTTCTTAACCTATGGAATCGCCATGCTTTCGCAGAGTGATCTGTGGGGAATCTTACTGTGCGGACAAGTTGTTGCCCGGCATGCATTTATAACAATCGCCTGTCTAAACTTAGCTCTAGCCTTGGACAGACTCAGAGCGATATGCAGCCTAGCGATTCCATATGTCATAATCCAGGTGGTTCTCGTCATGCGAACCAGCATGAACCACTCTATTTAGGCTCTCCAGCTACTCTCCTGGTTCTACTTCCTCACTTTCACAATTCTAAACTTAGTCGGCGTAACAGGAATGACTCTTTCGCAAAGTGGCATCGCGGTTAAACAAGATCAAACACTCACGGTAACACTGGTCTCGAACAGAATCATGGGTGTTTTGATATTCTCCTCGCTCCCCTTGTCGCTGCTTGTATACATTGCCATCACAATTTACTTGGTTGTTCATCGTTCCACCAGTGACACAAGGCTGCGGAGGACAGAAAGGAATATTGCTTTACAAGCAGGAATTATATTCGTTGTTCACTGCTTTGCCATCGTAGCCCATCTATTTCTAGAAGCCTTTCTGATTCATATTCCGTGGACGAAAATTCCTTACGCAATGATAACTGACCTCGACTTCATGATCCTACCACTATTGATTTACCTGGGCTTCAATCGGTATATTGAGTTTCAACTTGCAGGGCCATGCAGCTAATGTTTAGGAAATTGCGACGTCAGGTTTGCCGCATCGAACGAGCGAGTGTTACAAGCGTTAACTCGGCTGGCCGATACTAGAGTGACCTGTGGTAGTAAATGTTTGTTGCGTCCGATGCGGTTTTTTAATGTGACGATCGATGGGGACTCCGTCCGACAAATGAATTGAGCGAGTGGCCGTTCTTGGCCGTCACTATTTACACAATGATCGCCCCCACTCCCAGAAGGCCTGGAACACCAGAGAACTGTTGTCTCTCCACCGTCTCGCCAAGAACATGCCGCCCGATATGACATTTAAAAATCGGCAAAGCTGCGAAGACTGCAGGGTTCAGGCTTGGTTACTATACATGTGCGCACACGTTTATTTGTCACAGTGTAAATATTAGTGCAGATATATGTTAATTCGGTCCACTCAGAGCCCGGCGGAAGCGCCGCCAGTAGCTCCAGCGTTGGCTCCAATGGGAATGGAACTGATCACTCCACCAACAACGGGAACTGCGCCGAGAAGAGAAGTCACTGAAATATGATTGAATGGCGGAAGAGTACGGTAGCATACAGAGAGTGAGGGCCGTTTGGAGAAGGCCGACGACGACGGCGACCACGGCAGAAACAGGGAGGGCACCGGCCACGCCGCCGACACCGGGAACGCCGGAGATAGCGGAAAGCAGCGCTGTTACGATGCTTGAAGCCAGAGCTGCGGGGTTGATTCCACCGAGGATTCCTCCGGCGGCTCCAGTGGCGCCACTGACGACGCCTCCAACTCCACCGGTACCTGTGGAGACTCCACCAGTGGCACCTCCACTGACGCCACCACTGCCGACAGAAGCCCCTCCGGAAGCCTGTCCACTGGTTCCAGGAGCTGTAGCTCCTCCCGAGACGGAAAGGCTTCCAAGGACGTGTTCAAGTAGTCCTGCGAGTCCGTTATCGGCCATCTAAAATGTGTACTAGAGTATTTCTCTGGAACATTGGCGTCTACCGTAACCGAGGCGACCAAAAGGAGGAGAAGAAGGGAGAACGAGTTCATTGTTGACTTCAAGCGAGCGATGTTGTGCTGCTGACCCTTCTCGCTTTTATACATCTAGAGGATTACGTTTGTTTTCAAGTTGCATGGAAACATTTCGCGATGTTCGAGGTCCATGAGCCGCTTAAAATTCTCTGCGCAAACATGTCGTATGTGGGAATCTTGGGCTGAGGCTAAAGGTGATATTGAGGGACGCTGTAAATGTTAACTTCTTGCATTTTGGAGTTTACTGTTCTGCGCTATTATAAAATAAGAATAACGGTTTTCTATGATAAATGATCCCGGTTTAGCTATTTTGACGCTACTTCTGTTTCGAAAATCTGTTTACGAGAGGAATCAGATTGTTTGTGCTGCAATTGTAGTAAACATTGTATTAAGTAGATAATCTCGTGCTGTTTGGTGTGCATAGAATCCATATCAATCCGCTGAAATGCTCAAGCATTTGCAGCCAGATGAACTGAAGAGAGCACTCATAACTTGGATGACTTAGTGGTCGACGTCAAGCAGTGGACCGCCTCCAAGAACAGCAGCTTCTTCGCCCACGGTATGACTTCAAACAAATGAATAAATGTATAGTCGAAACTGATGGTAAATATATTACGGAGTAAACGTCTTTCTTGAATGTTGTTGTTTATGTTCAATAAAACATGTGCAAAAAATCCGTATTAATTAGGCACCAGTCCAATACATTTTTTATAACTTATAGCAAATCTTTTACTGATCAGTACACTGTTTTAACGTAGCGCTCCACGCCACGCTTATCAACATGAACGATAGCTTTCCACACACCGTCTGAATAAATGTTACATTTATTATTAGGATCAAAAACTGGCTTCAAAGAAAGCAGCTGCACCATTGTTTTCCAGTACCTATCGACTGAAATGTTGTTAGCGATAGCGTGTTTGTAATAGTGGCTAGCAAAACAAAGATCTTCGTTAAATTGTAGTCGCGACAGGTGTCTCCGACGAACTGCATCTAGTTCTCTTAGCACGCGGTTCAACTCGTCTTCTACATCCTGTAGATGAGCACCAAAATTGGTGCCGATCATATTTATTAGAAAATATTCCCGAACGAATATCAGAACCGCTGTCCAATTATGAACATTATTGGTGATGGTTCTTCTGCTGCGAAGTACATTCTGGAACACCGTAGTTACAGTTGCCGTTACGGTCATAGTGAAAATCCAGCTGGGACTCTGCATCTCTTCTTTCCTCAACTCAGTGATTTCCCATGGCTGAGCTCTGCTCAGAACTGACCGTGTTGCTGAGTCAGCTTGGTTTATAAGACTAGTTATGCTCATCATTTATTAGGAACAAAATTTATAAAGGTAAAATTACCACAGGAAAAACATAGTACAACGATTTTATGTGCCCTGATTCTCATTAAGATAAATTAAACAGCTGATTTCAGCTTGGGAAGGTACTGTCTGAAGACCTCAGACTGCTTGTTGCGATAGTTGGTGATCGTTTCCGGGTTGCCTTTGTAGTGATCCTCATAACAAATCTTCATAACAAGCATCTAAAACAGCAGTTGGATTGACGTCGATTGGAACTGGAACCTACGTAGACGGTGAACTCCAGCTGAGCGACTTTGGGGCCGACCTCCTTTCGTTGTTCTTCGGTGCAAAAGCGTTTATCGGTGATGTCGAGAGATTTCTTTACATGTTCAGTATCGATGTATTTGACGTTGTGCTAGAAATGATATTTCATGGAAGGATTAAAGAGGGGACCTACAGTCCAAGAATAGGGATCAGTGCCGAAGTGACACTTGTCGTGGGCGATTTTGTGCGAGTCCTTGTGCATGGAGAAGATAAGGGTCTCAGCGTTGGTGAGAAAGTAGGTAGTGGTGTTCTCACTCTTCTATAAAGAAAGTGCATTCATTTCATCCTAGAAGAACTAGTTCTCACCCGGACAAAGTCATTGGTGAGAGGACAAGGGAGACTGTTCAACTCCTGCAGATAGTTGTCCCTGAGTACCGTGAATTGGTGCGCGAGCTCATAGCCGGCCTTTTGGAAGACCGCCTATGTTAGACAGTTAGGTTACTGAATATCATGCTAGACTCACCGGTTGCTGGAGGTGATCCTTGAAGTAGTTCCAGTAATGAACTGCTTGGACTACCTCGTCGATCAGTTTGAGATCGTCGTTGATGTCCTTAAACTTGGACAGTTCGGCCAACTTCTTTGCGATGTTGTCCACTTCTTTTGCGACCTCATCGATTGATTTTTTTGGAGCTCGTGATTCCGAAAGTGCGAGCAGACAGAGCAATAGGATCGCTGAGTAGGAAAACATTCTGAAAATAGCAATTGAATGCTTCAGCTAAGATTAAGGAACATTCAGTTCTAATCGCACATCGGTGGAAATGAAACAGAGTCAAACTCTGAGAGCAAGTGGCTTCGCGATGTTACACCGGCACTTTCTCAATTGCAACTTTTTCATTGAAAACAGGTTTTCGTAGCCGTGCACTCTCGTTCCACCTTCCTGTGCTGTTCTCTTAGGCAATAAACAGGGCAATACGTACAGGTCACTGCTGTACCGGGACCACTGGTTCGGTGCACTGAAAACTGACCAGTTGCTTGACATGTACTCGTTGATGGTTCCAGGACGAAGTGGCTAAAATTGGCCAGTTTTTATCCGAAAACATCTAACTTGCAAGGATTTGTCTCAGAAGCCATTTCTCTAGGGAAAAGCCGGCCTAAAGCCCGGTTTTTTTCCTAAATCCGGGAAAAGAGCATAGTTTTAAAAAAAGCGTGCGGTTCACTTTTTTTGGAGTACACTATAAAAGTAGGGAATGTCGTCAGCTGTCTTCGATACTTGTGCGCCAGCATTGGAGACTCCAATCCGTGTGACGCAGATGGAACCGATCATGATTCATCAATCTTGGATCATACTCTATTTTTTTGTCAGTGTACGGTGACAATCAGGGATGCGCAATGCGCGATTAGCTTACATTTTAAGAGGGAGGACGTTAAATTAAAACAACGTTATCGCAGTGAACTGTTTTAACTGAACAACCCCATATTTGGCCATCAATTTATTCCATCGATCAACTCCCCATCATATTTTCGTCCCGCCGTCTTGTCCTGAGTGTTCCAGTCATCTTTTCAATGGCCTTACGCACCAACGGTGCATTGTTATTACCGCCAATTGACTCCATTGTTTCCGAACTACATTCGCAGTGTAAAAGTACATAGAGCAAAAATTATTCGATATAGTGTCATATGATGATCAGCACCAGGAACATGAGAAACATCAATGCTTAATTTTATTATTGAACCGGAAACGCCCACGATATTCACCGAAGATTCGTGGTTTACGCAGTTGTTTCGGGAATTCTTGCCGAACCGAGATGCGTGGAGCAGCAATTCATATGCTACAGCATCTCGGTTCGGCAAGAATTCCTGCACATTCCAGATTCAAGTCACCGGATCTGCTGATTTTCTGCTCGAATAGAATCGAACAGAAGACTTATACCGTGTGAGCGAAGTGCCAGAAAAATTTCGAGCAGCGCCGTGCGAGAGGGAGACGTACAAGGCGGATTTTATCGTGTCGATTTATTGTATTGATGATGATTGTTTGGTGTTTCAGCTTGTTTATATCGCCTATGTGTTATTTGCTGTTGTTTTGGACAAGTCCTAAATAAAGATCGGTCAGTGTAAGGGCTATGATGCCCACGATTAAGATCAACAGAGCGGTCTTGGACCAGTTGATGAAATACTTTTTCAATTAATGGGAAAACTGATGTATGTGGGAAACTCTGAGAGTTCTAGTACCAGAGTTCTGCGGCTTCAACTGTCGTGTGAGGAAAGCGGAGGGTGCCAGGGAAGCCGGTAATGTTGCAGCGAGGGGCAGCGAAGAATGCGGGCGTGCATGTGATTAGTCCGGCCTTCTAGGAGATTATGTATTGATGTGCAGTGATGGTACTCCCCTTGGGACAAACTCAGCATATTTTTCTGCACACTACGTCGCTCCTACTATTCCATTACTTAAGTACTTGGTCTTACAAACGGTTTTTCAGAAGATTTTCGACCGCCGAACCCCAAGGACCATGGAAAAGCCACCGCTCTCCGGAAACCACAAGACGAAATCGCTCTCCGAATTCTACCAGCCATCATCAGAAAGCATTCGAAAGTCTCTGTCGTCTGCCCACACTCGCATACCTAAATTTATCTCTTTTGGAACTAGATTTTGCGAAGGAAGCTGCACTTATCGCTATCAGTATGCACTAATTAGATTAAGCACTCATTAGGCACTAATCTATCTGACATTACTTACGCCAATAGTTTCAAGTTTAAAGTGAACCGCAGTTCAACACTTTGTACAATCTTATGTGACTGATAATTCTTCTTTGCCTTCTATCATAGCAGCAAACTTTTAACAATTACAGTAATTTTGAATATATGATCGGTGATGCACTTAATAAACCCAACATGTACCTGTAAATAGCATAGATTTTTTTTGTACCTGTAAGTAACATAGATTCAACACCCTAATGACATATGAGTAGACATACTTTCCCTGCAGAAACGTTAAGTGTATACTAAAATAATGTTATTTTCTAAAAGTTGTTACCACCATTTTCTTAAAAGGGCACGAAAAATACTTAATTGCGTTATGCCTCATCCGCGTCCCGCGGTTTTTGCGATGCTGGTTAATGACCATCTACATATCGGTGACATGTTTTCTTAAAGTCGTGTAAAGTCGTGATCTTAAACTGAATTTAGTAACAGCTTGTATGTTGTGCCATAAGCTGGAGATTTAATCAGTTCTCATCAAGCGATGGATAATGGAGTTTCCTAGCCGTTGTGATGCCAGTAATTAGTCTAAATTCCTAATTTAGTCCGTACTCAAGTCTCTAGGTATGTGCCAGTGCGGTCGTTTCTCGCGACCGCAACCTCAAATCTATAGAAACAAGTCTTGCCCTGGTACGATATTATCTTATGTGCTGAACACATGACCAGTGACGGCGCTTGTACAATTAAAGGCATGTCGTGTAGCTGGTTGAGACAAATGAAGAATCCTAACGACGGAAGACATCCTTCTTTCGACGGAGAACAGCTTCCTATTCCTGTTAGGAATAAAATCTCTAGGTACCCAGACTTTTGTGTCTGCCATTATTCCATGGCTTGTCGACCCGCTGGAAAGGACTGCCAGGTGTAAACCGGGTAGAACAGACTTCTGAAATGAACGCTACTTCGCGACATTCAGCGTTTGCTGTTCTGGACTAGAGCACCTGTCACAACACACGGTACACAAGTGCCCTTCTCGACTAGGAGGCTCGAGCCGAGTCACATCGTGTTTCGCACCTGCCTTATTTTCGCCCCGTTTTTAGTACATCTAAATGTGAAAGCTGGGAAGTCTTTCTGTTACAAAAATAGGTCAACATCTCCCCTGAGAATGAGATCAGTAAGCCTTTGAGGACCTATTCGAGAATGTTAAAAGTTTAATGCTTTCTCCATATCTATAATCAGTAATATCGCGCTCACCACATTTCCTATCCAGCATGATTTGTCGAGACAAGTGTAATGTCATTTCCCACGCCCATGAGTGGGTCTTTTTATTAAGCACATACCGTTGTTTTGCGCTAACCTAATCGTACCACAATGCACTGAAGTAGTTGTTGTGAACTTCTTAACTATATAAGCGCAAAGATTCTGGGAATTAAGTAGGTTGATTTACTTTCGTTTATCCTTGCCAATGAAATCTATTAGAGTTTTTAGGACCTTTCTCTAGTCCTTTTGTTGTGAGCGGCACTTGAAGCTGGCAACTGAATATACTATTTGGAAACTCCGTGAGAGTGTTGGGACTCTAGTTCGTGTCTAGGATTCGGACGCTTAGATCTTCATTGAATAGCATCAAATAGGATAGGAAGCGGCTGCCAACGGCGAGCTCTCCCGCACAAGAGATTAACCAACAGGCGGCGAGATCGTTTCCGTGAGAGCCTTATGTTTTCCTGATTTTTTTTTTCTTTCGAAAATCCAAGATCTCGATTTTCAGTCCAAGTGTAGTCTATGAGTATGAACAATAAATAAGTAGCAAATCATTGTATAGGGTGAGAGTTCGCTGTACTGAACAAAGCGCCATTCAATTTTGCCGAAATTGTAAATATGGCGAAAAAAAGGAATGTTTACCAAGTGTTCCATTTTCAATGCACCGACCCAATAGATTAAGCGACCACAATGAACGCTTTCCAATCATCACCAACCCAATATTTTGATTATGAAATCAGCATTATAAGTACTAAAAATATCCGGCGTTCCACTGACCTTTCCCACTTTGTTTTGAATTAAATCAGAACAAGTGAAACATATATGTTATTAATAAAGTTTGTTATCAACAGAATTCGCTTCAGCTGTTCTGAAGGAAGTCCGAATTGAACGCAACCGTAACCGTTCGTCTACGACTTCACCTAATTCCTTAATGATGTTCTGGGAACACTAGGACACGGTGTGAGCTGTTTTTCTTCTGAAAACTTCTCTTGTTTTCGTCACCATAAACTCATTCTGCCTGAGAAGTTCTGAATTCAAAGAAACTGATTCCCAGCAGTTAATTGTTGTTTTTACCAAACGAAAACATTCAGGGGTCTCTTAAAGAAAGCTCCTCGTAATGCCCTTGCTAAATCGGGTACAAGCAGCTAGACTCTCCCAGGCAGTTCCTTTATTGTGTGTTATTAGGTTCTCAGTACGGTAACCAGTTTTTTCGTAACTTGCTTTTTGGCAATATTTACCAATATTCATTCTAGTTGCACTGGACGTCTGCTCAGCCGTTTTTTAGAATGGCGAAAGTTTAAACATACATATTTCACAGATTCTATGAATTATGAATTGCAGATACAATCACCTACATGCAAGTTGTCCTCAGAAGGGAACTTCACGAATCATTTCCGAAGGCAATCGTGACAAACGTGAAAATAAACGAAACCGATCGTACTCACGATGTGATTCGCCGAGCGGCTGTCTAGTCTAAAATTCTCTAAAGTGACCTTTTTGAGATATTTTGTACACAGGGAATTTCGATTGTATACGCATTGCGTAGAATACCTAAAATGTGGTTCTAGTTTTCCACATTCTCAGAAATTATGACAAATTTCAAAGTTAAATATCAGCCGATTTCACATTTTGTAGTTGCTCGTTGCCGATCATTTATGCTTTGGACCTTCGTTTTTTAGTTGTTATTACAGCAACACCAAACTCACCCATGTCATTCCGAACTTCTGAAGTTTGCGCCTCGAGCTGAAAATTGGCGCACGTGCAGGCTTTATTCATTTTGGACGATAATCCCAAAAGGGTGTTGGCTTATACGCGTACATGACCACGTAAACACTTCTTGAAAGTTAAGCGAATGGGTGCACTAGTATCAGCATGCTCAGTGACCATACGGTTTCTGTCTGTATGGTTAAACCGGCAAGTCTCTTGTTTATCTGTTTGTTGACGACGGTTCGACTGCCTCCGACCATCCAAGTATAGAAGAGCTATGATATTATGATATGCATGAGAGACCTATCAGACCTGTCCTGTATGAAGCAATCAGTAATGTTTGTTTTTCTGTGAACTCTGCAGGACAATCAGGTCATTCCAGGTCATTCCAATGCTAGTCATAAACGTTTCCTATTTAAATAGAACAAACAATCAGACTGGAATCGTGGCGATACCTTCGTAGACACTTCGTATTTCTCTACTATCGTTTAATGCTCTTATATCAGGTAACTTCCAAAAGTTATCCAATCCATTTCTGCTCGATCGACACGTAACACTTGGAGTGGTTCCCTTTTCAGTGGGAATGTCGTTCCATTTTCTCACCCTCGCTTTTTGCTGCTTGACATGTCCGCGCGCTTTGAGGCAGAACCAATACAGCGTTTTGTTGTCGACGAGCCTTTTCGTTGTTGTGCTATTGCCAACGCATAATTATCTTTCAGAGATCAGTTTGACGAACTATAAAAAAGCAAAACAAGTCTAGCAGCTGGAAGTAGTATTTGTTTTTTTTCGGCAATTCAACGTATCACTATGTTTTTTGCCACAAAGTATAGTAGATATAAGGATCGCGGACAGCCTAATATTATTTCAGATAATAAATTATATTACGAGAAAGCCGAGTGTAATAAAATAAGGTTAGAGTTAGAGCGAAGCTGGGTGTTAATTCGTGCCAGGTTGTGTAGTTGGAGCCCACTCTTTGCGCAGATTCCAGCATGAGGCACATATCGAAAGATTCGTGCCTTGACGCGGTCCTTTTCGAGCAGCTTCATCCTGAGCAAAATCGAATCGGTGATGATCTGATTTCTCACGTATTTCTGAATATTGCCCGGCATTATGTTTTTCAACCTTAACCAATTGTATTTTTTTGCGATAGTCCATCCGAGAATTTCAGCTTTATGTATTCAATTTTGAACTTCATAGATTGTCAAATATCACCCGTTTTCTTGTTAGTTGCATACATTTCTCGGAATTTTCGGCTGCTGTTAATGCAATTCTAGTCAATAATTCACATTCGATAAAAACAGCAGATTTCTAGGGATTACGTCGTCAAGAACCAATTTGGTGTCGACCGCTTTTTAGTGCTATCACACTTCCGTGATGTCATAGCTACTAGAAAGTAAGCGCAGTGATTGGGTGTGTCATACAAATAGATGTGTAATTTGTTGACTACTTGCGCACTTACCGTGATGGCCTCCGTCTTCAGAGTACGCATGTTTCACTCCAGTTTAAGCCATTTTCAGCCAATCATCACGATGAACACCTTTCTCCTCTTACACTACATGTCCACACTTGTCAACCTATTCATTAACTGCTTCACCCTATTCATCATCTTCAAAAGAACGCCGGCGAATATGAGAAACGTTGCAGCAACAGTCCTCAATATCATTATTTGGAATTTTGCCGGGAATATTACCTGGGGCATTATGCCCTTCTATCCCCTGTTTCCCCTCAATTGCTACCAAATTGGCGGTCCTTTCGGTCGTCTACTTTCCAAATACGACCTCGGCAAGTATGGTTTCATACTGATTGTGTTATTCTTCTTGAACGCCTGTGTGGGAGTCCAACTTTCTTTCCAATTTCGGTGGATCCAAATCGCCCTTAAGGAGAGAGTCCAGAACATGAACAAGTGGTGGGCCTACATCTACAGCGCATCCACCCATTTCTGGGCTTCTGCCCTGTTTTACTGGCTGTCGCAGCGAATGTTTCTCTCGCCACAGGACTACCCTGACTTCGACCAAGCCTACAATACCACCCCCGTATTCTGCATGACCCCCGAAAGGTCGCATTTCGTCGCCATGCTCACTGTCATTGTGGTCTCTGTTCTCTTCGCTTCCGCCGTCATCATAGTGCTCGTGTACCTCTGCTACCGCTCGCTCTACAATCAACGTGTCACACTGACAAGTCGAACGATGAAGATGCAGAAGACGTTCCTGAAGAACCTGATAATATTGGCACACATCTCTATTTTGCTCGGCGCAGTCGCGTGTACATTCGCCTGGGCAGGATACTTCTTCCACACTCCCAATCTAGAAGTGCTCTGCGTTACGGCGATGCTGGTTGTTGTGAATCACGGAACCATCTTCGACATAGCGACTCTTGTCATTTTCCGCTACTACAAGAACGCCGCACTATTGTTCATTAAGAGAGCTCTACGAATGATTGGCCTTCAAGCGACTCCCATATTTCCTTCGATCGTCACGGCCCGCGAGTCAACCAACACTACGAGTCATGGAACGGCGCGCAGATCCATACCGTAGTTTCAATAAAATCTATTTTTACGATGTGTGCTTTATAATAATAAACTGAGAATGTCATATCCGCAAATCGCCGTCTTTAAAGGCTGTTTTCAAATTCAAAAATCTTTGTGTTTTCAGTGATTTGGTGTTAGAGTTCCTCGATTCGTAGGCGAGTGCTTTAGTGAGAAAATCATTAATATTGTATGTCTCCCAAACCAAACACAGCTGCTGAAACATATGCTCTTACAATAACACCTTTAAACATAAATGCTAACGAGTGCAGCTGATACAAGGCCCAAATCTTCCCAAGTATCGTCAGAATACGTGGGAGCACCCACCTCTGAAATTCGTGGGACTCTACTGTAGTCACAACCAAGCACTCATCAGCTACACGTGCTTCTTTATGCAAAAAGTAAATTATTTTCCCAGAAGCAAAGTTATCGGTGCATTCTAGAAGGGGTGAATTGGACTAAACATCTACACTGGAATGACGCATATAACAACATATACATTACCATTAATTGTATAAACAGAGTACAAACTTAAAATTTCGCAGAAGTTAGAGTGCATGGCCGAATTAGGCCCGATGTCTGTTTTCTGGTGAGAAAATTAAACCCTCTTCTCACGAGGAGCACAGCTATCCTTCGGTAGTTCGCAAAGATGCAGATTACAGCAATACAGATGAGAGTGCCGTGATTCTGAATGGCCATGAACGCAAGTATCGTGACCGTTTGCAGTCCATCGCGATGCAGATACATTGCCGTCCAGGACACAACGGCCGGCAACGTCCCAAGACTAATAGAAATCGATGCAAGTATGACGAGATTCCTCAGAAATTTGCTCTGAAACTTCAACGTCCTTTCGCTAAGTAGATGTCGCTGCCTTTGAAGGGCTTTATGTGACCACACAGTTAGAACGATAATCAGGAGAGTACCACTTCCAGCACAAGCGTAAATAACACAAAGCGTGAGAAAATGCTTGTAGCCAGACGAAAAGCAGAAGACCGTCGTACTGTTGTAGGAGTCCACGTAACCGTAATCTGCTAGGTTAACTGACATCCCTTCAGCCAACCATAGGAACGTGCCAGAAAAGACCAGATGAACAAGGGCACAGTAACTGCAGACAAAACTGCTTTTGATGTTCCTGCACCGTTGGGGAAATACGATTTTCATCCAACGGAACTGAAAAGAGAGTAGAACGCCAATGCAGGCGTTAAGGAACAGCGTTGTGATCATGTTGAAGAAGGTATTCCCAAGATGATGCTTAGCAATGAGTCCTGAGAACATTCCAAGCATTTTATGGCAGTTCAGCGGGTAAAGTGGATAGAACGGGAAAACACCCCACAGCAAATTACCGACAAAGTTCCATAGCAGAATATTGAGGAGAACACTGGAAACATTTCTCAGATTTTTGGGTGTTTTCGAGCAGATAACGGAAATTGTGAAGCAGTTGACAATACAGTTTACTGCAAGTGACGAATAATGGAAAAAAAGATAGGTCGCCATGTCTGAAGTCATGTCCATATCGATATGACGTTAATATGACACAGAAGATAGTCACTTAAGAGTAAAGACTGAAATCGTATAGGTCAATCTTTTACACCGCGTATGGCATCCGCAGACCACTTTCACGTCGCAAAGGTAGCAAAAATTAAATAAACCGTTTAGTTTCTTGGAAAAACACCATGAGTACACAAAGGTAGAAGACGACTAATATTTGATTGTTTTTTAAAACATATGTTGCAGCTTGCAATACAATAAGAGTCTTGTGACTACGGGGACTAATGACTACGGGGACAACTGTAAAGCGGTGGTCACCGAATTCAACAAGTGAAAGACTAAAAAATCGCGTAGATCGATGCCTGACGTTAATAATGACATTATTATTAATGACCTTAATATGACACAGGAGATAGTCCATTTAAGAGTAAAGACTGAAATCATATAGTAGGCCAATCTTCTATGCCACGCATGACATTCACACGCCGCAAAGGATCCGCAAAAGCAAACAAAAATTAAATAAACCATTTAGTTTCTTGGAAAAACACACAAAGGTACAGGACGACTAATATTTGATTGTTTTTTAAAACAGAAGTTGCAGCAAGCAATACGATAAGAACCGTTATTGCTATCCAACAGAAGGCGACTAATGACTACGGGGATAACCACGGTGGTCGCCGAAATGAACCAGTGAAGGATTAAAAGATCACGCAGATCGATACTTATCAGCTAATAGGCATCCACAGTAGTTCTTATAGGTCCAAATAATTAGCCATAATATGATTGAAGCATATTTCGCAAAAATGTGAGTCGAGACACAAAACAGTGTTCTCATTATATTATGTACACCACGCAATTAAGTCAAATTTACGTGAGTTTTTGTTTTTGTCCGAAAAGGTGGTTTCTTATCTTATAATTATTCAAACCCGAATCGCAAGCACAACGGAGCATAATTACGTTAGAGTCATAATTACTTTGGAGTCCAAAGGATAACGAAGAATCAAACCTCAAAAATCATACAAGTCTCCAATTAGATTGACTCTAGTTTCTAATAAATTTCATTTTTAATTTCAATAAATTTCATTAATTTCGATAAAGAATTTCCATGGAACTACTCGGATACGGCCTCAAGTGGACGGTAGAAGACGATCGACGACTTCTCGTCGATATAAAATAACGTGTTGCAAGGATTTGTGTGGACACAATTCGTGGGGGATTGCGTGCTCACTAACCTGTGATGGGATATAGTTCAGACAAAAGACACATTTGGGTTCAATGAACTGTCAATACCAATCCGTGTAAAGCTCGTGAATTGGTACACAAGGGCATGTCCTCTAGGAACAGCAACTGAGCGTTGCTCCCGGACATAAAAATTTAATACGAATGATAGAGATGGTCAGTTAGCATCTGATTGTACAAATTATTATTTCTTTGTGTTTGTTTGGTCGTCTTTCATTTGTGTCCCGAGCGATCGGTCGGGTCGTCCACTCGCTCTCTCTCTGAGGCAGTCTGGGCCGAATGAGTTGAGTGAACGGTCGTTCTCGGACGTCGTTGTTGGTGCAATGATCGCTTCCGGCTCCCAGAAGGCCTGGAACACCAGGGAGCCGTAGTTCCACCGTCTTGCCAAGAAGCTAGTCACTGCCGCCCGACTCCACCCGCGCCGCCAGAGAAGTCGAAGTCTTGCTGAAAGTCCGCGCAGCCAGTCTGATGGTTCCCGGTTCGTCCGTTGTGTTCCACCGACGCGTTTCATCCGGATGCCGTTCTTCACGTGTCTCCTGCGGAAACGGCCGAAGAAGCTCTTCAACTCCGACGTCCGCGCCGCCACCCGAGTTGAAGACAGATGCACTGTGCTCCACCGTCACCGGAATCAGCTCTTCGCATCTCTGATCGCCGCGCACACTGATGGAATCGCCGTGCTCTACTCTGATGTGCCGAAGTCAGAAGAAGACCGGCGACTACGGAGTGATAATGTGTTTCTTGTGCATATATATGACGTCTCGCAAGGCGTAAGCCTTAGATACGAGAAATAAACTCGTAAACTCGTTTGTTTGGTATTGAAGGCAGCAATTTAAAGGTAACCTCATAATCTGCATCTCAACCCAATTGTCAAACACAATACAGGAGCAGGTTCGACGCTAGCGATGCTTCAGAAGATCCAGAATGGATAGGCGAACGTATAAATATGTAACCACAAGATCGGACCAATTCTAAAGTTATTTTTAAGGAATTTTTCAAGTGCTGTTTTAGCCACCTTTTGTTCGCCTACAATTAATGTAACGGAGATAACAAGTAAATACATCATTGAACGCCAGACTGTATTCATAAAACGCATGAGGGATCTACGATTTCTTGTGTGAGCCTTCAAAATAACGGCTAAGTTTGGCTTTCCTGACGTTAACTTGAGAGGTTCTGCCCATTCACAGTGTGCCTCGAGGAGATTAGACGCCCAGTGTGGCGCCATTTTGATGCGACCTTGAAAAAGATTACCGTAAAGAGATTAAGCTAATGCATTCGGTGCAAAGCTGCGTGCGATCAGCAGTTGCTGCTTCGCGCCACATCACGAAAGGTTTGCCAGCTTTAACTGAAACTCTCCGCCCGCCGCGTAAGTTTTGATTTGTTTACTTCAACATTATTACCACGGAATCAAAACGTTTATTGAATGATAACGAAAGGCACTTGTACCTCTTCTCTGGGCAGTGTTTTCCATACGGTCCGCGTTTTTTTAGGATAGAAAATACGGTATCTATATATATAAGAAGAAGTCGTTGTGGTATTTATGTTCCCACTCCACTGAAGACGTATGAGTAGATCGTTAAGTATCACGAAAACCGCTTGCGACATACTTCCACAAATATCTGCGTGCGTTTCAAAATGTGAACAAGACTGTAAATACCGTGCCATTGTCAAAAGCGTTTTAATTAATGCTCTAGACCGCTCATTACACAAGGTGCTTATCTTTACCCATCTTAATTGCAGGCTTATGCTAAGCATCTGCCTCTCCTCGTTATCGGTTTACGCGGAAGTCGCTTCATCAAATAGCCGCCAACTTCACCAACTCCTCACACACGTCTATCAATCACTAATCCGCGTTCGCGCAATTAACCAACCGCCGCCGCGTGCAAAGATCATCATGTTCAAAGAAAAGCGAGACGCCGCGCCACCGTCATCGCCGCAAAACACAAGAAGAAGCACAACTGAGTGCTGCAAAGGCGCGCGAGCACGCCAAATGAACAGAGTGAACTCGAATTGCTCGAAGATTTATCACCGCTCTTCAAAAGGCGACGGGGAGGTGTTGGCATCGTAGTCGTCGCTTGATCAGGTGCTCGCCTCTCGCCGCCGCGCAACCGCGATTCCAGTCGCGACATTTGCCCCTCTGGCGCAACGATACCGTCTCCAGTGATAGATGATAGAATTTCTTCCCTTTTTGCGCACTGCTGGCTCTCCACCGGGTGCTCATTAAAACAAACCACACGCGATCACTCGCCGAAATCACCAACAATCATGCGCGAGCCGATCGATTCGCTGTGGGTACTTAGATGCTGTGGCGACTGAAAGCAATCCGCCTCGCGGATCTTCTGCTTCGAAGTTGACTACGTCGCGTCTAGACTAATAACTCGGCTATAACTCGTTTCGCACCTGTTTAACAGCTGATCGATTACTGTACTTTTTTCGCCTTTACTCTCTCTTCGTTTGACGATCGCCCTTAGGTCGAATGTGCTCCTATGAAAATATTTTGGTTCATCTTGACACTTCGACGTGCGAATGGCTCTGTTTCCTGTGATTGAGTGTTCCGTTTACTAGACGCGATTTTAATTGAACGGTTGCGTGATTGATTGGCCGTTACGACTACTGTACTCCATCGAAACAAAACACTTCGGTTTTATTCTGTAACATATTAAAAACAGTTTGACTATGAGTCACTTCGAAAGCTGATCGTTGCTCGACGCTAAATTAGGGTGTAATTAGACGACCTTGTTAGTGAGCAGAAAAAGTGGACTGCAGACGACGGGATCAGAAACGGAAAATCAATAATTTCTTTTTATTGCATTACGCGTTGCACTCCAATCACAATGACGCAAATGACCACTTTTGTAGCCACGTTCGAGAGCTTTTCTTCAGCTGAATAATTTTCTGACTATTGTGTAGGACTTATAGTTTACGTTTCTACCACTGTACCTACTACTATACAGTGCAATTCCGCTTTATATTGTGGATAGTTGCTCTAGATGTCATGGTACATAGGCATTGTGATGGAGAAAAGACAACTACTTTTCCTACGAGAAAAGTCGCTTCTATATACATTTGAAAGCCCTTTTCAACCAGTATAGAGAACCCATGTTAAATCCGTACAACCAAAAAGCCAAAATGGCACCTTCTGATTCTCGAAATCGAAGAGTAAGCCTTGTATGCTGTTATTTCTATCAGAAAAGGTTGATATTTGTCCGTCACTTCGAGTGGTTATTTCCGTTTCCTTCATCTAGATGATTCTAGTAGCACACCCTTAATAGGTATTCGCTTTGCAGGGTTATCGAACTTCACCGATGGTTCGATTCCACATAGCAGACGAAATAGAAGACTCCCGATCCCTGTCGGGAGTCGGCACTCATTCGGCCCCATCCCACCATGCCCCCTCATCCAGCGGTCGCAAAACTTCCGAAGTCGCCACGTCGACTTCGTCCTCGACATTGGCCAGCGACGAAAAATCCGACGAGGTACGTGATCTTGACAAGAACTGGTCTTTTTGAGTTAGTGACGTCTTGAAATCGTTGATTTCTTCATCGGATTATAGCGTATGCGGTGGGCTCCCCGTCGAGGAGTCCCGCATAATCGAGTCTCCTCGGACTGCTGTCGACGGTGTTCTCGCATGTTTTTATGTCCTTTACTTATTTCGGACTGCTGCTGATGTTGTGATTCGAAAAAGGCCTTAACACTATGTTGATAACCTCCATGGCATATTTTCGTTTCATATCAAATTATGCCAGACTTCAGCTGCTGGTGCAATATTTCTGGGGTTACTGTTGCACTTTTAATATAGCAGTCGTTACAGTATTTCCTAGAGGACATTAAGTTGAAGAGCTCTCGTCTTTTATCAGCCTATTCAGAATGTGTAGATGTGGCTTTGATCCATGCTTTTCAGGAACCAATGAAGCAGTTTACTGTTCAAAAAGCTCCTATTCCCAAGCCAAATGATCATACTGTGACTTCCCTCTCTGAGGTCATGTGAGTTATCACCAAAACCTGCTATTTCCATCAAAAATACCGTTTAGTGGCGACCAACAACAGATCACCCTCGAGAAACCGCCGAACATAGATCACTACCGTATGACGATACAAAAGATGTCTAGAGCTCTCGGCCGAAGGCTCAGACCGTCCATGCCTGAACTGATGCACGGATCGGCGTCCAGAGTTGCACCAAAAGAAGTGAGCTAAGAAACTCGCTTGATAAGCAAAAACCTAAACGATCCTAGGACGGACAGAAGCCAATCCCGTCTGTGGACAGCTGTGCGGTTATCGAAGATGGTGAACAGAAGTTCGGAAAAGCAAAACAGCAACTTCCGGAGGGAAAAGATTTCTTCCAAGGAGTTTTCATTCCCGTCTACACAAACATTGTCGGATCACTGCTCTATCTTCGTATGGGCTACGTAGCTGGCCAAGCTGGAATTGGTAAGTACTTAGCAACGAAACAAGTTCCCCAATACTGCACTCCATATTGTGATGACAGATCGACCAAGATCGCAATAGACGTTGTAAAGAAAACGTACTCATTACTAGCGTTATTAGCGCAGCACTAAGCTTTGATCATAATACAGAGCCAGGCCTTGTTTTCGAAGAAGCAACAAATCAAAACACCTTTTCCATTTCCTGGTCACAACAAGTTCTCGAAATTCGAGGCGATAATCTTCTTTGTCGGAGGATTACCGCATCTTTTTTGTGGTCGGAAAATGTAACATAAATGCCTGTTTTGACAAATGGAACAAGCTGGGTACTGCAGAAGGGAAGGGGTAGACAAAACCGTTTTGAACGTCGTGATCTTTGCTGATGGGCGATCGGCGTTCAAGGTTCTAGATCTTTTTCTCCTCAAACTACTTCGGCAAATATTTGTTACACCCAACTTCTGCCTCTAAATGGTTCCCCGATGCCACTTCCTTCCCATCATTTACGTTTTAAAGTAGAGAACGGCTGGTTCGCTTCTGCGTCACCAATCACGAGCTTGTCCTTCAGCATATGATGACCTCGCTCCTTATCAAAACATGATAATCACAGAATGATGAACATAGTGCATTTCAGCATGGGGTGTTGGAGTCGTCCTTTTCTCAACGTTCGTAATTGTCGTCGCCGCCACAAGCTTATCCGCAATCTGTTCCAACGGTCAGAGCGGTGCTGGTGGTCTGTACTATGTGGTTTCTCGAGCTGTCGGACCGCACTTTGCCGGAGCAATTGCACTTATATTTTCGCTGGCAAACGTAGGGATGGCAGCTTTATATATCGTCGGTATATCAGAAGTAGCAAGCGACTTGCTGGTAGAAAATGGATACAGCTATTTCACTTACGCCAAGATCGACGACATCCGGTGTATCGGAATAGGTAAGACACATCTTAAAAACTTGGGATCATCACTGATCCGAATCCGACTCCAATCCTAGTACTTGAGTAATCCGTGTCCTCACGGTCTCCTGAGTGGATTTCGAGGATTTAATTGTCAAGTTTCATCCCCCAATCGTGACTTTTTCGCTTTAGTCCTGTGCGTCACACTCATGCTGATCGCATTCGCCGGTCCAGATATCGAGAACAGCTTCACACTGTTCATGTTCTCCCTCTACATCCTTTCCTATATCGACTGGCTGCTTGGAACACTTCTTCCCGTTACCAATGATCAGTTCCTTCGCGGTGTGACAGGATACAACTGTACGTCTAAACCACTCTCGTCCTGCTAGGCAGCGGTTTAGGGGCAACTGTATCAGAGAATATGTGGCCAGACTACCGAAACGGAGAGTCAGTGTACTCCGTCTTTGCCGTTTTCTTCCCTGGATTCACAGGCATGATGGCCGGGTCGATGTTCGTCGGAGAACTTCGCGACGCCGCTCGCGACATACCGCTCGGAGTGTTTACATCGGTGGCGACAACCTGCATCTTCTACACCATCGGAGTCATCGTGTCTGGAGCCACCATGCTCAGAGACGTTTCTGGCATTTCGTATCCCGAGTTCGATAACGCTACTCAAACCTGGAAGGAATTTGCTTGCGCTAAGAACCAAACGTGCAAGTACGGATTGGTGAACTTCTACCAAGTGGCCGAGTTGGAAGGAGCCTGGGGTCCTTTGGTCATCGCCGGCATCTTTGGAATGACCATCAGTTCCACTATGACCAACTTGGATCAGGGTCCTATTAATTTCCAGGTTGAGTGCGGCTGTCAAATGTGAAAAAGATGACGGTTTTAGGCGGCCTGCAAGGATTCACTCTTTGGTCACTTCAAATACTTCGGCAAGGACAATGGACCCAATAACCTCCCTCGTCGTGCCTACATTTTCATGTCCTTCTTGACCATGGTTCTTGTCCTCATCGGCGATCTCAACATCATTAACGACATCGTCTCCAACCTCTTTTTGGCCACTTACGCCTTGGTGAACTACGCTTGCTTCGACGCCTCGTTCGCTCGATCCCCAGGATGGCGCCCCCAGTTCCCCTACTACAACATGTGGCTCTCTCTCTTCGGAGCTGCTCTCTGTGTGGCCATTATGTTTGTTCTATCAGTGTGGAAGTCGCTGCTTTGTCTTGGACTTTTTGCAGCAACGATGATGTACATGCAGCGAAGAGGACTCGGTTTGAGTGTCTTCCAGGCTCTGACATTATGTTTTTTTACTTTCAGAAGTCAATTGGGGTGACACATCACAAGCCCATAATTATAGAAACGCGCTGCTCGGTCTAACGAAGATCACAAACCACCCGGACCACGTCAAGAACTATCGCCCGCAGATTCTGCTAATGACCGGAAATCCCGCTAGTCGGCCAGCCCTACTTGACTTTGCGAACAGCATCACCAAAGGAGACAGCTTGCTGATCGCTGCGCACGTTGTCGCGGTAACCATATTTATGTCCTTATCGTGACCTTTTTTCTTCTGTACAGTATCCACAATGTGAGCGGATCTTCAGTCTCATCAGGAACCTTGAAGCCCAGATGACCGACTGGATGAAGGCGATGAGAGTGCGCGGTTTCTATCAACCGTTGGCCAACGAGGACTTGAGACGAGGAATGCAGAACCTTCTTCAAATCTCGGGACTTGGCAAACTGAGACCAAATATCTTGTTTGCCGGATGGAAGCAGGATTGGGCCTCCAGAGGAAGGGATGGCATCGAGGACGTCGATAACTATGTGGGCATTCTGAGGCAAGGCGTTACTGAATTGACCAAGAAGGTACCTTTTTCATTTCAGGGACGCTTTTGAAAACAATCTTGGAGTTTGCATTCTTCGAAATTGCAAAGACGGATTTGATCTTAGCGAAGCGTTGCTTCGGCATAGAGTAGACGATGTGACTGCGTTAAAGAAGGGAGATAAGACAGAGGTCCAGTCTTCGTCAGTTCCTCAGATATCGGTGCAGATTCCGTGTCCTAATGCAAATGCAAGGAAGTCCGATGAAACCAGAAAAGGTGGACAATGACGATCCTGTAAACTCTGAGGAATACAAGGACCATTTCAGCCACTCGCTTCTTCTCGGACAAGCACTTCTTCGGCCACGTCTTCGGGCACAAGTCCGGCGATAAGAAAGAAAAGGAGAGCAAAGATGTGAAGAGATCGATGCATCTCCTGGAACCCTACCAAAAGTAACGATGACCTCATTCGTGTTTTACTACTTTTCACTTTCAGTGGCGCGGGACCTTCCAACGAAGGTCGCCTTTCGCTTTCGCTCCAAATGAATCGCTTCCATCGACGGGTGAAGCACTCTCGCATCGACGTGTGGTGGCTCTACGATGACGGCGGCTTGACTCTGCTCATCCCTCACCTCCTCCGTTTGCCCAAATCCTACCTCGAGGTAAGTGCACCGTCGGTTCCTTTTGCTATCGGCGGCGATCTTTTTCAATTGGGAGCGGCCAGCGGTCATCTAGGCCATCGGCGCGCGTCTATTTTTCAGACATCAACGTAATAATCTTCATCTGATGCGGGTCATCATGATCGGCGAAGCGACAAAAAACAATCGGATGAATATGCAGAACGACTAATTATGTTTGCACATTCCAGGGCGCAAAATTGCGCGTCTTCACGCTAGCCAGCTCGCAGGCGTGCACACAGGCCGATGAGCGCGAGATGGTGGCACTGCTCAAAAAGTTCCGCATCGAGTTTTCGGACGTCAAAGTGATACAGGACATCTCAAGAAGGCCTCATCCCACGACGTAAGAGTTTTGCGACTAACTAGAGGTTCATCTACCCCAAAGTGGTCTTTTATTTGACATCAATTACGTTAGTGTTAAATGCCTGTGAAATATGTCAGCTTTTAAACAGGCTAATCTTTCAAGAATCATGAACATCCGCAGGCGCATTATCCGTTCATATTATGCGTCCTTCATTTAGTAATTAGTTCTCGATTTCGAGCAGATGTTAACAGATTTTTGTCGCCCCCGATCTCATCTCTATTTTCAGCACCCGAGAATTTGAACGTCTCATTAACAACATGCGCACCACATCCGAGGATCGTCGTACAGGCCTAATCTCCGAACTGGATCTAAACGCTCAGTGTCTGCGAACGAATCGGCAACTCCGCACCCGAGAACTCCTCCAACAACACTCGCACGACTCCGACTTGATTGTCATGTTGGTTTTTGATCGCATCGCGCCTATGCAAGTTCTTCATTTAGAACGCTACCGGTGCCACGAGCGGAGATCACCTCCAGCGCGCTCTACATGGCCTGGCTCGACTTGATGACCAGGGATTTGCCGCCAGTGTTGATGGTACGCGGCAACCAAACTTCAGTCCTTACCTTCTACTTCTAGTACATAAAGTGCAAATTTTTTTTCCTTAAATAAAGGTACCATTTCGGTTTTATACGTTGTCCTTCGCTGCGCCGGGGTTCCGGCATTCCATCGACACGACGATGGTATCGATAAATCACCGCTCATTTGAAACAATCGGCGTGCGCCGTGCTTATCTGATCCGATTATCGCCAGATTAGGCTCGAACAGCGAAAGCGAAGCTGGTAGAACAACAGAATGCGGAGGAGAAGACGGGAAGCAAGGACGAGCTGGATGGGTTGTGAGGTGATTAATTACCTTGCCGAATGGAGTTAATCTCCCGAATGAGATCGAAAAGTGCAATAAAAGAGATTTGAGGCGCAGCTTTGAGAAAAAGTTGTTTATTTAAGATAATGGGCGGAGATATGGAGATAATAATAGAACAGGATTTTTTCGAGGTCGTTTCGACAAGCACTTGAATAGCTCTTCGGTTCCAAATTGCACGTACGCTGCTTTCGCAGGCAAGTCCGAAAAACAACCGAGGTGAAGTGGACGGCACATCTGAGATCGCTAACAATGACACTAGAAACGCAGTGTGTTTTTCCCTAATAATGCTATATGCGTATATGTAATTCATCGGTATGGTTTGTTAATCGATTGGAGGGCGTTCTAGGGTGTGGTTTTACTAGAGATGCAACGCCTATTAGCAATATCCATATCCCGGGAGCCTCCGAAACCCGGAGAGAAGAACGCGGCTCATGACGGGAATCGTTATCAATTGAAGTTGTTTAGTGTTTTTTTCAAGTTAAGCACTTAATTATGAGCCATTCAGCTCAAGTTTGTAGATACAGAAGACTCCCTTTTTTCGTTTAAAGTGTCACACCCCAAACACTTACCTCATTATGCCATAAAAAGCACTCACATTAGAGAACATCTCCGGGTGCGTCACCAGCACTTACCAGCCCCGTTAAGTCCTCCACCCTCGCCGAGCGCTCCCTCCTTCCCATCGCATCCTCAGCGTCCGGTCCCTCACAATTACCGTCTCCGATCGGCGACCGTTCGCAATGACGATAATTAACTTTTCTTCGTGTGTGTTGCCACCCAGCGCAGCTCACGTTTGTTGCACAGCAAATTGTCGTCAATTACGCTTCGGCGCTCCATCTTCGAAGGCAACGTCACCGCATGAGCAATTTTTCACCTCGACGCACAAAAGCGTTCGCCGAGTCTTCGTCGCCTAATCAGCGGGTAATACAATACAGTGCGTTACAAAAACGCGCCACACGTCCATCATAGTCGGATTAACCCTAATTCGCGCGGCAAATGTTATTATAACGCCGTCGCCCCTGGCGGACCTCCACGTCCTCAGACGGAATGCGGACACTCGTAAAAGCCTTCGTCGGCTGCATAGTGTGTTTAATTTGGTAATGAAAACGGGCGATGATCGAAACCTGTCAAAACAAGGTGTGTTCGTACAGAGACGTTTTCCTCGTTGCCTTTATGTTTGTGGACAATAATTCCTTTTAGAGGACCGTACGGCGACGGAATGTCGTTAAAATTTACGATTCAACAACAAAACGTCTGAAAAACGTGCGGAAACAATGGAGGTGCAGATTAATTGCCTCCTTTATGGGTGCTGACCACAAAACAGACATGCCTGGGATGACATTTATGTGGATTAATCGATGTGCTTTCCGTCGTTTGTGGTGTGCTACTGTATGTGCTAGAGGAGGATAACACCGCTCAAAGATCGAATCCTGTTTCTGGAAGATGGGAAGAAGCAACGAAAGTAGATTCGGCTAGTAGATTGAACCTAACTCGAATGAATGTGCTCCCTCAAACAGATACTCTTCGTTTATTATTCATGGATGCAGTTGTCATCTTGACACACAAGTTGGAAACACATAGCTTGCGCAAAACAAACTGATGACTAAAGGTCCTGTACACTAGCACTCAATGAAATTTGATTCCCGAGCTCTGCACCTAGTCATCTTTTGAGTCAGATGGTCCGAATTTGAGTCATCTCCTCCACTAAACGGACTCTGTTTTTATGACCTTTTTCACCGTAACCCTAATTTCTTGCGTTCCATCGTTTTTGCGAAGCGTTCCCTGTCGGCGGTTCCTTGAAACACCGCGCAACATTCCATCCTCTTACCCTCAATTCTCGTCCGTTAAAAACCCTTTCATCCCCTAGATCCGATATGCCAGATTAATTCAATCCGCAACGCGTGAAGTTTGTTTATCTCTTCCTTCCCATTTGCATCGCCCTCAAGGCGGCGCTCGACAGTTTCAGACGCGCTCGCCGCGCGCCTCCGATTTGTCTTATCCCATTGTTTCGGGTTATCGTCGCCGATGGGGGCGGCGCCGCCTCGGACACCTTGCATAAAAGCGCCGTTTCGTCCACCCTGGAATCCATCCACTCCCCCGCTGCTGTAAAGCGCGGCGCTCTCCTGTTTGATATCCACTTTTCGAATCGTTTTTCCATCGCGTCTATTGAGTGACCGGACGTCGGCTGACCGACGACCTCAATTATCCATCTCAATTCGTTGTTAATGTTTCAGAAATCGCCATGAAGGGGGTCGACGATGGAGGCGACACTTGCATGCTGATGGAGAAGGAGGCGAGCTTGAGGCATTTTCGTAGGGCCGCCTTCGTGGCGGTGGCCCTCTCTACCGTAACCATGCTCGCCTGTATTGTGATCATGCCTCTCGCCTATCAGCATCTTCAAAGAGTGCAGAGCTCCATGTTGAACGACGTAGAGTTCTGCAAGGTGAGATTGAGTCTTGTAGTACCAGTGCTACTGCTAGCTTTCTCAGAGCCGAAACCGCGATCTGTGGTCGGAAGTGGTCACCGTTCAGATTGGCAAGGGTCAACACGCCCGCGCCGAGAGATTCCGTCGTGAGGCCGCCCAAGCCAAGAACGGTCGTTGGCTGTTCGGTCACTTCATCGAAACTCACGACAGCCGAGAGTATGTCAAGTGAACCATAAAAAATGACGTCAAAGTTCCCACCTTTTAGAGACGCTTTCGCCGCGCAAAACAAGTTCACTCGAGAGATCCGTCGGCAACAGCCCTACAAAGAGACCGAGCCCCCAGCAGCCGCTCAATATGGAGGAGTTACTCCAGCCGAGGCAGCTGTCCAGCACACTACAGCCACGGACACCGCCGGGCCTTCTCGTGGCGGAGGAGGAGCAAATGACTGTAAGCTCGAAAAAGCTCACATAGAGGCTAAGATTGTTTTAGGCTGTCCTTGCCAAGTGGGTCCCGCTGGACCTCCTGGCGAGCCGGGACCTGCTGGACAGCCCGGGAAGGATGGTCAGCCTGGCAATGATGGCGCTCCCGGTCAGGATGCTCCTCCGAATGAGCCGGCTGCTCCCTGTGTGCGCGAATGCCCGCCGGGACCTCCTGGTTCTCCTGGAAGCCCTGGAGACAAAGGACCTAAGGGATACCCTGGCGAGCAAGGAGAGCCCGGAACACCTGGCAAGCCTGGAGACAAAGGACCTCAAGGAAAAGCTGGTCCCTCTGGACCTCCTGGACTTCCCGGCAGACCCGGAGACAAGGGCGAACCAGGCAAACACGTCCCCGGAACTGCGCCTCCTGGTCCCCCCGGCAGACCCGGCGAGATGGGACCTCCTGGATCCCCCGGAGGTCCTGGAGAGAAAGGAAAGCCCGGAGTTCGTGGACCACAGGGACCCCAAGGAGATCAAGGAAACCCGGGTCCCTACGGCAAGCCCGGACAGCCTGGTCCCCCTGGACCGGACGGAGCTCGAGGAGCCACTGGAAGCTGCGATCATTGCCCGACCCCCCGCACTCCTCCAGGATATTAGGTTTAGCTGGCCTTTTAACTTTGTCGTTGTCGTTTTAAAGTTCGTGGGGCTTGCAAAATCGTGTACTCCGTTGGTGATGTAGCGACGAGTTAGCATGGAGTGTAGCTCGTATCGAGGAATGCAAATTTATTGTGTGTACATTTACTGATTCAATAAATTTTAATTTTCACATCACTGTATGGACTAAAAAATCATATGATATTTCTACGAAAATGACATTGCAGACTGTCTAGATGCCTTTTTGGGCTACCCTTTACATTGCACAAGTGGAGACGGTCTGCCAACGGGTTTGTCTGAGTCTGCCCTCAACACGCCTCACCTCTCCTTGGGAATCACCGATGAGAAACGAATAAAATCATGAAAACAGCCGGTGAGAAATGATATTGCCCCTTTTTAAGTTTTAAAATGATTCGTTCCGCCTGCTCGTCGTGGTTTGGCTCCCGCAGGAATATCCCTGACCACAGACACAACCGTACCCTTTCGAAACCCCCGTCTGCATTTCGAAATTTTGAATCGGCGCCCCGGTCGCTGCTTTCAGCTTGCTGTCTCTTCGATTGATTGATTTCAAATCAAATCAAAGCAAATCAATTTATCCGCAAATTTAAGCACAATTTGGCCAAAAGCTCTTCTAAAGTGAAGGGGACAATAGGTATTTAGCAGCGGCAGAAGCAGAAAAGAGATTTCGATTCGACTCGACAGTTTCATCTCGCAAGAACTATAGTTGAGTTAAAAAATCTTGTGCCCTTTTCGGCGTTTGGTCCTGACACGCCATTTTTGCACGTTCGCGGCGTGTGGTCGCGCCGTTCATAAGGCGAAATCGTGAATTTGGTGAATCGTCTGTAGTCTTCGCCGTTTTTCTCCACGGTTTCGTGCGTTTGTTGGAAAAGCGCAAGCGTAGCCCTCTTCCTTAGTCAATTGCGCGTCGAACGATTCACCGAAATTGGAGTTTTCCTCTCGGAGGAGTAGCATTTTTTCGAAACGGGTACCAAGAATTTCCATCTTTTTGGCCTATTTTTGTGGATTTTCACGTTGTAATCGCATCCTATCCTGTCCTGTCCGTGCCCTACTCGTCTCGCGTGGGCGTATATTCAAACTATATTAATGTGGAAAACTAAGAATATGCCGATATAAGATATAATATAAATATAAAAATACACCGATCGATGACTGCGGAAGTTTTCGAAGAGTGGCTGGAGAAGGTCATCCCCAAACTTCTTGCGAGAAGCGAAAAAATTTGCTTGATTCTCGACAATGCTCCGTACCACGGAAGAGTTCTTAAGAGTCCGCCCAGCACGACTATTTTGAACACACAGTAAAAGTGGAGCGCGAGTATAGTCGCATTAAAAAATTGGTGGCATTTTTTCGATTTGGTCCCACAACGCCTGTTTTTGCGCGCGCAACGCCAACATGGCGTGTGGTCTTCCATTTTACAATGGGAAATCGTGGAATTTGCAGATCGTCTGCAAGTTTGGGCACTTTTGACAGGGATATCACGCGAATCTCAAAATTCTACAAGCAAATCAATATTCCCTGGTTAATTTCGAGTCGATTAAGCCCAAAATTGTCGAAATTGAACGTGTGCACGAGAAGTGATGTTCTTTTTTATCTCCGGATGCCGCGATAGCAGAGTTCAGTCCCTGTTTTTGAGGTTGTTCCTCTCTTTAACTCCATGTCCGCGGGCTCTCTGGCCAAGAACTGAAAATATATAAAGGCTGATCACAGGATTAACCAGAGTTATGCCTGGAGTAAAGGCCTGGAGAGCCAAAAGGCGGGAGGCAGGACGGCTTGTCCAGGAAAAAAAGAAGGATAATGAGCTTGTAGCTGTGAAGAAAGAGTTGGCGGATTCAAGGAAGTTAGTATGCCGCCTTGAAAAGAGCCTGGTCTCGGCTCAGGCGGAAATATGCGACTTACGGCGGGAATTGGCCGCCAGTGAAGCTCGATGTGATCAGTACATATCGATAGCAGAAGAACTCCACGAGAAGTCGAAAAAGGTCGCTGATGGCATAAAGAAGTCTATGGAGTCTCCGGTATGGACTACCGTATCCCTGAGTCTGATAGTGATTCTGATCTTTCTGATGAATGATTTGTACTTATCTTGTTCTATGTCGTTGATAAACCTTGGTGGCATTCAGTTCTTGGCCAGAGAGCCCGCGGACATGGAGTTAAAGAGAGGAACAACCTCAAAAACAGGGACTGAACTCTGCTATCGCGGCATCCGGAGATAAAAAAGAACATTACTTCTCGTGCACACGTTCAATTTCGACAATTTTGGGCTTAATCGACTCGAAATTAACCAGGGAATATTGATTTGCTTGTAGAATTTTGAGATTCGCGTGATATCCCTGTCAAAAGTGCCCAAACTTGCAGACGATCTGCAAATTCCACGATTTCCCATTGTAAAATGGAAGACCACACGCCATGTTGGCGTTGCGCGCGCAAAAAAAGGCGTTGTGGGACCAAATCGAAAAAATGCCACCAATTTTTTAATGCGACTATATCTTGACCTGCACTGCTCCTCGTTTGCTGGAGTGGATTACCGTATCCTTGATTTCGACGCCAGCTCTGACTCGTTCGATGAAGAGTAGTGTATTCACTGCTTGTTAACTTGCTATGTTGTTATTTTTTACTGTTGATCTTGTTGTAATGAAAGTCGTTGGCGTAAATAGAACACGCGAGACGAGTAGGGCACGGACAGGACAGGATAGGATGCGATTACAACGTGAAAATCCGCAAAAATAGGCCAAAAATATGGAAATTCTTGGTGGCCGGTTTGAAAAAATGCTACTCCTCAGCGAGGAAAACTCCAATTTCGGTGAATCGGCGCTCGTTCGACGCGCAATTGACTAAGGAAGAGGGCTATGCTTGCGCTTTTCCAAGAAACGCACGAAACCGTGGAGAAAAACGGCGAAGACTACAGACGATTCACCAAATTCACGATTTCGTCTTATGAACGACGCGACCACACTCCGCGAACGTGCAAAAATGGCGTGTCAGGACCAAACGCCGAAAAGGGCACAAGATTTTTGAACTCGACTATACTTGCTCGGTTCTTATATTTCTGGATTTCTCGATACCTTTGGTGCGCAATTCGTGAAATTCCGCTGCGTTTTTTGCTCGTTTCCCTATTTCATTGTTGTTTTGAAGTCGTGATCCATAAATCGCCTGACGGCAAGATGGTAATAGAAAAAACGTTATCCATTTTTTGAACTTCCCCTTCGCGAGTAGGCCTTAATTTGTTACTTCGTAAATTGACAGTTGGTTTATTTTGACCCGTGAATCGTATATTTCGTTTGTTATTCATTCGCGAGCTCTTACGTCAATTTAAGAGCAAAAGTAAATACCGAATTTCAGAACATAAGCAGTCATCAGCTTCGTAGCACGTCTTCTCGCTGCGCTCCGCCCACTCCGACGCCTACGGCTGGACGGGTTAAGTTTCCAACGATGCTGACGGTAAGTTGTCCTTTTTCATTCCTAGTTTACATTCATCGTGCCTTGGCTTAAAGCCGCACCGCTACTGTGGTTGGTAGCGTTGTCTGTGCCCTGTGCAGAGCAAAAGAGATGGTGAAACTCCGCTAATGATATGTTCGCTGATGTGCTGTATGATTTCAAAGCTAACTCGTAACTTAAATTTGTTCTGTTTGTACAGGGAGTTTGTCCGACGCATCCGGCAGACGGTAAATCTCAGGAGCACAGATGATGCAAGCGGCTAGCAGCAGCGTGGCTAAGAAGCTCACCAATGTACTTTGCGCGCATATGCGTGGTGGCTTTAGCACAAAAGTATCGATGAGGCTGAAATGTTGAGTATGTTGCTAATCTGTCCAATTTTGTTCAGGATCGCCACGGCGAAGAGATACTCCGCTGTCCCAGATGTGCTAATCGACTGGCGATGTGTCTTACCGACTTCGTGGACACCGATGGCGCCACTTTTCGCCACATATGGTGGACGTGTCGTGTACTGAGAGATGACGTAAGTGTTCTCATTTGTTTGGCACTAGCTAACGATTTTCGGTTGGTAGCAATAACGGAAAACAGCAAAAAACGGACAGCAATCTTCTATACGCACTTGCAAACATCAACTACGTTGTCCCGTCACAACCTCTGGAATCTGAACCCGAGCAGCACGCTCATCAAGATGCATTTAACGAGCCGGACTACATGCAGTGGGGATTGGCAACTAATCCAAACACCGATCTCCACTATGATGACTACAACTTCCTGAATCGGACACCTATGGACCAAACTGGAATGGACAACGCGAATTTCCAAGGAATGGAAGATCCGCTACAAGTCCACGACAGCAACGATGGAATGTGGCACGATCTTGGATTCGGAATGAGTGGAATGGATTCACAGGCTCCGGCCGATGAAAACACTGGACTTTATATTGAATTTGGACTCCCGCTTGATGGAAGTTTGCAGGGTCTCAATTGGTAGGATATGTAAATATATTTTAGTTGTTTTCATTCTTTCTCGTTGATCACACATTGTTATATTTGTTGTTTGTGAATGCCTCATGATGATGAATTGGATCCTGTAAATGGAAGTGGTGTTTTATGCGCATGTCAGGTTCGTCTACACTGATATCGACTTGCATCTTTTGTGCTTTGTTCTTGTTGTCCCCCGAGCGATGGACTTTTAGCAGAAAGACCGTATATCTGAAATATCTCTGCTTGTTCCTGTCTACACTCTAGACAGTCTGTTGGTCTCAAAGTGCTCTCCGGCAGCAAGAAGTTAGTCGGGCTCCTTGTGCTGCTTGCAGGCGGCCGTTCGTTCGCCGCTCCCTGCGGAGATGGCACTTGAAGGTAGTTGAACGTTGCAAATAGCATCTTCTTGTGGCATTTGAGGCACAGATCGGTGACACACAGCAGTTGACTACGAGCACATGTGTGTTGTTTATCGTTTTTGAATGTTTGAGTTTTGAATATTTGAGGCTGTACTAATGTGCAAGTCGTTATGTTTTCAGATTTTTAGATTTTTTTTGGAAACGATGGAAGAGGGTTACAGCAGTGTTAACAACAAGCACACGAACGAGCTTTTCGCTCACCTGCTTGGCTTAATTCCTGGCAACTCGAAGATTCACGTACGCAGTTATGGTGGAAAATGAAATGAATGTTCGATATATTTCAGGATCCTCACGCTGAGGAGAAGCTTAGGTGCCCCAGATGTGCTAATCGACTGGAGGCGATGTGTCTTACCGACTTCGTGGACACCGATGGTGTCACTTATCAGCACATATGGTGGACGTGTCGTGGACTGAGAGATGACGTAAGTGCTTTGATTGGGTTAGCGCTTGGTAATGGTTCCGTTATTTAGAGCTGTGACTATCCTCTCGATATGCCATCGAACGTCTTCTGGGTCAAGCGCACGATGCAACAGCGCCTCGTTGGGTTCACTCCACTTCCAAATATTGAGTTGCTGCCAAAGAAGCACAGAAGCCTTTATCCCACTCTCTTTCCTAGAGAGGGTCGTCATTGCCGCGATAAGGACAGAGCCAGAAAACGTCGTTATAAGGACATTAAGTCGGAAATTACGGATGCACTTTCGTCTCCACGTTCGACTTCAGGAGTGAGCGGCATTCTTTCTGGCTCACCAAACGCTGCGGGGCACAAGAACGCTGAACAAAATGTTGGTATCATTCATCACCACTATTCTAGATGAATATTTCAGCTTCCACCTGTGGATTTCGAAACATTCAAAAAACTGTGCAGAGCAGCTGTTCCTCCGTCCCTTCGCAGTATGTCAGGTCTGAAAGCGGCTGCGGCTTCACCTACAACCAGTTCGGTGAAGAGCGGCCTCGAAGCGGCCACCGTTCTCGAAGACCTGGTTGACCTTCGTTCGCCTCCATCAACATCTTCCCCGTGCTCGGAAGCCGTTCACCAGTTCCCAGCTCTTCCCATCAAAACAGCCGTACTTCGTGAAAACAACTGGATCAATACGACGTGAAGAATTTGAGACTTTTTTATGATTGTTTATCCTCCTTGTTGCTCATGTCTTGTCTTGTACATAGTGGAAAAAGTTCTCCATGTTTTAGTGCCTAGTCCATTGATTCACGGTGAGACGATTCACAGGGGGTGAGACGCACCAACAGGATTGATTGCAATGCATTTTATTAAAAGCCAACAACATGCTGAACAGAAACAAATCATTTGTCTTCGGAACGCACAGTGTCGGATGACGAATCTTCTGAGCCTTGCTTTTCAGGTGTGGGAATCCGCAGTTCGACCATCCTCTTATAACAAACAATCCAGGCGCCGACGGTAATGATCATAATGATAGATTCCAGAATCCAAATGACGCGCGGCCCGTAGGATACGTAGAGGAGACTGATAGAGACGGGGCCGAGGATTCGAGCCATCCCCGACGATAACTGGAGAAGCCCTTGCATGGTTCCCTGTCGTCGAGGGCCAAGGATCCTTCCGTAGAGCGTGTTGAGGCTGATGTCGGTCATCGGGTAGGAGATGCCGATGCACAGGATGAAAGCGGTGTAGTAGAGCCAGGGGTTGACGCGTGGAGTCGAGACGCACCAATCGAGTTTATCCACATTGCAGCCGACCACTTCTTCAGTCATGTTGACGACGTCTGAAACGATGTCGATAAGTGATGGATACGGTGGGTGTTTACCGCTACTGGAGTAAGTTGTGATTTGATCGGAAGGGAATGGCCATGGGAAGGTGAGGAGGAGGAAAACGAGAAGAAGGGAGAGGGCGGCCAACATCAGAGGGCGATATTTGACACTGAAAGGCGAATACAGTACTCCTTCCGCGGTAAAACAACTCACTATTTGTTGAGTTTGAAGGTGATGAAGGCGACGAAAATGATTAGGGCGCAAACTCCCACTCCACTTTGGGCGATGGAACCGATCTGGATGGTCTGTTGATTGGTGAAGGCGAATACGGTCATGGCATAGGGCGAGCCGATACTGTAATCAGTCTCCGGTAAGTGAAACAACCCTTAAGCCTCACATTTCAATATTCGTGAAGATGAACTGTTGAGAGAATTTTGTGAAATTGCAGAGAAAGGCGGCGAGACGGTCGAACTGGGGCAGCTTCACCTTCTGTGGTGCTTCGTTGGCCTAGAATCGCTCTGAGTCTTGCCACAAGAAGAAGCCACCTACATCTTCGCTTTTCTTCACGGCAGCTTCGTGAAGACCAGCGTACTTCTCGACGAACACGTAGTGCACGCATATCAAGCTGACCACGTTCATGACGCAGGCGCTGTAGGCGCACGCGGTGTACATGCTGATGCTGAAGTTGGGGAAGAGCACCAGTCCGGGATAGGAGATAGGCGTGAAGAAGAGCTGGAGGGCAGGGCCGATCATCGTTCCCGTGGCAATTCCGCCGGTGACAAAGGACATGGCCCTGGGACGGTCCTTAGGGTTGCATGCGGTGGAGGTGTACGCTCTGAGAAGGGAGACGTTGGCTAAAGGCACTCATCGAAAAGTCCTTTTTGCCCAGCCACCCTACCGGCCCCGATTCCCGTCAGGAATCGACCAACGAGGAGCGCGTAACGCCGATGCGTTGGAAGGAGCTCGCAGCTGAGATAGATGAGGTTCCCAAAGAACATGGCCACGATGCCGATGACCATGGGAAGCCGGACTTGTTTGATCCTGTTGCTCCAGTAGCCGAATAGCGGAGAAGAGATACTTTGCGCCACACTGAACGTCGCCACAATGTAGCCGAAGAACTCTTCTGTCGCGTCTTGATCGATCTAGAAGGGATATAATACGGTGAAGCGCCTCAGGATGCAATACATACGGTCTCGAGATAGGGCCACATACTAGTGAAGAATATGCTGAATTGAACGGCAGCACAGAAGGACAAGAAGGAGGCTGTGTAAATGGATCTCCACTCAGTTTTTGGACCCTTTTCTGGTGCACCCTTTTCCGAGGACATGGCTGGAACGGAACTTCTCTGAAAATGACAATTTCGTTAAGTAACTTTACACAAAAGATCGCATAAAAATGACACCAGACCGATTCAGCGTAGTTCGATCAAAATGGGGTGGCACTACATGGAATTGATTTTTGGATTTTAAAATGATCAGTCAGGAAGCGACGTTCAATGTAAACAGCAGATTACAGATTACCATACTGGGACAGCCCCAGTTGAGACTACCTGAATCTTCACTGACAAGGCTCCGACATGCCCGACTGTTTTATAGAAAGCGCAAGTTTCTCATCCATAATGTGTGGTGGCGCGGGCGGCCCGACAGGCTTAGAACGTTTTTCGCGCATTATTCGCCATATGCAAATGAGCTGCACTCATCTGTGAGTCGCCGGGTGCGAAAAACCTGTTGCTTCCATGTATTTTATGACGGAAGGCCGAAAGATGGCCGACTTTTTACGAGAGAACACGCTCAGCTGTCAGTCTTTCGTGCTGCTGATGTCATGTGAATGCCGATGCCGCGTGGCATATTTCAATACGGTGATAATTTCAAAACGATTTGTGACATTTTTGTGACTGGAACAGTGACAACTGTAGCGAGGGTGTGATGTTTATGAATGCGAGTTATTTAATTAGGGTTTAGGTACATCTGGAAAGACGGTATCGGCTCTGGTCAATGTGCTGGATAAAGCTGATATCTTCCTGTCGACGGCCACGATCTTGAGAGCAACCATTCTTCTGTAGAAGACGATCCACATCAGCATTACAACAGCAACAACAGCTAGCTGAGCAATCCAAACCACCGTGGGCCCATAAGACGCAAAGAGGACGCTCACAACCAGCGGTCCAACCATACGGGCGATGCTGCCGGACACTCTCAGCAGTCCTTGCATGGTTCCTTGTCTTCTCGGCCCTAACACTCGGCCATACACCGTGTTCAAGCAGATGTCCATGACCGGAAAGCCGAATCCCATTGTGATCGTGTAGCTTACGTAGTAAACCCATGGGTTTACAGCTTTCGTCTTTGCACACCACTTCAATGTGTCCGTATCGCAGCCCGTCATCTCTTTTGTGGAATTAACCGCATCTAAACTAGTGAATGGGACTTTGAAAAGACACAGCATCTTACCGCTCCCGCTGAACATCACAATGCGTTCGGTAAGAAACGGCCATGGAAATGTGATAAGTAGAAAGGCGAGTATTACTATGAAGGTAATGATTGTGCCTATACGGTACTTCACGCTGTAAGGTCCTTTTATGATAGCTTGCAAAAAGGATGACTGACTGTTTGTCAAGCTTGAATCCGATGAAGACGGCAAAGACGATGAGAGCGATGATTCCAAATATACTCTGAGCAATTGAGTTCGTCTGCAGGGCTTTTTGTTTTGTATAGGCAAAGATGGTCATAGCATATGGAGCACCAATCCTAAATGCAGCCTTCTGTCATACAAAGCGGATGACCATCATCACATTTCAGCATTTGTAAATATAAGTTGCTGGATGAACTTCGTGCAATTACATATAAATGCGGCAATAATGTCAAATCTTGGCAGTTTGGCGGCTTCATCCTGAAACGCCTCCGTTCTTTGGTGATGTTTGGATAGTTTCTTCAGTCGACTTACAGTTCTTTGATATTCACTGTGGATGCCTGCATACTTCTCAACGAACAGACACTTAAGACATGTGAAACTGATAATGTTCATGATACAGGAACCATATGCGGAAGCTGTGTACATGTTGATACTGAAGTGTCGAAAAATAACTAATCCAGGATATGAGAGTGGAGTGCAGAGGAGTTGAAACGCTGGACCGACGAGGATGCCAAAACAGATTCCGCCTGTAATGAGGGCCGTGGACCTAGGACGATCCTTTGGATTGCAGGCAGTTGAAGCGTAGGCTCGAAGGAGAGGCAGATTAGCTGAAAGCGGTGGGAGCTCTAGTATACCTTCGTTAGATACCTGACCCAACACCAGTGATCAAACGTGCAGCAAATAAGACGTATCTCCTTTCTGAAGGCACAAGTTCGCTACTGAAGTAAATGATATCGCCGACGGTCATGAAGGCGATGCCGACGTTGAGGGGCAGGCGGATCTGTTTGATGCGATTGCTCCAGTATCCGAAGATGGGAGATGCAATGCAAGATGAAAGGCTGTAGACGGCGACGACGAGACCGAAGAACTGTTCCGTAACATGCTCATCAATCTACAACATTGCTGTATTATTTGGCGATCAAGGAGAGGTGGAGTGCGACTCACGGTCTTCAGATATGGCCACATGCTGGTAAAGTACAAACTGTACTGAGCGGCAATGCAGAAGGCAACGAAAGAAGCAACATAGATGGATCTCCAGTCAGTTTCCGCATAATCTCCCTCGCTTTCGTCAGGCATGGTGAAGCACACCTTAACTGTAGCCATACATTAAATAGAGCGCAAGAAAGGTGGATATCAACCTTGTAGCTCTGTAGCGGGACCACAGTTTTCTGGAGAGGGTGACAAAAACAAGGTGACCAATCAGCTCAATTTATCTCTCTAAGAGGGTTACCTCTAATCTGCATGAAGCACACGGGTAGACTCATGTATGTTTTCATTGGTACACAGTTTGTTGTTATTTCGATGTCTGAATTGGAGTTGCTCACTTTATCAATAAACATGTAGGAAAGGCTTAAACGACGACATATCGTATTTCATCGAAGAGCCAGAGAAGGAGAAGTTCTGACGCCGTTTCTGGAGTTCCGGCGGTTACCAGATGCTCCATGAAGAGCGCCATCTACAACCGGTTCGATATCATGCTAGGGATGAAATCGGCTACAAGAGACATCCTCTGCTTTGTCTATTTTCGGTGTCATGCAAGGCATAATGCCTTTGATTCATGCAATTAAATGGTTAATGTTATTTCATCACATTAAGCTTGTAATATATAGCGTTGCATACACTGTACGGTAAAGTAAGCACAATCTACTTATGGCATAATGACATGCATAATGGCCTTTGCTACGATAAACAAGGTTTCTACACCTTAGTTGTAACTTCACTTTCCGATGGGTTCTTCTCCACTGCGACCACCTTGAGAGCTACCATTCGCTTGTAGAAAATAGCCCACAAAAAGAGCACGCTCGACATAAGGACGATTTGAAATATCCAAATTAATTTGGGACCAAAAGAAGCGTAAAGTGCGCTGATGGTCAGAGGCCCAACCATACGTGCGGCTCCGTTTGAGACCTGCATGACACCCTGCATAGTGCCTTGTCGCCGAGGGCCAAGGATTCTGCCGTAGACAGTGTTCAGGCAAATGTCTGTCACGGGATAAGCAAGACCGACGAACACCATAAACGCGATGTAGAAGACCCAAGGACTGACTCGAGGAGTCGTGGCGCACCACAGAAGATGGTCGATGTTGCAGCCGACCACTTCTTCGGTGGCGTTTGAGAGATCTGAAGAGAAGTGGGGATCTACAGATCTACAAATTTCTCTATGTCTACCTATGTCGGTGTGTAGAGGAATTCGATCCGAGAGGAAGGGCCAGGGATAGGTGAGAAGCAGATAGGCGAGGTGGAAGCAAACGGCTACGATAACGCCAATGCGGTATTTAACACTGAAACACGAGGGCATCCTTCTTCACTGTTGTTACACTTACTGCTTATTGAGGTCAAAACCGATGAAGGCTACTAAGACAATGAGTCCTGCGACGCCAACACCGCTTTGGGCGATAGAGTTATATTGGATGGTCTGTTGTTTGGTAAAACCGAACACGCTCATGGCGAGGGGACTTCCAATGCTAAACTAGGATTGTTAGAGATGGGGAGGCGTATAACTGCTCACATCTCAGCGTTGATGAACACAAGCTGCTGTGCAAATTTCGTATAGTTGCAAATTGCCGCGGCGGCGGGATCGAATTTGGGAATCTTTACAGGTTGCTCTTCCTGAAAGGTTCGATGTGATCATCGGAATATGTGCAACATGTTTACGTTTTCAGTTGGTTCCTTTCTCTCGCTGTGAATGCCGGAATAGTTTTCCACAAACAGGAACCGCAGACAAAGGTAGCTGACGATGTTCATAGTACACGCCCCGTAGGCGGATGCTGTGTACATATTGACACGGAAGTTGTGAAAAAGGACCAATCCAGGATACGAGAGCGGCGTGAAGAGGATCTGAATGGCAGGGCCGACCAAAATGCCCAGAGAGATGCCGCCAGTGACAAAGGACATCGCTCGAGGACGATCTTTGGGATTGCAAGAAGTGGAGGCATAGGCTCGCAGAAGAGGGATATTGGCTAAAGGTAAAAAAACTCATTTACCCCCATCGTCAAACGCGGCTTACCCGAACCAATACCAGTGAAGAATCGCGCAGCCAAAAAAGAATATCTTCTATGTGAAGGAAGAAGCTCTGCGCACAAGTAGATGACATTTCCCAAAACCATAGACGCGATTCCGGTGTACATAGGCACACGAATCTGCTTGATTCGATTACTCCAGTATCCGAAAATCGGAGAGGCAACGCAAGTGGCCAAACTGTAGGCCGCGATGATGACCCCGAGGAACTGCTCCGTAGCTTCGTCGTCGATCTTGAATACACTGGCTCGACTCAATCACAAATGCACTTACGGTTTGAAGATAGGGCCAAATACTGGAGAAGTACAGTCCAAACTGCACTGCGGCACAAAAGGCTACAAAACTGGCGACGTAGATAGATCTCCAGTCGGTTTTCTCGAATTTCATTTGAGTGGTCGGAGATACCATCGTTCTATAAAGGAGGGACGTACAAAAGCGTTAACTCTGGAATCTAAAACACCAGCTCTCAAACGAATTCTGACTGAACTCAAGCTCTCCATCCAGGCTTCAAATACAGCTATTTATTTGAGTCTGTAAACGTCGACAATGTATGTAAAGTCGGTTACGAAAGCGCGCGGTAGTGCGCCATAGCTGGTGCTTGTGCTGATAAGTTGTGAAATTCTTGATCGTGAATTCGATTTTCACGTGCGAAAAGCTGTGGCGAAATAGTACATACACTTAAGAGTTTCCGTGCCTCCGGATTATGAATGCGAAGAGAGTGAAGAATTTCGCAAACTTACTGTTGGAGATGGCTCCATGCACACACGGAGGTTTCATGGGCACTCGTTACCGGCGCGTACGACATATCCGGTCACCATGTGGACCGTTTGTGATAAGAACACTTGCAATCTCACCTTTTTCCTATTTGTTGTTCTTACTTTACATTGGAATCTTTTGTGTTTTTTTTTTGTTTTTCGAAAGCGTTTCATTAGCAGAGTTGTCGGGTTGTCATCGGCATTTTTTGCAACACACGTCCAATTTGAAGTCCAATCGAGAAACTTTCAAGTGCGTTGGTTTCGCCCCAATGTCGCGGCCCAAAGAACGCGACCCAAAAAACCGAAAAGCAAAACAAGATTCAATTAGGGGTTGAACACGAAAAATCCGAACCCGAAAATCTGAACCCGAAAATTTTTGAATGGACTTTTTCGTTGTTTGGTCAGGATTTTGATTGTATTGGGCCGCGACGTTGGGGCCAGCGCACTTGCAAGTTTCTCGATCGGACTTCAAAATTGGTCCGTACTCCTAAAAATGCGGTTTTTCGGGTTCGACCCGATGACAACTCTGTTCATTACTATTGATCGGTCATCCATTCGCTCTGTCAAGAATAATTTGAGTGAGCGGTTGGTCCAGGCCGTCGCTGAGGGCGCAATGATCGCCCCAAGTCCTAGAAACTGCAACACCAGGGAGTCGTAGTTCCATCGTCTTGCCAGGAAGCCGGTAGCACCTCGACTGGATTTAGCCCTTTTGCCGATTCGACACCGCTTTTTCTTTGTGTATCATGATCCGTGCCGAAGAAAGATCCGACGACTATGTGCTGCACAATTTTGCCTTGTTTGTGCTTTATGAGACGCCTTGCATGGTTTAAGCCATTGATTTAAGATTATAAACTCGTAAAACTCGGAAATTCGGGTAAGCCGAAAACTGTATGAGTATCGTTCGTTGTTGTTCTGCATTCTGGGTGCTTGTTTTTTTAACGTTGCAAAACAGTAAAGCTTGTTTTGATAGTTTTTATTTCTTCTGGCATTCATAAACAAGACAGATCAGCATGCTAACAATTTGTACAAACAACACAATCGTAACAATAACCAACTACAGCTTTGCTTCGGATGGTGCGACCTTGCTTCCCTTGAATTGTAAAACTGAATCGGACATTGATCTCTTCTGCAGCGGGACAACTTTCAGTGCAACCATCCGTTTGTAGAAGATAGCCCACATAAGTAACACAGTTCCCATCAAGGCCATCTGTAGAATCCAAATAACTTTGGGGCCATAGGAAGCGTAGAGTGCACTGATCGTCAGGGGTCCTACCATGCGCGCTGCGCCTGCAGATACCTGCATCACGCCTTGCATGGTTCCTTGCCGTCTGGGGCCGAGCACTCGGCCATATACTGTATTCAGGCAGATATCCGTAATGGGATAGGCGAGACCCACGAGGACTATGAATGACGAGTAGTAGACCCAGGGGTTCACCTGCGCTGTGGTGGGACACCACGGCAGTTTATCGACGTTACATCCAACTACTTCTTCGGTGGCGTTAATGACGTCTAGGATGGATGTTATACTTGAACAAATCGAGAAAAAACCCACCAAGTTCGCTGTGTATCAGAATCTCCCCGGAGAGGAAAGGCCATGGGAAGGTGAGGAAAAGGTAGGACAGAAGGAAGCACATCGCCGTTATGATTCCAATGCGGTATTTCACACTAAAGACAATGGGATCGTCAACGGTCCCCTCTTATGTAACCTACTGTTTGTTCAGTTTACATCCAATGAAGGCAAGGAAGATTGCGAGCGCCACAATGCCGAGACCGCTTTGGGCGATGGAGTTGACTTGGACCGTCCGTTGTTTGGTAAAGGCGAACACGGCCATAGCAAATGGACTGCCGATACTAAAAGGAAGATGAGCTATTTAGAATGAAAGATTTCTCACATTTCGGAATTGGTGAAGACGAACTGTTGACAGAATTTTGTGTAATTACAAATAAACGCCGCCAAACGGTCAAATTTCGGCACCTTAACCTGTTGCCTTGGCCTTTGTTCCTCTTCCTGAAAAACCGAGGTGATCTCACAAGTACTTGTACGTGTACTCACATCGTCACTTATCTCCTTAGTCACATTGTTATGAAGTCCGGCATACTTCTCTACAAACAGGAACCGCAGACAAAGATAGCTGATGATGTTCATAGTGCATGCCCCGTAGGCAGAGGCTGTATACATGCTGATGCTGAAGTTGGGAAAGAGCACCAGTCCAGGATACGAGAGCGGAGTGAAGAGGAGCTGAATGGCAGGGCCGACCAAAATGCCCAGCGAGATGCCGCCGGTGACAAAGGACATCGCTCTAGGACGATCTTTGGGATTGCAAGAAGTTGAGGCATAGGCTCGCAGAAGGGGGATATTGGCTAAAGACTCAAATTGTTCACGCTGCTATTTGCATCGTCGTACCTGAGCCAATACCAGTGAGGAATCGTGCCAAAAATAAGGCGTATCTTCTATGAGATGGTAGAAGTTCACAACTCAGATAAATAAGATTTCCGATGACCATACACGCGATTCCAACATTCATAGGTACGCGAATCTGCTTGACCCTATTGCTCCAATATCCAAAGAGAGGCGATGCTATGCATGTTGATACACTGTAGATTGCAATGATGAAGCCAAAGAACTGTTCAGTTGCTTCTTCGTCAATCTAAAGGCTCAGTGAATGCGTGATCTCGGCTCGTAATCATCAGACCGTCTGAAGGTATGGCCACATACTAGAAAAGTACAGCCCAAACTGGACAGCGGAGCAAAAAGCAATAAAGGCGCCTACGTAGATTGACTTCCAGTCCGTTCTGTCATAGGTCATTTCGCTGTTTTCAGGTGACATGGTACAAAATCTAGAATGCATATCTGTGGTAGATGACTGAGGAAGGTTCATAAATAGGAAGGAACGAAGGAAACAAAGCGATGACAGGTTCTTGAACACGATCATCAAACGAAAAATCATAGGAAAACACTCATGGAAAACAGAAGTCCACAAGCAGTGAGGAGCGTGCACAGAAGCAACGTATATACTTGACAAAACTACATGGCAATGAAAACGCCTCCCATGATGAGTGCCTGTGTTGCGTTAGAATTTATGCAAATTCGATGACGAAAGGGGCGACGGTGTGTGGTGCCGTCGGATGTCAAAGCGGGGGCCGTAGTTTGTATGATGTAGTAGTTTTTCGAAAGAAGAAAGAGGTGCTAAATGATAGTTCACTGTTCACATACAGAATGCGATCCGGAAACGCGACAGTTCGAAAGTGCGCTTTGATTTTTTCGCCGACCATTTGCTTTGGTGAATTTGATTATGAGTGCATTGTGTCAAAACCGTCTATACAGCGCTATCATGATTGACATTTTTATAGAGCATGATTCACGAAGTGATCGCGAGTACCCACTAACTATGCCTATTTAATTGCGATAGCAATAGCGGCCCTTACGCACCTAACGGCAGTTCGCTTAGTGTATAGTGGCATTTGAATAACCGCCTGGGAACCTAAACTGCTTTTATCGAAGCAGCCACTCACAGACAGGCACGCGCCCAACAAATCGAAATAACTGTTATCAACGAATTCGTTGTCAAAACGAATGCTGTTTTGAATGAATTGAATGAACGGTATCCGTAAATCGCATTTGACACGAGGCTCCTGTCACGTACCATCGATAACACATAATCCAACTATTTGTTTCCAAGCAGGAAGTGGACAACCCCATTTCGCTCAGAATTTTCTAACTGTGAATCAGTGAGTGTTCCGTTTCTACAGTAATGTGTGCCAGTTATTTATTTCGAGTCAGGTATATTAATCGACTTTAATATACATTCAAAGGTCGACTGCCTTTGAGACGTCCTTCATCTCCATCAAATCATCGTCGAGTGTCTTCACCGAAGGGCAGACATTCAAAGCAACCATTCGGTCATAGAACGCGATCCAGAGAATGATGGTGGCAGAGAGAATAAAGATCGCTTGATACCATATGACCTTTGGTCCGTACGAGTCGTAAAAAACGCTCACAGAGAGCGGGGAAAGGATTCTTGAAAGACCAGAAGAGAAGTTGAAGATGCCCTGCATGGTGCCTTGTCTTCGGGGTCCAAGCACCCGGCCATAAACGGTGCTGAGGCAAATGTCGGTTGCTGGATAGCCGACGCCAACAAACATCATAAACGACACGTAGTAGAGCCAAGGATTCACGGGTTTCATCGAGTAGCACCAGTCCACCTTGTCGACGTTGCAGCCAACGAGCTCCTGAGTGGAATTCATCACATCTGCAGCAGTGTACTCTTTACCAGCCCTTATTTGGGCTTTATCAACCTCTATCCGTATGAGTGACAAGTTGTCCGGGGAGGAATGGCCATGAATAGGTGAACAGGTAAAAGGCTAATAACAAGAAGAGAGATGTTATGCTGCCGATCCGATACTTAACACTGAAATTTTAAAATTTACCATGTCTTCATGCCATCTAATATGTTACCGTTTGTTAAGTCGGCAGCCGATAAAAGCGACGAATACAGTAATCCCAGCAATTCCCATACCACTTTGGGCAAGCGAGCCATACTGAATGGTATTCTGCTTTGAAAAAGCAAAGACAGCCATTGCGAAGGGACTTCCAATGCTGCAGAATAGTTAATATACAAAAGGTCTATCTAAAGATCTTACAGTTCAATGCTGGTTTCCACGAACTGCTGAGCAAATCGCGTGATGTTGCATATCACAGCTGCTAGTTTATCGAATTTAGGAACTTCAGCAGCATGCCCGTCCTATGTGTTCAATGGTTATGTTTCTTAGGGTTAACACCAAAATTACGTTAACATTTTCTTTGTGAAGTCCCGAATATTTCTCAACAAAAAAGCATCGAACGCATATCAAACCCAGCGCGTTCATCATGCAAGCACCATATGCAGATGCGGTGTACATGCTGACGCTAAAGTTTGGGAATATCACCAGTCCAGGATACGAGATGGGTGTGAAAAGTAGTTGGAATGCTGGCCCGGTCATGACGCCGACGGCCACTCCGGCTGTCACGAACGACATGGCCCGAGCACGATCCTTAGGATTGCATGCGGTGGAGGCATATGCTCGTAGTAGGGGTGTATTGGCTAAATAATAGAATTTAAGGGGTATACGTTCCTTCATACCTGATCCGAATCCAGTCAAGAACCTGGCCACAAACAGGGCATATCTTCTGTGCGAAGGCAGAAGTTCACAGCTGAGATAGAGGACATTTCCAGCAAGCATACAGCACAACCCGGCGGTCAAGGGCAATCGAACTTGTTTGATTTTGTTGCTCCAATAGCCAGCCAGCGGCGAGGATATACACGTTGCAATGCTGTAGGATGCGATAATAAGCGCAAAGAATTGTTCAGTTGCATCTGGATCAATCTAAATAGTTAATTTTAAGTTACTGCGGAAAGCAGAACCACAACAGTTTCAAGATAAGGCCAGAGGCTTGAAAAGTAAAGACCATATTGAACTGCTGAACAGAACAGAATGAACGAAGCAATGTAGATTGACTTCCACTCTGTCTTAGGGTCAACAACGTTGTAATCTGCTGCGGTCATGTTCCTCTGAAACGCACAATGAATGATTTGAGACGGAAACGATGGAAACCTCGATGGAAACCAGTCACATACACATGCATTTTCAGCAACTTGTGGACCAGATTGAAGCAAATCGCGACGCAGAAAAACGAGCATTTCCCTTGCAACTTAGCAACGGTGACGGGATATTGATTAAGCCACGAACACATTGAGTATCTTTAATGCTTCCCATTGCAAGCCGGGGTTACGGCAAGAACGGTTCAAAGCTCAAATGAGCTAGGAGTTTAATGAAAACAAACAAAACAAAGATTGTGAGTGAGTAACCGTCATTGAGTAAACAGTGAAGAGAAGGGAAGGGAACACAGCGCAAGTAAGCTTTTGATCGATGTGGAAAACGAGGTTTGAACGCTAAACATGACCTGACATATGCAAATGAACCCTAAACACAGGAGGTGCGGGGCACAAAATGGAGCGTGGTTTAACGAAATCACACAAATTTTCGTGTGCTTCGTTTGTAGGATTGCCCTGGGGTTTGCATGTTGGTTATCGGAACGTACGATGCGGACCAAGCATCAAAGTTAGCGATTCTTTTGAGCCTATATTCAACGACTTGTGTGGTTGTTGTCCCTTGTTGTGATGTCCAACATGTGCCCATCATGTTAACAAGACTTACTCATAGACAACTTATGTGTAAGTAAACTACAGCTTTTTATTTTCCACACAAGTAGCGTTCGTTTCAGCAGATGTGTCTGTAACGGACACATTACTGTCCGTAACCGGGACGACTTGTACAACCACAAGTCTTTTGTAGAAAATGACCCACAGCAAGATTGTCACAACAATAACACCTATTTCAACGAGCCAAATAACTTTCGGTCCAAGAGTTCGGTACAAAACACTAATACTCAGCGGTCCAATGATCCGCGCGACAGCCGACGACACTTGAAGTATTCCTTGCATGGTGCCTTGACGTCTCGGCCCAAGCACTCTTCCATAGACGGTGTGCAGACATAGGTCGATCAGTGGGTATCCCACACCCACAAAAACCATGAAAGAGATGTAGTAAACCCAGGGATTTACGCGAGGAGTTGTTGTGCACCAGCCGAAGTGGTCAGTATTGCAGCCAACAATCTCTTCTGTGGTGTTCAAGAAATCTGAAAAGCAGCAAGTAGACAGGTCGGCACGCTTTCGAATGTTACCATTATCCGTGTAGGTCTCAATTTTTGTTTGAAGGAACGGCCATGGATAGGTGGCAAGATGAAAAAGAAGCATGAGCCCAAAGGCAGTGATATTTCCAATCCGATATTTTACACTAAAAAAAGCTTTAAAGAAAATGATTACACGTGTCACGAACTATTTGTTGAGCTTGAAGGCGATGAAGAGGACGAAGAACGACACTCCCATTATTCCCATTCCGCTTTGCGCAAGGGATCCATACTGAACTGTATCGTACTTTGTGAATGCGAATACGGTCATAGCATATGGAGCACCGAGTCTAAAATTTCCTCAATTTCACCTACTGGAAGTCGCAAACCTACATTTCAACGTTCGTGAATGTAAACTGCTGTGTGAATCTTGTGAAGTTGCAAATGAAAGCTGCAAGCCGATCGAATTTTGGAACTGTTCGTTCATCCTTCTGTGAATAGGCGACTTAAGTGATTGGCTCACAACTTACAGTTTGCTGAGCATTCTCTTTGTGGATGCCGGAATACTTCTCCACGAAGAAGAACTGTAGACAGACAAAGCTCAGGGCGTTCATGAAACACGCCCCATATGCCGAGGCCGTGTACATGCTAATACTGAAGTTCCGAAAAATGATAAGTCCAGGATAAGATATGGATGTGAAGCAAGCTTGGATCGCAGGTCCTATCATGATGCCTATGGCAATACCACCTGTCACGAAAGCAGTCGCTCTGGGTCTGTCCTTGGGGTGACAAGAAGTGGAGGCATACGCTCGTAGAAGAGGGATGTTAGCTGGTTTATGTTTTGCTCTATCATTTCAGAAACTGAGCACACTTACCTGACCCAACACCGACTAAAAAGCGAGCTACGCACAGAGCATATCTTCTGTGGGATGGCAGAAGTTCACAGCTCAAATAAATGACGTTCCCGGTGAACATGCTTATAATGCCAGCCTTCATGGGCACTGAAACGCGCTTGGCTCGGTTGCTCCAGTATCCAAAAAGTGGGGACGAAAAGCACGCGGCCATACTGTAAGCGGCGATGATGACGCCAAAGAACTGTTCAGTGATGTCCGGATCAATCTAAACATTTTCCTTGCTACCATAATTGATGGAATAATGCGTACAATTTTAAGGTACGGCCACAAACTTGAGAAATACAATCCATACTGTACGGCAGCGCAGAATGAGATAAACGAAGCAATATACAACGATCTCCAATCCGTCTTTGGGGCGGTCGCGTAGTTATTCATTATTGGCAGGTGACGAAGCTGAAGGCAATTAATGATAAATAGCCGAAATTTGTTGACCTAGTGTGTTCGCAAAAACACAAGTCACCTTGTGGTCTGTGCGAAAGTCACACGACTTTGGTGATCGCTGTCACTTGCACCACTAAAGAGCGGAAGTGCTGTTTATTGATCATATGTAAATGTAGACGCAGAATGCGCCGTGATGTACGCTCCCAGAAATTTTAAAAGCAAATTCGATTTGTAACGGGGCACAAAATGATTTCTTCAAAGGCTTATAAACGCGGCTCCGCGCAATTTCAACCATCAAGACTAACAAAAATTCGTAATTACTCGGTGTCTGTTCAACTAGCACAACTGTTTGGTTCAACTTTTGGTTGGTTTAATCTAGCGGCCTTCAGGATGGAGACCTCGCCCGTACGCACTGTGATTTCTACACGATTCACGAGCTGGGGCGATCACTGCGCCACCAATGATGGCCTAGAACGACCGCTCACTTAACTCAGTCGGCTCAAAAAACTTAAATTGACCCCCAGACGCTCATTAATAGTCACACATGTTAATATTTATTCATGGTTAACGTTGATCATCTAATATCTAACGTTTAATATCCATAGAGTTAATAGAGAGGTGATCATGAAGCGATATTTACATAACAGATTGAATGTCCGACCTCTCAAATGACTGACAACATTAACACACGAAAACAGGCATCGCGAGCAATGAATTATTTCGTTGTAAAAATTCCATTTCAAAAAAGTGAACATTTGCACTACGTCATTTAATAGTAAAGTCAAAAAGGGCAAAAGAGTAGTGGGCAATTTACAATGATCTCAAAACAGCCGAGGATCTTAATGAATAAGCAACGTAACAAACGTGGTGTCGATTCAACGCAGTGGAACGCCACGCATTGCGTAACAAGGAAGTCGCCAGCTGGCTTTCGCTTAGGTTTCGCCCTTTTTCGCTTCTTCCGACCGGTCTTGCGACTCAATGTTCTCGAAAATGATTTTCAGAGGCCATTTTTGACGATTAAGGAAGCGTCATCTTCGGAACAGCTGATCATACTAGTTTCTTCTGTTATCGTGAAATCTTTGAGTGTGAAGATCGATATTATGTTTTGTAGAGTTTTGTTGCGAGGAATTCCTGGAGAGGCGTAATGCATTGAAAAAGAAAACCCAAAATATTCTTTTGACTTAGGAATCCAATGCCATTTGAGCCATAACTGAACACTATGAATTGAGCAGACAGCGAAGACACTTTACCTGAAAATTGAAGCTGCTCACCACTCGATGAAGATAACATTTCGGACTTTAATAAATTAACAACTATTTTCAAAAATTTCGGAAGTGTAACTATGCAAAATGCGTGCTAAGAGGAACTACAACAAGGGAGAACATATGTAGTTTATTGGCACTTAAAAGCTGTAACGTAACAGTATTGTACTTTTACACAACCGATAAATTAACGACTATTTTCAAAAATTTCAGATTCCTGGTGAGATTGAATACAATTTGAGCCAGTATTAAACATTATAAATTAAATGAGGCCATTTTTGACGTTGTGCAATAACGTAAAAAAGCATCATGTCGGGGACAGCTAACTAAATGAGTTTCTTCTGTCGTTTTCTCGTAACATCTTTGAGTTTTGATATTTGACTTCCCAGCACAATGCAGTGCGACGATGTTGGAACGCATTTTTCTGGGAACGATTTTGTTTCTGAATAACAGTGAATGTCAGTTTCGATAACGAATTAAGAATTCGAATAAGGGGTAAAAAGGCACGCTGTATACGAATATACCTTTCAATAATCCCGTGGCGCTGTAAATTGCAGAAATTCAACATTCGGATGTGTTGCACAACTTTCTGAACACCCTGCAACGGCTTTTCTTCAAAAATTTCCAACGTATTCTGCCGTTTTCTTTTTACATCTTTGAGCACAAAGATTGATATAATGTTTTTATTTTTGGGGACTTGTTGTGATGCGCTGCACTCGATGATAATAACATGTCAAAATGTCGAACATGTAGCTCTGCAAAATGCGTTCAAAACGTCAACAAGGAAGAACATATGTAGTTTATTGGTACTTAAAAGCTGTGACGTAACAGTATTGTTCTTTTACACAACCAACTATTACATTGCGAAGTTCGTACTTCTTGATTAGTACAGTTGCCAGTGTTGCCTAAATTCTGTTACTTTTATTGCTCCGGCGAACACCGGGATGTTCTCAGTCGGCTGGTGATCTATTGTACGCAAAAATACGTAAAAAGTGCACACTGGAATCGTGATCTTCGGGACAGCGCGACGAGTTTCTTATGAAACCTCTGAATGTAACGGTTAATAATAGAGTCTTGTTATGAGGAATTCTTGAAGAGCTTGCAAGCAATGCACTGAAAATGGAAACCGAATAATTCTTTTGAACCAGGAAGCTGTGCGCCATCCTAGCCAGAATTGAACGAGTTTCACGAGTTTCACGATCGCTGGGGGCACAAATTACCTCAGAATTGAACATTATGAATTAAATGAGCAGCGAAGGCACTATACCTGAAGATTGAGAAGCTGACAACCACTCGATAACTATAACATAGCGTTTCCACGATGGCTCGTTACAAAAATTTCAAACGTGTAGCTATGTAAAATACATGCGAACAGGAACATTAACAAGGTGAAACAGAGTTTATTGGTACTTAAGACCTGCAACGTAACAGTATTGTACTTTCAGGCAGTCACCTATTACATAACGAAGTTCATACTGCTTCTTGATTAGTATAGATGGCAGCGTTCGTAGCGCACAAATTCGGTCACTTTGTTGTTCCGGGATGTTCCAGCGCCTTGAATAGTACTGTTCGGCGGAGTGCGCAGGTGATGTAACGTCTAGTCTAAACAAGATTTCGTTAAACGTACATGGCATTCATTGTTGTTTACACCTAATACATGCCAACATTTTAATTTAATCATCCCCTTTTATGTCTATGTGTTCAGCTTTTGAGTTTATTGTCACATTTGACTGTCTTCCACTTCGCCTGGGTGATTTGTGAATTCATCGCTGTTCTGGAGTGACTGCCTACAAATATTTTTGCTTTTTAAAATGTGGTCAACTTAACTAATGAAAGATGAGCTTGGACGAACCGAAATACATGTCGATAGCACCCTTATTTGAGCGAGCGTCCGAATCTGCTAACTGTTATGCTTGAAGTCGAGGTTTGAAGAAGTCCAAGTCCATCTCAAAATCGAATCCAATCGAACGGTGATAAATGATGTGCAGTATTTCCGTTGTAGTCCCATTAATGACGCTGTACTTCACGAATCTTCCAATTATCAGATTCTAAATTTATTCTCCGAGCACGTAATACGTGCTTTAGCATCATGTCCGCTCGTTGTTCATCGTGCCTCAGTGTTCGACGAACTCACGAGCAATTCGCGACGCCAATTATCTCTCACAATTTCCTCCCTCTCTGTGAGAAATGTAAATTTGATTGCAGATTTATTAGTGGACTCCGTTCAGTCGGCCAATTGGCACGTGCTCGGTGCTGAACAGCGCTATTTGTGAACATGCTCCGTTCGGTGGCGGTCGCTGAGTATATTATCGCCATTCTATGCTCTATTTTGAGCACCTGCTTGGTATTCTTGATCTTCAAGCGAAGATCGCTTTCGAAAACATGGAGTGACTCTGAGCCTATGGCCCTCCTATTCATATCGATTCTGCTGACTTCGCTGGCTTCGATCATTTTATCAGTGCAGTGGATGCTTGTCTCCTTAGAGCTCATCAGCGATTCAGCAGACAACACCTGGTTCCTACTTATCGGTGGACTCTTTTTTGTCGTAATTCAGCTGTTTTATGTGACAGCCACTTTGGGTGTGTTCACTCAAAGAATATTTATTGTGCTCTTCCCGTATAAGTGTCCCAAAAAGTTCGACAAGTTCATACTCGCAATGGTGTTGACCATTAGTTTGTCTCTTGTTGTCATTGTCTTCACTGGCAACATAGTAGACCTTCCGAGGAACGTACCACCTTTTTCCAACGGTAAGCAGTAAGGAGAACCTCAAATGAGTTGACTTATGTGCAAGCATTTCAGGTTGCTTGGCGTTTAACTGTTCGAACATACTCACTCGAATTTACGGATACATTTCCATTATCTGTCTTTCTATTGTGACGCTCTCGGCGGGCATACTCTTCCAAGTGCTATTCATCAAGTGGAAAGGAACGATCCATAAGCGGAAGGAAGAAAAAGTAGGCAATTGCTCACGCAACAAAAACATGACCACCGCTAATTTAGCTAAACAATTTCGCACGATATGCATTCTTCTCACGAGTGCTGTTCGAGACCACACCGTTCGTCATTGACGTCGTTCTCAATGCGGTTTGTGGTGTTGACACCTTCTGTATATGGAGGTTGTTTTCAGTTTGATATTCGAATTGGAAATTACGTCGGAACGTATGGAATGCTCGGGGGAGTGTTCGACATGACATTGACAACGATACTGTACTACACGGTGGTAGTGAGGAAAACATATGCTGTAAATTCGTCTAATTGATGTTTTGGCGCATGGAATCGTTTGGTTTCAGGCAGCAAGGACTCAAGTCAGCGTTGTGAACACCACTGGACCTGTAACAAACTAGGAATGTGTGGGAAAATAAATTGAGTTCTTTAGAGCTATGTTGTTTTCAGGGCATCTGAGTCAGTTCGTTATCAAAAGTGAATGTTTATCGCCATAAATACGCACATTTCACTCAAAGTAATCGATTACACGACCTCGGATTACGTACTCGCAGAAAATCTGAAGTTTGGGATCGAAGTCCACTCGTTGGATTCGAAATTTGTCTCGTACTTATAAAGTACACCTCTAGAAGATGACGGTTAGGCAAATGCAATGGAAGCTCCTTTTCCCCTTTCTGGCTGTCGGTGGAACGCAGGGTCGTCGGTGTGAGACTCCTCGATAAGAAGAGCAACGACTGGTTGCGAGGAGTTACGAAGTTCACCGACGTCGTGGAAGCCGCAAAGAAGCGCAAATGGAACTACACTTGGAAGCTCGCCAATGAATCACCGGAAAAATGGTCGCGTCAACTGGAAGAATGGCGTCCACCAGTAACAAGACCACTCGGAAGGCCGCGGACAAGATGGCGAGATGACTTTGTGAAGAAACTCGGCACCACAAGATGGCAGCAGCGCGCCCGAGAAGAATTGCGTCCAGAGTGGGCAAATAATGGGGTGTGACACATTGTATCAATGTTGATTTCACAAAATAAACTTGAAAACTTGAAAAACTGGCTGTCGGTGAAGTCGTGCTGGATCCAAGCGCTGAGTTTCCACTAGATAGACCGTAAGATAACTGATATTCCCAGTCAATTTGTGTGTTGACTGCCAGTTGTCCGCTTTGAGGAATTGGTGTGAGGAGTTGATCTCTGCAGTTAACTCCGGTATTGCGTCCCGTGCCGAAGAAGGCCAGCAACTACAGTGTACTTTAGTTACACGCGTGCCATAATAGGTGTCTTGCATGGAGCAGCGCCATGGATCCACTTGATTAGACAAGTAAAAGGGGTCTCTTATCTTCTATGATCACAAATCAAACGACACACTTTCGCCATCAGCGTAGTGCTGGCCGGTCAAACAACGCCATCTGACTTCGTTTTATGATAATTTTAGGGGACGCGTGAAAAATGAGTATTTTAGAAATTAGCCTTTCCTTCGACGATAGTCACAGCATCCCCAGTGATTTCGACACGATCCCCGACGGGCTTGATAATGAATTGGGCGCCGCGTCCAGGGAAGCATTGGAATGCTAAAATGAATTAATCAGGGGACATCTACCAAACTCCATTACCATAGAATTCTTCCTTTTCATTCAGTTCCCTCCACAAGGCAGCCAAAACACAGTGGGAGGATCCGGTAGCAGGGTCCTCGGCGATTCCGACCCAAGGGCCAAAGTAGCGCGAAGCATAGTCAAACGGTTTTCCGTTCTTATCGACGAATCCTTGCTTCACTGCATCTTTCGGCTTCATTGTGATTATAACCGCTTCTAGGTACTCTCCATTAGGATCGCATTTCAGCTGTTGGTCAGCGTTGTGGTTTATGGCACCCAGTTCTTCTCTGAATAAGGACAGTTAAGCAACGAATTCGTCGTTCACTGACTTTGTAAGAGTTTCATCCAACACGATGATTAAGGTTCTTGCGTTAGAGGAATAAACAGCTCCACGGAATTTAGATTCAACGTCGAGGTGCTTCACAATATCATGCATGAAGCCGGGCGCTTCGACCTGAAACGAATCAAGATAGACGTAGTGAGGGACAGCCAGAATAAGGTAGTATTGGCACCATGATCATTTGAAAAACCAACCTCTTCGAACTTAGAAGCCAGAGGATTCTGAAGGTTCCCAATCTTAAAAGACTTGAGCGCATAGAGAGGGAAGTTGATCTTGTATTGTCCATCGGAAATCTTCTCAACTTCGGCAGGTCCGGACAAAGTGTCAAAATGCAGTTTGGAATGTTCACTCTCTGAATTGACTGTTTAAAGAGTGTTAACAAGGAGGTGTTTACCTGCGTGCTTGAAAATCACATGAGAAGCAGCCAAAGTAGCGTGTCCACAGAGGGGAACTTCAGTTTTGGGAGTGAACCAACGCAGATTGAACTTTTGAGCTAAAGTTCACAGTTCAACAAACACAAGGAGTGTCGATGTCACCTGTCTTGAAGTCGTTCGAGTCAAGAGGGAGAGGAAAGGCAGTCTCGGAGAGATTGAACTCGGCGGCAATCTTTTGGTACTCCTCGTCAGTCTTTTTCTGAATCGTTCAAACTCAATCTGGTTGTTCGTTTCCCGCTGTACCTCAGTGAACAAGCAGACAGCAGCCTGATTTCCGCAGAACTTCTCGTTTGTGAACGCATCGACAATGAAGACGGAGGTCATTTTGGATGGCAGTCTTCAGCTGAAAACAGTTTATCACAGTATGGGCCGGCTGTAAAACGAACAATAAGAGCGCTTGACAGAAGCGAACGATCGACCGGTGAGTCGTAAAGATCGGCCACCGTTGTGCGAAAGCAGAAGCTACAAACTAGAACCATTCCGATGAGTTTCGCATTTATGTGTAGTGTGAGCGGCCGGTTTTGACCACCGTTGTTGGCGCAATGATCTCCCTGGCTATCAAAACGCACCAGGGAGTTTACCTGGCTAAGAAGCCTGCCAGCTTCAATAATTTTGTAGTTCATTGTGTCATTGTAATTTCCGATATGCGCACCCTTTCTTGCCTGGGTATGTGTTGCTTTGTTATCCCATATTTCGTGTCCTGAGATGATGAATCTGATTCTGAGCGATGAGCTGCTTCCTGGGGCGCAAGAGCACGCAAGAGGAAAACATAGTCAATTAGAACTGATTCTGCGAAATCCCACCTAGTTTTTGTTGGTCTTTTTTGACTTTATTGTATTTTATTCAGGATTTCGAAATGTAATGGGAGCGGCTGGTTCTTCAGGGAATCAATTTCGCATCAATGTGACAACAGGAGTAAAGCCGATGGCAAGAAATATCTGCAATTTGGTGTCACACAAGGCCTTTGCACCATGAAATAAAGTCGTAAAAGTTAAACAGCACACAAGTGAAAATGTTTTTGTATCGGAAACTGTACAACATTAGCTTTTTACATCATAACAATTAAGACACTGTAACATTAGTATCTATTGGGTTGCTACATTGAAAATGTTACAAATGATAAACATTGTCTATTCAAGTTGACCCCCAAATGGCTCACCACCTTGAGCTGAGAGATTTCTTTTTTGCTGTTTATTTATCACTCTCACAGCGCTATTTAGCTGTTATCTGCGCTAGCCCATAAGTGACCACATCAGAGGAAACCATTACAAATAAGATCAAGAGGTCGAAAAGTGGACCAAAACACTTTTTGACTCCAAACCTAGCATTTTCTACGAACGTGGCATCCGGCTTTTGATCGAGAAGTTGACTGTAGTTGGTCGTATGAGTGGTGATTAGCTCGTGTGTGATCTAGGCTACTCATGTTAGTAAAGTGTAATTTTAATTTTATTTTACATCACACGTTATTAATTAATTCAACAGACTAACAAATGCTGAAGTTGCGATGGACGTTGGAACGTATGGTCTGTATATTGTTACTGGATCCTGTAGTACTAGAATTGCTGAACTGACGTCCTCGAGACTGATTCGCTAGCGTTGTGTTCTGATGAGATGTTTGCACGGGAAATACCACTGTAGAGCCAAACAGTTGTCGAACGAAACAAAATCTCTCGATCATACTACGAACAGCAAGGCGGTATGGTTTGATAGCCATGATTATAGCGACCGAATACAGAGCTCCATGATTCGCAATGAGTACGATGCATACCAAACAGATCGGTTCTGAGTAGGGAAGGTGAGGATGCATAGCTGTGACGACGGCAATCACAAGTGGTATTCCACCCAAAAAGAGTGGAACCGAAGTAATCCCAATGAGCGTCAGCAATACGCGCTTGTGTTTTTGTAAATGGTTTTTATGGCAAATGAGTGCTTTTGAACGAATACTGAGAAACAGCAAGGTGCTGCTCGTGAGACAAACAGTAATTCCCACCAAGATAATGACAAGGAACAAAATCGCGATGTTGCTTCTCTCTGGTCCATAAGGCTGGAAACAAAACAGGGTAACGTTTTCGGGAAGCTCGTCTTTAATGGGATAATCATCATAGGATACTATCCACTGTACGTAGTAGTAGACAAAGCACTGCAGTTATAACATGTGCGGAGAAGCAAAAGCCGAAAGCCCATAGTTTCTTAACTTTTGCTACGAGATGAGGGAATGCGAACACAGCGTATCGGTATGGGAAGGTGAACGATAGGGCCAGGGCGCAGTTCAGAATACAGAAAAATAAAATACAAAACGTTACATGTCCGAAAGTTTCACCATCCATGAAGAAACCGACCAATCCATCAGCTCGAAAACATTCCGCAGGATACATTGGGTAGAGGTGGAGAATCGTGAATACAATGTTGGCAGACAAATTCCAGAACATTCCATTGAGAAGGAACATCGAAAAAGAGCGCATATCTGCTGGCGAACAGCGGACAACAATTATCATAGAGACGACTTTTATTGGTAGATTGATCAAGGCCGTCAAATCGAGAACACGGTTGTAGAGGACCGCAGTGGAATCTGTCATCGCTGACGGAATGAGAAAATAGCTTTGTTTGTCAGAAAAGTAACGTCAATTTCCGGAGATTGTTTTGTTTTTAAGCACGCAACAATTATTCGACCATTCCGTGAGCTTCTCAATCACAACGATGTCATCTTCGCTAATATTATGAAACCATTATAAGGAGGAGTTACCGTGAATGCGAAGAAAGAATGGGTAATAGAAAGAAGCGTGATTCATTACACTATACGTGGTCCCACACTTTGTTTTGTACTTGTGAGCTGTGCTGACCTACAATAGAAGCACAAATAAGAGGGTAACTGCCAACAAACGATCGTTTTTTGAACAGTACTAAATGTGAATCAGGACACTGAGAACGAGTTCACTGCACAAACAATTTCGTTCATGTGAAAAATCAAAGTGTTATGTGTACTTTTAGCACAGAAAACACCAGATGAACGGTTTAGAATGCCATTTTGATTTGATTTGATTTATCTTCTCGTATCAAAGGCGACTTGCGAGATGTCATATATGCACAAAAAGACACAAGTCACACCGTATTCGCTGATTTTTCTCTGGCTTCGGCTGGAGATGGCATCCGAGAAGAACGATCAGTGGTCCCATTAGTATGCGCGGGCGTTGAAGTGGCGAAGAGCTTGAATCAAGTCGCAGCGGACGGAGCGGGATCCCATCTTCAGCTGGCAGCGCAGGCGTCGAAGTTGTAGAGTATCTTCGGCGGCTTCCTTGAGTGGAGATGGCGAAGAGCTGAGTCCAATGGAGGCGCGACGTTGCAGCACAGCGGGTGAAGTGGGAACCATCAGCGGAGCAGCTGGCGGCGCTTCCGACTTCGGAGTTGCAAAGCCTTTTCGAATCTTTGACGGCGCCGGTGGAGTCAAGCGATCGTGACGGTCTTCTTGGCAAGACGGTGGAACTACGGCTCCCTGGTGTTCCTCGAATGTCATTATAAACAAAATATGACAGTAGCCATAGACAAGCAATGTCTATGTAATAATGTCTTTTTGTCAAAGTTTTCGTATTAAGATCTCAGATGAGAGGTCGGTTCTTCCGGCATCGGATCTTTGGAATCATAAAGGAATACCTAAAAAGTATCTGCCTCAGATTGAGCTTAAAATCGACACACCCGATCATGTAAGCGCTTCTCGAAAGTTCAAAAAGAGGTTTCTGTGCTCGAATTGTTCAATCTCTGTTATCTGGTTTTGTCAATCATCACTGGACGCGAAATGGATTAGAGGTCGGATGTTCCAGCATCGAAAGCGCTCATACATTGTTCAGCTTGACTATCACATGACTCTGCCGCATATCATCTGCATAACACGAGGGGTTCCTATCGCGAGCGATTGATTTTTCGGTCAACTAGTTTCACAATCGTCACAAAATTGTTAACTTTGTTTGGGGCTGCGAATCTGGATCTTGATTGTGAAGCATGGTTCAGAACAGTCTTCTCGAAGACACTCTTTTCTATATATTTGCAATCGTCATGTTTCTTGTTGCTTATTCATGCATGTGGATGATTGTGCTGCCAGAGATGTTTTGCAGCAAACGAATGCGTAGCATGATCAAAGGAGCACCGTAGGTTCTTCGGATTTTTGGCGTGCATATCGTTCTTTTTAGGGTAGTGCGAAAAATCACAAAGACTGGACCGGATGTGAAAAAAGACGCACAAGTACAAACAGTTTAAGCGCCATCTTTTGTTCGTTAACATCTCATTGAAAATGCAATGCTATACGTGGGGTTCGACATTGTTTACACCTATCTAGAAGGTAACGATTTTTCGACTTCTACAATTTTATTTCACGAATGAAAGTCAAAAAGGTAAGGCCTTGCATGACACCGAAGCTGCGCGTTTCACAGCGCACGCACCAATCGGCACCAATTTGGGGCGTAGGGATGACTTCGAAGCTCGGATGTGCTTCGGATAGAAGGGTTACTGGTTGGAAAGGTTTGTCTTCGACCATCAGGGCACTTCTCACACATCTTGTTGTCAGCGGCGGTAGGACTACGGGAAGACGGAAAGGTTACCGCTCAGAGGGCGACCGTCCGTTTGCCACCGCGACATAAGTGAACGTCGAAAATGCTTCGAAAGTGCCAGAAGCTTTCTTTTTTTTCTGAACTTTGGCACTAGCTTCGATCAGAAAGTGATCCAGTCTTCAATAATAACTGGAAGAACATCCCATTCATCCGTGACTGAAAACCAATGCCTGATGATGGGCTCGGCCAGACCAGTCTTTTGTTTGAATCAGACGCACCATCCTATCTTTAATGCCATTTGGAATTTTGAGCGTTCAATTCAAAGTTCACATGTCTGCACCTTGTCTGAAGGCTTCCTTTATAACGTGTGTGGTGATGTGCATCATGGAACATCGTGACGATGATGGTCGTTCTATTTTTGCTGATGCTCCCCTTCCCGAACAGAGGCGCTGAGTTGAACGATTTTATTGGGAAGTGGCAGTTTGTGTCGTCTGAGAACTACCAGGACTATTTGAAAGAAGTGGGCGTAGGATTTCTAACGCGGAAGGCAGCTTGCAGTTGGACACCGCTAATAGAAATCTCACTTCTACCACATGGATTGAGAATGTTTTCTTACACTTCTTACACAAAGAACACGTGCTTGAATTCGAGTTCGCGCGGGAAACATTCACTACCACTCCGGATGGAAGACAAATGCGCAGCGTGTTTTACTTTCCTGATGGAAACTCTATTCTTCAGCACGAGTTCAAGCGTTCTGTAAGAAAACGACACCGGAATGATGACTTTTCTCCTTTTACAGAGCCACGACAAAGAGTCGCTCATCACTTACCGTATCGCAGATAATCAGTTGATCAAGACCATGGAGTCCGGCAGTGTTCGAGCGACGCGCATCTTCCAGAAAGTGCAATAAAACTTGCTCCTTGTGCTTGCACGTGAAATAAACGCTTGACATGCGATTTGACGGAATGATATCAACGTTCTAAATGATTACCGTGAAATGAGAACGTGAAAACAAGCCTAATTGTGCTTGATTCGATAATCGCGTTATCAAAGACATCAAAGTTACGACGAAGATAATGCAAACACAGATGATGGATTAGTAATCGTAAACAGAGTAAGTTCCAGAGACTCAACTGTATAAGATTTTCAACCTACATATTTTTGTTCCCTAGCTGGAAAGCGTCTACACCAGGGCTGTGCGAAACTCAAAACTCGAAAGTCAAAACTCAAAACTCAAAACTTTTTTGACGACCTCAAAACCAAAACTCAAAACTCAAAAGTAATTCTGGAACAACTTTAACAAATAACGCTGGAACAACAGAAATACAGTAGTATGTGGTCGTTTCTTCGGCGAAGCCTTCCAGCGGCACATTTGACTTCAGGAATAGCAGCTTCTGGAGGTTTTCGGGTGTCATCGACCTTCGGAGATTGGTGAGTGCCAGTGTAGAATAGTGTAGACTCTACACTATTTGATACTAGTAGCAGTGGCATGATTTCTCGTCAGATAGAATAGGGCCAGTTATATGTGTAGTGTACAGTTAATTTTGCTGATCTTCATAGTGATTAGCTTACTACCGTAAAAGATCAATATGTTGATGCTGGTCTTCAGGCACCTAAAATGCGTTGTACGTGTCGTTTGGATTGGTTATCGTCGTACCAGTTGATAGAAGATATTCTTTGCTTGGCTGCCCACACGTACACTACCTCGCCAATACTAATCGCTCCGATCGGTATATATGATACTTTAGGGAACTCCTGCAGTGTGTTCGGGACGCAAAAATGATTAGTTTGTGATCGTTACCAAGCCATTAGAGATTAAAAAGATAGTCACGAACGCAACTAATGGACCGTTGATGAAATGAAGTTGTATAACTAGGCAAATTAAGGGGATGCCTACGCTTTATATCATTTTAATGAACTATTTTTCTATGTGCGGCACTTACAATCTGCTCGCTTTGAACAGCGAGCCTCTATTTTAAAATTACGTCAACGATAATCTGATAACTTCTGTAAGAAGTGATAAGAACTGAACTAAAGTACTGATCATCTGCAGTACCTGCAAAGATAATCTCCATGTGAAGGACAGAAGCTGCGCAACAACGTGACGCTACTCAGTAAGGTCACATGAACATTCACTTTTCCGCTACACAACGGTTTCCGAAGCAAATATTGACTTATGAGCAATGTTCCTCTTCTTTGCGCTCCTTTTCAAGCACAGAGAACTTCTCTTTATCATCAAAGCAGGGCGCCCCACGTTGTCGCAATGTGACCAAAACGCTGACACCCGGTGGAGAGGTCGTCCTTATCAACGCCGCCAATGTTTGGAGGACAATCAGAACGGGATCGGCCGATTCGAAAAAAGATAAGAGTAATACATTAGGACGAACTAGTCACTTGACTTCACTTGCGTAACCCCATCATGCGAGGTCTCGTCCTCCTCTGCTTGGCTGCGGCCGTCTTCGGTCATGATCCCGAAGCTGACATGTCCACGGTAACCACTAATCATAGTGGAATTGAAACTAGGGATATTTTAGCCTGAAATCATCAACCGATGGGGCTATCCGGCCGAAATCTACACTACCACCACAGAAGACGGCTACGTTCTTGAACTGCACCGAATTCCTTTTGGAAAAGCAGGTAAGCAAGTAAACAACTGACATAAACACTTCTTCGTTCTAGGACCCACCAATGGAACTCGTCCTGTAGTGTTCATGCAGCACGGACTCGAATGTTCCAGCACCAACTGGGTCGCCAATCTTCCCAACGAATCCGCTGGATTCCTGTTTGCCGATGCCGGATACGATGTCTGGCTCGGAAACATGCGTGGAAACCGCTATTCCAAAGCCCACACCACTCTAGACCCCAAGAAGAAGGAGTTCTGGCAATTCACTTGGGATGAGATGTCTCACTACGATCTCCAGGCTATGATCGAAAAAGCTCTCAACGTGACAGGGCAGGAGGACCTCTACTACATGGGACACTCTCAGGGAACTCTGACCATGTTCGCTAAGCTCTCTAGAGATCCGGTCTTTGCCAAGAAGGTAAAAACACATTTCGACCTTGATTCTAATTGAAGATACGGCTCTAGATTCGAAAGTTCTTCGCTCTGGCTCCCGTTGGAACCGTCAAGTACATCAAAGGTCTTCTCGAGTATGTTGCGAAGTACCTCTACTTCGAGATCGAAGTCGTCGACTACTTCGGAGATGGCGAGTTTCTTCCCAGCAACTGGCTCACGAAGATTATCGCCGACTGGGTGTGCGGCTCGTGGGGAAGCAAGCTGTGCGACAACGTGATGTTCCTTATCGCCGGACCCGAGAGTCATCAGCTCAACCAGACGCGAACTGACGTCTATGTCGGACACACCCCATCTGGCACCTCCACCAACAACATCCTTCACTGGGCGCAGATGGTGAAATCCGGAAAGGTCGAAATGTATGATTACAGAAGTGCAAAGAAGAACCAAGAGCACTATGGAATGGTGAGTGTGGGATCTTATTTGCAATTAAAGCGCAAAATTCACATTAAACTAGACGTACTTTTAATTTTACCTTCAAAACAAAGACAGAATACCTGTTTTTCGTATCTTTATGTTCCCTACCATCTAAGGTGATCTTATAACAGACCATTTCAGTCGTCTCCTCCTGAGTACGACTTCACTCTCATCAACATACCCATGTATCTGTACTGGAGTGATGCTGACTGGCTTGGCGACGGAAAAGACGTCACTGAATATCTCATTCCTAATCTTAACCCCCGTCATGTGATTGAAAATAACTATCTCGATGATTTCAACCATCTTGATTTCATTTGGGGACTGCGCGCCACAAAGGAAATCTACCTTCCCGTTTTGAATATTATCAGCGAAGATCTCAAGCAGCGAACTGCTTTAAATGATGCATAAATTGTGAATAAATTCCTTTCTGTTTATAGAACAGCCCACCTTTGTATGACTTCAAGAAGATCCAAACGCCTATGTATCTCTGGTGGAGTGACGCTGATTCACTGTCCGATAAGAAGGACGTCGTGGAATTCCTGCTTCCTACTTTGAAGCAATCTTCACATCTGGTCCAGGCGAACTACCTGGAAGACTTCAACCATCTCGATTATATTTGGGGCTTGAGGGCAGCCAAAGAGATCTACGAGCCGGTCTTAAAGCTCATTGGTGAAGATTTGGAGACGAGACACAGCGGTAATGCCACTGAACTCATCTTCTAGATAAGAGCCGAATAAATAATTTTATGAATTGGCATAGATTCCATCCACACATAAAAGTTTACATGATATGTGATCATACTGTGGAGGTTTGCCTACGTTGCACTCATGACACTCGCTGAAATGAGGTCACAAGGTAAATAAAACATTGGAATCTAGAAAATGGGGAGTCGAAAAAAAGAGGCATCGGTCAGAAATAAAAAGGTGTCGAAAAAGATGTATCGGTCGAAATCTGTGGAGATAGATGAGGGTGCAGATAATTTAATGTACCCGGCCGATTGCAGACGGCGGACGAAATGATGTGAGGTCTCTTGTCGCTTGCCTGAATGATCGTTCCGGTACATCCATTGGAAAGAGACGATCATTAAGAATGGTTGTCCTGGGGCGGACATGGTCGTCTGTTTTCCGGCGCTGTATCTTAATCTCGCGGTGATCGAATCGACGCCACATTCTCAAGTAGTTGAGATGAGACCACTGTATCTGTGGGGTTGCTAGACCTTACGCTGCTTTCTAGTTTTTGAGTTGTGTTGTCCTATTTTGCGAGCACCATTCTTACCGAAAGGCTTTGTTGTTCACCACCGGTAGTCCACAGGCATCCTGTCGCCGGTAGAACTACTTGACCCTGACTGCCCAAGAAGGTGTGAAATCACATACAAGGCACATACATACTTGTCCTTCCCTCCCTGTATATCTCACATAAATTTTCCGAACAGTGTTCTTTGACAGTTGATCGATGACTACTTAAATCCAAACAACTTTTTATCGTCTCATCACTTTCATCATCAACGAACAATGCTCTCGAACAACAGCTTTTTCCGCTTTCTGCGGCCCGGAGAGATCAATCAACGATGGCATTCGTGCCGTTCTCTTCGCACGGCAAACAAAGCGCTGATAGCGAGGTGCTGGCCCACGGTATAAAGCCCACCTGTCCGTGGGCAAAACCCCACAATTGTTTGTTTCCGAACAATGGCGTCCGAAGAGTTTGTGAACCCTTGCGACCGTAGGTTTCTGATCTTTATGACCCTCTATGAAAGGTGTATTTAGAGCCTATAGCAACTCAGATCGTCTCCTTCATCCAGCTTATTCTACAAGTCACTTTCTACTGTGTCGTTGGGGCTTTTAAAGCTCTTCTTCCTGCCGGCGTTCTGCCTAGAAAAAGTGTTAAGAATGATGTTGTCCTGATCACTGGAGCGGGAAGTGGAATTGGTAGGCTGATGGCCGTGGAGTTCGCCAAGTTGGGTTCGAAGTTGGTTCTTTGGGACATTAACGAAAAGGGTAACATGGAAACGAAAGAGATGGTTATGACACACACTTCGGAAGTGAGTAGACCATGTACTAATTATAGCAATAAAAAGTTCAGGTTTATGCTTATAAAGTCGACGTGTCGAGCTCTAGAGAAATTGCTTCCGTCGCTGGCCGTGTTAAAACCGATGTTGGGCCAGTGGACATTCTAGTTAACAACGCTGGCGTTGTAGTGGGAAAGAGGCTTCTCGAATGTTCTGATGATGAAATGGAGAAAACGATGGCAGTCAATACAACTTCGAACTTATACGTAGTCTCTATTGTGTTGAGCTGCTTTGACACTTCTGATTTCAGACTACAAAAGCATTTCTGGACCATATGCTGGAGAACAACCACGGCCACATCGTCGTTATCGCCTCGCTCGCTGGAAAGTTTGGTCTTTCTCATCTGATCGACTACTGTGCCAGCAAGCACGGGGCCGTCGGTTTCGCTGAAGCTCTGAACTGCGAAATTTCTGCTTTGGGAAAGTTCGGAGTTCATGTCACCACCGTCAACCCTTACTATATCGATACTGGAATGTTCAGTGGAATCCGCACTTTGTAAGCCGTTTCCACCTTGCAATGTCAAAAGGTATTTAGTGCTCCCCGACTCCTTCCCGTTCTGAAGCCTGAGTACGTTGTGGAGAGAATCATGGAAGCCGTCCTGACTAACGCCGAACAGCTCTACATTCCTCGGTTCTCCTATCTCATCGGCTTTTGCAGCAGCTTCTTGCCCGCAAAAGCGAGTTATGCGCTGGCGGACTACTTCGGGATCAACCACACAATGGACACTTTCGCCGGACGCACCTCGAAGAAAACGGAATGAAACTTCCTTATTGGACATCCATTACTATTTTTCTTATTCTTATACATAAATCTTATACATGTGAACTGTGCTGACAACATTGATAACAAATGGAAATATCGTTTGACTTTTGAAAAACTCTTGTTTATGAGAAAACGGATGCGAGACAGAAACGGTCGTGGAGCGGTCGCGGTGAAACCTAGATAAACATTGAATGAAGAATCAATGCGTGTGGTCCGCACGCAATAAAGGAAACGAATGAGGACCTTTTAACATTTGAAATTGCTTTGTAGTCGAGTAGTTGAGTTTCAGCATTACCAATATAACCCGTTATCCGTGCTGTTAAAGGACCAATGCATCCAGGCTGTTTGTGTCGAACTTTCCACTGAAGTGAAGTGAACAGCAGCTGTTATCGTCAATCGCATCGGATGCCACCAAAACGTGCTCGAAATAGTTGACGAGAAAACAACGAGATGAAGAAGGTTTAAGGCGGCTTAGCACATAATATATCCAAGTGGGTGAAAGGTTGCAATGAAGACACATTTATATTTTTAATTTTTACCATGTGGATGCGAACATCGGGTGACAACGACATGTTCAGATCCCAGATCTATCTGACCTCGTGGCCGCTTGACTAACACGCATTGTATCCTCAACAGTTTTTGCGATGCTATGTAGATTAGGTTTTTTATTTCTTTAATCACGGCACTATCATCGGTTGTATGACGTCGAGATGCGAAAAATTAAAACTATAAATGTATCTGCATTGCCACCCTTCACCAAATCGCCTTGAAGCTTCATTCTCTCGTGATCTTTTTTTTTCTCGACAAGTAATATGGCAGCCGTGTGAAACCCGTCTCCGGCATGGCTTGCGATGCGGACTTGTGGTTGCAGCGGCTCCACCCAGCGATTAGTTGTCGGCGATGACAGACGTATTATGTAGTTTGCAGTTTGATCGGTACAACAAATAAGAGGACGAAATCGATGGCATTCGACGCAAATGCATCGTTACTTTCTTTTATGCTCGCGCCTATCCTTCCTAACTGAATCCGTGTCATCAACCCCACAACTGTATAAGATTCGTGCATTGCAGGACGTTTTCACTTTCAATGAGATCGCTCACTAAAATTCGCCACATCACTGGCCAATGGAAGGCCACCGTTGTATTATCGAGAACGTTATCCAATAATACTAACGGAAATAATCGGAATAATTTCGGCGAGAAGTTTTTGAGGAAGGAAACGATCTCGTTTGAATTCAAAGGAAACAAATTTACTCTTCCAAGCGTCATTCAAGTAAGTTTTAGCACTGAACGCAACCGTGAGGAGGTTATAGTAAAGCTCATACTTTGATTAGTTCGTCTCTATTATCATACTGATGTAGTGACCATTTGAACATCGTTCAATCGCCAATATTCTAGGATACTCAACCTGATGGCTCTCAACTGGGAACAGTTATCGCCATGCACGGATCTCCAGGCTCCCACAATGACTTCAAATACGTTTCGCCTTTACTCCATCAAAAAGGAATTCGTTTCATTGGAGTGAACTTTCCCGGATATGGCTTGACTGAAGGTAATTCTTACTGTCGGTGCTTCGTAAAGAAACAAATTGCAGCTGATCCCCGTCTTAATCAAGACAACATGGAGCGTGTGAGCTATGTTCAAGCGCTCTGCGAACATTTAAATCTGCGAGAGAACCTGATTTTCATGGGACACAGCCGAGGAACTGAGAACGCTCTGAAAATGGCCGCCTTGAATCCCGAAAAAACAGTTGGAATTGTGCAAGCCAACTATCTGGGAGCACGGATCCACAGAGGAATCCGTCCTACATGGTCGCTAAGTCTGGTCGGCTACTTGTGGGAACTTGGATGGCCCAGGATCTTCTTGAGAACATTGTTGTACTACGGTGAGTTCCAACATGGTGTGTTTCAGCACCGTACGCTTTGATTTAGCGTACAACTATGCTGTGAACATCAAAGTGAAGACAGGCGATGAAGGTGCTTGGGCACTGTGCTCCATGAGGGCGGAGAAGTTGGAGTTACCTAAACAGAAGCACTTCGTCGAAATGCTGAACAAAACGGACATCAAGTCACTTCTTTTGTATTCTGGAAAAGACCCCCTGATGGAGAGGGAAATACCGAAGGAGATGGCAGCACTATTCAAAGGAAATCGACACTTTGTAAGTGCCACTTTAACTCACTTATCGCATTTAATAATGTTTCCTACTTTAGGAACTTGACTCGAAGACGCCTGATGACGAAATCAAGCAGCTTGTGTGTGGAGAGTTTGAATCGGGAACACAGAGTGTCGCCGTATATTTTAATAAGGACGGACATTTCATGCAGAAGTACCGTGCTCGGCTGATGGCAGATGCATGTGAAAGTATATTGAGAAGCGCACAAAAATAGGAACGTCTAAAGCCCCTACTTGTATAGAGTGACTAATAAATCTTCGCTTACAGTGAAGATGAGGATAGACGAATATTCTTACGCCTTGTCCATATTATTGATGATTCATTGTGTTCAATTGTATAGAACGGCCAAATATCGACGCGGAGTGATCCGAAATAAATTAAGAAACTTAGTTGTTGTGCACAGATTGTCAGTTCTTGTATCGAGCTCAAAGTGTATGCAATCTACGGCAATTAATACTGAGAAGTTATTGCAGTGCAAGATTCAAATAGGGCAGCAGTTATAATGGCACACGAAAAAAATCAAACTTTCATCTTAAAAAACTTTCCCGGCCCCTGTCAAGAATGCAGGTCATGTTCGGGTGTTGAAGGGGAACGTATGCCAATAAGCACTTAAATACCAAAAACGGTGATGTATGATTTGGAGAGTGTTGGTGAAGAAGGTGTGGCCATGTGCCCATCAAGCTTCCATGTGTATTTCCGCTGAATGGTTCGAGAAAGACATCCAACAAGACTTGCAGGGTCACATGGATAAGTATGATGTTCTCTTTAGTTTTCATCGTCACCAGTTTGGCATGTCGCTTCTGATAGAAGAGGTGAGCAAAGATAATGCAATAAATAAACATGTTAAGAATGGAGCACAAGGCTACAACAGTAAAGCCCGACCATCGGACAATATACGAATAGGGTAGTGTGCAGTTGAATCTAGCTATGATACGGTTTACTGGAAAATAGAGGCTTGATATCGGCGTTAGAGCGACCATTGCATTGACTAGAAATATCGCATATCCGAGGATGATGAGACCCTATATGTGCATATGCTATAGGATAACGCAGGTGGTCTACCGTGTGTATAAATGAAGGATATTTGAGGTTTAGCATCAGCTTCATTCGGTTGGGTGCAAGTACAAACGTTAGTACAGCCTTAAGTTTCAACGCGGACCACACTACTGTCATTGCTGCCAGACAGATTCCATAGTAATCCTTTGTTGAGATCAGTTTAAGCCCGTTTAGAAAAAATCCTGGAGCCATTAGCAGCTCGCAAATCCGATTTGAATCATAATGCGATAACACTCATGGACGTTGTATTTTCGTTTCTTCGCCAAGACCTAAATGGAGTGATTTTTGATTTTAAAGAATTTGAAATAGATTTACATACATAATGTGCAGATATGAAGGAATGCACAGAAGAGTGACCAGCATTAGGGTGGCTCCAATGATGAACCGTTGGGCAGCGCCGTCTTCTGTGGTTGCCATGTTGCCCGTGCAATTCAACTAAACTGAAGTTGTGGACATGACATTTTGGAGTCACGTCATGGAAGAGGTACAATAGAGCTTAATAGACCAAGATATGACGATAAGGGCAACAGAATTAGTGTGAACAAAGAGCGCAAGATTAATAAGTACCGCAAATTCAATAGTGTCGAAGCAGATGTGCGTTATCTTTGTGTTTATGCCACAGAATTTCTAACACTAGGGCGTATGACACCTTGTAAATGGGAAAGTACTCATCGTTAAAGGCACGGTTCCGCGTTCCTTTTAATGGAGTAGCAATTGTATGGAAAGCAAATAATTTAAATAATAGCTTTCTGCAAATGAATCTCAATGATAATTACTGTTTGAAATTGCGAATCGAAATAATAAGAAGAACTGTGTTTTAATTTTTGACGGGGCACCCTAGCTGTTCGGGTTCATGACTGTTCAGGTTCGGGTTCATGACTGAAATACGAATCATATTCACCAACAAGAACATGTATTCATTGAAATTTAAACAGACAGCTTCTTTTATAAGTTTCTTTGATATAACAAACGTATTAGACGAAATTACTATGTATCTCATTCATCGTAATGTCTCCGGTTTGAAACTCTATTGCTTTAGTAGCATGTAGATCTCTTTGGACTCTCTGACCGCCGTCCTTTTCGAGGACCATCAAAACAAACACGTTAGATGTGCCTTGCCGGCTTCATTGCTGGTGAGGCACTGATGTGATGACAACGTACCTCATGGTACACGTTAGAATCGTCGAAGCTCCGGAATTCGCTTGATTTGTAGTAATCCAGTTGTGCTGTTAATGTGCTGTTTCAACAAACGGTAATAGCCTATTTCCACAATAAATAAAACTAAATTACTGTTCCATTCATTGTAATATCGCCTATTTTGCTCTATGCTGACTTGTTGGCTCCGGGCAAGACAGTGGCTGAGATCTCAAGAATGATGCTCTTTTTGTCTGTGACACTGTACTTTCATTTGTCTTTTTCTTTACGGTAGCAACTTTTATCTTGATTCAGTCTGATGTTTGTATATTATCAGTTTGGCGAGGAGCTCGTAAGAAGACGGCATTTCCATGGCTAGTGACGATGCAATGCAGACTGCTGCGTGGGGTATTTTGTTAGAGATAATGATGATAATGATATCTTCACAATAAAAATCGTAATAATATTTATTCGAGTTTAGCTATTTTTGTGCTCTCACAAATACTTTGTTTTGACTGGGGCTCTTAAAAAGTACAACTCTTTCTTATACTCTCAGGATGAAAGGTGTCTTTCAAAAAGGCGTTCGCCAACGTCGAATCTCATCTCACTTCGTTTAGTCATCGACACTTATCTTGCGTATGCTGTCGATAAAAAGAAGAATTTTTGTCTAGACCCATATTGATATCCAGTTCTTTGGTGTCTGTAGGAGAACGTGAAAATAAGTAATTCGAATTAGACCTTTTGAATGTCTACAGGAGTAAACAAATGTGAGATATTCGTGGGATATTTGAGCGTTGCTGAGAGTTTTCAGTACACTTGAATAGCGAATATTTTAGAGTGCCATTTCATATACATATCCAACTCACCGATGAAGCACTGCTCGTTCTTCGGATTCCCGCTGGTAGTATTATTCTGGCAGAACCACGCTGAGCTGTTCAATCCGTCTAGTACTCAAATGTTTCCGCAGCGCTTGAGTAACACAACATTTACAAGAATTAAGGGTTCGTGATATGTCAATTCTGATTAGGCAAAAAGATGATTGTAAAACTAATTAGAAACTGAGAGTTCCCAGGGTTCACGACGTTATTGTTGTTCATTATCCACCTTTCTGTTTTGTACCTTCTTTTGTGAGAATGTTTGAGCATTTTCTAAGAAAACCTACACTGAGGTAAAGGATTGGCAAGACATATAACCTTATCAGTCTATTACTACGTTTAGTTAATTGTTTGTCGCATCCAGTAACTATTGTATTAGATAAAGCTCCGTGTTTTCCGTTCTGTTAAATGTTATTTCCAATTGTGCCGTCGGTGAACAACAACATATAACACTGAAGTGTTCCAGATCTATGGAACTTCGCAAAGCGAGCTTTACCGTGATCCATTCACTGTCGCTGTTCTTCGCCACTTCGACCCTCATCATAAACGGACCGAAGATTATTCTACTTCTGTGCAAAGCTGAAAAGACAGTGTCTTGTCCGAGGACAATAATACTCACAAGAGCGTGTCACACGATTTTTGCTCTTTCTGTCATTATTCATTGCTCCCTCCAGGTTGTACACTTGTTTGGTACAGTCTTACCCGCATGTTGACTGGTGATAAACTTTGTTTTAGGTCTTTACTATCTCAAAGAAGAAGTCGTCTTTTGGACTGGAAATTTCGTATATTCCTCTGAGGTCTCCATTGGAGTTTGTAATATTTTGGTCGCAGTGGATCGGTTTTCGGCTCTTCACTATCCATTTCGATACTTGACCTTCAAAAGCGCCTTTACAAAGCTTTACTGTGTGGTTCTTGTCGCAACCTCATTAACTTTTGCGATTGTGTTTATAATCTATCGGGATTTGAACACGAATTACAACGCTTTGGCTTTTATTCATCTGATGGACATTCGAGTTGTACAAGCTCTGCATTGCTTTGATGCTACGACTTCTTTCTGCAATGTTCTTATCAGCTTGATGCTGATTAGACAACTCCAAAATTATATGAGCAAAGTGCAAACGGCTACGAAGGTCGACGGCAGTGGAGTCGTGAAGGTTTGCTGCTTTGCTTAGATGATAGAGAGCCACATCTTTTTAGATAAACTGGCTTGTGCGGTGCATGGTTATTCTTGAAGTGTTGATCGTTAGCATACCTATCTTGGCAACTACGTTTTTCAACTTTCTTCTACGTACTCACATACCGGCCAACGTTGGGCCTTATCCGATTACTGTTGCTGCACTGTACACAACTGTTTGCGCCATGTTGTTTCACCTCAAACTTAAGTCGTGAGCCAAATGCCTTCGTGGTGATGAATTCTGTATAACTCGCCTTTCTTCTCGACAACCTATTTTGACTTGTGCTTCATCGATGAATACACAAAAGACGAATACTTTTTATTGCACAAATAAATACATTACAAGATTTTAATATTTATGTAAAGTTCATTTGTATTTGTATTCAAGAATGAACTCTCTGCTGATTTCGCTCGAATATGAAGGTCGCTTTGCTTTGCGGTTGTATCGGCAGGTCGTCGTGAGATATGATGATATGTATCATGGTGGAAATGCACAGATAATATGAAACAAGAGACTGAGTGGTTGGAAACGTTTTGGGAAGAAGAAGCGGTTTGAGAACTCAATTGCAAGGATGAGAGGTATTAAAAGGCGGGCAAAATCCACCGTTCTCAGAAGAACGAGACGATCCTTCTACGTAGCGCAGCTTTATTGCTCATAATAGCATACAAAGTAACAACGCGTCGTTTGTCTCGGAAAATGGGATAATCTCGCTCGCATTGTAAGCAAATGTAAACGGAACGTAAAAATAAACAGCTTTTCTGTAACCGAACATGACTCAGTAGAAGAATAACAGAAAAAGCACAGTGAAAGTCGAATGAAAAGTGTGTTAGTACTTTCGTTCGTTAGGAATAACCGAACGTAATCAGATGAATGAAACAGCTTAATGGTATGACCTCTTAAAGAAGCTGCCCGTCACGCTCATCAAACATCATAGTACAAAAGCAGCCAAGAGTACAATACAAAAAAAGCTTTAAAACATGTACAATTGTTTGAAAAGGAAGTTGGCCACAAGAGACTGGCGTGGTTAGGCAACACGCGTGGCGCGTGCTAACTAAACGAGCTCGATTACACATTTTGAAAACACAAGTAAAATATGAAAAAAAATGCGGAAAGCAGGCTGATCCCGCAGCAATTGGAATCCTCACCCAGGATGTTAGATCAGCTCAGAGTGCTGATCGGAACGGTGTGCCCATTAGTGAAGTATTTGTCTTGTCGGAAAGCAATTTTGAAAAAACGAAATACTCTTCATCAAAATCGAAATTTACCTCTTGTGTTAAGAAATACGCGATTATTAGTAGCGTTGTGGTCCTGCAGACGATCGATTACGTTTTGTGACATTTCTAGATGTTTATGCTACCGCTCACGTTTTGTGACCCAACGAACAAACGGAAGTTAGTCGAGATTGTTTTTAAGGAAGCTTATGCTTAAGAAGCTTATGACCATCTTCGAGAAGTAAAAAGAGATAGTCACAGCTCCACACATTTTTGTCCTCCGAAAGAGTAAACACCGCTTGCGCTAACAGCTAATATTAGCACAGTCACCAATTGGTTTCCTCGTTGGAATACAGATGATGACGCTGAAGCTTGCATTCTTAAAGCGGAACACAGTGATCCATGGATTAATTCACTCTCTTCAATGTGTACTTGGAGGTTACTGGTTAGAGCAGGGACATGCCACTGCCACTTATAATGTGATCAACTGATAGGATCGAGCAAGGTGCGCATGCAGGTCCTAGCAAAATAAGCATACTGTTAGATGTTTGTATGAAACAATAGCATACGAGCACATAGAATGTACTGGATCAGGAGCCATTCGTTCAATTTACTCAACATCTAAATTGCAAAAGATCTGAAAGATTAGCAGTAAAGGGCATCGTGATTTGCGGCCTTCTTATCTGAATTCTCGTCCGATCCTCGTCTCTACATTCGTCTAGACCAAATATTAACGTGTTTTGAAGAAGCCCTGTAAAGTTAATTATTCAACGAAGAGGAAGTGGATGTTGACGTAGAACATGGCGAACAGCTCTGTGGAACACAGGTGGTCATTTGATTTCAGTGTGAAGGCCAACAGCAATGCGACCATCCACTATGGTCTGTGACACGCCATGGAACATTTTTAATCTTGTGGAATTGGTTGTATTGCAAAAGGAGAGCGTTGTTGAACAAAATAAATTTATTAGACAAATAGTATACAATACGTACAAAGACACGTTACTTGTTTCAATCATACAAAAATGTATTTGATATCACATTCAAACCTCTTCGCAACTGTCATCTAGTTCTTGAAATTCCACAGCAGGTTCTAGGGGTTGAGTGCAGATGAGAACAATCAGTGCCACCAACGCACTTAGGATGACAATGATGAACAGGGCCGAGAATAGTATGAAGACCTCGAGATGAGCATTAATCACTTCACCTAGCACCATTGTGCCCTGTCGACAATATCTAGGATGTCGTTGCCTGCGATCTCTAAGAAGAAGAAGTCATAAACTTTCGAAAAGCCGCCAGAGGATTACTGGATCTCTAACGCGCGTGTGGGATAAGAGGATGGGAGGATTTGGATTGACGCTCCTCGCACGGAATTAATTAGAGATTCTTCCTGCCAAGGAATGTGTCCGATGGAAAGTGAAGGACGCAAAGGAGGAGAGCGTCTGAAATGGAGAATCAATTAACGTAATGAATTATTAACTGCGAGAGACAAATGTGGAGCGCTTGCCGCCCAGGCACACATCTGTAATGTAGGTTGTGAAACGCTAATGGATCGAAAGGCCGAGAGAAGAAACATTAGCGGCTTTGGATAAGAAATGTCATCGACGGTAAGAGAGAAGAGCTTAGCTACGGGTTTTGTGACATTGCATATGGTAAACAGAATCTCAGACGCACAGGATTATGCTGCGCTGCCTTAATCTATGTCTGACGCTTGTCTTTTCTAACTATTTGATGAGTCAGACACAGGAACAAGAGTCGAATCGTTTTGTATTTAAATATTTAAGCAAGCATCTTATCGTGGCAAAAATTATAGGTATGCTTGAAACTAAATCTGTTGCGTGCAAATTAAGACAAAAAAGGCAGAGATTTTTTGAGACACAAGATCTTGTCTCTGCTCACACAAGAATCTCGGTATCTTGAGGGTTCTTCGAAAAATAACTTTTTTTTCCGGCACAATCTGTTCCATAGCAACGAGGGGCAGCACCGCCGTCCATAACGCAACATCCGGACCAAGAACTTATCTTTCCGAAGAAGATGTCATCTCATCTTTTCTAACTATTTGATGATTCAGAGACAGGAACAAGAGTCGAATAGTTTTGTATTTAAATATTTAAGCAAGCATCTTATCGTAGCAAAAATCATAGATATGCTCGAAGCTGAATGTGTTGCGTGCCAATTGCGACAAAGGACAGAGAATTTTGGAGACATTGGATCCTCTTAGCTATGGGCTTCAGGCAGCAACCGAGTATTTTCTATAGTATCAATCTTTTCAAGAGTATCAACAAAGCTTCTCACACAAGAATGGGCTTCTGGAGAGTTCTTTGAAAAATATTCGCTCACTACCATCATCCAAAAAAAATGTTAGGTTAACTTTAAGTAGGTTAAGTTAACTGTCGCTTAGCTTCAAGTTGACTGTCGCGCAGCTACGCGACACAGCTGCGCGACAGTCAACTTGAAGCTAAGCGACAGTTAACTTAACCTACATGGCATCTTCCGAAAAATTTTTTCTGATGATGGTTTGATAGCCCAATCCAAAAGCATCATGACTGTGCAGTTTTATTCGGTTTTGCTTAAATAGTCACACGTAGCATCTGTCGCGACAAAGGACAGAGAATTGCGACAAAGGACAGAGAATTTTGAGTATAAAAAAAGAGTATAAATGGGTGTGACTATTTAAGCAAAACCGAATAAAACTGCACAGTCATGATGCTTTTGGATTGGGCTATCAAACCATCATCAGAAAAAATTTTTCGGAAGATGCCATGTAGGTTAAGTTAACTGTCGCTTAGCTTCAAGTTAAGCTAAGCGACACCAAAAAGGGCGTTTTGTGTCGCGCAGAGTATAAATGGGCCTTAATGGTTTGCAAAAATGATACTTGGCCACCTTTTATATAACTTGGACCTGGATGGATTGGTTATGCTGACATGAATGTACGAAGCTCTAAACGCCCCGAGAAGGAAGAGTTCCACCGTTTCTGGAACTTTCACGATCCCCGCATAGCCCTGAAGCGCGCCAGGGATGAAGCCGGCTGCTAGTGTCCTCTGTTTTCCTGTAATTCAGTGTAATGAAATGCCTTCGATCTGTGAAATAAAATCAAAAACTCAACATCTGCACCCAAGCAAAACGCGACATTAGCGGAAACGACGAAAACTGTTTGCGTAAGAGCGGTAAGGAATCGTGGCATTTCAAATTCTGATCTTTTTCGCCTACGTAGCTTTTAAATCAGAGCACTTCAGTTTGTAGATATAGCGCAATACCTGTGCTTTGTGGACTACGAAGTGCTGATATGCAGATGATTAATAAGGCTTGTACCTGTGACTACTGTACTGCGGCTACATGAATCTGCTGATGCTTTTCCATCTTCATCTACTTCTCAATTTCCATCTAGACTAACATGAATGCATGACATAAACAGAGTCGGTCAGTATGACGGTGCGTAGTATTATATACCGTGCTACACGAGTCTTCTGATACTTCTTCATCTAAATGTTACTACTCTTGTCATATCATTAAATTCATTCTGTGCTTTTGTTTCTCGACAGGCAACAGCCGGTTCAGAGCGCCTCCAACTTGCTATTGAAAACCGTAATTTTATCAATTTGCTCATAGGTTTCAACGTTGTTCGTAACTTAAAAGCCTTCCAAACAGCATGAACACCAAAAACAAAGCGGCACAGAATGCTCAAAAGCCGGGGCCCTGTAAACTCAGCCTGTTCCGAATCATAATACCGACAATTCGAGAAAGATATGAAATTGCCGGATGCGTTTGTTCGGTTGTTATTAGGGATTTACCTTGTCTTTCCGGTTTTCTAATTCGCGCATCTTTCGCGACTTCACTTACGTTCTCTGCGCCACGCTTCTTTGATCTGTCTTCTATTTATTTTTCGTATTCGAAAAATGCATAGAATAACAATATAATCGACAAATATCCCGTAATGGCTTCATGCAAACTCTCGGATCATGTGTCCCGTTTGCAGTTGCTGTTGTTGCAGCTGTTGCTGCTGCTCGAAGGAGAGCTGAGGCCGGTGCTGAGCGGAGACCACCCTGCGAAAAATCGAGGTCAATAGATTTATTTTCGGAAAACAGAACAGAAAAGAGTGACATGACATGGAAAACGAAGTGACGTGTTATCGGACAGGACAGAAGAAGTTAAACGGTTAGTCTTCAGCTATAGTTCGTACCACATTCCGCCGACGAAACCGGCCTTCCATCGGCGAGGATTCTCGCCCATCTGCTTGCCTCGAGTGGGACCTCGGCGTACGGACGATTTCATAAGGCACAACCTGAAGCGTAAAAGTGAAGTTTAAATAGAAAAGAGTTGTTGCTGCAGTCCGATTTTCTGGAATTTCAATCGGTCATCAACAGTTGGCCAGTCACGGTTGAGTGAGTGGCAACTGAGCGATCAAGTTCATTTGCAAAACGACGAAGTTCATAGAGAAAGGATCACAGAACAGATTGCTTATTGCTTGACAGGCCAAGCGTTGAAATCATCGCTAGATTGACAGTAAAGTGCATAATAAATAAGATCGTCATCACCATGAACATAGACCGGACTTGGTCCAATTTGGGATGGCCCCCTTCGCTGACTGCTTGACAAGACAACCGTTGCAATGAACGAGGGTTGTGCTGGGTTCAATTTGGTATCGAAAGGCGTGTGCTTAACCTGTACCTTTGTTTTTTCCCATGTCCGAAGTTCTTTTAAGTGAGGCGTGAAAAACGATTTTAAAGCGAAAAAGCGAAGTATCCCATTGGCCTCGCATCGAAATGCCAATTGATGCGAACGAAAATTGGAGTGCATCCAACTACGCCAACGAGAACAACATGTCATTCAAGAATTGTTGGTCTTGGCGAGTCCGTCAAAAGGCCAATTTTAGAAAGAGGAACGCAGCAATAGAAAATTGGTGGTTCCTAAATTGTAGGTTGCGATGATGAGCACTTCAACGAAAAAAAAGGGCAAACGTGAATGTGCATGCTTTAAAAACATTCCTAAGACCCATTCTTTGCTTTATGGATACAGAGACAGTGATGGTGATTCACTTACCCGATTGCCATTAGCACACAAAGAACTCCGCAGGTGGCAAATACGATGATCGCCCATGTGGGAGGGATATGTTGAATTTTGTGGACATTGTTGACGTCTGCGCTGATCAAGACCTCGCTCACTTGATCCACTAAGCTCTCCATCACCTACAGTCAGATTTGTACATATGGTCATAGCAGAGGAAAGTTCCTACTGTTTTCAGCGGATATCCATTGCTGAGGTCGGTGTTCAGAGCGTTCACAATTTTTTGAAGCGAATCCGGCGACCTATTCAGCACATGCTCATGGTCGAAATCGAGCACCTCCACCCGATCCGACACGAGCGACCCGTAAGAAACGAAAATAGCCGGCGGTGGGTTGGGATGACCCGGAGAGGGAAGGTCTCCGTCTATGAGCTGATCGGGTCGGTTCATGACCACCAAAAAGAGGATATCTTCTTCACAGTGTCCGAACGCCGATTTTTCCCGTATTAAACGTGCGAAGTGACGACCATTGGTAAGCACTTCTTCTCGAGTGGAAAGCCTATGGGCATGGAGAAGTGTAGTATTCGCCGGGCAGTAGTGACGGCTGAAGGTTTCCTGATTGGATCCCACCACGGGAACCATTTCTCGCAGGAAGGCGAAGGCGAATTTGTACCAGCAATCATTGAACTGAAAGTAACGAAAATATTTTTCTAACAGGATAAGTTAATTTTGCGTGAATGTCAGAAAGTACTTTCGAGAGATACATGTTTTCGTTTTCAAAAATGTATTCCCCAGATTCGCCCCGTGCACACAAAACACTCAAAATAATTCGATTAATGGACGAACCCCGCCATGATGTGGCGCGGAGCAGACGCACTTGCGGCCGTGTTGACTCTTCAGTTTCTCGATCTTCTCCGCGATTACTTGCACTGTAACGCGATAAAAGGATGAGGCGGAAAACAAGGGAATGCACTTACGCTCGGACATGCTGACGGCATTCTGAGGGTCACAAACGAGCGGACGTATGGAGTCGTCGTGCAACCCGCATTGATCACGATTGTGCAGGTTTGGATAGGAGCAGCCGGAAAACGACAGGAGTTGTTGGGCTCTGAAATTAGAGGATTCTTGAACTAAAATCGTATGATATTCCGTAGTGATCATGTGCAAGTTTTGCTTAGACTTGCCATACGGACAGAGGGACCCGTCCCATGTGTTTTATATTGAGGCGGTAGATTGTCTAGAAACATATAACAGCAAAGATTTAACATATAACGACAGGCAGGATACAGTAAGTGTCAGCAGTAAGCCTAAACAGGACTGAAGTGCGTTGTTTTACGCAATGAAATGTATATTCACTAAACGGATGTCGGTTATTATTCCTATTTAACCCTCGCAAAAGCCAAACTAGAACCGCGTAAACGGTAAAAAAATACTATTCAGTAAAACTGTGAAATGTCTCTGTCTCAGAAAAGGCACGCTAGATGGAAATTTAAAGTCTACAGGTCCACTTCTTGTACCTTTTTTCGATTCTTGGCCGATCACACAATTCGGCGCACTCAATATGACATTCCAAGCTAATTTTCCCTTTTATAGGACACCCAGCTTCTATAGTTAGCACCACTCGATCTCAAATGTGTTTCCAATTTTTATCATTTTTACTGAACTTAGCGAGGCGACAAATATGGACTGGGCCAGATATTTCACCGCCAAGCACAACTCAGGTTTTTTGCATAACATATGACTAGGGGCCGCGAAACCATTTCGCATAACTAATTCATTCAACTTCGTCACCAATACCTGTTATTTATGTATGAGTTTTGTTGTTGTGAGCTGCTTCACATGTTGAAAAGGTATTGTGGCTACGAGAAGGCGAAAGAACTTCGCGATTGATACAGGTAAAAATCATTGTCGGTTGTTACTTGTGTTACAGTTCTAGGGGTATATAATTGGGGAAAGAGGACCCCCATTACATGTGGTAGATGTCGATTCCATCTGATTTCGAATGACGCGCGTTGGTCCTTTTCACAGAATGTACAATTATGTCCCGTATTCTGAGCTTGATTCACTATTAAATCGGCCATTCAAGTTCATGGGAATGTCATCGTGGTCACCATTTAAAATTAAAATATTGAAAATATAGCGAAAAGTGCAATGGTTCCCTTGTTCACACACTTATAACTATTTCACCGAAGAAGAAATGCCCTTGTTCGACGCGTAGACGTGACAAAGCCACGTGCGAAGGCCAATTATGTCTTTGTCCTCATCAGCGCAATTTGCCCTTTCGCAGCACTTCAAAAACGTTTTATGTCCGCAACAAAAGAATCGTTTGTGGAAAGTTTGTGATTTCCTTTCTTACTATTGGCCTTCAGAGCTGAATAAGTCCGTCTGTTATTGCACATATATAGTGCGCAGCGAACACCCACGGCATTCCAGGATGGCGCCAAGCAAACGTGTCAGATTCAGCTCATTTCGCATCCCGACAACGCCTACGTTTTTGATTTACGTCAACTCTTGCTACAACAAACAAGCGTCTCTTTCATTCGACCAGCTTTGAGGATGTTCAATCATTAATCATCCACGGGACGCTATCATCCTCATGCCTCTTAAATCATTGCACAGCTGTCACAGCGGCCGCACCCCACTCGATCATCGACAGCGCTAAGACGCTGATAATCACAAGATTGATAACTGGCTCGAAATATTTCTGCTCAAAAACTCATTCCAGAGATTTTTACCAGCTTGTCAGTTCAGAGATCCGCTTCGAACCAAGAGTCAGAACACAGCTCACCTTGACTGCAGTGAAAGTGCAGAGATGATCCATAGACACAGTGACCACCTTAACCATAAAGGTGGCCACTCAGATCTGGAGTCGATGTTCACCGATTTGGCCATCATCCCAACATTAGGCCTGCGATATGGACATCGTTCAGCTGTGCGGAAGTGGACGAGGACAGTGAATGTCTTTTTGTGACGACGGTCTCTGAAAAACAAAAATTCCAGCGAAATTAATTGCATTTGGCAGAGCCGACGAGATGGAAAGGGTAACGGAGGGTTCGTTTTTCGCGACAAAGGGCCGAACGCGGAAAAGCGATGAATTATTCGTTGAGGGTAATTGGCGCACTCACGTTCTGGATTGGTGAATTATTTAGGGCTTTTGGGAGGAGGTAGAGAAGACGAAGATGGCTACTATCAAGAGCTTGATTAACTATGAATGCCGCAGTGCAACATTCTCGGAACGGAGAGCAAAGCTGGACTCAGAGTACTTTCTTGTTACGTGCAGCTCACGATAATGTGCCAAAGAACTCGAATTGTATCCATGAAAAACTGATCCTTAAAAATCTGTTTAACAAATATACAACCAATCTCACAGCCTGTAAACTACAAAGAGAGGTCATACAAACAGAGCCAGATTTGTGAACAGAGCACTCTCAGGAGAAGACGTCAGATTCCCATAGAACCACAGAAAATGCACTTATACACAAAAGGAAATGAATCATTAATGATGGGATATGAGGATGGCATCTAGCACATAGCGGTTCCAGAGCAGAACTCGATAGCTGAACAGCTAGTTTTCTCGCTAACAAGGAACATGGATATCAGGTTTCTCAATCATGAGGCAAAGCACATGAAGTGCAAGCCTTTGCGGAACCTATCGGAACAGGTGCTTTGATCACAGGTACATCGGTGCAGTCATTTAGTGAGCACCGATTGCTTTGTGACATGCTAAAAATAGGTCAACATATTTGCGTACTCAATGTGACAAAATCTAAAATAAGCAACTGCCAAATTCTGAAGCAGCGATTTGTGACTTGAAGGGCTTAAGAAACCGAGCGAGCTAACTGACGGTGAATCGAGAACGCATTAAAGATTAATGACTCAAAAGAAAAAGCACAAATCACCTCTAAACGCAGCGATGCGCAAAATCTGAAACCGAAAAAATTGGAAAGTGCGTCTGCTCGGCACGATCATTGTCACATGATGCGGCGAACATCCAACGTTCAGACGACGCTCGACGTGTCGACTCCCCCGAGAGCGCGTCGTCGCTCGGCAGGGAATAGCCGAGCGAAAGGGCGTGGCGAATTCGAGAGTAGAACGGAAACGACGCCGATTGCGCAGTTGTTTTGATGAGCCTAGGTTCGCTGTCTTTTGTGGTGTTGTTTTTCAAAAGGACGCCTGATGCCGTTAGCCAAACAGAACGATTTGGGGATAAGCGTAAATCTGGGCTGGAGGACAGAGATCGGTGCGGAAAGCGCTTTTTGGACAAAGGACATAAGGAGGCATAAATAATGGAGGGGTTACTAGTATGTGGTTTGATCGCTGAACTTCGGCAGGAGACATACATGATACAGTATTTCTTTAACAGTGACACACAAGAAATTCATTATTTTTGGAACTTTGAAGAAAAGAGAAAAAAGGGATTGTAAATGGTTTGGATAGAAGCTGCAAATATACCCTTCCTACTGATTACTACTTCATCAAAATTCAAAAATGAAGATGGCTTATTCATGAATTCATCACAGGCAGAATCCGTTTCCTAGAAAAACACTTCTCGGAAACCTATTATCTTAATTATACCCTATTTTCCTAGTGATGGAATGTTTCTTGTCAACAACATTCTGTTAGTCCCATCATCCCGTTTTATTATGCCGCCTTACTTCACAGAATCCCGACATGTTTTTGCTTGAGAACAAAGAAGAAGCCAATGAGTGCATCTATAATTCTGAGGAGGAAGTTTGTCCGCCACGCTACTTGCGCAGACCCATCAAAACAAGTCGGATTATAGTGGCTACGCACGGAGAATTGTGACAATTTTATGCATAAACTATTGTCGAGTGGGACCAAGAAACATGTCCACTAAGGACGTGACGAGCATCGTCGCCCACATGTCACACACCAGACGCGGCAATCAAGCTCTGAACCGCATCTTTTCCAAGAGATGTTGAAACATTCCACGTGGTAATCTGATTGCGGTGCGCATTGGATTTCCGTTAGGGGACGAATGAGGAACTGCTCGATGAGTCGGGACTAATGTGCTTAGGCTAAACGTGAAATCGTCAAGCAGCAACGTGACCTTTCAGCAAAAGTATAAAATAATCAGGACACTTCGATATATGAAATCAGGACACGTAGATAATAAGGCAAAATCTAATTATAGCTGAAGATCATTTTCATGACTTTTGACCAAGAGGATGCTCACAATCAAAGAGCACACAACTCCCAAAGGATGTTTCGCGTGATTTTCAATGGCCAATCATACGCTCCGCCGAACGTCAATTTGGTCATTTGTTGGAACGAGACGGGACGACGTAAATTATTGAAAACATCGTGTTAGCGTGGTCAAGTGCCTGGCAAGAGAAAAACTTCCGGGACTCGGCGACAAACTTAACCATGTGGTTAACTTTCGTCTATCTTTAAGTGTTTTCTTGTCGTGTAGCAACGGGTTGCGAAGACATCGACTTGATTTTAGTTTTGCTATTGTTCTGCAAGCCAACAAACATTCAAAACATGCAGGACAATAATGTAGCGGATTTATGCTGAATGCGCTTGCTGGATTTATGGAAGTCTCCCTCTTTCTTGATATCTTTTTCGTGGCCTCGCTGCCTCCTGTATTGCCTTAGTGGAAGTTGTTTTTGAGCTGGAAGCCACACACTATGTCCTTGGGCATTTGCGTAGATATCCTAATCCGGCGCTAATATTTTCGATCCCTTGTGCCCACACGTATGAAATTAGTCACGTGTATAATCATAGCCGCGGGATCGGCATCTACAAGCGGAAATGAGAAGAGCCGATGAGGACGCGTGGGATGCAGTGGCGGCGCGGTTTGGCGAAGATTGCGTGACAAGCGCCGGTGAAATATGGAGGAATAATGGCGCCCAAGGCGATGTGCCATGCAAAATTGAATTGGTGATATATGTGTTAGTGATAGCTACGGCCTAGAGGCGCGAGCGTTGCGTCACAGTAATTAGCCAAAAAAGTGGCGAGCCGCACGCAAGGATGGGCGCAAAGTGCAGCAGAAAAGGAGAGCCCGGGGCAAAGAACGTCTGGTCTGATTGGCCAGTTGTTCGCTGTGATCTGAAAACAGTGAAAAAGAGGCTGAACAAGAGGGATAATTGATGGAGGAATGCGGAAGGGCATGACGCTCAAGAGACATGTAATGGCCCTAATGAATAATAGATCTGATTTCTGGAAAGAAATTTGACCGAAGCTTTTAAGGACTGCTTAGACATTCGAGAATGTCTTTAAAGGTCACTGGAACGTTGAAAGGACAACACATAGGTGATTCATCTTGTAAGTGGGAGCGTGCTGAACCTGATGGACTTCTATTTTTAAAATAGCGCGTTTATGGTATTAAAGATCATCACAAGATCGCTCTTTAGGCAGATTTCTATGTTTAGAGTGAGAAATCTTTCGATATTTTAAGACCCGTTCGGAAAGATTTGCGTTGAGTCACAAGTACATCTTTTGAGCAGCTTCGTGTTACGTTGATCGCGAGATTATCCTTTGACGTATACCTGTATTCCACCAAGTCGTCATCCTTGGTAACGTACTAAGTATATCCATAAAATCTCAGGGCGCAGACTTTGAATCGACAAAGCAATAAAATCCCTCATGCAGAGGTGTTTCAGGAAAAACGTTCTTTTTCCAGGGAGGCAAATATTCAGAGACCACTATAGCTAGCTGCTGCAAAGCCCTTGACTTCATACGGATATCTTGGCTCGGTCTTCGCTAGCCACCAACGATGACATTCAAGCCCTGTCGTCCTTTGATATTTTATGGAGTGTTTTACGTAGCTTAACGACTTCCTTTATGCGCTTTTTAAAGGCCCGCTTTGATAAACGTCCTGAGACTGTTGTGATTTATAGAAATAGAATAAGAAATGAGATAGATGCCCAAAGCAGCGAAACACAAAGACGCAGCTGAAAATAGACGGAAAAACTAATTAACGAAAGAGGCTTCAAGGCGTGTTCTCGTTAACAACAAGTGTTAATCTTTCGCCGCCGACATGACATTAAAACAAGTTTGCAAAGGTACAACAATTCTGTCGTGGTCACTGAAGGAGATTTGCTGCCCAAAAATGGAAGCACCAGCTAATGGATACGATATATCGTCGATGCTTTGTTTGACAATGCAATAAAAAAGTTAATACCAGGAATATGTGTTGCCAAAACGAGAACCAGCACCGCCCGACTCCATCTGCGCTACCAAGAGAAGAACAAGTCTCACTGGAGCTCCGACGACTGAGTGGCTCTCCATTCGCATCTGCCTCAACGTAAAACAGTTTTCTACCTGCTCGATGTCAGCGCACATTGATGCAACCAATTGTTCAACTCCGATATCAGCTGCACCTACAAATCGCAGCAGAAGATCAACAAAATCGGCTTGATTTGTGTCTTTTGCACAGTGAAATGTAATACCTCGAAATAAATCGCTAAATAACGTACATAAGGTCGCTGCACCCAACGATTACAACGACAATAGGCAATAAAATGTAACCATCAAAAATGACTGTAAACTTTGCAAATATTGGGGAAAGATCATGAAAATTATTACGCCTTCTCCTCTTTTATTGGATTGAAGCATAAATAAGATACTACAGGGAAAGTGTCATATACCATACTCACTCAAAAGTGTGTACTCCCTGAAGACCACTGGCTGCAGACCTCTAAAATAGATTTGGTAAAAATAGTAATCATGTTGTTTACACTGAACAAAAAAGAGTGATGGACGCGGTAGTCATAAATTTAGCAGGCCCATGCGAAACCATAAATAATTTTAGCCTACGAACAAGCAGACTAATCATCGAAAGCTCTAATCACACGCAGGGAACAAAAAACATAACGAAGAGTGCAGCTAGCCTGAAGTGACTCTTTCGTAATCGACCACTGGCCAAGGCAGTCTTCGACCAAGTTGTTTTTATCTGGCACATCACCGTGTGCAACTCACATAAACAAACTCATTTCTAGTAAATACGGGATCATGTGTCCATAACAATGGGAGAACCGCCATGAAACATGAATATTTGCAGAGATTAATCGATTACGACGGAAGCAAAGTAGCAAAAGCCCCCGGAAGACGTCCCTATTATCGGTTCTGCGCGCGTCTGCGAGCGTCTCCGCGTCCATGTGCGCGGCGCCAATTATGGCCAATTTAGGAATCATGTTCCGAGCGACGACGGAAGCGCGAGAGTTGCGTTCAGTGTTCGGAGGTCGACTGGACTGAGGCACAATTCTCGAGAGCAGAACGAGATCAGGTGCTAAGGGCAGGACTTGTCCCGGCGCTGATGAATGAGCGATAGGAACCACAGAGTGCTCACAATTATTTATCAAGACATGAAAGCTGTGTAAATTGCGGCGCTAAATATATGAGGACAGTCGAGATGCACGTATGAAGCGGGTCAATCAAAGGAACAAGTGTAAGACGGCGAGCATTCATTATGCAGAGCTCAGAACAACAAGCAGGACAAGCGGTTAAAGATCTCATCTTTGATGTATAGTAGACGAGGGTTTTCGTCGGCGACGAGCAATGAATTCAATCATCGAAATCTAACTCAATTGCAATGTGGCCTCCATGTCCAAAAATGCGCAACTATTGCTCATTCCGAACATTGTCTCGCTACGCAAGGAAATCCGAAAATAGTCGTGTCACGCAGGCACTAACCAATAAATATCTACTCACACATGCATACTTAAGCAGCTGGGGTGATACAAATTCTCATTTTGTTATGAATTACATTATTTCCCGAGAGACAAAACAAAGGACAAGATGTCAGTGGAAAATGGTAATAATGCACAGCAAAAATATTATATTACATTAAGTCCTACTGGAAACCCCCTCTATCCCGCACATCTTCTCATCATCAGTTTACCATGTTCTCGATCACAGATCCACAACTTGTTTCAGGAAATGCCACACCACATTTCAGGACTGCAATCAAATTAAAGCTACGCTAAGCAGCAGCTGCGTTCAAAACAGCTTCTCGCAAACATAGCTGTTTTTTGCTCAATTTCACCCTGACTCCTTTGGTCTTAGAAAATCGAATGTTGCTGCGCAACAAAAGAACGAACACTGAAATGTTGCAACAAACTGGGCATGCATGAAAAATAGCTAGCAGCGAAAAAAAAACAAACAGAAACGCCTTGCATGATGGCTGCCGTCAACAAGCGGTCGCTGTGTAATCAATCATAACAGAAAGCACATGTTGTTGGAATGAATGGAATTTATGAAAACAAGGAAACCGTGAGGAACAAAATTTAAAAAGAATCATTTTATCTAGGAAAAAAAGCGGAAACGAATGCTGATGAGGCGGACGATTCAGGAACTACTGCCTACTTTCATTTTGTGACTTTTTAAACTCAGTGAAAGCAGACTGCGTTCCCTAGCACCAGCTACTGGAGGGTGGAAGAAGATAAATGGATGTGACCTTTTATTAAACACATCCGTGTTGTATGGAGTCTGCAGGAAGTAGTAATAAAGTTTGTGCCATTCACTGTGAAGATTTTGTGTCAAACGGACTTCCTCCTAACGACCAAGCCACTTGAGAATCCGAATGCTCTTTGATGCTCTTCTCGATAAAACGTATAGTACGCGAGCGGCTGAAAAAGGAAACGCTGACGTCAAATGTGTGGAACGTCTGGAGATGTCAAGATTAGAAGTCCGGATGAAAACACTAAAGGATGCCTCGAAAACAGCATGTCGTCACTCGGGAGTGGGTGTAAAATTGCATTGTTATCTGTCGTAAAAACGCATATAATTAGCTCTTCAAGTATCACAACAAGCCTCTGTTTTCATCGCTTAAATCTTAGTGGGTTAATTCTCTGTTGTGAAGACCCATCTGAAATGAGAAGCTGTTTTAGAGACAGGAGAAACTACGTATAATTAATGTAAAGCAATTAGGACAGGAGACGAGGAGGACATCGAGAAAGACGGGTAACATATATCTTTGCGTTCGCGAAGAAAAGACATGTTTCTCTCAGAAAAAAGTCGAAAACACGAACATTAATTTCTGAAAACACGGGATTTAGGGTATGAACGGACGCCATCCCGTCATGAAGAAATATGACTCGAATGAATGTGACAAATTTGGCATGGCTCACAAGCCACGTCGTTAGAAGACCGCGTCTAACTTCGACAAACAATGCCGTTAAGAAGTTTGTACGCTTAGAGCGAACGTGAAACGGCCCGAAGGCAATAAAGTGCTAATGGGAAGAAATTAGGAGAGATCGATATTTGAAAGGGAGAAAGTGAAAAGCCGCAAGCGAATACGCGGGAAACGAGAAATTGGAGACGACACGGCAGGGTTAAGTTCGTTCGCTGAATGGCATAAAGGGATTAGCGGCGAATCGACACTAATTCTGTTAGAATTGGTGCGTGTGACATTGAGGAGAGCGTGTTAATGAAATGTGAACGTCGATGCTAATGATATTTCGATTCCCCTGCAGGATGCGCCTTCGTGTGCTCGGAGAGAAGTGCCGGATAAATAACGTTTCATTTGCTTTTCGGTAAGAAACTGCACAAAAACTGCACGGTTTCCGAAGCCGTCGTACGCGAACCGACATATCCGACTTTCGAACTGCCACAGGATGCACCTCGTGGTTGAACTTAGAAGAAGAACTCAAAAACACACCACTGCCTCCTCGGAAAGAAAAAACGAATAGGTGACGACCAATACTGAGCACTGAGTGGGCTTTGATACTTCGCCGTCGTCCACATCTTGACAAGGATATGGTCAAAAACTTCTCTAGTCTAGAAACCTAGCTATGTTCACCACTTTATTGAATATATGAAACTTATTCAAAGATATGATATGGAAATTTTTTAAAGTATCCTTCTACCAAGACCTTAAGCTCGCATTTCATGTTCGCTATAATAGTTTTGATACTCCTTTCACGGGCTCGGTATGAGCCTTTTTACTACTATACTTCTTGTTTTATTGTGTACCAATACTGAAGAGTCTTATCTATTGACCAAATATATCGTTTTATTTGTTTTTTTTCATAAAAAAAACTCCACAAACACCAGCTCGTTGTGATTCTGATGGTAAAATGCGACCCAAAGAATTTGGACGCGTCGGTCCTGAATCGCAATAACGATCAAAAATAATTGACTCTATTCGGATTTAATTTACAAAACTGACCACTTCACTGAGTATGTACTCGAATCGACGTTTTTTCACCTTGTACCAATAACGAAGTATTTAATGTTAAAAACGCCATTTTCAACGAATTAATCAGCACGCTCAAACCATCGAAGTGATCTACGGTCGCTTCCATCTTGCGAAAAAATTGCTTCTAAAGGAACGCTTTCATGAACATCTTCTTGACAAAACAAGACGACTGTTTGGGGATAAAAAAAAAATCCTCTAATATTGAAACTGAAGATGACGACCATAGACTTCAGCAACCAAACAAAGACTCTGTCGCAAGACTCATCTCATGGTACGCAACAATGTTTGCACCTCGAAACTGTTGCCGAGGTCGTCTTGTGCGAACTCACGTGTTCGGCTTTCCAACTGCCACGTGGTTGAGCTCTTTTGGATCTACAAATTTACGCAATGATTGATCCACCAGAAGTCCATCTCGAATTCTTTTATTTTTTCCGTCGACGGCTCAGCCGCTACAATTGTCCCACGAGCACTGTTATCTCGAACGACTAGAAACGGTATCGTCGCATTTCGGTCGTCCACCTACGTTTACGTTTACGCCTACTACATGACAGAATTGTCATTGCAAAAATCGAAAAAGGGACAACTACTTGCTGTACCATATGTTAAGCTACCAAGACTGTACGGCTCGTCGTTCAGACTCTCTTATAATATCTGCGTAGGAGTCCTTTTGCTCTTATAACTTTTTATTGTCGTGTACCAATACTAAGTCTTACGAATTAAAACAAAAATTATGCGCTTTAGTACGCGAAAGGGGTGCTGGACTGAAATAGACGAAAGAAAAAGAATTTATTTTATTTTTCTTTTTAACAGATGCAACATAAGTTGTTCTTCATATAGCTTTGATACTAAATAGATACACTTTTTATTAAAATACAGTATCCATCGTGAACGCGTTCACCAACCACAACTCCATGTTCAACTCATTTGGATCTGATGTACCTTACTCGTAGTACGTGTCCGAGTCACCATTGTGATGAATTCTGCCCTAATTGACCTAAAATGCTACTGAGAATCCATAAATCCCCCAGCAGCGCTTACTTTACAAACAACATGTACAAAACTGAATTGATTCCATTCACAAAGATGTAGATTGTGTTCGAAATGACGCCATCATAGCGATTCTCCACGTATTTAATGCCATAGTTGTAGAAGCAAACGATGATCGCATTCAGGCTGTTAAGAAGGACGCACTGGATGAAAATCCTCATTTCGATTTTGCATGCAATATCGCTTTGCTGGAGCGAGTGTTTCTAAACGAATTGCCATCCAAGACACACAAGAGATCTACTTGCCTTGTAGACTAGGTACGACAGAATACTTAAGTAAATTGCGGTCGCAGCCGCCAAGGAAATAAGCTGCAGATCCGTTGTAACTTCGTATAAGACGTTGTACTGAGAAGTGTGGCCGTAGTACCACTGATACTTATGGTAGTCGAGGTATTGACCCTCCCCGGGTCTCATGTCCATCGCCACCAAACACATGAATATCACGCACGCGGTCGTAACAATGCTCTAAATGGTTTGGTCAGTAGCAAAAATGATAGAACTTACAATAAAAAATGTTCGAGTACTTTGTGATAGGAAACACAGTATCTGAACACGATTCCAAGCGAGCACCAGGTTCATAAAAACGGAGCATTTATAGCTCGATGATGAAACTGCGCCTAAGAGCTGAAAAAACGATGTCTTTGATGGTTTACCTCGACCAGTGTACCTGCTCGAGAAATGTGTTAGAGATTCTAATATTGGCAGTAAGTACGATTCCAGTGATGCTCTCTATCACAAGTGGAATGCAGTGGAACAATCCCAACAACATCATCAGCTTGTACGATGATAGTCCACTCAACTCTGGGCTCTTTGAGATGACCTACGAACGACTGCCGTTCATAAAAGCTATCCGAATATCACCTACTAGGAGAACAATCACGTAAACGAGTAGGAAGAACATAGCCAATAATATATGGCCAATGCCAAGGAATATCCGTTCAACCGAATGAGACTCGGTATCCATTGAAAACTGACAAGTCCTGTCTGGAAAATCGTAGTGCATAAACACTGGTACGCGTACATTATGAAACATTTGTAGCTAAGGATTAAGTATATAAACTAAGACAAACAGTGCTGCCATATTGAAAAGTCCACTTGATTGTGCGCGTAGTTGAACTTCTCGTACATTGAGATTATATAGCGTTTTTATGTTTCCAAAAGGTGGAATTGTTGATTGTCTAAGTGCATCTATCGTCACGCCAACTCATCATTTCGTTTGGTCATCATGAACTGTTGTGTAATATCGTTGTCACTGAAAAAGATAGCGGGAGATGAACTTAATTATATCTTGTGAAAATAAATCTTTCAACCCGGATCGGAAACAAAGACCCGGATCTTTACATTACTTAGAATAACAGTAGACCCTTCGCATGATGTTGGATTTCGAGGAATCGCGCTGTCCCTCTGAGGTCTGCCGAATGAGTTCAGTGAGAGTTCTTGGCACAATGATCGCCTGCGACTTCCAGAAGGCCTAGAACACCAGGGAGTCGTAGCTTCCCCACCTCCCGGAGACGTCGAATAAACGGATTCCACGTCGCCCGTTGTGCCACACCGCCGCGCCTATTCTGGATTGATCTCTCTGCCTGGAAGCCGCCGAAGATGCTGTGAAACTCCGACGTCTACTCCACCAGCTGAACCGAAGATTGGATTCTCTACGTTGACTGTACTTAACAGTCTACGCCTCTACCAGAATTAGCATCTTTACGGCTTAAAGTCACTTCATTCTATGAGCATCACTCCTCCTTCGTGTTCGAAAAGCTATTGCTGTATTGGCCGTGATGCTAAACTCTTAACGAATAAAGGAGACAAAGTCCCGTGCAACTGCATTAATGTAATGTTTTTAGACATATAGTGCTTGTGTGGGCATATCGAACGATTTTTGATGTTGTGTGGTGCACATAAAAAGTAGTGCAGAGGCGTCTGACTGATGTCTTACTTAAACCAACAGAGGCGTCTTATGTATATCGTATACATTCAAAATGTGTGGGTACATGACGTAGGCATAGCGGAAGCTAGAAGCCTTCACGTCTTTGATAAGAGTGGGACATCGAACCGAACCCAATCTAAACCGTGTTTCAAAAATATTTATGATGTCTTTATGTGTTTATAGGGCGTATTAAAACATGTTTGCATTCGACATCAACTACTTGGTTTGCAATTGGCGCACTACGACGCTCCGTTTCGATCCGATCACAGTCTTGATGACACTAATTCTAATTACTCTGAACCATAATATTAAAACATGAGAAAGGCAAGAAACATAAGCCTACCTGACAAACATGATATACAGTACTGAATTTATCCCATTTATGAGTATGTAGACCGAATTCCCAATGACACCATCGAATCTATTATGGACGTAACGAATACCGTAGTTGTAGAAGAGAATAGCCAACGCATCACAGCAGTTAAGCAATACACACTGTAAAAGAATACGAAATTCCACGACGGATGGTTTCGCTGCTTGAGGAAGAGACACTTTCTGCAATCATTTTTGTGTTCCCTTTCACTAACTTTACTTCTTACGTTGTAGATTAAGAAGATCGCTATTATAACGTATATTGAGCCAGAAGCAGCTAAGCAAGATAGTTGAACATATGTTTTGATACTCTTCAGAATGGGAAATTGAGGCGATACTCTGTAATACCACTGGTATTTGATATAGTCTAGGTACTGTCCTTCTCCAGGCTGCATATCCATCACAAAGAAGAACACGTAAAATGATGACATCACGATGAGGATCATCTGAAAGGCCGTGTAAGTATCTTGCGTTCTATAGGACGACAGTTGTCTTCATTAGACATAAAGGGTGCACAAACGTGGACAATAAGGTAACAAAGAAAAAAGCCATCCCCTTTCATCACCATGAGAAACGCTCACGCGATTTGTGCTCTCTGATCTTCTTTGACTAAAAAAACCTACACCAATGAATAGCCGATTAGTGTGGTTGCCCTTGCTAGCGCAGCACAATATCTGGAATCTGTTGGCGGCCAGAACCATGTTCATTAGAACCGAACATTTAAAGCTCGATGCAGCTATAGCTCCCATTATCTGAAGAAATCATGCAAAACACCAACGAAATCAAGGCTCACTTGTTCCGCTCTTGTGTTCGAGATGCTGAGATCAAAAACCAGAAGAACTCCTGTCAGACATTCAGTGGACAGCGGTATACAATGGAAGACGCCGAGTCCCATCATCAGACGGAACGACGACAGATTTCGGAGTCTTCCGTTTTTGGAGATCGCCTAAAGCAATATATGCTGTAGAATATGCTTTGTTGTGCATACAATGAGGACGGCAACGTAAATTAGAAGCAAGGCCGTAGATATGACGAGATAGGCGACGCCGATGAGCACACGCTCGACATCGCGGGATTCGCTGTCCATGGCCAACTGAAAAGGTTCTTTAGGACGATACTTGTTATGTTAGGCATGAGAGGACAAAAAAAACGACATCTTGTCACGAGGTTCTGATGCATGTAATTGAACTAAGTATTTGTTCATGTTCACAGTGAACTTTACGGTAGCAGCTTCTTGTCAAGGCGAACACGAATATCAAAACACGAATCGGTATGTTCTCAGTAAAATTTCTACGTTGTGTTAGAGTTACAGTAATGGCCTGAAAAATTTAGCGTTTCAAATGGATAGTGTCACGAACATGAAAGAAGTACCGGGTGAGGGTATCTTTCCTCGCCGCCAGGACATCATTCTGAAAAACTATCTTCACCAAAGTATCTTTCACAACTAAGAACCCTCGCAGCAACAGTTCGTGAAGTGGCTGAAAATGATAGGAGCTTTTTTGTCCGCGATAGTGATAATAATATGAAGGTGCTGAAATTTTTTGGCAAAGGCAGGGTTCATCCATTTACTCTTGAATCAATGTCAGTCATTGTGCAACGAAATGTACAACTAAAAAGATCACCGTAATCACCCGAGTTGAAGGCGACTATCCCATCAGTGTGCGCGGGTTTCGAAGAGATCAAGAAGCTCCATCCGGGTAGAGCTCAGTTTCAATTTAATATTCTGTGAACGAGGGCTTGAACACGAATTAACGACCTTTGTTCTGGATGTCAGAGAAATAATGTATTTACATAAACGAGCTACAAAAATCGAACGTAAACAGCCTATATGAACTTGATCGTTGTGTGGTAGATGTGCTAGTTATGGTCTTATTAATGTCTACTTAGCAGGTGAAACGCGGTTATCGCAACTATACATCAGTATTACTTGAAAAAAACGAAGTGGTGATCAACTTACGACTTTATTTCGTGAATCAAAGGCATTTCGCCTTGCACGACACCGAAAATAGACAAACAGAGGATGTCTGGCAGACGGCTTCATCCCTGGCGTTTATGTCGAACCAGTGGGTGGCGGAGCGCTTCATGGGGCTTCTGGTAATCGGCAAATCTTCGGATTCAGGAGCGGAACATCGTTTGCGGCACAGCGCACGCTTCTGTGCTCGAATCTGATGGTCCGTGGTCCGGGAGTTGCGTCTTCGATTGTGATGGCGTCCTCAGAGCGTCGGCGACCTTCGGGATGACTTCTCACGTGGCCAGATTCTTGACGTAGGACATCTTATTGTCAGCGGTGGTGGGATTACGGCTTCCGGGTGTCCCAATTCCCTCTGGAAGCCGGAAAACTCACAGATGCCACAGGGTTTGCTGTCTAACCAACCAGACACTCAGAGAGCGACCGGAGGGACCAAGCGCTCGCCACCGCGACACGGGTGAGACTCCGATCAACTTAGATAGCAACTTCATTTTTAAAAAGCATGCACTAAGAGCTACCAAGAAGAAACACAATCTCCATAACTCCCTCTTTTCCACAAGTTGACCGCACCTTACTTACTTACTTACTTTACTTACGTACTTTATTTCCCGAATCAAGTAAGTAAAGTAAGTAAGTAAGTAAGGTGCGGTCAACTTGTGGAAAAGAGGGAGTTATGTTGACCTCACCAATTTCTTAAATTCAATCTCAGCATAGACCTCGTTCATTGACAAATAATCTATACCGATCAGAGAAACGCTTATGCATGATCCACAACGACACGATTATTGAAGTGACATTAAACACCGTGCGTAGTATGCATACCACTTTTTTTCTTGGAACAAAGAGTTCAGCATATTAATTTAACAGAGGTGTGGTAAATTATTTCCAAATGTTCTGTTTTCGACGTGAACAATAGGATAATTCTGTTTTAGGTAATTCAGTTAGCGAATTGTTAACGAGCTGAGCCCAGACAATCACGTGTTCGCGATCTTCCAAAGTGGTCCCCACGGAATTTACAAGTAATTTTTTTTTATTCACATGAATCGTCGCATCTCCGTTTTCAGGGCACAATGTTCGAGAGAAAAGCGACGATGCCATTAGTTGTGTCGGGTCAGTGAAGAGCTGATTCCTGTAGTAACGCAGACGGTGAAGCACAGCAAACAGATGATAGAAGTGTCTTTGAAACGCTGGAGCGCCACTCCGTTCTAGGCCGTCTGGGCGCCGATTATTATCCGTGCAATTGCATTTTAACAGTGAAATGGGAAAAGAATCCCCACAGTGGTAGCCTCAATTACGAGTAAGGAAGATTAAGCACTAAACGCCTATTTTCTTCCTTTGCACTTAACTCATACAGAGCGGGGAACAGAGCTGGGCGAAGCAAGACATTCCATCCTCGAGACTCGAGAAGGACACTCGAGATTATTCACTCTTCCAGCACCAAAAAATATCATACTGGGTTTTCGCGGTTCCTCGGATACGTGATATTACACATGACTGTTAAAATATGTACATTTCTGACGCTAAATGCTAAACCTACGTTGTCCTGTACATGTACGACGACAATGTCACCTGTGTTATATGGCCGATGAAGAGTGGACTCAAAAGACGTCTGCAGAAGCCTTACAATAGTCCTTATTGAAACGATTTCAGATTGTCTTATTAGGTCCTAAAAGTCTCAAGAGACCAAAGAAAACCTGGAGTTCGCGAACATGAAAAACACATTTGCAAACACATTAATCTAAAGTACGGAAACAAATGGTTGATGCTACAACGAATGATCGTAGCATTGGTGTGACATTTGTAACGCTTTTCAATAGAAAAAAAATTGAATATGTTTATCTAATATGGGATGTCTTAAGGTAGAACCTGGTATGTGATGTGTTTTCGATGTGAACAATAGACTATTTCTCTTTACTAACTAATTAAATTAATTCTGAACGCCGTGATCTCAGACAAACGGCATGTTGGTGGCCTTGAAGAGAGGAAAACGGACGGTTTGATACAACTTCCTAAACCTGTTCACTTAACTTTTGTGCCATCCACACAAACATCGTTTACGCCTCTTATCACAAATGCAAATCAAAGTACCCTCAAAGGGTGCAATCGGTAGAAATGGTATAAAAACAAGGTAGTTCCTTTTATGAGAACGGGTTTTCAAGGGCACTTAATGCAGGAAAAACAGCTCTGTTATCTGCGTTTGGGTGGAACGTACAAGAGGCAAGTTGTTCGAACTAGCCTTTAAAAGGCACATCGAGGGTAATGGATCGCGACTGGACATCTTCGACCCATTCTGCGATGTCTTTCTCCCGATTTAACGTGCCAGGAAAGGCCTTGAACCGAGACTTGCTTGTTGCAAACAAGTCTCGGTTGCCTGGTTGCCACATGCTGAGCGCTGTTTGGCCGGTTTTAGCTTATCGCGCTTCTAATGTTAGTACGGCTAAAATAGTAGGGTGCCCTCTTTAGCTTGACATTTCCTTAAATACGCATGGATGACAATAGTACATGACACGATACAACCAAAAAGGAACGAGTGTTCTGATGCTCAGAGCTCTGGTTCTGAGTGCTCGTGGCCTGTCTTTACTTTCTGCTTTTTTACCTTTCCTTTGCAGGTGATGCTCCGTGAAATATTCACATCAGCGTTAGTCCTTGTTTTCGCCTGCGGTGCACTGGGGCACGACGAGCCCGTCCCTAACCAATCCGTCGCCCACGATCCGAACGCCGTCCTTGTCTTCTTCGGTACTCGCCATGGAAACCGAAACCCCGGAAAGTTCATAGAGCAGAACCCTCGTACGTGGGGCCAAGAAGGCGACACCGAACTCACCAAGTACGGAAAGCGACAAGCCTATGGACTTGGAAAGGAATTGAGGAAGTTTGTTGACAAGCTGGTCAACGATAACTACGTTCCCAAGGAGGCCAAGTTCTACAGTTCCAGTGCGAACCGTTGTCAGATGACTCTCCAGGTTAGTCCACCAAACTGCTCTCTTTTTAAGACTATATCTTAGGCAGCCCTTGCCGGTTTTTACCCTCCAAAATCCTATGCCGATTGGAGTGAAATCGACTGGACTCCTGTCCCATACACCATCGACGATCCTATGCTCAGAATGTATGCCGTTAGCCCTTGTCCAGCTAGCGATGCTGGATGGCAGCCGATCACCGACGACAATCTGGATGATCTCGTAAAACTGACTGAGCAGAAGAAACCAATTCTGGACTACATCGCGAAAAACACTGGATGGAACGCTTCGATTAGTAACGCAGCCGATCTTGCCGACAACATCATTGAACTGGTAGGAGAACGCTTCGAAAAACAACCTCGTTTTTTCATGCTAGGACCTCTATGGAGCGAACTATCCTAATTGGCTGGAACGGCCCTCTCTCAAGGGATATAACAAAGAGTCCCTCAAGAAGGATATCATGGCTTTTGCCGAGAACCATCAGATTAAGTGTGCTGAGTATGGTCCATGTCGCGACATGATGGCCGGATATTGGCTTAACAACGTCATCGAAAATCTTCAGAAGCTTCTGGACGGCAAAAATAATCTCAAGATTATCGGCTACGCATCGGTGAGTGTGATTCATCGAATCGCTATACTTTTCCCCTACAGCACACCGAAGTCACTCTCGCCCTCATGAAGGTCATGCACATCGTCAAGCACGAAATCACCACTTCGGCTGGATTCGTCATCGAGGTCCGCAAGAACGGAGGGAAGTACCAACTGCGTCTCCTCAACCACGACCCCAACCCCGTTGACCCCCATGTCATCTACCAGGCCAAGTACACCGACGAGCTAAAAAAGCTGTCGAAGGACGGCGTTTGGGTGGATGTTCAAGATTTCATCAACCTCGTCAAACCCAAGGCCTACTCGGATTGGAAGAGCCAGTGTGGAATTGAGACTGTGAAGCCGGCTGGACTCCAGCATGCAGCTATTGCCTGCCCTCCCTTTCCGTCCGTCCAGCTTCCGCTTCTTGGAAGCGCTGTTCCACTCGCGAACAAACTAGTTCCTTCGCTCCCTTCACTTGGTGCTGCCGCCCCTGGTGTTCATCCGTATTGAAGGATTTTCTGTCTAACCCTTTTCAAAATAAAGGTTTTGTATGTGACATAGCCGCAGTTGACACACAGGAAGTGGCCAACCTGAAAGGATCTTAACAGACGTTCCCAGAAAGCAAGGATCTTTGTGGAACTACAGGAAAATGATGTGCACTCCTTAGCATTTATTACCATGGCTACCGTGTGTTACAGAGGAGTTCTAACACGATACACTTATGTACATAACTGCTTACTATGTCCATCGAATTAGTTCGCTAGGCCGTTCATCTTCGGTTCATCAAACAAAGCAGCCATTTCATGGAACGCGTCCTTCAAATGCTGCTGAAATCTGTGCGAATCGGTGTTATCTGCGCTTTTCAGCGATGTGATGTGGGCGCAGATTGTGTGGTTTCCAGCGAACCGATAACAAATACCGTATCCGCGCTTCGCAACAGGACCGAAACAGGCGCCGAGCCACGATCTATTTGGTTCTTCATCCTCGTTGTGAAGATTTGTCATGACCGGGGGCTGACTGGTGGAAAGAATCCAGGGCTGATTGATGTAGTAGTCGAGGAAATCGCTTGAGGTGTTAGTTCCTTTGCTGAGGACGTACAGTACGAACAGATGACGATCGACTCCCTTTCCAGTCATGCATTCCTTGTTGCGCAGAACGTGGCTCTCGCAAGCCTTGCGAAGAAGGCGAAGTCGTTCGGTTTTCTGAACAAGTTATTGCATGGATTGCATCGACAGTTAGCTCACCGAGGCATTGGGGTCTTCCATAGCCCTCACAAAGGCACACGAATCCTCAGAAACAGTTCTCAACGTCTCTGTTCTCGAGTTCGCATAGAAGCGTTGTGAGGCCGACTCGTAGGTCAGATTGAATTTTCCTTGGTCGCGGTAGCTGGCCAGTTGGATGGCCATCTGGAGGAATCCGTCGGGTGAGCAGTTGCCTTCCTTGATCTTGTTCTTTCCCCAGTCGGTGAAGATGGTTGCTGCGAAGTCAACGTCGTCGCGAACAGATGCATATGTATAGAGGCAGCGGTCTATTTCGGATTTCAGCTGAAAATGGATGTGACATGGATGCGTTTATCAAACTCACCGAAGCATTGATGTTGAATGTGAACCGTTCAGCCAACTTCAACTTGGGATCAGCCTTCCATTTCACCTCAGCATGGATATCTTCGATTTCCGGATAGTGATTGATCACTTTGTTCGCCAGATATACGAAGTTTTCCATGATGTGATCGAATTCCGATCCGTCGCCAATGCTATGCTCCGTTGTACCGCCACACTAAACATGGTCCAATTTCATAAACACAAGATCTTTTGCTTACTCGTCCATTCCTTGCAACAACATAGTTTAGCGATTTGTCGGCCCACCGATTTGTTCCATCTCCCGTCAACATGTTTCTCAAGAAGTTGTCCAAAATCTCTGATTTCTCTGGTACGTAGTCATAATCATCGCGGTCTTCCAGGACAATAAAGAACGCAGATGATTCAATCATTTCAAGGGAAGCCTTATTCTTAGGGTCGGACAGAAAGTGGTCATTTCTGATTTTGTGCCACGAGTCGCGCTTATCAGTGGTCAGTGCGGCGAGCTCGGCTTCTCCTTCTGTTGGAGTGTCTTTTCGACGAAGAAGATCCTTGAAGATTTCGGAAAGCTGGTCAGGTGTGTAGGCCTTGCCACCCTCGTCGCAGAGATTCACTTTGTAGAAACAGCCATGGGACAGAACGGCGACATGACGAGAGACTCCGTAGTTGACGTTTTGATCGATCTTCTCTCCCGGGACACGTGTGCCGGCGTAGCACTGAAGTACAGTAGGTTGTATTGTATACGATGGATGCAAGTATTTTTGACTCCGATCAGTAACTAAGGTATTTCCGTCAGGTACGAATGCACATTTTTGTAATTCATAGAACGATGCTTATGGCGGTGTATTTTTCTTGACGAATCGAATCGTGGGCTAGAAGTGGGGACGCCCGGACAGAACCGCCAAAAAATAACCGCCGAGGACAAAACCGCCAAACGGACAGAACCGCCAAATATCGCACTGTTTGTGCCGTACTAGGATGTCAGCGAAGCCAGCACGACAACAGGGTTCGCGCTTCTGGCTCGCTTTAAATCAACAGGCATAGTCCTAAGCCGGAGCCTAAGCCAAGCCAGGGTTTGCCTAAGCCAGCACGACTACGAGCCGCATATTCGTTTCTGTGCATGGGTTAACATCCAGATTTGGCTTAGACTCCGGCTTAAACTTAAGCCTATTGAATTAAAGCGAGCCCGAAGGGCGAGCCTGTTGTCGTGCTGGCTTCGGCAAACCCCGGCTTAGCCTCGGCTCCGGCTTAGGACTATGCCTAGTGATTTAAAGCGATTCCGCACAAACAGCGCGATATTTGGCGGATTTGTCTTTGGCGGTTCTGTCCGGGCGCCAGAAGTGGGTAACCCCCCGATGTTCACATAAGGGTTTCCGTCCTGATAAGAAACCATGGTCCCTTCGTTATCTGTCTAGTACGACGACATATTAGCAAATAACATTATTTTCAACATATGTGTATCTTTAAAGGAGAAAGACTGAGTTACTGCTCTCTAGGTTGATATAAAATGAAAAAGAACCTACGTTATCGTAGTGGGCGGTTGACACGAGCCCTCCGCTAGCTGGCTTAATTCTCTGTTTGTCAATTGCAATCATGCTTTGGCCCTCGATGTAGCAAATGTGCGCAGCCCTCACAGCCTGATTTGCCGGCTTGTCCTCAATCAAGTCACAGTGGGCGACGCTAGTGTTGACGAGAAGACATTCACGACTGTAGAGATAGGCGTATTTCTCCCAGAACCCAGTGACATAGTTGTCGCTGATATAATACATCATCTTCGCGTACCGCTGCAGCTTTGGTCCTTCTTTTTTCAAGAATTTCATTGCCTTCTCTCGAACTTCTTCATATTCTTCCTAAGGCCATATTTACTAAGTGAATGAAAAGCGTTATGTATGTCACCTTGGAGAGAATAGGTCTCACCGACTCCAAGTATCTATCCACCGTATCTTTGAGATCAGGAACGGGAACATGAGGCAGTAGTCCAGCGGTTGAGCACAGTTTAGGAGGGCACAGCTTTTGGAGCAATGAGCCGAACGTGAACCAGATCTTCGTCATGAAGGAGACATTCTTACGATCGTCGTAGAGGAATCCTTTGTACGAAAAGTACCAGTACTTCAGTAGACAACGAAGAAGGAACACAGGCGTATAGGCGCTGATGAACGATGCCAGGCTGACTTGTGCCACATTTCCAAGTTTTGGCATATACGACATCAGGGCGTTTTGGGGATTTCGAATATGGTATGCTGCAGCGGCAGCAAGTGAGGTTCCAAAGAGGAAGGGTTTAACCGGATACAATCGATTGAACACAGCATTCTGCAAATAAGTGATTAAGTCAACAGTAAACACTGTGGCGAAATCTGTTACACGTGATATTGATTCAGTGGTCTAACGAAATGTTTCAGCAAATCTTCAAAATTTCAAAATGGCTTCACTATAAGCTGTCAAGCTAAATAAGCGGGCAAAGTCCATTTTGGGCACCCCGCTGTAACAAAAACATTGCTTCCGATGTAAAAACAAAGACGGCGAACAAAGTAAACAACAGAAGAGAACGTGCTTTCCCGTCGACGTCACATTGCCGACCACATTGTGTTGATCGATGTTGTTTCCTTGCATACTATTAGGAGGCAAAGATCACTTACATAACTTCGGTAGGCCGCTCGGCTCAGCTTCGAAGGGTAATGATCAGAAAGTTCGTAGGGAGGTTTAAGCGTGGACGGCTTGTTCTTTGGCATCTTCTGAAAATTTACACCTTCGCGCAACCAGATCCAATCAATAGCATCCGATGTGGAAACATCCAGTCACGTGGCATTTAAAAAACGATACGAAAAGCGGCACGCAGCGCCCAGTGGGGCCCTCTCCGGCCGTCTCGTTGCGGCTCAGACGCGTCGATAGCGGAGAGAGCCGAAATGCGAAAATAAAAAACACAACAAGTCCCGCCACAGCGGGGGAGTTTCTTCCGCTCTCGCCTTTTTGGCGATGCAAATCAGATTTCGAAAAAACGCGACTTTGATCGGCTGCGCGCAGTTCAGTCAGTCAAATCACAAGGAACGAACGCGTCCTCCTTTGTGTTGTTTTCTCTCGGAATGGGTTTGTGTGACCGGACGACGAAGATCTGCGAAGCGAAATGGGTGAAACGCCGCGATTTGTTGAACGTCCGGACGGAGTTTGAAGAGGTGAGCACGACGAAATGCGACGACCTTTCGAGTGGAGGAAGCGAAAACAATGCGAATGCAGAGGAAGACGGCAGCACGGATAAAAAGTTGCACTTTGCTCATGTTGAAGTGTAGTTTGTTCGTTGTCCGATGCTCGCGGAAGTGGGGAAGGAGGGCTGATACACGTTGGATAGGAGCATGTGTGGGCTAGGAGCTAACGCAGCGGCTTGTCAACGCCTTTGTGACTGAAATGCGATGCGAAGAGGATTAAGCAAACCGATTCATTATTAAACGAATATAACGAACTATGTATACGAATATGCAGAGAGGTTACAAGATGAATTTATCTTATCTCTATGGAGGGCTCGCACTTCTATCAACTGCATAGTGACACATGACAGTAGTATCTTAGTATTACAAAAGGGGCTATGTCGCAGCGCCTTTAGTAAACAGTTTACAAAAGAACCATGTGCTGGTGAATCGTAGAAACCTCTGTTGCGACAAAATGATTCATTCATTCAATCTCTTTGTTGTTTCGTATCGATAAGTTATCACGACCTTCCTTGTATCATGAACACAAAGAGTAGCACGTTAAAGGTAAACTCTGGGGAACATGGATGCAGAAATCTGTTTTCGGGTGATGTGTGATTGTTTGCACCTTTCAGTTCAAACATTGCAAGATCGACGAGATCAAAACGACAGCGTAGTTTGTTCGTCGTCTTTGTAGGTCGGAGTCTGTAGTTTGCGAAAAAAAACTCGGACGAATAACGGCGTCCTTGGCAGTTTAGCACACAAAAATTGTAGTCGAAATGTTGAAGTATGGTGGCCAAAGTGCCAAATGTCACGGATCACGGCGACTTCTGAGGCTAATTACGGTGTAAGACAAAGGGCAAAGGTAAAGAAATATGACACACTTGGTTGTTCATTTTTGGGCTAATTTGACGTCATATGATTTGTAGTTCAATGAATTATTATGTGATTTTTGTGAACAAGAGCTTGTCAAAAATAGCGTCTTGAAACGTAATCTGTAGTTCTATGCATCTGATTGAGACAGTGCAATGTAACCTCTGCATTTCGCAGCAAACACACAGCCACATATCATAGCACAAATGAAACACGTGCAGCTGTCAGAGACCAGAAGTTTAATTACGAATCAACTTTACTTCCTATTAAAATATGTCGCAGAATGAAATAGTAGCTCTTACTCGTTAGTAGCCTTCAGCAGCAGACCGATTGGTAAGTGGAACAGAGCTGCAGCAGTTATATATTAATGGACTTTCGATAAGCGTAATCCGATTAATTTCGATCTTTAATAGCTTGCCCATGCATAGCCGAGATCTTTTACGATAACAGTGGCTGTAGCAGAATCTTGCTGCCTGAAATTATCAGCGGCTACAATTAAGCACGTTTAGGTGTTTTGGCCTCTGCAACGGTCATGTGGTTAGGTTAATTATCTAACTGATTGAACATTGAAACTAAGGCTACTTTATGATCGATAAATGATTAAATATTCACTGAATATATCGTGAAATCAGACTCGCTTTTTCTGATAACTTCGACCCTTCCATATCAAGCCTTGAAGCGCATTATTTACAAATACCAGCTGCATTGCCCTTCGTATTCGTCATTTTGCCCTACACAAAAACATTACCTCATGTAGTACTTATCGTACAAGCGCTATTTCAGTGATATATCAATGGTATAAAAATGGCTGTAGTTCTGATGTTATCCAGTACATCACATCTGAACTAATGCGGGGGACACATGTGAGTAATACATTAAAGTGACACATTTCGTAGGTTAGTTGCTTTGTGGCGTCCAATCGTCACTGACGACTTTAATGTGATTGGTCCCGAGGGGATTGATATTGTGCATATAAAGGTTCGCTTGCCTTACTGAAAAGGTATAGAGTGCTTCGTATGCAAACATCTCTTATTTAAAACATTTTTCTTATAGCAATCTTATAGTCTATTTGCATTGCCCACCACCGTTGGAAGTTGTGGTGACAGATAATTTTGAATAGTTTACGTTTTCCTTTAGCGTTGTTTAGCGCCATTTAGCGGCACTGATACAAGGCTCCCTTGATTTGTAGTCTCACTGTGACAGTGATACCAACGCTTCCGCCGACAATATACAACATTTGACAATACATTACTTGTACACTACCCCATTTTTAGTGCTTTTCAGGAACTTTTTGGCAGAACAGGAACGGTTATCCTCATCTGATTTTGGTTCTCTTTTCATTTTGGTTCTTCAAGGCCAAGAGCTGTGCATAAAATGTGCCCAAAAACGAAAATATGCCTTTTCTCTGCTCGTCTGCCCTCTTTCGCACCGCACTCCCGGAACGGTTGGAGCGAAAGAGGATTTGTATATTAGAAATATAAATTTCAGTTTTAAATTATTGTCAAACGTTGTCAATTGTCGGCGAACTGTCGAACAAATTGTCGGTGATCTTTTTTTTTGAACACAGCGTACGAAAGTTTTGAACACAGCTTACGCTTACCAAAAGACTATTCACTTTAGTGTAATACCTAGAACCGAATATATGTACAACTTTATCATATGTCAGTAGTGGCACTTTAACTTCTCGCAATTAAAATACAATATGTTTTAATGGCAACGGTTAAATTACGAGAATTGTAGAGTACTACTTGTTCTTGTCGTTTTAGTGGTACTACGTAGACCGATGGCAAATGTGATCTTTTAATGAGAAATTTTTGATAATATTCGGAAATGTTGAGTTCATTTCAGTATATCATCTAGTACCAATATATGCACAAATTTTTGTCGGTAGTAGCACTTAAAATTCTCGCAATTCAAACACAACATGTTTTAATGGTAGCGTTCCAATCCCCTATATATAAATGGAGAACCGACGGGTCCATTGGTCTGTTTGTGTGTGTGTGTTTTTCCGTGCGCACGGGGAAAACACCTACACGAAATAAGGACCCCAAGGGAACTGGACTTGACAGCGCCCGCTTACAAACGGAGAACGTTCGCAATGAGACACACAGACAGTTGAGATGGCAGCGCTCTACTTCGATTATGTGTCTGACAATGCTAGGCTTTGAGTGTTTTGCAGTTTTCAGTGATTTTTTTGCCTATTTGGTAACTGGCAGAAATGTCGGTTCGAGTTTCCGGAAACTTCAGCCATTTACATGAGCGCCCTTAGGCCTTTCGTGTGCTTACCGCCGGTAGGCTACTGTTGACTTGCCGCCCGCAGTGCCACTTGGCTTTTAGTACCTGGAGGGCGCGAATTTGAGCGCAGCCGCGTTTATTATGATAATTCTAGAGTAATTGCAGAGTTAGCACGTCGTTTTAGTGGTACTATGTAGACCGATGGCAAATGTGCTGTCATCAGATATGCATAATCAAATGAGTAAGGCAATCAAATCGTACTTATTACATATGCACTCCCGGGATAAGGCACCGCAGACCATCATTGTAAATTCGTGACGCTGTTCACAAGATCCTTTTAGCTCCAATTAGTCGATCAGTGCTTTTCGGATATGTACCAGAAGTGTCGTCTTTTGTACTCTTAATTTGAACTTTGCCGACACGACGACAATCTTGAACATAATTGCATTCCGCTTTTCTGACATAATTGTCCGATAGAATCGCACATTTGAGAAAACATTCAGTGGTCCTCTTAAGATGTTGATGCAAACTTTGATATTTTCGGATGAGTGACATCATATTGCGACAAACATTTCCGCTTTTCATTGCTTTTATGAGCCATGAACGACCGGATAGTTTAGTCGCGTTTGCTTTCATAATTTCCGCTCACTTCACGATGTTCCCATGATTTTTATTTTAGGCGAGCAAGAATACTAACATGAATGCAGAGAGCACAATTGCTTCGGCTATTATCTTTTTGGTAAGTCACGTGTTGATCTTCAAGGTATGCGGATTGTGTTTAGAGCGGCCTTGTCGGAATTGGTGCAAATGCAGCAGCTGTGCTTGTAGTGGTCCAAAGGAAGCTGCATAAAAACCCATTCGGCGTCCTTTGTCTTGGCCACGAAATTCCGGACATCATCATCTTGGCCACATTTGCGTTTTTCTGCGCTCCAATAACATTATTGTAAGCCAGGTGGGGAATATTCCGGGGAGCAACATAGCTATAAATTGAGCCAAATTACCCACGCTATGATCTGCTATTATGTTTTCAGTCAGATCACCACCGAAAGCTCCACTGAAGTCGGAAAGATCCTTGGTCACATTGACTATATCGCATGGAACATCACCGTTTACTCGCACGTTTGTGTCGCCATCAATCGTTTTACCGCAATTTACTTCCCTGTTTGGTACCGGCGTTGCTTCAAACTGAGAACGACTGTTCTTATTGAGTGTTCATACATCGCCTTTGCTATCCTTCAAACGATTCCACTTCTCTTTGGTACGTCATATAACCTTACCAATGCTATTAATGACTTCAGATGAGTGCTATCTGGGCTACCTTCCGCAAGTCTATTTATGGGCATTCTCGCCTACTTCTTGTGGCACAATCCTTCAAAACACGGACATGTCCCTTGGCGTCAGCTTGATGACTATCGTCATGGCTATCGACTTTTGTACGTTTTGGAAAATTAAGACGACCATGAAGGTTTGAGATTCTTTCTTGACAAACGTTCAATTTTTGCCCTGCAGTCCATCGAGGTGAGCCATCCCAATGGAGATCACAAGAATCAAAAACAAGAGATTAGATTCTTCATGCAGGTTTGGCATATCCATGAGAGCATAAAATGACCCATTTCTTAGGCTCTCATCCAAGCAACTGTCTACATTGTGAAGAAATTGTGTTTTTACGTTTTCTCTCGCTTCGCAACGGGGAAGTGGGCGCTGTTCTTCCTCACTTTCTTCGCTTGGATCATGTGTCATCTGCTCGATGGAGTGATACTAATCGCCTACAACTACAAACGAGGAACGAAGCACACTGTAAAAGTGAGCACTACCGTACACCTCTCTCGAGCACCACTCCATGAGACAAAAAGAAGCTCACGCGGCTAGAAACTTGACGAGATTGCTGCGTTGGGAAAAACAGATTGCAGAAGATCTCGGAGTTATGTATTTTTTAAATATTTTGAGTTATATATTTGTAAACATCTATTTGATATGATTGTGGAAAACGTTTCGGATTCACTGTCCTATCCTGACCGCTATACGTTCCACGCAACCGATGTTCACTACGTGATAGGATGCTCGCCAAAACAGGAATAAACGTCTTCAAACAATGAAGATACGTAGATAACTGCTGCCACGCGGTAAAATCCTCAGATGTACAACGATACAACAAACGACAACGGTGCTTATCTTTTCTCTCTTTATAAATGTCCCTCTGGACTGCACCAAACAACAACAAACGAATCTACAGCGATTCAACCAAATACAAACGATCCAGATGATCGAACAACAAGTCCGAACGGCTTGGACTTCAGTCGTTGCTTCAGCTCGAGCGCGAGCCGCTCTGCTTCGTCAGTGAACGCAGCGCCTGCGATCCCCGGGCAATCTTCACGCTGCAGCCGATAGAATGTTCTCGAATCCGTTGACGGTAGAAATCGTGGCAAGACCAGGCTGACGCAATCAAACGGAACTTCGTAGACTTCAGACATTCAGTTTCGGCGCATCGTAGACGTCGTAGGAGTGATGGAACATCCATCAGGCAGGTTAAAACAACAGAACATTGCACTAAATGTGCAGATATTAGTAGAAATACAGGGTGTTCAGAAAGTTCTGTGAAATGAAAAGAACGATTTTTTCAATAGAAAACACAATAATTTCGGAAAACAAACAAGACTACCTTATTCATCACGCAAAATTGAACATAATCAAAATGAGTATCACTCGAAATGGCCGCCTCCGGCGTTGATGCAGGCCTGAACACGCTTCTTGAAATTTCCCACGATGCACGCAAGGGTTTCCACACTAATTTCTTCCCAGGCTTGCTTCAGCGCTCTCTTCAGGGAGTCTATGGTGGTGTGTCGTCTTCGGCAGGCCTTGTCCTCCAGAATGGACCAAATTGCGTAGTCCATCGGATTCAGATCCGGTGAGTTGGAGGGCCAAATATCTTTGCCCCACATCTGCGGGATTTGGTCCTTGCAGAAGGCCAGTGTGGAATTCGATCCGTGGGCGGGCGCCCAGTCCTGCTGAAACACCCAATCATGGTTTGGAAAGTGTTTTTGGGCCCAGGGAATCAGATGCTTCGCCAGGATCTGTTCTTGATACACAGTAGAGTTAATTTTCACGCCTTTATCGACAAAAACCAGCGGAGTTTTGCCTTTTACGCAGATTCCGCCCCACACCATCACAGAATTGGGGAAATGACTTCTTTCCACGCGCTTCGTACGTGGAGAGCCCTTCGGCAGCAATTGGCGGTGATTCTGGCTGTTGTGGATCGCTTCGATTGTAAAAATCTTTTCATCTGAAAAGATAACATTCGAAAATCCAGACCCCCGTGCCTCGGCCTTCAGCTTTTTGCATTTTTCCAGCCTTTCCTTCTTTTTATGGTCCGTCAGAAGCTGGCCACGTCTAATTTTGTAGCTCTTGAGCTGTAGATCATCTGTAATAAGCTTATACATGGATCCAATGCTGATTCCATGGTCCCTCGCCAGCTTTCTGATCGAACGCTCAGGATTCCGCTTAATTTTTTGTCGGACCAGTTTTCGGACCTTTGAAGTTCTGGCGGTCTTCCGTCTTCCGCTTCGGGGACGGTCCTTGATCCCACCAGTGTCCTCAAATCGATCTAACACCCGCTTGACCATCATTGGGTGCAGTTTGAGGTCCTTGCAGATGTCAGGGTTTGACTTCCCAGCACAGTGGAGCTCGACGATGGTGGAACGCAATTTTTCCGAGACCATTTTGTTTCTGAATAACAGTGAATACCAGTATGAATAACAGTGAACATAGGGTAAATAGAGTTGATAAACGCGAATAAAACATTGAAAATTTGCGCGGACGCCAAAAAACTTGCGAAAATAGACCACTCAGAAATTTCACAGAACTTTCTGAACACCCTGTACAATGATAAACGATAAAAGGAACATCGCGACAGGGATGTCGCGACAATGATAGACATGACCTATTAAAATATATTTTTCCGATTTTTATAAACCTCATACATCTCTTACAATTTTTGATAGACGGTCAATATTGAGAACAATATTAAAATGTATTACTCACACATGATCCCTCCGTCCTGATCGTCCACGTCCCACATTGATGTTTGGAGGTCTCATTTGAAAAGGAATCAAACTATCGCACGAAATGCCAAAGAGACATCCTTTGTTTGTGTCCCGCAAGTCGTAATATCTTCGATTCTTGAAATAAAGTCACCGTGAAAGGCCGTGCATTCGTGCAACGCTGGTCAGATTCTTATAAAACCGAAAAACAGACATGAGTATGGTTCCCGAATTTTACATACGTCATACGTTCAACCGCAGTGCCGAAGAAACCAACGTTCTCTTTTCATTCGTTTTGGCGGGGGTGCGAGGCAAATTTTTGGTGTTTTCATAACTAGAGCTTTAACGACCTTTCGTGGTGTGCACTTTCTGTGCAACTGGAATTATGGCAAACACAAAATGTTCACTATGGTAGTATCTGCTTTTTAGAATCCAACCATTTTCTACAGATATGACTTCAATGATTTACTGAATTCTAGGTATTCTAACGTGGCTTCTTTAAAAACGATTCGTTCTGAAATCTGAAATAATCCCCCGCATTCCTGAAATGAACCTATTTGAGATGCCGTCATCACGGCTAAACAGCTGCAGATCTGCTATTACCACGCACCCAAAGCACCTAATTGCAAGCTATGAACAGGTTAAAAACGTATCTGGTTAGAAACGCAAATAGCCTTTGATATCAGATTGCAGTAAGTAGATGTAGATTTCTTGGTTTTGCAGCTAGAATCGCTCTTCTTCATTCATGTTCATGTGATCTCCTGATCTGTAGTCAAACGGGAAAAAAGTGACTTTCTTTCACGAACATGTGCACATTATGAAGCGAGTTCGTTACGTACGCACTTAAACGAAATACCATTCTCGTTTTTAATGAAAATAATATAATGGTTTCAATAGAAATTCGGCGTTCAGAGAGCATTTTTGTCCGCATTACCACGAAAACAGGATGTAGTGGCGTCAGAAACCGGTCAGTTAGGAGTGCTCATTCATACAGTGCAAACAGATTCGCTCCTCTCATGGAGCAAAGCCTTCATCCGAGATCTGATTTTCGGTCTCGAGTCAGAAGAAAAGGAATTATGCGAATATCCCCTTTTTGAATGGCCTAATCGCTACTACGTACTTTGTACAGGAAATCAGGCAGACGGCGTTGACAATAAAATAAAAAATTCACAATAGTAACAAAAGCATTCACCTATGATGTCGGAACGTGTCGCCACATACTACTTCTTTCTGGTCACCCTGAGCACTTCGGCTTTTCTCTCTTCAACCAATCTTGCTTCGACCGAAAGTTTGAGACAAACAAAAATAATTGAAGGTCCCATAGAATCTGCAAGTTCTGAGGAAGATTTATCTGACGAAGACAGAGAATTACCGGCCGCACCCAGGATTCCAGGTGAATTTATGGCTTTCAAGGACTTTTCCGAAACGAAAGAGCCTTTTGTTGATAAGGGTACGCGCACTTTAGTTGCTGTTTTTGAATTTCTTGCATTTTAGATGCAACCATCGAATATCTCCTTGACATCATCGGCTATACGGTAACGGGAATGGATCGCCTTCTGAGTAAAGCACACGAAGCACTTGGAGTTAGATACTACATTAATTATTCTGAGTAGCATCAATGTTAGTAAAATGAGAATTCGTTTGTTTAACTTATCAGGCTTGAAAGGAGGAAAGATCCCTTATGTTCTGCTGTTCATATTGCATCGCTAACTTATGTATCACTTCCAAGTCACAAGTTGTTTCTCAAAAGTACATTTCCAAAATACTATTCACTGTCTAGGCTGAGTACGGGAATATGTAATACTTTCCCGGTTACAAGCGCTATTCTATGAGAAAAAAAACTGACATCACAGACGTCTCTCTCACTGAACGGTTCGTTATCAATTGACTGCACGGCTTAAACTGTTTTGCACCGTGCATGTGAAAAGTGGAGATAGCTTTAATTGGTTTAAAGGCTACAAATCAAAATTCTCTAAGCGGAGGTGTGTATTTTCTGAGATACGAAATGAAAGCTGCTGGTCGTAAACAGCTTTACTGAAAACGGACAGCGTGTGTTTTTCAATACATGGCGCAAATTACAACCTACAAATATGATACAAAGCGGTGGGTATCTCTTTTAAAAGAAGTGCACATAGTATCTGCCAGTATAATTCTGAAATCCACGTTTCTACAATGTAAACATGCTAGTCATGCCATGGGATTTTTGATTCTTACTGATGTAACGGTGGCGGACAGTGTTTTCCTTTGTCACTACTTCTGGTTGTTCTGACGGGAACGAGGCCATGAGCATCTTTGTGAGACATTAGAACTACGTCTCTCTAGCGTTCCAGGCATTCTGAGAGTCGGGACGTTCATTACACCACCAACGACGGCTAAGACCGACCGCTCACTCAACTCATTCCAAGGGTGAATCGACCACTCGACCGATCTTCATGGAGTCGTGAAAAATCCATAAAACCATCGCCCAAAATGCGTTAGAGTCATGCCGTGAAGTGCTTCAAAAGTGCATTCTATAATAACCTAATAGCCCTCTAAGGTACGCCTTTCGTTTTTTTTTGTTTTTCGATACATTTTTAGTATTGATTGTGTTGCATTTTAAGCTGATTCTATGCACGTGCACTAACCGTAACTGTAATAATAACAGCGATAGATTAACGTCCGCCATCGTGATGTGAATGAGAATCTTTTTTGAAGAAGAGGAACGATCTTGATCTATTAATTTTTCTTGAGTTACAAGGTTTTCCAAGCCATCCACAGTTTTTTATCATCTATCGTCTTCTTGTGCCATCCAACAGCAACAGAGCGAGCACTCTGAATATAAATTTATAATAATCAGTAATTATAGTGACCAGCGACCAAATTGAATTCCACAACAACATAAAACTTTTGTCGTTCTGACAAAAAACTTCTACCATTTTATATTACTTTTCCGTTATTGTGACATGCCGCTCTTTGAAAAGGACTAATACTTTTCGACTCTATTTTATTTTTGTACACGTAGCATGCACATGATCTAAAGGTAAGCTTAGGGCAAATACTGGCCTCTTACGTTTCATTCATCTGCCTACGTAAACTATGAGGATACCTATCATTATCACCATCGTATGAATGACCACGAGTACTTACCGTTCATGATAATTCCTGTTTTCTACGGTGTCCTTTGTACAGAATCTTCAACCGTATGACCTTGTGTAGTTCGAGGAACATATACGTGGAGTGAACTTTTCGCGGAGAGGAGTGTCTGCACGGGAAATATTAGGGCACGACTGTGGTCGAACGAGTGTCATGCCCTTATCTCCGTCTTTTGTCTTTCGTAGTTTCTGAGGTGCCCACATTGAACATCGAACCGCTACAAAAAAACGCTGTTGACCGCGCTTGGAGGCTGGACTAAAAACATCATCAGTCCACGCCTTTCAGGTGTTCCCGTTTGAATAGCATAAAAGAAAAACGTGGGATATAAGAGGGGGTTGGAAAGCTAGCAGATCCACAGTCGTTGCTGGACGTTTTTCTGTGCTCATCAACCATGAATGCAACCGAAGTTGCCCTGGAGGCATCCACTGAAGATTCCATCGCTGCGTCGATTATATTTGTGGTAGGCATAAACTTAGAGACCAGTTGTTACCATACAGTTTAGACCGCTATTACTGGCACAGCAATCAACATCTATGCCATCATGGTCGTGTTCTGGTTGCAACTCCAAAAGAACTCGTTCGGAATTCTGTGTTTGGCTCATGAAATACCCGATGTTATCATTTTGACGTCGTTTGCACTGTACTGTGCACCACTCACCTATTTGTAAGATCTGAAGGAGAAAATGAATTTGAAAACGTGTTATATTTAGTCAAATTTCGTCACAGAAAGCCGAAGACCTAGGGAAGCTTATTGGACACATCGACTTCATCGCCTGGAACATCACCGTCTACTCCCATGTCCACGTAGCTATAAATCGCTTCGTCTCCATCTACTTCCCACTGATGTACCGTCGCGTCTTCACTCGGAAAACCACTCTTTTCCTGGTTTTGGGCTACACCACGTTGGCCGCTGTACAAACCACTCCGCTCTTATTTGGTACTTGTTGAAATGGTGGACAGGTGTAATTTGAAAAATTCTAGAGGAATGCTATTTGCACTTCATTCCGGCAGCTTATGTGTGGGCTTTCTCCCCAACCGCATGTGGTGGCATTCTTCAGAATTCGGACATGATGCTGGGAATCAGTCTGATGACCGTAGTCATGGTCATCGACTTCTTTACCTTCATCAAAATTCGCAAAACGATGAAGTCGATCACAACACATCAGGCATCAGAGGATAGGCGACAACAGAAGCAGGAGATCAGGTTCTACATGCAGGTGATACTTACCCATTTACGGCATCTACTATATGTTTCTTAAGGCTCTCGTCCAATCGACCGTCTACATTGTCAAGAAGTTGTGCTTCTATGTTTTCTCGCGCTTTATGACAACAAAATGGACCATCTTTCTCTTCACCTTCTTCGCCTGGATGACGTGTCATCTTCTCGACGGACTCATTCTCATCGCGTACAACTATCGGAAACTAAAAACGCATACCACCTCCATATACACAGCATCCACGCCAATATCCGGAACTCTATCAGGATCGCAAGCTGGTCTCAAGAGGGGTTTATAAATATCACGAAGATAATACTCAGGAGATATCTGTATACTATGCTTTTTCAATGCAGTCAATAAAGATATGATCTGTGTGCATGTAGTGAATCACCGCGGATTCATTGCCAAACACCGGCTTAAAAATGTGCCAAAATCCACGGAATTACGCTGTGAAAGACGTCTTAGAAGCACAAAAAGGCGCAGTCTTAGATGGCCTTTGAGGACCCATTGTGGCAACTCATTTGGCAGCCCCCAGAGCGCGAACGAGTGACCCGACCGATCGCTACCGACTTCAATGACATGTCAAACATAAGTGAATATTCGATAACAAAAATACCTAAGTTTCGTGTGTCAGAACGCCTAAATCTAGCGAACGACTCCACAGTGAGCATAGGAAACATTTCATCTTCAGCTGTCTGATGCAGCCTAACGTTGATATTCTCATTCAACTGATAGCATGTAGCGGTTCATTAGTCACAACTGGTAGCTTAGATTTGTACGGAAATACTTCGACGAATATTGCACATGCAGTTGCTTACGTTTTGCCTTGTTTTCGATCTGTACGCTTCAACCTTATAGTGAGGATAACCACATGTGCAGGTTTTAGACTTTAGGCTTTGGACCGCAGGTTTTCAATGGCTCTGTTGTCATTCCCCAAGTTGATAGTTTCAAAAACTTTCAACTGCACTTGCAAAGGAAGAGTCAAACGTGTTCCGCTAAGATCGCGGCGAGACTAAGGGCAAACGGTAGGCATAGGTAAGTGTATAAAATGTGCAAAATATTAGATGCCCCTACTCCAACGCCAGTGAGTAAAAGAGGTTTAAATTTATAAGGGAACCTAGAACTTTCCGCATTTTATGCAGTCACCTAGGTCTACCGTTTACCCCTAGTCTCGTTCCGAGCTTAGCGCAACACGTTTAACCTTCCCCTATTAGCCTCCACACCTCCCACATTTGAGCTTGTCATATTTATAAGTCAGAGATCAGGTCCACGATATTGTTCACGATATTTTTGCATTGCAGATTTCGATAATATTTTCCGCGTGCCCTTTGTGAGAAATTCGCTAAGAACGACAGAACATAAGGAAAATCGAGCAAAAAAGAGATAAACAAAGGACACTCATCAACTTGAACTAGCCAGTTGAATAGCATTCTTATGGTTCGCGCAATAGTTCGTTTTCGACGTAACATTGCAACAACAAGATAAACTGCTAATTCAATTTCACTTAATTATTAATAATCAAAATACAAATAGGATTGAGTACGGTATCATACTTTTGTTAAGTAATGCAGTTAGATACAAAACGTGCTATAAAGCCAGTCTATTAATATCCGGAGTCGCACACCCTTACAGCAATCTGTGGCATACAATGTGTACCGTAGAACTATTCATTTGTGGTTAGTGACCACAGGCACCGCAAGGTGCACAACATTGACACGGCTCTGGATGTATTCTTGGTATGGAACTGGTTTCTGCCAAAACAATTAAATATGCACGAAAAACAGATTTCAAACGTCTGTGAGTATTTATAAGTACACCATTAGCTGTTTACAAATGTGATGTTTTTACCCTCAAATTTTTCAAAATCTCTGGGATTGAATTCAGCTCCGTCAATATCCATTCGTACTGCTTCTCGGCATAGATTGGACATAGGACATCTTGGTAATTGAAGCCTTCGAAAACGCTGTCCTGACGACCAGGTGTGCACTGTCGGTACATGCGCAATTTCTGAACAAAGATAACTTCTTTTTGAAGAGAATTTTCAATGACACGAACACCTGCAATTTCTGAACTTTTGCAGTTAGTGAAGCACCAACCGCATAAACAATTCATTTTAGAAGCATTTCACATTAAAATTTACTTCAATTTTGCATCACGTAAACTGCTTGAACCCTTACTCGATTTGTCGCTCGCAAACAATAGGCTGTACCAAGTAGGCGAACTAAAAACATCGCCCTCTCATGACCTTGGCAAACAACAAAAAAATGTACATTGGTTTTAGGGCATTCCAGATGCTTCTATAGATATCGGTGCTATGGACGCCAACTCATCTGTCCCCAAGCAAAGCATCGAGCACTCTTTTGCAGGGATGCTTATTTTTCTGGTAAGATAAGAAGTAGATGTTGTAGAAACGTATTTTTTAGACCGCCGCAAATGGGACGGCAATCAACGTCTATGCAATTATGGTCGTCCTTTGGCTACAACTCCAGAAGACTTCTTTTGGAATTCTCTGTTTGGCTCATGAAGTGCCCGACGTCATTATTTTGCTGTCTTTCGCGCTATTTTGTGCTCCAGTTACATACTTGTAAGATGCAAAATTTAACAAGGTCATGTATCATGATCATCATGAAACGTTTCAGCCAAATAACCAATGAAAAGACAGAGCAACTCTCACGTTTAATTGGACACATCGACTTCATCGCCTGGAATATCACCGTCTACTCCCATGTCCACGTCGCTATAAATCGCTTCGTCTCCATCTACTTCCCACTTATGTACCGTCGCGTCTTCACACGAAGAATCACTATCTCCCTGGTTTTTGGCTATTCCACTCTGGCTGTCATTCAGACGACTGCACTCTTCTTCGGCAAGCCATAGATGGTGATGCTAAAAGAGATTCTGCTCATTTAGAGGGTTGCTACCTATACTACATTCCAAATGTTTATTTGTGGGCTTTCTCGAATACGCTGTGTGGAAATTGCCTCCGGCACTCCGATATGTTCCTCGGAATCAGTCTGATGACCTTAGTCATGGGAATTGACCTTTGCACATTCATGAAAATTCGAAAAACGATTGGGGAGATCACTGGAAACCAGGCGACTGACGAAAAGAGGCAACAGAAACAAGAGATTCGATTTTACATGCAGGTAGACATAAGACGATCGCTTGAGTAACTTAAATGGTTGCAGGCGCTTGTTCAGTCGACTGTCTACATTATCAAGAAGCTCTGCTTCTACGTGATTTCAATATTTATGTCATCCAAATGGAGTGTGTTCTTTTTCACATTTTTTGCGTGGATGGCGTGTCACCTTCTTGACGGTCTCATTCTCATCATATACAACTACAAGAAGCTGAGAAATCTTACTCCCCTATATACCACGTCCAGAACGATTTAGCTGTCGTATGAGTAGATAGGCTGCAGTCATTTAACATGAAAATTTATATACAATGTTCGAGAACTAATGTGATTGAGAATAAACTCTCTATATGGACTCTCTGATTCTTCCAATTTCTCATTTTTCACTAGAGTGGGTACGATTTATGTGGAACATATGGCAGTCAGATAGAGCTAACCGAACTTTATGTTAACAATGATGATTGTAACTGTGCTTAACGCAAAAATGATCCTTGTTACAATTTTTATAGAACGGTTAGAAAAAAACCCTACGACCCACAGAAGTAGTGAGTATCGTTTATTAGTGTGTATGGACGGCATTACGCCCTACTGTTTTTCCCACTGGCATTACGCTTTGTTGGTTTCCTTCCGGTCAAAGAAAGCACTAGACATGACTGCAGCGATCCCATCAGTTTTCGTGGGTACTGAAGAGGCGAAGTGCTGGTTCTGGTGTAGGCACAGACTGTCGAGTACAGCGAACGTACAGCGACTTTGCAGATTTCATGAACATCTCGAAGTATGCAGGTCTTTGAAACTGTACGAGAACAAATGGTGCTTATCAGATGCACTTTTCAAATAATAACTACCACTAGCTTGCGACTCCTTGTGAATAAAGAGCTTAACGTTCTGATTCTTTAGCTTGATACGTTACAAAAAGCCGTGTGTCACAACATCAACTGCACCCACAACAATGTTGGTGTTTCTCACAAGACATAGTAAATCTTATAATACAGAATGACGCATTTTCTTATCTGGAACATTGCCCAAGAATTACAGAAGATGGCGATCGATCTGCAGGACGGATCGGACTGAAAAGAACGCAAAGATACAAGCCGGACTTCCAGAAGTCCAACTTGTATGCGAAATCAAGCGATGTTGCAGCGAATCTTATGGATTTTGTTGTTATGCTCCGTATTGTTTCAGTGGTTTTCAACAAATCGTTCCCGTCGAATAGAACTTGTTTCTACTTACAGAAAATGTGCCATTCCCGTCATATTTCCCAATGAGGTTCACTTTATTCGAAGCTTAAGGTGAAAGAGTATCGAGCATATCGATGTGTAAAGTGAAGCAATCAAGATCGGATATGGTCCAATTTTCAGTGGAAGAGACGATTGCCAGCGAAAGTTGTATATCGACGTTGCTATGACTGGAAAGCTAATGACGAGAAGCTCGGTTATTAGCTGATAATAGACGAGTTCGTTTATCTTAAGAATGCGTTTCTGTAGCAAGTTATGAAACTGTCTAACCAACCTTTATAGTGCCTTCAGAATGGTTTAACGCGTGAACTCTGGTCTTGTTCACGTACTTCCGTAACTCAACTAGAAACGCAGTAGTCATGATGATGTTGAACACAGACGTCGACGCATCGAACCAGTGCAGGACTTGGACAATTTTGATATTTATGAACTGAATGAAGGCCATAGCTTCCGAAGGCGGCGTTTCACGTCTGCTCAGTTCAAACGCGGTTCCAAAGCCGAGTCCAACAGCTATGACCACAACAAGTGCTATTTTCACCAGATTCGCATTATGTGTTTGATGGTATCTTATGGGCCATCGCATAGCTGAGAGCCGATCGACAGCGACGAAGAGGTTGCAGATGCCCAGAGAGACCTCAACTGAATATGTGAGATCGCCAGTCCAGAACAGAAACTCGTCGTATCGAGGAAGAGATCCTGAAAGAGAAAAACAAATGCACATCGAGTCCAGTCCACTTACCAATCAAATACAAACTCATATAAATGCAGTGAATGAGAGCTACAATAGAAAAAGAAGAATGCCAGCATACGGTTAAGATAACAGTATTTGATTGATTTAAGGATTTTCTGTGTCGGTATATGGAGTTCAGTGTCAGAGAGTTGACGATGTAAGTGATGAAGACAAGAACGGCCGACGTGAAGTGAATCAAGAGAAAGCTCACTTGCCGCGGCTGCATTGAGCAAAACATGAGGTGACTGCAATTTCGCTCTGAAAAGGTACGGACAATTAAGGCGCTGTAATGTAATTTATTGGGTTCAGGTGCCAACGGCACTTTGCTCGTCGCGCGGCACGACACTTCGCCGTTTACAAAACACCCAACTTTACGTTGCTTTCTCATTGGAGTTTACTCCTACAATACACACATTTTACACTGGAATATGTATCGGCCATGTGAAGTGCAAACCTTAGGAGCTTCCAGTTTTCACATCATGCACTTACTCTGGCTCAGGTGCCAGCGGTGCCTAGTTCGCTATGTCGATTGGATATGATACTTCGCATTCGATTAAGAGTAGCCTTGAGTAATTCAAGTTTTGGAAATGCGTCAAGCTAAAACTTCCGCTCATAACAAGAGGCAAAGTCTAGGCAACATCGGCTATGTGAGATACAAACCTTCGAAGTTAAAGAAGTCCCAGTTTTCAATTACTCACTGACTCGGTCGATTTTCAATTGGCTATCACGATCATGTCAATAAAATGCTCATTTTTGCATTCTAGTAAGCAGTTACTGATTTATAGTCACTCATTTTACAACATTGTTTAAGCAGAAAAGTCCAACAAAAATCGTCCATCTCTCTCATTGCGGCTGATTCAAAAGCAAGTTTTTTACGCCAGAGGAAATAATCGATGAACAAAGGAAACAACACAGCCAGTTCTCAGCAGGCAGCAAATTAAAGCGAAATCGACTTTTCAGATGCCGACAGAGACAGAGAGCGACAGACGTTTCCATAAATGGAAAATGCCGAATGTGAACATGCGTTCTAATAATATGCAGCTGCCCATTTGTTAGAGGAAGTCTAGAGATTTCTAATTAACAGATACGTAATCCAAAAATGCTCCGTACATTGTGTATCAGTGGAATGGAATAAATTCCTTGTGGACAGCGGAATCCATTTTCAGGTAGCACTTCTTAGCACACAAAACTGCTCTTTCGCAAAGTTCAACGCTAACACATCGGCAGGACTACCGTTCATCCAGATTGTGGTACGCTGTGTAACGTACTCACCGTTGTCCTCTTTACTTGCTCACCTAATTTCATCTTGTGGTTCTATCTCTTTATGTCCGTTTCATCCAAGCTTGCGCTGTTGTCCCGCAGTTCACTCCTCGCAGCAAATATAACATATGTGTGCGTATAACTCAAAGGACATCCGTTTCAGGGAGCTGTACAAGATATTTTTGGTATGAACATTCCGGAAACTGTGCCTCTCTCGGATTCATCTTTTCACCACTTTAATATCCGCATAAACTGGTGAAAATGACATGTTCGACTGGAATTTCGTATACTCCACGAGCAGAACTTGAGATGCTTATGTTTTTTAGTATTTGGGGAATGTCGCTAGAAGCAGTACGAGTACGAAATTGTGTGACCTTTCAAGTTCCTAAAAAGATTCGCCGCGGTGTTTTATGTGTTTGTATTGAAAGCAGTGAAGTGTTTGTTAAATTTATTTTTGTAAATAACAGTAAGGAAATGACCGGCAATACATACATGCTAATGAGGACATTCATCAACGTTTATAAGAAAACGACACCCGAGAAGTTATGTTCCGTCTGGTGATTTGAGAGTATGAATCGTATGCAATTTCGCAGTTCACGGGATTGAAGTTGAGGTTTAAGATTTACGGTATTTATCCTCCAAAATCAACAGAATAACAGCGTAGTTGAACGGAACAACGGTGCCGGGACGATCACTGCGCCACCAACGATGGCCAAGAACGACCGCTCACTCAACTCAGTTGGGTCAGACAACTTTGGAGAGAGCAAGTGAACGACCCGACGATCGCTGGGACACAAATGAAAGACTCCAGGTTTACGGTTCAATTGCGAACACGTCCAGGTTGCATCATGGTTAGTGCTTCATGAATTTGCTTTTTCCTCTTCAGTTCATTGTGTCCTATAGCCACTCCATTCCATTTATCCTCCACGACTGACTTTCTGATTACTCTCCACACTGATCGGACCGGTCTGTGCCTCATCCTATGCCCCATCCACGCTTGCCTCCTCTCCAGTCCATAATCATCCCCTCCGTGGTCCATTCTTCACATTCACGCCATCCGCCACAGAAGAGAGCTTCCTGCAACTGCAACTTGTATTTCGCTGAGTTGGCTCGACTGCTGATCATGCTGCCTTTTGTGAACTTCTGTAAATGCCTATAATCTATTGTAAAGCATCCTAGTGCGCTGTCAGTTGGATATTGTGCATAGCGAATTTCAGCTCCTTTACGCCTGACATTACCTAGGACGTCCAACAAAGAGGTTCCGCCTTCTCCGGCCTGACGTACACTACTAATTAATTAGCTGGCTTCCAATTACACAATGAGAACTAGTTGTGTCATCACATCAAGTTGCCCCATCGTAATTCTGAGTTTTACTGAACTTCGCTTGCACGACGCAGATCCGTATGTATGCATGATGTTCATAAATCGACTCCATTCAGACCTATGTCCGAGAGCTGTATTCGTAGAACAACATTATAGTTTCGTGCGAAAACTATAACTTATTGTCATTACATATGTCTCTGCTGTACGAAACAAAAGCTAGACATCAAAGACCAAACTTAGAATTTGTTATCGAAAGGAACAAATAACTGTAATTTCTCATCGAAATTACCAAATCGTCGTCTATTTGTTAGAAGATTATCAAAACTTAATGTCTACTTGGAACTAAATTGTTTTTGTCATGCTTTCCATTGTGTTCATGTGTGAACTGAGAAATTTGTGAAAAGTCAGGAAGAAAGAGTAATTCACAGCCCTGTGAAACTAAGATTTTTGACGAATAAATGGTAGATTAGGACAATTCAGAAACATCGTGAGATAACGGTGATATGTATCCGTGCACTATGTGGGAAACATTTGACTGAGTGCGTACGCCAAACAATGTTCTGGTTAATTCAAAGAAAGAACAGGACAGTGTAGGTTAAGTGTCAATGTGTCCGCTCTCTTTGATTCGTTAGCTCAGTGACTTAGAGGCTAGGAGATAGTCTTTATTTATAAACAAAGCCATAAAAAGTCATATTTTCGTTGTTTTTGAACTAATTCAAGTGTTTGACATTTCGCACCTGTTAAACGCAAGAAGTCCGAACACAATGTGTCATGCTTGTTTTTCTTATACTAAACATCTTAATATTCAGAACTGTACCACGAACGACTCGTTTCTCCTTTGTTTCTACAAATTTTTTAGCATAATCGCAGACAGCCTGCGAGACGTGAACTAAACAAAATCCTTATAATTGTGATGTGAACGCGACTATTCTCTCATGCAGAAACAAAAGAGTCGGACATGTTTCTGATGTTTTCAGACTGACTCTCAGAACGCACTTACTGTAAATTGCCCACCTACCCTGTGCTTCCCATGTAATCGCCCGAACTACTTTCAGTGATGATGTTGAAGCAAGTCGTTCTTGTCCAGTTTTTCCTGATCATTGTGCTGAGCAGTGCGACACTTATCCTACAAGTGCCCATCTTCAAACAGAAGTCCCTCGTTACTATATGGAAGCAGTCGCCGCCTCTCAGTCTCTTCCTAGGATCCACCACTCTTCTCGCCCTTCAGAATTTCTCTTTGGCCTGTCAGTGGATACTGTTTGCATGGGACATCATAGAGAACGTTACCGAGAATACATTTTTCCTCAGTGTCGTCGCTCATGTTGGACTGGTTCTCCGACACTTTCACAATTGTGTCACAGTTGGGCTCTTTGCGCAGCGGATTTTCTATCTTTTACGTCCTTTAAGGAGTGCAAAGAATTTTAACTTTATTGTTCTAAGTATTATGTTCCTTTTCTTCATAGTTGATGCAGTCGGAGCAACTTATTACATGACCATAAACTCAAAACCTATTTCAATGGATGGTCGACCTGTTCCGGAGGGTAAGTGGACAGCCAGTCTGCGGTAAACCGTTTTTCTCAGGTTGCTTTTCATTCAACTGTATGTCGACAAACGGCGCCTCTGTACGTCTGTGGTCAAGCATTTTCACGGTCGCATTAACATCTATAATTATGGTGCTTGGCTCCCTGATGCTGTTTCTGCTGCACCGATATCGGAAAAGGAAACAGGCGATCATTGAGAGAAGTGTTTGTCTTTGCATCATTAGAGTTAGAACTTATTCCTTTGGTTTCAGAGGAACAGCTTCGCCACATACGTCTTCTATATACGATTCTTCTGTGAAACTGTACCGTATCTCACAGATATTTTATTGTCAAAAACGGTAAGATCTGGAAAAGTAAGCCACATTAATATTAAACAAAAATTCAGGCAGGTATCGATCTTGGCAAGTACATTGGTCCATTCGGAGCATTTGGAAATACTTCCGACTTTACAGTTAAAACAGTGGTTTACTATTTAATGACCAGGCAATATGAGAAGGTCGCCGCAAATCGAATACTTCACAGCGTTTCGTAGACTGTGGAGAACTGATCGAGCTAGAAGAAACTTTCACAGTTTTATCCAAAGCCCTTGAAAAATGAGTCCAACACAGACAAACTTGCTGTCCAGCCGAACTGCTATCACGTCGGCCTTGTCAACTGCCCCGATTTTCACTCAATAATCGATTCTTCTGCCATTGTGGAGAACCTGATCATTAGAGCTACGGATGGCGAAAAGATGGCGAAAAGGAGAGTGGGTGGTCAGCCAGAGACGCTAAGTTCAGCGACAACCCCTGGAAATACGCCGAAAAGTGGACACTGTTGGACACAAACCTTCCGTCTTACGTATTTTATACTTCAATTTCTTCATTTTTCTTCCATTTGTGATCCCAGCGATCGGTCGGGTTTTCCACTCGCTCTCCTTGAGGATGTCTGAGCCGGCTGAGTTCAGTTATTGGGTTGCCGTTCTTTGCCAACGAACGCCCCGGCTCCCAGAAGGCCTGGAACACCAGGGAGCCGCAGTTCCGTTCAACTCTACCGTAATTCTGTTGATTTTGGAATATAAATTCTATAAATCTTAAACCTCAATTGCAAGACGGTGAACTGCAAAATTGCACCGAAGAAACGCGCCCTGCGCCGAAGAAAGAGGAAAAGCAGCAAGTACGATGATCTACGGTTCTTCGCGCACTACGAGATTTCTTGCATGGTGAATGCCATTGAGCCAAGAGTGAAGTAAAGTAAAATTCGTCGTCTGTTCTACAGCCGCGTCGAACACAGTTCAGGCAGCCGACGTTTTTATAATAAACCATCAAAAACTAAAAAGGGTCTCAAGTGCAAAACAGGAGATAGTAAATTCTAAACAAACTATCCCCTATATATAAATGGAGAACCGACGGGTCCGTTGGTCTGTGTGTGTGTGCGTGTGTGTGTGTGTGTGTGTGTTTTTCCGTGCGCACGGCGGAAACACCCACACAAAATAAGGACCCCGAGGGGAACCGAACCCGACACCGCCCGCTTACAAACAGAGAACGTTCGCAATGAGCCACACAGACAGTTGAGATGGTAGTGCTCTACTTCCACTATCTCTCTGGCGATGCTAGGCTTTGAGTTTTTTTTGCTGTTTTTGAGTGATTTTTTTTTTTTTTTTTGGGCTACAGTTTTTGGCCCCAACTTCAGCAATTTGCATGAGCACCAATCTTGCCACCCGCAGGGCTACAGTTTTTTGGCCCCAACTTCAGCCCTATCCATGAGCGCCAATCTTGCCGCCCGCCGGGCTACAGGCTAATTGGCTTTTAGTACCTGGAGGGCGAGAATTCGCGCGCAGCCGGGTTTATATATATTAACGGAGAACCAACGGGTCCGTTGGTTTGTCTGTGTGTTTTTCCGTGCGCACGAGGAAAACACTAACGCAACATAAGGACCCCGAGGGGAACCGAACCCGGCACCGCCCGTTTACAAACGAAGCACGTTCGCAATGAGCCACACAAACAGTTGAGATGGTAGCGCTATACTTCCATCATATCTCTGGGGACGCAAGGCTTTGTGTTTCTTTACAGTTTTTGTGCCGTTTTTAGCGTATTTCTTAGCTTGGCAGTTTTTTGGCCCCAATTTCAGCCATTTGCATGAGCACCTAATTGGCTTTTAGTACCTGGAGGGCGCGAATTCGCGCGCAGCCGGGTTTATAAACATTAACAGCAGATTTAAATTCATATTTACGTCCATAAGGCAATTTCGTTGAACTTCCTGCTATTGTTCCTCTATTTCACCTGCTCTTCGACAGTCCATTGGCTAACTAAGCGACAGCTGGAAAGAATACTGGAGTCAACCGAATTCGCTCCGATTGAGTAAAAACCGATCAAACGACAAAAAGGTATACCGCATATTTACGACTCTCCCAAGGCTAAAATGACCGCAACTAGCCACTACAAAAAAAATTTTATTTCATCATGAACTCCATGCTACTGTTTTTCTGTTACACCTGCCGTTCCACAGTTCATTCGCTAACTACGCAGCAGCTGCAAAAGGAGATGACGTTATGTCCCCAACGGCAAAGCGAAAACTCTAGCATAACCAGTTCATCACAATGTGGGTAGGTGTCGCGATAATTCAGCTCGTCTATTCGGCTGTACTGTCAACAACAATAATTGTGTTGTTTCTTGTTTTGTTTTTGAGGGGGATACTACGTCGTATATTGAAGGATTCTCCACCGTTGTGCCTCGTATTGGTGACCAACTTCGTGAATGCCGTATTGTACCTATCGGACAACATCAAATGGTTTCTTATAATTGGCAACGTGATCTCAAACACTGGCCAAAACACGTTGCTGCTTCTGCTACCGCCGTTTGCTGCGCAGTCACTAATGGGATTATATGACTTTGCCAATATATCGCTGTTCATCCAAAGAACATTTATTTTACTATTTCCTCTCAAGCCAGTTCGACTCATCAGTAGGATAGCGGTTGTTGCAGCAATAGTTGCTTTTCTGTTGGCTGCGTTTACTATGTTTTTCGAAAATCTGCAACACCTCATCATTTTCGACAAACCAATACCTGAAGGTGGGGTGGTATTGAATCGGTGGTATTATTTGACCAAATGCTCAGGTTGTTATGGCTTCGCTTGTGTGAGGAGATGGTTTGGTGGGTCAATCTTCATTGTTAAAATCGTCATATCCGTCACGATGCTGTTCTTTGGTTTCACTTTTGTCATCTGCTTCCACAGAGCAAAGAAAGGGCACAAAGCAACCACCAGTTCAAAGGTAGCAGAAACTAGATGAACGAACTTCATATGTTATTTCAGATCAACTACTGCGTCAAGTATATGTTTATGGTGCATGGCACGATTACAGTAACAGCGCACATAACAGACTTCGCTGCTCTTAAGGTAGGCTGCTCGCCATTGTCGGTGGTATTTCTAGTGTAATTTTAGGCTGGCATTCTGATAGCAAATTATATTGGTCAATATGGTCTCGTCTTTGCATCGACCGAATATTTTGTGTCGACCCTCGTCTATTTCCTTCTTTTTACGAGAAAGGACAAAGCCGTGGTTGTTTCTGTGAGAACAACTACGTCAGGGCAGTGAGGATTGAAGACTTAAAATTTGACTCAATAATGGTTAATCAATCACAATATAATCATACCATTGACTTTTTTCTTTTGCTAGAGACCATATCCGAGGGTTCGAGTGTATCAGCGATCCTATCGGTATGCGCAGGGTGAACTGATTTCCGTAGAGGCGCAGGAAGTAGAGCATAGCAGACAGAGTGGGCAAACCGTCCTCGGAGTAGCTAGCGGCGCGGAGTTCGGAGTTTCGACTTCGCTAAAATGCTCCTCGTTATCAAGCTCGTATGCAGGAAAAGAACGGCAGATATAAATAAGAAGTTGTTTTAGTCTTTCTTTGTTCTTTATGAAGGATTTTAAGCACTGTGTGTTGTTGTAATATTCTACTAATTTCATTGTTTGAAGTAATGGAGTCTTGGACTCCACACAATCCCACGTTCTGTTGTTTTCATTAAACCATCAAGTGCCTCCGCTTCTCCTTTCCAATTATTTCTGCAACAGTCACTTAATTCAACTCAAACATAATTACACTAGCTTGTATGCATGACGCTATTCAACAGGTTCGCTTGCTCTATTGGGCAATATGCTTCCCAAACCATGTTGGCGGTGTTTAGCTACAAAGATAACGCTATCTCTTCTTTTGTCTCTTTTTCATGAAAGGCAATGGCCACACTCAGTGCAAAGTATGCGTGCACGTGATCGCTTATTTCGGTTTCTTGTGCTGACCTAGAATGTACCCATATACTTTTGTACAAAAAAGGTATGTGAAACTCACGTCCATAGATTCTAAGAGCTCGTCTGAGGTCAACTTCCACCCATAAAAGCTACAATTTTGGTGACGATATCAGACATTATAAGGCGTTACTCCCAAGCACTGTGTTCAGTGAACAATTTGCCACTTCTCCTAAAGGTTGACGCTTGATGCGTGTTCTGATACGTTTAAATTTATTGGCTGTCAAAGCGTTTATCACTGGAAGTGCTCACGGATTTTTTCATTTTCGCGTGCATATCAGTTTGCATCTATCGTCTCAATATAGTTCTGTCTGTAAAAATATGTATTCTGTGAATTCTATCCTGGAACTTTGGCCCAAATCCCAAAGGGACAGTAGGCTAAACTCCTTTTAAGGATCCTTTAAAGCGCTTAGCAAACATAGTGTTTCTTCCTTGATCTCAGCATATAAATTGCATTGTCCTACATTTATTTTTGTCTTATGCTTGCATTCATCCAGGTGTTAAAAGACGCACTATGGCGATAATGCAAGCCGGAAGTTCAAAAGAAAAATCCTAGGGACCGCATTCAATTTAAAAAGCTTTCTGTACTTTCTAGTGCGATCCTTTGAGCGCTAGAAAGCCGAAGGTGCTCACTGTGAATTTGCGGAAAGTCTTAATCTAGTACTTCTTTCAGGGTACATGCTGAAGCAGGTGGCTTTGTTCGAATTCCTGAGCGTCATTCTCTTGTGTACCACCACGCTTACCTTTCAAATCTTCATATACCGACAGAAACCACTGCGACTGGTCTGGGACAAATCTCCATCTTTGTGTCTCTTTTTCATATCCATCACTTTGCTGGCCGTGCAAGACATCACTCTCTCTTGTCAGTGGATATTGTTCGGATTGGGCATAGTGAAGAATGGTTCCGACAATACGTTCTTTCTTCTTATCGTTGCACATTTTGGCCTGATCATCCGACAATTCCACAACTGTGCAACAATCGCTCTCTTCGCTCAGAGAGTTCACCATCTTCTACGGCCTACGCACAATGTCAAAAAGTTCAACCACACTGTGCTTGGTGTGCTGTTTCTCTTCTTTACGGCTGGGTCAACTACCGCTACATACAATATGGTGGTTCACGCTAAATCCAATGGAAGGCCCGTCCCTGACGGTAAGAGGTAACATCCCAGACATACCGATTCATTCGGATTTGTTTAGGCTGCTTCTCTTTTAATTGTATGGCTCCGAACGGTGCCTCAGTTCGGCTCTGGTCCAGCATATTTACTGTATGCATAACGGTCGTGATTATGGTGCTTGGCTCTTACATGCTATACTTACTGCACAGGTACAGGAAGAGTAAGCAGTCCGTGATAGATAGAAAGGTTCGAGCACTTTTAAATTTTGTGTCATCGCAGTCCGTGTTTAGAGGAACAAGTTCGCTTTGTATGTGTTCTACGTCCGTTTTGTGTGCGAAACTATTCCTTTTCTGGTTGATGTACTTCTATCGACTACAGTAAGTGTATATTAGTAAAAGATCGTCATATTTTTGCGCATTTTTAGGCGGGTATTGATCTGGGCAAAATCGTTGGACCGTTCGGTGCTCTCGGCAGTGCAACAGATTTTACAATCAAGACAGTGGTTTACTTCTTTTTGACGAGACAGCATAAAACGTCAGGTGTGGCCTTGTACCGCCTAACGTAGTTATACTTCTCATCTTAATATATCAAGCCTAACTGTTTGATTGAAATTAACAGCAGAACTTGCATCTACTAAATGAAGTTGATGATTTTTTGGCGTATCGAGCTGACCGTTAGCTTAACACTGTCTGTAAAATTAAAGAATTAGAAGTAAACACTTTTTTTTTGACTTTATTGGCGTTAACGGTAAAAAACAAAACCATCGCACATTCTGCGTTGAGCTCTCAAATGCCAGCGGCGACGCTTTGAAGGAGCCTTAGGTAGGTTGAGCTGCTCGCTGACCTACGGTAGGTGACTGAGGGCTCCTCGGACAGGAAGACCGCCAAGAAGTGGATTGACTGGTGCCGGTAAGGGTCGTGGGAGTCCTCCGACGTTGAGTCCGCTCACAACAATGCCGCCAACGATTGCTCCGAATCCACCGGTACCTGCAGATGCACCGCCAGTCGCTCCTCCGGAAACACCTCCGGAACCCGTAGAGGCGCCACCGGAAGCGCCGTCACTGGCTTCTCCAGCAGATGCACCTACGGAAGTTCCAACAGCCCCACCAAGGCTTCCCAGTATTCCACCGAGGCCGATGTCAGCCACCTAAACAGTGGCTACCTTGCTCTGAATGGCTCGTCTTCTTACTGTAGCTGAGACGACGAGGAAGAGAAGGAAGAGTGAGAAGCACTGCATGTTGACGTTAGCCGATGTCGATGATGCCACACTGATGTTTTACAGTCTTTTTATGGGCCCCCAGATTAGGTTTGCTTACAACACTGATAAAAACATTTTAGGATGTTTGGTGCACGTAAGCTCTTGGCACGACAAAACTCAGAGCTAGGGATCGGTTGATAACAATGGTGTTTACTACTACATGTAAATCTACATGTCAAAAATATTGGATTAAAATTTCGTTCTCGTAAATAAAATTGTCGATTGTGAAGCAAGTTTTAGTTGGAGGAGAGAACGTGAGAAACAGATATTAAAACTGCATACAACACAAAATGAAGATGAAAATGTAGAGGTTAAGAGTTTCTTGGTGCAATGCACGTTTGACCCCTTGATTCCGAATAAATTGCATCCTACGGAAAGCAAAAATTGGGAGTCTAACATGACTATAATGACGTTTATTCCTGGCCTTTAATCCGCTGACATCAAAAGCTTGCGTGCACCAAACATACGAAAATGTTTTTATCAGTGTTGCAAACAAGCCTAATCTGGGGGCCCATAAAAAGACTGTGAAACATCAGTGTGGCATCATCGACATCGGCTAACGTCAACATGCAGTGCTTCTCACTCTTCCTTCTCTTGCTCGTCGTCTCGGCTACAGTAAGAAGAGAACCGTTCCATTACAAGATGACCAGTACTTTTAGATGGCTGACATCAACCTCGGTGGAATACTGGGAGGCCTCGGTGGGGCTGTTGGAGCTTCCGGAGGTGCATCTGCTGGAGGAGCCAGCGGCAGCGCTTCCGGCGGCGCCTCTGCGGGTTCCGGAGGTGTTTCTGGAGGAGCGACTGGCGGTGCATCTGCAGGCACCGGTGGAGTCGGGGGAATCGTTAGCGGCGCTGGAGGAGCAGCCGGAGGAATTGTGAACGGACTCAACATTGGAGGACTCGTCAGCACGCTTGCCGGCACCATCCAGTCGACCCTTGGTGGTCTACCAGTGGTGGGTGGTGTTGTTCAGGGACTTCCTCTCGCTGGAGTTGTCGCCATCGTGGTCGCTCTTCTCCAAACGGCTCTCGCTATCTGTAGGCAACTACGTACCTGTCTCTAATTCTATGCAATTCTAGTGGTTTCCCTCGGAGCTATTGGAAGCTTCATCCCTGCCATTTGAAGGCCTCAACGCATACAACGCGCACGGTGCACGCACTGTTTTTTTTTTTGTTCTGATCTTTGACACCAATAAACTTATTCAGAAAGGTTTTGACTTCGAACATTGTGCTGGCACATCCGTTCACAGGAATATTCCGCTGTTCCATCTTCCCATCTTTACGGTTTGTGATTGGAAACTTATGAAAGGAACTCCGGTAGATGTGCAACATGCCAAACACATGAAAGACGTGGAGTGCTTCGATGCAGTTTTTAGATTCACATAATCAAAAAGATCGCATATTAGTTATCAACACAAATATTCGCTAAGCGAACTGTTAGATGGACGTGCCCGTTACAAATATTTTCTTTTGACGGCGAACGACGACGTAATATAGGACGGTTTGTGCCGTGAAGTCTACGGCGCAACCCACCAATCCATGAGGTCCAATGAACCTGCCTATGTAGATTTGGAACTGAAACGAATGTAGTACTTTTGAATAATACGCCAACTCACAGTGTTCGATAAAACAGTGTCGATACAAAAGGGAATGGTGAGAACCACCGATCGGACGTAAAATGCGTATCGTGCGAAGTTGCTTTTCTGAAGAAATGGAAAAGTCGTCATCTTTTCCTATCGCCTCACCTTCCGCTCGTTTCCCGCGTGACCGACGTTGACCTTACGCAGTAGATACAGCATATACACACCCACAATGGTTATTAGAATGTGCATGACAGAGGCGAAAGTACTGAGGTAGATGCGCATAAATTCGGTGAACTTAGTCATGCAGGCGAATGACAAACAGCCTATAACACGACATTCAACTACGTTTCACATAGCTATCGACCGTACCTTCAGGAACGGGTTTTCCGCTTAACGGAAAAATGTCCACTATGGAATAGGTGGATATCCCTAGCTCCACAAGGACAGATAAGGAAAGACACAGGATAGTCGTGTGGTTGAACGTACGAACACCCTTGATGGGGAACAGTATGTGATGAACTCGTTGGGCGAAGAGTGCCACAGTGGCGCAGTGGTTGAACTGCTGGGTGATCATGACTATGTGACCAACCACCAGGAGGAACACGGTGTTTTCAACAACATTTTCTATTATACCATAGGCAAACAGTAGCCACTGGACTACATAGAATGCTGTTTGAAGTGCAAGTAGAGCATTGGAAATGAGGAAAAGGCATAAAGAGGGACATCTTTTCCACGTGGAGACAAGTTCTTTTCGCCGGAGTACGATTGTTTTGAAAGCAATTGTGACAATACTTAAGAGGAGCACAACAACAAAATCCGCAAGCACCACTTCTTGCGCCATTTTATCCTAAGAATGATGGGAACTTCCACAGCAAGAAAAACATTTCTGATGAAAGGGAAATTCACATGGACCAGAACAGAAAAAGCTGTGTGCCTCTGAAGTAGTGACCTCAGTAGACTGAATTCTTGTTCTATCGCTCTTCTCACGTTCACCAAACATCAAAATCTTGTTTCATCGTAGACAAATGTCATAGCTATTGCGGAACACATGATCTTTTCCCAGCAGCTCAAAGAAAGCTGTACATGTACTGCTGGGAAATACTATCGTGGCGCCATTCGCCAAACATCGCAATCCAAACTATGGTGCAAAACAGTTAGTGAAATGCGCAACAGATATACTGCAATAACATACACAAATGGAAGAACCCCCTTGGTGTGGTTAAATGCTACTGCACCAGAACCCTTTCTGAATGAGTTTATTGGTGTAAAAGGCCAAAAAAAACACTACACGCCCATACACGCTTTGTGAGTTGGGGCTCTCAAATGCCAGTGGCGACGCTGCCAGCAGCTCCGGTAATAGCGCCAACAGGAAGACCGCCGAGGATACCGCCAATGCCGGGAATGGCGCCAGTGAGGGAAGCCACTAGAATTGTATAGATTCAGAGGCAGGTACACGGCGCTTACAGATGCTGAGAGCAGTTTGGAGAAGAGCGACCACAATGGCGATAACTCCAGCGATAGGAAGTCCTTGAACGACACCACCCACCACTGGTAGACCGCCAAGGACTGATTGGATGGTGCCGGTAAGGGTGCTGACGAGTCCTCCAATGTTGAGTCCGCTCACAATTCCTCCGGCTGCTCCTCCAGCGCCGCTAACGATTCCTCCGACTCCACCGGTACCTGCAGATGCACCGCCAGTCGCTCCTCCGGAAACACCTCCGGAACCCACAGAGGCGCCGCCGGAAGCGCCGGCGCTGGCTCCTCCAGCAGATGCACCTCCGGAAGCTCCAACAGCCCCACCGAGGCCTCCCAGTATTCCACCGAGGTTGATGTCAGCCATCTAAGCGGTACTGATCATCGTGTTCTGAACGGTTCTCTTCTTACTGTAGCCGAGACGACGAGCAAGAGAAGGAAGAGTGAGAAGCACTGCATGTTGACGTTGGACGAAGTCGATGATGCCACACTGATGTTTCACAGTCTTTTTATGTGCCCCAGATTAGGCTTGTTTGCAACACTGACAAAAACATTTTTGGATGTTTACTGCGCGTAAGCTCTTGGCACATCGAAGCTCAGTGTTAGAGATCAACTGATAACAATGGTGGTTACTACTACATGTAAATCTGAATGCCAAAAATATTGGATTACAGTTTCGTTCTCGTAAACATAATTGTCGACTGTGGAGCAAGTTGTAGTTGGAGAAGAGAACGGGTATAACAGATATTAAAAGTACGTACAAAAAAAAATGAAGGTGAAAATGAAGAGGTTAAGAGTTTCTTGGTGCAATGCACGTTTGATCCCTTGATTCCGAATAAATTGCATCGTACGGAAAGCAAAAATTGGGAGTCTAACATGACTATAATGACGTTTATTCCTGGCCTTTAATCTACTGGCATCAAAAGCTTGCGTGCACCAAACATCCACAAATGTTTTTGTCAGTGTTGCAAACAAGCCTAATCTGGGGGCCCATAAAAAGACTGTGAAACATCAGTGTGGCATCATCGACATCGGCTAACGTCAGCATGCAGTGCTTCTCACTCTTCCTTCTCTTCCTTGTCGTCTCGGCTACAGTAAGAAGAGAACCGTTCCAGAACAAGATGACCAGTACTTTTAGATGGCTGACATCAACCTCGGTGGAATACTGGGAGGCCTCGGTGGGGCTGTTGGAGCTTCCGGAGGTGCATCTGCTGGAGGAGCCAGCGGCAGCGCTTCCGGCGGCGCCTCTGCGGGTTCCGGAGGTGTTTCCGGAGGAGCGACTGGCGGTGCATCTGCAGGTACCGGTGGAGTCGGAGGAATCGTTAGCGGCGCTGGAGGAGCAGCTGGAGGAATTGTGAGCGGACTCAACATTGGAGGACTCGTCAGCACCCTTACCGGCACCATCCAATCAGTCCTTGGCGGTCTACCGGTGGTGGGTGGTGTCGTTCAAGGACTTCCTATCGCTGGAGTTGTCGCCATTGTGGTCGCTCTTCTCCAAACTGCTCTCAGCATCTGTAAGCGCCGTGTACCTGCCTCTGAATCTATGCAATTCTAGTGGCTTCCCTCACTGGCGCCATTCCCGGCATTGGCGGTATCCTCGGCGGTCTTCCTGTTGGCGCTATTACCGGAGCTGCTGGCAGCGTCGCTACTGGCATTTGAGAGCGCGAAAAACGTGCGATGTTTTTTGTTCTTAATACACCAATAAACTCACAAGCAGAAACTGTTTTACTTTACTTTTCGAGTTTCGAAGCTTTTATTCGATTTATCAGATTGATTACAGGCACTCGCAGAAGCGATTGCTATTTTTTCCAACTTTTTTTGGCGGCTTTCGTTAACTTTATGAATACGGCAAAATCAGTAATATCAGTAATAAATATCGTCAGGGGAAAATTCTAGCCGATGTTTATGATTACGATAAAATGTGTAAATCAACATCGCTGCTGTGTACTTTATAAAGAGTCGGGTGAAGAAGAAGAATCGAGTCAGTTGATTGACCTTAATGATCTTCTATCCACAAAAGTCTGTGGGAGTGTTTTACCTTAGCCACACTGGTCTTTTTAAAGGGTTTCCTTTTCAGAAACACAGCCAGAAAAACACACATTTGTCACACTGAGTGCCATTCGCACGTCAAGCGCAGCACGGTTTATTTGAAAAAGCGTTGCACAAGTCTGTGTGTAGCAATCTAAAGGACCAATCTGTAGAACTATGACACAATTTAGCGCTTGCCGTCTGGAACTAGCATTACCATAAAACCCACAACGTTATTAAGACCGTTCTTTTGTTATATTCACATTGTTGTGCTTCTCATATTCTGATTTCCGACATAAAGCGCAAAGGTTCATTACGTATTTGGTTGGTGAATAGAAAATAGGTGATCATTTCAAACAGGTAAGAAGACTGTCCCGGCTTGAGAGAAGTAGCTCGCGGTCAATTTGTCAAAATGCTGTAGAGATAAGTCTTTGATACAAAAAATAAACTTGAAACTCAACTAGTGGTCACAAATCACCAATTTAGCCATGAAGGAAATGTATTTAAAATTCATTGAACTATATAATGATAACAACGAAAACACCTGCGAATGTAATAGAATTCTCGTTACCCAGACACATTTCTTTCGCGCTGTGACTACAATCGGTCTACAATTCGAATTTGTTATCTCGAAATAGAAATGCTAAAAATCGTAGTCATTGCTGAAGACAGTCTTGTTTTTCTCCTAAGTCTAACGACATTTCTAACTCTAGTCGTCATTTACCGTCGGAAATCACTGAAGTTGATATGGGAACGCTGTCCAGCGCTTGGTATTTTCCTCTTATCTATTACGGTAATCTCCCTCAATAACATGTGCATGGCGGCGGAATGGATTCTGTTCACTGTGGGCACAATTGAAAACATTCCTGATAATACGTACTTCCTTATGTTTTTCGGTCATATGGCGGTTGTTATCTGGCAGTTCCACCATTGCGCCACGATTGCACTTTTCGCTCAAAGAGTTCACTGCCTGCTGTATCCCGCCACGAATGTCAAGAAATACAACATCGCTCTACTGATCGTTCTAGGAGTAATTTGTTTAGTGGTAAATGTTGGTTCAACCTATGCAATGCTTGTAAACCTGAAGCTAGATAGAACTCCAGTCCCCAACGGTAAGCAACATTGCTTATTGGTTTGTCCAAATCCGATTTAGAATGTTTTTCATACAACTGCATGTCATCAAATAGTCCTTCAGCACGTATGTGGTCAAGCATGTTTGTTGTGGCCATAACAACAGCTATAACCATTCTGGGATCGTTCATGTTGTTTCTTTTGCACAAACACAGGAAAAAGCTCTTCTCAAATGGCGAAAGAAAGGTACTGTAATGTAGTGGTTATCCTCCTAGTAAAGTCTGATATTTAGATGAATACATTCTCTTGCTATGTTTTCTACGTTCGATTTGTTTTGACAACGATTCCTTTCGTCACTGATCTTATTGTATCAACTACCGTAAGTTCAGAGTTCTCAGCTAAACCACAAGCAGTGCTTAAGCTTCACATCGACCTTGGCAAGTTTCTTGGACCATATGGTGCAGTGGGCAGCACCATGGATTACACAATAAAAACGGTTGTTTACTACTTGTTGGTTAGAGAACACAATGCGATCACTTCAACCATGATGCTAAACAGGAATACTCCACAATAGGAACCATCCGATGATGCAATGAAAAGCGCTTACGGCAGCCTAAGCTTCCAACAAATCTCGTACAAAACGTGTGTATTAGTGAAACTTGGTTGTCATAATTTACGTGTAAGACAACAGTTTGAATTATTATCAAAAATCCTTGGTAATTGTCTCGTAGCGACATGATGCTGCTGGGGATTCCCTACATTCGTGACGCTTAACACGTTCAGATTGAATGGCCTGCTTTCCACTCGCTATGCACAGTCGGTTCATTCCGGTGAATTTGCGTTGAAAGCTGCTGCATTTTGCATGCAAAACACGACTTGTAAACGTTTGGATTGCTTAAGTGGATCTTTCGGCCATTCCAGGCTGACTGTGCCACAATCTTTTATGTTTGACCGCGCGTTTATCGCCTTTATCCTGTCTATGCTATGGTTATCTTCACGCGAAAGCTGCCTAATGGCTCTTGTCAAGCATCTTCAGGGTTACCGTGACGAATATCTCGGTTCTGAATCGAATGACTGCTCTACCGTACTCTTTAACGGCGTTTTTTGCGTTCCGTCTGTTTTTATTTTTGTATGACGCAGCTCTCTGAGCTCTTGATATCTATTAGTAGAGTTCGCTATAATTATATAATTCAAACGCTACTTATTGCTGATGTTGACAGATCTACGTAGGCGACAGTGCGAAAAAAAATTTTAGTGAATCGGATTCTGACGAGTGACATTATTGACAGTCACTATCTGTTTATCTACGCCGACCAATTTTCGTAGAATGGCTATTCAGTCATCGATAACACACCGTTTAAGTTCGTTATTCATAAAAGCAAATTATTTAATAATTGACTATAGCATTTGTCATGAGAAGCTTTAGCAAATACTTCATATATACATGTTTCCACGACAGGCAACTGCTTGAACTGAATTAGTCGGCTTGAAGACGATGTAATAAACGAATACGAAGAGTAACTCTTCCAGAGAGCATCCAACTGCCCCAAACGCGCCAACATAATATCCTATCGTTCTTTGTGTCTAAATTATTCATGTAAGCCATTTTGGTACAGCGACACGAAGAACTACCGTATCTATAAAAATTCCATCGACGATTAGTGGAATCACTTCAAGTGCCATCCGCGCAAAGAACAAGAACCGCGTTAGGCTGTCCTGATTTCTTGCCGACCCCTCCTGAAGAACAGAACGATGAAGATAATTCCGATGGACACGTTGATTGTGCTGAGACAGCCTCTCACGTTCATGGCTAGTGTAGTCGTTGTTGTTTGAAAGGTCCCGAGCAAATCAAAGCGTAACAGTCTGAACTGCATTTAACTTGCCGTTTTCCAGCACTACGCTTTCTTACCTTCTGGTATAGAATTGGTCGACGAATCCAACATATTCCAGTATAAGACAGTCAAATAGGGCAAGAGTATAGATGCCGCTATGGCTCCCAGTATTAGAACCAAACGATTTAATTTGCGGTTTCCAGTTCCCGTCGGATTCCACAGAATTGTGATGCGCTGCACAAAGAGAACTATAGTGAAAATGTCGTAGTAAGCCTGGATTGCTATGGACAATATTCCGTTCATGACAGCCACATTTTCTGGTAGTGGTGTGCGACTAAGACTTTGTGTGATTATCAACGACCACAGTGTGAAACAAGATATCTGACTAATAGCCAGAACGGCAGCAGAGGCGAATATCACTAATAGTGTAGGGGATTCACACCAAAAAACGGAAAACGCCCGACGCTTAAATACACTTCGAATGAGGACGAGTGTGAAAATCCAGAGGATTACTAAGAGAATGTACTCTAATAATGCTACTATGTAAAGCATGGAAGAGTGTGGAAGATTGAAAAACAGACAATGAAACGTTTTAAGGGGGACTGTGACCAACAACTGACATCACACAAGTCGTTTCATGGCAACTACACGTGTACTGTACTACTACTTTTACGTCTACCGATAACAATTGAGTTTTAATTCCAACGTCGGAACTAAGACAATTAACTTAACGACTTTATTTCATGAATTAAAGGCAATTTACCTTGCATAACATCGAATAATACAGTGCGGTCCATAAAGATAGCCTTACCTGATGTTGTTTTGGTTTCTGACTTCAGTATGACTTTGACTAAAAACGCAATACACCATTCGACAGAGCGCCGAAAATGATGACAGGTAGCTTGTAATTCGATTCAGTCGGTGAAAAATTTCGATATTTTCTGAGGCAAAATAAAAAAGTGTCCAACTCCACCGGTCCATATTGATAGCCCTATGGAACACCACGACGCTTTTTTTGTCCTTCAGAACTTAGAACCCAAGTTTAACCGGGATTCCTTTTCATGGCTCAAGGATCAGTTTCGATGTCTGAAGACACTGTAATAGGCTTTCGCATACAATAAACAACGCGAAAATGTTAGGAAACCGATTATGGTCCCATATTTCCGCTCATTTAGAACATTTTCACTACAAACACTAGGACACATAGATCGCGATGCTCTCAGAAGCAAGGGTTCGCAAGGTTCGTAAGCACTAAAAACAAGACAAGTGCTTTCGCAATTAAATTGTCGGTGGCACAGTAAGGAAGTATTCGAAAGTTCACGCAACAAGGCTGGAAATTCAACTTTCCACGCACTCGTTTGCTATATGTATATGCAACGACCTATGGTGATTTATAACACAAAGGTATTTGTTGGGCTTTGCGGCATTATGGCTAATACGTCTTTCGATGGTGACCCAATGTGGTGGGACTACCAGATTCTTAATTAAATGAATCAAAACTTTTAACGAACAGAGCTATGAACTTCGGAGATAAGTAATGATTTGAGATTTCAAACGCAAGGAAGGACATCCATGAGGAAGGACGTCTTTGTTCATTATATTATTGCTGCAAACGGCACCAGGTCACTTTAAGCATGCTCAAAAGGGCATACTATTATTTCTCGCAGGCGACACATCTGTTTTTCCCAAGTGGGTTAAGCTGACAGCTTTGTTTTAACAGCACATGCGTGCTTTCTAAAGGATCAAGGATCAAGTTTCGTTCTCGTTCTGGCGGATCAAAATCCTAATAACAAGTAAATCTTGGGTAACCTCGGAATAACCGGTAATAAGTAATTTAAAAAAATAGAATTCAGATCTTGGGGGAAAACAAGTCGAAACGTGAACAGCAAGGCCAGGTGCTAACATAATGCGATAAACGTGTGAAAGTGCACTCACTGTTTAACTGTTTTTCCTCTGTAGACGCCTTTTATTTCCTCGTTTACTTATCTTCCACGTCTAATGCTTCGAGAAATTGTGCTCGCAGAACTCGCATTTGTCATCGTTTGTAGTATCTTGACAATCAGTTTGCAAGTCCTGATCTTCCGCCAGAAATCTCTGAGATTGTTGTGGAAGCAGTCTCCAACGCTGTGTATATTCATCGGCTCCATAAGCGCCCTGGCAGTCGATAACATTGTCCTTGCCATTCAGTGGATCCTCTTTGCAGCTGGATTTATCAAAAACGTTCCTGAAGTCATACCTTTTCTTTTCTCCTTGTCTACGGTAGCTTCGATATTTCTATTTTTCCACAACTGTACAACGGTGCAACTCTTCGCACAAAGAGTTTACTATCTGCTGTGTCCAACGAAATCTGGAAGCACATTCAACAACGTCGTTCTCTGCATCTTGTGCTGCTTCTTTTTCGCCGAGCTTGCTGCACTCATTTACAACATAGTGGTGGGCTCAAAAGCGAAGGGAAATCCCGTTCCCGAAGGTACTTACAGCGCCAAATTTTCATAGATATAATGCAGATTTTAGGGTGTTTCTCGCTTAACTGCGTGACAGTCGGTGATCCTACCATTCGCCTGGTGACAGCCGTATTACTGATCGCGCTTACATTAATCATAATTATCCTTGGCTCAGTAATGCTGGTTTTACTATACAAACATCGAAGAAAGAAATACTCAGCACCTGAAATTAGGGTAAGTCGCGTTTTGGTTACTCTATATACTCTACCTGCTATTTAGGCTAACCGATTTGCCACGTGCGTCTTCTACGTACGGTTTCTGTGCATCACGGTGCCTTTCTTCATAGACGTGCTCTTGTCAAGAACGGTACACATTGATTTAGGGCTGTATATCGGGCCTTACGGGCAAGTTGGAGCTGCAATGGACTACACCATAAAAACAATAGTTTATTTCATGCTAATCAAACGTCATAAAAAGGTGACAATTTCAAAAGCGCTCTCTGTGAGATAATATGATTGTCTGTTATACATCTGTCATAAATAGAAGTGTACTTCTTGGAATTTGGCATGAAATGAGAGAAGTAAACAAGACAGCGTGTGCTAGACTGCTCTTCGAGCGAGGCGCTACCATAAAAAGAAAGGTTGACTGTGTTGAGAACAGTGACTCTAGAGGAAGGAAAGAATGAGAAAGAGACAGGTGAACTGCGATATACTTTAACCAGCTTTTGTGTCAGATTCGCGAGTAAGGCGAGGAACAACATGCTTCTTTGGCTTGAACACAAAGTAGTAAACAAATATGAACAAAAACTCCTCAATGGAGCATCCAATGGCTCCAAATGCTCCGATGTAGTATCCGATCGTGATACCCGTCTAAAATGAGGTGTCATCCTCTTCGACAAAAAATAACTTACCACCATGATGAAAGCAGAATCAACCGCCAACGGTATCACTTCGAGGATCAGCCTTCCAAAAAACAAAAAGCGCGTCAGTTGGTTTATCTAAAGTGCTCCCTATTTCACGTCATGTTACCCGCTGTACCTTAGTGGTATTTGTGTTGAGCGGCTTCTTCCTTATCAAAAACAGTATTATGAACACAGTGCCAAGGAGAACGTTCGTGAGACTGAGCGTAACTCTTGCGTTCATTATTGTTCTCCGAATCGTGAGAGGTTTTGAGCAGATCAATGCGCAGCACCCTTAAATATGCAAATTTGTACCAGCAACCTACTTCAATGGTTTACCCTCCGGGAGTGGATTCGATTCTGCACTCAGCAAGGGCAAATATATAACTAAGAAGTAAATCAGCAATAAAGTAGGCACCATTAGCCCGGTGATGTAGAGGAACTGATTAAGTGTGCGCCAGGTTCTAGTTGGGTCGGACAGAACGGCAATTCGTTGCAGCAGTAGGACAATTGTGAAAGTATCATAGTAGGCCTGGATCGATATCGACAATATATTGACAACAACGATGGTGTTTCCTGTTAGTGGTACAGTTGGCAAAGCGTGTGTGATCAGTAGTGTCCACCAAGTAAAACCTATAACTTGATTCAGACCAAGTATGGCCGTAAAGCCAAATATAAAAGTTAAAGTAGGAGACTCTTTAATGAATGTGGTCAATGATCGCCTTTTGAATATTACGAAAATAGACAGGAGAGTGGCGATCCATAAGAGTATGAGGAAAATATATTCGGGGAGCGCGATCATGCAGCCCATAATTATGTTTGGCTTATTGCAATAGACTGAGAAAATACCAACTGTTACGCTTTGTGTTAAGCCCGAATAATAACCACTGCCGATGGGAACTGCTGCGATTGGTGCAAACCCGACTTTATGCACAGAGTTTTAACTGTCGACAGGTCCAAACTCTACACTCATATATCAGGATAATACGACTCTCAATTCATAGAGAATGGGATTGTTTTCCCAGATTATTGCAGTTAATCAAACGACGGACAGTAGAACCAGGTGTTTGTCCACATAATAAGAACAGGTGTTGAAGAAACGGAAGCATTTCAATTCGCAGCTTTATCGCATATTTTGTCCAACGTCATTGAACTCCTCGTAACTGGAACTGTAACCTAGTTGGAAAAGTGGCCCCTTCTTGCGTCATTGTGATCAAAAGTTATGGCATTGCTGTTATCCATGAACTGCGAGAGTTAGCGTACGGCAGATGAAATTTCTTGACGAGAAATGGGAGCCATATGTCCATAACAACAAAGAAAAAGTGAGCAATTGTGAACGCTTTGTTTTGCGACTCTAAACTGAATGCAGCGTATACGAAACATTAAAATAAGTATAGTGAAAAGCAGGCCTCTGTGTTAACATAACTTAACATATGCTAATAAAAATATTATCAAATTTCAAAACTGCCTCTGATATGATAGGTTAAATATGTATTTAAATGTCGACTGTAGTAGCGCCCGGATCCTGCACCGGTGATCCTGCAACCGCCAGGTCGACGATACGACCGGCGAGGGAAGCATGCAGCCACGTGTTGAGCGCGGCTGACTGTCGCTTTCTCTTCCCGAGCCGTGAGCCCAGCTCGAAAGAGAAGACTGGCGGCCTATTCCTCCCATCCGTTTATAGCTGTTACTTATTAGATGCATCACGGGATAAAGATGGTCTGAATCCTGCGTCCCTGTGTTCTCCACTGGAGCCCACCTCCTCAGCAACGGATAGAACGGAAATCGGGTCGAGAAGCTATAGTTCGCTATCCAATATCGCAGCTTTCAACGAGTCTTCCAATCCAAGTTGTAAAACTTTAACTCACATAAACTGTGTCTAACCCCGGACTAGTGACATCACGTTTGCCGAGCTTGTCGGCTTGAAGGTAAATCTACAGTACTGATTTCATTAATAGACCATCAATATAGATCAAAAATCACCGGATAACGATGCAGAATGACCCGATACTCAGCTTCCCAATGCGAAACGCCTCGGAAAAAGGCGATTTATTTCCGTACCACCACATTCAAGGATTTTGGCGACAAAGGATGCCCCCCTGAGGAAGTCTACCACCATAAAGACTCAATTAGTGCACGCGCAATTTTTTATGCAACAACGATCGAATGCGCCTATTCTCTTTGGAATTACTGTGAACTATCTTAGTTTCCTGCAAAACTTTCAATTCGAGACATTAGCGACCTTGCTCATACAAAGAGCTCTGCATCTGACCCTCCTGCTCCAAAGTACCATATCATTTTTATGATTGGATCTTGTAGAACTGCACAAGCCTGATCGAATGCGCCTATTCTCGTTGGATTTACTGTGGACTATCTTAGTTTCCTGCAAAACTTTCAATGCAACAAGTAATCAGTTTTCTCTGTTATGTGATTTATCCTTGTGGTAGAAGCAAATAAAATAGAAGTGCTTAAAATCACAATAGAGCTGAATATAGATTCGAGGGTTTACCACGCAAAGAAACGATGCGTCTATTAGGAAATAATGACCAAAACTGCACTGGAATAGCAGAACTGTTTTTATATTTTTCTGTCGCCTCCAGGCGACCCTCTTCTTCCTTTCCCCCTATTTCAGAGGCCATTGTCGCCGACAGGACCAAATCTGTCGGCGACAAGCGGCCCGTCGCGCGACGAAGAAGTCACAACATCAACGAGCCACCGCCTCAGCCGCCATCTTCGTCGCCACCAGACACCTTCGCTCCCTCGCCAGTCGAACAGTTCGAAGGACGGTCAGCGGTCGCGCACGCCGTCTCCACCGCTGCCGTCCTCGTCTCCTCGCGTCGTTCGCCGCTCGCCGCTTAGTGATCCGTGCCCCCTTATGCCCCGTGCCTTTGTCTTATATTTCGTGTATATAAATGTTTAATTACCCAAGTTTGAGATTTCTCTACAACGCTCTCTCTCGCGTTTTCCTTCATCGTCGTCGACCCTCAGTTCGTCGTCGATCACCCTCAGCAAAAGACCCGCGTGGCAGGACCCCAGGCCCATTCTTCCGTCCACTCTCCAATCCAACACACCACTGAACAGCCAGTTCATTTTCTGTCAATCCTCAAAACTGCAGTTTCTTAAATTAAAATACAATTTTGTCAGCCAAAAGCAGAATTGGTTACATTCAGGAGTTTTTTCAAATACATTGTAGAGCCGAAATGATTTACCGGTTTAATCTCTTGGTCCAATGGCATTTCGCCTTCCGCTATGCGGTTGGACTGATGACACAAATTTTGACAGTTGCCACTCGTCCGGCTTCCAGAGGGAATTGAAACGCCTGGAAGCTACAGTCCCACCACAATAAGATGTCCGACGTTAGGGATCAATCTACGTAAGGACTCATTCTGATCACCCACGCTTTGAGGACACCACCACCAGAGAAAACGCAATTTTCGGACCAAGAACCCATGTTTCCAAATCAGATGAGAGCTTTTCCGACATGTCGCGAAAATATGGACAGAAAAGACACAAATCAAACTGTTCACGTTGATCTTCTTTTAGTTTCGGTTGAAGACACAATATCCAAGTAGGGTGATCATGGACTCGGACAGGAGGCTTCTGTAGAAGTGTGGGCGAAAGACACAATGAACCGGGTCAAGCGGTGTAGGCAGCTGGAGGCACAGAATTCGGACGTTCGGCAAGGCTTATCGTCTTCTCGTCTTTTGCGCTTACCGAGTTTTTATCGAGAACGACTGGTCACTCAAAAAGTGAGTGAACAACACCTCACCGATCGCTGGGGACACAAATGAAGCACCGTCTTCTGAATGAGACTAAAGCAAAGAGTTGTAATCCGTAAAACGAGCTACCGTGTTAACATTAAATGAACAGCGACACGGAATTATTCTTTAACAACGATTCCACGTAGCATATTCAGTGCAGCTGCTGATCAGGTAGCGGTGCTAACTGTAGTAAGTCGCTTGTGGTTTCTTATAATCATGTAGTAAACAATAGTTTGTATTGTGTAATCCGTGGCGGCACCAATCACGCCATATGGGCCAAGATAGTTCCCAAGGTAGACATTCATCTAACAACGGGCTATTAGAAATAATTAAGGAGGAAACACAAGTTACACTTGCTGACAAAATGGTGTCGGCGAAGAAAGGTATTGTTTGATCGATAAATCGGACAACGAACACGTAGGAGGCGAAGTTGTTCTTCTAAAATCATGCGCATCAGCTGCTACAGTTTAGCTGAGTTTACGTTTTTCTCCAAAACGGACCGCCTGGTTTTACGGCGCTTGTACAGTAAGTACACCATATATGATCCCAGCACTGTCACTATCGTTGATATGGCCGCCGAGAAGGCACTCAGACTAAGGCGAACAGAGCTGCTATAGCCTTTCATGCAACTGAACGAGAAGCAACCTGAATCATGTTGGTATATCGTTTCGATCCAAAACACACTCACCTTCCGGAACAGGATATCCTGTCGGTGTTGTAAATGTTATCGTAGAATATATTGGCATTATTGAGCCGCACAGGAAGATAATCAACAGAATGCCGAGAATGATATAATTAAAGTTTGTGACAATTTTTGCAGGGTAAAGCAGACAATACACCCGCTGCGCAAACAGACCGACAGCAGAACAGTGGTTAAAAAGCTGAAGTATCATGAAAAGTCGTCCCACTACAGTCAAGAAAAGTGAATTTTCGGGGATATTTTCAATCAGACCCAAAGCAAACAATAGCCACTGGGTGGCAAAAAGGGCGCCCAAAACAGCAAGAAGAGCGTTAGATATGAGCAATAGACACAGAGCTGGGCACTGGTTCCACGTCGACGTGATCGACTTCTTCCGAAAAATGGCAGCTTTCAGAGTGATGGTAACGGCACTAAGAACGATGACAAAGATCAGCTCGGCAACAACGACAGTTTTCAACATTCTGCCAAAGAGAATCTTTTGATCGAACTGAAATCGTCTATGCCACAATAGCACCGTCATATCTGATGCATAACAAAGAATTGTTTTCGTCGTCTATGGGATTTTCACATCCATAATAATTTCAGAAAAGTGTGTCACGCGAACTGAGGCGTCGGTCTCAAGTAATTCAAATAAAATGGATGTGTTATGCGCAATGACAAATAATGTCGCTTACGTAAGCTGGACCTTCTTGGTCACGTGTTGTTCTATGATTGTTTTCCTAACTTGTCGTGCGACAAGAAAATGTCAACATTTCTCCATTTAGAGATGAACGCACACCCATGAGTATTGTGCTTACGTATTTAGGCTATTCTTCATTTAGCCTATTTATTCTTCTTCACACAGCAGACTCTTCTCCTATAAAGTGTCGCCTGCTTCAGGTGTAACGTTACTAGGCAAACCCTATATTTGGTTGCCCACTGTTCACACACTCCGCGACCTATTTCGAATCAAGTGGGTCTGAAAGAACAATCCAGACATATGACGTTATCAACCGTTGTTAATGGTCTTTCGCATGGAGACATCATATCTCTGTGGGTGGCAAGTTTAGTGCTCTCAACGTAGGTGACAAACGACTCAAAAACTTAAAATACCGTGTGGTCAATGGATCGATTCGACGTCGTCTCGGCTCCACATCTTGGGAGCTGTCCGAAACAGACTGTTCCCATGTGAAACAAATACGCACAGACACATACGAACGGACCCTGGTGAGATGGAATCAGGTGCAAAGTTAGTATTATTCAACACTGTTTTTATTGGTCATATCAAATCAAATGTTAAGTGGTTCTTCATTGAGTGGTGGACACCTGCACCGCCTTGATTTTTGGCCTGAACAAGACGAAGTAGACGACAACAAACAGGAACTCCTCCAGTGATGATCCCAGCATTCCAAATGGACCGATGTAATACGAGATGGTCATACCTGTCTAAGTCAAACATAGATTTCCATTCCAACTTTACCAGTTACCTTCAAGTTGAAGATGATGTCAAATGTTAATGGAATCACTTCTAAGAACAGCCGCGTGAAGAACAGAAATCGCGTAACTTGGTTAACCTTTGACTGGATAGCAGAAGCAAAGATAAGAACACTCACCTTCGATGCATTGTGTCCCGCTGGCACCTTTCTTCTCAGCAGAAGTGTGACAAATACAGCGCCTACCACGACATTCGCAGAAGCTAAAAAGAAACCGGTGTCTAGAGCAGACCTTTCTTGGCTTAGCGGTTCGCTACAGCCCATCGTAAAACATCCTACAATAGCGGTATGTACATGTTCGTGATTAGACTACCTACCGGCCGATGTCGGTGCTAAATTGAAATCAATAACGCGTGCATATAGTACTGAATAATAAAAGAATGGGAACACGGCAATCAAACTTGCCAGTACGTAGAGGATTCGGTTCAACATTCTCTTACTGCGCAGCGGCGCAATTATGATGGCTGAGCGTTGAATAAAAAGAACTATCGTAAATAGGTCATAGATTGTTTGAACGCATATAGTAGCTATTCCAAAAACGATCGCTGCATTTCCGATCTCAGGTCCGACTCCAGTGGAAATAAATATTATCCAAGGGATGAGAAAGAACATGTAGTTGACTGCAAGGCAGCTCAGCACAGCAAATATGACGAACAAAGTCGGTGAGTTTTTAAAAAATACTCTTGTAGTATTGCGCTTGAAAATCAGAACGCAGCACGTGGCGGTTCCTATCCACAAGACAATTAGAAAGAGGAACTGGGACACGACTATTCCATAAGACGCCATGGAAATCACAATGAAAACAATTTAATAGTTCTACTTTAACAGATTAAGACGAACATTAAAATGACTCGAAAAACGACGTGAGAACGAAAGAGCTGTATTACTTGGAATACATACGTAAGTCACTGTTTGCCTAACTTGTCCGCAGAGTGATCCACCTACTCAGACGTTCACCAACCCAAACCGGAAGTTAAGGTACCCAAACCCGAAAACTCAAACTTCCAAATTAAGAAAACTCTAATGCCAATAGGTGTCCGACGGTCGTGAGATTCTCTCGTTTGTTTTCATTGTTTCCTCCGGGTTGTTGACAACATAGTCTTCGTCGTCCGGGCTGCCTATCACGCTGTCCTTCACCAACTCTTCGCCAGTTGCCACACGGTCTAGTTGTCAGAAATTTCTTATTGATTGGGGTACCCAAACCTGAATACAGAACCATAAAACCCGAACCTGTCGACTCTGCTTGTATGTGAGAGTACTGAGCTCCATTTCACACATTCTTCATCACCACTCTGACGAACCTACCTGCTTCCCAGTGTTCACCGAGGCGTCGGCTTTTTCATGCGTTGTCACTCCCATCTTGACGCCCAGCGTCATATTATGGGGTTTCTTGACCACTTAGTTGATCACGTAGCTGTTCCGCTTTCCGCTTATCGATGTGCGGTGTGGCTTGAGTGAAGAGCCCTACTTCCTTCATGTGCTTCGCGGCGACACGTCGATGTTTTGAACTAGCGGAAGACGAACAATGCGAAAATGCCACGGCTGTCCTCTTGTCACAAAAATACTTATCAACAGTTGCGAGTTCAGTCGAAGCCGAGCCTGTATTTTACGAGCTACTGATTGATGAAAGGGGCGGTCGAAAGCCTGACTACTGACCGGCATGGATGGACCTGCCAGAAGATCACCGACTTCGAGAGGACGCCTGCAAGCAAGGAACCTGACATTTACATCGACCAAGGAACTGAACACCGATAACGTCGACCTGGTTGATGGCGTAGAAGAATTTGTTACCATGCAAATTGAATACAATCCACTTCTCTAGCGCTGTAGATCGCCTTGTTTCTTTTTCCATTGTATTCTCAACCCTATTCATTAAATATGACCATTTATCGATCAAAAAAGCAAAAATACAAATGATTACTATTTCTAGGACGTCTGTCGGCTACTCGAAACGTTCACTATCTTTGTTTGCGGTCTAAACACCACAAAATAGACGAACACAAACAAGGACTCTTCCAGTGATGCTCCCATCATACCAAAAGGGCCAATATAATAGGAAATAGTCACGTTAGTCTAAATTAGTTCCCCATTTAAGATCATCCATCGTAGCTATACCTGCATACTGAAGAAAATATCGAAGATTAGAGGGATGACCACCAATGTGAGACGAAAGAAGAACAGATATCTCGTAATCTGATTGATCTATGATAAGGGTGAATGAAGATGAAAACTAAAACAGTAACTGACCTTTTTTGCCTGCAGTCCCGGCACACTCTTCCTCCTCAGAAGCAGCGCAACAAACGCCGCGCCAGTCACAACATTCGCTGTGCTGACAACAAAGCAAATATCGAGCGCAGACCTGTCCTGCTTGAGAGGTTCGCTGCAGCCCACCGTTCGGCACTCTGAGTAACCAGTACATTACTGCGTTTTTGCATACTTTGTATACCTACCACCTGCAGTTGGTCTTACTGTGAAATCAATAATGCCTCGATATAGATAGCCGAAATACACAAACGGCACTATGGCCAGGAAGGTGGCTAATGTGTACAGAAGTTGGTCTAGCCTTTTCCTGCTGCGCGTGGGTGCTAGTAGTATTGCCAGTCGTTGAATGAAAAGCACTACAGTAAAAATATCGTAAGCTGTTTCGACGCACGACGTCGCTATGCCCAATATAATTGCCACATTGCCAACAAAGGCCAGGCTTCCAATAGCCTCAGAAATGTACAACAGCCACAGAACTAGAAACAAGAAGTAGATAACCGCAAGAACACAGATAATGCCAAATATGATAAACAAAGTCGGAGATCTTGTGAAGAAGACCTTCAAGGGCTCCCGTCTAAAAATCAGAATACAAGTTAGAATGGCTGCCATCCACAGTAATGTTAAGCAGATGAATTCGGACACAACCAGTCCGTAGGAGACCATACTGAACCAAACAACTCAACAATGCGTTCGTGCGGAGCAGACGGAAACGGAAAAGTGTGGGTATCGATGTGGGAAAGTGGATAGACCTCTTGTATTTAAAACATAATGTGAAGAGTGTACCTAGGTACGCTTGCGCGGTCATGTTATGCCTTCTTTTGTGATGCATGTGAAGGTCGATACGGAGCCAATCAGAATGCTGTGTACTTTTGTAGTTTATAGTCTAATAATAGCTTTATGTGGGATAAACGAGAGTTGTTCGAGAAACGAGAAATACCGCTCTGCCACCTTTTGTTATTGTTACAAATTTTCCAATTGCAGCTATCGGAAAAACTGAAAGAATTGTTAAGCATCGTAGATCACGCGAAGTTATATTGTAGGTGTGCACAGAAAAACACCTATGTTTTACTCGTTTTCTTGCGGACATAAAAAGCAATCGAATCACTTTTGTTGTCTTAGATACTTGGGAAGGGGCTTGTAGTGCGTCGACAGCTTTGCCAAGAAGTTCAAATGATTGAAAACATTATAAAAGAAATCAGCAGTTGGATCAGTCCTTCCATTGAGGAGCTGGCGGTGAATCTACGTCTTGGAATCCTTTAAATTATACGCAACTGCTTCAATTTTTGCACACCGTTTGCCTAAAATGTCTGCCAGAAGCCAAAGAATCTCCAGGTTACCACATACCCGCTCTCCAGGTACTGAGCAAGGAGTGGTTTATAAATAAACATGTATAAATAGACAAAAGAGGGACTTGAGCCGCCCACAGAACAACTCATTAAGTCTTTACCACAAAGCACAATATAGTTCAAAATATCAAAAATCAGATCTATTGTGACTCATTCTGGCAAACAGTATAGTAAATACCGGAAGTATTGGAGAATGTTAATTAACGAACCTATTGTACTCGGTAAACAATTCCCACAATCGCCTGCGATCATTGAACGTTAGAAGTGTGTAAAGGTACCCTAAAAAATAGAGGCACTTAAAGCGGGAAAACCATTGGCGCTGAACCGCCTTGCTTATAGGTTAATGAATTGAAAGTTGAGAAAATGTTAGTGCTGAGAACGCTCACAACCGAGTGCTGATATCGAGGGAAAGTGAGAAGTGTACATCACAGAAGGGAACGTCACAGGGTACATCGAACGGTAACTTAAATGTTCGCTGGAATAATGGAACTGGACAAGGAATGCGCCCATAATAGACATGTCATCGACAACGACGTCCATGTTTCGTTTAGCGGCACCTTAGCGCTGTCTCCTCCTGTCGCCTGTCACCGACGCCCCGTGGTGCCTCCTAATACCTCTATTTTCCTACTAAAGTTACTTAATTTAAGGCCGGTCCGTGCGACAAATCGGTTGTGCTTTAACCCCTGATTGCATCAGTGGCAACGCGATTGTTCCCACTACACTGTTTTCTATCCCCGAAACCTCTAATGCTTTGTATATCTCTATCGCAGTTCCGTAATGACTACACACAAGCCATTTATCGGTTTTAAGAAAAAGCGCGTCCAGAGCAAAATGCTGGTAGCTACAGCCAGCAATTTTATCATCTACTAGACACATTTACTATTTTAGGTTCCCGTCTGAACACCACCAAATATACAAAAGCAAACAAGAATTCTTCCAACGACGGTCCGATCATTCCAAAAGGACCGATGTAGTAGGAGATGGTCATACCTGTCTTAAACGACCTGTTACTTCTATAGCGACATCGTAGCATACCTGCATGCTGAACAAGATGTCAAATATTAGAGGAAGGACCACGAAGAGTAGTCGGATGCAGAACAGAAAACGCGTTATCTGATTGACCTAAACAAGCACTCTTGCCTTAAAGCGCCAACACTAGATCACCTTTCTTCCATGTGGTTCTGTTAAGGATTTCCTGGTCAGAAGCAAGGTAACGAAAACAGCGCCTGCTATGACATTTGCGGCTCCGACAACAAAGCAGATATCCAGTGCAAATCTGTCTTGTTTGAGTGGTTCACTACATCCTTCTGTATAACACTCTTAAAGCTCAATACACTCAGTATTGCATGATCGGCGTATGCCTACCCCCTGAAGTTGGTTTGGACTTAAAATCTATTATCCCTTGATATAAATACGCGAAATACGCAAACGGTATAATAGCCAGGAGTGTGGTTAATGTGTAGAGAATCTGGTTAAGTCTTCTCTTTTTCTGTAACGGTGCCAATATGATCGCTGAGCGCTGCACGAAGAGGACAATGGTGAACAAGTCGTAAACCGTATCGACACAAGTAAGCGCAATTCCCAGTATAATCGCCAGATTTCCAATCAGCGCTAAGCTTCCAACAGCTTCCGAAATATACAACATCCACAAAATTAAGAATAGTAAGTAGATGATACCAAGAGAGCAGATAACAGCAAATATGACGAATAATGTGGGAGATTTTTTGAAAAAGACTTTGAGTGTATGACGTCTAAATATTAGGATACAGGTTGTAATAGTAGCCATCCACAGAAGTGTTAGAAAGATGAATTCGGCCAGAACTAGTCCATAGGACGCCATTGTGCTGTGAAGACAATCTAACAATGATGTTTGTAGAGTTGCTTGAAAGAGAAAAATGTGGGAAAACAGAATGAGAACGTGAACGTTTCTGATTTACGAGTTAATGAGTTGCGAAACATCTCATAGAAAGCAGACCACAAAAAAGCAAGAGCTACACCACTTTTTTCTTGGCTTCGACTGTTTCTGTTTCCGATAGATCCTTAAATTTAAGTTGCACAGTGGTTGTTGAGATATGCATTCTATGATCTAAGCTGTCTCAATTTAATTATTTTCTCTGCTGCCTTTAGGTCCAAGTGTCATCTCCTAACATCTCCGGCACTCTACGTAGTAAATGAATTTTTCTATTTTTCGAAGGGATTCTATCGCTCAACATTGTTGAAGCCTTCTTCGATTACATAAACAGTGGCCTTCGGCCTGTTTGGTGTTTTCTTTCTCCTCGCTATTCAAGACACGTGAAGTTAATAGCGATAATATATTTGTCGCACTTTATTCGTAAATGAACGTAGGAATAACTGGCGTTGACTTGCCGAGTAATAATTGGTGTCTTCGCAGGTAACGAATCGGCCGCATTGTTCTTGCGGCACAAACCGTTTGTTGTTCTTGTATGGTCAATGTTCTTGGGCCGTTACACTGTCCGTCCGACTTCTGCCGTCTTCAAGGCCGCCGACATGCACGTAGACACAGTTCAACCTTCTGAAAGAAGGAAATACTCGAAGTGGTCATTGGCATAGCAGCCGCTAGAACCGTTTTGGACTTCATCCCTACAGCGTCCATTTTTTATTCAATTTTTTTTCGAGGGACAGTGATTTTTTTCCGATAGACTGGCTCTTAGTCAAAAGAATGTGGCCCGATGTCTTTGTGCCACATACCGGCTTTGGCAACTCCACAACAAAAATCAATTGTCAACAAATTATCCGCGAAACGTTCTGATACCTTCTCCAGAAAAAATCTGTTTTTTTGCACAGTGTTTGTCTATTTCGCTGTTGGAAATGTCGTTCATCGATAGTTTTTCTCTCCATACCGCCACTCCGCAGTACTCGCCTTTTTTGACCTAGGCCTTTGTTGAGTTCGAAACGTTTTTATTCTTCACGAAACGTTTTTATTCTTCACGGCAGAACCGACAATCACTTGCTGGAAACAGGAAGAAAAACTTTGTTTTCCGAGCGAAACACGACGTAGTAAACAGATATAAAACAGGACTCTTCAAGAGAACAGCCAATGGCTCCGTACGCACCAATGTAGTAACCAATACTTCTTCCCGTCTAAAGCAACTTCCTATCGGTTTTAATTCTATAAAACGCTACCTGATTAGCGAAAATTGTGTCCACAACTAACGGCAGCATTTCGAAAACCAATCTCGCAAAGAAGAGGAATCGAGTCACTTGGTTAATCTGGAATTCATTGAGCGACAGCACCTACATGGATAGTATTACCTTTCTGACATTTGTGGCTTCGAATTTTTTCAGTTTCAGAAATAATGCTAGAAATACTGATCCTACGACCACGTTGACGACGCTGAGAGTGGACTTTAGATTAATGGCATCACGTGCTTTCACGAAAGGCGTGCTGCATACAAGTGTAAAGCATTCTGAACTGGTTCTATTAGTTACTGTCCAGCTTTTCAGGACTACCTTCTGTGGTAGGAATAGCGCTGAAGTCGATAACGTCCATGTATTTTTTAATTAAATATATAAAAAGCGCAATTCCCACGATGGCCAATGACAAATGAAGAAATCGATCAAGCGCTCTCCAGCATTTCGTCGGATTGATGATGATGGCTATTCTCTGCACGAATAGAACTATCGTTAATAGGTCATAGATACAGAGAAAGCATATTGAAATAACACCCCATATGACGGCGACATTGCCCACAGTGGCCCTGTTCAATGAAAGTTTCAGAAAGTACATCATCCACAAGGTAAATTGCAGAATCTGATGCACTCCAAGGATGAAAGTCAGAACGAAGAGCATAGCCAAAGTCGGAGATTTCTTGTAGAAATTGAATGGTTGTCGTTTTAAAATGAGCGCTACAATGACGAGATTGCTATTCCACAATATGATCAGGAAGCTGTATTGGACAAGTGCCACTTCTAGCCGCATAGCAAATGCTGAAATAAGAGATTTGTAATGTTATTCATTCTACATAGGACCACTTCACTATATGAGAAAATGGTTTGGGAATGGACACGACTGAGACAGAAACACTAAGGGGCCAGACATTACGTAGAACGGCGATCATTGAAAGCAAACGGCAAAAAAACGCGAAACCTAAGAGTTTGTTTACGTGCAGAATAATATCATTGGGCGTATCCACTATACAGTAATGCATTCAAGGTTCTCATATAGGAATAGCGCACTTATATTGTGTGCAAAGATGTTCTTCTCGTTGCTCAGAAAACAGCAGCCAGAAAGAATCATCGATCGCAGGAACACACATTCTGGTTGTCCCCGGAAAAGCAGCTCTGTTTTCGAACTCATTTCCGTATACCACAATTTCGAAAATAGAAAGGTGTCAGAGTATGAAAGTAGCGTACAAAAACAAACGCAACAACTAGTAAGGGAATGGTCCATTTTGCGTCGGCCGACTTACGAACCGAAGCTTTATGCACTTACAAGCGAACTGAGTCTGATCTGAGATGCATGAAATCAACATAAAATCAGGCTTTAATCAAAAATTCCTTGAAATAAACGCGATATCGCCAGGGTCTTTATAGTTTATACTTGTACTAAAATATTACAAAATTTCGGTTCTTACTGCTGTACCTTTTAAACCGTCCACAACGATCAAATAAATAACCGAATTATGTTGTCGCAGCTATATCTACGGCAGAAACTTCGTCTGTTTACGACTCACATAATTGTGCCAAATTTAAATTGACGTTTAAGCTTCACTTTCTAAGTTATTGATCCCACACAGAGATGGTCCGCTGCGCATAGATCATTCATGCTCAACTCTTTGAGTATCAGAGAACTGCGACATATCCATAAAATTTACATTAATTTACATTATTTCACCCACAAAGAAGACCCGCATGGAACACAATGATTGCTGTTTGCTTAAGGGCGACAAACTGACAAAGAAAGACCTGCAAAATAACATAGTATACACAGTCAGAGAGTGTCGATAAATTCCCTGAATTACGTTAAGCTCAATATTTAGTGTCGTTGTTCTGAAGATGGTTCTGAGGAGTGTATGGTGAATAAGAACAAAGAGAAGGACGTGTTAGAGAATTCGCGTCATATTCGCCATCTCGGACTACGAATTTCACAGTCAACATCAATCCGCAGCGATCTCTTAATCTCAATGGTTCACATACCCTTTGCAGTGGGAACTTCTGAAGTACTGTTTGCGTATTTGTTACAGAAGAGTGAGATCCATGCTACAACTTTAAAACGCATTGACAAATCGTTAATAAAAGCTTAACTCACGAAGTCAGACTAACCAGGAACGTCACTAGTTTTAATTAGTGGCATTGTATGCGCAACCATAGCCAATGTGTCTACTTTGTAGCGGACATTTTCAAATTGTTGTGCTTAATTTGTGACTTCTTTCTTGTTCTAGCTGCTTCACTTTTTTTGTAACGTATCGATTGTATCCTTTTTGGAACAATGATGTACATCTTGAGCAACGTTAGTTTAAATAGTTCTAAGCGTAGAAATTATTGCTCGCATTGAACATAAGATATGTTTAAACTGTGCGCGCTTTGTACACCTACATTGATAAGAGGCACTTTTACGAAAATCGTGTCTTCTTTGTGACTTGTATGTTTGGATTGTGATCAAACGTTGTTTTGACCTCAACAGCGCAAAGGGAATCGATAGCGCACCCATGATGTGTCCTTGTAGTCTCTCTTCACAAGTTGCGCGCAACACTTTCCTCTTCTGTTGCGATGGGCTCAGTTCTTGGGACTCTTGCAATCGCCCTTGTGACGACAGTCGGACTTGTTGCTTGGAGACGGGTTTTCTCGGCACGGCGAATTGTGAGTTTCCTCTGCTTATCTTGTGTTTTATTTCGTTTTAGATAGAAGTGCCTGAGGAAGGGTATTTCGGTGCCGGATGTAAGCACGATGACGATACATCACTAAGACCATTTGAAATCGAAGTTTCTGAAGATGTTCTAGACGTGAGTTCATCGGAGGTTTTGGTGATTAGGGAGTGTTTACTTAAAGGATGTGAAGCATCGATTGAAAAACAGTCGTGTGGGTCATGAAGTTCTTGAAGATGCCGACTCTTTCCAGTACGGATTCAACGCGAATTGCCTCAGGGAAATCAAAGAATATTGGCTAACGACGTACGACTGGAGGACTTACGAACGCATACTGAATTCTTTCCCACAATACAAAACCGAGATCGAAGGCCTGAACATCCACTTTCTCCGCGTCAAACCTCCGACAAGCTACAAAACCGTCCTTCCTTTACTTATCGTTCACGGATGGCCTGGAAACGTCTTTGAATTTTACAAAATTATTCCTATGTTGACTGATCCGAGGAAGCATTTTTCGGGAGCCAGCCATGACTTCGCTTTTGAAGTCATTGCTCCATCAATCCCCGGCTATGGATGGTCCGATCAGCCAAAAAAGTCCGGAATGAATCAAATTGCGACAGCTCGAATCTTTCGCAAGCTGATGGAGCGGCTGGGCTACACTAAGTTCTTTGTTCAAGGCGGCGATTGGGGAGCTGTGGTCGTATCGTTCCTAGCCAAACTGTATCCCGAGAGTGTGCATGGAGTCCACGTGAATATGTTCCCTGCTACCCCTCAGAACAGCCTCAAAAGCTGGTTGCTTCACTATATTGGTCACTACTTCCCCTGTTGGACATTTAACTCTTCAATGCACTACGCCTTCAACAGTCAAAGATTTGCCCCTGCTGAAGCTGGCTATTTCAATATTCAGGCCACCAAACCGGACACAGTAGGAACGGCACTGAATGATTCGCCGATTGGATTAGCTGCTTATATTCTGGAGAAGTACTCGAGCTGGACAAATATGAGATATCGCGATCTGCCTGATGGAGGTCTTACAAAGTAGGTCACAGATTTTAGTGCACCGTCTATCCTCATTTCCTAGGAAGTTCACCCTTGGTGAACTGCTCACGATGGTGATGATATACTGGACGAACAACAACATTGTGAGCTCTCAGCGATTCTACAAGGAGCGACAACTGGACAAGAACTACATGGCCCTGTTGTGTAAATATATGGAAGTACCAACAGGGTATTCAGCGTTTGTTCACGACTTTCCCCAAGTCGTTCCACGGGAAATTGCCGAAACTGCCTGCAACCTTGTAAGCTATGCCGAGCACAAAGATGGTGGCCACTTTGCCGCTTTTGAAGAACCCCGAGCTCTTGCTGGCGATGTCTTGGCTTTTGTTGATAGTGAAGACGTGGTAGATTTATGTATAAATATTGAACTAGTGATTGTGTTTACCACAGATCACAGGAAACCTAATGGTTGTGGCGGCATTATTTATCATATGCATTGTACGCACGAATAAGAAATTGGACGAAAAGTTGCTTAGTTGGACTTCTTGCAGAATGCCGTCGAAAGTCTTTTGAAAAGAGCTGCACCCACATCTGTCGGCTGGAGCTTGCAAAATCCACACTCCTGATAGCATTCCGGATGGAAGTCGACATGCTCCACACGATTGAGCTCAGCGCAGTCAGTTGCGTTGAAAGGTGCCTTCTTGTCGGAAAGGTACTTCTGTGTGCGATCGAGAAGGCAAAGGCGAATGCAGAAAACAGATTTCTTACCAATCGGGGTAAACGTGGCCACGAGATCTGAAGAAATCAGGTAATCAGGAAGCAAAAGACGAGTTCACCTGGCTCAGTAAACAGATAACAATAGTGTTTTGCGTATGCGATCAGATATTCCTTAGGTCCACATTTGTACTCATCCTCCCAGCGCTGGTACTCGTCGCACAATGGGTCGATTCGCTCAGATGCACAGAAGTGGTGAATGGCCGAAACCACAACGACCGTGTAGAGAGCGCTGATTTTCATGATGGATCTGTGGATGAGCTTTCGATCGACAGTTTTATACAGGGCAGTTCAGAAAATCACGTCAAAAGCGAACCACTCGACCGCATAAGCGCATTTATGTATATATTCAAAGGTCCCGAAAGCATGAAGTGACGGACAAAAACTGCTTTCGTGTCTTCATTATCACTTAAAAAGGCGTGTTATGGTGAACGTTTTTGTTTTTCAGTACTGCAAGCATAAACCAATTTGAAAAACCGTTCTGTTAACTGCTCATCGAAGCACGGCGGAGGTCAGAAAACAGCCACTCATGCGGAAAAATAGCATGAAACTCCCGCGTAAATCAGATTACAAACGATCACAACAATGCGCGAACGTGCAGTAAAACAGAGAATGAACCACAGTTCAAAGTTTTTTGAAAGACTTCACATTCGACAGAACGACAACCCGTCGAGAATGACGTTCGAATAAGGAAACTACAGTATAGACCCAGAATAAAGGCGTCCATTCAACGATGGATTTAATCGTAAGTGTTCGACGATTTTGTTCGACGTTCTTATAACAGCCATCAGCGAACAATTCGTTCGCATTCTTTGTTGGAGCTAAGAATAAAAGAACAAAGAGAACTATTTTTACCATGTCTCGTCCCAACGGCGGTATGTGATAAGAAAACGAACAATAACTCCCTATCATCAGCGTTCGTACTTCGCTATTTGTCGATCGGCTTCAATCATAAAGTTCAGTCTAGCTATTGGCTGCACGACCACCACGATTTGAGTTGAAGCTTTCGCATAAGAAACATCTGCGTTTCATTCCTTCCGATGAAAAGTGAACACAAAAGGAAACTCAGATTTAATTCATAAGATACTGTGCACCGAATACCAAGCCATCTTTCAGTGTCGCTATGAACATGGCGCAGATGGAGTTACGTGAAACACACGTAATTGAAGGTCCACAAATAGAATGAAAAGATTCGTTCATTCGGATATGAGTGATTGTTTCTACTCGTTCAACCATTGTTCTTCCTAGGAAGGCTGACACTCATAAATAATTCCCTCGTTCGATGACTACAGATCATCAGAGCCGTTTTGGATCTTTGCGCTTGAACATGCATAATTATGAGCAGCGGAGTCCACTACTCCGTCATAAGCTAACTGTTTACCCGGATATACTTTCCAAAACAAAGAAAGCAGGATGTTCCTTTTCCTTGCAGGTGATTTCCTTGTTTCAGCGACGGATTTAATAAATAGTAAATGTGACTGATGTGACATAAGTCATTCTTCTGGCATTATTGCAGACCGGTGAAGTAGTGGGATGAGTCCACCTTCCTCCATCTTCTTCCACGCTTCTACAATACTATTTGGCGTTGCGGCCATGCTTCTAAACATCCGTTTAATTGCTACCTATTTTTCGTACAACCATTCCGCGAAAAGACACTTTTCTACTCTCTTCCTATCGCTCTTCCTGTACCTGTGCTACAACATTTCCAGCACAGTTTATGCCGCTGAGTGCGCAATCGGACTAATATCGGCGAATTGGAGCAAACAATTTGTTTTCTGGTCAGGATGCTTAACGTTTTCGCTTAATTTTGTTATTGTCGTCTGCAACTGTTGTATTACAGTTGATCGAATCGTCGCAATGCGTAAGCCTGTATTCTATGTCGTCAGGTATTCTCGCTACTGTCGAACACTCAGCATCGTTCTTATGCTCATCTGTTTCGTTTCCATCTTTTTCTGGTACTCTAAAGGAATTACTACAGCACCAGCAAGCACTCCATCTTTTGCATTCGTGTCGAAAGGGACTGTAATACAGGCAGTGGGTTCTGCTAAAAATGTTGTTTCCCTCCTAAGCGTTGGAGTCACTTTGGTATTCATTCGTGAAACGCGCCTCTTCCTACGAAAACAACTCAATCATCAAATTTATATAAACGTGAAGATGGTGCGTTGTGGCATATTTCTTGTATTGTAACACTGTGTTCAGGCTAATCAAATCGTCGTTATACAACTTATAGCGGAAGCGGTGTTCATGATATTCCCCGATATGGCGGTCCTCCTTTTCAGTTTCTTCGGAATCAGCCTACTTACAATCGTTGGACCAATCGTGGTTCCTTCCTGCGAGGCATACACCCTTGCTTGCGCGGCGCTACTCACAGTGAAGCTGAGGAAAACTCAGAAGTCACAACGTGTTTCAACTATTACTCCAAAGAGCTTTTAAAAAATTATATAAACAGATGCATAAATGCGTCATATTATGATATCTTGCCTAAGTTACAAAACATGGCAACATCAGAAGCAGTTTTTCGGCCATAAAGAAGATTAATATTGAAGATTCATCAACGAACACTCCGGTGTAATTTACTATGGCAAGATCACCTTTTCTTTCGACGCACTTCTGTCGCACCTCCCACGACTTTCCCGCGAACTTCGGTGAACTTTGGAGAAGCTGTCAAGATCCATATGGCTCGCCCACCGGAGTCGCTTTAAATCCATAGGCATGAGCCTAAGTAGGAGCCTGAGCCAAGCCTGAATGTTAGACCCCTTCCAAAAATGAAAGCAGACCTCACCCGCTGAAGAAATACGCGGAAAAGTCGCGCCACGGTATTGCGCAAAACGTGGCCATCATTCATAATTATTTGCGACTTTCCAGTTAATACTCTTTAATCAGCGGCTTACGATTGGCAGTTGGCAACTACACCCTTGGCAGTGCCCTTTAACGAGAAACGAAACACGGCATTTTATCGTTTGCATTCGATTGCGGGCGGTTCAATAACCCCCAGTATCCTCTTTCTTGCAACTGTCTGAATGCAACTGAGTAAATTGAGGTGTATTATATGTGTCCAAACTTGGCTGCTCAGGAAATCGGTGTCCACATTTACCAGCATAAGAAAAGGACTAACATTAATAAACTCATAAATGTATGGAATGGCTGCACTCGTTTCAACTTTGTAACATGTTTTATGTAACTCATTTGAAGACATTCATTGCATCCGTTAACTGCATTCAATCGCACGCGTGGGGCTATTCGATTCAACTTGTTTTGATCAAGAACTACCATTGTCGTCTGTCGAAAATGAAATTATACATTCTAACAGCATAATAAAGCAATACATTATTTATGTGTGTTCCCACTACACTGATCTGTATTATATTTTGCCAACTTATCGTGTTTTCATTTTCTCAGAAACATCTGCTTTTATGACCTGTTTTTAATTGAATATTTCTCTCAAATGTGGTTTTCCACGTAACTTGAAACCATTGTATTCCGATGCCACTACTTCCTCCTTCCGTATTCTACATTGTAGCTGCACCATGTAGTGCGGTCGCACTCATTCTAAACCTTCGTCTCCTCATCATCTACCTCTATTCTAAGAACCAAGATAAGAAGCATTACCTCACCCTCTTCTTAACATTGTCTCTTCACATACTCTTTGATATCTCGAGTTTGGTTTATGCCCCCTACTGCTTGATTGGCATGTTCCAAAGTGCATGGAATCCGTCATTGGTGTTCTGGTCTGGCAGTGTCACCTTCGCCTCTGTTACCGCCATCATCGCCTGCAACTGCTGCATAACACTAGACCGTATCTTCGCCATGCGAAAACCGATAGTGTACGCCATCAGATATTCCCGACCGTGTGGAATTCTAACTGTGGTACTGATGGCTGCCAGCTTCAGCGTTGCGTTTGTGCGTCACTACATCGGCTTTATTCCACCTCTCAGCAGTCAGCCTTCTTTCCTAAACGTCATGTCCCCCGACATCATGCGCTCATCGGCTCTTATCAAAACAGTTATGAGTTTTGTTAATTTGGGATTTACTCTTTTGTTCCTGCGAGAAATGCGACTTTTTCTGCGAAACCTGCAAAGCACCCAAATTCATCAGAACATCAAATCAGTATGTAGACCAGGAGCTGAAGGAAGGTATTCTAATTCATTTCAGGCTAATCAGGTAATAATATTGCAAGTGTCGGTCGAAGCTCTCTTCATGATATTCCCGGATGTTGTGGCTGTGCCGCTCAGCTATTACGGAATTAGTTTACCTCAAATTATCGGCTCGTTCCCAGCAACACTTAGCTCTGCTTACACATTGGTCTGCGCTCTACTCATGACTGGGAAGCTGAGGAAGGACAGAATGCTACAAAATATATCCACCGTGGCGGTTAAAAGTGTTTGATGTAAAGTAAAAAACGTCGGTCAGCTGGTAGGGCGATATTGAATTCTTGGCCTAAAGGGCCTATCAAATTAGCAAAATTTATTTATGTATGTCACGGAAAAGTAATTGTGTCCGCTCCTTCTTTCTTCCAAACAAGAGCGATAAGCATGCAAAGCCCGTCTTCCTTTACTAGTGCAGTTCCTAACTGTGGATATGAAACCAATAGGATGTGCTACGCGTAGGTGTTATGATCACTTCTTCTGGTGTTTTTAGTTTTTCCGCATTACGTAATGCTGATCGATTCCTTTTTGGCGTATATCGACGAAGAGGGTCACTTCGTTGTACTTTCTCTTCCAGTATTTTTAGGTGTTTATTTCAAAGTAAAGTGCATCAAAACATGTTCAGTTATTCTAGTGTTTCACTCGAAGTGTTCGAATTTTTAAATGCATTATTAATACCATGGAGTTTTTTCTTCGGCACGGGGGCACGTTGGAGGAATGCTGAATGATATTAGTCTGCGCGGGCATTAGAGAGGCTAAGAGCTGACTCCAGTGGAGGCACACACGAAGAAGCACAGCGACCGGGGGCACATTTCAGAGTAGACAGCTTCCAGGTGAAGTGATTAATCCAGATTAGGCGCGGCGGATGAAGTGGGATCCAATCATCGGAGCAGCTGGCGGGGGTGCCACCGCCTGCTGTTGCGGTTTCACGGGTGCTTCTTCGCTGTGGGTTAACTGTCTCGTACTCAGACGTCCGAGACTCAATTTTTCATCTGTCCGCTTACATAACATCATATAAAACATAGAGATCACTGTATAGGAGTTTATATAGGTTTGCTTCATTGCACTCACGTATGGTGCATGAAAACAATTTTATTCGTTTAAATAAACGTCGACGTAACAACATGAACGTGAGGGCAGGAGTAGGCTTTCCGTAACTTCCAGCTGAACAACGTCGCACACAGCATGGTGTACAGCGCACATAGAGTCACAGGGTACGGACCGAGAAAAGCACCGACGTCGATGCGCAGAATCCAGTTCATGAGCACTCCAACCAGGTTTGGCAAAATAGCCAGCACAAACTCCGCACACAACTGATAGACAACAACCGTGTTTGCCTGGAAAAGGTAACGATTAATTTGGAAGCAGCTGAACATTTGGACTAACCGTTCTTAAAGCTGTAGTCGATTGAGTCTGTTGCTCTATGGTTAAGAATCGACGTAGTCCAAACAGAAAGACAATCGTTAGAATTACGTTCAGAAAGCTTAGTACACTTCTCGTTAAAGTAATTGTTCTTAGAGACTGAAGCCGCACAACAGCTTTAATCGATGGCTCTGTCGACATCGGGTACTGAAATCCCAGTAACTGCAGCGTTTCAATAAGCACAAAGTAGCCAAGAACTATAGTCAGGACAAATATGCGAAATCCTTTCACTATTCGACCGTGGTAGAGGAATATACAGCGAACAGCAAAGAGTCGGTCAAAACCGACGCAGCAGTTCAAAACAATAATAACGGATGACATAGAGGTAGTGATACTTCCACTCCAAAAAACAATCCAGCAGTTCCAGTCTGTTCTGTTCAGGAAAGCAAGACAGTAAGAAGCGTAGATGACTATTGAAATATTTGTTATTACATTGATAATTATCGACACCACGATCAAAGCGAATTCTTGTCTGTGGAGTATCGTCCGTGGTAGATAATGAAGTAATAAGTGCACATTCAGTACCATGGCCACGACGCTGAACGCAGTAGCCGAAGAGTAGAAGGCAGTGGCCAGTGCAGACATCTCGCAGACTGATAGACACGTATGAAATGACAGATGGAGTTACGTTTTGCTTATGCAGGTGAAAATCGTAATTTCCAATGAAGTACTGCAAGCATAGGCCGATCTATCGACGTGGAACCTAACAAGGAAACCTTGCGAAGTGTCCGCCTTCGATCGAACTCAGAATTAGTACACAAGTAGGCATATATTAGAGAACGATAAATTCAAAAGGGCGTATAAATTCAGCTTAGATAAGAGCACTACCGGTTCTACCGACCTTCGCGTAACTTCCGAGGGGTGTTTAGATAATAAGGTATACGTATACGCAGGCGCCCTTTTGGGGATAGTATTCACTAATGTATGCTTACCTGTGTGGCTGTTGTCAGCTCGATCGAAGGCGTATTCTTGGGAAGGTTCGCTTGCGAGAAAATTGATACAAAGTAAGAAAAATCCACAAGTTCCTGGGAATCTCAGCTTTATAATTTGTTTATCAGACATTAATGTGAATAATTATAATTGTCGAACTTTCTGTCATCAGTCCTGCTTTGAATTGCACCATGGGAGTGTTAGAATCGCACTCTTCGCTGCATTCTGCAATGCCACAGACAAGGAAGCTGAAGACAGTGCGAACAGTTACCGATTGTGGACAACTTTGTTTAGCTGGACGGCGTTTGATCTTTATGCGATACAAAGAATGAAGAATTTATTTCGCTCAGTTGGTACTTGACTCACCCGTGTCGCGATGGCGAGCGGTCGGTCCCTCCGGTCGCTCTCTGAGCGTCGGGTTGGTCAAACAGCAAACCCTGTGGCAGTTGTGAGTGTTCCGGCTTCCAGAGGGAATTGGGACACCCGGAAGCCGTAGTCCCACCACCGCTGACAACAAGATGTCCGACGCCAGAAATCCGACGCCCGACGCTGCGTTAGATGTCATCCCGAAGGACGCCGACGCTCTGAGGACACCAACACTGAGGAAGACGCAACCCCCGGACCACGGACCATCAGATTCGAGCACAGAAGCGTGCGCTGTGCCGCAAACGATGTTACGCTCCTGAATCCAAAGATTTGCCGATTCCCAGAAGCCCCATGAAGCGTTCCGCCACCCACCGGTTCGACATAAACGCAACGTCAGGAATGAAGCCGTCTTTCAGACATCCACTGTTTGTCTATTTTCGGTGTCGTGCAAGGCGAAATGCCTTTGATTCACGAAATAAAGTCGTGTAAGTCAGTTGGTACTTAAATGATGTTGTATTACTACTCATCATTATCGGGAAGAGTCAAACGGGCTGTAATGAACGGCAATGAATCACATGTAGCATGAAAGTAACTGATCGTTTGTAGTAGTCGTTTTAAGTATGCAATAAAATATTTGAAGACTGCTGGCTGGTGACACGATGCATGAATGGAAGTTGGAAGAGTCGCGCAAATTTTTCATTTATCATCAAGTAAAGTCAAATCATCGCTCTCTCCTTCAGAAAAGAGTTGAGTGATCGTTCTTGGTCGTTGTCGTCGGCGCGCTGCTTTTCCCGGCTCCCAGAAAACCACCGCTTCGCCAAGATGCCCATTAAAATCGAAGCTCTCTCTAATTCAAATGTCCACCCCACCAGCCGCCGATTGTGATAATGACAGCCGACCTCGATCCATGTTGATGTAAGTTGCACAGCCTATCTCTGGCTGTGATAACAATACTTTCTTTGAAATGTGAAATAAGCTCTCAGGCATTAAAATTCTTTGTCATTATGGCGATAGTCTGGTTGTTCTAAGCATTTCGGTGCCTGTGGTCCTCGCTCGAAATTACATTTTACATTTTTTTTGCATACAACAACAATAATTCGAGGTATTGAACCGATTTTAGGTTGCTCCGGACAAACTTCGAAATCTATCGTAGTCGGCCGTTGTGATCCTTGACGCCCAAATTCTTATGCTTTCCACCATATCAACCAAAGATGGCTGTTAAGTAGAAGGGCAATTCCCATTCTTCAAATTCATATGTTTTGCTGCACGATTGGGTCTACTTTTTTTCGATCGATTCCTCGTTTCGATTCTCGATTCGATCGATTGGTCCTCGCCCGAAATTACATTTTGTAAGGATAGCTCATTTGTGTCCCCAGCGATCGGTCGGGTCGTCCACTCGCTCTCTCTCTCTGAGGCTGTCTGGGCCGAGTGAGTTGAGTGAGCGGTCGTTCTCGGCCGTCGTTGTTGGTGCAATGATCGCCCTGGCTCCCCTGGAACACCAGGGAGCCGTAGTTCCACCGTCTTGCCAAGAAGCTAGTCACTGCCCCCGACTCCACCCGCGCCGCCAGAGAAGTCGAAGTCTCGCTGAAAGTCCGCGCAGCCAGTCTGATGCTTCCCGGTTCGTCCGTTGTGCTCCACCGACGCGTTTCATCCGGATGCCGTTCTTCGCGTGTCTCCTGCGCTCCGCCACCCACTGGTTCGACATAAACGCCAGGGATGAAGCCGTCTGCCAGACATCCTCTGTTTGTCTATTTTCGGTGTCGTGCAAGGCGAAATGTCTTTGATTCACGAAATAAAGTCGTAAAGTCGTAAGTCGAATTTCAAAATTGCTAATGTTTGGTAATAATAATTGCTGATTTTAATCTTTGTTTGCTATATTTTGGTCTCTGCTATCTTATTTCTTATATACTATATCACGACTTCATTTCATGAATCAAAGGCATTCACACCGAAAAATAGACAACAAAGGATATCACTTGCCGCTGGCTTCATCCCTGCATTGTTGTTGAACCGGTCGGGGACGGCACGCTTCACGGGTAGAGTTGTCATCGGGGCGAACCCGAAAATCCGCATTTTTTGCAGTACGAACCAATTTTGAAGTCCAATCGAGAAACTTCCTAGTGCGCTGGCTTTAACCCAACGTCGCGGGCCAGCACAATCAAAAAACTTGGCCGAACAACGAAAAAGTCCATTCAAAAATTTTCGGGTTTCACCCCTAATTGGACCTTGTTTTGCTGCGCGGTCAAATTTTTTTGATTGTGCTGGGCCGCAACATTGGGGCGAAGCCAGTGCACTTGGAAGCTTCTTGATCGGACTTCAAAATTGGTCCGTGCTGCAAAAAATGCGGATTTTCGAGTTCGACTCGATGACAACCATATTCACGGGGCATCTGGGGATTGCCGAACCTCCAGAGACGGCGTCAGAACTTCTCCTTCTTGGGACGACTGAGACACAGCGGACGCTTCAAAGCTCACATCTGCTTCAGAAAGATCCAGGAGTTGCGAGCGTTGGCCTTCACCTTAAGGATGACTTCTCACGCATCCGAATTCCTGGCATCAGCTACCTTGTTTGTCAACGGTGATTTTACCATCTGTCTACTCTGTCAGCTCTCTTAATTTATGTCATTTAATATATGCTTCTATTTTGAGACACTGCTACCAAAATTCGTCATCCGTACGAGCAAAAATAGACGTCTTCCCATAATCCCCCACAATCTGCTTTAAATTACTTAGTATCTCCTGTCTGCGAAGTTAATCAGTATCTTTAGCGCCCATTGGTGCACTTCCAGGCATTCTTTGTATTCCGCGTTTTGCGTATTTCGAGCTAATGACGAAGTTGAGGAAAGTCTGATTGAATAATCGGCCACCTGCTTATTAAACACCTAATAGAGACCTGTTTTCAGCAGTTTTATTACTTGGAAGGCTTGGTAATCACCGATCGCTGCTTGTAAAGTCGAAGACAGTATATCTGGAGCAATGCCGTTCTTCTCACCTATTGCCATATACGTTTCCACGTTCGTCTGCTGTGCGACCGCTTTGCTCCTAAACGTGACATTTGTTGTCGTGTACGTGAAGCGCAAGCCTAAGGACAAGAAACAGTTCGCAGTTCTATTATTAGTGCTCGTCTCCCACACACTATTCGACATTTCCTGTGGTACTTACACGTGCTATATACTTGCTTCTTTGTATTGCGATTCGTGGAATCTCAGCATGGTTTTCTGGAGTGGAAACGTCTTCTTTTCTCTTATGCTCACAATAATTGTTGGGAATTGTTTCATGGCTATCGACCGAATTTTGGCTATGCGCCACCCGGTTCTCTACAACTCCAAATATTCCACCTACTGCCAAAGAGTGTGTGTGGCTTTTATGGCAGTCAGCTTTCTGGCGAGCTTTATCAGTGTCTATATGTCCATGGAAGCTGAACCATTGTCCTCTCCCCCGGCTTTCAACAATATGGTCAATCCAGTCGTTTTGAATGACCTTTCACTTGTCAGAACTGTCTGTTCCATGGTTAATTTCGTGCTTACAATCTTCTTCTTGATGGAAGCAAAGCGATTTCTAAAGACACAGAATAACGGTCATGTCACCAGAAGCATAAGAAAGGTATGGATGGGTTGGTTTCAGTAATACAACTGAAGCTCTTCAGACGAATCAGGTGGTGCTGTGCCAGGTAGTGGCAGAGACCTTCATCTTGGTTCTTCCCGACTTAGTGACACAGTCATTTAACTGGTTCTTCGGCATCAGTCTAAGACAAGTCATTGGCTCCTACCCAATTGCTCTCTGTTCACTTTATACACTGTGTTGCGCCATTATTTTGAATTTTAAACTGTGGAAGGCGAGAAAACCAAAATTGTTGCAGATCGTGCCAAAGTCGAGTGTTTCGTAAAGCTTTCGAGCGGTTCCTATGATGCTCCAATAATGAACATGTGATGATAGAACCTTGCTGTTCCTTGTTGTGCAGATATCCTGTATTGCTAGTGCCATTGATTCACGAGTAATGCAGTGAATGAATTTAATAGATAGCTTGATGATAATTCCGTAACTATCGGATGACACTTGACACGGCGCATCTTCATCCACCACTATATTGTTCCCAAAGTAGGCTTAGGGAATTAAATCATTAATCTCAAAGAAGGAGATGTGGGCAGAAGATAGGACAACCGTTTTTCGCCACATTTACAGTACCGACATACAGTAATCGAGAGGATTGTTTATCGTTGTTCAAGAGACGAACATTGCACTATTCGATACCGAATGTGGATAAATGAGTTTTAAAGAATAGAAAGAGTCCAAGCAGTCAAAATGCAGTTCACAGTTACAATAAACAGAACACAGGACTTTAGGTTGCGAAACAGACCGTTCCGTCAGCTCGTAAGTGGAGAACAGCACTGGAGCCTTCTCAGGTGTTGGTTTTAAATGGGCAAAAGACGTAGGTGCTGAAGAATCCAGACGAATGCGTTTCGTTCGTGGAGTTTCTCCCCATTCAAACATTACAGTTTCGTCCTCACCGATTAAAGGTACGCTCTTTAAGGAGTCCTTTTCAGTACGGTATTAAAATGAAAGATGACTACTGGAACTTCTCATAATCCTGGCTATTATGGACTTTGGAGTAGTCAAAAGATTTGTTGGATAGCCGACGGTTTGACCAAAGAATTCAATGCAAAAATGAAGTTTTTGCTAAAAGGACATAACAACCAGTCGATATTAAAGTAAGACCCGTTGCCTTGCTGTGATCTTTGTTCCAGATTTGTTGTTAAAAAAACGGAATTGTCGAATTGTCGGAGCGCACAGAACGAAGCGGAATTGTCGGATCACGACTGAGAATCAATTGCCCGAAATAAATTATGTATATGGGACGTCACCAGAGAGTGAACATTCTGCTCACAGACATTCGGCGATGGTTCCGTGTTATTTTCCTGAAACGGTCGATTAGGTCAGTTTGATGCGGTTTGTGTTCGCGCGATCACTGACAGACGGCGACAACGGAACAGCCGATATTTTGTCGTCGGCAAGGCGCACTTTTTGGCGCGCAACAACACAGCGGCGACGGCGATCGCGAAAACGGCGTATTCTGGCTGTCGCTATCTATCTGTGATCGCGCCACCGTCGACTAAATCAAATGACTTCGCCCATTTCAGGAAAATCAAACGGATCCGCCGCCGACTGACTCTGAGCAGAATGTTCAACTTTTGGTGAGTTTTTCTTTTCTGTTAAAAACACAAAGCTCTCGGCGACGTCGTGAAAAGGTCAGTAAGCTGTGGACTTTGCGCCCGCTAATGTCCGATTTTACACACCCAATAAGATTTTTGAGATCCGAGTTAAGCTCTGAGAGAACTGTTTAGCGAAGTACAAATACCGTATTGTATTAAATGGCAATCCGACAAAATCGTTATTGCAAAAACCGTCACTCAAAAGTCGTCATTTTGCGGAAATCGTCATTTCTAGGCTTAAGTTTGTTGACTTTATGCGAGCCCGAAGGACGAGCTCTGTTGTCTTGGTGGCTTAGGCAAAGCCCGACTCGGCTTAGGCTCCGGCTTAGGACTATGACTACAGGGCTCGCCCTGTAGTCATAGTCCTAACAACCGCGTGACGATTTTGTCAAAATGACGATTTTTGCAATGACGATTTTGTCGGTGGAAATTTTCTTATGACGATTATGTCATCTAGCCCTATTAAATATACTGTGAGTTTCGTTATTTTGTTCAATGATACATGATATGCATATTTTTTCTCAAATTAATATCTTACTTTTTCGATTATTAGCTTATATTTTAGATAATTTTTTAAGAATTCCACGAATAGAGAAATATGATAATTCGTTTAGTGAAAATTAAAGAAAATATGTCAGTTTCCGTAATACAACATTTCATTATTCTCCGTTCAAATCCAGTTTTTCCCCACCTACTCTTTTATTGGGTTGGAGCATTGAAAATGGGACACAACAGAATCTCGCAGCTCAAAATGGAGAGCCATTCTGTGGGTCAACTTGAAAATGTGAGGTTTCAGGCACCATTCCTGAAGTGTGCTTTTTCTAAACATTTGGCCTCTATTTCCTTGAAGTAGAAGTGAACTCGTGCAGTCGCTATGCGCGCATGATAGCTGTGAGTGAGGGCATACCTGTTCTATATCCCCATTCTCTGTTACTTAACCAATTAGAAATGTTGGAGTTAAGCCACGGCAGAATGGGCGTTGGAAGTGGCGGAGGAATTGGACGATCCTTCGGATGAGTTAACCAGAACACTCGAAGTGAAATGGATAACGATCGAAAATCGAAGAAGGCGCAACAAAACTCGAAGTCGTCAACGAGGGAGCTGACGAACCCCTTCGACGAGAGTTGAGGCTACTCATCAAAAGAACTCACCGATGATGACAGTGGCTGATGACCAAGCCACGCAAGCCGCACCCGCAGTCGCTTTCGTGACTGAAGTCGTCGGCGACGGTCCGGCCCGTGGGGAGAGGCACCTGAAGAGAATGGCGGAACAGCGTCATCATGTGAAGCAAGCGGCCGACTGCGCTCCCGAAGGCTGCGTCATGACCGTCGCAGGCCGAAGAGTCAACAAAGAGGCCGTCGTGCGCCCGAAAGGACCGAACAGAAGTCGTGAAGAACAGGCGAACATCGACTTGAAAAGGAACTTCGGTAACCGCTGGACTTCCCGTGGCCGGAGCAGCGCCAAACGATCGAAAACCTATCGGAATGCGCACAGCGAGAAGCGGTCGTACGACTCGCGACTGGACTACATGAAAACTGACGACTGGAGTGCATGCAGAACGAAAAGAAGGCGGACATGGCGCGACATGTAAAGAGTGTCGAGAAGGGCTACAAGGTCGCACCTGAAGAAACAGGAAATTCCCTACGTCTTTGTAAGCGACACAGTCAACAGAACATTTGATAACAGTTTTTTATAGCGATTATTGGTGAAATCAATTGTTCCCACATCATGGCCACTCGACTTCCTCAGTTCATCTACCAAAGATCGAAATTGAGATGTTCACCGGAGACTGCCGAAGATGAACAGAATTCTGGGATCTGTTCCACGCCACCGTTGGCTGCTCCCATCTGGACAATGTCACAAAGCTGAGCTCGGAGTTTTCTGTCCGGATTGGAAACCCGGAGGAAAACCCACCACTTGAGTGTGGCGCGATATGAGTGTAAAGAGTGTCGAGAAGGGCTACAAGGCCGCACTTGAAGAAACAGGAAATTCCCTACGTCTTTGTAAGCGACACAGTCAACAGAACATTTGATAACAGTTTTTTATAGCGATTATTGGTGAAATCAATTGTTCCCACATCATGGCCACTCGACTTCCTCAGTTCATCTACCAAAGATCGAAATTGAGATGTTCACCGGAGACTGCCGAAGATGAACAGAATTCTGGGATCTGTTCCACGCCACCGTTGGCTGCTCCCATCTGGACAATGTCACAAAGCTGAGCTCGGAGTTTTCTGTCCGGATTGGAAACCCGGAGGAAAACCCACCACTTGAGTGTGGCGCGATATGAGTGTAAAGAGTGTCGAGAAGGGCTACAAGGCCGCACTTGAAGAAACAGGAAATTCCCTACGTCTTTGTAAGCGACACAGTCAACAGAACATTTGATAACAGTTTTTTATAGCGATTCTTGGTAAAATCTCCCGAGCATGAAGGTACTTGACCGCGTGCACCATATGTTCTACGGAACTCTGAGCGGGAGGCACGACGCCAACAGAAGTTTGGAAAGGCACTTGCAAAGAAGCGAGGCGAAACGGTACATTGTCACAAAACATTTGTTATTTCATAAATTGTTGTAGCAAAAGGCGGCAATGCAAGAGTTCGTGGCGGAGGACAAACTAGCCGATGGAGGATTCGAAACTGGCCGAGATCTTCCATTCCGTCACATAGAATATTTGGACGCTCCGCGAGTCAAATTTCCATCTAACGATGATTCCCTTCCCCCTGCAAAACCTCTTTAATTATTCATAGGCCCGCTCCCACGTGAGTCATCGTCTGCGCCGCGGTGCCGCCCTCGTGCTGTCTGTATATTTAAGGGATGTGCAGTTGTAATAAAATAGTTGTGATCCCAGAGGTAAATACACCCCTCAGGTTTCCCCGTCGCTCCTGGTTTCGTTGCTTCTTGCTTTGGATCTTGAGACCCTTCCATTCTCCCTTGTTAACCTTTGTTGATATTTTTTTTGGTGTTAAAAATTGTTGTTAAGCTTTGCTGGTATTGGATTTGTTGTTACGGAGGTCGGGTTGCAGTTTTCTCAGGGATCAATAAGTGAACGTGCGACCAGGTCTTTCATTTGTGCCCCCAGCGATCGGTCGGGTCGTCCACTCGCTCTCTCTCTCTGAGGCTGTCTGAGCCGAATGAGTTAAGTGAGCGGTCGTTCTCGGCCGTCGCTGTTGGCGCAATGATCGCCCCGGCTCCCAGAAGGCCTGGAACACCAGGGAGCCGTAGTTCCACCGTCTCGCTAAAAAGCCCGTCACGACCGCCCGACTCTACCCGCGCCAGAGAAGCCGAAGAAGCGTTGCAACTCCGAAGTCCGCGCCGCCAGCCGAACCGAAGATGCCCCTCCGTTCCGTTCGCTGTTCTCCGCCGCCGCGCCACTTCCGGAATCAACTCTTCACGACTTCGACGCCCGCGCATACTGATGGGAACGCTGGATTCTCTTCGGATTCGTCTGCTCCACCGAAACCAGAAGAAAATCAGCGGCTACGGTGTGACTTTGTTCTTCTTTGTGCATTTATGAGACGTCCTGCACGGCGTAAGCCGTTGATTCGGGAAGATAAATCGTGTAAATCGCGACCAAATGATAGGTACCGGTAATGTAATCATTCGAAAGGCTTGTCTTGAGTGCCCTTGGTCTGCGGGGCAGCCCCAACACCTTTGTAACAGTGGAAAAAAACGGGGTGGAATTGTCGTGTCACGTAACGAAAGAGCTTCGCAGAACAAACGCATGAAGGTGGAAACCCTTGGTGATGTCGACGGTAAGCGCTGGAAGAAAGAAATTCTTGGATACCAGACGGCAGTATCTCTTCGAATGTAGATCCAAACTATGAGTGGTTTTTGGATGGTCAATTTAACGGGCTTGTTTGTGACTATATGTCCTTGGAAGATAAACCCCCGCCTTTTCCCCTTGCTTTCAACAATATGGTCAATCCAGTTCGTCGGCATCAGTCTGAGACAAGTCATCGGCTCCTACCCAATCGCGCTCTGCTCACTTTATACATTGTGTTGTGCCATCATTTTGAATTTTAAACGGTGGAAGGCGAGAAAACCAAAATTGTTGTAGATCGTACCGAAGTCGAGTGTTTAATAAACTCGGCTAACTTGTCGAAATATGCAGTAAACATGTGATAATAAGATTTTGTGGTTCGTCGGTGTGCGTTATGGGATACCTTACATGAATATCACTGATTCACGAGTAGCGAAAAGACTGGGGACAACGAGGTTTTTGAATAAAAGGCTTTAAAAACTGCTTTGTCCTCAAATCTTCTGAAGCTAACGGCTCCGATTTATATTGATCTAGTTGACCAGATGTGAGTCCAATTCAATTTGAAACGCGTTTCGAATTATTGAGTTCGTCACTAAGTTTCGTACTCCCGCACTAACTGTGTATTGTCCTCCAGTACAAACTCCTACGCAACAAACGGTTTATACCCAAACCGCAGTAAGTTGAAATTGTTCTGAAATTGTTCGTAAGTAACAATGTAAATGTTATACAATTTTTCGTATGTCACTTTTGTTTGACCAGGTGTCTTTCGATATCTGTGATTTTTCAACGGTGACAATAGCTAAATTCATTAAAACTACAATGTTCACATAATATGTAGGCACTTTTACGCACAAACCACACAACAGCTGTATTCCATACTTTTATCCAATTGCAGCTGTTTGTTTGTTTTGACAGCTTTCCACAGCTGCCGCCAAAGACCATTGCTGTGAGTGAGGGCTACCTGCTCTATATCCCCGTTCTCTGTTACGGTACTTAACCAATTGGAAACGTTGGCGTTAATGGAGTATGATCCGATCCGATGATCCGAAAAGACCATCTTTTTGAAATTAGCTCATGTTCTAATGCATGACGAACACAGGAATAGGTGCGTTTGGTAGGTTAGACAAAGGGATTTACGTGGTTGAAGGCAGTCACCCCCTCTAAGATCAAAAGGAATGCAATGGACATGTGTCGAATCATAGTGTGGGGTGGGAGTTCGCTGTACTCAACAACACACCAATCAATTTAGGCGCAACTGCAAAAAAATGGCGAAAAAAACGAATGTTTACCAAGTGGCCCATTTTCTATGTGCCAACCCAATAGATAGCGGTAGAAGCTGCTTCGCTTCCTTCGGAGTCGAAGAGGGTTGTCCCATCAGTGTATGCAGGCTTCGAAGCAGTGAAGAGGTTCAATTAGGAAGTAGTGCGATGGCTCCGCTCAGCAGGAGAATCGGAAACCCATTGGCGAAGCGGCTGGGGGAGAGCAATGTTCGAATTTCGAACGGATCTTCAGCTTCCGTGGCGCGGGTGGTCGGGCCCATCTTTTTGGCGAGATCCATATTTTACGGGACACAGTAACAAACTTTACGTAATCTCATTGAACAGTTGTTCATGTTCAGTGGATCAAACAAAGCTATAATTCCGTTTGGTTCTGTACTTTTAGACACAAATGATGAATACAATGTACAATCGACTATCCCACACCAGAAACATACCAATTCCAGTAGCATTCAAAATACAGCGGTGATCGCGTATCTTGTTACTGTGTTGTTACTCAGTATAGTGAGAAGTGAGAAGCGCTTCATAGTGACAAATATTCCTCATTTAAAAAACGTTCAGAAAAAGATGCGATGGAATTCGAGAGGTTCGCGTTCGACTGGGCTCTTGCTATTGTTTTATTATGTTTCTATTGTATGTTCAGGTACGACGGCAGAATCTTAACTGGCCCTAGTGAAACTGCCGGCTTGGTCTTTGCATTTGGTCATCGAGAATCGTCGCTGAATCATATTATTTCGGAATTAAGACTTCAAGAAGTTCCTATTTTACAATCGCCGTATTTTCGATATATCCAGCGATAACTGAAGTAACGTAAAAGTGTAACTAAGTAATCGGCCAATTTATTACTGAAGCACTAATTAGTTTCCATTCGTGGATTCAAAACTTGTTGCTTAGCGTTGGCGTCAGCTATTCCATTGAGTGAAGTGACGCCATGCCTGTCTTCTCGCCCTTTGTGATCTACATTTTCACATTATTCTGTTGTGCCGCTGCATTCTTCTTGCATCTCTCTTTCGCATTCTTGTACATTAAGCGAAAACCTAAGGACAAAAGCCATTTCGCCGTACTATTCTTGGTTCTCATCTCTCAAGCAGCTTACGCACTTTCATGTGGTTTGTATACGTGTTATATTCTTGCTGTTTTACATTTGAATACATGGAACGTACATATCGTCTTTTGGAGTGGAAACATCTGCTTTTCGCTGATGTTAACTATCACTGTCTGTGGCTGTTTTATGGCTATCGACAGGATTTTGGCTATGCGTCGCCCAGTTCTGTATAAGCCAAAGTATTCCACTTACTGTCAAAGAGTATGCGTGGCTTTTATGGCAGCTAGCTTTCTGGCGAACTTTATTTGTGACTACATGTTTATGCAAAGCAAACCCTTGTCGTCACCTCCACTTTTCAACAGTATGGTCAATCCAATCATTTTGAATGACCTTTCACTTGCGAGAACCATCTGTTCCATGGTTAATTTCATCCTTACAATCTTCTTCTTGACGGAAGCAAGACGATTTCTAAAGACACAGCAGGATAACCATATCACAAGAAGCATTAAAAGCGTAGGACCTTTGTAACTGATCTAATACAATCGAAATATTTTAGACCAATCAAATGGTACTCTATCAAATAATAGCCGAAACGTTGATCCTTGTCATTCCTGACTTAACAACGCAAGCATGCAACTGGTTCTTAGGTATTAACCTGAGACAAGTCATCGGTTCGTACCCCATCGCTCTCTGTGCTCTCTACACACTGTGCAGTGGTGTCATTCTCAACGTGAAACTCTTGAAGTGGAAATCAGCGAGGTTGTCGCAAATCGTAGCCACGTCGAGTTTTTCATGACAAGGGCAGGGCATACCTTCCTAGTGTTGTATGACCCCATTATGTTTCCCCAAGTATGGATGCACTATTGTTTACAGTTACACTCATAAATTCGAAGTCTGTTGCTCTTGTCACCCTGCTGATGAAGTTCAGAAGCGTTTGACAGTAAACTGCTAAGATGCAATACGAAATGCGAGGTTGAGCAGAGCAAGTAGCCTTTCCAATGTGTAATTCTCATCGTAGAACTCTTGAAGTTGTCGCAATTCGCATTCCAGCTATTCATGAAACCTCGAACCTGAAACGTTGAAGTATTAGTGTACTATTGTTTACAGTTATGCCCATAAATTTCCCTTCTGTCGTACTCTTTGCTCTTCCACATTAGCGCTAATGCAGTTCATTGATTAGGAAAACTTCGGAATCAACATAAATGGTACGAAACTCGCCAATCGCTTCGCAGATGACGTCTCACTAACAGAAGGGGGAAGAGATGGTGGCCGAACTCGACGAAGCATCTCTAAAAAGCGGTTTAAAGATCAGTAGGGAGAATACGAAAATTATGCCCATGGATGAAACGTCCATCGTACTGAATGGTGAAGCAATCGACCAGGAAGCAGCCTTCATCTACCTCGGGCAAAACGTTAGGCTAACCAGAGGGAACTGTCTCCATCCGCTAGGCCGGATCCGGATCCCACAGGACACTTCATGTACGTTATGTGCCTATGGAAACGGTTTTTTTGTTATCGTGTTCCGCATACTTAAAAGAGAAAATAACAAATTTATACGAAGAGCAAAAATACACCTGGCGAGCGAACTCATTTCTGGTAAACAATCGGATTATCCGCTTTCCGATCATTTCATCCATGCTTGTTTTCGAATAACAAAGGAAGTGTCAAGAGTTCAGTCATACGGTACACATTTCAACGGGTACATAAGATTATAATAGAAAGCATTCACCACAAATAATATCATTGTTTTTGTATAAGATTGTCGAATATTTATGATACAAACAAAGAAGAAGAATGCAAGTCATAGAACTTTAAGTTACTTCTGGAGTTAGAGAAGGTCAAACGGTTCATCAACAAACTGCATGATGCTCATCAACCCAAACGCTCATTCGTGGTGCAACACTGGAATGGCCAAAAACGGTGGTGGAGAAAACAGTCGATTTCGGTTGAAGTTTCTCAAGAGCAAATTTGGGCAAGACTGTTTCGAGGAAGCCACGACGAATCGTTTCGTTCAGTGTGATGTAGATAACAGCAGCTCCACCTTAAAAGTACACAAGCTACATACTTGTCTGATCTATTTTCACTCACAGTTGCACGAAATCCAGCACATGTTAGTGAGCACATTCAGCCACAGACGAATCTCGACGTAGTGTATGTATGTGTACAGTAGGCACGCCGCTAACTCGAAAGAGCAGATGTAGCACGCTTGTATAATCAACTACAAAAAATAATTTCCCTTGCCTGGTTTAAAACCGTACCTTCTTCTGCATAGTAGTGACCGCTCTGTTGGACGTATTTCTGGACTTGTACCACAACGTGAACGTCAGGAAAACGTAAAAACCAGCGATGATGAAGCATGTGGAAACGTTATGGATATCTTCTGGTATATTGGCGTACTTAAAGGTTACCTTACTTACTGTACAGTCATTTTAGGAACCATACCAGAGTCTGGTCAAGATCATCATATGCGCTGAATCCCGCAAAGGGGTAGTAGAACCACGCGTGTGCCTTTGAATTATAGGTGCACGCAGGGGTGTACCAAGTAAAGTAGAACTGATACGCGAAAGGCACCGCCATCCATGGAAGGATACGATAGCCACCGAAGATGGCGCTCATCTTACTTGGGAACCAGAGCTCTATCGACCTGTTTATGGCTAACATAATGGAACTCGCGCAGCAGTTTGCCCAAGTTCCGACGACAATGCTGCCCAGTACATAGTTGCTCAGTGGAATGTCGCAGAACGAGAATCCGTTGAAAGCGACGTATCCAGCGAAGAGTGTGTTGATGAGGAGAGTGCTGACATCCATCACACCTATCTGCATCATGATCTTGTAGCAGCTGTTCTGTCGGAGTCCCCACATCACTTTCAAGCAAATAAGATAAGCAGTCTAAAGAGATGAGTTCATCTGAAGCATACATGTATGCATACGATAGTTGTAGTTCCGAGTGAGCAGTAGAAGACGCCGAGTGTACGAAAAGGGTTCCTTTCCGCCTCCCATTGTGAGGTGCTCATTTTCGAGCAATTGTAAAGCTCGCTCCACTTTTCGTAGTGCGTTAGCAGAAGTTCCATTGTTTTTCCTGAAAAGGGGTCCAATCGGCAGCTGGACAGCGACAAAAAAAATATGCTCAGTTGTGCTCGTGAATGAAGACATTGTTATACATATAGGGGACGAATGAGTGGGTACAACGAAAAACAAAACACATTTTTTACTATAGATAGATTTATCCTTTTTGGTGTTCTGGGCACGTGTCTTCAGGGACCGCGAAAATAGTAACATGTATTATTTTTGTTAAGTCATGTGAATCGTGACGGAATCGCTAAAAACGGTACTTGTTATGAAAGGTAAATGTGTGTTGTTGCCAGGTGACATGTCATGCAGTCATCTTATTATCGTCTGTGGTTTGACTACGGCATCCGTCTATCCCACTTCCCTCAGGAGAATCGGAAAACTCAGGAGCTCACCATCACGACACGAGCGAGACTCCCTCAGTTCTTTGAAAAACCTAATAAAAATGTAAAAGAATATTCGTTCCTAATCAGGAACATGCAGTAAACAGCCTAACATGTTAATAGGTTAATAGGATTCAATAAGCGCTCCGTTTATTCTTAGCTCTATTTTATCCTATATTGCCAAAACCAATTGTTTGGTAGTTTTGAGGTTAATCCAAAGATAAATGAAAAACACAATCATCGCCCAATATTGTCAAGTTCCAATAAACACAGTAACGGATGATGATCTGGAGTAATTGGAGTATTTCTGGGGTAATCTGTCTGGAGTTCTGGAGTAATTAAGCATATGGTACAACTAAAGCCCCCACAATCGTTGCCTACACATGCCTTCGTTCGACGGCAAAGCAAAATACTAGATTACGATACTTGACCTACCAGACATTACATGTTCACATTAAGCAAATACGACCAAAAACGTGATATCCATTTATGAAGAAAACGCACTATCATACATCAAAAACCCAGTTCAACGTAAAGGCAAATGTATGAGTTGAATGCGAAGTTGTCGGCCCACGTTATGAACCCAAGCGCATTTTTGCCCGACTGAAATTGGCAGGCTCCACTTTGGAAGAACAGGTCAGTGACGACGACGCGGACGTAAGGGGCTTTCGAGATTCTGGCCATTTCGGCTGCGATAACTTTTATCGACGGAGGCGAGTATGCGAACTCCCTAAACTCTCACAGTCAACTAAAGAGATTCAAAAGTAAACTGGCTTCGCTTTCTCCTTCATTTCGTCGAGGCAGCAGTTGATGAGGCGCTCTGCCCTCGTGCTTGTATATGTATTGCGCAGAATGCGAACGATGTTGATGTTGAGTCCGTTCACGTCCCTGAGAAACGCCCGGTCAATGGCCTCGTCATGTTCAGATTCGGGCTGGAGAACTTGGGCGGCCTCGTCATTTCCATCGAACTCAGCAGAGATAACGAACTTGTAGCTGCAACGTAGATGTGCCAAAAGCTACTTTATAATGCAGACCCTACTCTTCGTCAGCATAGTTCTGCTCCGCTTCTTCATCGATCGTTCTAACCAGATCCTCAAGTTCCCAACTTTTGCTGTTGGCCAAATCAGTTGCGTACTTTCGGAGTCCGTCCGAAACAGCTTTCTTCAATTAAGTCAAAATGGAATATGCCGGCGTGTTGCCCTATTACCGTATACTGAAGCTGCTTGTACTTGATGAAGAACTTCCCTAGATCTTCGATCGAACTGCGCACGTGCTCTTCTGATCGGTCGGCGTATCCCAAGGAATTACATCGTTGCGCGGCCACTCCAAGCATGAAGACGGTGAACTGGGTGTCATTCCTTATCCTTTCGTATGTGGGTAACTTGTAGTTGCTACTTTTGAGGCATTGAGAAGCGAATGCATTCGGTTGACGGAGGAGAAACTCGAGTCGCTGGAAGTACCAAAGTGAAAAGAAACATCCTATCCAAATGAAGATGTGATCTTTTATGCTCTTTCCATGTTCTTCAGATTTTCTTCGAGGTGCAATTGGCAGAAAGCACAGTATGTTCTTGGGCATGTTCTGTTGAGAATAAACATACATTCAGTTGTTCTCCGGGTCTCAGATCGACGCACTGAGTTGCCAAACATCGATCAGCCATGCACTTCTCTTCAGTGCTGTTCGCCACCAAAGCCGTATTGAACGTTCTCGCAAAGTCGTTGGCAATGCGACCTATCTACGAGGAATCCTATTTGTACGCTATAGGTAAATTGCATTCTCTTACGTCGAGGTACGCTTGACGATATATCTCGCACACAAGCTCGTCTCTTATATCATCGATATGTTGACGAAGAAGATCGAATTGTTCCTTGATTTTATCGAACAACTCGAAGTTATCCATCTGCGAAAACCATAATTATTGGGTTGGTCCATTGAAAATGTCGGATGATTTAAGTGGCAGTTTCTTAATATATATCCATGCCTATTATTCTCGGTATTGACTGTTTGACTGAGCAACTGCGGCTCACTTCTCAGGCAAAACCCAGACCCCTTGTTCATAGAACACAAGAGGTTTGAGGTCGAAAAATGTTTTGGTACAATTTTCGACCTCTTTCTTTTATTTGGAGTGGTTCCCTCTGGTATCGTCATTTTTAAAGGAGAACAGATGACAGTAAGATAGAGCGAAGAGAGTACTATAAGAACCGCAAACAGCGAATCTCTCAGCTCAAGGTGGAGAGCCATTGTGGAGGTCAACTTTAAAATGTGAGGTCTCGGGTAGCCGTACTTTTTGTGGATCCAAGGGTCATTTTTTCGACATTTGGCATCTGTTTCCTGAAAGTTGAAAAGATCTCGTGGAATCACTATATGGGCTTGGTAGCTGTGAGTGATAGCTACCTGCTACATATCCCCATTGTCTGCTATGTAACTTAACCAATTAGAAATGTTGGAGTTAAGAGAACATGGTCATTTGAAAAAGCCATCTTTGTGAAATTAGCTCAGGTTATGATACATAACCCTAGATAACAATAGGTGCGTTCGGTAGGCAATACCTAAGGATGTACGTGGTTGAAGGCAGCCACCGTCCATCACACAATTAATGACGTAAAAAGCCCGTACATCACTTCGCATTTCGCCATCTCGAGGTGCCAGAAAATGGTCATCACGACAGAATAGGCCTGGAACACCACCAGGAATGTACTGAGCAAGTCGCCAATCATATTATGGAGAGAGAATTAACTGTGCTCAAGAACGTACCCATCGATTTGGTCATGGAAGCAAATATTGCAAATTTAAAGGATGTTTACACCATCCGACATTTTCAATGGACCAACCCAATATGTTTAGTTCGTTTACCAGTGACACATACATCCAGAAACTCCATTCCGACCACGCTGACCATTTCGAACAAACGCGTCATCTTTTCGATATTCTTCAGCAGAACGTCTCCGGTGAACGACCCAATCTCCGAAAGGATAGTTAATGTGGTTACGGCCAGTTGGTTGAAGTCGTCTTCATCATCGGCGAGCTGAGAAGCTAAAAATCGTAATGAAGTAGGTATAAAATTTCGGATAATCTTACATATGAAGTTGGGAGCCAGTTGGTTGCCTTGGGAAGCAAAAGACGTGACATTGGACGCCCCATTAGGGCAGTTTCGAATGTAGACGTCCTGACGACACTTGGAGATGAGCTCTTCCTGACCGGAGACACCAGCAAGACAGCCGAAAAGGGCGACAGGCAGAAGAAGGAGCCAATGCATAGCTAAACTATGATGTAGGGATATCTGTTGGCTTTGTTTTATATGGATCTCTATTAGAATCTTTGAACGGATGCCCTGTGCAAGTGTGTGATGAGATAGGGAAAGTGCAGAAGAACAAAGATTCCCCCAAGTAAATAAAACGAGATTAGAGGAGAGCGCAGAACTTCCTTTGCTTGTACAACTGATTATAGTGCTACGCGCTGATAGCAGTATAATTTTTAGAAGTCATTCGTTTACTGTAAAAGTGAAAAAAGTGCATGAATATTTCAAAGACCAAAGAATTGTGCTATCAACTTATGACCTTTCTGTTGACTTTTTGTGGACTTCCGCTGATAATGAAGTGGTTCGATTGGGGAGTCCAAAGTAAACGTGTGCTTTGTGTGAGGTCATTTGTTTCGACACATGCAGTTTGTCTCCACACACTAGCGTGGTTTCAAATGTTAATATCCCGGGCAAGACTTTGAAATCAACTACCGTTGACCGGAAATACCATCAACTCATTCTTTCCATGCTATCAAAAGCATAGTATCTTCAGGAAGGGTCGAGCGGTTGCTAGGCGCTGCAGGTTTGCGTTCTCGTTATTCTTCCTTCGCCTACTGTATAGACAGCTTGATCCAGCTAGGTTCCGGCTAGGTTTTCGGTATCAAATGGGTCCTATGACATCTTCCTTCATGGAGCCTTCCATCCCTGTAGTTACGTTACGTCTGAAGTACGTGCACGCGAAATATCCTTGGGGACGCAGGCTTCTTCCCATCGGATCAAGCGCTGTGCTCTTGGATTTCCTCAGACGTACCGTCGGAAACGCCTTGTTTGGAACTTTGTCGATGTAATTCCAAAAAGGCAGAGCAAAATCAATGTGGGATACCTTTGCTGACAGATGTTTTAGTGCTGTTTGATTTATGACTTTAGTTACTTACACAGCACCAACACTGGCAATTGTAATTACTCCACTTTTCCTTAACTCACATGCTGACATGACTCTTGCTTCATCCATCGTCTTCTACGCCGTTGCTCTCTGCTGTAGCATTCTCTCAGCTTTCCTGAACACTCGTCTTATCATCAATTATCTCAGATATAGAGGACGCGAGAAGAAGCAGTTCTCTCTTCTATTTTTCGCTTTATTTGTGCACATCTTATTCAATTTATCAAGTATAGCCTACGCTATAATATGCATACATGGTTCGTTGGGCAATCAGTGGAGCGTATCTTTTGTGTTCTGGACAGGAAACGCCACTTTTTCATCAGCTTTTGCCATCATCACAGCCAATTGCTGCATCACTATCGATCGAATCATTGCTATGCGCCGGCCTATTCCTTACTTGCTGAAATACTCCAGCTGGTGTCAAGTGGTCAGCGGTGCCATGATTACGTCATGTTTCGTTGCGGCATTTTGGCGCCACTTCACAGGGATCACGCAGCCTTCCACAAATCTTCCAGCTTTTAATATGGTCGTGGTCCTTGAAATAATACGTCAAGTGGCTCTCGTCAAAACCATTTTTTGCATTCTCAACTCTGTATTCACCGTACTATTCATCAGAGAAACGCGTCTATTTCTACGCAGTCTACAAAACACGCACATACACCGAAGCGTTAAGACTGTATGTCCTAGTGACTCGCTTCTAAAAATCGAATATGTCTTTAGGCAAACCAAGTTGTCGTTGTTCAGGTTGCAATCGAAGCTGTGGTGATGATCGTACCCGATGTCATTGTGTTGCCGTTTAGTTATTTTGGCATCAATCTTCCCACACTGTTCGGTCCGTTTATGGTGCCCTTATGCTCTGCTTACACATTAGCTTGTGCCGTATTGATGACGTTCAAACTGAGAACGAACAAAATTTCTGGATCAGTTTCATCAGACACTCCGAAAAGTGGCTAACCGAAATAAAGGGTTTCTGAATGGTGTGTGACAGGAACAAACAGGTGCAACCACACTAGGAAACAAGATATTTTTAGCATTTCGCCCCAGCACTGATGGTTGTTGTATTGGAAGTTCACGGCTCTGGCCTAGATCCGTAACGTGAATGTGAACAGCGCGGGTTCTGTAGGCATGTAGAGGGGGATGTGGCGGTGGCCACGAGAAGCGCGTGTCCGACGAAGGCGACAGATGCTTCGGGGATACGGTATCTACGGTAATTACGGTATATATCCCCCGTCCGACCACGCAGACATCCATTGCACAGCTTCTCCGGTGATGAGCGATCAGCGAAGGGGATCGACGAGCCGAGAGGGAAGAAGTTCGAACGCCCTAGACGGCACCTTCGCTTCAGATCCAGATTCCTTCTCCGAAGAAGAACAAAACCGAAGAAGGCCAAACATCTGCGGACGTTAACTGATATGTTGCCTCTGTTCCGCCCTAAAAAGGAAGCCGAAAGAAGGTGCCCTCAGAAGACAGCTGAAATTAAGGCGAGTCCCACAGTACCCCAGATGGCAACGACAGCCCGTTGGCCTCAAAACAGCACATCTGAGATAGTAAACAATTTATTATCGACCCGTTCGCTATCAATCCATAAAAATACCCTGTGAGTCATCAATAATCACTTGCTCTTTTTCCTCGCTTATCTTCCAATTCATCATAGCAAGGTTCTCGTAAAAATCCATCACCCTCCTAATGCCTAAACGCACATCGATATTGAAGGAAGACGAATAATGTTTAGCTTACGATCATCGACGTTCCCTTTGTACTCCCCAGTGCTACTTCGTATGATCTTCTCGCCATTCGACAGGTGCAAGCGACAACTTCCATTGGCCATCACGTAGAAACTGGATTTCTCGGTAAAATGTCGGAGGTTTTCGATTTTGGCGATGTAGAACTTCCTTAACGATGTGTTAATGTATTCGTTTATCCGCGCTATTGCATCTTGATAGAGTGTGCGGTCGCCGTCGGTCAGGGATGAGTAGTTGGAGTATGATCGAGTAGCACCGTTCGAGTGTATTTCAACCTAAAGAGGCATATTACATGACAAATAATGATCAGCAAAGATCAACCTTTTGTCTATTTGAGAATTTTAATCCATCGAGATTTGAAAGGATTCGAACATGTCGCTTTATTTCCACGGCCTTCCTGGTGATCACATTTTCTACGACTATGTCGAACGGCAGCTTGAAGTGTATCTGAATGGAAAAAATAAAGTGGAGTCCCAAACATGATCGCAGCTTACTTTATATTCTTCGCTCACCTTTACCTCCTTGTCTACTTTGACGAAAACAGGACACGGCCACTGTGCGAGATCTGCGGAGCTCCCGGGGGACTCCCGACGACGACTTTTTGAACGCGGTGCAGTCGTAGGGAGATTCTAAACGCAGCAGCTCTGATAAACCTTAATACACTAAGTTTAACACTGACTTCTTTCTGGCGATCTGCGTTTTTACGCTCCCTGTAAGCCCTTAAGCGATCCTAAATGCACTCGATATAATAATGTTTCCGATACACGGAGCTTTACTTCTAGCAGGACAGTGGCGCTTCCGCTTCCGCTACTTTTTGAATCCGAACGGAGTCGTGTTTCTTTTCGTTCAGCGCCGTCCAAATCCGAACGCTGTCGTGCCTCTCTTCGTTCGGCGTCTTCATTCCCGTTGTTTCGTTCGGTCAAATTTCCGCGGCGATCCTAAACATCCGTTATACTGATGTTTCCGATATATGGAGTTGCACTTCTAGTTGGCGGGCGGCGCTGCCGCTTCCGCTACTTTTTGAATCCGAACGGAGTCGCGCCTCTCGTCGTTCGGCCCCGTCCAAATCCGGACGGCGTCGTGCCTTTCTTCGTTCGGCGGCGTCCAACTCCGAACGGCGTCGCGCCTCTCTTCGTTCGGCGCCGTCCAAATCCGGACGACGTCGTGCCTCTCTTCGTTCGGCGTCTTCATTCCCGTTGTTTCGTTCGGTCAAATTTCCGCGGCGATCCTAAACATCCGTTATACTGATGTTTCCGATATATGGAGTTGCACTTCTAATTGGCGGGCGGCGCTGCCGCTTCCGCTACTTTTTGAATCCGAACGGAGTCGCGCCACTCGTCGTTCGGCGGCGTCCAACTCCGAACGGCGTCGCGCCTCTCTTCGTTCGGCGCCGTCCAAATCCGGACGACGTCGTGCCTCTCTTCGTTCGGCGTCTTCATTCCCGTTGTTTCGTTCGGTCAAATTTCCCCGTCGATCCTAAAACAGCCGTTATACTGGTGTTTCCGATATATGGAATTTCACCTCTAGCTGGCGGGCGGCGCTTCGATCTCCTCTGTTCGGTCGCTGATCCGATCGTATTCGCGACTCTTGCCGGTTTCGTTGGAGTTCGCGGAGACGCTCTAAGCTCTCGGCAGTTCGCTTTCTGACTGTTTCCTGAATACCAAACATATAAAAAAGCTATGGTGATGCTGCATACGTTACTGGTAGGTCTAAGCGTCGCGTGGAGCGGGCTGCTTGTGCAACACTTGTTCTCTGCCTGACTTGAATAGGAAGCGAGTCTTGACATGGGAATGTCGTTACCACTCATGAACTCATAATGCTTTAGATCTGCAAACGAGTCGTTATTGCGAATACTCACGCCACGGCACCTTACCCTCGATGTCTTTGAACTCCTTATTCAGCAGGCCTTTGATGAGATCTTTAACACCACTGGATATCCGTGAGTTGTTGACTTCCTGGACCATGTCGTTGATAACACCTTCTCTGGTGAATCTTGGCGGGTCTTTCTGAAGGAGCATTGAGTAGAGGAGGCAACCCATCGAATACATGTCCACTCTTAGGTCGTACTTCTGATTGTTTAAAATTGCCCTGAAACAAAACCCATAGTAGAAATGTATTTAGTATAGGACAGGCTTACGGATCCATAAATCCCGGAGTTCCAGCTACAGTTTGTGGAGCTTTCTTTTTGGTGTCAGAAACGAGCCCGAAATCGCACAGTCTCTAAAAATAACGACAAATAAGCATACATGATCAGTGCGTCGAGATTTCCTACAACTGCGATACTGTTCGGGTCTTTCGCCTCCTTTATTAGCACATTGTTAGTGGTTAGGTCCCTGTGGATAATCTTCTGGCTGTGCAGCATGCGTACGGCGCTGTAGACCTGGCGTATGACATGCGACGCTAAATGAAACCATGTAGGCGGGCCACAAGAGATTCTACAATACCGGCTTTCTCAGATAGCGCTCCGTGTTTTATCAAGTAGCTGCGGAGAGAGCCTCCCTCGCAGAACTCCATCAAGATGTAAACGTAGTCGCCGACCTTCTTGTTGTCGTACATCGTCACGACATGCAAATGCTTTCTCAGCAGATGCAGAGTTTCGATCTCGTCAAGCACACGTTTGCTGCGATCTTCCAGGAGGTTAACCTGCAGCGAGAAACGGTCACAAATCAGCACATAATAATTCATAGGAATAAAGAATATGTAAATCAGTGGGAACTCATACCATTTTGATGGCAACGGGCCTTTTCCGGCTCTTCTGCCAGGCGTAAAACACGGAACCGAAGCCGCCATCAGCAAGATGCTTTACGTTATTAAAGTCGCCCTGAAAACGAACGATAAGCGACACGAATTCAAAGAAATCGGCTCACATTCCAATCTGCCGTCAGTCGCTCGATTAAACCTTGGTGATCCCGCTCCCTCCTGGCACTTGCCATCAGTGCCAGAAGATTGTCTGAAACGAGCACAAAGAAAATGATAACCGCAAGCAGAAATTTCACAGAAACGTTGTCGAGCGAGAGAGACTGAACCGACACGCAACAATTCCCGCGGAAAGGCGATTGTCGCGCCGAGACACCAGACGGCAGCTGCAATGCTGGGTCGTCTGGAATGCGAAAAGAGACAGACAACGCGCGATCAGACGGGACGGAGACTGTTCGCTAACCGGAAAATATTGGCCATGGTGGGATGCAGAATTTTGTGAAGTTTCCATCGAACTTTTAGTGAGAACGGACGGCAAATACTGGCACACTCTTTTAGTGTCGCCATTTGCAAGTTTCGCTAGCTATGGAAACGATCAAATTGTAATTTTTATGCACGGTTTCACTCATTTCTTTCGTTCTTGAAGCTTGTTCTCATATGCATATGATTTCCAGAGCATTGTTGTAATAATTCACTGAATGGAGCGTTTAAAAGAACCCATGTGTGAAGGTGTTAACGATTTTTCGCACATTTGAATAGGATCGCTTTCTAAATCGGAAGTGAGCCAAGCAAACATAACATGAAATGACTAGTTTATTGGAAGACCAAACAAACTTTAATTTTCCTGCTTCTGGAAGACCTTCTTGTGACCATCGGTCAGTCGGTTTCTATTTTGGCGATCTGAAAAGAGGGACAGGTGAGATGGATGTGGGAGTCTGCGATATCCGTGTAGGTGACGCCGATATCGCCGGTGAGCAAGAGTTGAATCGTCGAAGAGAATCGTCGACAAACGAAAATAGGAATCCACCTTGTGCCTTTTGGAGCTATAAGGCATCCTGCATGGCGTAATATTGGGGAATATAAATCGTGTAAATGGTTTGCGTAAAGTAAATTACGCTTCTTATAATTACCGGTTGACTATTAATTGACGATTGACAATTAACTACCGATTGGCTACTAACTTTTGCCGTAAACAAGACGAAAGAAAACATATTGGATGAGTTCGATGATTGGAATTCGGAGAATCGCCAAAATTGTGACTGCATCCCACATGACATAGCAGTAAGAATCATTGTTTGAAGCCCTGGATGTTTCCCTATTATCTGTACGCCCTCGTAATGAATAAAGAAATAATTTAATACCCGAATATTTGCTAACAAAACCTCGTAACAGATAGAACCAGAACAAGTTACTCGCGTCGAACTACACATACAACCACTTCTACAATGAGTAGTAGAAACTCTGCTAATGTTATGATGCACACTCCGCAAAGCACTCCCAGAAGTCCGCCAAGCATAGAGATGAATTTGTTGAACTGAAGAAAGGGTCCGATTGAGGAACAAAGCTATGTGAGAACTTACGTCCATCTTAGCTTCTTCTTTAAAAGTATTTTGAATTATATGCGGCATGTATACTGAAATTAGAGCACTATCCGCCTTGGCGAGGCATTTCTGGAGAGTAGCATTGTTTCCTGTGTACGCTGAGCAATCTTCCTTCTAAACATTTGATTTTTAACATAGACTTATACATTGCTAGCGCACAATGAATGGTGCATACGACCATCGGACGTTGTGTTGACCGTTGGAGCAAGGTGGAGGACATTCGCAATCTGGCCAGTTCGAAGGATCGCCCCGATGTTGAGTTACGTTGACGACGCAACTTCCTGAACACAACAGATGCCGGAGAATATTTCTGATCAACTAACTTCTTCCAAGATCACAAGCTCGAACACCCTCTGCGATGGGAAAGCGTGGATCCATACAGTTGCACGCCTCGAAAACAGCGTCTTGGTAACAGCTACGAAGACATCCCTGCAAATGCATGCGGTCCACAAGAAGATTAATTTCAACGTACGTCTGTGGTGTATTCTCCACTGTAGTAATAGCTGTTCACTTCAGAACGATCGCTGGCACATTTTCCATATTTCCCACCTAGCCGTTCGAAAGCGGTCTTAAATTTGTGCTACTTAGTAGTTATCTTCGTGAAGATGACTTACTAGAGAAGTCATGATGTTTGTCTTTCCGCCAGGCATTGCCTGGAACCGGACCGATTCCCCAAAGACGGACTCTTTGCTGGAGTGGACGAAAACGAGAAGGGATGAAGTGTCGATCCAGTCGAGATACTCATCTTGCCGCACCCTCATCATCGCTTGGAATCTCTCCTTTTCACCCCCGTAGTGTAAGGGAAATTTCTGAGGCCGAGAGTCGTGATTGAAGGTAAAACAGTTGCCTAGTGTGGCTCCGTTCCATTTCACAATGTCCTTCTTGAGGTTGAGCTCTGCGCCTTCGAAAGAGGCCCACTCGAATATGTCCTCATGATCCCAACTGATCTTTGTTTGATTTTCCGGTGGCATGAGGGCCAAGAAAAAGGGAAGCGTCTCCTTGATGAGCTCAGGCTTCTCAATCAAGTCCTCTAACATCTGAACAAGGCCTTCGTCATAGGAGTTGAAGTGCTTCAGAATCTCATAGATCATCAGCCTCATCGAGCACGTCTCTCCAGTCCAGTCCGGTGAGCATTCACATTTGAACTCGTTGATTCCATCGTGACATATGGCCTTCTTGTCTCTTTTGCTGCAACGATTTGTGATCCCACGTGTCGGATCGGCGCAGTCATCAAAATCTAAAGTCACCTGGAGTAGAAAGTGTTTGTCTCTGCATGTTGCTTACTGTGTTCACAACTCTTCCCCGATGTTCCGACTGGGCAACTGCACTCATAGTCCGCGATTTTGTCGATGCAACTTCCATTGTTCATGCAAGGGTAGGGATCTCTTTCGCATTCATTGATTTCTATAAGATATCACGTTTCGCTAATAGCTCACTTCATGCTTACTGATTTCGCAGTGATCTCCCGTGTAGCCTTTCCAACAGGCGCATGTGTAGTTTGTCTCTCCAACTGCGTTACATATTCCGTTGACACACTTGTCATCGTGACAAATGTTGAAAACTGAACCACTAAATACCTCTTTGCCTTGTTTTTGAACTTACTTTCACATGTGGGTCCTGTCCAAATGGAAAGACATTCACAAACGACTTCTCCATCCTCTCTGTAGCAGTCGCCTCCATTCTTACATGGATTATAGGCCTCGCATGGTATTTCAACTAGAGCAAAGGATGTGATAGGGCAGTCAACCCGGATTACTCACGGTCACAGAATTGACCCTCGTATCCCTTCTTGCAAATACACTGGAAGTTGCCATCCCGTAGTGTATCTCCCGGCCAACAAGTGGAGTTGTTCTTACACATGTGCGCCATCTTTGTGCAAGCTAAACATTTCGTTGGTGGTGGGATAGATCAGGATGATTTGCTTACGTTCGCACTTTGGATGACATGGACGTTGATCTGAAGAAAAAATGATAAACCACAGTGACCATACCACATGACTCACTCTGACAGTAATCGCCAAGAAAGTCGTAAGGACATTCGCATCTGTAATCCTTCTCGTCGTTCTCATCAGGCACGCACTTTCCATTGTTCACACAACTGTGTTCCTTGCAGGGATCATACTCCTCCGTGCAGTTCCTCCCTTTCCATCCGAATTCGCATACACACTTCGTGTTCCCTGCAGGCCTAATCACTTGGCAAGCACGGTGCATATCGTCGGTATCGTCTGTGCACGGATTCGTTTCTTTATCCAGACATAGGTCGATGATAGTTTCGCAGCAGGGTCCTGTCCTTCCCAATGGACAGGCGCACTTCTCGCACACACCCGGGATAGTGGAGTTAATTTCACATCTTGAATACTCATTGCACGTAACGCACTGGTGAGGAGCGCCCGTTGTTGGAACCATCGTGCTCGTTGTTGAGAGAATTCTTAGTAAGCCTAGGTGAGGGCGGTTTTTGAATCAGTCTCTCGGGAACGCACTTGTGGTGGCGGCTATGGTAGTGGTCGAGGATAGCGCCATTGTGGTGCTGGTGAAGGTCGATGCAGTTGTGGTCGGGTTCTGTGATGTTGTAGATCCTAAAACTGACGACATCTTTCGTTTTCGTAGTTTACTAACCAGTGGAGGACGTATCTTGAATGGCTGTTGATGTAGTTATAGCTGAAAGGGACCGATATCATTCACATCAACCACAGAGTGCAGGCCAAAACTCTTCCGAAAGTTGTGTTGTGAAAGAAAACATTTGGCTCTTTTAGAGAAAAGTTATGTTAGAGGCTTTTATAATCCTTTTACTGCCTCCACTCACGTGATGTAGTCGAGCGATGCGTTGTTGTGGTGCCCATTGAGGAAGTGGTTGTTGGGGCTATCGATGTTGTGGTCGTGGAAGGCTCCGTCGTCGTAGTGCCTGAAAAAAGTAATGTAACATTCATTAACGTCATCCACTGACTCGGTGTGTTTGTTGTTGTGGATATGGTTGTCGTCATGATGGCTGAAAAGGTAACATGAAGCAGCTGTTACTGGAGGGGAAGTTTTTGGAGTTTGGAGGCAATAGCGTTATAAAAGGAGTGATCGATGCCTGTCCGCTAAACATTTTTTTTCCACTCACATGATGTAGTCGAAGGAAGCGTTGTCGTCGTGGCTGAAAAAAGAGCTGGAATATCTATTTATGTTCCCATTACTCACTGCTAGCCAACGTTGTTGGGAGGGTTGTTGTTGTCGTCGTCGCAGCTGAAATGAGGGGAAGTTATCTTCGGCACTATTAGCGCTCTATTGAAATAGTTTGAAGTTATCCACTTTTTCGTGGTTCTCAGTGCAGTTAAGTACATTACGGTAGAGCTTACATGTTGTAGTTGACGGAGACGTCGTCGTACTGGCTGAAAAGAAGATGTTGTGGTGAACTATTCGTGTTCACCTACTGGTTGTCGGTGTAGTTGTTGTTGTTGTAGAAGTGGTTGTGGTCGTTGGTAGAGTCGTAGTCGTAGTTGTCGAAGTAGTCGTCGTCGTTGTGGCTGGAATCATGGAAGCAACGCTTAGAATGGCTATGGAATCAAGGCGTACTGGGTGCTTTTGTGGTGGTCGTCTCGCCACACGTGTTGTTACAGTTTCCATCCCTTAGAGAAGCGGAGTGCTTGTAAGCCTTTGGCTTTCCTGATCCCCACACTCCTCCGGGCAGTTTCTGCTTGCAGATTTGCTCCCAAAGATGGAGGACTGATTTGAACTCGTCAAACTCGTCGTCTTCTATGTCGTCATTATCGTATTCTTTCTTAATCTTGTAGTACTGATCCACGGCCTCTTTCTTGCACCATCCTCTTACTAGTTTCACATAGTCTAAAACATCGTTATCTCTTCAAGAAGATAGGATTGTTCTAAAGGAACTGTGTTAGTTAGCAATTGCATAAAATACAGAGACGCTCTTCAAGTTCGTGACAGCCGTGCACATCAAATTTTACAGTAATTGAAAGGTATTTTGCCTCCATTCTTTTCACATGAACATTGGTGGGAAGAGCTTCTGTTTCGAGTTTAAATGTATGCTCAAAAACCGTCATGTTATGTACAAAACAGGTGACAATCACATCGTTAGGATTATCAAAATTATGAAAACTTACCTATTTTTTCGCTGTCGTTATCACAGCCAGTGATTATCCGCCAACAAATTGAAAATGCACACCGAGAAAAGACAAAAAATATAAGAATCGTCAGGACACTAGATGCACCCATCGCCGAGACTGCGAATTTTCTGAAAGAGAATGCCAAATGGCGCTTGCTTAGACACGTTTATTTCCAATTCAGAACGTGTGGGAGCACATGGCACAATTTTTTGGTGCAAGCACATTGATGTTGCTCAGCAACAAGAATAGAGGCCGGTCTTCAGAGCAGAAGACAAAGCCTGCACACAGCCCACGGATATTTCGGGCTCTTTTGAAACAAGAAACACAGTATTCCCAACGCGCTGGAAGTTTTAGTTTCAAACCACAATAATTTTTGCGTCAAATAACACGTGCGTTGCCATTCCAATCAATACTTATCTATTCTAAAGTTGTGAGGTACCAGATTAAGGACCGTCATACTGGGATACTTCTCCATGATCAGGAAGAATGCAATGGACGAGGGGAAAATCATAATGTAGGGTTATAGTTCACTGTACTCCACAATGCGCCCATCAGTTGTTCCCTGTGAGTAAATACTGCGAAATTATGCCATGTTTATGTCACTGACATTTTCAATGCACCAACCCAATATTCTAAAGTTCATCTGCTGCCTGGATTCGGAAACAAAAAACATATGCAATGTGTCAAATGATGATAGTACACCCTAGTAGTGAAAACGACATTTCGCAAATGTTTGTCATCTACGAGATCTGGCAAAAGTGATCATTGTCTATCAAGGTGGGCTATCATGGGCGTTAAGGAGTATCATTATTTGACACACCGTAGATGCGCCTTGCTTGAACATGACGGAGACTTATTACAGTAATCTTCTTCGAACATAACAAACCCCTGCAAGTTCTGGTACAATGTGAGGCATACAATGAAATATTGCGCTACAAAAGAAAATACGGCAGCACAGGACACACAGCGAATAAAAAAAAACTTTAAAACTCATGTTGCATATGGTGACTCGCAGACGTAATCGTTCCAAAGTTTGGCGCTAAAATATGCGCGCTTATGGTATCCTGTGATGCGATATTGTGCCGCCAAAGACGCTTATCTGCTAGTCCATATTCCCAAATGACGACGCAGCATTCAGTTTCTACTCAATGCGAGCATAAGAATCATGGAGGTTGCCACGACATGCCGACTTCGCACAGACCACTCGTTCAGATCTCAGTCCGCTCTGTGTCTCTCAGTTGAGAAGATTTGTCAGAGATCACCGTGTTCGGGGATAAATCGAGAGATTTAAATATCATTGTTAATTATGAAATTGTTGTTAAACTCTGCCGAAGAATAACCAACAAGATATGGACATGCGGTTTCACATGAATCAGTGGCATAAAACATGTGAATCGGTGTGAAATATGTGTAGTACTCCACCGGCTCGCCTATACATACTCCGAAGAGCGCCACGCGGGTCTTGACGGGAAGATCTTAAATGGGAGTTGACAGGTCGACCAACCTGTTCAACAATAGCGAGAGAGAGGGATGTAACACAAGTGATTTATGCTACACCTAGTCGAGAGACTGACAATATAGACAACACAAGGCTATTTAAAGGGTTTAACATAGACTGTCTATATAGAAGGTCGTGGAAGATGGGAGAAATCCATCGCATCTACGACAATCGGAAAAGATGAAAAGATCGGGTGATGGCGGCAGAGTCATCTTTCATTTTCATTTCTTTTATTTTTTGGTTATTTTCACCTACGAATGGTCCAAACCAACGAGGTAGCATACGTTGAGATAATTGCGCCGACATTTCGCTGAATGTCGTCACATATTCGAGACTTTCGTTTTTCTCAACTTCAGGCTTATGAGGAGGGCGCACACAAAAGTGTAAATCGAACAAAACAGTACAGGATACGGTCCTACTTTCGCGACTAAGTTGATATTCATAAGCGAATTAAATGCCAAAGCTATTACAGCGGGCACAATTCCGAGAGCGAAGTCTGCTGCTAGGTGATACGCAACAATGGTGTTAGCCTAAATAATTGATTTCCGCTACTCGTTCTGGAAGGCATATTGCTTACCGTCCGAAGTGAATTATAGAAGTTGTGGTTCTGATGTCCTTTGGTAAAGCGACGGAGCTCCAATGCAAACGCGATCGTAATTCCAATGCTAAGAAGACAGAAAGCTGCTCTGCCAATGGTGATGAACCCTATGGTTTTCGATTTCACCAGCATCGAAAACGAGGGAATAACAAGAGCATCATTCTGCACGTGCCCCATGTAGAATACTGCACTGGTTCCAAAGAGCATTGTCACTATTATAGTCAAGCTTGCTAATTTACAACGACGAGCCAATTTGAAAGAATAGTCGAAGGGCTGTCGCATCGCGAGGAGACGGTCAACGGCTGTGCACAGATTGCAAACCATTGTAACCAACGAACAAGAAGAAGTGCTATTTCCCAACCAGAAAACAAAGAAGTTGTTCCACATCCCGCTTCGTATTCCATTCAGACAATATCCGGTGTACAACATACTGCTGACGTTGTATATGAGATGAAAAGCGACCACCAGAAACACCATAGTCAATTGACACTTGTTGCTAGCATTGGCCTGTACCAAGTAGATGACCACAAGACGAATGTTCAACAGGAAACCAATGGCACTAAAGACGAAAGCCAGGCTATAGAAGAGCGCCGCGATAGTGCCGTTCATCGTTAAGTCTGGCAAGTGATCTGGAAGAGACAGCTGTCACTCCAAAGAAACAACGACACCAAATTATCAGCTGCGCAGATTACTCACAATTAAGACAAAGAGCCGATTAGGCGAAATGCGCAAAAGTCGTTCACATGGCATTCACGTACCTGGCTGGTCACGGCGTGAGGCTGAAAAAGGATTGACCCGGCGGTGGGCGAATTCTTTGTAGTGTTTACGGAAGACATAAGCGGCAGAAGATAAAGGCTGTTTCCATTTTTCGCCTTTTGCAAACAAAAGACACTCCAGGAATGTGGATGTTTAATTCCTCTCGGAATTTGCCCATAGACTGAAGAGATCATGATCTGTGTGAGGAGGGGGCGATAGTCCTGAATCACAAACTTTGAAGAAAGCCAATGCTCTTCTGAGAATCTGAGATTATCTGACTTCTACAAACATATCGAGGCTTTGTGTTATTGAATTATGAACGAAGAATGGACTCATCCCATGAAGAACTGGACTATGACGTTCGAGATCGCAAAATTCTTCTTTCTGGCACCTCACCGATAACCATAAGAGGTCCTCGTGCCAGAATACCAGTGGCCGTATTTAAATGATAACCTCTTGGGAAGCGCTTTCCCATTTCTCTTTCCCTCACCCATCTCCCAGTGGAAAGTTTCCGAGTGGTAATGGGATCCAATAAAACATGGGCAAATTTCCAGTGGGAACTTTGTATCATACCGCCATTTTCGATTTTTTTCTAATTCTAACCCAACTCTACACAACACATCTAGTCAGTCCGTTATCTGCATAATCCTATCTCTTGTAATGATGTAAATCGCAACATAAGGCATCATCGCGTGGTCCCTAGAGCTTAAGCAGAAGGCAGGTGGGTATAACTGTCGTACCCTGAGTCGGCGGGTCAGTTATGGTCTACGCACTCAGACGCTCCTGAGAGGAATCTGAAGCTGTTAACTAACTCTAAGATGAATTGGCGCCAGAATCAAATTGTTCCTGTTGTCAATAGAAACCAGAATTTAAAGTTCATGTTGTCTTCCGTTTCGTTACTATTATCATGTCACAAAAACACTACTAACGAGCAGTAGATAACTATCGCAGAGATCTTCGACATAGCTTGAAGCTCTATGTGTTTGCCTTGATTAGGGAAGATAAACGTTGTTTGGAAGAAAACACGCATTAGCCCGAAACTACAAATTAACCATCTGATCACCATCCGACAAACACGAAACCGGCAAACACGCGTGTCTTACAATCACAATACGCTATTAAATAACACCTGAGAAGTCATTTCCCGATTCATTCTCAACTTCAAATCCAAATGGGTATTACTACGACGGTCATAACTCGTGCGGCTACCATATCAATTGGCCTTCTAGCCGCTATTTTGAACTGTCGTCTTATTGTATGCTACAGAAAATATCATAACACAGAGATAACGCAACTTTCGACCGTATTCCTAACGCTGTTCGCACACATACTCTACAACATATCAACCGCGGTTAATACAGCATATTCTCTCATTGGAATGTTTCAAGAGGTGTGGAGCCCACCGGCCGTCTTCTGGATGGGAGCAGCGATGTTCGCTTCGGCGTTCACGGTGGTTGTGTGTAACTGTTGCATAACATTAGACCGTATCATTGCTATGCGCCGTCCAGTTCGGTACGCCCATCAGTACTCACGTTACTGTCAACTTGCTACTGGCGTACTAATGATATCATCCTTCGCAGTGATCTTTGGTTGCCACACTTTAGGCTACAAAGACACGACAAATGCTACGAAGCCCCGAGAGCCAGCTTTAAATTTCGTCCTCAGTGTTGACATCGCACAACTGTTCCTCACTTCTAAGACGTCGCTTTGTGTTGTGAACTTCGTGCTCACTCTGCTGTTCGTCCGCGAAATATATGTGTTCTTGAAAAGAACGCAAAACACCGAAGTTCACAAAAACATAAAAGCCGTAAGTGGTGCAATTTGGCTACATATGGAAAGTTCTGTTCAGGCAAATCAAGTGGTCGTCGTACAAGTGTTGGCTGAGGTCATTCTTGTGGTAGTGCCCGAATCAATTGTCATCCCTACGGAGTACTTAGGTGTCAGACTCTCTGCAATAATGGGTCCCTTCATAATTCCTATGTGCATGACTTACACCCTTATCTGTGCAGTGCTGATGACAGCCAAATTGAGGAAGAGGAAAGCAGCTGTCACCGTGTCAGTTGTGACCGCTAAGACGTGCTGAGTAAATTTGAGATGTTCGTTGCGATGTAGCTGCGTTCGGAAGGCCTCCGTAAGAGCTTCGCGATGATGACTTTGGGGGTCGCAGTCCAAAAACTTGCAAACCCATAGCATTCATGTGGATTTTGACTTTCTTATCTGGGCTGATGCCGGCTGATCGCCCCGGCTTCGAGGAGACATGACACATCTAAGGTTTCGTCAAGAAGATGCTTAGCACCGCCCAGTTCCAGCACGCAATCCGGATTCCATCCCTCACCGCAACACCTTTTGGATTCAGCTTTTCGCCGTTTCGATGGACGCGCAAAGTGTTGGGATTGCTGTGCTCTACCTGGACTTCGTTTGCTCCACTGTGCACACATTTTTCAGATTCATTTGACACGGACAGAGTCCATGGTCACACTTTGAAAGCAAATAGTTTTTCAGAACCGATTATACAGGTCACGTCTGATGTTATGAAGTAGTAATATACTGTCTCCGCACTCTCAGTGTGCCGCACGCAGCGAACCCTATGATATCACATTATGTAGTCGCCGTGTCTTTTGTTTGACCATACATTTGTCGGGGGATTCGCTTAGAGACTCGTTTCAGACTCGTCAGCATCACTCCTCCGTGATGATCATTCTGACCGCTCCCTTACGGACAGAAAACAGACACACGTCAAGAGAGTGCTCTTCGTGCCCCACTATGATTTGAACTCCAAATGCTAACATGCTTCGCGAAATCTGAACAAAGAACTGAAAAATATGTCAAAGCACACGTGGGAAACCGACCACATCGTTCAAAGCAAGAAAAGTGAACAAAGAGCGAGCTTGTAGTTGTGAATACGGTCCTGAGGGGTGGAGATGCAGTTGACGCTACGGATTGTGTTGATGTGGACTGCTGCTTGCTGCCACGCGGGACTTGATTTAACCATCTCAAACTTGGGTAATTAAACCTTCATTTTTCTCGAAACAACACGATACAATGAGTAGCAATGATGATTACACAGTGGGGATGGTTAGCATGACCATGATTACGCAATGGCGATGGGATAGGGGATTAGAGCTTGGCTTGAAGAGTCGACCGTCCTTGGCGAAATGCGAGTGAAGACTGTGACTGAGTGTAATTGGCGATGGCGGTCCTGGATTGGGTGGAGGCGGGATCTTGCTGCTAAGAGTCCCTTGTCACTTCGTATGGTTGCGGCACTCTTTTGTCTCATTTGCTGTTCGAGTGGTTTCTGTCGGCGGATTGTTTACTTCGGGGAGTGATACGATCGGGTCATGCTGATAAATCTGAATGTAAATACTAGTGGATGTGAAATAGGATATGACAATCCAGAGGAGATTTATGAATTTAGCTTTAAAGTGCTCATGACTAATTAACGTGTCCATGACTGACTGACGTGCCCACGACTGAAGGAGAGTCGCTAGTCGCGACATCTTTGTTGAATCGAGCTGAAGCTGAATCCAAAACTGAGCCGCGAGAACACACGCCCCCTTTTATCTCCTTCCCTGCTGACCGGTCGGCCGCGGTGCTTCTCTCTCTCGCGCCGAGTCCTATCGCCGACGCGATCAGCTTGAGAGTGGAGCTGTTCGCCATCTATTTGGGTTTCTCCTCTCCACTTCGGATTTTAAGAGATTTTTGATATAGGGAGACCATCAGACGTTTCTGGCCCCTCTTGAGTGCGAAGATGACTTCATCAGACTCTCGCGCAGATCCGACGCTGCGTTCGTCTCATAATGCATCTCGTGCTTCCCTATGAGATTATTCGTGACGATAGTGAAGTGCTCGACCAACTCATGAGGTCGTTTGCAGTGAAAGCTCAAATTTGGGTAATTAGACCTTTATTTTGTGAATGCACGAAAGACAATACACTGGATAAAAACAATAACCAGGAGATAACAATGCGTCTCCAGCCCAACCATTCTTCTGCTTCTTTTGAATGAAGTCCGAGTTGTCGTTGGTGTAAAGAGGCGGGTCTAGGAGATAGTTGATGCGACGCTTCTCACATATGGAATCGTCGCTCGTCTGCTGATCAAGATCAAGTATCAAGAGACTCTTCACAGGATTAGCTCGGGGTTCATCTCTCCGCCTAGGTCATTTTGATTAGGGTCCTTGTGGAACAAATGTGGTATTTGATGGTTAGAAAAAAAGTCGAAAGTAGATTTGTTTGGTAATACATGTCTTGATTACAAGTCTGAATGAAATAGGCAAGCATATACAAAACTGATATTGTCATTCTCGCCCACAACTCGAAAACATCACTTTTTGAAAACATTCACCGCTGTTGTTGTTTTCATTTTTCGCAACTTTGCTGCCAGCAGAACGGAACACACGGTGGTGTAACCGGAAAAAAGTGCTACAGGATACTGCCCGACGAAGTTTGTGACGAACACACCAAATGCGTAGTTCAGAATGGCAGTAATAATGGAGGGGATGACGACGAGTATCGTTTCTGCCAACATCTGATAGAGAACCACCTGGTTAGCCTTAAACAACAGTTGTTTTAAAATATTTTTCACCACCCTTCTTACCGTCTTTAAGTTTGCGTTCATTGTTATGCCCTTCTGAGCGTCCATAAAAATTCGAAGCCTCCAAACGAATCCTGCAGTGGCTATGACGTTCGCAACGCAGGCTGCACATTTGACCATGTAGACGATCAGCACTACTTGATTGAGAGTGCTTACAAGAGAGCCATTAGGGGAAGTATCCGGTGGAAGTGTGTAGCAAGGCAGAGTGTATGCCCCTAAGGTTGCGAAAAGGAGGAGAGTCAAGAGAATTAGAGCTGAATGGAGCAGTCTCTTCTTGTACTTCATCTGATAGTCAATGGGAGTGTGCACAGCCAAGAATCTGTCCAGTACGATGAAAATGTTGCCAAAAACGATGATGACCGAAGAGGAGAAAACTACGGAAAAGGTCCAGTAGTTGTAGAGGTCACTACACGTGGTACCTAAAACATGATATTTGAAATGACCGCACGAGATCCTGTGTGCAGCACTTGTGTTTTCGAAAATGTTCCGCAGTGTGAATACGGCCGTGCTGATATTGTATAAGAAGTGGAAGACGATCTGCGAGAGAAGCATGGTGTAGTGCTTCTCAGTTTTCTTTTTTTGTAGATAAATTGAAATGACCGTTTTCAAGTTGATCGCAATTGCAGATACACAAGTGAGAACGACAATCCAGTTGATGATCAGAGCGGAGAGGGCTGACATGCTCTAAGGTTCTAAGGTTCTGAAGGAAAGTGATGTGTGGTAATAGTGGAAGTGAAAACAATGAAACTATACTCATATTCTCATGGTCGCTAGTCAAGTATCGCGCTCTAGGGTTGTCAAGGAAAGAAGAAAAGCTAATGGAAAACTAGTCAGACAAAAGCGGTTTCACTGATCATGATCTTCTGACTAAAGGAAACTGTGTGAAAAATACGAGCAAGGCATTGTAGTAGAATAACATCAATGATAGCGTCGCTACACATAGGCGACTAGAACAATACTACACTACATAATAAGGTATATAGCAAAAAGGAAAACGGCTGTTACGTCGACAAAGAAAATAGGTGTAGGTTCTTGGTGACATTAACAAACGTGATTTGTATATTTGGTACGGTAGCGCGATTTCGATACTGAAGACAGCGATCGATTAGTTTGCATGGGCACTGGAGAAGCCAAGATTCCGGTAGAGGCATAGACTGTGAAGCAGATCCAATCTTCAGTTCGGCTGGCGGCGCGGGCTTGGGGGTTTCAGCGCGACTTCGGCTTCTAGTGGAGTCAGGCGGCAGTGACTGGCTTCTTGGCATAACGGTGGAGCTGCAGCTTTCTGGCGTTCCATGCCTTCTGGGAGCCGGGGCGATCATTGCGCTAATAATGACAGAGCGATTGGGCGATCGGCGACGTTGTTGGTTATTCTTGTTGATCGAAGAATATGCTTCTAGTATTCTTTGACAAAGTTACGAATCATTCGTCTGGAGCGAGTGGACGAGTCGACCGATCGCTGGTGAAAACAGTTTTTGAGATAACAGAAAGTAAAAAAGTTTCCCATTTTTAATAAGGACTACATCAAACACTTTTGTAATCGCTTTCCAGACATTTTGAAAAATGGACAAAAAAAGTTGACAACAATATTGAATAAATCCATTTAAGCATTTCACCTGCTTTTTGTGGCTGATTTTCAAGGGCAACATTTCTTCTCTTTCGCTTTTCTTAGAATTACATCACCTACATCATTTGTCAACACAAAGCACAACATCCGTTTTGACACTAATTCTTATTGGTTTGAAGTGAAGCGATGAATGGAAAACGGGTTACGTATTATATGACCACAAATGCATAGGTAGTGAAGACAGGCTGCTCGACCAATAGAGATAAACGTAGAAACGAACAGTCACAATTTATGATATTGGGCAGGAATCGCTCGTAGAAATCTAACTGGAAACTGAAAATCCACTGCATAAAAACGGAGAACGGGCGGGTTCTTTGGACTATGGGTGTGTGTGATTGTGTTTCAGTGCCATACAGGAGCCAGGTCATTCGAGGAGCGTCGGTTTCAGACAGCAGACAAAACACGGAAACGGACAGGCATCGAACTGACCGACCTATCATTGTAATCTAATCCTAACGATGGCGCTAACACCACTGTAGCCATCAGTCACAACTGCATCAAGTAGTGCTTCCCAGCTGAGTTCTTTTTTATGTAAATGAAAAGAAAAGTGTTTGTGTTTAGGCCATCAGACAGACTTTGAACATTACTATTGAACTGTAGATAACTATCGCAGAGGTTTTCGACATAGTAGCTTGACTACCGAGAATGAGAGCAACTGGTGAATACGAACAAAAAAAGATAAATGGAAAAGAAGATCAATTATACACTGCAATAACAAAGCGATTATGACGATAAAGCTATTTGAAACGCGTCGCGGAGACATGAATTAGCCAATTGTCCAGATGAGTATGGTACATTAGAGATTAAGTTCGCATACATATAGCATAAATTTCGACCATAAATTTTGAAATGATTACATGTCCATAATTTTTTAAAATGTAACGTCGTCCTTTATAGCCAAAGGAACGATCGGTTGCCAAGGCTCTGGTGTCTATACGAAAAGCCGTCAGAACCATCAATTCAAACCGAATTCAGAGAATGTTTACACCACGGAGTGGCGAACGAACGGCCCCTTTCAAGCAGCACGTGGGGCCCGACTGATCCCTTGCTGCTGTAGAGCACTTTGAGGCCTCAAGACTGTCTAGGGTGTAGACAGGAAGCGAACGTCCAGTTGATGATCAGAGCGGAGAGGGCTGACATCGGACGCTAGGGTTCTAGGGTTCTGAAGGAAAGTGATTTATCGTCAGGTTTGGTCCGTAAAACACCACTTCCTTCTCCATTTATAGGATTCAATCCATCATCATGAGGCATTCACAAACAACAAACATAACAACGTGTGAGCAACGAGGAAGAATGAAAACAACTAAAATGTATTTACCTATCCTACCAATTCAGACCCTGTAAACTTCCATCAAGTGGAAGACCAAATTCATCATAAAGTCCAGTGTTTTCATCGGCCGGAGCCTGTGAATCCATTCCACTCATTCCGAATCCAAGATCGTGCCACATTCCATCGCTGCTAATGTTATCGTGGGCTTGTAGCGGATCTTCCATTCCTTGGAAATTCGCGTTGTCCATTCCGGTTTGGTCCATAGGTGTCGGATTCAGGAAGTTGTAGTCATCATAGTGGAGATCGGCGTTTGGATCAGTTGCCAATCCCGACGGCATGTAGTCCGGCTCGTTAAATGCATCTTGCTGAGCGTGCTGCTCGGGTTCAGGTTCCACCGTAGCAGGTTGTGACGGGACAACGTAGTTGATGTTTGCAGGTACGTATAGAAGATTGCTATCCTTGTCGTAGATGACGTTTTCCTGGCAGACCTTCCGTAGTTTACGTGCAAGCAGCGCATCCAGTTCTGGGTCGTTGAACCGGGTCAACTTCATGCCGTCAGGAATGTCGGAGAGATCGTCTTCGTACTCTTCAGGCGTAGTTGACGCAGTAGGAGTAGATGGAGCGCGAGTCTGCGTCTCTGCTGAGTTGCCCGCAAGCGGAACAGAATTCTGTTCAGAAGACGTTGAAGGAGCTCTGGGAGGAGTAACATGAGGTGCTTCTTCGGTGACCTTCTAAAACGAACACATTAGGCACTTTTGCAACGCTAGAAAATTCTTACGTTTGCGTTCAATCCAATGCGCCACGACATAGCGTGAGCAAAACGTTCTTTTTCTCTATCCAACATATGTTTAGTGAGATGCGCAGCACTAAGCCGCTGACTAGTGCGCAGCCTCCGCGGAGTCATCGGTCGCAGCTCCGTGAAATCCTCTTCCTCCGCAGTGGCCATACTTTCAGAAAGGTTTGGCTTGGCCCGCTTTTCGGAAGGACCAGCTTCATCGACGCTTTCTTCGGGAGACATGTCGGCCGTGTTGGCTACGCGCCTTGTAGTAAGCTTCCTTCGTTCAAGCCAGCTCGGTCCCTGTAAAATGCAAAGTTTAAATAATAACACCGGTAAAATCATGCCTGTGGATTCGATCCGTGTTCCTTGCGAATGTTACTGGCCATTTCTGCTGCCATGCGCTTCTGCTGGGGCGTCATCGCCGTAAACGGCTGGCCAATCCCTTCCTTTGTGAGTTTTCGCTGCACAGCGTGCAGAAAATCACCGGTGGCATATCGCATATACAGCAGCGATTTCAGTGTGCACTCAGGACCGTCAAATATATCAACTCTCTTGCGCTTAGAAGAGTCTTCGCGAATGTGAACATTGTCCAGGTCTTTGACTTGAATGGAGGTGGATGTTGCGTCGAAGCTAAAAATACAACTGTCTTTTCAAGTACCGGTTCATGTAAACCTACATCTTCTGAGCTCGCTGCTCAATGGCCATTCTATTTCTTCTCTGTTTCTCACGGAGTTTCTCCGATTTCGTCAAATCTCTCGGCGTAATGCTATGAACGCTCGGAACAACTGTTTCCCGGCGGACCGTTTCCAAGCACTGTGATGGCGTTGACGAGTGCGGAGCCGTGGAAATTGGACGTGAAGCGTTAGGCGAGCTCGGATCAACTTCGGGAACTCCAGGGACTGCAGGCTTCGCCAATTTCTTTACAATGTCACTTGGTTTCTCAGCCTGTTGACTTGCGGGTTCAGTTTCCACCTCGTCAGCGATGTCGGTAAGTCCTTCGAAAACAGATTCAATTCGTTTTTTCGAAACAGCTGGTGCCTTTTCAGGAGAATGTTTCGGTTGGCTGGATGTCGACGGAGTCGCTGTGTCAGCTGCAGGTGTGTCACGCGGGCGACAGTGAGGAGCCACAGGAATGCACAGCTTCTTGAAGATTTCTCTTTCTGGCGTTGGTAACTGCAAATAAAAGTTATGAATGTAATTGTAATCTGGATCCGATACACTTACTCTTTCCTCAACACTGACGCGCTTGGAGCCGTTCGATGAGTTCGCGGACACTGACGACATGAACGACAATCGTGAGCAAGAACGGGATGACTGGACAGCTTGGCTGGCCTCGGAACTCGGCGACGTGCAGCGACTTTCACGAGATCCTTCAGAACGCAATTCTGCCAGTTCCACTTCATTTTCCGCGACGACATCCAAATTCGTTTTCTTCTGACTCTTTCTGTTTTTCTTGCGGTGCGCTTCTTTAGGAAAGAGAGTGGGATACAGGCTTCTGTACTTCTTCGGCAGCAGGTTGATATTCGGCAGTGGGACGAACCCTTCCTGCCGCTGCTGCATTGTGCGTTTGACCCAGAAGACATTAGTTGGCATATCGAGGGGGTAGTCACAGCTCTAAATAACGGAATCGTTAGATAGCTTCAACCAAACGAGAACACTTACGTCATCTCTCAGTCCACGACACGTCCACCATATGTGCTGATAAGTGGCGCCATCGGTGTCCACAAAGTCGGTAAGACACATCGCCTCCAGTCGATCAGCACATCTGGGACAGCGGAGTATCTCTTCGCCGTGGCGATCCTGAACAAAATTGAACTGATTAGCAACAAACTCAACATTTCAGCCTCATCGATACATTTGTGCTAAAGCCACCACGCATATGCGCGAAAAGCACATTGGTGAGCTTCTTAGCCACGCTGCTGCTAGCCGCTTGCATCATCTGTGCTCCTGAGATTTACTGTCTGGCAGATGCGTCGGACAAACTCCCTGTACAAACAGAACAAATTTAAGTTAAGAGTCAGCTTTGAAATCATACAGCACATCAGCGACCATATCATTAGCGGAGTTTCACCATCTCTGTTGCTCTGCACAGGGCACCGACAACGCTACCAACCACAGTAGCGTTGCGGCTTTAAGCCAAGGCAGGATGAATGTAAACGAGGAATAAAAACGACAACTTACCGTCAGCATCGTTGGAAACTTAACCCGTCCAGCCGTAGGCGTCGGAGTGGGCGGAGCGCAGCGGGAAGACGTGGTACGAAGCTGATGAGCGCTTGTGTTCTGAAATTGTTGATTTACTTTTGTTCTTAAAATAGCAGAAGGGCTCGCGAATGAATAAAAATCCGAATATACAATTCGCGAGAATAAATAAACAAAATAAACCGATTGTCAATGTATGAAATGAGAAATTAAGGCCCACTCGTAAAGGGATAAGTTCAGCAAATGGATTACGTATTTTTTTGTTATCTTACCGTCAGGAGATTAATAGATTACTACTTCAAAACAACAATGAAATAGGGAAAGGAGCAAAAACCGTAGCGTAATTTCACGCATTACAGAATCGAGAAATATCAGAAAACGAACAAGTAGTTTTAGGGAGATGAAATCATACCTACCGAGTCGAATCGTAGTCGATCAATCGAGGTGTAAGTGCGGCTGCAAGCAGCGATCGAAGCGCCGATTCAAAATTTCGAAAAGTAGAGAGAGTTTCGAAAGGGTACGGTCGCGTTTGTTGTCAGGGATATCCTTGCGGGAGCCAAACCACGACGAGCACTCGGGGCAAATCACTGTTCTGACGGCACAAAGCAATGCCAGCAAACACAGCGAGATATCTGTCAATAATATGCAATGCAGCACCAAAGAGCAATGCAAAAACGAAAAAAACGAAGAAAAGCGACACGTAACCATATGTCCCAATCTGGCTCCATAAACTGCATAACTGCGTTGAATGAAAGGCACATTCTACTTTTATTTCGGTAAACCAAAATGACCATTTCCAGCTGCAATACGGAAATCGAGACGGTAGAAAATCTGCTTTTTTCGTTTTTCGACAATTTCGTGACTTATGTGTTACTTTTGCTTGAATGAACAGTTTTTCTAAGGGCGCTTACAAGTAAGGTCTCGCCTCGCCACGTCACGCCAAGGAAAAAGCCATAAATGCCTGGCTTCGTCTTCGTAATTTTGTAGAACATCGGACATGGAGTCAGTGCTGCAAAGCGTGTTGAGGGCAGACCCAGGCATGACCTGCGGTAGACAGTCTAGACCGTCTTTGGCAGACCTTCCCCATAATGTACAGGGTGACAAAAAGGGCATCTAGACAGAAATCTGCAATGCCATTTTCGTAAGCATCCAAGCGTGGCACAGATGGGAAAATTAAAACAAAAGCAAAAGACAACAAAAGCCGGTCTCATCGGTTTTTCTAGACTTCTGTCAAGGTGCATTTTTGGGCCACCCTGCAACTCTAAAGAACATCGGATCGTGGTACAAGACGAGGTTAAAGCTGTCCCTAATGAAATTTCTGTCGTTATAGTCGAAGTGCAACATTGCTACGGGTAACCTTGTTATTCAGTGCGAGTGAAAGACTGACAGTATTCGTTTTATTTTCGTAGGCGTCTTAATTGAATCTGAATCACTGAAAAATTGTATAAAACGAAGTGCACAGTTCACTAGATACGAATACTAAATCACGAACTTTCCTATTGAGAGCTGCACGCTTTTACTGGATATGAAATAGCCTGAAGCATTTCTGCGTATTCTGCTGAGCTAGGTGCATGTCATAGTCTAGCATGAATAGTTCCTACGAGTACCTGGCTGAACTGAGCAAGGGCCGAGCCTTTCCCGAACCTCCGCCGTATAAATACCGTGTGCTGTTTGGACTGCTTTACATTGTCCTGACGACCACCGCCCTGACACTTTACCTTCCTCTAATCATTGTAAGTTCATTACGGATTACATGTAACTAAACTCAGCCGCAGATTTTCAATGTCTACAGGAAGTTCCGAAATAATTCTTGCTACTGGATCATGACTGCCCTTGGTCTGTGCGACGTAATAATGCTCATAGGAGAGATAGGAATAGGCGTATTAGTAGTTGCACGCTCGCCAAACGAGATCGAACCTGAAGCTGTAAGTTATTGGATTATAAGTGGACGTATGCGAATAAGTTCAGGTGCGCATGAAACTGTTCGAACCTGCTGTAAGAACAACACTTTGGTTTGAGAAGGTGCCAAAAAAGATCGTCACGGCATAGTGAATCTTGATCTTTAGGTACTTATGAGCTCGATGAGTGCTGGCATCCTCTCCGGCTGCTTAATGTTTCCCATATTGGCGCTGAATCGTTTAACAACTATAACTGGGATCTGCAAACTTCCAACATGCATTTATATGGTAAGCAATGAAGAAAACACTTTCATAACCGAGCTGTTTCCGTTCCTCATGATGATCGCCTTTTCTTAAATCCCATTCTTTGTACTGCTCTCCGTCTTCTGCGACATGGGTTTTCTTTTCAATGAAGTGACCCTTGTGCCAGAAGAACCTGTCTCCTATTTACGACTTCACTATTTCTTGGCCTTGGAAACAGCACTGTCGGCTTTCGCTTACATTTCTACGTTGGTTATGTACTTGATGCTCGTCACTTTCTTAGTTCTTCAACGGCTAAGACTGACGATATTAGCAAAAAAGAAACTGGTGCCTCATGAAGTAAAACTGCTCGTGCAAAGTGTGATCACCTTTGCATGTGGCGGCGCGCTCGTCATCGTCAGTCGTCGGAATGTTGAAACAACAACTCAAAGCTACAAGATTCTGGCACCACATAATCTGATATTGATACTATTTTGTGGATTCCTCAATCCTATAATGTATGTTGTGTCGAACAGGTGAATTCTTCTTTCAAGTGTTCATGTCTTAATTTTAACTTTTAGTCAGCTGCGTGCCGTAATCAAGGAATTACTCGACAATATCAATTGGAGAAGTAATGTCACACCGGTATCCGCGACATCGCTTCCGTAGTGTATAACTTGCGCTGGAAAGTGGATGGTGTCGAAGGCAACACGTCTTCCTTTGGAAGGCGATATGTTATGTGCCATTTCATCAATAAATATCGCCTGCAATCAGAGACCTGTGTGACCCAAAGTGAAGTTTCCTCTCATAAAGCCTTGCCTAACTCTAACTTAGAAGACTCTTTCGAACATTACAGTCATTATAATTGATTTTGGGTAATGGGATAGAACCAGTGCCCAAAATCTACTCAGTGGGGGGATGGGATGCGTACCATCTAATCGTCCACGTCAAATCGTTCTGCTCCGGGATGGGATAATGGTAATGAAAAGACGGTCACCGCTTAAAATGCGTTTCTCAAAGATTCACTGTTACTAGGTGGTACCGAAGTTTGTCCCATTTTCCGTCTACGCCTGCTCAAATAACACCAATATTCTGTTTGTAAGAGAAACTTATTTATTAATTATTACGAAGTCCTCTGTTAGGGGTGCTTACGTATACAGACAATGACAAACAGTGTGTAATACCCGTAATCCACGTAATCGGAAATTAAATGAGTTTGGTCCAGGTGAAAAGCCGTTGCACCTTTCAGTGATATAATGTAGAGTTAGCAGTTCGGCGAGACCAATAGCGTGGACGGTGGAATTCCATGAACTCAGACACAGAACTACTATAGAAAACCGGCTTCATCTGCTGTGTGCTGCAGCTGTTAATATCTATAAATTGTTCGCATCAAGTGGGTAGTTTAGTCAAAGCACAAACTACTTATGACAAGAGCAGTGCATTGAGAATTATCATGGTTTAACAATGCTATTTATGTCTGCATCACAGAAACAGCCATCACTACAAATACGGACGTGATCTTCTCTATGTGCTTCCTATGGAACTTCCGCTTGAGTTTCCCAGTTTCGTTGCTAGAGATACTGCGAAGAACGTCGTGTAGAACACATAGAGAGCATTCGGATAAGATCCAACAATAGTTGTTATCGATATATCGCCGATCCAGTCGATGAGCGATGTGAGAAGCGTTGGAATAATGATGAGCCCGATCTCGGCCAACATTTGATAAACGACGATTTGATTGGCCTAGAGTCCATGATTCACTGTTTTGATAAAAACGTACCCTTACGGTCTTCAGCGTTTCGTCGACGAAGAGAGTCCGCGTTGTGAATTGCTTGAGTCTCCACAGAAAATACAAAGTAAGAGGAACGTTCACAGCTGATATTCCACTTTTGAAGTAGTACATGGCATCGACGAATTCGTCATGAACCACACCACGAAAATGTTTCAGCTTTTCCGAGGGTATCGGAATTCGTCCAATCTCATAGACGCCAATATTGGCGGCAAAAGCGAAAGCAACTAGGGCCGCGAAAACAATCCAAGTAGTCTTGTGTTTATGGGTGTACAGAATCGGTCGCTGAATGGCAACAGTGCGGTCGATGACGGTGAAAAAGTCGCAGCATATGAGGCTAAGCGAAGTGGAAAACATTAACGACCCGGTCCAATAGATTAAAGCGTGACTCCACGATGTACCTGAAAGTCATACTAATTATTTCTCATGAGGATATTTATATGCTCACTATTGGAAATGTGGATCATGTATGCAGTATATGCTGTTGAAGATAGGTTATAGGCGAGGTGAACAACAGTGGTCAGCAGAGCCATACCGTATCGCTTAGCGTGTGACCGATTAGCAGCAAATATGAAAATAAGATTTCTGATATGCAGTGCAATGGAAATGACATCGAAAGCGATTGTAACCCAGTAGATTATAAGTTTCGAGAGAGCTGACATGACAACAGCAGCTGGTCGGAACCGCTACTAAGGTGCTTCAAATCGGCGACGGGCAAATGGTCAATGAGTGTTGAGAGGCCGCTCGATTCACCTGTCGGAAATGACTTTTTCTGTCACCGTTACCAGTTTAAGTACATAGTAAGAAAAGAAACGAACACTTCCAAACGCACACGGAAATTTCGGAGCACCTGCTTCAAAAAACTACGATTTCTCTAATCAAGTTCTTCCTTGTCACGTATAGGCATGTAATATACAGTAGACAACTCGAAACGGACCCACTTCCAATAAACCATTGCGTGCAGGTCATCTCGAATAAGTTAATCCGTGACAAAATAAAAAACGGAAACAAGAAATGTAGTTGAGAGCAATAATTTATAGTTTGTTCCTTTGAACAACATCATTAATAATTCTCTGATTTAGTGATGACCGGCGATATCGACCAACAATCGTAGTGACCCCACTAATCGAACACCGGTCGAAAAACAAGTTTCTAAGACGTCACGAATTTTGTGGAGTTAAAATGCTGGAACGTGGCTAGCGTAAGCCGAGCCAGGATGTTAGGCCAATTAAAAAATGAATGTTCGGACTCGCTTTGCTCGCCCACTGTCTAAATTTTCAGGTTGAGAACCGCTAAAAGAAGTGGATCCTTGATTACGAGAAGTGAGATGAGAGCGGAACGACCAACTGACGGGATGAATGATTCACAAAGAAACTCACTTGTCTCGTTTGCCCTATTCGAGCGTTTCCAATCGATTAAGTACTATAACAGACAACGAGGACATCTAGCAGGTAGCCGTTACACACAGCTACTAAGCCCACATAGTGGCTCCACAAGTTCACTTCTGCGTTACAGAAACAGAGTCGAAATGTTGAAAAAATGACCCTCGGATTCTCAAAAAGTACGAGTGCCCGAGACCGCATTTTTTTAAGTTGACCCTCAGAATGGCTCTCCATTTTGAGCTGAAAGATTTCTTTGCTGTTTATCTATCACTCTCCCAGGCCTATCTTACTGTCATCTGTACTGATCCGTAAATGGAAACAGCACAGTAAACCACGCAGAACAAGGCAAAGAGGTCGAAAATCAGGCCAAAACAGTTTTTGACCTCAAGCCTTGGACTTTCTACAAAAGGAAGGATCCGGCTCCAGCCCGAAAAAAAAGACTGACGTTGAGCAATCGAATGATGAATACCTTAAGTGAAATGAGCGTTTTTGTGGTCTTTAAACATTCACTTTTAAAAACGGTCATTTTCAATGTTTCAACCCAATATTAAAATTCTAATCTGAGAATCATAAAAATGTAGGCTCTATTAGGGAGAAGTGACCAAAACTATACCGATCTTGACAAAACTATACCGATCTTGAGAGAATGGTATCGATCTTGACAGAATGGTATTTATTTTGACAAAACTGAATTTAGATTGACATAACCACATTTCACTGACAAAATCATAAATCAGCCTTTGTAGTAGTTAAAGATTAAAGAACCTTTTGTCAGTGAAATGTGGTTGTGTCAATCTAAATTCAGTTTTGTCAAAATAAATACCATTCTGTCAAGATCGGTATAGTTTTGGTCTCCCTAATAGAGCCAAAATGTATATATAATTACTTTATTATGTATCAAATCTGAAGACTAATTGGTGAAATAAGAAATATTTTTTCAAGCTTATGCAAGAACGGGAAAGGGAAGCATAAGAAACTAAAACAGAGTGATCATTTCTGACAGGTGAGCAAGCTCTGGGAATGGCCTTAGTTCTTGATGGCCTGAGTGCACCAGTAATTTCTTTTCTAGAGGCCATCGAACAGAAAGTTTTCGACCTTTCGTTTTCGATAAACGATAAATATAAAATTATTAATTGAGACAGTTGAAAGTCATTTCGTTGAAGTTTATTCAGGTCATACTTTTATTGTTTTGTTCAGCCGCATGCTAATCAAGTTCTATCTGCTTGTACCGAGAATACGTAAACCTCATTGCAGCAATTTTATGGATACATCGCGCTACTTCCGTACTCAAGAGTAAATGAAAAAGACGAAACAGCTCTCTGGGAGTTGAAGGCATAACCATCGCTAAAAAGATTATACGATGGAAAGGGGCATGTGTATGACGAATGAACGATCATAGTCAGGATAGGTTCTTTGAGGATTAAAAACTTTTAGAAAATTCAGTCATTCAAGGTCAAAGATCTCTAATGCGTCGGCGAACTATGCTCTCGCTTCATTATTCTAAGCGCCCCTTTATTCAACAGTAGGTATTCAACATCGTCGTTAATTTCGACACCCTGTTTAACACCATGATCCTCTATAGGCTAGACAAAAGTGCAACAACACGGTCATGAGCTAGCAAGGGAGCATCAAGAACACATACAACTCTTCTCTGTACCACAAACTCCAAATTTGATGCCCACGTTCCTTGCACCAGTGTTCCGATTCACCCAAACGCAGCATATATGAAGGAAGGAGACTGCGTTGTCATTAGAGTACTCCAAAGTCTTCATTCATCTTTATTATGCCTTTGTTGTCACCAGCACAAACACTCTCTTCTGATGTTTGATGATTACGTGAAAGTACACGAGCATGGTAAGCAGACCGTCGAGCGAACCGTACAGTATTATGCACGGGCCAATAAATCGCGTTATACTTTTACCACTCTGCAATGCGCTCAGTTACTTTAGAAATGTTCTTCTCTCAACCTACTGTTCTGATCATGATGTAGTCGGGAACAAAGTACGCCAGCACAAAGACCGTTCGAAGAACAAAATAATATTTCGTGAAACTACTGAACTTGTCTTCTGGTGCCGCTGCGCTCTGTGACTTGGCCCTTGCCTTCTGAAGCGTAACAAGAAAGATGCACCCGGAAGCAGTCATAGAGATGGCGCCAATAAGCCTGTTGTAAAAGTCACTTGTTCGACCTGTGAGACCAAGCGAAGTGACACAGTTGAACGCGAAACAACCTAAGACGACACTATATGGTCTTAAGTACGTAGAAACTACCTTCAGGGAACGGTTGACCAGTGACGCTGTACGACGATAGGTGGAAGTAGAATGTTGTTGACATCGCCACTGCTGAGAAAAGCAGCACCATTACGGTAATCGCTTTGTGCAGTTTTGCGGCATGGAACGGTAGAAGAAGAATGACAGTCCTCTGGACGAATAGACCTGTGGAGGCAAAGTCACACAGGCTCCCTACGCAATGACCTAAGACGAAAGGAAGAACGAACACAATCGTGTTTTCCGATGAATTCTTCAAAATGTCTGCACCCAACAAAATAAGTAGAATAGATCCACTCGTGAACAATAGCGATGACATAAATATGGATAAGAAGAGGAGTAGAAGAGGCAAAGACTTTGTCGTAAATCTCCTCATTCTCCGCTTCAGGTAAACGATTAAGAGAGATATGGTGGCCATAGAAAAAACAATGGTCACAGAGGTCTCAATGAACGTAACTATTGAGTACATTTCGATTAGGATAGGCAATTCATGTGTGGCCAAGGGAAATTCCGCTTTTGCTTGTTCGGCTGTTTTTCTCAAATGGCGTTAATCTGATCAATTAAATGCTAATTTAAACCCAATTTACTAAGAATTATTCACATAGAACAAAACCAGATATGTTTCAAAATCGACTCGGAAAGAATAAAGAGGAAGCGGAAAGGGACATTGCAGCGCAATTACCTTTCAATGGAACTGCACAGCTGCGCTGCAGATTAGCGGTCACAGTCTCTTTGGACTTGTTCTGGCCACCGTTACGCAACACTTCCAGGTTTCCCTTCACCTACACTTTTCACTTTTCAAACGATTTGGACCCCACTTTCGAAGTTCCCATGGTCAGATGAGGTTATAAGCCGACATTCCGGTACGGTACATGCATATGCCTACCTGTGTGCAGATTTTCATCTCGATTCGAGGCATATACGCTCCCATATACGTTCTTAATATACGCTCTTTTTTGTCTTTTACTTGATAAAGTTCCCTGATGACCGTGAAGATTTTCATCGCAGCATGTATCACAATATTGCCGACACTGGATTGGGTATAACTTTCGAAGGGTCTTTGCATGATCAGATGTGTATATAAGCCAGCGGACTTCTATGGGTGATAATTATTAAGTCTGGATTCAGTTCGATTTGAAAGCATATGCTTTCCGTTGTAAGCTCGTTATAACATTTATCACTGTTTTATATAACAGCAAGTGCGTTACATTGTATCATATTATATACTACACTCCTGTTTGTGCCAGGGTCTTCACAAACAGTGGAACATCATAGACATTCCTGAGCTTCGAAGACAACAGTATAGAACAAATGGTTGTGTAAAGAGCGAACATAGTAATTGCAATTGTGTGTGGTACATCTAGATTGAAAATGTAGTTGAGAAAAGTCGTAAGAAACGTGGGGACTATGATGATCAGAATTTCAATGGCCATTTGATAGATGACGAGTTGATTGCTCTAAAGTCGCACACAGTTTACGCACGCAATCTGAGCGGAAATCTTACAACTTTCACACATTCGGTGAGCGATGAAGTTGGCCTTGTCTTTAGAAACCTTCTAAGTTTGCATACGAAGAGAGCCGTAAAGAGTACTGTGACAATACATATGCATGACTTGACCATGAATATCAATTCAACAAAGTCCCGATTGATGATTTCGATTATGGCGATGGAGAACTCGAGGTTCTCTGTCGCCCCGAAGTAGCAGACAACGAGAGTGGATGAAAACATTGCGAATAGAAGTAAATAACTCAATACACAGAACCACCGTTTAAGTGCTTGATTATAAAAAGTAGGGGTTATAATCCAAAGGAGTCGTTCGATGACAACACAAAGGTTGCAACAGACTAGGCTAATAGATAGGGAGTACATTACCGATCTGGACCAGAAGATCCCGGAAGCATATCGAACTGTAAGTTAGAAATTAAACTTTTAAATGTTTCTGAACACTTCAAAAGTTACCGTTTCCGCACTGAATTGCGCAAGTGTAGAATGCTAGTGCACTGAAATTGTAGGCAAGGTGTACTATGATCGTGAGAAGCAGCATTCTGTACTGCTTCCTATTGTGCCTGTGTGTGAGGAAAACAGAGATTACGGTAGCGATGTTTATCACTGCTGACAAAAAGTGAAAAACTATGGTAGTCCAGTTTAGGGCGACCGTTGTTGGCCACATTTGACTTGAGGAACAAAACATATCGGAGAGCGAAGCCGTGATGGATGGTAATGAAAGTTAGTTTCCTTTTCGAAAAGAAGCATTTCAGTGTTTTTAAAACCCTCTTCCCTATGATGCCTTTCTCACTGAATAACATGCAATTGTGGCTTGTTTTTAGGTATCGCGATTTACTTCCTATCAACGAATCTTAATGTTATCCTGACTAACGATTCACATAAGTATTCCAGTACACTATTTTGAACTTCGGATTCCATCATTGGAACGATACAAAAACATCAAGTTGATGAAACGAAGACCTTCTTCTCCTTTCTGTTTGTCACATAATAGTAAACGGCCGCCGTTAGGAGTCCATCCAGTGAACCGCACATCATAGCGTAAGGACCGATGAAGTCGCTGAGGTTCTTACCAACCTGTAAAATGGGCATAATTTTTGATTTCCGCGAACATCCTGCTCAAACCGTTTTCGACATTATGTAATCCGGCACGAAGTACGTGACAACGGTGCTTGTGCGAACTATGAACATGTACTTTACGAATCGGCTGAGCTTTGCATCCGAAAGAGACTTGATTTTGTTCTTTCCCTTTATGAAAACGACGAGAAAGACACATCCCGTGACGATCATGCAGCCGCTGCCAATCATGCGGATGTAGAAGTCGCTGGCTCTGCCAATTGGCCCGAGAGAGCCGAGGCAGTTGAATGCGTAGCAAGCTGTAATTGCCACCTGGCGGAAAGACGAAAAACAAAGCAGCGTACCTTCGGCGAACGGGTGCTCAAGTAGCCTGTACGAGGAAGCGATGAAGTACAGGTTGGCCGATGTCAGAGCCAGGAACGTCAGCACAGTAGCTGAGACTATGGGCTTTCGGATTCTCGAAGATGCAAATGGAAAAAGCAAAATAATTGTTCGTTGAACGAATATTCCAACCGACGCACAATCAACGAATGTCGACATGCCGTGACCATAAACCACAGTCAACACAAATAGCAATGTATTTTCCGGAACATTTCCTAATATACCAGCAGCTAATAGTAGCAGTTGAAGAGGAGCATTCACAAAAGCCACAGCTTGTAGAAGCACTGACAAGAAAAGAATTGACAAAGGTAGTGAATCCGCAAGGAGAGATTTCCTAGGCGTTCTTTTGACGTACAATCCAATGAAAAGTATCGTAATCAGACCGATCAATAAGGTCAAGGAGATCTCGAACAAAGAGACAAGGAACCACATACCAAAGCAGATATGAAAGCCAATGAATAAGCAATTGTTGTAATTAACCGGTTGCACCTGCGTTTTTGGTTCCGTTATGCGTCCCTTTGATAACTAGGATAAACATGGAAATTTACGGCTATTTACAGCTGCTCCTTTCAGTTAGTGCAACAACGAGGAAGCACATTTGACACTAATTCCGTGGGGTCAAACTTTCGCCACTCTCCGGCGATGATGAAAAGCAGATTCACTAACAACGCTGTGAGTCCAAATTATGCGAAATCAAGGAAGCCAAACATCTGATAGGGAAAAAGAAGAACGTAAGCCGAAGGACCGGTAACGTAAGTAAAAAACAAAAAGAGAAAAAATCTCTGCAAGCAGAACTCTTCCATATGCCCAGAAAAGCGGCTGACCACAAGTCCTACTTGGTGGGATCCGAAAGAACGGCGATGTGCTCCAAGAACAAGGCAGAGCGAGCTTCAGTGAAGCGCAACAAGGTCATCGCCATTCTTGTCGCTGTCTTGTCGCTTTGTCGCGGTCTAGACATGCTGTCCAGACAGTTCCTTCAGGCTCCGTCGGCCGAGAGGGACACGTCGATTGCAGTGTACCATTCGAGGCGGTCGTGCCAGGGGAGCCTTCGGTCGAGTCACTTCGCGTTCATCGATTGGCATGTCGCAGAATTCCATCGCAACCAGTGAAGAGAAGAAAAAGCCGGAAAACAGTGACGAGCAGGTATACATTTACTTGGTGTCTCGACTGGAAAAATATCCCCGTGCTTTAGCATTCGGACCACGATAACGTGCCTGAAAGCGAAGATTCGAGCAGCAGCGATGAAGAAGAAGAGGTTGAGGAGGTCGCGAAGGACATCGTTCAGATTCCCCTTGTAAACTCGCTGATCTACAGGCTTCTCTCTGCAAAGGTGCCCGATGTTCCGGACGCGCTCAAGAAGGACCCTCTGTCGCGACCGACGGCACCGCTCATCGACGTCGAGTTGAAGCCTGAGGACATCTTCAAGCTCTGCGAGCATGCAATAGAGTCACTGAAGAAGCAGAAGTCCCTTCTCCGCATCGACAAGTAGGTCTCCATTGTTTGTTGCTCTACCGAAAGCTGTCCATTTTAGTGCTACTCTTCCTCTTGTGGTGTGCGGAGACATTCACGGGCAATTCCGTGATCTGCGAGGCGTTTTCTCGAAAATGGGCCTGCCGTACACGCAAAGCTACCTGTTCATGGGAGACTATGTGGACCGCGGCGCGCAAGGCATCGAAGTGGCCGTATTTCTCCTTGCGCTGAAGATCAAGTTCCCCACCAAAGTGTTTATGCTCCGCGGAAACCACGAAGACCGCCATACGACGATGTCCTACGGTTTCTACGACGAATGTATGAAGCGATACGCCGACGACGGGGAGGCGATTGGCGAAAAGGTTTTCAGCGCCTTCATGACTGTCTTCAACTACCTTCCGCTTGCCGCGCACATCGACGGAGTCATTTTATGCATGCACGGAGGACTTTCTCCGCACATGACCACCATAGACGATATCGACAAGGTGAGTCCTTCTTTAATCAGTCATATTCACTCGTATGGTGTTTCTAGATCCAACGTCCATGCATCATCCCGGCATACGGCTTAGCTTGTGACCTCGTGTGGTCAGATCCCTCTGCCGACGAAACTCGTGACGGCTGGTCTATGAGTCCTCGCGGGATTTCCTTCAACTTCGGCCCGTCGATTGTAGAGGAGTTCTGCAAAAGGAACAAGTTGGACCTCATCGTCCGCGCGCATCAGTGCACCAATAATGTGTGTCTTCAAATTTTGCTAAGTCAAATGACATTAGTTATTGCAGGACGGATACAAGTTCGCTTGTAAAGGTCGTGTCTTGACAGTCTTCACTGCTCCGAACTACCAGAATCAGAAGAATGACGGCGCGATGCTGCGAATCTCGAAGAATCATAAGTGCCGCCTGGTCATCCTGCGCACAACAAAAAAGAAGAAACGACAAGAAATAGAGGATGACTGCACTGAATAGTCTATTTTTCTAATAAAACAGTGCTGTTTAATCTGGTCACTACTTTTTCTTAACCGGATTCCAGGAGATATGCACAAGGACTCACGATATCTCTGTGTATCACTCCGTGGGAATGGAGGCCGCTGAAGAGTTGTCTCGGCACTGCATGTCGATGAAGCGTGGTCGCCAGGTAGTGGCGTCGTTTCGGGCCTTCAACTATGGGAGCGAAGAAAATGCGTCAATCGACCATCGCGACATCAACAACAAATTGTGTCAGCCGAACGCTCGATCGCTGCCGGATTCGGGTGAGATTCAGCGTTTTCACCGCTTCGAAGTCTGCGTACACTGATGGGACAGCTATGTTCGATTTGTAGAAAAGAAGCAGCGATCTTCCTTTTATTCATTGTTCGATATCTTGCACGGCAAATGTCATTGAGTCGGGAGAAAGAAAAGTAAAAAAGATAAACAATTACACATCCTAGAAGAATCTGAATTGTCACTTTTGAACATTTCAAACATTTTCTATCACGTGAGAATGATGAACAGCCCGTGGGAGCTATTTTTGGACAGCGTCATGTTTTTCACCACGATTACATATGCACTACACCATATTCGCGTTGGCGACATACTATCGAGAATGCCCACTGATACTTGATTACCAAAGGGTCAGAATTTTCAAGGGACAGATGACCTAATGGCTTCTAATCCACACAAATGTCCCCACTCCATCGCTTGCACTAACAATAACATAACATACATCATAATATCAGAACATTGTGTGGCACCTCTAACCGACTATCATAAATATTCGATTGCGAATACGTCGGTGAACTCCACTGTGATGACGCGTTACGCATACTGTTGTGTTGTTCACGTTCTGTTTCCTGAGAGTCCCACTCGAGAGCTATCCTGTTACAGATAGCACCACTTTGCTCTGCTTTCGGAACAAAGAAGATCTCTACGTTTATGTGTCATGTTGATGAACCACTTTTTGTTCAACTACATCGTTTATGTTGGTTATGGTTTGGTTGCATTTAGTATCGTCATCGTCAGTTATGTGTATTTCGTTCGGAATCGGCGAGCTAAACACGAAGAAATGTAGGTTTCGTTGGTATTGTCGCTAGCGATGTAATCCACCAGTGTTGACAGAGAAGAAAACCAGCCGACTGACGGAGACATGATCGTGGTGAGGTGCATGTGTTTGTTCATCATATGAGCAGACTATGAATTTCAGAACCCGTTCAAAGTTTCATTGGCAGCAATTGATATTGTCAAAGGCGTGCCCTGAACTTGTATCTGTATATTTTACTGTGTAAATTTCTGTCACACAAGGTAACTGCCCAAGGTCGGACACTCCGATCGAGTTGAAAAATGGGGGGTAGGGTATATCGATACAAGTACACAGCACATGTCCCCAGCGGCCTTAAATCACGCCACCCTAAGTAAAAAAGGAGATTTTCAATACTGCATAAGTGCTTGTTTACAATCGACATTATAATGTGTTTATGACGAGGTAGAATCGCTCCTTCCCAGCAAAATTTCAATGCGTGATCTAACTGTCATATCCCAAATGTTCGTTTACCTTCTGTTTCCCATCATTTGGCAATTCTTTTCCTAATATGTCTATCGATCAATACTCATGCACATCAATAATGCCACAGCCAATGACAGAGAACGTTAAAAAACGAACTTTTTCTGGCAAATTTCTGCACTAAAGACACCTACGAAATAGTGTAAACTATCACTTGACAAGCATTGAAAACCTCCTTTTCTGGCTAAGGTGTGTGATTTAGGACCGACGGGCCATCTGTCCTGTATATAGATCCGTATACCATACACGCTCCCATTATTCAGCCCGATCGGCATGTCCGACTTTGGGTGGGGGGCAAAAAAAAGGTGGCATATAAGATTCAATGCCGCTCTATGGAACCGTCCTCTGTGCTTTGAGTGGTTAAAGGACGCAACGATTAAAAAGAATCTGAAGCAGTTCACATGCTACCATACATGAAAGGCATATCAAATCTCTAACACGTCTTCATTTTTTATATATTTCAAAGGGCAGACTCGGTTTTTAACCTTTATCAACTAATCTTCATAAGACGTCACTCAGCGTGCCTGAAAAACACACCATAAAAACACGATTACACAACACGCTAATCGTTAACTATTTTTTGTCGGAATGAGCATTATTAAATTTTCTTTCTGACAAGTCGCAACCAACTTCTTTCATTGACTCCATCTAACCACCCCACTCAAGTTGTGGTTCGATGAGCCCACATCCAGTGCTGCTCTATGCTAACTATGGGGCGCAGTTCGTTGCTTCCTTTTTCACCATTTACAACAATTCAACCACACTGTACATACAAATAAGAGCGAAGAAAACGAACACGGAGTTGACTATGGTACTGGCCCATGTATTCCTGCATTTCCTATTCGCCTACCCAACCTTCATCCATAGTTGCTATCAACTGTTTGCTATCGCAGGTAAGCTTGATTAGAGTATAGGTGGCAGGCGGACTTTCTTAGATCCTCATCGGAACCACGACATTATATTTTGGACGGGCGTCTTTGCGTATTCTTCTGTCGCGGCCACCGGTCTGGCCGATATGTTCTTGGGCATCGATCGCTTCGCGGCAATCACAATCCCGGTCGCCTACAAACTTAAAATTAAAAATAAGTTCGCGGTCTTTGCCATAGCCCTCTGCATCGCCATAGTGATCGTCATGGCCTTTGTCATATCGCTCCAAAAAATCGAACCCAACCCGGACGACATCATCTTTGCTCTGCACATAGACACCTTCATAGTTTCCATCCACGTCAACTTCAACAATGCGTTCTCGGCGACCAACGTTGCTATCACGATCATTTTCATGTTCAAAGTGAAGAGATTCAACGAAAACATGAGGAAGACATCAGTGAATACGGCTAACAACAAAAGTGATCTCGTAAAGGTAAGTAGACTCGATGCATTGGACCATCTATGCAAAACTTTATCTAGGCTAACATAATAGTCATATACCAAATGGTGCTGGCAGTGATCTTCCACATAACTCCGACGTTTATCAGTTCGCTCGTATACTGGACACTTGGCTGGGCCTGGGGTCTGGTCTTAGGCCCTTATCCGATCACTCTCCTCGCGCTGTATATATTCGCTTGTAGCGTTTTGTATCGAATCAAGCTTGGGCGGGCGGTACTGCTCATGAAAGTCAGCACCCTAGTGGAAGTCACAACTGCTTTCAGAGCAAGCCCAGCCAGTAGCAACCATCAATAAGCTTCGTTCGAAATTTTGTAATTTGCGAAAGCGAAAGAAGCCCTGTAAAATGTCATTCAGCTTATCCTCTTGGTCTTTGAAATTGTGCACTGTATTGTAGATTCTGTTAGACATTTCAGCTATTACCTATCGTTCATGTTATCTTTATTTGCGCAGCGTATGCAGGTGACTACGTTTGGTGACTACACAATTATAAGTCATGCCATTTAATTGTTTGCGCGTCTATGGCGCAGTTCAGTAACTGCATCAATTCTTTACGTGAATAACAAAAAACGTTACTTGGTATCTTACTGAATCTTTAGAGTTGATTACAAGACTTATAACCAAGAGGCGTAAATCACTGGCATATTTAAGAGGAGGACATGGCTCTTTAATTTATGTTGGTGTTGTTCGGTCGGATCGTCCATGTGCTCTTTTAAGAATGAGTTGTTGGCGCAGTGATCGACTGGGCTCCCAGAAGGCCTGGAACACCAGAGAGCCGTTGTTCCAACGTCTTGCCAACAAGACCACCGATCACGGGTATATTTGAGAGCAATACAGAAACATGACATGGGTCTTTCATTTATGTTGGTGGCAGATCGTCCATGAGCTATTTCAAGAATGTTGAGCGGTTGTGTTTCGGCCGTCGTTGTTGGCGCAGTGATCGCCCGGCTCCCAAAAGGCTTGGAACTGTGCCCTGCTACCCCGCTTCGACTTGATGTAGCCTCTTCGTCGTCCACACCGAATTCGCTGACTTCGATTCTGATGGCAATACATTGTCTTTCCAGAATACGTGACGCATAAAACTTTTATTTTTCTGTCAATTAACCATGAACTTCTGCAGACGGCAATTACGAACGTGTTCCTGCTTTAAAGCACCTGTAACAAGCAGGCTCCGTTTAATTACAAGATTTAAAAATAGCCGTGAAAGGGGGTTCTGTTTCATTTCCCATTCGTCTAGTTCACTTGCTATGCACTTCCATTTTGTTGACCCCGTTTTTCCGCAATACTTAGGTGCGGGTGAATACCATCACTACACCTCAGACGAAATTGCTAAACCGTCCTATATTCATAAAATTATATTCGGTTGCGTGTACTTCATGCTGGCTGGATCATTTCTACCGCTGTACGTTTTTATCGTATTGGTATGTTTCTAAGGCAACGGATTACGAGGCAGTTCTTTCCTTTAGGTCTTTTCATGCAACAAGAACTTTCGGAAACACTCGTGCTATTGGATCATGATCAGCATAGGTATATGCGATTGCACTATGCTGGCATGCGAGATGGGAATGGGCATAGGAGTGCTGATGTTAGCAAGTCACGAGATAAATTTAGACGAGGTACATTGACTACTAAATAATACAGTCCAAAAATAGAGGTAAAACTGGTGTAAGCCCGCGTATAAGGACCGTAAAGTTCCTTAAAAATTGCCGATGACTTTGCACAGGTTTCCAAAGTCGTATAAATGGCCGATGTCTCACAAAATAACCTGTTCTAATGACTCCTAGTATGTTTAAAAAAGAGTGTTCAACGTCATCCCTCGAAAAAACTCTGTTTAAAGGGACCCGGTCATGGATAAAAAAAGTTTTATAAATCTTCTGAAAATTTGTACACCCATTTCGGGGTTGCTGAACACGATGGTGAAGTCGGTTTCTCGGAAAACATGATAGTTTCTGAGAAATAGCAAAAAATAGACAAAAAACGTCGTGCAAACTTTGCCTTTAAGCGCAAGGCACAGTTCGCGGTTCGTTCCAAAAACGTTTCAGCCCCTTGTTCTAGAGGCTGCCCAACATCATGCTGAAATCAGTTTCTCAAAATTCCCAGTAGTTTTCAAGAAACGGACCTTAGGATCCACACAGTTTTGCTGTCCAATTCTCGGTGTGTCGGTCCCGAAACGACTTACATGACGGACACGACCGTAGTTCCCGCGTTTTCTACGCACTTATCCAATCTAGGCGCGCCTGGGCTCATTCGACTCGCCAGAAGCTGCTGACCAAAATGTTCCCAAGCGCGGACCTGGTCGTCACCAATTTCGGCCAAAAAGAATGAAAATATTGCGCAACTCGTGCCGCGCCGGATAGATCGTGTCGGGACCAACGGTAAAACACATTCTGAATCCTAAGGTCCGTTTCTTGAAAACCACTGGGTTTTTTAGGAAACCGACTTCACCACCGTGCTCAGCGACCCCGAAAACAGTGGGACAAAAATTTTCAGACGATTTATAAAACTTTTTTTATCCATGACCGGGTCCCTTTAACGCGTTGCAGATAAAACACAAGGTTCCTTTGAAGTTCTCGAACTTTTAGTCTGTCATGAACTTTGCACATGACAAATTAAGCCATGTTCCTTGTTTGAAACACCTGTAACAACTGGTGTCCGATTAATTAAAGGATATGAAAATAGCACAGGAAGCACAAAGCACGCAGCTCTTTTTCTTTCCATATTTATTATTCACTCAAATTCATCTTGCACTTCCATCTCGTTGATCCCTTCTTACAGCAAAGATTCTCTTTCCTACGGACCAGACCATACGGAAATATTCGTCACATTTCTGCTCTACCATATACGCTTAACTTTGTGTTCGGTTGGATGTACGACTTTTGTGCGCCAAACAACCAGTAGGAGTCTTTGGTCTTCGTTTCTTATGGTCTTTTTTTTTGGTACCTTGAGAAGGCAAACTGCGAAGTGATGTACGGGCTTCCTATGGTATTAATTGTGCGATGCACGGTGACCACTTTTAACCACGAGCATCCTTGGGACTATTCTACCGAATGCACCTATCTATGTGGTCGTCATATATCACAACATGAGCTGATCTCAAAAAGATGGTCTTTTCGGATCATCGGATTTGATCATGTTCCGTTAATTCCAGCATTTCTAATTGATTAAGTACCGTAACAGAGAATGGGGATATAGAGCAGATAGCCCTCACTCACAGCTACCTCTCACGCATAGCGACTCCACGAGTTCACTTCTACTTCAAGGAAATAGAGGCTAAATGTTTCAAAAAAAGCACACTTCAGGAATGGTGCCTGAAACGTCACATTTTAAAGTTGATCCCCAGAATAGCTCTCCATTTTGAGCTGCGATATTCTTTTTTTACTATTTATACATTTATTTATTTTTACTATATTTACACTCTCTTAACTCTATCTAATCGTTATATGTGCTCGTCCACAAAGGGTGACACCAGAAGAAATCACTCCAAATAAGACAAAGAGGTCGAAAATGAGACGTGCCTTTAGATCCATGCGAAGTTCATGAAAGCGGAAATAAGGAATTCCCTGTGGATGGAAAAAGCGTTCATCGGACTTCTCAGCGCCAGCACTGTTTCAGCAACTCTTATGGTTCCCGTTCTTGCCTTCAACCGCCTTTTCATCATAACAGAAATAGTCAAAGTGCCTTCATTTGTGTACCTTGTAAGAGTGCCGACATTGTGCAGCAGTCAAAAGTTTTTTAGATGGCCATCTTAACGAGCTTCGTCTATATTCCGTTTGCTGTGTCCATGTCCGTATTCGAAGACTGTGGGCTTCTCTTTAACGAGGTCGTTCTTGCGCCTTCTCCATTTCGTTCTCCACTCAACTACATCCTTTTTCGTCAGCTAGAAGGCGTTTTATCAGCGTCTTCCAACGCCATATCGCTTGTGGTCTACTTGGTAATTGTGGCGTTTCTAGTTAGTACAAGAGTGAGGTCGTCCACGGTATCTCATCTGAGAATAACAAACTGCGAACTGAAGCTACTCTTTCAATGTGTAACAACGTTCTTGTTTGGCGGATTTTTGACGGTTTACAACCACTACGGCTCCTTCGGCGATCGATCCTACAAGTACCTCGCCGTTCATAACGTCTTTACCATATTCTTCTATGGAGGACTGCGTCCAGTAATGCATTTGATGTCTAACAGGTTAGCGTGGAGTAATCTTGCCTAGATGCCTGAATTTTAGGCAGCTCAGAGAGATATTGCTGACCACCATCTTTAAACGACAAAACAAAACGGTCGTCGTCAAATTATCCCACACAGCAGTGAAGCAAACACAGTGATAGATTACAGCTACTGTAGCTTTTCGTCGAATGATGAAATTCGCCACCGATGTTCTTATTCCAGTCATTGTTCATACAGTCTAGGGCCAACCTGCTTTTAATGATTTCTAAGCAAACCATGTTCTTGTGGGTTTCAAAATACTGTACTTTCTTATTTGCGCCGTCAACCAGAGTGGGCCAAAGAAAGACATCTATGTAGTCTAGAAAGCCATTCTGACATTTAAAACGGCGAATCGGTTTCTTTTGTTTTCGTTTCCTGGCTAATCCTGGAAGTGACATTCCAGACTTCTCTCTAGACGCTCTTTCGTGGGCCACCCTGTAAAATTCTTTCGCACTGTACCCAGAACCTTAGGTACTATAACCAAAAGTGTGCCGAACAATAAAATGGTAAACCCAGTGGAGTATATCAAAAGCAAAGGTTGTCAAGGCCGGTTCTTCAACATCGGTCTCATTCTCCAGCTTCGCGTTTCATCTCCTCAATCTTACGCCGCTAAAGACATCTATAATGGCACAAAAAACAGCAAATCCTATCTCTGGCGTGTCTTGATAGATGGACACACGACTTACTGGTGTTCCCGGCCTTCTAGAAGCCGAGACAATCATTGCGGGCAACACGAAAGGCCAAGAGCGACCGCTCACTCAATTCATTCAAGCGAACCACAGAGCAATTGGACAACTCGCCCGATTTATTTTTTTGGGCCACCTTGTTTATTACCTCTAAATCAGTATATTCATTCAAAAAGGCTTGTAGACGAGCATGCAACTTTCAGTTCCATCGGTACATTTGAAAATTCGCCTTCCTTCAGAATCGAGCCAGTCCTTATGGAGTAACTCGAAAAGCTTGCTGTATCCTAGCTTTTTCGTATACAGCTAAAAGTGAAATGGTGATTTGCAGAAAGCCTTTGGAGCATCAATTACCAGTTGAGAACTTGCAGCACTCAGCTCAGCCATGACTCCTTTGCAACCGAACGCTTCCATTTCGGCTAGATAATGTGCTGCCAGCGTTTGACCAATCCCTTTCCTACAGTAGTTCTTGTCCACTGAGAGCAGGGTAATCGATGCGACACAATCCACATCAGCAGGAATGTGGGCCCAGATCTGGAAGCATATGTCACTGATGTTATGTGCAGATATTACCTTGTTCTCCACAAAGGTCACAATTTTTGCGATTTCGTTGCACTTCCAGTTGTTGTATACAGGGATGCTTTTTATTTCTCCGTGCCTTGGACGGCGATGAACGTTGCAGGTCCGAACACCAATGATCTCGTTATGTGCGTTCCTTACCGAATAGTTGAACGGATACTGAAGGCTGTCCACAATGATATCTAAGAGGATTCTCAATTACTGAAACTGAATCTATCCTGGTAATAATGCAAGTAAGGGTCTGGGCCATCTGAACATATTCATGTTGCAGGTAAGATTGTCAGTCGAATAAACGCTAACGCGATTTGCATTTGTTCCATAGTTATTCAGCCATCTACGGTTCTGATAGTAGATAGAATTGCGTTTTGGCCTTTGGGCTTCGGGTTGACCCGTAATATAAAACAAAAAGGAGGGAAGACTAGGAATACAGAATAGTACAGTGTGTGCAACCAAACGTCATCTACGAAGATTGGGAGGCTTGGAGGGAAAGGCTAGAAAGTCGTTTTCGGAGGCACTTGATGGTGTCTCAATTGATACTAGAGCAAAAGGATATTTCAAATAGATCGACGGAGATCGACCGGTGTCATTATTAAATTTTCTTTAAAGTGGAATCAGGAAGTCTATCTGTCAGATGTCTTTTTTAGCGCACCCTGTAGACGGAGAAATCTTGCATTATTAGCTGTGCTTATGGGATCGAAATTGCCTCAAAATCGTTTTCTAAAAAAAGTGCCGTCAACCTGTACGTAATCTCATCTGTAATTCGAAATTATTCGGCTGACACAATCCATCTTTTTCCATACCGCGCAAAAATCCTTCCGCTTCGTCGCGAGTCAAATTCACAGAGACATTGAGCGGTTCTCTATGCAGGAAGTCCTTGCATATGAAGTCGAGTGTTTCTTCTACGTCGTCCATCGTTAGCTTTACAATTTTCCAGTTGTTCCAGTTCATCGATATTCTGAGGCAGATAAATTATTTATTGAATGTAGTCCTTCACACACTCGATAACAAGTAAGACATCGCATGTGCACCGATAACATTCAAGAAAGCACGAAATAGGGAAGGGCCATTTCTTTTCGTCTGGGCGCAAATAACACAGAACACGAAGCAGAAATCGACAATTTTCACCCACTTAAGCAATCGATTCGCACTCTCAGTGGTCTGAAGAATTTCGAACATCACAACATGATGAGAGGGTTATAGTCTGCTCCGCTGTCTGCACATCATTTTTACAAAGTGACGGTTGTGTGCCCTTTGAACTAGCTGCTGAAAATATTCATGTTTTGCATGGGCTGACTCAGAGGCACGACATGCATGACTCACGGCACTGCACACTGCGTGTCGGAAGAAAGCTATTTTAGACTCATGGGCCGTTCTCGTCTCTTGAACTTTTATGCTTTTCCATGAGAAAACGAAAATCAAGGCACGGCGAGAGGAGTACCATCTTCGGTTCCGCTGGCAGCATAGTGGAATCGGGCGGTGGTGACGGCCTTCTTGTCGAGACGATGGAATTACGACTCCCTGGGGTTCCATGTTTTCTAAGGGCTATCAGTGCTCCAAGAACAACCGCTCACTCAACTCATTTCTGACAGGCCGACCCGACCGATCGCCACATACGCAAGTAAAAGCCTTGGTGTAGTTATCGAGTGATTGTTTATTGCAATTCTACATTTGTAGCTATTGTTTAACCAATGTAAACACAAACATGCGCTCAGTACTTATGTGTTACAGACAAAAATGCGTGCACATGGGGGACATGCATTGTGTTTCTTCGAAACATCTTCAACAACATATTCTTGACAGCTTTCCGATATGCGTGAACTGTGCACAGAGTCGCAACAGCATAGATGACCCCATGGTTTGCTGCAATGACGGTAACCACCATCGTAATTTCTTGAGTGTAACGGCAATGGCGGAACAGAAGCGCAAGGTCCACAACCACCAATGGGATCAGAGCGAACACAACTGGGAAGCTTGTTAGGAAAATTATGGTCTTGAGCAGTTTGCGTTGTATGTCGAGGGTCTTCTTATGGACGACGCCCTCCATTTTTCTTAAGAATCTCATAATTAAAGTTGTGAATATGCGCGATATGGTGAAAGTCTCCAGAATCAAGAAAAGAAACAACACCAGGCTGCTGTAGTGCCAGAAGCCATCAGGCATTAGGCAGAAAACCATCTTCCTTGAAGGAAGCTCTTCAGGATAAGGGTACTCATCGTACGGCACTTTCCATTGCAGAAAATTAATAATACAACCAAAGTCAATAGCGATGATGACGACAGCAAATCCCACAGCGATTCGAATGGGTTTAATGTTGACGAATCGTTGTTTGTGTACAAGACTGAAGTACCGTAGTGGAAAGATGAAAGAATTTGCGGCGAGGCAGTTGAAGACGCAAACGAATTCAATACAAAATAGTCCCTGGCTGACGAATTCGCTGTCCAGGAAATGTTTTACAAGACCATCTAGCCGATAGCACTCAGCCGGGTACATCGGTTTGATATGAACAAAGGCGAAGATGAAGTTGCACCCGAAATTCCAAAACATTATATTGAGAATTGTCCATCCGAAATAGCGCATCTCTAACGGAGTGTTCTGAGCAACAACACCCATGGCAAAGAGGTTAATCGGAACGTGCACAGCAGCAGAAATGTCCAAAAGCAGGTTTATCACATATGTAAAACCGTCGCTGGCCATTCCGTCCGATATTGTTTCCAACCGAGGCAATATGACATCGACGGATAAAGGAAGCTGTATTTGTTATTGTTCAGAAAGCATAAACGAACAAAACAAGACAAATTTTCAGTCTTTCATCGGAAATACAATATCACCGAGTATGAGCGAGCAGTCGAGGTGGTGTCGAGGAGAGCGTGGACGGTCTTCGACGTGGACGGAAGCGTCGGTCTCCTCATCATGAGGATTTTTGCCATACGGGTCTGCGATGAAGGGTGGTCGACGTTGAAAAGAGACGACGATTGTAACGCATTAGGGACAATCCCAAACATGTGTAAATAAACTTTTATGTACAAGTGACACACAGAGTAGAGTATCGCAAAAGGGCGCGGGGAGATTGACGGAGAAGCGATCGGTGGCTCGACCGCTAGAGGTCTTGTCTCATAAGATACCGATTGCCGGTGATCGTCGGCAGCGAGGACGCTGATGCCGCGATGGGCCGCTTGTCGACAGATTCGGTTCTGTCAACGATCATCCGATATGAAGGGAGGAAAATCGGGACGCAAGAGACGACAAAGTGCCTACTGGATCGAGAAGCGAGTGCGGAAGAATCTGATCACACTGCAAGTTGTTGCAGCATATGTATGCACAGACTATGAAGGGACAGAAGCAAAATTGATGTGCTATGCAATTCGGTAATCTTTTATGTCGGCCCAAATTCACTTTTCCAAATTCATTACATAGTAAAGAGGCTTAAGCTGTCTGGCATGGGCTCAAAGGTCAACTGTCTAAAAATAAGCTTAGGCTTAAGCTGTCTGGCATGGGCTCAAAGGTCAACTGTCTAAAAATAAGCCTAAGCTTAGGCTTAAACTCTATTCGCTGGGGCCTGCACGTAAAGTCGGCCACCCAATAAAGGTGGAATTTGGCTTTGGCTACGCCCTAAGCCTTGTTTCTGCCCAAGCCGTAGTAGCTCACCCCAATAAATGCACACAAATGGCTTAGTTGGCCTAAGCCTAAGCAAGGCTAAGCCCTGAAACCCCCCAAGCAGCAGGAGCTCAGCCGAATAAATGAATACAAATCAAAGCATTTGCCCTGGAAATAAAAAGCCAAATTGTGCGTGTTTTTGAGCGACCCACATAGAATTGTGTAAACGCCAGCCATCTTCTTATGCACGTATATATGCTTTATCCACTTATCAGTGTATATCAATCTATGTTCAATGAACTTACCGTTGCTTTAGAAGCTCTAGGCTTTACTTAAAATGCTCTAAACACAAGCAATCTTGGTTCTAATAAGTACCACTTAATGAACTTCTATCAGTTGTATTTACTGCAGCTTCAGCAGTCTTTAACCTCACATACACACGTTTAATTCGATCTCATATCCATCTTATATCCTGAAAAGTTGATTGCGCATGGCTTAGGTTCAGGGTTAAGATAGCTTTTCAATCATCTGTTTGGATCGTTAAAAAAATCGTTTAAACACGCGCAATTTGGCTTTTTATTTCCAGGGCAAATGCTTTGATTTGTATTCATTTATTCGGCTGAGCTCCTGCTGCTTGGGGGGTTTCAGGGCTTAGCCTTGCTTAGGCTTAGGCCAACTAAGCCATTTGTATGCATTTATTGGGCTGAGGTACTACGGCTTGGGCAGAAACAAGGCTTAGGGCGTAGCCAAAGCCAAATTCCGCCTTTATTGGGTGGCCGACTTTACGTGCAGGCCCCAGCGAATAGAGTTTTGAATGCATTTATTGGGATCTTGATCCGCACACTATCCCCACACCCCGGTTAATCAGTGCATGAGTACAGCTGAGCTGTACAGTTAACCGACGCCGCGAGCGAAGCGAGCGGTTAATCAACGAAAACAACTCATTAATACTGATCAAAGTGGGATCAAAGATCCCAATAAACGAAGCCACTTCTATCTATAGAGTGAAGGCTAAGATGAACGGCCATCGACATCGTTACCCTCTACACGTCTACTACAACATTGCCATTGATCACTAGCCTTATCTCTCACAAAAAGATAGCTAACAGGCCATAAGATAAAAAAAACCTATGACGTTTCCTGGTTTGAACCTGCTAGTCCATCAGACCCGCCATATCGTTTGCAACAATTTACTAATTTTCCCGAATGCACCACACCATCAGGGGTAAAGTGCCATTTTACTGTTTTCGAAAATTCCACAAAACGGAAGTCTGATTAGCTGAACCAATGACGTTTCCACGTTTGAACCTCTAGTGCATTGTGAAGCTCAGCCAGCCAGCTACAACTTTGCCAATGACGACCACCCTCTAGCAGGTCTAAAAACGCCACTAAACATGCGACATTTGCTGTCTTGAACCTCTACTATCTATAGAGTGAAGGATAAGCCAAAAGCTCATAGGCATCGACACCCTCTAGACGTCTCCTACAACATTGTCATTGATCACCAGCCTTATCTCGCACAAAAAGGTAGCTAATCAGGCCATTAGATGAACCTGTGACCTTCCCTGGTTTGAGCCTCATCTGCCATCAGACCCGTCATATAATTATCTACAAGTTACTAATTGACCACTTCCCCAAAGCAGCACACCATCAGGGGAAAAGTGCCATTTTACTGTTTTCGAAAATTCCACAAAACGAAACTCAGGTTAGCTGAACCTATGACATTTCCTGGTTTGAACCTCATGTGCCATCAGACAGCCCACGTCACCAGATACCGAATCAGATTTGTCTGGTTTACTACACCATCCTAAGCTTCCAATCAATCTTTCGATTAATCCAATTAATACTATGCTTGCAATCAAGCCTATGCTAACAGTCCCTTATCCTCAGGCACCGCTAGTGACGACAGAACACCAACTAGTGTTCTTCAGGGTTTTCGTGGTAGGACCTTTTCATTTTCTTTGTTTTCTCTGCTACCATCGCACCGACCCAAAATGACGATCGAAATTTTTACCCTTTAAATACGTCCGAGCCTCGAATTAGAATCGCCAAGCCAGGTCGGTAGGTCCTGGTTTGGCAACGTGGGCGTGAACCTACGACCGCGTACCCACTCAAAGGAAAGACCAACTAACATAATTCATTGCAGGCAAAGTGAACGGTGACGGTGAGATCACATCCGCCTGCACCAAGTACTTGGAGTTGGTACTTGAGTTACTTTATTGTGTAATATTCCATGTGCCACCTGGTCTTGCTATCGGGCTTAGCATAAGGGATCAGCCTTTTCAGTTCGGAAAGTCATATGCACATCTGTCTGCAGGAGATCGATGTAGCTTTTGTTTCTATTGAATGATACAGAGTTTAAACCAGCTGTGAAGAGTGTCAAAGTGTGCTATCAGATCAATTAAAGAACTGACCTGGTCTTGATTTCGGGCTTAGCAGGAATGAGTCAAGATTTTGTATATGAGGAATGGTTAAGTGGCCGACGATAAACGGGTGACAAGCGGCAGATGCTCGAACTCGCTCCAAAAGACGCGCAATTTGGGTGAGAGTCTATTTGTGGCAAAGTCAAAATAAGATGATTTGACTACCTTTATCGGGTTAAGTCTTTGGTGCTTGTGGAATTTTCAGGCTTTGTTAAACCGATGATTTATCTACCTTTATTGGTTTGAGTCTTTGCTACCTGTAGAGTTTTCGGGCATAGCTTAGACAATTTGTTTGCCAAAATCCAAATTGCTCCTTTATTGACTGGGAGCTACCTTCTAACCCAAATTCTAACACTTATTGGGAGACTATCCTTGAGGCAGGACCCAAACATCAGTAAGGGTTTTACGACCTTTATTGGAATCTTTGATTCTAATTGACGCACAACGCAGCAGATAACGCCACATAGTAACTTTCTTATGCAAGTAGACAAAACAATCTAGGGATCTCCGATCCCAATAACGGTTCCATAGGCATTTCAATTTGGAATGCTCATTCCGATGTTGAATGGTGAGTCGAATTTCGAACGAATTACGAATTACGAATTTATTGCGATATCTAACATATTACATGTTGTCGCACCCCAAATCTATCCAACGCCCTCTGTTTTCGAACAGGCGTTCGAATTTGGAATGACTTGTTGAATTTGTTGAATCGCTGATCCATTCCTTGAATTGGTGTCCAAGTATTCGGATTCAAAATGACCATTCGGATTTAGAATATTCATCCGCATTTAGAATAGCCGTTCCGATTTGGAACAGCTAATCCGATTTGGAATGAGAATTCCGATTTGGAATGGCCATTCGGATTTTGAAGGTGGATTCTAATTTGAAGTCACAATTCCTATTGTGAATGGTCGTTCCAGTTGCCTGTTTTAGGGAATGTCACACAAGCACCTATATGTTTCGATATCAGAATCGTTTTCAACGCATGTGATTTACCCTAGAAGCTTGTTTTCCGTATTTTAGAAGGCTTCCAAGGGAAGTCGTGGTGGGACCGCCTGTTTTAGGGAATTTCACATAAGCACGTATATGTTAAGACATCAGACTCGTTTTCTACGCATGTGATTTAGCCTAAAACCACGTTTTCCGTATTTTAGAAGGCTTCCACAATAAGTCGTGGTGGGACCACACGTTTTAGGGAATTTCATATAAGCACCTATATGTTTAGACATTAGAATCGTTTTCTACGCATGTGATTTACCCTAGACCATGTTTTCCCGACATCTCTCATTGCAAACCAGCGCAATCGGAACGCTGGCCGAACGTATGGGGTTTGCGTGACATTTGCGTTACAGCTTGGGGGATAGGTAAATGACCTCGCAGCTCGCAGGGGCATAGACCTGCCGAGGCATGAAGTAGCTCATTCGACTCGTCTCGGCGTTAACTACAACTTGCATCCATTAGTTTCGCCGAGAGTGTTTGGAATCATTTGGAATCGACGGTGAGCTTGGGCTCAAAAAGTGCTTGCGGGTGGTAGGCCCAAACCCAAATTGGGCGTGGCGTCCCGCGCCACGCCTAAGCTGTCTAGCAAGGGCTCAAAGGTCAAACTGTCTGGCATGGGCTCAAAGGTCAACAGTCTAAAAATAAGCCTAAGCCTAAGCTTATGCCGATCATTGATTAGAATGAGAAAGAAAAAATTAGAAAAGAATTACATACATTTACTATTGAATCAATGACATTCGTCATGCAAGATATCTCATAATGCTCAAAGGAGAACCGTATATCATCGTAGTAGCTGCTGATCTTCTTTTTTCGGCGCAGAGCGCGACGTCCGAATTGAAGACAGCTATCCCATCAATGTGCGCGGGCTTCGAAGCGACAAAGAGGTTGTATCCAGAAGATGCGCGGTGGTGGAGCATAACAGGCGACGTGGAATCCCGTCTGACGGAGCAGACTTCGGAGTTGGGGTGATTCTTCGCCTTGAGTGGACGGCGCAGGTGGTCGGGTGATGCTGACGGTCTTCTTGGCGAGATATAATTCGGCTTACGTTCCACGCCAGCCACGGCGGATTGGAACGGGGCGATCATTGTGCCAACAACGACGGCCGAGAACAACCGCTTACTCAACTCATCCGAGCGAACTCAGACAGCCTCAGAGAGAGCGAGTGGGCGACCCGACCGATCGTTGGGAACACAAATGAAAGACCTCAGAAAAGAATTACAGTTACTTATTTCATTTTGGGGTTTCGGGTTCAGTGAATTGAGAAATTCAGAAGCCAGAATCTTCAGGAATCGGATTCGGAAAAACAACGAAAATCAAGTATTTACCAGAAGATGATGCTGCCGAATATGTTGTCAAGAAATTGAAAGCTGATATCGGAGATTGGACTATATTGAAACTAGACATGAAGGAACATACTTGCTCTTAACGCCTTGTTGGGCACAACATCGTACCACGAGTTGAATCCAAAACAGATCAGCACATTAATGGCTTCACTGTGTAATTTAAACGAAAAAGATAGATCTGTCTTTAAAAAGCAAAAACTACACAAAAATCTATTTTATTTATTTTTTATACATTCACAATCGGCATTTCTCTCTAATGAACCATAATTGAAGTGCACAATAAAAAAATAGTCGCCCACTATGACGACGGGAAAAGTAGGCCGGGAAGCCATCAGACATCTCCGTTTTTTGCAAACAATTCCAATCGGTAGGTTCTTTCGGCTCGCCCAATTTGTCAAACAACATGTTGCATTCCCGTGGCGGTATGTGTCTCTCCGTCGCGGCGCCGCCGTTCGCTCATCTCAGCGTACAAGGTCGTCGGCGCATAAGACGTGATTGGATTAATTATGGTGGATGAACAGTGTTTGTTTGTCCGTAGTTAAAAAATTGGGCAATTGGGTTAAGACTTAGGAGCGGAGACGGTTAGGGCACTCCGTTTCCGATAGGCGACTTCTTGTGTTGGGCACAAAAGCGCCGACAGCAATTAATCATAATTAACCACATGGACAAAAAATGGCACAAACTTGAATTTTGGTTCTCGTAGTCTCCAGCGCGAGTAAAACAATTAATAATGTGTCGGAAAGAACGGATCTCTTTCCAGTTAATGGTCTTTTAATGATACTTTGTGCAGGTCATTAATTTTGCTGCAGAGCGTCACCACATTTTACGGTTATCCAAGTATGAGAAGACAGTTGAAATATTGAAATTATTTCTGGTAAATTCCGCCAAAAGGCATGAGTTTATTGTTGCGATCAGTGTGCCAATCACCACAGAAGAAAAAACAGCTAAATACAAGTCAAACGACACTCAGTCCTACAGGTCCCAGACTTCGAAATTTCAAGATAGCATAAGCCTCCAAGAAACAGAAGGTCGCTTTCTACACAGTTTGTAACTATTGGCTCGATTAAATGTACCATTTAATGTTGATAGGTTAACCTTGATTTCGCTTTTAATGCACATGAAACCATTAACTATCTACGTAAAGTCTGCTGAAATGTTCTCCGAAAACGTTAGCCCTAATTCTTTATCGCAATCATCAGGGAGATGATTCCATTTTGTGCCTCTTGTACTGACGTTCCGCACTAAAATTTAATGCAAAAAAACCGATCAGTAGCTTTCTAAATTTCAGTTTGAAACCACAGAGATTGACGCAAGTTGCTCCAAATAAATTGAACCCGAGACTGTGCGCGGCTACTAATCCCTCGCTCTCGCAATTAATGCCGTCAGTTCGAAATCTTCCGACCGCCTCGCAGTCGTTCCAACTTCATTAGCGACACGCCTAAAATACAAATGTGATTAATGGTCTCCGCCGTTCGTCTGACCTACTCTAGCACTCGCTTCACCCATACAGTACCCCGTATTAAAATATGGTGTGGGTGGATAAGTTCATCAACCGTAACTATTTGCACTCCACGCCCTACTTTCTCCTCTTTTAAGACAGCACACGTGCTCTTCCAGATCGGTCAAATTTCCATGGGTGTCCGCGAAATCGTTGTCCTCTTCCTGCTGCTAAGGATATGTTCTGCTACAATCCTCGACGACCGAGGACAACCAACTGAAATCAGGCTGGATCAGATAGTCTATGACGAGAAGGAGAAGATCCATCGCGCCAGTTTGGGAAAGGACGAAACTGTGCAAATGGTTAGGCACTGGCTGAACCAGGGATACACGAGTCTCTTCTCAGCTTTCGCTAATAAAAGGTACGGTCCCTATCAAAAACTAACAATTTAACGTGGAGGTTGTCTTCGTTCGACAAACCTTCGTTTAAGGTTTGAGTTCTAATTGCTTGCCAGAATTGTGAAAAAAAGGCAAATAATAGATGCACTTCCAGAGTCCACTTGCTCACAAATGAGGAAAAGCGAGAGGTCAACAAATGCACGAATCAAGCCCTTGCTATGAACCAGAACGCGCGCTGCGTTCTCAAAGTCATGGAATTGACAAATGGCCGGACTCGTAAGATCAAAAGTCTTAACTTTATCTTAGCAAGACTCTTCTAGATAAACCAAAGAAAGAACGGAACTTGGACAAATACTCAAAAAGAGTAGGAGCTGCTCAACCTAAACGTCTCAAATTCAAGGATCCCGAAACTCGCAGTTCCCAAACCCCTAACAAATCCAAGATGCGCAAAAATGACTGGGTGGGGTCTTTTCGAGTTTTCCGAACGAAACGGTCAACCAAACGAGCCAATGTTGTCAGAAAAAGCAGCTATAACTTGATCTCCAAAAACGAAAATGAGTCATCCTTCGGAGAAGTTGGAAGGAGACTAACGAAAACGTTGAGGATATTGAAAAATAAGGACAACGACGATACGTAGGCTATCACATGCATTAACTTCTTTTAAAAGATGGCTACAGGTGGCAGCAAACCTTACGAAAATTGTCACAGAAAGCAAAAGAAATGCGGATTCAAGAGAAATTCAAGAAAACTATCGAGAAGAAGTTCAGGACGAAGGACGCTAATGCAAGTCACGTTTATTTTTTTCTTCTCTTAAGATGACCCTCTGTTCAGACCATATTTGAAGATGACGATCCTCTGGACCCAGCCGACGATCTGTTCCCCAATCTGGAGAGCATGAGCGGTAGAAAGGAGACAAAAGCACTCAAAGGTGCTATGAACTTCGCTCGAGATGGCGTAAAACTGGGAATGATGCTCACGAAACAGAACATCACTGGATTCGACAAAAAGACGCTGAGGATTAGTTCTCCTAGGTTTTTGTCAATTGTTCCAGAAGAAAACCCCGAAAACACCGTTAGTGTTACTCTTTTTGGAACAAGCTAACAGGTTGTTCAGGTTAACATTTTATCGCCATCCCTCCTTAGTCTCCACAATGAAGGAGAAGGTGTAGAGAATCTGACAAGTGTCCCGAAGTTGATGAACGGTTTCAAGAGTGAAGAGCGAGAACAGTGGTTGAATTTCATTATAGAAGCTTCGGGTGTTTCTGATTCGATCCAGAAGATGGATGCTGTCAAGGAGACGCCGACTGGACGACAGCTGCCGAGAGATCAAAAAGGAAAGCCGTATTACATAACCAAAGAACAAGCTGGACGATTTCTGGGGAGTCTGGAAGAGAGAAAGATCGATGTACATTTGCGACTGAAGAGGTCGTACACTCCAGAGCAGGTAAGCCATTTCGAATTGACAATTTTCCGAACCAAAAAAACTAAAGATCACTAAATGCATACTTAAAGGCTGTTCATTTGCCACTTCAGATCAAAGAAATGAACACAACTGGCTACACATCCCTGAACAAGGAGCAGATCCACATCATGTATGGACCCGACTCTCCCTACCACTGCAACGAAACCTATGTGAAGTTCATGAATTTGTCAAAAGAAGATATGGAACAACATATTTTGGAAAACGTCCGAATGGCGGCGGAGATGGACAGTTTCAATGTTCGCGAGAAGGATCTTATTGCCTCGCCTGTTGTTCTGACTCCTGTCATCGGACCTGCAGGCGCGAAGGTATGAAACTGTTGCTTTTAGCACAGAGATTAACCCATTTTACTCGATGTTAATTGTGAATTGGAACGTTAACAGCCTTGACTCAGTAACCTAACAAAACAACTATTTACAGTACCTGCCATACTCATATGAATGTAAAGCTTGTCCTGGCGGCAACGGTTTAACCAGGTCTGAGTGACATATGTAGTGTGTTTTTGTTAGTTTAGTAACCATGACTCATCATGTGAACAACCTGGGTGCTAGAGATAGCTGTTCTAACTTTTCTAACAACCCAAATAGTAAATTGCTATTCAATGCTATAGTTCGTCTTTATTTGAAAGAACTGTATTCTCTTATGTCGGTGTCCTTTGTTTTCTTTATGTGTTCAATGCGTGTACTTCTATGTCAAGTCCGTTTTCGTCGTGATCGATGATCGATTTGTGTATTGTGTACCGTAATCCGCGTTGTCACCCATGCATAGCCGTGTTGTTGTCTTGTGTTTTATCACCTGTTCTTATGTGTTTTCTCCGTACGTAAATTTGCTTTGAAAAGTAGGCAATTTTATGCTATTCTAAGCAAGGTCAGTATCTTCGAAAGCAAACACCGAAAACATTCCTAACGTACAACAAAATCCAAATCATTCAGCAAATATCAAATATTCTGAAGCACACGCATATATCGACGACATCATTTTCTTTGATTCGATCATATCGTAGGCACACGCTTCGCATCAATGTAGTGTATAGTTGCTAAAATTCGTAGCCTAAATATCGAGTGGCTTATAGGGATAGATTATACCTATTAAAAAATCCTGCAGATAGACTCATTTTTGAATAGAAATCATCAATTTAAACCGCATAGAATACTCAATATATATGTACCCAAATCCTCCACAGCTTGTCACTCGTTATTCGTCTCCATGTCATACACACATAATTTTCTAAACGTTTGTCCGTTCCACGCTACCGAACAGTATTTACTGTAATAGATGTCAAAGCAGCACTGTCCCACAACCCCATCAAACCCATTACTGTCGTACCAGCGTTACGTAAGCACAAACCAACACCCCTCAACACGAACACAAAACCAACTACCCTTTGAATTTAGATCGCTTCACAGCCCATGATTCTTTCTCCGGTTCTTCTTTCTCCCCTAATCGAAGCTCCTGCTGTTTTCGGAATATTAGTCCTCACACCGTGGCTCTTTGTTCCGGTGATCCTCAGTCCGCGACTCATGGGCTCCTTGATTTTGAGCCCGTTCGTTTTGTCGCCAGTCGTGTTGTCGCCTTTGATGATGCATCCTGTGATTCTCTCCCCGGGAGTCATGGACCCTCTAATTCTGTCTCCGATGGCAATGGTGCCTTTTATTCTGTCGCCTCTGGTCATGTGCCCGGGCGTTCTTTCTCCGTTGCTCTTGACGCCATTCATCCTGACACCAGGAGTTATGTCTCCTTTTATCTTATCGCCCATGCTGCTCGATCCTATGATCTATTCGCCTCAGCTCCTCTTTGGAGTGATTCTGTCTCCTTACGCCCTTTCTCCCATCATTCACAGTCCGTTTGCCTTGACGCAGATCATTCTTTCGCCCGGTTTCCTTAGTTGATATTTAAAGAAACGCAGAGAGGAGGGTAGTAATAATGAGACGAATAGTAATAAATACATTCCAACACGACATTTATGAGCCTGATGAACGAAAGTGCATAAATTGCACAGTTCGTTCTGATCCTAATAAAATTTAAACGTTTGGCGATATTTGGCGATATGGCAACGATCGATTATCATAAAAGATCGATCATAGCTTCATAAAACAATCCATGTGTTTGACGATAATCTGGCATTGTGTAATTATCAGAATCATGGCACCAGTCAACCAAAATAAAAGGTGAAAACGTTGGATATCAATTTTGTAGAATAAAAGACATGATAAGTCAGGAGCAGCAAGCATTTTAGACCGGAAGCGTTTTCTTGTTGATTGTTTTGGATAGATATGCTCAAAGGAACGGATGGGAACATCAGATTTTTAAGTAAAAGATCGATCATAGCGTGCTACTGCCTCGTAAAAACAACAATGATATGTTGCTTAGCTTAGAGTTCCGTTTCAGTTCGTTGATGCATCTCAAGGTCTACTTGGTAATCACGTTTGGCTTCAAAGCATGCTCTGCTATTTTAACTGACAAAAAAGGGAAAACGCTTGAAATCAAGCCCGAACACATTACATATGACGCAGACAACAAAATCCACCGCGCACATCTCGACAAGGACGATACCTACGAGTTGATGAATCACTGGTTGAACCAAGGATACAGTAACCTCTATTCGGCGTTTGCCAACAAAAAGTAAGAGCTAGTGCTGAATACACTACCCAATCCGCAATCTAGACTTCACCTTTTGACTCAGAAGGAAAGAAAGATAGTCAATAAATGCACAAGTCAAGCCTTTGGGGCAACAGAGAGTGCCAAATGTGTGCTGCAGGTCATTGAACTGACGAAAGGACGTACTGGTAAGTCATATCCAGAGGAGTCTCGCTCATGTTAATTAAGAAAGACCGCGCAGTGAACGAAACTTTTCCAAATACAACAGACGAGCGAAAGGGAAGTCTCCACGACGCTTGACGTTCTCGACGAATCACGCGGTCATGACAGATAGAAAGCTCAAGGACTACGTGAACGTAGAAGAGCGCAGTGGGTCGGAATGGGTGGGCCCATTCCGCGTTTTTAGAGCGAAACGATCCTTGATACCCAGGGTGATTGTCCGCCGAGAGAATTACACTCTCGTCGGGAAACATGAAAAGGAGTCAGCTTTCGGAGAAGTCGGCAGAAGACTGACCAAGACGCTGAAGTTGCTGAAGAATAAAAACGACGACGACACGTGAGTCACTGAGATTAGGATAGTGGAAACAAGGTTTTGTTTTTCAGCTGGGACGACACAATGCACAAATTGAACATTCGGGCAAGAGAGCTGAGAGTTCAGGAGAAGTTCACAAGGACTATTGCAAACAAGTTTCTTCGGAGAGATACGAACGTAAGGGAACCTATCGAGAACCTTATACTGCTTATTGAAATCCGTAAAAAATTACCGTCTCATCTTATTTCAGAGCATTCTCGATGACGACGACTTTCTTGATCCAACGGATAACCTCTTCCCCGAACTCTCGGAAGGAATAGGATTCAAGGATAAGAAGATGTTTCACAATGTTCTTGGTTTTGCGCGAGACGGCGTCAAACTGGGCATGATGCTTGGCAAGCAGAACACGACGAACTTCGACACCAAAACACTTCGCATCAACTCTCCCAGATTCCTGTCTGTTGTACCTGAACAGGATCCGGACAACACAGTAAACTTCTAATTGCTTGCTGTCTTCAACATGGCGCTTTTTAGATTAATATATTATCGCCGTCGATTCTCAGCCTGCACAGTCAAGGCAAAGGCGTCGAGAATCTGATCAGCATGCCGAAATTGATGAAAGATTTCCGAGAGGAGGAGAGACGCGAATGGATGAACTTCATCGTCGAGGCTTCGGGTGTGTCCGACGCCGTTGGACAAATCGATCTAGCGCAAGATATCGTGCGCCGGCGGAGACGACTGAAGGACGATGCTGGAAAGCAGTTCTACGTGACGAGAGAGAATGTAACGAAGTGGGTTGGTGATCACGAAGCAAGGAAGGCTGAGCGAATGGGACAGTTGATGAAAACATACACATCACATCAGGTTTCTGACTATGACAATGCAAAGACTTTGCAGTTTCAGCTGAAAGAACTAAACGAAACGGGCTACACGGTCCTTGACAAAGACCAACTGCACTTTCTTTACGGACCGGAATCTCCCTACAATAACTCCGAGGCGTACAATGCATTGATGAACATCTCCCGTCATGAAATCGACGAAATGATTGAGAGAGATATAAGACTGGCCGCGGAGATGGAGAGCTTCAAAGTCAGAGAAAGAGATATTGTGGGATCGTCCTTGTTATTTGCCGTTGTAACGGGACCTGCTGGATCGGCCGCGTTATCACAGAACATTATTCTTACGCCTGTGGTACTTTCCATCGCTGTAGAAGCGCCTGGAGTGCTCGGTGCCCTTGTCCTGTCGCCGCTTCTCTTTGTGCCATTTGTACTCTCTCCTCGAGCCGTTGGTGCCTTGATTTTGAGTCCCTTCATGTTTTGCCCTATCGTCCTGAATCCTTTCGCCATCCATCCACTCATCCTTTCTCCCGCCCCTTTCGATCCGTTCATCATCACCCCTCTACTTCTGACCCCATTCATTCTGGATCCGGTCTTATTCACTCCTGGCATTCTGTCACCTTTCTGTCTCAGTCCCATCATCCTCACGCCTGGCGTTGGATCGCCGTTCGTTCTCTCGCCTCTTCTCCTGAGTCCTATCATCTTTTCGCCTCAAGTTCTTTTCGCTGTTATTCTGACCCCTTACGCACTTTCTCCGATTATTCAAAGTCCGTTTCAGCTAACAACTATTCTTTTGTCGCCCGGCTTTCTGAGCTAGGCCATCCTCGCAGTCATTCCGATGAGCATGCTTTAATTTCACTGGTGTTGTTATTAATAATGATTGTATACATATCTCGTGGAAATGAGAATCCGTGTGACCGGTAACCAATATGCGTACGAATAAAAAGCATTATTTCAGGTCTCGTCCTGCTGTGATTCGAGCTGATATTTCACTACGCGAGCAATTTCAACAGAAAAAGCCCCTTCAATCACAAAGTACTCGATCACAACCTTTCTAACATCCTTTTATTTAGTAAAGTCACTCCGGCACTAACACCTCCACTAATTCCAGCTTTTTCCATACTGCCGACTCGCGATATACTTACATCGCACGCCCATTTCTAACGTTCCAGGTCCACTAGTCACTTCATGGACAGCTTTATTTCACTGCTCTTATTAGTAACGCTAGGCTTAAAAGTATGCACGGGTATACTCACTGACAACAAAGGCAGAGCGTTGGAGATCAAACCGGAGCAGATCTTCTACGACGAGGAGAAACAGGTTCACCGAGCGGAGCTTGGCGAAGAAGACGCATACAAGTTGATGGATCACTGGATGAATCAAGGATACAGTACACTTTACTCGGCTTTCGCTAACAAAAGGTACCACAGCGCACCTTCATTTCATAACCCCCCTCAAGGCTGCATCTCTTAACCGAAGGTGAAAGGAAAATTGTCAACAAATGCACGAGCTCAGCATTTGGAGCGGCTGAAAACGCGAAGTGCGTTCTGAAGGTCATCGAGCTGACGAAGGGAAGAACGAGTAAGTGAGCAGTTCTAAGATCGGGATCGTCCTTTATTTTCTAGGAAGACCCAAGAAGGAGAGGAACTTTGTAAAATATAGCAACAAACTCAACCATAGGCAGCCCAAACGTCTCGCTTATCCGAGTCACGGAGAGGTCGGGGAACCCAAGAAGCTGCGAAAGCGAAACCTCCACACTCCGACAGCGACAGCATTCAATGGTGATGTTCAGTGGGTCGGCTCATTTGGAGTCTACAGAGCGAAACGATGGGCCAGCCGCGTGAACATCACCCAGTCAGATGGCTATACTCTTATTGGACAACGCGAAAAAGAGTCGCCTTTCGGAGAAGTCGGAAGGAGACTTACGAAAACGTTGAGACTGTTGAAGAACAAGACCGAAGATGACACGTGAGTCGTTTTACTTATTGCCTTCATGTTTTTGATTTGTTTTAGCTGGGAACATACAATGAACAAATTGGACCAGCGAGCTAAAGAACTGAGAATCCAGGACAAATTCCGGAAGTCCATCACTAACAAATTTATGATGAGGGACAATAATGTGCGATCTGAATGGCTAAACTTGAGCAAAGACTATTTGCTTTAGGGATTCTTCGAGCAGGACGACGTTTTGGATCCCGCCGATAATCTCTTTCCCGACCTCGAAGCTGGGCTGAACAGAAAAGACAAGAGAGCTTTCCAAAACGTTATGAATTTCGCCAGAGACGGCGTGAAACTGGGAATGATGCTTGCCAAGCAGAACACTTCAAACTTTGACCGAAAAACCGTCAAGATCAACTCGCCTCGCTTCCTTTCGGTGGTCCCCGAAGAAGATCCCGACAACACCATTAACATCCTCTCTCCATCCATTCTCAGTCTTCACAATCAAGGAAAGGGAGTCGAGAACCTAACCAGCGTGCCGAAGCTGATGCATGGCTTCAGAGCCGAAGAGCGTGATCAGTGGATGAATTTCATCATCGAAGCGTCCGGGGTATCTGACGCCGTCGAGAAGATCGATTTGGCTGAAGACTTCAGGCACCACCGCAGGAGGTTGAGGGATGATAGTGGGAAACAGTTGTTCCTGACGAAAGACAACATGACCAGATGGGTTGGCGATTACGAGACGAGAAAATTAGAGCTTCAAGGGAGATTGATGAAGACCTACACGAAGCAGCAGGTATACGGTACTTTCAATGATAAAAAGACACTTTCCGTTTAAGCTCCGCGACCTAAACGCCACCGGATACACGATTCTCAACAAGGACCAGCTGTACATGCTTTACGGGCCCGAATCGCCCTACAACAATTCGGAAGCGTATAACAGGCTAATCAACGTCTCGAAACATGAAATAGATGAAGTGATTGAAAGAGATATAAGGCTAGCAGCTGAAGTGGACAGCTTCAAAGTGCGCAAGAATGACATCGTCGGATCGTCGTTCCTCTTCGCAGTCGTAACCGGTCCAGCTGGATCTGCTGCTCTGTCGCAGAACATCATCTTGACACCGATCTTGCTTTCCATCGCCGTCGAAGCTCCAGCTGTGGTCGGAAGCGTGGTTCTCTCTCCACTCGCCTTTGTACCTTTCGTTCTGTCCCCTCGTGCAGTAGGTTCCATCATTCTCAGTCCTTTCATATTCTGTCCGATCGTCCTGAATCCACTTGCCGTTCACCCGATTATCCTCTCGCCCGCTGTATTCGATCCCTTCATTCTCACACCTCTACTGCTCACCCCGTTCATCCTCGATCCTGTCGTCTTCACCCCTGGCATTCTGGCGCCGCTTTGTCTTTCACCTCTTATCCTCGATCCTGGATTTGGATCGCCGTTCATCCTCTCTCCTCTCCTCCTCAGTCCTATCATCTTCTCACCTCAAACCCTGTTCGCTGTCATCCTCACACCTTACGCACTGTCTCCCATCGTGCAGAGTCCTTTCATCCTCACAACCATTCTGCTTTCTCCCGGATTCTTGAGTTAAATCAATTTTATGTACAAACTTTTTGTTGTTCGGAAATATTAATAATCAGCTTCATTAATAAAACCCGTGAAGTGCAATACTGCATGGAGAATGGCACCTAAACGATCCGTTCAATTTGCATAGGGATGTTCTCGTGATGAGCAGTAAAGTAGGTTTTCACCATTTCAAGGGTGATCTCGAGATACTGCTCGGGTCCCTTGTCATATGCGATGTAATCGTAATGTGTGACGTTGGCGTCCTTGAAAGGGATAGCCGGTTCGATTTGAGTTCCCTCGTGCCACTCGTTGAAGCTAGTGATTGATACGATGTCAGCCTGAAAAAGAGGAGGGATCATCAAGAGCTGAAAATATAAATATGAAAGCCTTACCTTAGCCGTGTGGGCCATTTTGAAGTGCTCCTTGTAGTAAACACCGTTGTTTCGCTCCCTTCTATTGATCCCATTCCAAGGTCTCACTCTTCTGTCATCATAACCCGGACCAACAGAAGGCGAAAAGATGAGGTCGTGCTTCTTGCAGAACTCGCTCATAGCAGGCCAGTTGTCCATTTTCGAACCATACGAGAATCCATCAGCGGCGAAGTAGGTGTACATTCCGTCGAATCCAGATTTCTGTATCTCCAGTCTGTCCTGTTCTTTCACAACCAAGCCTAAGCACCATTCAATACTGTAGGGGAACTGCAAACATACCCAGCAAAACGGCATCGTATTCCGTTTCTCTGATTGTGACGTCTCCATCGCTGGTTGCGAGTCTGCGCCAGTCGTTAGTGTCGACGAGATACGAATCATAAACGTAGAACAGAGGCAATTCCTTGGTTTTCTCCTCGACAGCAACATCGGATTTTCCTTGCGCCTTCGCCTTCCCTTTGGGAGGCATCCGATAGAGAGCCGGATGCTTTCCGTACCTGAACATTCATGTACAAAATCCTCACTCATTTTCCGTACTTGTCAATGATGTAAACAAGGTCATTTCTGACGGATTCCGCCGAGCGCGTCTTATACGGTTCTAAGTGGAAAGCGAGCTTCAGTTTAAACGATTCGCAGTAATCGAGCAGCGTTGGCATCAGGGTATCCCAAGGTTCGCCCTGTTCGTCGGACATGTTTTTCGGATACCACGATACGACGACTACGTCGATTCCAGCCGCTGAGATCCACTTCATGTGTTTTTCAATGGTCTTGTTATCACGACTACTGTACGGTCCAAGTTCGGGATAAAAGTTGGCGCCAATATCGGCCGGAGGACTATGATCAGCTGAAACATACGAACATATAAATGGAAATCAAGAAAGATCTCACGTGGAAGACCGCCATCGGCAGTCTTACTCCAATGCGGAATGTACTTGTGATTCCAGTGGAACCACTTTCCGTCGACTTGTGGATTTCCATACCACGGGTAGTAGAAGATTTGAATCGACGGTGGATGAGCGTTCTAAAAAGAATCTCACAATAAATCAAGCTTCACACGACAGACCAGGAAATTTATTTGCGATGGCAAAGGATTAATGGCACTAAAGGATGCCAACAGAGATTGGAACAGAACTATGCTCGCCATGGTGGACTGCTTTCTGTGTTGCAAAATTGAAAACAAGCACTTAATAGCGTGGGGATAAGATCTTAATAGGCCGAGGGAAAGGAGCACTAACCAGATCGCGAAATTTGTCAACTGTTGCGTGATGTTCGGATAAGCGAAAGCACTTCCTTTCCGTTCAGTAACAGACGCAAAAAGTGGAGCAAAAGAACAAAGAGCTGAAAGGAAACATATGTTGTATGGTGCCAGAATGGGGAAGGTTTCTGCCCATTCTGCTCACTTTTGGCTGCATTTGTAAGCAGCTCCCCAATATTTACTAGTTATCGTCCTTCGCGCGCGTATGTCATCTTTCGGCAGCAATTTTTGGACGTCTGTGATATTCCAGCGCTGATGAGCTTCCTGACCAATTCTGGGAGAAGCCCTACTTAATCTACAGATTATCCCGTATCTCATAGAAGACTTATCCTTTCACATTCTGCGTCACAGTCTAAAAATGGCACTAATTTGGCCTCACGAGAATGACTGTTTGGAGATTTTCGAAAGATAGAACGACTTACATCTTTCAGCGGCTCCTTTGTCGTCGGAGCTTTCGTTGCTGATGTCGTGGGTGCAGAATCCTTCACTTCCACCGCTGGCTCAGCGTCTGGATTGTCGACGTCGTCAACTGGAGGAGGTGGCTGAGCGCCTTCTGCTTCTGGTTCCTTCAGCGTATCATGGACGATTTTCACTTTTCCGCCAATAGGGTACTCTTTTGCGTGCACTTTCAACTACAATTCAAGTATGAAAGAAGGATAATATAACAAAACAAACCTCGGCGTCTTCGGATGATTTCGCCAGAAAGTACATTCCGCTTATAAACGTCAGACAAAGCGTGAAGGCAGTCAGAAACTTTAGGACGAACACTGGCTTCATCGCGAGATACGACGCTGCCCGCTCCAACGGAAGCTAAAGCAACGATGTGACGAAATTGTTGACAGGGAGCGAACGTAAGAAGAATAACATTTTCGCGATATAAGAAATGGAACGGAAAGCAGTGAACAGTGAGCGTCTGTGGTGTAATGGTCAGCATGGTTGCCTTCCAAGCAATCGACAGGGGTTCGATTCCCCTCAGACGCAATACTCTTTTTGCAATAATTCAAGAATAAACGAGTTTTTTTCCGCGCGCTGTACACCTATTCCTCAGGTTACTCGATGAATGACCTTCGCAGCGCAGAGCATAGATGACACGCAGTGATAGAGTGGCGTTATTCGGGTGGATGCAGTGCTTTTAGCCGCTAACGCCAATATATGTTCGCGGAGGAAGATAAGATCGATGGTTCAAACAGGAATTGTCGTGTCAACGGCGGAGGAAGAGGCTACAAGTCGTGAACTTTGAGAAATCCCACTGGGAACAAGTCGGCGAAGGGGCGGCGATGAGCTTGACGACGTTCATCCGTTAAGCTATGTTGTGACGTCGTTGCAAACGTCAAATCCATGCGATGGCAAAAATACGGCTTGCGCACATCGGAGGAGAAAAAGTTCTTCCCATGCCGGGAATCGAACCCGGGCCGCGTGGGTGAAAGCCACGAATCCTAACCACTAGACCACATGGGATGGTGAGGGTGTTCTTGTCGAGAACGTAGTTAACACATGAAAATTCGATTGTTACTTTTACATTCATATTCACACGTCAATTTCACATTTACACATCTAGAAAATTCATTACTCTCCTTTTCGTGTTTCGAACGTTTCTTGCGATGACACGTCAGCACATAAAGTTCTACCATAGGCATTCGAATATCGTGTGCGATCAAAGAAAGAAGTCCGAAGAACCTCTCCATGAAAGCAATGAAAAGGTCATCAAACTAGCCTTGAAATGTAAGTTATCGGAGCTACAATAAGTCGCTTAAAAGAAAAATATCAATGCGTCTGAGGGGAATCGAACCCCTGTCGATTGCTTGGAAGGCAACCATGCTGACCATTACACCACAGACGCTCACGACGAGGTAACTGCCTAGAAGAGGCTACTGTCCGAATGTTCAAATTTCTGAAGCAACGCGAGTTGTGATCTACTTCGACGTTTACTGGGCAATGTATCGATCGCTTTTTGCAGCACGCGCCGTTCGTATCGCGTGGCACCATCGCTGATAGACGCGTCCAATCTATGACTAACTCCGGCTGCTTTGCAAAACATATTTTGTTTCGCGCTAGATGCTGACACGATGTCCAGCAGTTCTAATTGCAGATCGTCGCCTTCTGTTGCGATGGACGAGGACTTGGAAAACATAAAGGTGCAAATAGCCTCCACTCTGGTGGCGGGTGGATCTGCAGGCTACATGGTGAACGATTTCGATAAAATCTATCGGTGCGTGCTTTGAATACTGCTACGCTGAGTATAGCAGCAATTTTAGAGAAGATTGGGATACCTCCGTACCTTACGAAAAGTTCGGTTACTCTTCTCTTCTCGCCTTTCTCAAGTCCATTCCGGATCGAGCGACTGTGATAGTAAGGCAGAATGGAATAGCCACTGTTACACCCGTGAAAACAGATGAGACGGCTAAAATCCTCAATTTGGTTGACCGCACGGAGAAGAAGTAATTTACCGTCCTATACAGTTTATACGCATTTATTTAGACGTCCTCCACCTACTCATATCCATGTCTCAATTCCACCATTTGGTCTTCTCGCCCGACCCGAGATGAACGAGATGCCATGCTCCTCCACATCGTCAGTGTCGTCATCTTCTGGACAGCCCTCAGAACTCACCTATGAGGCGCTTTTGGATTTGGTCAAACAATCACAAAATATCCAAGTTAAGGATATGAAGATCAAAGCGAAGAAGAGGCTCAATGTCGACGTTACTGTGGACAATGTAAGCCTACTTAAAGACGCATTCTGAGTCCTCTAACCAATGCTTTCTCAGTTAAACAAGCTCTTCAACTGTAACGCAAAAAGTGAGCTGGAAGCTTACACTATCGGCTTTAGAGGCGTCGTTGAAGTGAGGCCCACCAAAAACGGCAACGGACAAATGACCTATTTGTGTCCCGAAAGACTGGCTTTCAGTAAAACGAGCCTATTTTTGGAGATTTGCAAAAAGAAAAGAATGACCATGAGAGACGTCCATGCGTTGTACCAAAAGTTCCATAACGGTTCACTGTTCACCACGGAAACGGCAAACAGTGTGCTAGGAACGTCGGCAACGTCAGCGCTTGGAGCACTTCGTGAAGCCTACGGCGCCAAGCTCAACTTCGACACTGTCAGCGCGTCAGAGTGGGATACTGTGATAACGGTGAAGAATGGTCAACTTTACACTATTGACACGTTGAAAAGCCAAATCGAGAAGTTTAACGTGTTGTACATCAATGCCCATGAGAAATATGCTGTCACACATTACGCGAACGTCCCAAATTTTAGCGTGGATACGGTATGTCAATTTTTGCGTTCCCATAGTTATGCTTTCGACTCTAGCTCAATGACATCCTTGGAACATCGGCAAGCACTAAAGAGGATGCTCTTACACAAGCTCTACACGGTTTTGCCACAGTGAAAAGAGTAGCAAATGACATCCACGTGAAGAAGATCGGACATTCCAAGAGGGACCAATTTCTCGATTTGCTCGCTGAATTGGCGCCTATCTACGACCGCAACCTGTGGAAAGAGTACCGAAGGATGTTCAACGAAGAGGCGACAACCTATAGGTTGAACGTGCTTTTGGAAACCTCAGGATCTGATAATCGAGAGGCTCTGCAGCAGGCATGTGGCAATGACATCTACTTCAAAGACGACTACGTGCTCAATGCGTACTTGATCTTTTATCCAGCGAAAGGTATGCACATCTACGTAAGGATATGGCACATATCCTTCTCTCAGAGCCGCCTAGAAGGACCAACGACTTCTTGCGGTACCAGTTCGTCGCCCTCATTTACTCTTCCAAAACGATCAGCTTGTATAACTTATGCCTCAAGCTGAAGAAGCAGTTTCACACCGAGTACAACTTGGAAACGGTACCAATCAGGCTAAAGTGGTTTAAAAGATGGGCTGTTTTAGATGAACAGAATATTCGGCTGCAGTGAGCCCAGCCGCAAAGCCATCATCGACAAGTACCTCAAACCATTCATTCGGACTGAAGGCAAGAACGATGACGCCGGCATGAGGCTGCAGCTCTACTTCAAGACGAAAGTGCTGAGAACTGGACAGTCGTCAAACTCAGCACGAGACGATGTCATGTCCATTTCCAGCGGATCAACATCGACTTCCCGGCGCGACCTCTCCCCGGTGGCCTCAAGCACGAAATCGTTCTCGTCAATGTCTGATGCTTCATCCGCGCGAAGAAGTGCCCTGGAAATGCCAAGTTCACTGCTTGTCGTCGCCCCGCCTCCGAAGCTAGCCCCGGCCCAGATCCCAAAAAAGCCTGCGCCACCCACGCCTCAGAACGTATCTCAAAAGGCTTCTTCAGCCAAGGCGCCAGTGGCCAAGGTTGCCCCACTGTCGTATACGCCAACGATCGTCAAAAAAGATTCCGCCACTCAAACAGAGGCAGTAGAAACGCTATTGCCTCCGGCACCGAAGTGTATGAAGGACGTAGCTGACGTTTTGGCCGATTTCCTGGCTTCTTCCGGAGGGATCAAGCTCATGGTCGCCGATGTGGTTAAGCTGCTGAAGACAAAGTATGCCCACACCAATATTGCCTTCCCTTCGGACTACAGATCGGCTGTCGAACTCAGCGTCAAGCTCGTCGGGTTGAGCAGTGGCCGTCTCAACATCGAATATTACAACGAGCTGGCATGCACGCACATTTTCATATATTTTTTAACTAACTAGGCAATTTAGGCGTTTGTGAAACCAGCGGACAATTCGAAGACTTGGGATCCCTCGGTCGTTAAGCACATTACTATTCCTCTCTACAGTGATGGTATCCGATTCGAACAGCAAGCCGATCTCGACCAAGGTTCTTCTTCGTCTACGCCTTCCAGCGCTCACAGTGTTGGCAGCAGTTTCGGAATCTATGCGAAGGACACCGTCACAAAAACTGCACTCCCCAGGCCCGCAGCAGCTCCTCCCGTGCCGCCCACTAAATCTTCTTCGAAGCCATCCAACACCCAAAAAAAGAAGAGTATATGCGCTCTTTCATAGGTTCTTTATCGATGTTGTGTATATTATACGGGTTAGTTGCTGCTCAATTAGAAATAAACGCTACCTTATTGATGTACTTTCATGAACCTACTAAATCGATAATCGAGTTGTCCTATCTTTTTGTCACTGCTCTAAATTAGGAATATCTTAAAACCACCATGATGTCCATTAATCATTTCATCTTCTGCTGCTTAAGACTGTGTTCTTAAAGGACCCTCGATGGAAGCAAACAGCAACGCACACACCGTTGATCATCTCGGCACTTCTGATGACGATAGTGAATCAGATGAACATTCCGAATGCGTTGAGGATGCGACTTGTGACGCCAAAGAGGAAAAGCTACATTATGAGTAATCACATCGCTACAAACCTCCCTAAGGAAGATCGTTTTTAGTGACGAAGAATGTGACGAGAATGAACCGGATTATCCTCTTGAAATAGCGACTTCTGTTGAACAAAGTGTTGCACCATTTGTACCAAAAACCGACGAGCAGCGTCGAATCTACGATTTACTTCTGGCTAGGCTGAAGAAGGACATGTCTATCATCAGCATCACCAACAAAAGCGAGGAAATCGTTGACACAAAGCTGACCTTAGAGAAGGTAAGATAGAAGAAGAAACATTTAAAGATGTAAGAAAGTTTAGCTCAACGAGATTTTCGACTTCAACGTGACAACAATCAGAGATGCATATATTCGTATTTTCGGAAAAGACGTTGTCGTTACACGCACCAGTACCGATTTCGCTCTTTTCTACATGGGCAATGATGGAGTGCTGTCGAGAAGGAAGGAGGACATCATTGCCTTTGTAAGGGAGAGGGGAAGCGTCACCGTCGGAGAGCTCATCTTAACGTTTCTCCTTGACATCGGACCCGGAAAGCGGAGATTAATTGCCGTTTTCAACAGAATACTAGGAACTGACGAGGCGGTACTAGAAGATGCGCTACGAAAAGGGCTAGAACCCGAATTGGATACAAGTGAAATTGTCGGTAGTAAAAACGAGATGATTTTGCTGAAAGCCATGCCCATTAGACGGAAACGAGGGGAAAACTCACCAAGTCCTCCCTTGTTGGATGAAAGGTGACCATTGATCTTTGAGCTGAATCACAGCATTTCAGAAAAACCGCAGAAGTTGTACCATGCGAGCAAACACCGTCTACCTCTAAACTACAGCCAATACCAACGAAACTCACTTCTGACCTTCTAGTATCCCTAATCAAGGAGTCAAAACAGATCACGATGGAGAACCTGAAAAAAAAGGCGAAAAGCCGTTATAAGATTACGATCACCCTGCGAAAGGTAGCAAAGCATCGCTTATAAGTTTGGTAAGCAGTACTTTAGCTGAGAAAGCTCTTCGACTGCAACGCCACTACAGAGCTCGAAGCTATCAGAATAGGTCTGAGCGGTGTGGTGAAAGTGAGCACAAGCAGAACGGGAGCTGGAAACTTGTTGTACATGCCGGATAAGAAGACTTCAGTAAATGAGACTTCAAGGTCCACACCGGACTACGAAAGAGTGGACAAAGATCAACATATGATAAGCACGAAGGGCGGACTATTGAATTACATCCGGCAGAACCGGACAATATCGCTCAAAAAACTAAACGCTTACCACCACAAACACTACGGCTCTACACTCAGCAAAAAAGTTGCGAACAAGATCCTTGGCACAGCAGAAGAGACGCCGTTAGATGCCATCTGCAACGCATTCCCGGGAACGGTCTTCGTTGAGCCAGACACCCCAGGAGTATCGAATATGCACTGTTTAATAAGCATCCATAGAAGCGCCTGCCGAATCGCACGTAAACCCCCCTGACTCATCGAACAATAATACAAATTTGTTGATTTAGCTCGGAAAGCTCGATACACCAAGGATGTACTGCTCAGTCAGTTCGAGAGATTCCCGCGTATATATCTAACGATACATGAAAGATACGCTATAGAGAATTTTGACGTTCCCGACCTCAGTTTGCAAACGGTAAGAATAGTCCTCGTAACAGGGAGAGCATGATGCTTGCAGCTGAATCGAATATTCGGTATCTCCGAGGAAACAAGAAAAGGTGCCCTTCAGAAAGGACTGATGGGAGTTGCTAGGGTTGTTGGAAAAGACAGCAATTTGATAATTGAACGTCTAACCGATCAGAACAAGCATATCGAAGGAGAGAGCAGCCATCAGGTATTTTTATGCGCAGTTTCTTATAAAATTAACCATCCTTAGGTCTTTGAGGATGAAGAAGAAAGTGAATATGAGAGGCCCCAGCATAGCGGGTCTCTGGTGTTTCACTCAAGAGTCAATCCACCATCTAGTGAAGGCGACGATTCTTCAACGTCCTCCAAGCAAGATCGCCTGAGACCTCTACCAAACAATGGTAATTATATCGAAAACAAGCGAAAACAAGAGAAGGTGGGGTGTACAATTGCGATGTACGATGACGTGCTTTTTAGAGAAACAATATCCAAGTGCTCCTTTCTTTTCTTTCTCCAATTTATGATTTCAACTTTCGAATAGAATATCGAGTAGCATTCCACAGAGAACCGACAGTCGAAGCACTCAACGAGATTTTTGGTGTTAACGAATCAACAGATGTCGACGCACTAAGGGCCGGTTGCGAACACCGACTGAAGGCACCGTACGATCCCGAAATGGACTCCTTCTTGCTGGTTTACCCAGCGAACGGTATACCATAGGCCTCTAGCTCACAGCTTATTTCGTGTTTAGCAAAAGCAAAGTACACGGAAGATCTGCAAACTTTCTTACAGAACCAGTTCATTGATCAGATATACCAATCCCGTACCATCTCTTTGTATAATCTGTGGGTGAAACTGAAGAAGATGGTCAACATCGGTGATCTGGAATCGGTATGAAACTACAACTCGTTTCGAGCATATAGACCATTTAAGCTAAAACAAATATTTAAAGTGAGTAATGGTACATGGCCGCAGATAATTGAGAGGGAGTGGCCCCGTACAATCGAAGTGTCAGGAAGCGATGATCCGACCGGAATGAGAGTCGAATTGAGATATGTGGAACCGGACGACGAACAGAGCGATATTGATGATCAGTCGTTGCATGAAGATCGAAGTTATGTAGATGAACCTTTGCCTGAAGAAACTTCCCATATGCGGGAATCAATCGATCCTGCTCCACAGAAGCCCTCATGTACCTTGTATCCAAGACAATCAGACCATAGGCCACCGTCCGATATCAGCGTTGAAGCAGAATTGAAGCGATCTGAAGAGCCCGTGCCAGTTAAGAATATCGTTTTTGCCGCCGTTCCACCACTTCCTCAGCGCCCAACGGTTGTGAAAAAGGCTGCAGACTGTCAAACAGATGCTCAACCTCCAGCTGTGAAGCCAACGAATCTGGAGCAGCTGGCCAGAGAATTGTCGACCTTTTTAGAAAGTTCTGGAGGAATTGAGCTTACGGTAAGTGTCCATAAGTCTTTTAATTCGATTGGCATTGCAACGGCTGTGCAGTCTGACTGTCACGGGGAACGACCCGTCGAGTGGGGTTCATCTTTATCAACGATCACATCTTTTACATGAACAATCGTACACACAAGAAGATGTCCAATCAGTCAAGACGCTGGAGAGAAGACTCCTTCGTCTAGGAGTATAAATGTCTGGGTTTCAGCGGGCATGTTTAGACTGTCTCAAGAGGGCCAAGTCAGAGTCTGTCCTCGACTGTGCAAACAGTCTGCTTCCCACAAGGACTCTAACAATTCTGAAAGAGCAAATCTACAACTACAGACACATTTCTTTAGGTAGACGACGCAGTGGACCATCTTAAGTGCCGACATGCAAACCACTCCAATCTGTTTCCAAGCGACACCAAGATGGCTTTTGAATTCTGCAAGAAGATGGTTTTGTCGAGCTGTGGAACGCTAGAATTCGTCTTCTACAATAATATGGTACTAGTTTGTTTCCATTTTTTTTGTCGAAGCAACGCCATATTTAGGCTTTAGTTAGGCTGGCTGACAAAGTGGCTTCTTGGAACCCATCAACCGCTCAAAAAGTACAAATACCGTTTTGTGGTGTTGATACAAAAACTGGAACCCTGAACCCGCCCTCTACAAATGGTCATTCTGATCTACCCCAGGACTGCTTTATCTCTTAATAATAAGCATCATTGAATATATATGGGTATGAATTCACCTTAATATGATGTGTACTGTTTACTGATGATGGCTCTGCGTTCATATGATTACCCTGTGCGAGCTAAAAGGTCGATTCCGATGTTTCGACCTCCACCCCACAAAACCCGTGCAAGTTGTAGTGGCAGCAACCGGGAAGAACACAAAACTGTCAATTATAACCCATAATGCACAGACAACTGAAACAAACTCAACAATGAAGGATACAAATCATGGCAACATATTCGTCGAAACGTAGCACTCGAGCTCGCTCGTCAGCATGTGGTTCAATTTCCGTAGCTGCTCCTTCGTCAGAATCTCGTAATACCGACTCTTGCAGTCCACCAGTGTTGCTGCGAGTTCCACTAACGCTTCGTGTTCCCCGCTTTTCGAATACAAGTTGATCAACATCATGCAGATCTTCACAATGTACGCGCGCCTAATCCCAGCCAGTTTGGTCGCTCGCTCAGTTTCCTTTTCATCTTCGCTCAAATTGGTGGCAACGAACAGTTGGGTTTCAATGTCAAGTAGGTAGGACAGAGCATTGACTGCTTCCTGAAAAGCAGGTTTGTGACGCAATGGAAATGGAATGGTACCTTCTTGCAGTTAAGGCGGTGCTGGCCCTGTCGTTCAATCTTTTCCTTGGCTATCCGGCGCTCATTCGCATACTGATTTTTCTGTGTCACGGTCAGCTTGTCATACTTGCTGCGCAGGAGAGGTTCGGGCATCGCGGGGATTTCTTTATCCCATTGGCACTGCCATGTTTCGTACAAGTCAAGAGCGGTCTGAAATTCTGCTGATTAGCTGTGCAGCAAGAAGGTGAGACTCACGTAGTAGCTCTTGTAATGGGAGAATTCGTTGATGTAGTCAGCACACTGTGGCGATATCTCTTTCTTTAGATCAGACCAATATTCGGTAACGACATCTTCCAAGTCCTTCTTGATTGTTTGATTGATAACTTCCATCAGATCGGTTCCCAGATCCAAACGCTCGATTTCGAAAAACAGCCGCAGCAGGCTGTTCGCTTCGACCATTGCACGGATTGCTGTATCTTTGCCTTGGTACAAGAGATACGGGAAAACGTTGAAGATCTTCAGAGTTGTCGAATCGTCGGCATCTGGCTTCGCATTTTCGGCAAGAACTTTGTCATAAACCTTTTCACACACTTCAGTGGGATTGAATCCCGCCTGTTCCACTTTGACGAGAACGAGTCGTCTAAAATCGCTGGATTCTTCGAGATCTGAAGTAGCGTTTACTACAGTGTATGAAATGAAATGTCACCTCATACCGTACAGCATGTCGACAACACCGGAGAGGGCTTCATCTTTGGGAAGGTGCGAGATATAGAAAGGAATAAACGTCAAAAAGTTCATATCCTTCAAAAGTTCGATATAGTATCTGAGCAACTGATGTAATTCCTCTTCCTGAATTGCGTTTGAATACACACAACATGAAGACAACTGACCTGGAAGGATGATGAAGACGCTTTGAACATGAGTGACAAGTGAACGAAGAAGCGTAGGACCTGAGCTTGAGTGTTAAGCCCTCCGTTGTTCTTCATTTCTTTTGTCCATTCGAGCATATACGAAACAGCCCGTTCAGAGTCTTCAACAGTAACGAATCGATACACTTGATAATACGGCAGCTTCTCGGTCTAAACATCACTCAATAGCGATAGGCGACGAATGTTCGCCACCTGTGTGATTTCATCGAAGATGGCTTCAACGGAAAGGTCATTTGCTGCATCAGTTTCCATGTTATTGCCATTAGTCTTGTTCGTCAATGCGGCGTCTAGGCGGGATTCCAAGGAGGCGTTTAGGAAAGTGAACAGTTTATGAGTTGTTTCATTTGAGAGCGACATGAGAGGCTCGATTTCACCGACTAGCAAGGCTAGCATGATCCGTTCGGTGGCAGGAAGTGGGGAGTCGTCCTAAATACACAACTGTAGTAGCTGGTGTTATAAAGCTAGTTGAAAACGGCAACTACCGGGGCAGGTGCTTCACCTGTTCCAAACTGCAAATTCACCACAGCGGTCATACGACTGTAATGAGTGAAGTGAGTGACTTTGATCTAGGATTGAACATCTCCCTAATTCCATAATTTCGAAATTAAGAACGATAAGGTGTTTAATCCATATAGATACGAAGAAGCACACGAGAAATTCCAACTTACTTGAGAAATGATCTGTTTGGCCATCTCCTTGAACTCCAGTCTAGCCTTGTACAGGTCGTAGTTCTCGTGTTTCGTGTCCAAGGTCGACAGCTCTGGGTCGTTGAGGAAATCCTTATAGGCGATAAACGGAACGAGACTGGGAAAGCCGAATCTATCCAAGAGGTCTTTAACCTCAGTGTATCGGCCGCATTTCAGCAAATGAAGGATGACTTTAGCACCCTTCTCTACTCTCTCAGCATCGATGGCATTCAGTTTGGTGTTTTTGGCAAATCTGCCATCGAAATCAAGATCACATGCGTTAGGAACTGTTTGAAGGTCGAACTGCGTATTTGAGCTGTAACCTCAACTATAAACCACACAACATAAAAGGGCTGAGAGCTTACAAAATAAAACTGATATCATCGAAACTTTTGAGGTCGTGGCTGAGATCACTGAAGAACTCGGGATCTTCAAGTGCCACCTCTTCAACCCATTTAAGCAGCACCCGCAATCTGCGAAATTCGACATCTTCGCGAAGTTTTTCAGTAAGAACCGACTTCGTTCCGAATTCCTATAAACATTGCAAGACTAACTAGCAACAGTAGCAATATTGCCGAACCTTAGCTGCCTGTACTTCTGCGTTGGAGTTTATCAAACGGGCCATCAACCGATAGGCATCTCTTTCCTTCTCGAGCTGCAGAAGTGTTTCACGTAATTGATTCGCATCAACGCCCATATCATCGGGCAGCTTGCGCATCGACTGCACTCCGTAGCGGCAGCTGCTTTCGAAAGCACCCAGAAGCTTGCAAAATTCCATCTCGCCTTCTTCGCCACTGACATATTGATGGAAGTCATGGAAAATAGCCTTCGAGACTAAAAGAGAACACTGAGATCCTGTGATAACTGACGAAACATACGATCAGCGAAGATTTGAGATATATCGATTTCCTCCGATTGGCCCGCACTCACTGGCAAATCGAAGTCCATGTTGGATCTGAAACGAGTTAGTCATACAGCGGAGCAAGTGAGAACAAATAAGACGCAACTTCGAATTTGCCGCTCTGAATTACAACAGTCTGTATCGCGCTCAGGTCAAGAGCTCCAAGACCCCACAATGTTATTTATTCCACCACACAGTGCACCCGATAATAATAACAACAAACAAAGGTTACTTCGATCTCAACAGGTCTACGAAATACTGCAGCCATCCAATTGGGGGAACTTGCGGTCATTCCACAACGGATCTGGCGCAGTTTGAACACCGATGGGCACGTCCTCGGTCAACTTCAGGAATCCCTGAATTACGAGCCAATGAACAAGTGAATAATGTGTGCCACTCCTACCAAATCACCAACATAAGCCAGTTCCAATTGACCGTCGCTGCAGGCTACCAGCTTCCGGACGAACTGGAGACAACCGCCGTAATCTTGAGGAACGGTGAATTGTGGGATGTGTCCGTAACGGTGTAGCAGGACGCGTCCGACATCGGTGACCTGCAACATACCAATATTCTCTGCAACTGAGAATTGTACATATCGCAATGTGCGATGCGTACCACAACTTACGAAAATCCTGATTCCAGCCTGCTCCTTGATGTAACTAGTCAGGAAGTCCGCGAGGAGGCGAGCATATTGAACCTCAGGAGTAACGTGTGATGGAGTGCTCGGAACACTGGCGGACATGGGTCTTTCTAATTCTTGTGCCGTCCTCATGTAGGAATAGATCAATTCCTTGCCGGGAGACTTGCACTGACCCGAAACCGCAATAACTCCTTGGAACGCCTCCTTGACAATTTCGAGTGGATTGGTTTTCTGAGTACCGAACGTTTTGTTCATCTATAGAAATCTATTCAGTATTCAAATTTAAGCGATAGCGTACAATGTCAAGGGTAAGCTCAATGTTGTGCTCGATAAGAAGACGGGACTTCAGATCGTAATGACTGATGCTGCCGTGACGACGAACTATGTCGATTATGATTTCACGCAGGTTCTTTACCTTTCGGCCATCGGAATCTAAAAAACAAGAATCAGCAATGTTATTGTCCACAGCATACCAAGAGCGACAAAGGTGATGTCGCCAGCTGGATGACGAGATGCTTCCATACGCACATGGCCCTTCAGCACTTCTTCGATGGCTTTGTGGCGCAGGGCCGGATTCACGCCGAGGGTGTCATAGAATTTGCCCAGCGAAACGTGAAGAGTCTTCTCGCAGAAGTTCTCCAGTTCTTCAAGAGTCACCGACCCACAGCGACGGATTTCTTCGAGAATGGCGCCTTTTAGGACTTCGTGACCGCGGAGTTTGACTAAATTTAGCGGTTTAAAGGAAGAAAGGCAACAAATATGGGAATACCAGGGGCGGAAGCGTTGACAGGAGGGACAGAGACGGCACGTGACTGTTTGGCGAGTGAGGTAGGGCGATTTCCTTTGGGAAACAGATGATCACGAGGTCCAATGTAAGTTATCAGGCCATTTCCGTTATGCATACGCTTGACTGTGACGTTCTCCCCCAAGCCGTACTCATACGCATCGCAGAGCGTCTTCGCGTCGCAGCCGAATTCCTCGTTAAGCTGTAGCTCAGAAACACGATACACATTTGGAATCGAAAACGTACGAAAGCAAGGGTGAGATCCATGTTCAGTCGCTTCTTTGCCTTGACAGTCAAATCGAACACATGGATCTTGTGCGAAGAACGGATAAGTTCGAGAATGGAATCCCTGGTGTTGGCTTGCACGACCGTGAGCAGATGATTGCCGTCGAGGCTGTACTCAGCAAACAATTCGTTCGGAAAGGCAAGATTGAACGCTTCATGACGACTGCTGGCTTGTTTTGTGCCGAGGATGCGCTTCGCGTTCTCCAGAGACAAGGGGAAGCCGTGGTTGCGCACGCAGTAGAGGTCCAATTCCGAGACGCGCATCGATCCGCCACGCCGCTTGATCTCCATGAGCAGATCGTACTTAGAGGGCAGGTCTTCGTCAAGAATTTCAGCTGGCTTGAGCTTCAGCTTTCTGCTCTTTAGGGAATATGCTAGTTCTGCGGAAGGGGGTGCTGATTTCAGCGGCGGCGGTTTCACTGCCAGCGATCGTGCTCTGCGCTCGTGTCGGCGTCTTAACGACAGAGTATGAGCGGTGTCACACCTCACACGATATTACCTTGGTTGTTCGCTAATGTCGGAGGACGAACCGGGAGCCCCACTGCTTGCAGTAGCGGCATGAACACTGACAAGTCCGTTAGGGTGCGCGGTGACAAGAGCGACATCCCTCATTGATTCCGTCTCCAAGAGGTCCCGGGCTGAGTTGAAGCCGAATTCCTCGAATGGTAAGTCCTCATTGTGGATCGCCCTGAGAGAAAACAGATGAATTCAAACGATATTATGCACTGTATACCTGTATACTTCAAGAAACTGGTAAACCGAACACGGATCGTTCGGCGGTGGAAGTGCTATACCGATCCTATGTTGAAGTTCCGAGTATGAGTAGGACATTGCTGTCTTCTGAAATTAAAGGGGGCTGAACGGTTTCTTTCTAGGTTTAAAAACATGCGGTACACATTCACAAAAAAAAGGTAAGACAACAGATATGATGCGCGACAGTTTCGAGCAAGTTCCGAAAAAAAAACTGGAAGAAAGATTATCTACAGGCTCGCGACTTCACTCAATAGAATTTCCAATTAAAAAGAGCGATGAGTAACGAAAACGGAAAGTAGTTAGGTATCGTTCATATTCACTATAACGGCGACGCAGTACGTCCGATGCTGCGCCCTGAAAGTTCAATAACTACGGAAAAGCAAATAACGATGTGCTGGCTTGTTTTGTGCCGAGGATGCACTTCGGAACTACTGCGTCACCATCGCTGCGAATATGAGCGAGCCTTAAAACTAAAAACGTTTCTTCTTGGTGGTGAGCTTCATTTCGTTTCAGGACTCAGTCATATTGCACGAACAAATAATATTTTAGCTGCACACTCCCAGAAGATTTCAACAAGCCGGGAGATCCGAAAGAACAGGGTAGGATGATAATGAATGAAACTAAATACGGACTTCTGAAAGGAAGTTCAGCAAACCAACCTCAACGGACAGGACAGGGAAAGCGAACAAATGAGACACTGGATGCGTCGAGAGGACAGTTTTCAATTGGTGCGCGGTGGGAGTCACCACCACTCCACAACAACACAATTTGAAAACGTGTGGGAAATTTCCCCTTCGGTGCAGTGGTCATTCCGACAGTCTAGTCTAGCTGCTAGAGGTTCTAGCGGTGTTGCCACCACAGAGATGCTACCACAAGACACATCTACAGGCCACTTTGATCTCAAAAGTCATTCGTGACCAGTTGCTGATTTATCGGGGTCTCAGGAATGTCGTCCCTGGTCAGAAAGGAGGTCCCTCAAGAAACAATGAAGGGGAATCGCGGCCAAATAAGCTCCGATTCCAGAGACGTTAACATAGTAGCCTTCCCGCAGTGCAAAACTCCGCGGGTGTCATCATCGCTTCCTTCCATAGTCTTCTGGCTCCTCGGCGACATCGTCCTTATTCAGAACGGGTAATTTACCGTCAGTCCTCTAAAATTCGTCTTTGCTTGGATCTACCGAGAACTTTCCACGCCGCTCACCTTCGTTCTCTCCATCTTGCAACCGGAGTTCACGTGGAAAAACCGGTGTCCATCGCCTTCAGAGAGAAGGAATAATATTAGAGGCGAAGCAGCTGAAGTGATCTCAAAACCGACGATTTTCGGTATTAATGAACACATAACTGCTTCCTCTCGTAAATTTAATGTCAGAGTTCTTGGTTGAAGGGCGAAGACGGTCATCGATGCTTAGAACCACGGTAGAAACAAGCGACGCTGAAGACGTCATCATCGCCAACGCTCTTTGCCAATGAAAGACGAAGAATGACAGACCGAGCAAACGAAAAATACGGTTTCCTGCGGTCTCGGTCTCAACACGGAAATTCAAAAGTAGACCAAAAACGGTGGTTTAGACTGTCGCGCGAGTGGCAGGTGGCCTAAAAAACGACGGCTGTCGCTGAAATGCCGTCATCCGTAGGCACGGTTGTCTTGTGCTTGGGATGCATTTTCGCTGGAGTTCTGTGCTGCCGTTCTGATTTTCGTGGGACCTCGACTTTACGGAAAATTTCCGTTCGTCTCGTGCTTAACATGAATTTTGGCTGTAGTTCTGTGACGCGATTCTGATTCTCGTGTCATCTAGGCTCTATGGAAAATTTGCGTTTAACACACTTCCGTTCGTGCTGTGCTATCGTGATGGTAGATTGTAATGATTTTTATTGCTCTATATTTCAGCAACCAGATAACATGTGCGACGAAGAAGTTGCCGCTCTCGTTGTGGACAACGGATCCGGGATGTGCAAGGCCGGCTTCGCTGGTGATGACGCTCCGCGCGCCGTCTTTCCCTCCATCGTTGGACGTCCTCGTCACCAGGTATGCCCCTTGTTGCCTTGACCGGTATAATCGGAACTCTTTCAGGGTGTCATGGTCGGTATGGGACAGAAGGACTCGTACGTCGGAGACGAGGCCCAGAGCAAGCGTGGTATCCTCACCCTGAAGTACCCCATCGAGCACGGCATCGTCACCAACTGGGACGATATGGAGAAGATCTGGCACCACACATTCTACAACGAACTGCGTGTCGCTCCAGAAGAACACCCCGTGCTGCTCACCGAAGCCCCCCTCAACCCGAAGGCCAACCGCGAGAAGATGACGCAAATCATGTTCGAAACCTTCAACACGCCGGCCATGTACGTTGCAATCCAGGCCGTCCTCTCCCTATACGCCTCGGGTCGTACAACTGGTGTCGTCCTGGACTCCGGAGATGGTGTGACCCACACAGTGCCCATCTACGAGGGCTATGCTCTCCCGCACGCCATCCTCCGTCTCGATCTGGCCGGCCGAGATCTCACCGACTACCTGATGAAGATCCTGACGGAGCGCGGATACTCGTTCACCACCACTGGTATGTCTTCGTATTTCTTGCACCGTATCTCATACAGAGTCTTTTAGCCGAGCGCGAAATCGTCCGCGACATCAAGGAGAAGCTCTGCTACGTGGCGCTCGACTTTGAGCAGGAGATGGCCACGGCTGCGTCGTCATCGTCGCTGGAGAAGTCGTACGAACTGCCGGACGGACAAGTCATCACGGTCGGCAACGAACGCTTCCGGTGCCCTGAAGCTCTCTTCCAGGTATGATACGCGTATTAAAAATTTCATAACGCTGTGCTCTTTTCAGCCTTCGTTCCTGGGAATGGAGTCCGCTGGCATCCACGAGACTTCATACAACAGCATCATGAAGTGCGACATCGACATCCGCAAGGACCTCTACGCCAACACCGTTCTCTCCGGCGGCACCACCATGTATCCCGGAATTGCTGACCGCATGCAGAAGGAGATCACATCCCTGGCGCCCAGCACTATGAAGATCAAGATCATTGCTCCACCTGAGCGCAAGTACTCCGTCTGGATCGGAGGTTCTATCCTCGCCTCTCTTTCGACGTTCCAGCAGATGTGGATCAGCAAGCAGGAGTATGACGAGTCCGGACCCTCCATTGTTCACCGCAAGTGCTTCTAAAATGCGTATTGTTTCTTGTGTTCTATTAATTTTGACATAAAATGCGTGTTCCAGTAGTTTCTGTGTTTGGCTTGTTTTGGGTTTCAGCGGTTGTCGGTGGTGCTATTCTGCTTATTCTATGTTCTTATGATTATTTCCGTGGAACTACTGGGGGCAATGGAGTTTGCGATTCGAAGGTTGACAAGATCATTCAAATAAGCAGAGAAACACGGTCTCTACCTCTAGGGCAGTTTTCAGTTGATGTGCGGATTTGAAACCGTATGGAAAATTTTCCCTTTGGTCATTCTGAGTCTAGTCTAGTCGACGGTTCTAGAAGTGTTGATATGCTATCACAAGATACAGACACATCTGCAGACCACTTTGATCTCAAAAGTCATTCGTGACCGGTTGCTGGGACGAACAATTAATTCTCTGAGTCATGCGGATTCATGTCAGCAGTAGTATGGACAAATTCTGTGAGCGGTTATGTTCAAAGGTATATTCTGAATGTGTATCTGTGGTCATCTGTGTTCATCCTTGTTCATTTCAGCTCGTCGTTGCCGTTGTCAGCCTTTTGATAATTTCGGTGTTCCTCACGGTATACTTCGTTTTTGTACCGTTTGAGTACTACCACAAAGGATTGTACCATTTCTTGTTCCTGTTTGTTTTCGGAATCTACTTATTCGTCAATGTCTTGTACCACTACTATCAGAGCTGTTTCAAGTCGCCTGGATTCGCGCCAAAGGTCACTTTGCACTTCTTGCTATTCTTCTACTTGCTCCATAGGTCTCTGGAAGTCCTCTCTGTTGGCAGTGCGGTCACTACAAGCCCTCGAATGCTCATCACTGCACAGAATGCAACAGATGCGTCCTACGGATGGATCATCATTGTGTCTTCATTGGGCAGTGCGTTGGACTCTACAATCATCGCCACTTCTTTCAATTCGTTGGCTTCCTGGGATTGTCCTGTTTGACGGCGGTTCTCTCTGGGACCAACACGTTCTGGTACAATGTGGCTATGGTGAGCTAGTTTCACTACTTCATGCGTGCTGAAGACCATGCCCATCTAGATCCCGCTTAACAACAACGAACTCGCATTTTGCAATGTCGTCAGCGATGATTACTTTTTGAAGAGTTTGATTTGCTGGGACCGAAGAGGACTTATCGTCACGCAGCTCGTCGTATGCACGTATTCTCTCTGCCTAACGGGAATGGGTGTTGGATTTTTGTTTTTTACATGGAACGCTATTCTAATTTCCGCTGATACGACCCATGTGGACAGTACGGTATGATTGAAACACGGTGATAGAGATAATTACATAGATTCCGAATTTAGAAAAACGGCACGTGGACAGCAATGTTCCGGTCAATGAAGAACTTTTCGAACGTGCGACAGAACTGGGCGAGTTTCCTCGGGCTGAACAGCAGAAGACGCTCCTTCTTTTGGCACATCCTTCTTCCCTCAAGTCACGCGCCGATCGTTGGAGACCCGTCAATAGAGAAACGGTTGTCAAGTATTTGTGTCAAGTGAACAAACCAGATGGATGTGCTCAATGAATATCGTTGCCCGTCGGTGGCTCGGCAAACATAGAACACGTCATCACACGCGCGCGCACCTTGCCATTATCAATGGTTTTTGCGATGCGTGCTTGCTGCTTAGAGCGGAGGCCTGCACTGTAGCCACAATCATCGGAATTGATCGATTCAGCTTCGATGCTGCGGCTTCTGGTCCTTCTTCTTATTCCCTTGGTGATTTTTCTCCACAATGGAGATGCCCTGACTATTAACAGTCACATGGGATCGCTCGGTGGGGATCGCATCGGCTCTATTCTCAACTTCGACATTAGTTCGAAGTCCGAAATGCACTGTTTCTATGAGACGATCAAGGACCGGGCGAATCTCCGAATGCGAGCAACGGCCGTGAATGGAGCCTCCAATGAAGTGCACATGAGAATCTCGTCGCCGAACGAAATCTTCAGCGAATGGTTCCAGGGAGTCGGCAAAGTGGAGTATATGGGAGAGGCCACTGAAGGAGGTCAGTCCAATGTGTTCGAATGGCTGAAGTTTTATTCATTTAGGCGATTATGAGTTCTGCGTCACTTCCAAAGTGAACTACGGCGATCTCCGAATCAATGTGGAGCTCTTTTCGTACGTGCAGGACGACATCCAGAAGGCGGTCCAGGAGCACGTGGCGTCGAATGCCATCCGAGACGATATGACGGTAATTTTCCCTTAAAGAGGCTCCTTGTCATCAAAAAACTTTTAGAAACGAATCGATCAACTCTTTAACAACACGTGGACATCCTTCTACGCCATGCGCTACTCGAATCTTATGATTCGCCGCGACGAAGCCGCCCAAGAAAGCAATCTATTCATCATCGACGTGATGAGCTCCGTCCAAACTGCCCTCTTCTTGATCGTGGCCGTCAGTCAAGTGTACACGGTTAGGAAGATGTTCAAGGTGGATGGGAGTCGAATTAGGATCTAATTTATTGTTGCTGCATTTGCTATGTAAAGTATGATCAAAGATTGTCGCCGGAAGATCACAGATATCAAGTGCACTTCAGCTTAAGTATCAAAAACCAACGGTTCTCCCTACGTGTCCAGACGACGCGAAAACACCTGATAACATTAACGAGGTCCCCGTGGTTAACTTGAGGGCAACTAATCGCATTTCCGAAAGCAGATCTTGCGACGTTCAATAAACAATATGAAATACCATTAGAAATTCCAACTTTTCCAACAGAAGAGAGCCATTTGCAAGAAAAAACTCATTAGATTCTTGCGCTCCAGGGATTTCATTTCACAATGATTCTTTCAAGTCTATTTTTATCGATGCGAGCTTTGTTCAAAACAAAGCTATTATTGGATTCGGATCGAAAACGTCAACTTTCGGACCAATTGAGCTTAATGTATACATAAATACATCAGTAATTGCAAAAAAGGGCGATTCGGAAGCTGGAGCTGTGGAATGAGACCGTATAAGTGCCGCGATCGTTTTGCCCCTAGGAATTTGTTTGTTTTTTGTTCTGATTTTGGTTTTGCTCTGTCTGGGAGACGACCTAATCGATTCATGAGTCCGGCTTCCAGACTACAGCCTGCAACCTACAGGCTGTCGCAAAGAAAGCACGTCTGGGGATTTTCATTTTCGAAATCCCAATGTGAGACCGGTTGGAAAGCGATGGTTGCATTACACTTAGATATTCCGTTGCACAAAGAAGATGTCAATGTGTTTTTCGAAGCCGCTGATGATCTTGGGATCATATGATAAACACAACATATAAATGAAACGTTTCGTAAAATGCGTCCAGTACTTTTTCGATGTTGATTTTTATGTTTCAGCAACGAACAACGATCGCCTATGTGAAACCTCGTTTTCTTACTGAATACTGTAATAATGAGCTCATGGAATGTACACCTGCTTTTTGGTTTCATAGCATTTAACCTGACTCTACATGTATGTAAACACAAAACAATGTGACCATCATTCATGTGTCGTCCTTTCCCCGGAAGTATCCATATATAGACCGTTACGTAACTGTCATAACAACACATCCTATTGAATTTGGTTGGTTATAAGGAACCGCATGCTTTGCTGAGCGGTCACATCCACAGATTGCTTGAAAAAGTTGAGTGTTTGTGATCGTAGAAACTTTGTGACCTAGTGGTATTTTACCCATAAAAAACTGATTAGCTAACGGCGTCGCTCGAATAATTGCAGCCTTTTTCTTCAGACGACCGTGTTGTCCTTTTGATCGTCAGGGTGTCCTCCGCAAAAGCAGTCAGTGAGTGGGGTAATTGGAGGATTGAGAAAACAGCCGAGTGCTGTCTGATTGTGTAGATAATTCGCTTTAAAGTCTGCGCAACTTGATAAGTTTTAAAGTGCTTTATTGTCATATAATCAGATAAAAGGGTAGTTCAGCCTGGCAGCCGCTCAAGTAACCCCTTTCCGGTCATCCTCGTCATCTTATTGCTGTCGAATAGTTTCAATTTCTATGGTAGTCAAATAACAACTGTCTCGGAAGCTAAAGGCATTCACACGGTGCTGATTCAGGGGGGAAGTGTATCAAAAATGTACACGGATTACGACAATTGCTTAGTAAATGGGAAACACCTATTATTTGTTCCACAAAAGAACGATTATTTGTCCGCTACAACTTGCTTTTTAATCCTTAATCAGCCATGTGTGCATTTAGTTCTTGTCGTGTTCTTAGCCGGCATGCTCTACTGACTTGAGGTGCGGGCTAGATTGGGAAGGGTGCATTACTTTAACGACACCGGTATTGCGAGCAGCTCATCTCTAGACTTGTTCCTTCTTCGAAAAAATATATTGTTTTGGCTGGATTCGGATGAGTGCTGAGGCAAAACCGGTATTAGCTGTGGAATGTTCACAAACACTTGATCATCTGGTATATGCAGAGAAGGCAGAGATGAATGCGAAGTAACAACAAAAAGGAACCATTTTCTGTGTGTGAATGACTGCCGCTTGTTGACTGTGTCAAAGCGCCTGTGAAACAGAGGTTATATGAAACAGAGGTTATATCCACATTGCGTACCTCTTAAACCTGGGCTTGGCTACCGGTTAGGTTCATATCTAAGCTTTTAAGGAGGCGGGCGAACGAAGCGAGCCCCGTATTCATTTTTGTCCATGTGCTGACATCCTATACTTGGCCTAGGCTCATACCTATACATGTCCTTCTAATCAAGCTCGAATGGCGAGCCTTGTGGTCTTCGTAGGCACGTCTTGGCGGTTATCTAAATCGCCGGTAATTTCTGGTCGATCGTGTGTCATTGAAGGTGGCACCGGCGAGCTCTGCAGTCTTGGTAGCGTAGCGTAACATTTAAGTGGCAACTCTGTAACAACTCTGTACATCTCCACACTGACCCCCACATTCGTGTTTACCGGACCCGGTCTGTATTCATGCACTTATGCTGGTAAAGATCGCTTGAAATGGACGGGCATTTACAATGAAAACATAACCCTATGTATGAACTTGAGTACATTTATGTTTGCGCCATTTTGTATGCTGAAATTCTTAGGCAGGATAATACAATGTTGAGCGCATTGTCGGCACTAATTTCCACGATACCATGCTTTATGGTCGCATTTCAGATGGAGGTCTACTTATTTCGTCCTGAAGAATATGAGCGCCACTACAACTGCTCGCACATGAACCACTCACAGTGGACTGAATTTGCCACAGCGCGACCTATTCTAGGCGGCATCTGCATTGCAACTGGCTCTATCAATATCGTAGGGAACACATTTTGTGCTCAAGTTACAGAAGCTTTAGATGGCATACGTTTTGTGTCTGTCGGTGATACGGAAACCGAAATTCTTCCAGTACTCCTGCTTCAAGATCATGTTCTTTCTCGGCCTTCTCGACACAACCTGCATCCTCTTCAACTCCTTCCTCACTGGCTATTTTCACATAACTGGAACGGTGTTCTGCCTCGCTCCTAACCTACAGTACATAACTGGATGCATTCTTGTTGGTAAGAGCGTAAGCCTCAAATGAATAAGATGTTCTCTGCTCTCGTAGGATGCTGGTTCGGCGAATGTTGCGGCTGTGCACTTCTTGCTTTCAACCGATGCATCGACTTCGTTCTCCCCAAATATTCCGCTTTTCTTTTCGACAATCGAAGGACCTACTTGTGGATAGTCGTCATGTATCTCTACGTTCTTTTCGCCATCTTCTTCGTCATACCTGTCATTCTGAACTCGGCGGCGATCATGTGGACCTTCGACGCGTTCCTCATATTCCCAAAGGACGTGGTGCCAGTGGACCACGGCTATTTTGTCGCGAAAACCAACGACTACAACAACTACGTACTAATTGGGGCCATGGTGCTTTCGTACATCGTGCTGATCGTTGCTATCGGCATCAAAGGAAAGGGGACAAATCAGTCAAAAGCTCAAGCGCAGGTGAGAAAAGATAATTTCTCTAGACGGTTGTATTTTGTAGGTCTTAACGGTGGCATCGTTGATCTGCGGATTGAACTTTGTGCCCGGATTTACGTTCCTCCTTCTTGAGACAATTCCCGTCACCGGGTTTCTGCTCTACTTCTGTCTTTTCACGTGGCAAATGGGAAACGGTAACTGCCCTGTGACTCTTAAATACATATAATTTTATCGTTTAGGTGGTGGCGGAATAATCCTTTTTCTGTTTAATAGATCAATTCGGTTCGAAGTTCTGAGGCTGTTCAGAGGATACCCACACCGTATCTCGTCAACCTTTACAACACCTCAAATGCGATCGAATCGAATCGCTACAGTGAATAATTTTGTGAAGTAACGGTTAATGATGCGCTGAGATGTGATATTTGCTATATATGCTTACCGCTGTCCTTTTGTTGTTGAAATGTTGTTCTGGTTATCGTCAAATTAAGTCCTTTCTTCTTTGTCTTTCCTATTGCACCTTCATATTTTTTTCTAGTCTAATTAGTACATCTTGGTTTGTTTTCAATTGGTTCGAGCTTCATTTTTTTCAATAAATATCAAGATCAAGCTGAAACATTCAATGCAACTTGTTCAAAAATCTGTTTTAGGAGTGTTTAACTCCAGTGTTTAAAAGCATAAAGGGGAAGTTCAGTTCACCCAGGTGATCTTGTGGGGAACACGTCAAACTTTACCATATTTGCCCATTTTTAGCACTAGAGCCTTGTGCGTCTTGAAGTTTAAATTGCTTCTAGCTCACCTCGGAGAAGCCGTTTCTCTCAAATATTTAAAACTCGATGATAGAAATACAGGGTAGCTTAAAAAAGAACACCTGTACAAAAGTCTGGAACGTTATTTCCCCCCTTCGAAGGAAAATAGTTATAAATGCCTTTGTCTTCGTAATTTTGGAACTTCGGACGTGGAGTCCGTATAGTGCGTTGGCCCCTTTCTGAATTTTAGAGTTTAAAAAGGGGCAGATATCCTTCTTCATCGGTTGTTTTCACCAGTTTCTTTTCATCGGTTTCTCATCGCTGACTCCCTGTGTTGAGGTGGGAGGTGTTGAGGACAGACATGGGCTTCGGCAGACAGTCTACACATCGTACATCGTCCCCACTGGACAGAAATCTACAATGCCATTTTCGTAGGCATCCAAGCGTGAGACTGGTCGGACAATGAAAAAGAGAAGCGAAAAACGACAAAAACCAACCGGCCTCATCGGTCCGAATTTCTCAATGGCTTTCTGGACTTCTGTCTGTAGATGCATTTTTGGGCCACCCTGTTTACCTTTACGGTTCGCCTTTATCAGGAGGGTATGGTCCTATTGACTCTCAGTTGTGGGTCTACGTTTTCCGCGTTCGTGCGGGTGTTTAGACAAGGAACTGCTATTGATGGAATTTTCCGGACATGTTCCAACAAAAGAATACTAAAAGGATCAGGCTATTTGTCTACGTCATGTGTTCCCATGTTAACGGTAATAGTGAACAATAACAATCATGGCACACCACCAGATACATGATTCATTACGAGAACAGAAGCCAAAATCATTCAGACATCTCTGCTTATAAATGGTTACTCAATTCGCACGTTACATACTTAAATCAGCCACAACATCGGTCTCATGCCATCTCCTGAATGAACTAACTTCGGGCGACGGTTGTCTGCTTCCACCGATTCGATGATTCCATCAAGATCTTCCCAGGGGTGAATGTTGTCGATCACGTCATCCAGAATGACGTCCTGGCGCGGCACAGCTATCGCCACGGATTGTCTCTTCGGCGCAAACATGCGATTAATGTGCCTCGACATGGCGAATCCGTCGAGGCCGATGGCCATCGAATCAGCTTGACTAAGAATCAGAAGCAGAAGCAGGAATCGGATCATAGTTCTGGAACAAAAAATTATGAACACTATCCGACGAAGACCAGCCCGCAGCTAATTATATCTCGTCCTTCTCCCTTCGTCTCGGTTTTAAGATGGCATTTTGATGAATAATTGAAAAGACCTGATTGAATTATGGATGCTTGACGCTCTGGGTAAACAGGATTTCGGCTTTTCCCAGTGTCTCTCTCATTTTTCCATAACAAATATTAAATTATTCATCTTGGAAGACTGAAATAAACAGAAGCACATCGGTCAAATCGCTATACGTACAATTGAACCAAGGTCTGAGAAGTAGCTATAATGAACTGGCACTCAGAATAAGTGAAACTGCACGGCAGGGCTAGTTGAGTGGCCGATCTGTTAGCACGCTTGACATTACGGGTATTCGACCGTCATGCGCATGAGTCGATCTGTCTCCAGAGTGCACCGGTCAGAAAAGTGTTTAAGAGCACTTTAGCCGAAGTATTCATGCGGAAAGTGTCAGCATTTCGGATAGCGATAGTCGCGCATGCCCGATACGAATTTTAGCAAGAGTGCCTTGGCATTACCTCGGCGATTCACAAACCAACTTTAGGGAACTTTTGTTTGTTTTCATATACGACAGCAAACTAATTTTCCAGCCACCAATTGAAGTTCAAAAACCATTTTCACACACGTCAAACGGCAATAAATCGAATTATAAATTTAATTTCGCATAATATAAGAAACATTACTGGGAATTCAGTATTTGGAAGAATAAAGACAAATATGGCGCAATTCTACACAGGTGTTACAAAGAAACGGTTCTACTCCGCTTTTTTTTCACAGCACACAGTGGAAGATTTCACCTCGTGTGACCAAAAAGCTCCTAATGAAGCACTGAAACCTTTCACAATAAGATGCCGGAATGAATGGTGCCCTAAATTGCTGTATTTCATTTCTTTTTTTGCACAATCTTTGACGTCAATGGTCTGTTTACAGTCTTTGTTGATGAACAAAGAAGAGAAGTGCTCTGCCGAAAAAGCTATGACTACATCGCTTACAGCAGTCATCAGAGGAAGCACTATGATGTTAGGATGTGACCGCCTTAGATTGAACTAAACAACACCCAACACCCAGGTATGAATCACTAAACGTTAGGACTGTCGGTGTTTTGCTAACTGTGCCGCAAGAAGCTTGGCTGTCAGCGTTGTAGTGTATGCCTGACAGATTTCAAAGGAATGTCCACGCTAGTTGGGTCGGAAAGGTAGTTCCTGTCGCCATTTATATTGTGCGAGAAGAACAACACAACCGATATTCAAGCATCAATATTGAATGTGGGTCGGTGCGGCAAGTTCGTCGGGTCGGTGGTGCCTTTCAATGTCTTAGCCAGTCCAACCGGATTTTGCGATTCTTTGGAAGGCGTCCTGGAAAAGCACGTTTGTCGATGATGGTGTCTTCGTATATTTCAGGAGAAATTGGAATCAACTCCTTAGGGTCGACATCCACATCAATGATCGGAATAGGTACTTCTTCAGGGGTGCCGGTTTTCGCTCCCCTTTTCAGACGGTTACTATAGTCTACAAAAGTAGGTAATGTACAATAAAGCTAATTGACTTGTTACCTTGTCCCGCTCGCACACCTCTGTTCACGGTTCTCGCCAGCATCTGACCATCGATTCCGAGGAGCAGTCCATGGCTGCACTCGAGTGCCAAGAGGACAAGAAGGATATAAGCGGGTGCTTTCATTGCCGCTTGACAAAGACTGAATACCAAAACCAACTGAAACGAATGGCGCGTTTTTTGCCTTATCGGTAAGGTCAATGAATAATTAAAAATGCTTAATGGAATTATAAATGTATTTGGGATTGGGATAAAGCTTGAAATTTTCAGGTGTGTCAAATAAAAAACGACCATAAAACAACTTCGCTCGTTTGACTGGCAACCTCAAACAAGCATACATCGTCTGTCTTCTATGAAAATAATTTGATGATGTCTTTGTTTGCTGAATATCATTCCTGATTAAATTAGCACGATGTTCTTGTAAACAACACTAATTAGAAGGCTGTTTTCCACATCACGTCAACATGTCAGTGGAACAATAGGCGAACTGACACAATGTCGGCAGGAATGTTCGTTCTAGAGAAACATAGAAGGGTTAACAGGGAGAGTTGATGAATCTAGGATATAGCAATCAGGTCTTCAAGTTTTTTAACGATGAATATGGATACATCTAACGCTCATGTTTTAGATGACGTAATGGTGTACATATTCATCGGGAAAGACTTGAAAACCTAATTGTTATGTCCATCTAAATAGTATCATGCGCTTTCTTCCTTTTATTGCTAGCCATGCACCGCGCATTTTAAAGTCTGTTAAAGTTGATTTCGGGCAATATGAGGTCAAGCGGGTCGTCGATCATCACACGAAGACAGGACAAGTCACGAATGTGGGGTCGGCAGATGCCAAAACAAAACAGTGCAAACTCCAGCTGCTCGAGAAGATATTTTGAAGAAATGAAATAGGAATCCAGCTCACAGTGCAAGGCAGCCAAAATGCATGGAATTTCGGAGTTAAGTGCCCCAAGAACATTGAAGGAAGACTTGAAGACGTGCCTGTGCAAGCAAAACTTGACGACGGAGAACATAAAAAATGCCGAGTGATAAGGGCAGCCGTCGTAGGTCGGATGGTCGCAGGGTGCAGATTGAACACAATCATGTTTTCGGATGCGAAGCGATTCACTGTCTAAGTGGTGCCAAGTTATCATTAGTAGGTTCCTGGGGGTTCTTCGTTGGCGGCGAAAAGACCCAGAGAAATGTCATTTATGTGATGTTATTTCTATGCTGTGCAACCAGAACGTGGTGTTTCTTGTTTTCGAAGAAAAGGAGAGTTCTACTGGCGACGTCTATAGGCGGCGCATTCTAGAAGGTATTGCGAAACCGTGGGTAGGAAAGAAGGCGTCGAGCGGACGTTCCAGCAAGATCGGCTCATGGCGCACACTTGGCTTCGACGGTCGATTAGGTGCTCTTCCGTGCCGACTCCTTCTGCACCGCGCTCATCTCGCAGGCACTCCGCACAATCGCCTTCCACGCCCTCAAGGAGCGCCTGGCCCAGATGAACCCGAAGGCGCAGATAAACCCGAAGCACCGTGATAAAGTGCCGCAACACCTGACTTTGGGCACAGAGGTGCATTCGATACAAGGAAACATTTATTGCAAATCCAAACTGTTTAATTTAAATAGTCCAAATAACAAGTGGCGATTGAGAGTGCAGTTCTTTAGTTGTTCAAGCCAACTAGGCAATGACTGATTTTTGATCACTTCCGGATTAGCCAAAGCCGCGGACGTGTCTTCAGTCTATAGGGCGACGGACGTGGAACCACTTCAGGTTCGATAACTTCAAAAGGTTCGTCTAGTTCGAGGGAAGGATTAAGGTTAATCATAGCCGGCTGACGCATCATCATGTTTAGGTCAAGTTGTTTAACAGGCGGAGGAGGCTCCGGAATTTCTAAATTTTGTGGTTACTCATCGTTGACAGCACTATGTCATTTACCTGATTTCTTGCCGAACATTTTGTTCAGATGCCTGGAAACGGCGAATCCATCAAGGCCGAAGGACATCCCCTGGACTTGCAAAATAAGAAGGACAAAAATAGTGGCCTTGCTCAAAAAAGCCATTACCTAAAAGAAGAGGGCAATTGACGAAAAGAAGATGACAATTCCACGCTGTCCCGAGAACATGAAGTCAGATGAGCAATGGAACAAAATGGCCTCTTTTATGTGTAGGGTTTCAATAGAGAAGTGCGTCATTGAGTCTTCGCGATCGCACGTAACTTTGAACAACGAATTGCTCATACCACTTCGCTTGAAAAGAGACATTCCGCCTACTTACTTCCCGGCTTAAATTTTATGTCCGTGGGATGGGATGCGCTATTTCAGGCAATCCCTCAGACCACGCGCTTATCGCTCAATCCAAATCTGTGTGTCATGAATTTTGAGTGGTTCAAACAAACCTGTAAGAAACAGAAACCTTTGAGAAGTGGAGGCTGTGAAAACAATGGTATACTTCTAAAAAAATCTCTTTGAAAACAAGCGCAAACATCTATGTATAAGGTATAGTCTGTCGCCAAAAAAGACTTCCGCACACATCACAACGACACATTCGAGATAGGCTGCTGATGATATAAATGATGTTGGTCTCATTTTAACAGCGAATAGCAAGTAACCCTTTACGGATAGTAGCGGAATACCGATAAGGAATGTTCTTATGAGCCTATTGGACTCTAACATGGCCGATCCAAAGATGTAGGCGGAAAGTTATAATGCATTTTATATCTCTTACTTCGGATGAATTCAAGGAAATAGATCTGATCAAACATTTAATGATTCGTTTACGGTAGCAGATCCAATTAAAGGTCGACTGCTTTTTCGATCGACAAATAGGTTAACTGATAATGAATTCAGTTCACTCGGGGGACAATTAATCTATTTATTAATCAGCGGGCACCACAATTAAATCGGTCAGGAATCTGATTAAAGCGTAGGTTAAAGCAGATTACCTATTTTTGGATCGAAAAGGTAACATGGATAAGGCGTTCGCGGAGAAATGTGGCACCATGAGGCAAGTTGTACATGGGTTGGCACCGGCAGCTGTGTAAGAAATTAATTGGGACTAAAAGTCAACACCATTTTCCGCAATGGTCTTGCTGTCTTATAGCCACCAAAACAAGAGTATGATACTCAAATAGGAGTATTTTACTTAAAGTAGATTGCTTATTTTTGGTTCGAGAAGGGAAATGATACGAGAAGTGCGGTCGCAATGTACGTTAACAAGGTAATAGGTAAAACGTCCAACATGAGGTCACCAAACTCTTACGCAAACCGAGTACCAAAACATTACGTACTAACTGGCGCGCAGATGGATTCTAAGTTTAGTCGCAAATTGGTACATTCGGGGGAAAGTACTCGTACACGCAACAGCTTTGTGATGGACGGAATATGTCCGTATACTCACCGCATGGTTTGGGACCTCTATGCCCAGCTTTGATCAAAATTCAAATGAAATTTTAAATGAGCACTCACATTTCAAGGGGCGTTTAAGTAAACAACCCATAAATCACTGAAATACAAGCTGAATTTTATATATCTGCTTATGAATATTTGACGCGGCTCTCGCCGCCGGACCGGCAACTACAAAACAGCGCTTTTGTTATTGCTAAACTTTCTAGGTCTCGAAGAACAAATGAAACATTTAACCCCGATCATGTGTTGTATTCAAAAGCAAAATGCGCAGCTGTGAGGATTAAAAAAAAACAATCTGACTAACGTCACCGATACCTAATTGATACAGTGCAAAATACGTCAAGGGCGATAAAAATTCCGCGGATACAACTGTCAGAGAAACGCTGTCACTAATTAGTCAACCATCCTGCAATTGCATTTAAGGTCAACTATGGAAACGCCGACGCGAAAAGCTCCAAACGGATAATGAATAGCTAAGCTGGTGGGTGCATAGGGAGGGAGTCACTTATCTTTGTAAAACTGTTTGAATTCTCAAAGGGGAAGTCGAAGTGATGTTTACTGCTTGCTTGTTTACGCCAGTGTCGCCCGAGACACTTGAATAGTTCGCTCTTTTCTGCCGTTCGACAACAAAAACACATCAGGTTTAGACGTTTTTTTCTGTAAGGCTTGTTAAAAACGGCACAAAGCTGCACCCACAGTTCTTGTGAAATGAAAGAGCTAAGCAGAGTGGCATATAAGATTGCGGAGACAAAAGCCGTTTAATGCCTTCGCAATTATGCGATTAGCAGTCGGAAAAACGTCGGAAACTGCTTCCAATTACCCGACAATTATCCAGCTAGTTCAACGATTCCAAGAAAGTTCGTCCGCACTGCGGAACACACAAAATAAGTTTATGAGGAATCTTCGACTGTACGGAGGGCCTAACTTTTTGCTCCTGCTTTAAAGCCGTTCGGGAGATGGGATGTCAATCGACGGACCTGATCGGTATTGCTTCATCAAAACTGTTAGCAAAAGGCCAAAAATAAGGCCTTGTGCATAGAAAGGTAAGAACATGGAAAGTAAACCCAATGTCGGTTAAATTTTTGTCTGGCATCTGAAACGGAAGGTCTCAAATAAAAGCACAGAGCTTCATGACATTAAGACTATTATACAAAATAAAGACTTGTGCTCCCAAACTTCCATGCTGCTCAGAGAGATGTTCTGAGTTATCATGCTCCGCACATATTCACTAACAAGGAAACGGTCGAAGTTTTAACGCTAAGATCGCCGTGAGACTAGGGGCAAACGGTAGGCCTCGTTGAGTGTATAAATTACGCAAAAAATTAGCTGCTCACACGCGTTCTACATATGTCCGTTAAAAATGCGGACACAAGAAGCTTAGACATTGGGAATTAAGTATAGCCCTGCGGGTGGCAAGATTGAAGCTCACAGAAGTGGCTGAGAAACTGTAAAAAACACATTCTAAGAGCGGTCGCACCTAAGCTGTCTGTGCGGCCCATTGGGAACGTATTTCATTCGAAACATCCCAATGTCGGTTAAATTTTTTGTTTGGCATCTGAAACGGAAAGTCTCAAAAATAAAAGCACAGAGCTTCATGACATTAAGACTATTACAAAATAAGGACTTGTGCTCTCAAAGTTCCATGCTGCTCAGAGAGATTAAAAAATGTTAAAAAATGCGGATACAAAACGATTGGACATTGGGAATCACCGGTGGGAAGCGAATGTTACGCCACATCAAATTCTCGACTTTAATACAAACAGTTTTAGTTGATTTTGACATTGATCAGAAGTTCTTTTGTACACTATTCACACAGAGATGCTGCCGGTAAAATTTTTAGTAAGTCATGTCCTTTCTATTGGGAACCTTCGGGGCAACCAATCGCCTATACACAACACCCCATATACAGAGGACAACACATATCAGGGCCATTTCGATGATCCAAATAAACTTCGGTCCATACATGCTGTAGACCGTTGTCAACGAGAGTGGTCCGACAGTTCTCGCGAGACCAGTCGACAACATCAAAATGCCTTGCATGGTTCCTTGTCGACGTTGGCCCAGAATCCTTCCATAGATTGTGTTGAGACCAATATCGATGGTTACGGATCCAAATGCGATCAGCAGAATGTAGGACATGTAAAACACCCAAGGATCGATGCGAGCGGTGGACCCGCACCATGGCAGTTTGTCGACGTTGCAACCAACAAACGTTCCATTCGAATGCAGTAGATCCAAAACACATCAATTACTCATGGATGCACCAATCGATATACCTTCATTAGTGTATGTCATGATCTTTCCCGTGTAAAATGGCCACGGATACGTTATCAGATGATGTACCAAAAAGATACCCATAGCAACCATGGTCGATATTCGGTACTTCACGCTGAACGATTCATTGAAATGAGGGATTATCATCAATTCACGCACTAATTTTGCAGCTTGAAGATAATGAATACTGCGAGAAGAAAAGCAGCCACAGCTCCATGTGCTGTCATCGCGGTGGACGCAGTCTGGACGGCCATCTGCTTTGGATATCCAAACACAGTTAGAGCGAATGGTCCTGCAACGCTGTAAAAAGATGGTTCTTTAAAAGGAATATGAAAGACAGTTACATGTCGAGATTGGTGTAGATCAGCTGCTGTACAAACCGAGTAAAGTTGCAGGTAACCACGGCGACAATATCATATTTGGGGATCTAAGCATTTTGGACCTTTTAAGGCACATCGTCGGTGCTTACTTACGTTGTTCTCAATCTCGCTCTCCTCACTCAATCCCGCATAAGACTCTTTGAAACAAAAGTGCAATGTGAACAGAGCAAAAAGGTTCATCGTACAGGCTGCATAAGCTGGCATTGTATACATGCTCACGCTCAGTCCTCCAAAAATCACCCATCCAGGATAAGAAATAGGGGTGAAGAACATTTGAAACGCCGGTCCAAGCATGATGCCCATCGAGAGACCGACGGTTATGAACGAAATAGCACGACCTCTGTCGTCAGGATGGCATGCCGTTGAAGCGTATGTCCGAATAAGTGCCACATTCGCTTAAAAGATTCTGTTGTGGAATGGTTGAGTGGGTCGTGTCCGTCACCAGATCCGATTCCTGTTATGAATCGAGCCATTAGAAGCACATATCTTCTGTCATGGGGGAACAGCTCGCAACTCAAATACAAGATGTTTCCAAGAACCATACAGCATATTCCAAATGTCATGGGCAGTTTGATTTGTTTCACTCTGTTACTCCAATATCCAAAAATTGGACAGAAAATGCTGAGAGCCACGCAGTAAGCAGCGATGATTACGCCTAGGAACTGCTCGCTGGCCTCAGGGTCGATCTTCAAAAGAGGAATTAAACACACCGGCGGCACATACCGTCTCCAGATAGGGCCATAGGCTCGAGAAGTAGAGGCCAAATTGCGCTGTTGCGCAGAAAGCCATGAACGCTGCTACACGCATAGACGTCCAGTCAGTCTCTCTCCTAGTTTTCGACATGGAACTGCAAGTAAAAGGTCAAGTCGAGACAGCTGCCACATCCGTGCATTAAATGGCAAGGAATGGGGGGCGTCAGGCAGCACACAGCGAAGGAAGATCGAACATATTGCTGGAAATAAATTTTATCAATAATGTCGATTCATCGCGGTGGTAACGCTCCATAGAAAACGGTTTTTCGGCTGTATTCAGATCTCGCTGACAATGCCTACGGCAGACTGATAAGATTCCATTCGAGTAGTGTAGACAACTCACAAAATCGCTTTAAGTGGGCAAAATTGTTTTTCAAAAAGTTTTTCTCTCGCTGTTCCTTCTCAAATTCGTTCATATTGAACCATTATAAATGTCAGGAAGACTAAATTTATTACATCTATGATATACTCTTGTCATGTTCTGGCTTCGATCTGTCCTTGTGGCCATAGCCGGGCTCATAGTGGGTAAGCATGAAATGTCGCTAAAATGACTTGAGTGACATCGCGAACTTAGACGATGAAGATAGTGACAAGACGAATGAAAATTCTTCATGTACGAGGTGGGAGATTGTTGTACTACATAATGATAAAGAGATTGCGCAGCAAGAACTTGGAGAAAGACGAATGATGAGTGCGGATAATCTCTCAGGATTCCATAGTTATGTAGTACAGCAGGATTCCGGTTCGCACAAGGATGAAGCACATTCATTCACCCCGCATGGTGAGTCAGTGTCGACGCTGACGCCATTTCTGATGGAAACATGGAACCAAAGAGCTCTAATTCGCTGTAACGACAAATATCTGAGCCGAATGAGTTGAGTGAGCGGTCTCTTGCGGCCCGATTCCTAGTGTCGGACATCTTGTTGTCAGCAGTGGTGCGAATGCGGCTTCCGGGTGTCCCAATCCCCCTGGAAGCCGGGAGACTCTCAACTGCCACAGGGTGTGCTTTTTTTTAAGTGTCTCCGCAGTGCGAAGCAGAGCAAAGGAAGCGAATGACGCAAGATGAAACACGTGATCAGATCAAGGTCTGTCAAAGTCGGAGCTTTGATAGTAAAAAATTTGAAGTGTGCTCTGATTGTACGTTTCCATATATTGTTGAACGAAGACAGAAAAAACTTTTGAAATTAAAAACAAACAAGCGACAGTAAAAAGGAATCCAATTACTGTAGTGCCGTCCCATTGTCATTGATTTTTGATGTCCCATTGGCGTAAATTTTGAGGTTCATAGAACAACTCCTTGTTTACACTATTCAAAAAGGTTTATCGTCACCAATGCTTTTAATATTTCAAAATACGTCGTAAATGAGCGCTTTCCAGGTAAGTGACAGTAGCAACCTTTTGCAAAGGTTTCCAAACACTTGCTCGAACCGATTTAGTAGCTGACATCACTGTGTTTTCTTTCAAAAGTGCTCTCTTCCTCCAAATGTCATCACGTATGCATTAAACGCTGTGCTCTCCCAGCGATTAACACTTCAGTCGGCTCTCTGTCCAAAACGACATGGTCTCGCACCGCAACACTTTACCTCTCGTATTATTCGTGGTCCTGCTTCTCTATTGTGATCACTCCTCTGGATCGACTTTCAGCCTCAATAGAGGTTCTGATACTTGCACAATGAATTTGTGAATAAAAGGGTCTTCTTTATTTCAGCAAAGTTCTACGCAAACCAGGTTCGGAAGCTTGACAAGATGTCCGACCGCTGGTTTCCGGGATACGAGCTGTGGCCTGGGACCTACAATCGTCGCGGTCATAAAATGTTCCTGCGCTTTGGAAAGTGACATAGCAATAAGTTGTCTTTTTAATGTTCTACGATGTATACAGGAGTCCGTGTATACAGGAGATGTACAGCAATAAAGTTAAGTTTTCCCAATATATGAGAGATATTGGTAATTATGCCCGTCTCTGACCGCTGGATGTGTATGAAATGAAATAGATTACGGAAATGTGCATACGTTTTGATTACACAGGTGAAAATCGTGATTTTCGATTAAGTGTTGTGGGTAGATCGATCGACGTGACAACTAATAAGGTAACCTTTCCATAAGCGAGAAAATATGCACACGTGACCATGTCAGCGCTGCTCGAAAGTCACGTCTCAAAAGTCATGTCCAAACCAGTGTGCTCTTGTTCGTTGTCGCAGAATGCGAAATCTATTGGGTTGTTATATGTACTGAAAATGGTGCATGATGGCAGTGGATCTTTATTGATATAATCTCGTACATTTCATACACGGCCTACACCCTTCGAATGGCTACTCCAGGCTAACTGTGCTTTCAGGGGTCAGCTCCCTCGTCGAATATTATGCAAGGATTAGAGTTAAGGAATGTTCAGATCCAATTTTCAACCGCTTTTCTTATTTTAAACGCTCCACTGATATGGTACTGAATGGAAAGGTCAACATGTTCTGTGAAGAAGAGTGTCCTGGATGAAAACAGTGAGCCGCTGTAGGGATGAACCTGGAAACATACGGCCCGGCGTGGCCGAGCAGGGTGTGACTTTTTGGGTCATTTTTTCCACATTTGACCTCTATTTCCTGAATGTAGAAATGAGATAGTGGAGAACTGTCACACCCGACGCAATTTATCGCCATTTTTCATGTAACAATCTAATAAAAAGGAACGCATAAAAAAGGTGTCGAATCCGGCCCGAAAAATAACAATTAACAGATTTCCCAATTGAACCACCTCCTTGGATATTGTCATTTGACCGCAACTTCTAAACAGTGTTTACATGATCAGATGTGTGTATAATTCGACGGTCTATCGAGTTTAACGTTCAATAATGTATTCCTGTCTGTGTCTTAACATCCAACTCGATGTGCCATCAACCAGTTTTTAAATCTGTGCAGCGAACATTTAAAAGTTCCCTTGTCATGTGAAAACCTTTGCCTTACTTTCTCCTCAGCGTATAAGAAGCTTTTTTTCACTAATCTTTGTCCAATGGAATGAAGGGAATGCGAGTATTTTTCCACGTCTGTTCCACAGGAAAGTAACTTCCGCTCGTTCGAGGCATATTTCATGAGATGGCACGGAATATTTTACTAGGTGCGTCACGGCAGACGAAGCGGAAACGACAAATGCCGGAGTAGCGGTAGACCTTTGCTACGTAGCTGATGACGTAGTGTCACTAATCGATCGTTCGTTTCCACTTTGTTGACGCTGTGAACCAAAATAAGCCCTAAAAGTTCATGTGATCACACCACAAAGGCCAAAATGCTTTAGAATTGAACTTCATAACTGATGTTTTAAATATGACCTGATCATTATTTACCATGGAGGACGGCTTTAAAATGCGAGAACTCTTTCCAGATGCATGATTAGTCACGACACTGGTAGAGTGTTTAACACAGATTCATTTTTGTTCTAAAGAAGATGTTCACCAAAACGGTGGCTTTAGTTATGCTCTCTCTCTGCTGTTCCCATGTATATTCGTTCTATCTGACAGGACTCTATTCGGTTCTTGAAAAGCCAAGTTTGTAGCAAGAGTTCAAATCGTATCGCTTACCAAGATTAGTTCAGATAGAGAAGTCGACCAGAAGAAAGTGCCACTGCGTCCCAGCTTCACTCCGTTGATTGTCCCAAGGAACAGATTGGAAGACGTCGCTCGCATTCCCCATCGATCTTTCCACAGGAAAATGGTGATTGCGCATGCTCATCGACGACCAATCACTTCCTTAACGCTATGGTGGCGCATGAAGCTTTAATCAGGTCAATAACGGAATCGTCCCGATTGCGATAGAGATACACCCTTAAATATTTGTGTTCTTGTCAAGGATAAAAACTTCGATATCCATTTCAGTTGAACAATTAGGGCCAGAACATTAACGGACACAAACGTAAGCAGTCATCTATATGCTTCATAACGTCGCCCTTACTTTTTGTTTATCCATTTTCTTGGATGACTAATTTCAGGAACGACAAAGTCCTACGGTCACGTGATTACCGAAGAAAAGAACTTAATCATTCAGTAGTTCTACAGTGTTTGCGTTTAGAGAACAACAACTATGACCGTTCTTCCTAAAATAGCAGTCAACTGAAACTTAAAGCTAGTTCTGCGAGTGACGTTTTGTTGCTAAAATGAGAAGGTCATTACCACCAACAACTCGTACAAATTAGCTAAGATACTTTACGCCCAACCGCTTTTTGTCTCGCCCTCAACGACACACCTCAACGCTTCGTTTATTTCAACTCAAATTATCCCGCCCTTATCTCTACTTATAACAAAAGAAGGCAGTTCATTTCCATTTAAATACGATGAGCCTACAAGTGCGTCTTCTTCTGTGCACTGCGCTTCTTTCATTTGCGCAGGCTTCTTACAATAGGCGAGGATTCTTCGTTATTCCCTATGGAATAGACTACTGTAAGATGAACCGTGTATACTGTTGTTTTAAAAAGCGATTTAGTGAAAATGGTCAGATTTCCGAGTTTTCGCACAACGACCATGTCACCACAGGCACTTGAAGACAATCTCAATTTTCACATCAGGCAGTCGGTGCTGGGAGCGTCGTCGTGGCTGAGTCTGGACGATTTGATGCGGCCCGCAACAGAAGATGACTACGCATTTGACTGACCTGTTGCAGGCTGTTGAAGATTGATGATGTTGATTTGCTTGTTGTGCTTTTTTCCTTATTTGTGATATTGTCTGCCTTTGTACTTCTTGCATCCCCTATATATAAATGGAGAACCGACGGGTCCGTTGGTCTGTGTGTGTGTGTGTGTGTGTTTTTCCGTGCACACGGCGGAAACCCACACAAAAACCCACAAAAAATGAGGGGAACCGAACCTGACACCGCCCGTTTACAAACAGAGAACGTTCGCAATGAGCCACACAGACAGTTGAGATGGTAGTGCTCTACTTCCACTATCTCTCTGGCGATGCTAGGCTTTGAGTTTTTTTTGCTGTTTTTGAGTGATTTTTTGCCTATTTTGTAACCAGCGGTGTTTTCGGTTCGAGTTTCCTGAAACTTTACAGTTTTTTTCGCCCACTTTAGCCATTTACATTATATGGTTTCTCGCTGCCCGCAGGGCTACAGTTTTTGGCCCCAACTTCAGCCCTATCCATGAGCGCCAATCTTGCCGCCCGCAGGGCTACAGGCTAATTGGCTTTTAGTACCTTGAGGGCGCGAATTCGCGCGCAGCCGGGTTTATTATATAAATGCTCGCATAATGAAATGCGAGCCATAAAGTCGTAAAGTCGCATAATGAACACTTAAATACAGAAGTAGTTTTCATTTATGCCGGTAGCAATCGGCCGGGTCGAGGCGCAATGATCGCCTCGGTTTTTTTTCCAAAGATCCGAAATCCTTCTAATGAGCTCTTCACCCCTGGTATACCGACGCAAACTGATGGGGTCGTTGTCTTCGACTCCAAAGCCGTGTCCAGCACCGAAGCCAGAAGAATATAGGCGACTACGGTCTGATACTGTGCTGACCCACTCTGTACAGAAGATGACTGTGCATTTGACTAATCTGTTTCGGACTTGGTCGGGTTGATTTGTTTGTTATGCTATCTACATTTCTGAAAATTCACGCGCAAACGATGAATCACATTCAAGAAAGCACTGCCTTAGTGCATTACACTCTGAGATGTCAATAAATTAAACGATAAATACTCTGTTGTTTTACTGTTGTTTTATATTGTCCTTTGAGGTGGCCACTGCGCTAGAACACCTGTAGAAAAATGATGTCCGGTGCTGTGCATGTTTTGTAATGGAACGTGCAAACTAAAGGGACACAAGGCGCAATTCGGAGCAGTAGGTTTTGTCATAGATTTCATTCAGAGACAAAAAAAGCTGACAATAACAGTTAATGCATGTTATCGAAAACGGTACAATTATTGAGAACCGAGCAGTAGTCCTCCGTCGGCAACGATGGTAGTGCCGGTTACATAGGAAGCGTCATCACTGGCGAGGAAAGCAACGACAGTTGCCATTTCGCGAGCAGTTCCAGTTCTTCGCAGAGGGCACATTTGTTCAGCCCATCCATCGGCCATCTTGTCGAAATCGTCTTTGCTGATGCCTGTACGAGTGAGCAGTTTGGTGCGAATGATGCCGGGGTTCAAATTATTCATGCGGATTCCCTTTTTCGCCAACTCGGCGGCCTCGTGTCGCATGTAGTGGTCGAGGGCGATCTTGGTCATGGCGTAGAAGGTTTCTCCCGAGAACTGATGCATGAAATGCTCTATACTATCAAGGGGCACCTTTCAAACTCACCACTCTCATAGATGCAACACTGCTTACGTTGATGATGTTTCCTTTTGTTTTTTCCAAATGTGGAACGGCCAGCTTGTTCAAACGAACGACACTAAAGGATTTATAGATATGAAAAAACTGTTGCCGAGTTTTACCTCTTGACATTGATGGCCATGATCTGATCAAACGCGTCTTCATCACTCAGCGACTTGTTTGTCAGAACCGCCGCGTTGTTCACCAAAACATCGAGCTTCCCGAACTTGGCCACAGTGTCACCAATCAGTTTCTCAGCAACAGTAGCGTCCGAAATATCGCCTTGGACTTGAAGGACTTTACTGGCGCTAACTCCGCTGTCAGTGATTAATTTAAACGTTTCCTGAAAATGCGAAACAGATAAAAAACCAATCGTCAAAGTACCTCAAGTCCTTCAAGCGATCGACCGTGAATCGTCACCGCTGCGCCCTGTTGAGCGAGAAGCAGGGCGATTCCTTGTCCGATTCCACAGCTAGAGCCGGTGACGATGGCAACCTTGCTCGAGAACTTCTTCGAATACATTGGTAAATGACCGATGATGCACTGAGATACTAGCCTCCATTTTTATACTCCAGAGCAGACATACAATGCGCACAACATGTCCTTCCGAGAACGAAGTGTTTGTTTGCTTCGACACAAATGTGACACGCACAAACTACAAGCTTTATCACTTCCCGACCTTTGTGTATGAGTCGAGGAAAACCGACTAGGAAATGATCGTCATCTGAAGCCCTAGCGATGTAGCTAACGAAGGTCTCCGGAATAAAATTATAAAAGCCGAATAGAAGCATTGTACGGCACGTTGTAATCCGAAAGTTTGATAGCCGATAAAGAAAAATGGAGTCCGTTGGCTTTTATAAAATCTTTCACCTTCACAAAAAGATTCTAGATGCAAATCGGGAGTCAAACTTTTAATCACTTTGTCAGATAGTTTCCTTTTCTTTGGAAAGCATAAAAGAAGCCTGTTCTTGCGAACTCCTTCAACGATGTTTTTGTTGATGCTGTCACAAAACTGACACACACAAACTAGAACAGAGTACGTTGTAATTATGGTCGCCAACTCAGGCAATCGAGTCTGGATTTAAAAATCGTATTGATCTTAGTTTGGATGGGTTCGATGGATCAATCAACGTAAACGCACCTCAGATTCCGTGGCAAAGCTTTTGTTTTTGGCTTTGATATGATGTCATTTATAGAAAACACGTTTGTGATAATCTCGACTTCAAAGATGCACTGTTTATATAGTAACTCAACCACAAGAAGCGTCGATAATCTTAAACATCTATGTTGTCATGTCTAAATTGTGCACAGCGCTCAGCCAGATTAAATTTTGTTTTTGAACATTGAGGTGATCAGTCGATCTTGAAACTCTCTGGAGACGTCGTTAATCTGGAGACCCTAATACAACTCAAGCGATTTTGTTGACACCCATTGCATAGTGTAATGCCAATCCATCTAATCCCTCAGTTAAAGATTGCATAAAAAACACAACCACCAAACACCAGATCACATCACTTTCCGGACCACAAGAAGGGGGTGGATGTGTTCACTCAGACAAGCGATCCATGGCCTCATCAAAATTCCTCTTAGAATGGGCCGATAATTTGATAAATAGGGAAGACAGCTGCGAAGAGAACATGACCTTCAGGAGTAAAAATAATCCGAAAATGTATGCAGCATCTTAATTAATTGATGTTCTGAGTAATCATCAATGTCAAACAAGCGTTTTGCTAGGTAGCATTTTGTGAGCATCGAATCTGCGATCAGCGACCGGGAGGTTAGGAATGTTCGGTTCCCTTTCAAAAAGCAGATTATACTTGATAAAATAAAGGCAACAATATGCCATTGATATGTATTGTTTTCGATACACTCACCTGAAGAGAGTTCAGCTACACTTACATCTTTGTCTTTACATCTTTCAGTAGGTTCGTATTTTTAGATCTGACCACATGTCTGTTGGATTTATCTAATTAAAGTGAATAAAAGCCGGCGTTCCCTCTAATCAGCGAACGGGTTGCGTTGTTTAAAAGAGAACATCTGTGAGTCGCCGACGATGCGTCTTTCTTGTCTGTTCGTGTTTCTAATCTTAGCAACGATGTTGCAACTTTCTCCCGCGTTCACACCCTTGAGCCGAGCTACTCGCCGCTATGGCGAATCTAAAGGAAAAGTCGGTATGCGGCTTTCTTGTCACTTTCGTCTAGTAGCATTTTAGAGCAGAAAAAGGTTGTCCACTACGAAACGCACGATGAGAAGCAGATTCCGGAGTTCAGCCATCACATGAACTTCCTGCTTGATCAGCCTTTTCTCGCCCTTGTGCCGGTGGTGGAGCCGAAAAAGACCAAGAAACCGCGTACCACGAAGCATACGAAAACGAGAAGTCGAATGTCTTTTGTCGGCTTGTGATCCGGGAGATTGCCGTGATTGCTCTGCTCATTGAACTCTGACATTTGCGAGCTTGTAGTTCGATTGAACAAAAGAATAAAACACATGTCAAAATATGAGTGCTTCCCTAATGCATTAGTACTTGTATTAGGCAAACGTCACTAAAACGACATTTGAATACATTGCTCTACGGCAGTGAAAGTCATAGTAGAAAGATAGCTACAATCTGACAAAACAGATCACTATAAAAACAAAGTCTTATTATCGGAATGGAACAAAGAATTCATCATGTGCCACATGTGACTCACGTATGCACACGAATCTGAGTACAAATATCTTTGTACCGTATTATTAGTTCGTGCGAAAGCGGGTATTTGTTTAAGCAAATTCTAGGAAACGCTTTTTTGCAGCTGTCTTTTCCGTCGTAAATTCCCAGAGATATTGCATAACTGTCCTCTAAAAATTCACAGTTTCTAGTGTTACGATTGGTTGGATTTATGGCTGTGATTGTGGTGGGCAGTATATAAACGGGGGACTTACGGGTCCCTTGTTATGTGCATGATTCAATCAGCAAGGTTCCGACAGGATGGGAACCTGAAAACGAATCGACGCCGACCATGAAGCGCTTTCCCACTGGGACTCTAATGTAATGCAGAAAGATAATCCACTTTCGACACATTTGTATTGGGTTGATGCATTAAAAATCTCGCATTTTTGTAATGAAGTTTTTTCAAGAGGAATGCAAAGAACAAGTCGTAGTCAATTATAGTGTAGAGTGGAAATTTACTGTAGTCCACAACGCGCCCATCCATTTCACCAAGGACGTAAATATTGCGAATATATGACATTTTTACGCTATGCGAAATCTTCAATGACTCAATCCAATAGTTATTGGTTATTTTCCACAGGACGTGCCTGAACGGTATGCATATAGAACATGCCTATAGAACAATGGGAATTTCCGGGCCAACTCCTCACTTCACTCCTTCCAAGATCGCCGAAAGGGGCCTACTTGACAGTTTGTTTGGAACTTCAGTCATTTGAGCACGACCAGAACTTGCATATGTTGCCGTCCGTATGGGAGCAGAGGCTTTAAAACAGTATTTATGTGAGCTTTTCGATTCTGCGCACTCTGTGAAAGTGGTGCTTCAGGTGGCTTTCAGACAGTAAAAAAATAAAAACCCGAGAAGTCAGTGAACCAACGCGGATCGATTGGGATGGGGAGCACAGACACTCCAGAGCCTTGTCTCGGGCGATGCTAGACCGTACTTTTGTTTAAAATCCCCGCGTCATGATTAGCATCCCTTTCTTCGCATCATTATTACTGTGCACAAGGCCATGGTACCCCCATCCGAATATCACGGCCTATCGTGCGTTGAAAAATAGTTTCCTAAGTTGCAGAGTTTTAGCGGTTTGACGTGGCTTCGCGGCTGGTCAGTGCTTGCCTTCCTGGCGAGACTATTGGTTCTTTTTAATGTGGTAAAGCTCGTGTTCTCGTTTTCTTTGAGATGTGTAAATCGATGGTTGTCCAATACATTGAAAATAGTTGATCTTCGCTTTTTGAACATATTAAATTGAAGTCATTTTCCTGTTTTGACGATAATTTGCTTCTTCATATATACATTGTCTCGTCTGACAACATAATAATTGCTATACAAATAAAAAAGAGAGATTTCCGGACAATTCCGAAAGCTTAAATGCTGATCAGTGAGCCCAAAAACTGCTTAAACCCTAAGGTTAAAAATGGTAGATTCGAACAACTAACAACTTTTTGGATTTTTATGAACTTAGGTGCCACCTCTAATATATGTCAAAAAGAAATATCATTGGAGGCAGGATTGCCCGTTGCAGACCACACGTGCCTTCTTATGAGATTATACGTAGTTATTAAAATAAACGTAAGGATTACATTGTATAATTCTGATAAGACTAGAGTGATTCAGACGGATAAGCGTTACGACAATCGACAGTTAGGGACGTATTAGATACATTTTTAGTGTTTATCTGTGACTCAGCCCCTGTGACATTTGCCTTATGACGAGTTTTAAGAAAAAAGCAAACAACCAGAACAACACACTTCTCTTTTTTACCCTTTTATGCATAATATCATTATGAGTATTTTTAAACGGAGCTGTTAAGTTGATAAAAACACAATGATTTTCGTCGGCTTTTTTGCGACAGTTCATCCATTTTTTCAATGCTTCATAAGTTATTTAGTTCATCTATTATGGACCCTTTCGCCGATGACCAGGAAGCCACCAGCAACCTTATAATCTCTGTCTAACAACAGGAGTTTTCTCGATGGCTGACGCACTAAGAAGATAATTTTACAAAATCTGCGATGTTTACGTATTTAATATTTTAGTTGACTACAATATTCGATCATGTCATAGGAATATATTTTTCTCTGTTTTGACTGGAAAGCATGTGATTTTGCCTGTTAAGTATAATTGAGTTTTCGTATGAAGTGCTGACAGATTGTCTGGAAGCCAGGAGCTTATCGCTTTATTACCTTTGTCAAACTACAGTGTATTGTATCTAAACTTGCTCATGGATTTAACGTTCTTAACCGATTAAGTTGTCTCTGTCTTTAATTGTATTGTACCAGAATATCGGCTATATATCTTTGCCAAAGCTACGCCAAACTCGGAAAAACCCGAACGTACAAAAAAGAAACAATTCCTAGGATATGTCACGTTGAACTACACGGGGAGGTGATGTTTGTCATTCACATGCACCGAGGAAAGTACTGTTACTTTGTAGCTGTTTTCAACGCAAAACAAAATATTTTATTGTTCTGTATTTCTGCTCAGATCCGTAGGTCTTATTAGCTCTGTTTCTAACTACGACCGGTGCGATCTTTTTCGTTCACATGAACTCAGCACGCAAAGATCACACTCGTGTTTCGCATTCTTTTGATGGAGACGATGTATGAAAACACCTTTTAGTAACATCGTCTACCTGCATCACTACCCAGTCGTCTGCGCAGAATTAAAATAGGCGCCGATGCATCACCGTCTATTCACCAGCTGGCTTTTGTTTCAGAAATCGTGATGCAATGCGCATAATTAAGGATTTAGCTATTTTATTGGAAATCTAACATTTATAAACCTCAATGCCTTAATAGGCTTAACGTTTTTTATTCGAATTTTAATTTTAAATAAATTTTTAAAATAATATATGTAGCATTTTAACACGAAACAGTGAAAATAGCATCTTCATTCAACGTTCCACTTTAGTGATGGTACTTTGTATTTGATATGTAATGTATCGCATTATCTCATCATGGATTACATGTGCTTTTATACAATTAAGAATACAACTTCTGTTCGAAAACAACGTCATGATCTCCGTGACTTTTTTTCGGTAGGCGGGCCTTCCCATGCCGGGTGCGGTTCGCATAAAAGGAGTTGTTTCTCATTTAGGTTTACTCCTATCGGCACAGCATGCAGGGCCAACACTACGCTCTATTCACACGGGCGTTCTGCCTCCTCCTAATTGTGGCCATCGCCACCGCCAGTTTCATCGATAGTCCAAGGGTGCCCAAGTTCAAGACGTTCAGACGATCGCGTAAGTTCAGAGAGGAAGCGTCCAAGTTTTAGTGTATGCGTTTAGGCAGTCGAACAGAGATCGAAGTTCTGAAGGAAAAGGTACCGGTAGCACAGCCCAGCTTTAACTACATGCTGAGACAGCCGATCGTCTCCTTTGCGCCCATCTACTCGGAGCACTACCGACTGAGGGGAAAGATCAGAAAAATGAGCAACCGGTTCTCCATGCTCGGGTTCTAAGCGATACTGTGATGGAATGATGATTTAAATGTTAATTTATTGTTGTGAATAAAGGCAAGCAAGTGGTAGCTTTTCCGTTCTATCCAGGTTTAAGGTCTCGATGTTCAATTTGATACTTTAGGAATGGGCTTTTGAAAATAGGGTGATCATACATGAGGCATCGACGTGTAAGAACCTCTGGAACCTAGCATGTATGTGTTACGGTAGCAACTCTATGTGTGCTACAAACGCTGAAGCCGTATAATTCTCAGTGTTCATCAACTCTGCATACAATTTACAAAGTACTGCTCTATTACCGGAGACGCCAGCCTTCGTGATCACACCAGCGTTGAACAGTGAAGAAGGTGATCTGGAAGAATTGGAAGTTTAAATGGACGGACGTCTTGTCGTCTCGCTCATTCCCTTCTTTTACATTTAACAGTTCGACAAAACTTAGACCAATAGGAACATACATTCATCATACCGTGGCATAGCGTTAACGATGCCTTCCAAAGTAATCACTAAGCAATCACATTTCTGCGTCCTATGAATCCCTTTACTGTCCTGATCATGCGATTATCATCTATAATCTTCTCGTTTGTCCTGGATAAACGTGATTGGTGCGCCTTTAAGTGTCTATGTCTGGGCTTATACGCAAACACGTGGACTTAAAAGGACATTTATATTTTTTGCTTGTTATTTGAAAACTGAACTAGAGTACTTACAAATTTGCTTTTTAGAATTACAAATTCCTTGTTGAAAGTGCCTTTTGCACCCTGCAAAGTGAGCATTTCGCGGAGGTGTTAATGGCACTTTTACCTGCAAGTGCATACCGTAATACGATGTAATGTCTCTGACGGAAAGAAATACGTAATAGTTTTTAAACTCCGTGTGAAATGTTCGACTAGATCATCAGAAATCAGTTCGCCGGTTCCGTTTATATCCCATGTGGGGGCTTAGCTTATTGTTACTCATCCATTATTTTATGCGAGAAATCTATAATTGCGTGGTTGACAGTGAGAAACTCCGCTGAAGTATGGTCCGAGCCCTTCCTGGTTTGAATTGAGACGTAGAAACAAAGCAAGACTAATCAACACAACTCCTGTGGGAAATTCACTACTCACATTATCGGAACTGTGGGAGTCGGCGTCACAATGAATCGTGTGACGGAAAGCAATAAAAAAATATTTTGGAAAGATGGGATGCAAAGAAGAATTTAATTTGTTAAAAAATGGAAAGAATTGACAATTTTGGTTTCATCCCATACACATAAACGAAGAACCGACCGGTTCGTTGGTTTCAAACAGAAGACAGAATAGGGACCCGAGCCGGCGTCGAACCGACATCGACCGATCAGCCATGTTCGCTATGATCTACACAGATATTTCAAGAGAGACTGGTTCACTGCCACTGCCTTTAAGACAGATAGCTGTTAGTATTTTCCAGTCACCCTGTATACGAGCGAGAATTGGGGACGGGGGAAAATTTCCGGTCTCGGCAAAACCAGTGTTCACCCTTAAAGGCGCAAAAGTCAATGTAAATGGTGCGCAAAGAAGACCTTAGAGTGATGGGAGGCCACCCTGCCCGGCCTTCTGGGGCAAGGTTGTTCGGCCCTCGTACTTGTCGGATCTGAATGCATGTAGTTTCTTGATATGTAAATTTGTGCGTTATGCAAGAAGTTTTGACTCGTTTCACCTGTAACAGTATGTTATAGCGCATTTGGATTTGCGTAAATACGCGGATTTCAAGCTTGAGTAACATGGTGTACGTGTGTTTCTACTTGATGTCTTGCAGAGAAAATCTCTAGACATGTCTCCAGTTGATAAACAGTGTTGTCATGTGTAGATTGTGCCAAATATTCCCACACATTATTTTGCACTTAGTGTTTTTCACTTAAATTAAATTTACAAAGTCTCGCCTATTTTATTTACTATGTAAGCTAAAAAACGAATGGAGTTTTGCACGATTCAAGGAACATGATGTTTGGTACACTGCAAATTATGTTTGCTACACTGCGAATGAGCAGAAAAAGATTTATTTCCGTTATTTCTTTGAACTGTTTTAGAAGGGAATTCAAAGTCATGAACATTAACTATCCAACAATACATAACTTATTTTTGCAAAAAAAGTATACTCATTTCCAATGTGACTCAGTGATACGAACTTGTACGAACTGCCATCAGGGCAAAGGTGCTTCATTAACTTCATTAAGGTAAGTTCATTTCAAGTTCATTGGCTGTTTGAATCATTCGCCGTTCTTATAAGGACAAATAACTAGCATGTTCATGCAAGCGAGCGTAATTCTTTCTTTACTGGCATTGTTGGCGAACGATAACCAAAAAGATCACCGATTGACCTACAATGCCTGTCATCTATCGGTGGTCCGTTTACTGAGAAGGAAAGAGTGGCTTATCTGATCACGAGCCATTTTCATGAATTGAGTGTTCAAGTCCAGATGTTTGAGCCAGAAATACGCTTCATTCAAATCTTGCTTTATTCAACAAGATAGATTTCATTTGTGTCAGCGATCGGTCTGGCCCTCCACTCGTTTTTCTTAGAATGAGTTGAGTGGACGGTCGTTCTTATCCTTTCGCGTTTCCCGCAATGATAACCCCGGTACTCAGAAGGCTTGTAACACCCAGAGTTACCGCACTTCTATTTACCTGGCCAAGAAGCTTTTCACCACTGCCCGGCCACCCGCCGCCAAGGAGACGATGCGCAGCCACATCGAAGTCTCTCCCTCCGTTCGACTCAACCGCAATCAGTCGCTTCGCCACCTCGTCCACGCATACGGAATCGCTTCTACCCGAACGTTGTACTATGGGACGAAGAAAGAAGAAGACCAGCGACTGTGATGCGTTTTTTGGTTCAAGGGATAAAAGTGGAAACTTTATTCAACAATGTGTCGTACGTACGAATGGAAACGATAACTTTTACGAATGTACAGTCACATCTTCCATTCGGAGCACATAAGGAGAAGATTATTCATACAGTATCCTCAGGGATTTGAGAATACCTCAACTTCTGCCACTCTACGATGTCCTTAATGAGACCGACGATGCACGCCGCCAGCACGCAAAGGGCCAAAACGACTGCTCCAATGATGAAGAAGACGAAAATGATGTACTTGACGGTAGGGAATTCGGGAGTTTCGAAGAGCGACTTGATAGGATCCATTCCATAAAAAAAGTGTTCTGCGATGAGCGGGGAGAAGGCTTGGATGGTTTGATTACGTGTTTCCAATTTCCTTTCCATATTCTCTTAGGGAGGAAGTCGCTTTTAAGAACAGCTGAATCATTCTAGGCAACACGGTCACCGAAAAAGCTTTCGGACTATTGGATGGATTTTCATTTCTCCTTTGTGAAATTCTGTTGTTCTCCGTCCTCAAATAAGATATCGTAAAAATGCGGAGATTCAGCTTTTATCTATTAGGAGATTCCTAATAGTCCAACTTAGGCGCCTACCCAACGTGGGCAGAACCACAATACATTAGTGGAAACGTGGAAGGAATGACATTTCCTGGTGACACCACTAAGCCTTCTGGAACGGAAGAAGCAATATTTCCTTTGACGTGGTCAGTCCTCTTAATGGATACTATTCGCCTATCAAATCAAACGAAAGTTCAGAGATTAGTTTTGCCCTATGAAAAAGAGAGTCTCACACTCCATGACAACAGGCACCGAACTGAATTTTTATGTTTATGAGGTGATGTAAAACTGATGTTTGTTAATAGTGTCTGCATAAACTTAAAAATTATTACAAAGATACAACGAAAGGAAGCCAGTTAAACTGCCATGACGTAGTCAAAACCATTTCTTGAAACTGTTATTGCTAAAACTGTGGGAAAGCGGAAAATTTGATGTTTATGTGGCAACCTGTTTCTCAAGAGCGAACAAAAACAAAGAATCTAAAGGAATGATCAACGGTTAGATCTATGTATTTCGTTCGTCAAGGGAGGATTTGTGATTGCCACTATCATTCCTGTCAAGGTCGTGGCAAGCAAAAACGTTGTATGTGACATAATAAAACCTCTCGAATTCTACATTCATTAACTGTGAAATGAACTGCGGACATGGCAGTTTACCTTATTATCGAACACATAAGCCAATTCACCTCGAAGACGGATTGGAATGACCTAGAAGCCGATGACAACAAAATGTCGGACGCCATGAATCCAGTTGCGTGACAAGTCACCGTGAAGGGCGCTCAGCCCACGCTCTGAGGACACCACCGCCACCGACGACGCATCGTCTTCTGGACCAAGACTTCGCTCTCCGAAGATGATACAAGGTCTGAAGCCAGCATTGTACCTAAAACGCGGCGAGAGGGAGAAGTTCATCCTTCCAAGAGACATTCTCTGTCTGCCTGTTCGGTATCATGCAATGCTAAATGCCTTTCGTGCAATAAAGTCAAAGTCAGAAACGACTCCACAGGATCTATACCAATAGACTAAGTTTGCCACAGCCGAAAACAGTGTGAATATCATTTTGACTATTAGTCATCCTCTATTTATCGTTTCCTTGCCAGCAGGAACACAAGTCCATACAGATCCGGAAAGTTGACATTTCCTTCGGATGTGTGATCGCCTTCGGTGGCGTAACACCATCCAAAATGAAAAACAAATGGTATCGCAATTGTTTATTGGAATCTCCTTAAGTAAGTGAAGGGCGCTTTGGCCGAAGATGTGAACATACAACATGCATTCTAGAACGTTTTCAGATTTCTTTTTGCGACGTATTCCTTCACTCCGGGAAGTGCATAAACGGCATCGCTGAATCTTCTGACAGCGGGGAAATCATCCAATAGATTAGGTACGACCACACCGTAGCGTTTCCAACAGTCGGCTACGCACAAATCGGCCCACGTCAAGTGGTTTCCAACGAGATTCTCTCCGTTGGTGGTCTTCAAATGCTTCTCGAGACGCTCCAAAAACGGGCGCAACTTTTCGGCTGCCTCCTTTTCGTACTCCCCTTTCTGACCCGTAGCAATCTTTCGAATCAGCATGTCGGGCATTAGAGCGGTGATTGTGTCCTCTATGGTGTAAACAAAGGCATCGGCCTGTGCCATTTCCCAGTCGTCTTTTCCAAGCAGATCTGAACAAGCGGTCCTACCGTAAATTACATCTTTCACTCACGTAGTTTCCTGGCGAAGTATCTCATAATCGCAATCGACTGTGGCACAAACTTTCCATCAAGCTCTAGGACGGGAATTTTCTCGTTGGGGTACTTACTCTTCACTTCCGGCCATTTCTCGAAAGGAATTTCGACCATTTCGTATGGGATCTTGCCGTAAGCAAGGAGAATTCTCGCTGGTTCGACGCGGGCGCCGAGTCCTTCGAAGTAGTGAAGTTTGTACACCATGGCGACAGAACAGAACAGATGGAAGTGAATGGCATCTATTTACGCAGCGCTATTTATTGAGTGTCTGCTCCTCTAGTTTGTGCTCACTTATCAATGTGCGTTGTTTACTTTGCCCACCAAACAAACAGGCAGATTAGTTTTCCGCTTCGCTTATTTGACTGCTGGCATGCGTCCAGAAAACAGGTTTCCCTAAACGTTATCGAAATTGTTGCGTAAAAATGGCAGAAGAATGCACAAACCACTCAGTGTTGGAGCCGGTAATAGTGATTGAGAGTCAACGTGGTTGATATAACAAGTAAAAACCGATAGCCATGCAAGACGTCTCCTTAGGGAAATCGCTTACCGGAATACGCGTTATCGCCATATGTCGCACCCTTAAGGGCCAGTTATAGTTGCGGAAACAGTTTCCGCCATTGTAAAAACTGTTTCCGGAAACTGTTAAGGGTGCGACATTTGGCGATAACGCGTATTCCGGTAAGCGATTTCCCTCGCCGACCCTTCCCTACTTGTCCCAAGTCCAGAGAAGGAAAAGTTCCGTCGTCATTCCCAGAGCTTGAATGATTTCCAGATGCCCCGTACAGCGCGCCATCGATTGGTTTGACTTCAACGCCACAAACGATAGGGAATTAAAGAAAAAAGCGACAAAAAATATGTTTTTTTTGTGAATCTATGTCACGCAAGGCCCTTGATTTACGAAATAAAGTCGAAAATTCGTAATTGCCTTGCCAATTAATTACGCGACAAACAAAACATTCCAAAAATGCAGAATGCATATGAAAATAAGTAAGAAATACACACCTGGAGCGATAAATAACTCTGTATCAACATCAATCAACGATATTGGGCGATTCATCTTTTCATATCATACCTTTGTTCGTATGTTACATTGATTTGTAGTTTGTGTGATGACTGTTCCATCACACTGCTTCAAATGTAATCACTGTTACACTTGCAATGTTCAATGTCATGCATCAAATTGAATACAATTAAATAAGTTCAGGGGCTTGTTAACGTAATAGGGACATTGATATGAAAATTGTCTAGAAGATCACCGTCCGACAACTATAACGGTTTGCATAAGTTCGCCACACTGAAGTCGGCCAACGTGAGGTGTTGCGAACCAGATTCTCTTCGTTCGTCATTTGTAAACGTTAAAAGAAGACGTGCATCTTGTCGCTGTTCGCTTTTTCGTACTTTCATGCCCTCCTGAAGCCATTTTTTGGACTATGAGTGAGCGCATCTTGTAGTGCAAACATGCGCGCAGCTGCTTCTGCAGCTTCTCAGTTGCATTTTCCGCCTAGATATAATACAGCTTAAATTTTATATATTTCTAAACGTAATTTTCCGGCGCGGTCAACTAAGGGAGAATTCTGTCATCCATTTCCATGTCAGGCAACTGTTGATTGCTTTTCACTTCTCCAATGGAATGTCGGTCCACATACACATACACGGCTACCAGCTTTCCGATGGGCTTACTAATTGTGAACGCATAATCTATTATTTGAGCATTCGGAAACGTTAATAACGTTAACAGTCTGTAAACTAATTGCTTGTGAATCGAGAACATTCCCGATCCAGCTGTTAAATGCACTTCGCAGAAATCTGACCAAAGACTACACCAAGGCAATACGTTAAAGCCAAAAGAGCATCGGACCTCCGGAAAGTACTGTCAATTTCTTTTTAATTTTTTATGTACTACATTCTACCACATTATGCTGTTAGGGTCAGTTGCTCACTTTGCATCACAGCTGACATTGTTCCTAGAAATTCAGCCTCTTCCCACTATTTTTTATAATGGTTTTTCTGGTGGAGTGCATCGGGCCGGTCAATGACTTCTTGCGCTTTTTTCTACTAATCTTTTGTAGAGATTTTCTCATGGCAGTGCAGTATAATCAGAATAGTTTTTAAAAGATTTTTCAAAGTGGAACCATTGCGGACGTCATGGAAACACACGGTCCCGGGCAGTCGTACTTTTTGGGAATGCAAGACTCATTTTTTCCACATTTGGCCTCCATTTCCTTAAACTAGAAGTCAGCTCGTGGAGTCGATAGCTACATGCTGCGTATCCTCATTGTCTGCTATGGTACATAACCATTTGGAAACGTTGGAGTTTACACTTTTAAGTAAGTTTTTCGTTCACCGGAACGTGGTGAACGAAAAAGGTCATCTTTTTGAAATTTGCTTATGTTTTCAAAAATGACGAGCACAGCAATAGGTTCATTCGGTGCGTAGGACCCAACGATGCACGTGGGTGGAGGCAGTCACCGTCCATAACACAAGTAATATCGCAAAAAAATTATTGAACAAACACCCCAATGGATTAGTTTGAACAAACCAGTAGATTAGAAGTGCACGTGCTCTCCCTTCGAAATTATATAAACAACGTTTTTCCCATACGTTTGCACGTAAGTTTAGAAAATGTTCTGCATATTCTGCAAAGGCTAATGGTCTCAGAACTAGAGATTTGTAGCAAAATAAGTCCTCCCTTTAGGTCTCTTGTTTGCCTCAATATCAGTCTCAGACTTTTATTAGCAGGGGAAATAGAGCGACAAAGTAACGCTGTGCTGTGACCGTAGCTGCGGGGCCACGAGTGTTCGTCGGCGCGGTCTTTTGTAGTGCTTCGGCGCTTAGTCACTTCCGGTTGATCGCATGGTCGTCAGCTGGTCGTTCGGTCTTCTCTGTTGTTGGATCGTCGGTGCGCGAGTCACAACATGGCAGACTGCTGCCTGGGAAACTACCGTAATCCCGTCGATTCGCTCCCTTTACAGTAGTTTTTATGTAATCTGTTTTGTAAAAAACTGTTTTCACATGGACGCAGGGTATGATAAACAAATTAGATGTCTATACATGCTAAGTTCCATTAACCGCGAGCTCTACCGGAATCTGTTGTTCATTTTGAACTCTTTTAATTGATGTTATTTGTCTGAAACACTTCCTATCGTAAACAAAATATCTCGTTTTCAATGAGCGGTCATTGTGGACCTAGGGAAGTAATTGATATATATCTAACTTCCTTCTTATCTAGGCATGTGCATGTTGTTATGTGGTTGTGTGTACGTGTACAACACTCTAAAAAGTAATCACCCATATTTCACGAAAGCATGATCTTTTTCTCACGCACATGGACACTCCGGAGGGTTCGCAGTGGCGCTTATATATTTCGCATGGACGTCGGTCTTTGTGTTTTCTTTGCCACTGCTTCTCAACCGTTGTTATGAGGCCGCAATATGCACTTTTTTGAATTTGAACAAAATACGTCGAATTCTCTATAGATGCATTTGTCCGCAATGTGCTCGTATTTTCCAAGCACAATACTCAGGTATTTCACAAAAGGTCGCCGGCTTTTGTAGAAATACAACACCACCATAACACTGGTGGTCGCCATTCCTCGAGCTTCGTCGACCACTTCTCAAGCTCACACCACATGTCGATCAAAATTCCAAAAGTCCTCTTGATTGAATAGTATACAGTTGAACAAAGGGCTTTGTTTCTAGAGAGACAAGATGATAGGGGAAATTGGATTTACCTTTCTTCCTTTGTCCTTCTTATACGTGTACCTTCTTATACGTTGTTGCCTAATCTGAAACAGCGGAGAGTACGACTCCATTGCTGTCGATTTCAAGCAACCACTCTTTACGTAAAAAAGCTACACTATTATGCGGCGGTTGTCGGCGACAGTTTCCAATAATGAATGTAATTAGTGTCCTGATCTGTGGGCACTCAGTCTATGTTCTAGATGTATCCACTAGTTAGTAGTGTTTCAATAACAAGACGTAAAGGAACACTCTATACTCACACAATCTCCCGTTCTAGGTTTGCTTCCCGAAGCCCCGTTCTATCTTTTGTGAACAACTTTGATCACCTTCAAGAGTTCGTTGAGTTCATTTTGTCGTCACGTGTTGTTTTCTTCGCTTAACTCATCAATTCAACTCACTGCGGATACAGCAAACAAATAATGAGAATGAGTTGGCGCTTTAGGGCAGCTCAAGCTTTAGTTCACTTGGATCGCGAATTGCAAAAATACTAAATTATGTACGTAAGGGAACAAGTACGGGGTTTTGTTTCACAGACTAAGCCGGCATATAGGTGGGATCATAATTACAATACGCGCCTCCTTTTAGTTCTACACATGATGCTTGAAAACAACGATTTGTATTTTTGTGCGTTTTCACATTATTCGCGCCACAAGTGACTTACTGCATCAAGCCTTATTCAATTCCAATTCCTATTACAATAGGTGTTCTGACAACAAGATGTCCGACGCCAGGAATCCGGCTGCGTGAGATGTTATCCTGAAGCTCGCCGACACTCTGAGGACACCACCACCGGCGAAGACGTAACTCCTGGATCACGGACTCATCTCTCCGAGGAAGATGTGAGATCAGAAGCCTCCTCTGTGCCGCAAACACCCCGAGAAGAAGAATGTTTCCGCAATAATTGAATACATTTTATGTGTTTGACCTCACGTTCTATTTCTCATCGGTGTCTCGAGCACAACATGCTATTAGTCCCAATTTCTGTTTGATTGATGAAATCAATTTTCAAGGTATTACGTGTAGTTCTCGTGTGCTGAACGCTCTCTGATCATAATGTACAAGCTATACTATACCGTAAACTGAGGTGTCGCCGACATAATCTCATTCATTTGCTATGTTGTTTGTGCTATTCTGCAATTACATCGTATGTGCCCTCAAGTAATGGTTTTAACGCATTACAATTACTTTTGCATTTTGCAAGAGTCTACAAGTCTACATTCCAGCCATTACTTGTTCTTTTTGGCTGTATCACTTTTTTGGCCCCGTTCTGACCACAACTCAATCTTCGATCGTGGGTATGGATTGCATAGTCACGGGAAATATCGGGCTCGGGCTATCAAACCACCAAAAAAAATTTTTTTTTGGGGATGCCATGTAGGTTAACTTAACTGCCGCTTAGCTTCAACTTGAGCTGTGTCGCGTCGCTGCGTGGCAGTCAAGAGAAGCTAAGCGGCAGTTAAGTTAACCTAAAATTTTTTTCTGATGATGATTTGATAGCCCGGTCCGAAAGCATCAGGACTGTGCAGTTTTATTCGGTTTTGCTTAAATGGTCCCACGTAGACAAGCTAAGCGACACCAAAAAGGGCGTTTTGTGTCGCGCAGAGTATAAATGGGCCTTAAGGGGCAATAGTCACTATAGCATTCAAGCATTGACTTTTTCATGTTTGCTGCTCCTGCTCTCTAAGTTAAACATTTTGTTCAAAAAATAAAAAAAGTAAAACTTCCTCTACAATGTGCTCCCCACGGTTCACCTTTTACTTTTTTCGGTGCTGTTATGGATACAGTACGTAAGGGACGTTCTGCATAAAAAGCTAAGTTCCCAGAACTTTTCTAAGCTAGTGCAGAGTAGTTGGAGTTAATTTCCAAAAAAAAAAAATAAATGCGAAATTTTCTGAGAAAACTCCTATTTTGTTTTGTGAACTTTTCACATTTTTTCGTTAAGACTCTCACATGTAGATGCGCATCATCTGCTTTTTGCTGAAAAGTACATGCGAACTAGCGTTTAGTACCTGACTGCGTTCTAAAATAAAAAAGGTAAACACCACATAAACTCCACAGGGATCAACTCTGCTTCCTTTGAGACTTCACGATCAGAACTCCATGTTAGTCCTGATCAGTGTTAGTTGGCTATAAAAAGCGATAAGGGAATAGTAAACAGCAACACAGAACATACAAGTAAAACTACTCTAGCTACATTTTGTCGAAATTTCATTTCTCTCAGTGCACGAGTAGTTCTAGTTAATATGAATCGAACTGAACTGACTTGACACGCCCTTTGTGCGCGGCCAATATATAGTCAACTCTCCTTCGCCCTGCTTACAATCCGAAGAGTGCTTTCAGATGGACAAGTTCATCTTCAAACCCGACGAATACCAGAAGTACTACAACTGTTCTCACATGAGCCTCTCCGAATGGGGAAAGTTTGAAGAGAAAAGACCCATTTTGGGGTTGCTCTGTATCTTGGTTGGCACAGTGAACATGGTACACCTAGATCGATGAATCCATTCACATATGCCCCATTTCAGATGGCGTATGTACCTTGTCTGTTTGTGATAAGTAGACGAATATTCTTCAAGTACTCCTGCTTCAAGATCATGTTCTTCCTCGGCTTACTGGACAGCGTGTGCATTTTCTTCAATTCCTTCCTCACCGGATATCTCCACATTGTGGGGACTGTCTTTTGCTGCACTCCTAACGTTCAGTACATAAGTGGATGTATCCTGAATGGTAAGCGATGGACATTCCATGTCTACGTTGTGTTCATCATTGCAGCGTGTTGGTTCGGCGAATGCTTTGGCTGCGCTCTTCTCGCCTTCAATCGATGCATCGACTTCATCCTCCCAAATGTTTCCAAGTTCCTATTCTTCCAGTGGAAAACGTACGTATGGGTTGTGTTCATGTTTTTGTACGCTCTGGTCGCCTTTTCCTTCGAAGTTCCTGTAGTGCTCAATTCCGCGGCAATCATGTGGACATTCAACGCTTTCATCATATTTCCAAAAGATCTAGTCCCTGTTAATCACCAAGATTACATCTCAACGATGAACGACTATAACAACCGTATTTTACTGAGTTCCATGGTCATTTCGTACATGGTCCTTATCGTCGCTATTGCTGTTAGAGGAAAGGGCACCAATCAGACGAAAACTCAGGCACAGGTAAGTGATGGTTTCGGTGGATACTAACACCCCATGGTATTATTCAGGTGTTCACGGTAGCTATTCTTATCTGTGGCCTAAACTTTGTCCCAGGCTTTGTTTTCTTCCTCTTGGAAACGATTCCCGTTACAAACATCTTGCTGTATTTGTGCCTGTTCACATGGCAGATGGGAAACGGTAAATCAAAGATTCCCAAGCCGATTATCAGTTGTGTTTCAGGAGGTGGCGGATTAATACTCATTGTCTTCAACAGATCGATCCGTTCGGAAGTCATTCACTTGTTCAAAAAAGCTACGATAACGCCCTCGAGTAACAATGTTGTTAGTTCAACTAGTGGGCCGCGTATTTATCGAACACGTAAAACCACAATGAATAACTACGTAAAGAATTAGGAAGTTCGTCAATAACTGTCCAATAGAATTGCACATTTTGATGAAGTTCTATCAATCCGTAATCGATAAATGCTTTCATTTGAGTTCTTGGAATAGTCATGCTGGAACACAGGAAGAGATGTGATTCATGAGGGACGTTTCAAACGATCTTGGCGCCTGCTGGTTCATCACTGAAAGGGAACTGCCCTTTGCTACATGTCCTTTGCCTCATTAACTAGAGGAAGCGGAACCAATCTGCTAGACTTGGCACTTTTCATATGTTAACAAGGTAGCCACATAAAAGATTAATTCATTGTGTAATTTTGTGTGATCGAACTACACGTTCCTACGTTGTGTTCTAGAATTTTCAATTTCGGAACATTCAAAGCACGTAAGATGATCGAACATCTAATAAGGGAACCTTCCGACATGTCCGTTTCAGGCTGAGCTGAAAGTTTGCATGCATTATTAAACGGTAACCCCAAAATCATTGGTGGCGAAAAAAATACAGAGATTTTTGAGATTATCTAAAATAACGTTACTTAGAACGTTTACCATGTGATTTCTCATGTTCATGCTGAAAATCTGCAGGTTTAGTGTTACGCTTGCTGCGATAACAACTATCGTAGAGGTGAAGGGTATACACCAGCAGAATGAAATCGGTTCTGTCATTGTGACAGCTAAAAGGATAGGAAGAGACAGGGACATACCTAACACAACTGCTGACAGCTGCACCACAATGCTGATTTTGGGTTACCAGTTCCGATCTCCGCAACGATCTTCTTTCAGCTCTGTTTGGTGCTAATCAAAGACCAGTCTTGAAAGAAAGAGAAGGTCCTCTGGGGGTCAAATAGAGGCCGTTGCACTGGCATGCTAGATGAGTATCAGTCTGCACATCATGATCTGACAATTGTAGCCCACTACTCGCCAATGCCGTACGAACGCATTTCTGAGATTTCTTGCGATCAGCTTGCAAATGGACCGCGAAGTTTGTGTATGCTCTTCTTCTTGGGCTGTCCTCCTCTATCTGTCTTCTAGTCTTTTAATTGCAACATTGAGCAATAATTCATTCAGATTTTGAACTTTCACCTCGGGAAACTCTTCTCTAAGGTACACATTAGAAACGGAAAGTTCGTTTTCACCAATTGCTGATCACTTAGTCTTTAGTACGATGCGAACCAAAATCTCAGACTTTGACCAGCAACGCTGAAAGATCTCTGCGACACGTACTAATAATTAATCATAATTCCTTACGTGCATTCATTTACCGCCGTTTTGTGATCATAAAGTACCGAGAAAGTTGACTCCTCAAAAGTGTAAGCCCATTGTAATACATTTCATCATTTCCTGTTGCTCGTTTCACCAATTAGTGTTATTAAATGACCCGAGTTACGGGGTGTACTACTTTAGAGTAAGCCACTCTAGAGCTAGCACTGATTCTACGTCTCAAACGCGACGTGCACTTGAGAAAATTCTACCTTTCCATCGAAAAAATCTATTTTTGAAGTACGTGAAGTTCCTGATATCCAGGACAGGTGCTTCCTTCCTCCACTATCAAAATTTGTAGCTATAATTTCTGCTGTTGTCTATGAGCTATGATCCTATCGAAACTGCTCATGGAACCGTTTAACATGGAACTTCTTTTCCTACTGGTTTCATCTGTTTCTCTTTCAGATGGAGAATTATCTTTTTGACACTCTCCAATACCGGCGCCTCTACAACTGCTCCTTTTTCCCGCATGAAAAGTGGTCCAGCTTTGCCACACCAAGAGCTGCTTTGGGATCTATATGCATATCCATCGGCGTTGTTAACATGGTATTCTTGCCATGCACAGAGCAATTGACCTGTAGAATCTTTAGATATCGTATATCCCATGCCTTTTCGTCATCCGAAAGTCTGCATTCATGAAGTATTCCAGCTTCAAGATCATGTTCTTCCTCGGCATTTTCGAAACCACAGCCATACTCTTCAATTCGTTCTTGACTGGATACCTTCATATAACTGGAACGGTTTTCTGTTTAGCGCCAAATCTACAATATATAAGTGGCTGCATCCTAGGAGGTAAGATACCGCACACATGTATCATAAAATCTGTTGTCATATAGGCTGCTGGTATGGTTCCTGTTTCGGCTGTGCCCTACTTGCGATCAATCGCTGTATCGATTTTACGTTTCCCAAAGTTTCTTTGTTTCTATTCGACGAAAACAGAACATTTGTATGGATTGCTTTAATGCATATTTATGCGCTGTTGTCATTCTTCTTCGTTCCGCCTGTCACCCTCAACTCGGAGAGCATTATGTGGACTTTTGATCCGTTCGACATCTTTCCACATGACATGATTCCGGTCGATCATAAGGACTACGTTTCGAAGATCAACGACTACAGTAACCGCGTAATACTTGGCTTGATGGTTATATCCTACTTAACTCTAATAATTGGCATCGCTGTGAAAGGGAAAGGTGCTCATTGGTCGAAAACACAGACCCAGGCAAGTCATAGTGATGCTGATGTAAAGCTAACGGTTGGTTCAGGTGTTCACAGTTGCCGCCCTCATCTGTGGACTAAATTTTGTGCCCGGGTTCATTTTCTTTCTCCTGGAGACCATACCGTCCACATCCCCAATACAATATGTTTGTCTGTTCACGTGGCTGTTGGGAGATGGTGAGTAGGAGAATTGTGTTCCAATATGTAATCATCGCTTCAGGCGGTGGTGGTGTAATCTTACTCCTCTTCAACAAATCGATTAGATCCGAAGTGGTCGATTTACTTAAGTCGTTTCGCAGTGGAACGAAGGTCGTCTATCCATCGAGAAATAGTGCCCCTCACGGACACGACTGAAATGAGAAAAATTAGATTATGCTTATGTGACTATGTATGATGGACAATCATTTATACAATAAATCGAATTCGAAGACTCAGTTGCTGGTCTTGATCCAACGTAGATGAAATAAAAGAGAATGAAAAGCCATGATTTTTGGTTTGCAGTAAGCAAACTGACCACAACAATTCGCCAAGCGATTTTGGGCTATGCCGCCCGACTCCACCCGCGCCGCCAGAGACCCCGAAGAAGCTCTACAACTCGGAAGTCCGCATAGCCAGCTGCTCTGATGGTTGCCGGTTCGCCCGCTGTACTCCTCCAACGCGTTCGTTCGAAAGCCGTTCTTCGCCCGTGCCGCCCGCGGAAGCCGCCGAAGAAGCTTTGATGTCGAGAAGTTTTTGGCCGTCAGTTCGTGCTTTTGTTCTTCTTCCCTCGTGGTTCTCATACAATGTAATATTGAGATGATACTGGTTTCGGTGGAACAAGAGCTAGCCACATTCGACATATTTCCGAATGATATGTATGCAGTGTGCATTTATAGGATGTCCCCGTTCCAAATCCACATTGTTTATACGTGCCAGCATCCAATATTGTTGATCTTTAAAGAAACCAATAAGAAGCTCCATTTTTAAATATTGAAAATGACATATGATATACAAAGAGCTCAAAAAGTCCAATTGAAGACCGCGGACATTGTCATATACTCCGAAAATAGCATTTTTTTGAAACTCGTGTACAACATCCGATTTTACAATCACTGACTCACATGACAGTGATGGTCTATTTTTGCCTCGATTACCAGTTTATGCATCATATGAGGATCAAATAGGGCAGACCCGTGCCTTGTTAAGGATAATTATAGTGTTCTGTTTACAGCCATGAACTTTGGTAAGAAAGGAACGGATTCGATATATAACAACGAGTCGATACATGCAGAACAGCGTAGCCACAATTGAACTAACCATGTCTGCTGTTGCCAAGTTTATTTTTGTCGTCTTCCTCATCGCCACTCTCCTTCACGTTGGATTTGTGGCTGCTGGCCATGGATGTTGGAAGGGGAGCGATGATGAATGCAACGACTTTTGCCAGAAAACCTACGGAAAGCCAGGTGATTCTCAATAGCCATTGTCTGTAATCATTTTATGTATTTAGGGAAATGCGAAGGATTCCTTGATCAAGTCTGCACCTGTCAGTAGACTTTCCAATATCGCACAAAGAAAAGAAAGCCTCCGATAATCGGAGACGAAACTATACATTTTATGGGATTTGGTGGTGGTTGAATTTCGCAGTTATGTTTCATCTCTGCGTATTTAATAAAGTTTCTCGAGCATTCCGACAATGGTTTAACAACATGTTCTGCTGTTTTGTGTTGTTAAGAAGTATTTTTCTTTACTTTAAAAATGAAGAATTGCGTATGCAAACAGCCATCAACTACGGACGGAATTACACTACGAGCAGATACAATCGTTGCTTTCCTAAACCTGTCGGTTTCAGTCAGTTGCAGAAAATGACACCCTGAAATGCTCGCAAAATGGCATGGCATATTTACGGCCTGCTATTTTAAGCCAAAAGGCTTTTCTTCGCAGGACATGTTGTACTTCCTTCGCTCTATCTGGTCGACACTTACCTGTTTCCTCTTCAGAACGATATACGTGTGATAATGTTAGTAAGAATTCACTGAAATCTAGCGCCATTTTCAGTGCAACAACCCTACAGAACACGGCAAATGTCAACCCCTTGTACACTCTAGAAATTGCATTAAGATAGCGCGCTGATTTTTTGGTGTTTAGCCTGAAAACAGCGTAATGCTCGCTTGACCAAGATAAATTGTGCAAATGATAAAGAATTGCACGCGCTCCTTCGTTCGCTCTACGTATTCGCGTTGCGCATTCCTTTTTTACTTTGCCAACAGCCTTTCTATAAATATAACACTGGAATAACTTGCGAAGAATGGTGTAAGGTTAAGGTTCATGGTCAAATCCAAATGGTAGCATGTGTTTGTCAAAGTCCAGATTAAACCACGGTTGCAAATTTTATTTTTAAACTGTTTTTTATGTGTCGGAGTGTTTCATGGGCGAAGTACATGTTTCCAGGGCACCAATCTCCTTGTTGCTAAATCTACTCATGTGTTCAATGTTCGTAAAAAACAGATAAAGGGCAAAAGTATATTTCTCATCATCAGTTTCGTTTCACAGAACATTCCTGCAAGTTGGCAGTACTATCTGAAGAAGAATATGAGTCAGGTTATGACAAAATTGCTTTGATTACCTTTATAGAGCGAAGAGTCGCGATGTAAAGGATTTGTTTCATGGTTCACTTTCATATTTCGATGGAAATGTACAAGCAGCAAAAAGTTGTTTACGCATTAACAAGCTCGCGGAAAGTCGTTTAATCTGTCGATGTGAAAATCGACAGTGATTTCTGATGCTCTTGCAAATATGCTCCATAAAAAGGACGTGTTCCTCGCAAAGTTTCAACCGACTGTAGCTACCTACAGAAATGTCTCTCCTTATGAAGTTCATTTTCACACTTCTTCTCCTCATGGCTATCTGTGAAATGGTTACTGCTGGCCATGGCTGCTGGACGGGAAGTGATGACGAATGCAATGAGTTTTGCGAGGAAACCTTTGGAAAACCAGGTAAAATGAGCATCGATCTTATATTAAAATGCTTTTCAGGCTCATGCGAAGGCTTATTTTGGCAAACCTGCACCTGCCACTGAAGAGAAGGCAGATATCCCAGAAGAGAAGGCAGAACAGAAATGCATATTTTGCAGTGACCACTTACATAACCTATATATTTTGACTGACATAAACTTGAAATAAAATTTGCAATGAATAATAATGTAACTTTTCCTATGTAACTTTCCCAACTTTCGTTCTAATAATTTGGTGTCTTACTGATCTTCTTTCCTGATCATTACACATTATTAACAATTAGCGTTTTCGAAGTAACGTCTTCAGAAGGCCTCCGGACATTTGTGCCCATGAAATACGGTTCCGACACGCGGTCCTGAAGCGATATGCTGCAGAATATTTGAATAAACCATAGCAGTGTTCTTTGTCTCTTTCATAAAAATAGCAAGTTGTCTACATTGTTTACATGCTGTACGTATCGCGTGCAGAACTAGCCCCCCAGCTGAGTCTTCTGCCGTCCGTGGACATCACCTGCAACAAAAAAGGTCGTTTGGAAAGGACACGAAGTTTCGGGTAGGTGATCAAGACCCCTCCCTCCAAGATAACACTCCAATATGGCGTTAACTTCGAAAGAGCATGACGATGAGAACAGAAACAGCGTGAGTGGCCCATGAACGAAAGTTAGATATTGCGATATCATCCTCTTTCATTGAACATCAACGGAATGGTGGACAAGTATTCGAACAATGATGTAAACAAGGTTACATGCCGAGTTGCGTATACAGCAGCAGGCTTCCTTTCCACCAGAAAATCAATTAACTCTCTCTCTTCAGAGCCTTAAGGCATTTTCTCTTCATATAATTTCTCTAATTCTTCATATTTGTTATGGCACACAGTAATAACAAATTATTATAAAATTGCATTGCTTTCAACCGATGTTTTTCCATCACGGGTGACTCATAGGGCGCGTAGTTCGCAGGCACTACATGTTTGTTCCGCGCGTTATTATCTTTCCAATTACTCAGGGATTTGTGTGAACTTTCGCTGCCTGTTATGTTCCTCAATAAAAACAAATTCCCAATAACCCTCATTCCGCAAGTGGCTGTTTTCAATGGGCTCCTTTTGTTCACGCCGTTTTAACGAGAATGGACTGCCTAAGGTAACAAACTTCGTCCATCTAACTTTTGCATGTTGTTCATATACTATATATGAATTATAGAAAGGCTGTCTTATTTTCGAAACCATATGCGCCTACCTAATGTACCCACTTCTTCTCGCATTTGAAACTGTGAGCCTTCTGCAGATCAGAAGGAATCCTCCTCCACCAGAGAGACCAATTCTTCCCCTCATTGGAATCCCACTGCTTCTTTGGTGCTTTGTGTCAGTTACAGCGCTGGCATGTCTCGTTAAGAAACAGGTTAAACACAATATGAACTATTGTGGCGGTAGATGGGCCCAACGTATACTCAATAATTACCTCTTCTTTCAAGTAGGCGGACGCGTGGTAGATGATTTAGTTATGATTTAGTGTGCTCTAATTATATTCACGTTCCCAGCATCGTGTATGGTGCTACATCGCCTCGAAAGTCATAGTACGTCAAATTCTGATCGATTTCCTATGGTGCTTTGTATTTAGATGTTCTTGTGGGTTATATTGTGCAAGGCTGCATAATTGGAACACAAATTCGACTCGTCCTCTTCTTCAGCAGATACAGAAAGATGCTGAAGAAAGTAGGAGGTACAAGTACAAACAGTGCAGTGTCGCGTGAATTGACACCCAAACAAAGAACGGTCTATGTCATAACGCCAGCGGACTGTCATCAACCGTGGCCGACAAACGACGGGCTGCCGAGTTATAACGATGTTATGGGGAGCAATGTCAAGATGTAAATGCATACGTCGATATAATTTCTAAGAAAATATAGTTGTATGAACTGATATGGTTCAAACGTCTCAAAGAACGTCTCCTAAGCGCAAAAGAGGCATTCGGCACAGAGCACCACATCAGAATCGAAGGAAATGGTCCCGTTAGTGGAATGTCATCAAACAAAATGTGCATCGCCAGCCGAGCCGAATCCGCTTTCCTTTGCTGCGCTTCGTCTTGACTAGATTCAGCTCTTCACCGCTTCGAAACGTGCTCAAGCAGATGGGATCGCCGCTTTTCATTTGAATATCGTATGCGAAGAGAAGCGACGACTACGGTGTGATATTGTTCTTATTTGTACTTTCTAAGACGCCCTTTGCAGTATAAGCCGTGGATTCTTGAGTATAAACTCAAAAAAGAACGATATATTTCAAGCACTGGACATTACTGATTTTGTCCATGCTGACAGTCTCCGTTAGAGGGACAGGGAAAAGTTTGAATTAATCGTATTCTGATGAGTGACGCCATTAAGCAGACACCATCTGTTTTTCACAAAGACTAACTTTCGTAGAATGCCGATTAAGTCATCTATAACACGTTTAAGTAACGATTAACTTGACACACCATCATCAAAACACGATTAAAAACGCAGCTCATCTTCCACTTTCAAGATGTACGAGCATCTGAGATCTGCTCGTCTCTTTCTTGGCATAGTCCAATATACACCCGGTAAGGCGAATTTAGCTTGAAGGTAAGCGCGCGCCGGAATTTAACCACAGTGACGGAAAGATGTCCGCGAACGCTTCGTAATTGTCGCAGTGCGGGCGATAACATAGCAGTAGCCTACCGATGGTAAAGAAAGTACATGAAAGGTCTGACGGCCTTTATAGATCTGTGAGCGGCAATATTGATACTCATAGGATCCCTCTTTATTCCAGTCTAACCCAGCAGACAATTGGTTGTCTACTGGTATCGTACCTGTTCTTGCGAGAAGGTTCGGCAAGATTCCTGATGTCGACTCTTTCGAGACATTCACTTTAAATACATTAAAGTTTCATTCCTGTCTATAGTATTCACAGCTGCCAAGTAGCACTTCCTTTCCGCCATTCTACTAAAATGGTTCCAATTCCTGGCTTGTGTAATGAGGAATGGAAGCTAATACTTCAAGGAGTTCATATTCGTGTGGCCATGTAACGGTGAAAAACTGAATAAATACAAGTTGATTCGGAAGGAGGGGGTTAATTACCAAAGAACCTACTCCTCGTTTCCATCTTGATGACAATCACGTTGAGCGTCGCGCGTCACGTGATAATAAACGACCTAAATTAAATTTTATTTTATTGGTCGATTTAAAGTCCGCCGGAACGTGATTAAAAGTTTAATTCTGCCTTGGTTTTCAGGTTGTGATGTACGACTTTCGGAAGTCTGCCTATCTTACAAACTACTTAATCGCCTCATTGTTGAGCGCCGTAACTCTAGTGTTGAATGCCGTATGCTTTACAAAATACTGGTTTCGCACTCACGGCGACGGTAGTCTAAAAACAATCTTCACAAGCATCGTCTGGCACATGGCCTTTGCTTTCGTCACACTAGTCCATTCCATCTACATGATATTGATATTCACAGGTGACACACTCTCATTATTACTTCCAAAAAATCATTGTTCTTCAGACATATGCCCAAGAGTGGACTGCCTGGTGTTCATTTCGGGAAATCTTGTCTATTCGGTTGAAACGTCAATTGGAATCTGTAACATCTTTAACGCTTACGATCGCCTGCTGGCCATGTGGTGTCCCATTCGATATCACCAGTCATATCACGTGTTGATTCAGCGTTTGTTGACTTGTTCAACTCTTGTCGTATCAAGTGGATTCGCGCTGATCTTCTATCTAACAGCTAGGGGAGCACCCATTGTAGTGTACGCATTCGCCAGTTACGTAAACCTGAATGTTCTCTTTTCTCTTCACTTTTTCGACTGTTCGACGAGTCTTGTAAACATCATCGTCTCCTTCCTGTTCTTGAGGGAGTTCCGCAAGTTCTTAAAGCAGATGAAGACGGGAAGAGTGGTTCAACCACTTGGAATCGCAAAGGCAAGAAATGTTCGCTAACTGCTAATAACATTGTACTTTCAGATTGATCAGCTAATTGTATACCAAGTCATCGCCGATTTTCTGATTCTCATTGCTCCAATTCTCACCACTACAGCTGTAAAGTACACGCTGCAATTAGATTGGCCTTCGAAAATTGGTCCTTACCCGATTACACTGTTCACGTTATATACGGCTGTTTGTGCTATGTTGTTCAAGTTCAAGTTAGAAATTCATTGAATGCCCTTCACTATACAGTGTTCAATGTTCAAATATTCAACCAGAATAGCGAATGCCTGATTTTACTTCACAAGTGCATTAAACGCAAAAGCAATGTCTTCATCCGCTGCTTACTCCTTCGTAGGCTCGGAGGCAGACTCAAACTTGCATACATACTGATGAGTTTGCGTGCCAAAATTCACATAGTTGACCCATCCATTTCCATCATCGTTCAAGTGAATCTAAACAATCAAATTTTGCGTAAATAATTGCTTGCATGTGTTTCAGCTACCTCAGCATAAGTGTCCTCCGCGACACTCCTAAGAGATCCCCACTTGCTGTACTGATAAGGCGTTCCATCGGACCACTCGAACGACGAGCTTTCTGCACCCACTATCAATCCAATCCATGGCGAATCGTAATAATCATTCGAATTGGCCAATGCAGCGACAAAATTCTGTTCACGATCTGAATGGATCGACACCAGATCGGCCTTTTCATTGAGGCAGTGCTGACGCGCATCCTTCCACGTGATTTTTTCCTTGTTCTCAGTGGCGAAATATTTGTAGCAATAGCCTCCCCAATGAGTCCATGTTTCTGGACATGGATTTTTTGGAGGCTCAAGGAGGCTGTACTCGCAGACGTAGTGGTAGGTGTTAGTGCCGGTGTCGTCGAAGTCGGCCCATCCCATGTTCCAGCTTGTCATAACCTTCAATCCAACAGGTGAATTAATCACAAAGTGGACGATACCTGGACATAGCGAACATAGTCAGCCTTTGCAAGGGAACTCCAGTAGGTGAAATCGTACGATGATGCATCAGACCACTTGAAGCTGGTACCAGACGGTTGGACTTGCAGTCCGATCCAGAACGCTGATTCGTAGGCGGTGCTGTTCGCCAAAGACGAAACGAAGTTTTGTTCTCGACTGGAGTGGATCGAAACCAGTTCACTTCCTAGAATACGGCACTGTCTATGGGAGTCCGTCCACGAGATGGTCTGTTGGTTCGGTGCGGTGAAGAATTGGTAGCAGTTATCTCCGAAATTTGACCATCCGCCAGCACAGGGATCGATTCGGCGAGGAGTGAGATCGTATTTGCATACGTACTGAAAAGTGTTTGTTCCGTAGTTTATGAAGTTAATCCACGAAAAGTCTTCTTTATCAAAGATAATCTGAATGCAAATCATAGCATTAGAAAACGGTGCTCGATATCTACCTGTCCATATGAGAGCTCATCCTTAACACCGATGGCGTTCCACTTGCTGTACTGGTAAGGCGAACCGTCTGACCATCCGAACGACGAGTTGTTGATTCCAACGATCATTCCGATCCACGGAGAGTCGTACCATCCTCTCTTGTCCGTTAAAGTGGCAACGAAGTTGTTCTCTTCTTCAGAGTGAATGGAGGCCAAGTGCGCTCCTTGATCGCGACAGCGTTTGTGTGAGTCTTCCCATGTGATCGCTGTCTTCTCTCCATCCTTTTCTTCGATGAAGTACTGGTAACACTGTCCTCCACGATGTGACCATCCGTCGGGACACGGGTTCGTGGCCGGTTCCATCAAGCTGAACTTGCAAACGTAGTGATACGTTTTGGTGCCGTAATCCGCAAAGTCAACCCATCCCATGTTTGGGTAACTGGTCATAATCTAAACTCATTCAATAGATATTTTCTTCTATTTGCGAGCATCACTTGAGCGTAGCGGTGCATGTTAGGATCTGCGGTCAACAGATGCCATGCGTTGAAGTCGTACAGTGATCCGTCGGACCATGTGAAGCTCGTAGCGTCGGGTTGTATTTCTAAGCCAATCCACATCGCGGCTTCATAGGCTGTGCTGTTAGCCAGAGAGGCAACAAAGAAGTGTTCTCTTTCGGAGTGGATCGAAGCGAGGTGACTTCCCAAATGCCGACATTGTTGATAAGACTCACTCCAAGAGATCTTCTCTAGATTAGGGCTCGTGAAATATTGGTAGCAGTTATCGCCAAAGTTGAACCATCCAGAAGGGCAAGGATTGTACGACTGCGTTGTATGATCCAAGTTGGCGGGTTGCTCGCAGGCCAAGGCGCCGGCTTTTTCATCACAAAAATTGCTGGTCCATTTATTTGAAGTGGGAGCAAACTGAAAAGAAGCATTAATGTAGCAAAACGAGGGTGAGTCGAATTTGTTTAATGAACGGTTAAGGCTTTGCCGCTCTGAACGTTGGAAAATTAGCCGTCATAGTGCCAAGTGTTACGGTAACCTTTATGCTTAATTTAGTTATTATGAAAGCAACCTTTGCACATTGTGATTTTCCAGGAGAGTTGCTGAAGTCTCCATTCCAGTTGGTATAGCCCCATGATGCGCCACTGATCCACCTCCACTTCGATTTGTCGTTGGCCAGTCCTTCTTCGTTGATTCCGCCCAACCACAAAGGACTTTGCACTCCAGTTGCCTCCACAATCTTGCTCACGAAATCATTTTCTCTTGGTGAAGTGATCGATGCCAAATGACCATTTCTTCCCAGGCAGACATTTTCTGCGTCCTTCCAGGTTAGCCCCGTCTGAACTTCGGCGACGAAGCATTTTCGACTAGGCTCATCAAGAACCCATCCTGTTGGGCATTTGGTCTTTGGAATTCGACAAATGAACCCATGTGGAATACACTCGTCGTCTACGTAGAGAACTCCCTGCAAGAGAGCCAAGTTGTACTTCGATGAGGTAGGATAGAACTCCATATGATTCCAGTTCAACTTCAAGTTCGGCTTTGCGCCGCCGATCCAAAAGACGAGATAAGACACATGGGTTTTGGACAGATCTAAGCAAAAAAAGCGATTCCGAGTAACATGCATTCGTGCTCACCTTCCAAAATTTTCACGTCGTCTTGGTCTTCCATCCAGGCGAGCGATCCTCCGTTCTCTTGGCACTTCTCTGCGGCTGACTGCGCGTTAAATTGTGCGTTTGGATTCCCATAGCGGACGAAACAGTCCCTCTTGTCAGCAGAGGGAACGCCATCGTTAGGGCATTCGAACTGGACCGGTTTCTGGGATTTTCCGACTTGGCACACCGCCGGGGCTTCGTAGCAAGTCTGCACAAAAGCGACTTGGCCTTTTATGAGCATAAGCGTTCGCTTGGCAAACTCCATCTCTTTGAAGTTGGGCAGGGCGTTAATGTCGCTCTGGGACGCCCACTTCCAGGGGATGTCCTCTTCGGTCTTCATCTCACCAATCCAGGAGAAGTCGACTGCATCACTTGTACCAAGCTCTGAAATAAGACGGATGTTTATGTCAAAATGTACTTCCCATTACTAGAGATTTGATCGAGGTCTTGCTGACTCTTAACAACGGCCAGCTTTCCTCCTTTCTGTGCGCAGGACTCAATGGCGTCACTATAAGTCATCTTCTGCTCCATAAGAACGTAACATTCATTGTTGGATGCTTCAGCAGTTCCAGGAGGACACCAGTATTCGGCACTAAGGCATACATGAGCGCTGGCAAGAAGTAGCAGCAGTTTGCGAAGAATCATGGCGATCCTCTGAAATAAGAACGGCTATGTGGAAGACCAGTGTTTAAGCGGCGAATGAAGATCCCACCCCATCGATACGGAGTTTTATGCGCCTCTATCACTACAGTCGAGCACAGAGCATCCAATCTACTGCCTTTGAGACCAACTTTGAAAAAGCCATAGCAGGTGTCTTATCATTGTTGTTGTACCTGTCCGTTAAAAGTGCAGGTGATAACGAAGTGCCGATTCATTTATGTGCCGTTGGTCCGCGTCCGAAAGCGATTATGATGGCAAAAAACTAGTCTGCCCGTCTCGACTTAGCTGATAGCGCTGCGGACTATCGCGAGTGGTGGCCGAAGTCGAAAACAACCACCATTTTTTTACCCTGTATTTTGTCCTTTGCTAATTGGAGGAATACCAACAACTTCTCTGATACCGTTTAGTTTTGGATTGAATAGCGACGGGAGTTTCGGTGGCGGACGGTAGCTCGCTTTCTGAGCGTATGGGTGCCGCTTCCAGAGGGCATTGGGACACCCGAAAATCGTAGTCGCCGACGCTCTGAGCACACCAACACGAATGAGAGAGATACATGTTCCAGAGCAAAAATCCATCTCTCCGAAACACGCCACGAGAAGGAGAAGATCCGCCACCATTTAGAACCGTTTAGAAATCGAACCTGTAAAGTCGAGTTGATTCCCAGCTTAAGAAACCCGAGCACATGATCAAAACGTTTTATTATCCGAAAGAAGAATGTAAGTATATGGACATTCACAGATCGAACTTACACACATAGGAATACGTATGATCTCCTCCGTTTTCTATGTTTTCCCATCCAAAGTGCGGATTGTAGGTGAGCACCTAAAGTTTATTTTTAAAAGCTTTTGATAAAGTTGCGATGTTACCCGAGCAAATGTGAGAGCTGGATTGGGTGTCTCTTTGTTCCAAATGTGGAAATCGTACTTTGATCCATCAGCCCACTTGAATGACTTCAAATAAGGTCCAATTTCTAGTCCGATCCACGGAGAATTATCAAGAGCAGTGCTCTCGGCGAGAGAACCAATGAATTTGTTCTCTTCTTCGGAGTGACTCGATGCAAGTTCGCTTGAAACAAGACGACATTTGTCACGAGCTTCAGTCCAGGATAGTGGTTTCTTATCGGGATTGATGAAGTACCGATAGCAGCTGCCCTCAAAGTTAAGCCAGCGAACGGGACAAGGGTTTCGCTTGCAGACGTAGTGGCGATTGTGTTCAACTCCAACGCCATGGTAATTCTCCCAGCCAAAATCGTTGCGGTTAAGGAACAGCTAAAGGAACAAATACAAACAAAGAGAAGTGATCGCTTTGCTACCTGAATGTATGTGTCTTCGGTGTCAATATCCTGTATTATGTACCACTTGGCAAAGTCAAAAGGCGTTCCGTCGGACCACGCATAGGATGAGTTGCTTTTGCCGACTATAAGTCCAAGCCACGGATTGTCGTTGTAATTCTTTGAGTTGGCTAACGCTCCCACAAACTGGTTCTCTTCCTCAGAGTGGATCGATGCGAGATGGCTTCCAACGGACAAGCAGTTCTTATTGGAATCTGCCCAGGAGATCTGCTTTTCGCTTTTAAAGTAATTATAGCAGTAACGTCCATTGTGTGCCCATCCGTTCGGACACGTCTCGGCATTCGGCTCATAAAGGTTGAACTTGCATACATAGTGATAAGTAGGGTCCCCGGTGTTCTGCATGTTTTCCCACGCAAACTTCGGATCAACCATTGACATCTGCATTGGTGTTCAGATATCTTTCTACTTGCTTTGTGCTTACCCGTCCATAGGTCGGCCTGCCGTCGTTCCACAGTTTGCGCCATGCGTTAAAAGTATAAATCGATCCGTCAGTCCATTTGTAGGCAGACTTAAACGGAAGAACTTCTAGTCCGATCCATGGGGAAGCTGCTGAACTCTTGTTCTTCGCGAGGGAAGCGATGAACTGGTTTTCGTCAGCAGAATTTATGGACGCAAGATGGCTTCCATAGAGACGACACTGCTGACTCGACTTGAACCACGAAATTTCTTCACCGTGTTCGCCAGAAAAATACTTGTAGCAGTTATTTTCGAACAACCTCCAGCCGTATGGACATGGATTGCGCTTGCATATGTAATTACGGCTGTGTTTCATTCCAGCACCGTAGTAGTTCTCCCATCCAAAATCTTTGCGGTTGAGAAACATCTGAACAACTGTATTCGGAAGAAACGGACTCTTGTGTTACCTGAGAATATGTTTCTTCGTCGTCAATATCCTGTATTATGTACCACTTGGCAAAGTCAAAGGGTGTGCCATCAGACCACGCATAGGATGAGTTACTTTTTCCGACTATAAGTCCAATCCACGGGTTATCGTTGTAATTCTTTGAGTTGGCTAACGCCCCCACAAACTGATTCTCTTCTTCGGAGTGGATCGATACGAGATGACTTCCAGCCGACAAGCAATTCTTTTTGGAGTTCGCCCAAGAGATCTGCTCCTTGTTCTTGAAGAACTTGTAGCAGAACATTCCGTTGTGCTCCCATCCATTTGCACACAGACCAGTATTCTGCTCCGTGAGGCTGAACTCGCAGACATAGTGATAGGTTTTTTCGCCTCCTGGCTGGACATTCTCCCATTGACTATCTGGATAACTTGGTGTCACCTTAACCAGGGCTATTAGGACAGCTTTAAAGGCAGCAGTGCATACCCGGACATAGGTCGGCCTTCCGTCGTTCCACAGACTTCGGAAATGCCAAAAGTTGTAAATGGAGCCATCGGACCACTTGAACATGGTCACACCCGGTTCAACTTCCAAGCCAATCCACATAGAATCTTCTTTGGTAGTACCTGTGGCCAGAGAGGCCACGAATTGGTGCTCTCGCATTGAATGAATCGATGCAAGATGGCTTCCGATCTGTCGACAGTGTTGGGACGCTTCCATCCACGATACTTCTCGTTTGTTTTGACTCGAGAAGTGCTGATAGCAATTGTCTCCTAGATTCTTCCATCCTTCGGGACATGGATTGTGCGCATTGGGTACGTCCGCCAAGCTTGAAGGTCTTTCACACACAAACGCCTTGTTGAATGTTTCGCAGAGGGCGCTGACCATGTTCTTCGAGACGAACGAATACTGAATTGATGTAAAATAAGCAAAACATTAAATGGCTAAAACGCAACAAACCTTTCCACATTGTGCCTTTCCAGGAGTGTTACTCAAAGCACCATTCCAGTTCGTATAGCCCCATGGTTCACCGTTGATCCATTTCCACTTCGCATTATCATTTGCCAGTCCTGCTTCGTTTACGGCACCAATCCATAGATCTCCTTTCAGCCCTGCGGAATGTGCCAATTGGCCCAGCAAGTCGTTCTTCTTTGAAGAAGTAACCGACGCGAGATGACTGTCTTGTTGCTCACACAGCTGTTCGGCGCGATGCCAGTTCACACCGTTGTTCACCGTACTGACCAAGTAGCATTTACGACTTGGCTCATCAAGAGTCCAGCCCTTAGGGCACTTCGTCTTAGGCACTCTGCATATGAATCCGTGTGGAATGCATGCGTCGTCTACGTAAAGGAGTCCCTGTAAAAGAGCCAAGCTGAACTTCGAAGCATTCGGTTGGCGAAGCGTGTGAACATTTTTCGATCCCCAATTCAAGTTCAGATTGGGCGTTGCGCCGCTGATCCAATACGCCAGATCAGGAATGTGGGTTTTTGATAGATCTGTGAAAGATCGCAGTGTACATGAAATAGCTGAAACCTCTAACCTTCAACAATTTTCGCGTCGTTTTGGTCAGCAATCCAGGCAAGAGATCCTCCACTTTCGTGACACTTCTTGTTAGCGTTCTCTGCTGTGACCTTTGAATTTGTATTTCCATAGCGGACGAAGCAGTCTCTCTTATCAGCAGAAGGAACGCCATCGTGCGGACATTCGAACTCCGCCGGTTTCGGAGACTTTCCGACTACGCATACCGCGGGGGCTTCATAACAGCTCTGCACAAAAGCTACTTGGCCGTTTATAAGCATGAGCGTTCGCTTGGCAAACTCCTTCTCTTTGAAGTTGGGTAGGGCGTTAATGTCGCTCTGGGACGCCCACTTCCAGGGGATGTCCTCTTCGGTCTTCATCTCACCAATCCAGGAAAAGTCGACTGCACCATTTGGGTTCAGTTCTAAAATATTATTTGTGTGGGAATTTGACTAGTATAATACCAGGAATCCGCTCCAGATCTTGTTGACTTTCTACAACGGCGAGCTTCCCTCCTTTGTGCTCGCAATGCTCAGAGGCCGCTTTGTAAGAAAGTTTCTGGTCAACTCGTACAAAACACTGTTTGTCGTTGGAAGTAGCGACAGTTCCTGGAGGACACCATTCAGCACCGATGGCGGAGTGGATGACTGTGAGTAGCAGCAGCAACCTGAGGATAATCATGGTGATCCTCCTGAAACAATAGCGGTGACCGATCTGCATCAGACTGCTGAAGTGCAGGCTTCCTTACTGCTGCTCTATTTTATAGGGCCGTAATAAACAGGCCACCGAACCATCGGAATCATAGCCCTGCAAAACATTTGAAAAACTAGGAACTATAGTATTTGTTATCAGCTCGTTGATGTGCCTAAATGGGCAACTCGTGATAAAAGCTGTTTATGGGACACCATCGCGGTTGGTCGGCAAAAAAGCGCAATATCAATCCCTGTGATAGTCGTGCAGACGATGATAAAGCAAAACCCAGCAAGCACTTCCTTTAGTTGGGGATCTGATCAACATTTAATTTAGCCCGTGCGATATTTCCTCATTTTGCACTCTCTTCTCACTCTGCACTGTTTCGATTCGCTCCATTCGCTGTGCTATCGGAATCAGCTTTCAATGCCCTTGCAAACCAAGGGGATCTCCGTCTTCAGCTCCGACTTCGCGCATGCCGAAAAAGAAGATATTTATATTATGCTACGGTGTGATATTTATCTTTTTGCTGTATGAGACGCCCTGCATTGTGTAAGCTGTTGATACATGGGAAAATATACGACTGAAAGGCCGACACAGGGACCGACCCTCCCCACCGCGACACGAATGAGTTCCCCTAAAATCCATGTGATTTTTATTCGATTATATCTTTACATTAAAAGGGTTATCACCGTATGGTAATTATACTTCCGCATGTGGTTGCGTCAAAAAAACAATTACGTTAAGCAGGTGTTTTTAAAAACTTTACGTTAATTGTGTATAAGAGACACACAGCTCTCGATGGAAGCCATTTACACTCATACAGCCTCAGCTATTGATCTGTCATGAGCGATCAGTTAGAAGAGCTGCTTAACACGCTGCTTGATGTCACCAGTGCTTTCGGACTTCCTATCAAGCTAGTGTGCTTTTGCGTTATCCTTTGGCGAACTCCGAAGAGCATGCGCTACACTTCATACTTCATCCTAAACGAAATGTTCTGGAACTTCCTCGGCAATGTTATGGGCTCGGTTGGTCATCCATTTCCTCTGATGCCAGTTATTTGCTTCCGGCTCGATGGAATAATTGCTGGACTACTGATCTCTGAATCACAAAAGCACTTATTCTTCTGTGTTATAGTGGAAGCAGCGATGAACTGTACTATTGGTCTCATTACAACATTTCAGTTTCGATACATGGTCCTAGCTCATGGTACCAAACTTGCTCATATCCACAAGGGTTGGGGATATGTGTACTGTGCTTCATTACATGTACTAGGCTCTGCATCTCTTTTCTATCTCATGAATGCTTGGGCAGTTCCTGTTGAGGATTACCCAGAACCACTACATCTCGATAATTATGATCATTTATATTGCTTCCACCCAGACGGGCCACCCGCAACAATCTTCCTTTGTTTTGGCTTCGTATACTTCTTTGTGTGTGTACTACTTCTGATTATTTTCGCATCTATGTGCGTTCTGGAGCTTAAGAGACAGGAGAAATTCATGCAGAAAGCAACGCTAGCCGCACAGCGAACTCTCCTCAGGAATCTTATACTTATGACCGCTGTTCCCGTTTTCCTTGGGGGCGGTCCACTAACGATTGCGATCTTCTTTACTTACTATCATAAAATCCCGTATGCGAGACAGATTGTCGTATTTTCGTACGTCGTGGTCGCAAACCATGGGACAGCTTACGGCATATTAACGTTGTGCCTGTTTTCATCGTATCGAAGAGCGGTAAAGGAGTTTGTATGGTGGCCAGCGCTGAAGTTGAATCGATTCCTGCCCAAGAAGTGGCAGGTGCCCAGTCAGACATGGGCTATCAAAGTGACAGCTCTCTCGTAAATCGCCATATAAACTTTAGTGCGTTTCGTGATATTAACTTGAATAAAATTTGTGATCCTGACGCTAAAACGTTCTAGTCAACGTGGAGTACAAACATTTGCGCCACCGACATTTGCGCCACCGACATTTGCGCCACAGACATTTGCGCCACCGACATTTGCGCCACAGACATTTGCGCCACCGTCATTTGCGCCACTTTTCTGGTCTCACCACGAAAAGCCTTTTACGAATCCCTTTAATTGATAACTGGAGTAGGAACGGTAAGTCGTGAGCTGTGTTCGATACTTTCTATGTCTCACCATGTAAGCTACGACTAGGACATATAAGAATAAACTTAAAAATCGCAAACAAAGATTTGAGTCACACCCTGTGTCTCACAACTATGGCTGGCATTTATGCACGAGTTTGAGTTTATAAAATTCAGATCACATTCTTAATCTTGAATTTCGTGCTTTCGGGCACGCACAAAATCAATAGGTATGAGCCTAAGCCAAGCCTGGATGTTAGGTCATTAGGCCATCGCTCGCAAGATTAAATATTTAGTTCCTAAGGAAAACCTAGGTCTACGACATAAGCAAAGAGGAGGGCTCGCTTCGCTTGCTGAAACGTGGCGCAAATGTCGGTGGCGCAAATGTCCGAGCACCGCATATTGTTAGGTGGGTGGCACTAACAAGGGAGGGTTCCCAAGTGATAAACGCCGATTTGGCTCAAACTTTGTACATTAATAGAGCTATGGCCATGTAGTGCAGTGACGTAGGCCGCACCGGCAGCATCTCATATGAGAGGGTCTAAAAGCAGGTTAAAAGATAGGGATGAGTGTATATAGTGCTGTAGAATTGCAAAGAAGTGCGATGACCGTGTGGTGTAGTGGTTAACGTGCAGGACTACCACGCTTTTTTCCGCCGGGTTCGATCCCGGTCGACGGCATAACTTTTTTCTTGCCCTTACTATGTTCGCCACTGTCTTTAAAACCGTTTAAAATGCACGAAAATCGCCTCTTAAAATCGGCACTTTGTTGGACCTGACTGCTTGGCAGTTTGCATCTTCTCGATACCGGCCGATGCTGCAATACGCGTGGTACGCAGCCACCGAAATGTGAGACGCCGGAAGCATTTTGCTTCAACTTTTCGGTCACTGATGCATGTTTCTGTGGAAACATGCCAATTTTCAGATGCTCTTATTGCGGGAACTGTTTTTGTTTAGATCACACAATCACCGAAAGACATGCATGTTGATTGTCTAATCAGTTATTTTGTGAGCTCGTTGGAAATAATAAGTGCTATTTCAATTGGTTCTCCTATTTTAATCCGTTTCCCGGCTAAAAAATGGTGTTTGAATTTAGGCAAAAGGAAGCTGCGAAAAAGGAAGTTTCACTACGGTATCGCTGTGTGGTCGTTTGCGACTCTCGTAAGAGGCGATTTTCGTGCATTTTAAACGGTTTTAAAGACAGTGGCGAACATAGTAAGGGCAAGAAAAAAGTTATGCCGTCGACGGGGATCGAACCCGGCGGAAAAAAGCGTGGTAGTCCTGCACGTTAGCCACTACACCACACGGTCACCGCACTTCTTCGCAATTCTACAGCACTATATACCCTCATCCCTATCTTTTAACCTGCTTTTAGACCCTCTCATATGAGATGCTGCCGGTGCGGCCTACGTCACTGCACTACATGGCCATAGCTCTACTAATGTACAAAGTTTGAGCCAAATCGGCGTTTATCACTTGGGAACCCTCCCTTGTAAGTACAACAAGTCACAACAATTCACCACTCCATCTAAGCTGAGTAATGCATTCGTCCTATACGCAAACGAGTCCCTGTAAAAGAGCCAACTTGAACTTCGAAGCATTGGGTTGGCGAAGCCTGTGAACATCTTTTGGTCCTCAATTCAACTTCAGGTTGGGCTTTACCGCTGCTCCGTTTTATAGGATCCTAACAAACAGGCCAGCGAGCCCGCGAGCTTTTATATAAGATTTGTTACTCTGCCTAAACGAGCAACTCGTGATAAAAGCTGTTTATAGGGTTGGTCGGTACGATAAGGAGTAGCTGCAAACAGCTTAGTAATTATGATTCTTTCGGGATGTATGTTTGTGTGCTCTTCTCCTCTACTTCACAACTTTCTTTCATGAATCAAAAAAGGCGGCGCGGGACATGTCGTCAAACCTTCGAACACGACGGTGGACTTTCTATCCCTCGGGGCTTTCGGGGCGTTCCGGGCACAGAAGCGACTTTACAGCTCGCATCTGCTTCGGAGGGATGGGCCGTTTGTTCGCGAGTCGCGTCTTCGCGGATCCTGAGACCTTCGGATGGCTTCTCACGCAGCCGGATTCCCGTCATCGGCCATCTTGTTGTCAGCGGTGGTGGGACTGTGGCTTTCGGGTGTCCCAATTCCCTCTAAAAGCCGGAGATCTCATACGTGCCACAGGGTTTGTTTGCCTTGAGGCCGACCACACGCTCCGACGCCCCGACACTCGACGCTCAGAGAGCGACCGAAGAACCGACCCCTGCTGCCGCGACACCACAACGCTCATGCTTTCGTCAAAAAGAAATTATGGTAAACAGGTGCTTTGAAAAATTCCGCCTTAATTGTGTATAAGAGACAGAGGCGCCTAGATAGAAGTCAGCTCCAGTCCTATAGTTCCAGTTATTGATGTGACATGAGCGATCAGTTAGAAGTGCTATATGGCACGGTGCTTGATGTCACCAGTGCTTTAGGAATTCCTATCAAACTGGTCTGTTTTTCTGTTGTCATTTGGCGAACTCCAAAGAGCATGCGCTACACTTCATACTTCATCCTAAACGAAATGTTCTGGAACTTCCTCGGCAATGTTATGGGCTCGGTTGGTCATCCATTTCCTCTGATGCCAGTTATTTGCTTCCGGCTCGATGGAATAATTACTGGATTACCAACTTCTGAATCACAAAGGCTCTTATTTCAGAGTATTATACTGGAATCAGCGATGAACTGTACCATTGGTGTAATTACAACATTTCAGTTTCGATATATGGTCCTAGCTCATGGTACCAAACTTGCTCATATCCACAAGGTCTGGGGATATGTGTACTGTGCTTCATTACATGTACTAGGCTCTGCATCTTTTTTCTATATCTTTAATGCTTGGGCAATTGCTGTTGAGGATTACCCAGAAACACTGAATCTCGAAAATTACGATAATTTATATTGCTTCCACCCAGACGGGCCATCCGCAGCGACCTTTTTTTATTTTGCCTTCGTGTGCTCCTTTGTGTGTGTGCTAATTCTGATTACTTTCGCATCTATGTGCGTTCTGGAGCTTAAGAGACAGGAGAAATTCATGCAGAAAGCAACGCTAGCCGCACAGCGAACTCTTCTCAGGAATCTCATGCTCATGACCGCTGTTCCCGCCTTCCTTGGCGGCACTCCACTAGCGATTGCCATCTTCTTCATCTACTATCATGAAATCCCGTATGCGAGACAGATTGTCGCAATTTCGATTCTTGTGGTAGCAAACCATGGGACAGTTTACGGTATACTAACGTTGTGCCTGTTTTCATCGTATCGAAAAGCAGTCAAGGAGTTTGTACGGTGGCCACTGTTGAAGTTGAATAGACTCCTGCCCAAGAATTGGCAGATGCACAGTCAGACATGGGCTATCAAAGTGACAGCTGTCTCGTAAATCGCCATATAAACTTGGGTGCGTTTCGTGATGTTAACTTGAATAAAATTTGTGATGGTGAAGCCAAAACGTTCTATTCAAAGCGAAGGACAAACCATTGGGTTGCGGCAAGATGGGCCACTTGGTAAACATCCGTTGATATCGGCGACACATCGCATTCAGTTAGTTGTGTGGTAGTTGTGCCAACTAGTCGCACCACAACCCCATTTTCAATCGAGTGCTGAGCAATAAGAAACCTTTAATTTTATAGGTGCAATAAACAAGAGTAGTAGAAGTGCACCTTTGTTGTCGTGTGTGCGCTTATCGCCAAACAATCGCCACAAACATGTCTTTCTGTGCTGACGTTGTCATTGTTCGTACGGATGATCCTTGCGCTTTGTAATGATTACAATAAAGAACAAACGGGGCAACTTTTCCCTTCTCGTCAGTTTGTTTTCATTCCAATCTCTATCATTTCCTCTGTCGACATGAACGAACCTCTGTCCATCGTATACAGCGAATTTCTCAATATTACTTCTGCGTGTAGCATTGTCGTAAAAGTGACATGTTTCGCAGTTATTATATTCCGTACGCCAAAATATATGCGTAATATATCGTACTGTATCTTAAACGAAATGTTCTGGAACTTTTTCGGCAATGTACTTTGTGCTTTTGCCCATGTCTATCCACTGATGCCTGCCACCTGCTTCCGAATGGAAGGACTTATAGCTCAGTTTCTGAAAACAGAAAGGCAGCGGCACCTCTATCTGTATCTTATAGTATCCACCGTCCTCAACTGTGGGATTGGACTTATCACGACTTTTCAATTTCGATATATGGTTCTTGCACACCGCGACAAGGTTGAACGAATACATGGTGCCTGGGCGTGGGTATATTGCGCTATTCTACATCTTGTTTCCTCTTTCACACTGTTCTATTTCATGGATAACTGGGCAGTTCCGGTGAGCAGATACACAAATCCAGAAGTGTTGGAAGCTCTCGGATACATGAACAGTACATATACCATGGAAAACACATTCTGCTACCACCCACAGGGACCATCCGCGGCGAATCTATTTTACTTTACATTTGGAGCTTTCGTTCTATGTATTATTCTGCTGATAATATTTGTTGTTTTATGTTTGCTTGCAATCAGGAAGCACGAACAGCTTGCCCAGAAGAAGACCTTGTCTACCCAGCGTATTATTTTGAAGAATTTGATACTTACAACATCGATTCCTATTTTCCTCGGAGGTGTCCCATTTTTGAGTGTTATATTCTTCGTCTACCATGGTGAATTGCCGTATGCTAGAATTTTCGTCATATCTTTCATATTGATCACACTTAATCACGGAACGGTGCATGGGATATTCACCCTATGCCTATTTGTCTCATATCGACGCGCTATCGGAGATTGCCTCAGATGGTTGCGTGAGTTGTTGCTTGGAGCATGTTCGAAGAATGTTATACAAGTGAAGAGAATTGCCCAATAAAGTCGCCAACTTCAAACATGACTTTACATTCTGCAACGCAAAACTTCCGATTCTAAACGGGCAGCTATGCGCACTCTGCCAAGAGTGTCAGAGTGACAGAATCGCCAAAACCGATCGGCATGTGATTCCCTTGTCAGCAGAACCGACCACGCCACGCGGTTTCTCTAGCACAACTCAATATACTCCGCAGGTTTCCGACGTTCAAGCCTGAATCTCACTCACACGAACCGAGACCACTGCAGCTTTTCGCAGTCGGCGACAGACAAGTGGGAGCCGCTCCAATATTAATTGCATTTCCAGAAGCAATAGTCGTTGTCACCAGCCCATGGCTTGATTGGCTTTCTGCTCATTCCTCTAGGGATTTGAGGTTTTGTCATTCGACTGAAAACGCTGCTGTTGAAAACACTGAAAACTAGACCAAGGCTGGGAATGCACATTAGAATCGAGTGTTGTTTACCTCCTGGGTTGTTTGCATCACAGATTCATTTACTCCTGAATCAATCGCATTCACCATGCAAGATATCTGCGAATAACTAATGTAAAGTGCGTTTTAATGTTCGTACGATGAGTCATTAAACTTAAAGTACATTACAAGGATTGGAAGTAATAGTTTTCTTTTTCTCCACAATCAGTAATTATGTAATTAGTAATTAGTTCACTGTGGACCGGGTAGTGAACGTGGACCGGGCAGTCCAGTAGAACTTTATGAACAGTTGTAGCGAGAGTTGTTGAAAGAGTGAATCTTCCGCATAAACAAACAGCGATCTAAGCATAGCAACGTGCTGATCAGGAAAGACGCCTGAATTGCTTCGACAAATCGCTGAAGCAATTTGGTAAGTCAGCTCCCGAACACAGTTTTGAGCAGCCACCGGAACGAACGACGATCGAATTGCTGAAGAGCGCTTGGGCGAAGATATTGTATGTTCAATATGATCAAAAAGTAAAGCGGTGCCATTTCTTGGATGCGCCAGTTGGATTAGAAAACCCCAATAAACAGTCAAATTCTTTGTGCGACTGCTCAGTCTCCTTTGTGGATGGTGGGATAGATCACTATTCGAATTATTCGGTGTTTTTAAAACGTCAACATGCTGTTGAAAAACAGTTTGCAACACGCGCGGGACGCAAATGTCCGGGACGCAGTTGTCCGGGACGCAAATGTCCGGGACGCAAAAGTCCGGACACCTTTGCAGCTACGACACTTCTGCCCAAACGCGGGAACACTGAACGCGTATTACAGCTGAACATGATACGCAGTGTAGTAAACTGCTCAGTAAAAACTGCACAAATTTATTTACACTTTTGAAGTATTGATCATCCGATAAGCACGTGATAGCTCGGAAAAGCGAGGTCGCGTGCTTCCGTTAGGAATCAAATATCGCTTTATCTCACCGTTTTATTGATTATATCTCCATCAACGAGACACGAATCCTCCGAATAATTATGATTCGCTATGTCGTATTGACTGTTTCACTGTCATGCTTGACATTAGTCGTTGCCAATGGAGCATTGTTTGAGTTCGCTCTTATCTGCATCAGAAAAGAGGCGAAGAAAGGTGGGTGTACTCGTTGTGTTTTTGAAAATCAGTTGCCATATGTTTAGACCCTCAAGTACACAGCTTTAACTCTTACCAGGAAAGCCTGTTGTTGGCCGCGACAGCTGTAGGCTGTATACTCGGAACCTATCCTTCAGTAAAACTGTTCGACTGGATCGGCTTCAAAGATAGTTTCACGGTGTTGGGACTGGCTTCGGGTGTTGCAAACATTGGCGTCTTTGTATTCAAGCAGAATTTTCTTGTGCTTCTTGCTGATCAGTTGCTACAGGTAAGGAAACATACAAACCCAGTGGCATTGGTTAAATGTTTGAGGGCGCAAGCCTGGCATTTTGCTTTCTGGCTCTCGGAATCATTCCCTCTGCTTGTGCCCAGTATAATAATATTGGCCTCTTCGCATCGATTCTCTCTTGCAGCCTACAGGTTCGCCCCTGCCTTCTTTGTTGATATTAGATGATCTTAGCTCGGGCCATGCATCATCATGCCAACATGCGGTTTTCTGTGCTCTTCGCAGTATGGTTGGACAGGAGCTTATTTCCTCTTTGGACTTGTCACAATTGTGCTCTTCATAGTCTTCTTCTTTGTCTACGATTTCAGTCCAAACATAAGGTGCGCTTTAATACTGACCTTACGTAGACTGGCCTACCTGACAGATCATCGCAGAATGCTTCTCTGCCACACAACAACACCGACCTTCACAACAGCGACGGCCAGAATGTACCATATCGCATGATATTTACGTCTGCGTCGTTCTGGGGAATAATGTTTGTTGCCTTTGGCGACACTGTCGGCTATCAGATGTTTTTGTTGTACGGACCAATTTACATACACAAGGTTTTCGATGTCATGGTTCACTTAAACCCGAAAACATTTCAGGTTCTTCGATTCAACGTTACCAACACAGGCATATTGACCGCTTTGCCACATCTATCGTCAATGGTGGTGAAGGCAGCAGGCGGAGTCGTGCTGGATAGATCAACCTGCATTGATGAAGCGCTTAAAGTCACACTGTACATATCTCTATCGGAAGCCCTGATGGCTGCGGGTTTCGCTGGACTCATCCCGTCATCTCGACACATGGCGTCTCTCGGAGAGGCACTGCTGATAGCGCTCACTGTGTTCGCTGGGCTTGCCTTCGTCGGGCTCATGAGCGCTAGTCGAATTGTAAGTGTGTCTATACGTAGAACGCTCACACGATATTCAGATAGCTCGACAATACACCTACGTTTTCACAGCGGCTCTTGCAATTCAAGACAGCTTGGCGGGACTATTCGTACCTGGAATTGTGGCGCTCCTGGCGCCGAACTACGAAGATCACGAAGTACGTTGTTCTTCAAATATGAATCTCCCTCAAAATGGGACATTTTAGTGGAATGACGTGTTTTATTCCATTGTTGGACTTCTCATCGCCGCAAACGTTATGTTCTTACTAATGACTCGGATGAGGCCAGCCAAGTGGACAATGACTCAGTTGCCTTGATCTTCGTGACATCAAAACAAATCTATATTTTTCGTTTGGTACAAGCAAAAACATTATCCAACGTGAATTGTGACCATAAAATGATCTGACAAAACAGGCGAAATAATCCCAGACCACCCTCCGATGGAACAATTAAGTACAAACTAAGGGAATTACTGGGTTCTACACGAGTGTGCCGCCGAATGCACAAACTCTTTGTGCCATTATAATATGTGCTTCACGGTGTGCAGCTACTAAACGCTTCGGCACCTCATCGGTCTTACGGGATGGTCCTCAGCTTCTGAAGTGTCTTCGTATAGATTGACGACGCGGCAGACTTGCACTCGCTGTAATCCAAGCTTCTTTGTAATTCATTGCGATTTTGGGAAAGCGACTTAAGGCGACAGCGAATCACGAATATGAAGGACTAAGTTCGCTTCATAATCCACGAAAAAGTAATTACTTACACGTCCAGTGCAAGAATCATGTTTTTATGCAGCTTTCACAGTCCACTGCCTTTGTAGAACTTTATGTACGACCTACCTCATGTGCGCACTTCAGAACTTTGTACACACCTTGTACATATACTAGCAGCAATTTACCTTTCAAAGCAAAAGCAAATACGATTACCGATTGGTGATAATTTATGGTAAACATATTGTTGTTTGTTAAACGATGAAAATCAGATCGTAAGGCACCAGAAGCAAGGCAAAACAAAACCACTGCCAGGCTACCCGTCATTGGCGACAGCGTCGTCCATGGCAGAGATCCTTCTAGAAATAAATTAATTTCAGTGTATCAAAGCTCAATCGCCGATAATCGTTCCCTTTGATTGTACCTGTGTAAACATACGCGGGTATTCCCTGTTTTGACGGCTTTCCCGTACCTAAAATTGGCAGAGTCAATGTGATGTTGAGCTACGTAACACTGACGCTATCTCTTATTTGCCTTACTCTCATCGTTGCCAATGCGGCCCTCTTCGAATTTACCGTAATCTGCATGAAAGATGGTAAGCTTTGTATGAACTATCTTGACGGTACCGCACTTATCATAGATGACCACAATCTTCGATTCTCATCTTATGAACAAGGCCTTCTTCTGGGCGTAATTGCCGTGGGATGCATGTTTGGTACGTACCCATCGATAAAGCTGTTCGACACGATTGGATTTAACAACTGCTTCACACTGATGGGGCTGCTTTCGGCCATTGGAACTTTGATTGTGCCGTTCTTCGGGCACAACTTTTATGTTATTCTTCTCGATCAACTCGTACAAGTACGCGATAGTCACTGGCAGTCGACAGTCACACGTTTATAACGTGTCGTTTGTAGGGAATTGCTTTGGCTGCTGCTTTTCTAGCGCTTGGAGTGATTCCGGCAGTGGTCGGCGACTACAATCAGAAGGGCTTCTTTGCATCGATTTTGACTTGTAGCATGCAAGTAGGTACTCTAACGCATTCTTCCTATTTTAGGGTCTTGTCTTTACTGACACAAAAGAAGTATCTTTCAGCTAGGGCCTTTTATGGTTATGCCCGTTTCCGGATGTCTGTGCTCGTCTCACCTAGGCTCACCTAGGCAGGTTCCTATGTCCTTTTTGCTATTTTGACGCTGGTAGCTTTTATTCTGTTCTTCTTCGTGTATGGAAGGTTCACTGAGAGGAAAAGGTATACTTATTCTGCAAGAAGATCAATTGTCAGTTGTGTCTTAGATCATGTCTTATCAAGGGATCGTATCCCGATATCACGGCTCTTCAGGACGAAAATGCCAATGACAAAGGTCACAGCGTGCCTTATCGATCGATTTTTACATCAGCTTCTTTTTGGGGACTCATGTTTGTCGATTTTGGCGACACATGCGGTTATCAGCTGTTTATGTTCTATGGCCCCACATATCTTAACAAGGTAATTCTTGATCCACGCAGCAACATTTTGTGCTCTAGGTCCTCAGCTACGAAGTGAGGGAAACCGGATTCTTCGCAGCACTTCCGCATTTGTTGTCGATGGCAACAAAGACGGCCGGCGGCTTTCTGCTCGATCGAGCGACGTGTGTGGGCGAAGGAACGAGGGCGACGCTGTTTATCGCCGTTTCGGAAGTTGTCATGATGTTCTGTTTTGCCGTTCTCAGTTTTGTGACCGCCGGAATGGCGTTCGTAGGCCAAGCGATGCTCAACGTCCTGACTGTCTTCAGCGGGCTAGCTTTCATTGGGCTAGTGAGCGGAAGTCAGATTGTGAGTACTTCTTTTGTGACACACTTTGAATGCAATTAGACTAAAAAGCAAACCAGTTTATAGAAAATACACCTGAGAAATGGATCTACTTTTTAGGTCGGGCAGCAGTACACGTATGTGCTGACGACGGCCATAGCAGTGCAAGATAGCCTGGCCGGGTTGGTTGTCCCTGCAATGGTAGCTTTGATTGCGCCTAATTATGAAGAAGCTGAGGCAAGTTCATCTGTATTTATTTTGTAATACAGTTAGAACTTCTAGTGGCGCACAGTGTTCTTGTATCTGACCGCGATGCTGATGGTTACTGTTAGCCTCTTTTTGGCTTTAACAAGGATGAAGCCTGCTAGGTGGACTATGACACAACTGAAGTAAACTTGCGCATCGGTATTTTAATAAATTTTACCTCCTTGCTTTCGTTTTGTTATGTTCGATGTTATTAAATAAACTGTGATGGATGCTTGTTGTGCGAAGAACCACGGGCAGACAAGTGAGTTCTGCGTGTGGCGCAAACTTCAGAGGAAGTCTGTTTGAAAGTTAACTCCAGAGCGTATCTCTCAAATTGGCATGCCTGTTCCTTTGGCATGATTCGGACAATTGCAATTAAAAATAAGGGCTCTTGAGCTGTCATTCTCTGATTCTCAGAAATGAGCACTAAAAACGTACACAACAAAAAACAAGCACTTAACGTGAAGACATGAAGCCGCTCGCTTGTGACATTAACGACATCTAAATGTTTCCGATGTTCAGGAAAAGCTATTACGCTATTAAATTTTTGCTATGCAGTAACAAACGAAGCTCAAATTAGAAATTTCCGGCGATTATAGCAGCAATTTTTTGTGATTCATGTGCTTGTGGACACTGGCGTCTATTCTATCGGTAGAGAACGCGCTACTACGGTGTGCTCTTTTTGATATTGGGTTGGAGAATAAGTTCTTGCGGTTTTTTAATCTTCGGGTTTTCAGTATTTTTTTTGTTGTTATGCCTCGGATTGTAACATATCGTTTGAAAGAGCTATCTCTGCTCCACAATAGCGCTGTAACACTTTTTATTTTATAGTCATACTGTATCTGAATTTGAGGATATTCAGATACAGGTTCCAGGAGGTAAAAAGCACCATCTCCGGCATGTGTTACTTTTAGTCTTTAGTCAAGGTCAAAATACGGTGGTAGCTGCTCGGTGGTGCCTGCGTGTCAATAATAAGGAAAGAAAAAATGGGTCGCTCCAGAAGAAACGGCGAAGCTCACAGCGAAGTATGACCGGAACCCTAAGAAGACAATGATAACTGTATGGTGGGATTGTGTAGGCTTCCTACACTGAGAAATGCTGCAGCGGAACAAGACGGTCGACCAAAACTTGGCCCAACACGCAGCGCCCAGCTGCATCATTTGAATCATGCAATCCGACAGAAAAGAGCAAATCATGAAGTACAAGCCATCCTTCTGCAGGACAGCACCCACTCGCAAATTGTAAAAGTCGTCAAGGCCGCCCTCCAGGAGCTGCAGTGGAAGATCCTTCGACATCCACCGTATTCTCCAGACTTAACAGCAACAAACTATCATCTGTTCCGCTCGCTGTCAAACCATATAAGGGGTGTTTGATTCGAAAATGACGAAGCACTGCAAACCTGGATGAACGACTTCTTCGACTCAAGATCCGCCGATTTTTTTGAGAACAGGAATCGATCAACTGGTTGACCAGCGGGAGCAGGTCGTGGACAACAACGGTGGATATATTATTGATTAATGCCTTGTTATTGTTGTTGCATAAAAGTTCGTTTTTCAATCGACAACAAAAACCGCAAGAACTTATTCTCCAACCCAGTACATCAGGCTTCAAAATTTAAATTTCCATTTGATGGTCCTGTTTCATGGATTTCACGTTTAGACATTCCTTTCTAATGACCTTAAAATGTGCTATTCACCTGGTGTAGGTTTAAGCAGCCGTCCTGCTGAAATTTTCGTTTAAACTTTAAATGAATTGGTACTATGGGTTCCTCCTCCGATCGAAAATATCCCCAAGGTATGCGTATTATTCCGTCATTATGTTCGAGTGGATCAGTCTTATGGGGATCACGAGGTACTAGGATCCTGAGTTCTGGAAAATTGACAACAGATACGCGGACCCTCCGTCGTTTAGGTCATGGCCAGCAAGAAATGTCGCCCTTTAGGACAAATATCGTACTTAAGGGTACTAATCGAGTGTTCCTTGTACGTGGCTTGCACATGAATGGGGAATTATCAAATTTTAATGTTATTATCGTACAACTGTCCACCTTTACATTTCACCTGTACATATAACAGTGACTAATGAACTTCTCTTTCCAGATAATAGCACTTCTCACATTGCCGTCTCAGTATGACTACGCGGCAGAATACGGTCTATATCTCGATCTATGAAATCCTAGTTTGCCTGTGTACACTATCCATAAATGGACTCATTTTTCGCAAACGAATGCAAAGCGGTTCCCAGCAAGCTCATCATCAGCTATCTATGCTCATGACGAAAGTCTCCTTCGATTCGATATTTGCTGCTGTAGTCCTCACCTACGCTACATGTGTAATACTGCAGATCTGTGGTAGTTCACCTTCCTACCTTTAAAATGTAGCTAATGCTTTCAGAAATGACAGGTGGCCACCATTTAATATATCCTATTGGAAACGTTGTGCAATCCCTGGAAGCCTCTATGGGAGTTATAAATGTTTTTGTTGCACTGGACCGACTCTTTGCTATGAGACGGGCGCTGTCGTATAAGAAGATTTGCAAAAGAGCTGTTCCAGCAGCCATTGTGCTGGTGATGCTTTGTTTCACAACGAGTTACGTCACCTATGCCGTCACACGCGGAAATGAGCGTGTGACTCGTGGATATCTGTTTACTCATTTCGCTAACCGAAGTGCGCAATCCATCATTCATCTTGCTACCATTTTCATCTTTTTAATAAGCATGCTATTAAGCGTGATATTCCTTTACGATTTTCGAAAGTTTCTCCGAACAAAGCTCAATCAACGTTGGTTTTTAGCCTATCACAACAACGTACGAAAAGTAAGACATTGCTGCCGGTGAAACATTTGAAATGCTTGTCTTTCAGGCGAATAAGATCGTCATGTACTTGATGATTGTCGAGTTCTTATTGCTGACTGCCTCTAATAGCACAGAAATTGTACTGACTCACATATGTGGAATAGACCTTGCACGCGATTTTGGACCCCTTATTCATCCGATGTTCTCATCATATGTTCTGATTTGTGCTGTCACTATATATCTTTCATTGATAAATAAAATAAATTAGATTTGTAGTTGACTTTCCCGCTCCCCAACAAAAGAGCCATCGACGTTTGCACCCGAGCCCGTCAACGACCGATCGCCATCGAAGATCTCAACTTCCTCCATTAGTTCTGGTCGCTGATTTTTCGGAAAGTAACCGAGTCCAAGAGGAAGTTCATATCATGAGTGTGGCGGACGGCCGAGCAGATAAAGGCGCTCATCAGAAAGATCCGCCTCGACGACTCCACGGTTGCTGCTCATCTCTAGGATCACCCCACTCCCCATCTCATCTGTTTGTGCAGCGGATACATCAGCTGGCAGCGCAATGGACGTTAATGTAGGGCATTTTCAGAAGGCGACGTGGGATACATCAGAGGAACTGCAGGCGGCGTTTTTGACTTCGGAGTTTCAGCGCTTTTTCGCCTTCACGACGCGGGTCATCACCGAATACCACGCCTAAATTCTCCAGCAAATTCTAAACACGAAAAAAATGCCAAAGACAATTCGTTTCGAAAATGATAAGTAATTGTATCAACGTGACTATCCCCTATATATAAACGGAGAACCGACGGGTCCGTTGGTATGTGTGTGTGTGTGTGTTTTTCCGTGCGCACGGGGAAAACACCCACACAAAATAAGGACCCCGACAAACGGAAAACGTTCGCAATGAGCCATACAGACAGTTGACATGGTAGCGCTCTACTTCCACTATGTCTCTGGCGATGCTAGGCTTTGAGTTTTTTTTGTAGTTTTTCAGTGATTTTCTGCCTATTTTGTAACCAGTGTGTGTAACCAGCAATGTTGTCAGTTCGAGTTTCTTAAAACTTTACAGTTTTTTTTCGCCCACTTCAGCCATTTACATGAGCGCCAATCTTGCCGCCCGCAGGGCTATGGTGTCATAAAAATGCTATGGTACTTTGGAGCAGGAGGGTCAGATGCAGAACTCTTTGTATGAGCAAGGCCCCTGCTGTCTCGAATTGAAAGTTTTGCAGGAAACTAAGATAGTCCACAGTAAATCCAACGAGAATAGGCGCGTTCGATCAGGCTCGTGCAGTTCTACAAGATCTAATCATAAAATGCTATGGTACTTTGGAGCTGAAGGGTCAGATGCAGGGCAACCCGACAAAACCGCCATTCCAAACTCGCTACTGCAAAAATCGCCATTTTGCAAAAATCGCCATTTCGCAAAAAATCTCCATTTTGCAGTTCCCTCAGTTCCTTGAGTTAGAGAAGTGTTGGTCAGCAGTGACTTTTAGCAGGAATTTACTTTTACTTATTTCACAACAAGGCACAACACACTTCAAAGATTTTTTGCGATTCTGTACAGTTCCCTATTGGAGCTGGTTTCGCAGGCTCGGCGGATGGATTCAACAGTGGCCGGGTCGAGGACATCTCCCTAAGACAAACAAGATAGGACAATGGAAAACACGGAAAAACCATACTTGAGCCAGAAGAATGGAACAAACACATTCGTTCTTTTCGTTATTGATCTCTGCCAGGAATTGATATATGGCAATGATAAGCAAAACGCCTACGACAATCGCAGCCAAGAAGTGTTGGACGCCACAGACCGACATTCCCGCACAGGCTTTGGAATTATCACGATGGTAAGTTTGGTTATTAAGGGGCGCTGGAGAAATACGAGAGGCGTCAGTTTCTCTAGTCATACGATAGTTACCGTAGATACTCTAAATTCGTTGCCATTCATTAATGGCAGGATTCATACATGTTAAGCTTTCTCAAGCACGAGTTGAAAATATGATTATAATGTAGCTCGATAGCAACTCTGGCATAATGTAAGCCTTGGTAACTTACCTATTTTTCCGAAATCTTATCAGCGGAGAAGAGTACTGAAGCCAATAAACAGCCTAAGCAAAGGCATTGGATTTTCTCTCGTCGTCTGTTACCGCTCCCCGCGAACAGTCGAAATTTTCCCTAGTATATATTGTCGGCTCGCGAGCCACCCGAGCCAGAACCCGAGCCGCGCCGATTTCGCAATCCGAGCCGGCTCGCGGCTCGGGTTTGCATCTCTGCCTCTAACATCAAGAGGAATGCAATGGACAAGTGTCGAATCATAATGTGGGGTGAGAGTTCACTGCACTCCACAAATCACCCATCAATTCTGCCACAAGTCTAAACATGGCGAAAAAAATAAATGTTTATCAAGTGTCCCATTTTCAATGCTCCAACCCAATATAATGTTGACTATGTATAAATTAAATAAAATCAATAAAATTGGATTAACCACATTGACTAGTATTATCTAATCAGATGCAACAACTGAGTGCAATGACATACAGTATGTGTTTATTTAACGTGATTAGAGTAATTACATTACAGTGATTAATTACGGTTACGAAACATCGCAAGATTTCCGTGTTCAGAACACACTTCTTTGCTTGTGCAAAGGCAAGGCATAAATTCCAATCGAATAAAGCGTTCTTCCGTCGTGTCACGTCCGGCCGTGAAGCCCAGGGCCAGTGACGGAACCTCATCGTGTTCGAGGTAGTGAAAGCTTGCCATGTCAGGTTTGCTGATTTCATTTGTTGCATTATTCATAAATTCGTAATAGTTTCTTCGGTGACTTGGGGAACGATATTGGAGAAGACACTCAAAAGTTCCATTTTCTCGCCAGTAGGCGAAAAACTCTTCAATGAACGTCCAGTCCAACATCCACGAAAAGCAGCTTGTACGGTGCAAGCGAAGGTGCCTCCTTCGTTCAGTTTGAAAACAGAATTTTCGCAAAAGCGGGAAAATAGACTGCGGCCAAGCACCGAATAATTCGATGCTTTCCATTAATCTGTTGTTCTCTATGTGATCTTCCAGAAAGTCGATCGCCGCTGGTCCCGAGTAGGACATATCAACGTTAGTGAAGTAGTGTTTCTTGTAGAGACTCTGCAGAATAGTAGCTTGAAAATCTGAACTCGCTCGCATAACAGAAAGGACAGAACAGCTTCGGACAGGCGTACAGAATGGTGTCACAAGTTGGACCATCTTGTCGGCCGCATGCTCCTCAAACACTAGACCATCATCCCAAGAGATCTCTGATGAGTTATCAACAATAAGCGAGTCGATGCGTACAAACTTACGTCCAACGGCTTGGATGTGATCAATTGAAAATAATGGTACTGTATCATTCTCAAATATGCACTGAATTGTTCCGTTCTTTTGTCGGAACTTGACCCTGGTGTACAGCCGATTACGGTGATGAGTATCGACGACTTCCTTCCATAATGGGTGGAAGGGTTCACTGGCTAGAGAGTCGAGGGTCGCCTTATCGAACAGTTCGATGACAGCGTCGACAAAGTTGTAGGGAACGGCGTCCATCGCTGCACAAACGGAATTGAAATGGATGTCCAAAGAAAAATAAATCTTAAATAGGCCGAAAGCTGCAGATGCATTGCTGTGCTTTCCTGATGCATTGCTCTGTTTGGGAAATGTTGTCGTGCAAACATCGCTTTCTTTCGGAGTCACCCCACGTTGGGGTTAGGGTCATCCCCGCGGGGTCAGATGTCAGACTCCGTCGGAGAAATGTCTTGCTCCGAGAGAATAGCCTTGGTAGTCACAGCACGTAGTGATCTACCGAGAGTTGCAAAATACACGAGAATCGCGGTTACAAACGATTTACTCGCGTTCCGAATAGCAACAAATAAAGCAGCAAAATCGCAGAAAATACTGCGGCAACACTCACAACGGTGAACAACAATAGTCAACGCAACAAAATCCCTCCTTGCACTTCTGCCTCTCGCGCGCTTCTTCCGGAACCTTCTCTGGCCTCGCTCGCCTGGTGAAAGTCTTCTGTTCAGTCCAAATCGCGCGGGAAATCAGAAGTTCCGTGGTTTGAATCTTGAAATACGAGGGAAATCCTTCTGAACCGAGTCGCGTGCAGCGACAGCGTCCAATCACCGAATAATTCAATTCTTTCCGTTAAGCTGTTGTTGTCGATATGAACTGTCAGAAAGTCGATCGCCGCTGCTCCCGAATAAACAATATTGAAGTACTGCCTTTTGTAGAGACTCTACAGAAAAATACAGGGTGGGGCGAAAGTTCTGGAGCATTTTTCCAGGGAATTCCACGAACAAAACGCTTTTTAATAACAGTACCTTATTCAACACAAAACACAAAAAAGCTGGAACACCAACGAACGGTTCAGTGCATATTTGAGGATGATACAGTACCCTAACATAGGAAGCATCGGAGAATTGATACTAGATCATCACCACCATGGCAACTTTCACCAGGACCCTACTTTGTATGAGCAAGGACTCAGAGGTAAAGTATGTGATGGCCTTAATAAGATGCAGCAATTGAGTGCTGAACGAAAAGCAGCTTGTACAGTATGTGTTTATTTAACATGATTACAGTGATTGCATTACTATGAATATTTAGTTTTACGTAACATCAACTGTTTGTGCTCAGAGCACACTTCTGTGCTTGTACAAAGGCAAGGCATAAATTCCAATTGAATAAAGCGTTCTTCCGTCGCGTCACGTCCGGCCGTGAAGCCCAGAGCCAGTGACGGAACCTCATCGTGTTCGAGGTAGTGAAAGCTTGCCCTGTCAGGTTTGCTGATTTCATTTCTTGCATTCTTCATAAATTCGTAGTAGTGTCTTCGGTGACTTGGGGAACGATATTGGAGAAGACACTTAAAAGTTCCATTTTCTCGCCAGTAGGCGAAAAACTCCTCTATGAACGTCCAGTCCAACATCCACGAAAAGCAGCTTGTACGGTGCAAGCGAAGGTGCCTCCTTCGTTCAGTTTGAAAACAGAATTTTCGCAAAAGCGGGAGAATAGACTGCGGCCAAGCACCGAATAATTCGATGCTTTCCATTAATCTGTTGTTCTCTATGTGATCTGACAGAAAGTCGATCGCCGCTGGTCCCGTGTAGGACATATCAACGTCAGTGAAGTATTGCTTCTTGTAGAGACTCTGCAGAATGGCAGCTTGAACATTTAAACTCGCTTGCATAACAGAGAGGTTAGAACAGCGCCGGACAGATATACAGAATGGAGCATCTCTTCGATCGCCAGTTGGAGCATCTCTTCGATCGCACGCAGCTCAAACATCAGAACATCAAACACCAGACGATCATCCCAAGAGGCGAGAGGTGAATCCCCATAAACAAGCGAGTCGATGCGTAGAAACTTACGCCCAACGGCTTTGATGTGATCCAATGAGAGTGATACTGTGTCACCTATTTCTGTTGTATTATCTTCAAATATGCACTGAATTTTTCCGTCCCTTCTGCTTTGCCGGAACCTGAGCCTGCAGTACAATCGATTACGGTGATGAGTATCGACAACTTCCTTCCATAATGGGTGGAAGGGTTCACTGGCTAGAGAGTCGAGGGTCACCTTATCGAACAGTTCGATGACCGCGTCGATAAAGCTGTAGGGAACGGCGTCCATCGCTGCACAAACGGAATTGAAATGATGGATGTCGAAAGAAAACACACCTCAAATAGGCCGAAAGCTGCGGATGCACTGTCACGCTTTCCTGATGCATTGCTCTGTTTGGAGTGAAAATTTTGCAAACGTGCAAACATCGCTTTCTTTCGGCGACACCCCAACTCATACCTGCGACAACTGATTCCCGTCTATGCATGCTAATAACAGATTCTTACTGATAACAGGTACTTATCCATTCCCGACGGGTTATCTCGGGATGAATTGAATGGGAGCTCTTTGTTGGGTAACGGCAAGCTGCTCCTTATATGGTTTCCATTTTCGAAGTTTTCGATGTTGGACAAGGCTCCAAAAAAGTTTGTACGAGCTACGACACAGTATGTTCTACGGTATCCCAATTCGAAGATTCGAAACCGATGTAAAGGAGTCGGAGGAAACGGTCACCCTGCTGGCGCCTGCGGAAACAGGAGAGACAGACGAACATTAAAGCACCTATTCCGCTTCGCAATGCTTCAAGAAGATGTCTAAACAATTCGACGACGACAGTGAACATCTGCAAGGCGACGAGCCTTATTGGGCTCCCGCTTTCTGTGCTGTTCTAGATCAGCTTTGAGATTCCAGATCATCGCTTCTTTGGATTCCGAAAGAGATCGTATATAATTCTCCAGATGATCTTTTTTTTTGAAGTTCTACAAGATCCAATCATAAAAATGCTATGGTACTTTGGAGGGGAGGGGTCAGATGCAGAACTCTTTGTATGAGCAAGGGCCCTGCTGTCTCGAATTGAAAGTTTTGCAGGAAACTAAGATAGTCCACAGTAAATCCAACGAGAATAGGCGCGTTCGATCAGGCTCGTGCAGTTCTACAAGATCCAATCATAAAAATGCTATAGTACTTTGGAGCAGGAGGGTCAGACGCAGAACTCTTTGTGTGAGCAAGGACCCCACTGTCTCGAATTGAAAGTTTTGCAGGAAACTAAGATAGTCCACAGTAAATCCAACGAGAATAGGCGCGTTCGATCAGGCTCGTGCAGTTCTACAAGATCCAATCATAAAAATGCTATGGTACTTTGGAGCAGGAGGGTCAGATGCAGAACTCTTTGTATGAACAAGGCCCTATCTGTCTCGAATTGAAAGTTTTGCAGGAAACTAGGATAGTCCACAGGAATCCCAACGGGAATAGGCGCGTTCGATCAGGCTCGTGCAGTTCTACAAGATCCAATCATAAAAATGCTATAGTACTTTGGAGCAGGAGGGTCAGATGCAGAGATTTTGGTATGAGCAAGGGCCCTGCTGTCTCGAATTGAAAGTTTTGCAGGAAACTAAGATAGTCCGCAGGAAATCCAACGGGAATAGGCGCGTTCGATCAGGCTCGTGCAGTTCTACAAGATCCAATCATAAAAATGCTATAGTACTTTGGAGCAGGAGGGTCAGATGCAAAACTCTTTGTATGAACAAGGCCCTATCTGTCTCGAATTGAAAGTTTTGCAGGAAACTAGGATAGTCCACAGGAATCCCAACGGGAATAGGCGCGTTCGATCAGGCTCGTGCAGTTCTACAAGATCCAATCATAAAAATGCTATAGTACTTTGGAGCAGGAGGGTCAGATGCAGAGATTTTGGTATGAGCAAGGGCCCTGCTGTCTCGAATTGAAAGTTTTGCAGGAAACTAAGATAGTCCGCAGGAAATCCAACGGGAATAGGCGCGTTCGATCAGGCTCGTGCAGTTCTACAAGATCCAATCATAAAAATGCTATAGTACTTTGGAGCAGGAGGGTCAGATGCAAAACTCTTTGTATGAACAAGGCCCTATCTGTCTCGAATTGAAAGTTTTGCAGGAAACTAAGATAGTCCACAGTAAATCCAACGAGAATAGGCGCGTTCGATCAGGCTCGTGCAGTTCTACAAGATCCAATCATAAAAATGCTATAGTACTTTGGAGCAGGAGGGTCAGATGCAGAACTCTTTGTATGAGCAAGGACCCTGCTGTCTCGAATTGAAAGTTTTGCAGGAAACTAAGATAGTCCACAGTAAATCCAACGAGAATAGGCGCGTTCGATCAGGCTCGTGCAGTTCTACAAGATCCAATCATAAAAATGCTATGGTACTTTGGAGCAGGAGGGTCAGATGCAGAACTCTTTGTATGAACAAGGCCCTATCTGTCTCGAATTGAAAGTTTTGCAGGAAACTAAGATAGTCCACAGTAAATCCAACGAGAATAGGCGCGTTCGATCAGGCTCGTGCAGTTCTACAAGATCCAATCATAAAAATGCTATGGTACTTTGGAGCAGGAGGGTCAGATGCAGAGCTTTTGGTATGAGCAAGGGCCCTGCTGTCTCGAATTGAAAGTTTTGCAGGAAACTAAGATAGTCCACAGTAATCCCAACGGGAATAGGCGCGTTCGATCAGGCTCGTGCAGTTCTACAAGATCCAATCATAAAAATGCTATGGTACTTTGGAGCAGGAGGGTCAGATGCAGAACTCTTTGTATGAGCAAGGACCCTGCTGTCTCGAATTGAAAGTTTTGCAGGAAACTAAGATAGTCCACAGTAAATCCAACGAGAATAGGCGCGTTCGATCAGGCTCGTGCAGTTCTACAAGATCCAATCATAAAAATGCTATGGTACTTTGGAGCAGGAGGGTCAGATGCAGAACTCTTTGTATGAACAAGGCCCTATCTGTCTCGAATTGAAAGTTTTGCAGGAAACTAAGATAGTCCACAGTAAATCCAACGAGAATAGGCGCGTTCGATCAGGCTCGTGCAGTTCTACAAGATCCAATCATAAAAATGCTATAGTACTTTGGAGCAGGAGGGTCAGATGCAGAGATTTTGGTATGAGCAAGGGCCCTGCTGTCTCGAATTGAAAGTTTTGCAGGAAACTAAGATAGTCCACAGTAATCCCAACGGGAATAGGCGCGTTCGATCAGGCTCGTGCAGTTCTACAAGATCCAATCATAAAAATGCTATGGTACTTTGGAGCAGGAGGGTCAGATGCAGAACTCTTTGTATGAACAAGGCCCTATCTGTCTCGAATTGAAAGTTTTGCAGGAAACTAAGATAGTCCACAGTAAATCCAACGAGAATAGGCGCGTTCGATCAGGCTCGTGCAGTTCTACAAGATCCAAGCATAAAAATGCTATAGTACTTTGGAGCAGGAGGGTCAGATGCAGAGCTTTTGGTATGAGCAAGGGCCCTGCTGTCTCGAATTGAAAGTTTTGCAGGAAACTAAGATAGTCCACAGTAATCCCAACGGGAATAGGCGCGTTCGATCAGGCTCGTGCAGTTCTACAAGATCCAATCATAAAAATGCTATGGTACTTTGGAGCAGGAGGGTCAGATGCAGAACTCTTTGTATGAGCAAGGACCCTGCTGTCTCGAATTGAAAGTTTTGCAGGAAACTAAGATAGTCCACAGTAAATCCAACGAGAATAGGCGCGTTCGATCAGGCTCGTGCAGTTCTACAAGATCCAATCATAAAAATGCTATGGTACTTTGGAGCAGGAGGGTCAGATGCAGAACTCTTTGTATGAACAAGGCCCTATCTGTCTCGAATTGAAAGTTTTGCAGGAAACTAGGATAGTCCACAGGAATCCCAACGGGAATAGGCGCGTTCGATCAGGCTCGTGCAGTTCTACAAGATCCAATCATAAAAATGCTATAGTACTTTGGAGCAGGAGGGTCAGATGCAGAGATTTTGGTATGAGCAAGGGCCCTGCTGTCTCGAATTGAAAGTTTTGCAGGAAACTAAGATAGTCCGCAGGAAATCCAACGGGAATAGGCGCGTTCGATCAGGCTCGTGCAGTTCTACAAGATCCAATCATAAAAATGCTATAGTACTTTGGAGCAGGAGGGTCAGATGCAAAACTCTTTGTATGAACAAGGCCCTATCTGTCTCGAATTGAAAGTTTTGCAGGAAACTAGGATAGTCCACAGGAATCCCAACGGGAATAGGCGCGTTCGATCAGGCTCGTGCAGTTCTACAAGATCCAATCATAAAAATGCTATAGTACTTTGGAGCAGGAGGGTCAGATGCAGAGATTTTGGTATGAGCAAGGGCCCTGCTGTCTCGAATTGAAAGTTTTGCAGGAAACTAAGATAGTCCGCAGGAAATCCAACGGGAATAGGCGCGTTCGATCAGGCTCGTGCAGTTCTACAAGATCCAATCATAAAAATGCTATAGTACTTTGGAGCAGGAGGGTCAGATGCAAAACTCTTTGTATGAACAAGGCCCTATCTGTCTCGAATTGAAAGTTTTGCAGGAAACTAAGATAGTCCACAGTAAATCCAACGAGAATAGGCGCGTTCGATCAGGCTCGTGCAGTTCTACAAGATCCAATCATAAAAATGCTATAGTACTTTGGAGCAGGAGGGTCAGATGCAGAACTCTTTGTATGAGCAAGGACCCTGCTGTCTCGAATTGAAAGTTTTGCAGGAAACTAAGATAGTCCACAGTAAATCCAACGAGAATAGGCGCGTTCGATCAGGCTCGTGCAGTTCTACAAGATCCAATCATAAAAATGCTATGGTACTTTGGAGCAGGAGGGTCAGATGCAGAACTCTTTGTATGAACAAGGCCCTATCTGTCTCGAATTGAAAGTTTTGCAGGAAACTAAGATAGTCCACAGTAAATCCAACGAGAATAGGCGCGTTCGATCAGGCTCGTGCAGTTCTACAAGATCCAATCATAAAAATGCTATGGTACTTTGGAGCAGGAGGGTCAGATGCAGAGCTTTTGGTATGAGCAAGGGCCCTGCTGTCTCGAATTGAAAGTTTTGCAGGAAACTAAGATAGTCCACAGTAATCCCAACGGGAATAGGCGCGTTCGATCAGGCTCGTGCAGTTCTACAAGATCCAATCATAAAAATGCTATGGTACTTTGGAGCAGGAGGGTCAGATGCAGAACTCTTTGTATGAGCAAGGACCCTGCTGTCTCGAATTGAAAGTTTTGCAGGAAACTAAGATAGTCCACAGTAAATCCAACGAGAATAGGCGCGTTCGATCAGGCTCGTGCAGTTCTACAAGATCCAATCATAAAAATGCTATGGTACTTTGGAGCAGGAGGGTCAGATGCAGAACTCTTTGTATGAACAAGGCCCTATCTGTCTCGAATTGAAAGTTTTGCAGGAAACTAAGATAGTCCACAGTAAATCCAACGAGAATAGGCGCGTTCGATCAGGCTCGTGCAGTTCTACAAGATCCAATCATAAAAATGCTATGGTACTTTGGAGCAGGAGGGTCAGATGCAGAACTCTTTGTATGAACAAGGCCCTATCTGTCTCGAATTGAAAGTTTTGCAGGAAACTAAGATAGTCCACAGTAAATCCAACGAGAATAGGCGCGTTCGATCAGGCTCGTGCAGTTCTACAAGATCCAATCATAAAAATGCTATGGTACTTTGGAGCAGGAGGGTCAGATGCAGAGCTTTTGGTATGAGCAAGGGCCCTGCTGTCTCGAATTGAAAGTTTTGCAGGAAACTAAGATAGTCCACAGTAATCCCAACGGGAATAGGCGCGTTCGATCAGGCTCGTGCAGTTCTACAAGATCCAATCATAAAAATGCTATGGTACTTTGGAGCAGGAGGGTCAGATGCAGAACTCTTTGTATGAGCAAGGACCCTGCTGTCTCGAATTGAAAGTTTTGCAGGAAACTAAGATAGTCCACAGTAATCCCAACGGGAATAGGCGCGTTCGATCAGGCTCGTGCAGTTCTACAAGATCCAATCATAAAAATGCTATGGTACTTTGGAGCAGGAGGGTCAGATGCAGAACTCTTTGTATGAACAAGGCCCTATCTGTCTCGAATTGAAAGTTTTGCAGGAAACTAAGATAGTCCACAGTAAATCCAACGAGAATAGGCGCGTTCGATCAGGCTCGTGCAGTTCTACAAGATCCAATCATAAAAATGCTATGGTACTTTGGAGCAGGAGGGTCAGATGCAGAACTCTTTGTATGAACAAGGCCCTATCTGTCTCGAATTGAAAGTTTTGCAGGAAACTAAGATAGTCCACAGTAAATCCAACGAGAATAGGCGCGTTCGATCAGGCTCGTGCAGTTCTACAAGATCCAATCATAAAAATGCTATAGTACTTTGGAGCAGGAGGGTCAGACGCAGAACTCTTTGTGTGAGCAAGGACCCCACTGTCTCGAATTGAAAGTTTTGCAGGAAACTAAGATAATCCACAGCAATCCCAACGGGAATAGGCGCGTTCGATCAGGCTCGTGCAGTTCTACAAGATCCAATCATAAAAATGCTATGGTACTTTGGAGCAGGAGGGTCAGATGCAGAACTCTTTGTATGAACAAGGCCCTATCTGTCTCGAATTGAAAGTTTTGCAGGAAACTAAGATAGTCCGCAGGAAATCCAACGAGAGTAGGCGCGTTCGATCAGGCTCGTGCAGTTCTACAAGATCCAATCATAAAAATGCTATGGTACTTTGGAGCAGGAGGGTCAGATGCAGAACTCTTTGTATGAACAAGGCCCTATCTGTCTCGAATTGAAAGTTTTGCAGGAAACTAAGATAGTCCGCAGGAAATCCAACGAGAGTAGGCGCGTTCGATCAGGCTCGTGCAGTTCTACAAGATCCAATCATAAAAATGCTATGGTACTTTGGAGCAGGAGGGTCAGATGCAAAACTCTTTGTATGAACAAGGCCCTATCTGTCTCGAATTGAAAGTTTTGCAGGAAACTAAGATAGTCCACAGGAATCCCAACGGGAATAGGCGCGTTCGATCAGGCTCGTGCAGTTCTACAAGATCCAATCATAAAAATGATATGGTACTTTGGAGCAGGAGGGTCAGATGCAGAGCTTTTGGTATGAGCAAGGGCCCTGCTGTCTCGAATTGAAAGTTTTGCAGGAAACTAAGATAGTCCACAGTAATCCCAACGGGAATAGGCGCGTTCGATCAGGCTCGTGCAGTTCTACAAGATCCAATCATAAAAATGCTATGGTACTTTGGAGCAGGAGGGTCAGATGCAGAGCTTTTGGTATGAGCAAGGGCCCTGCTGTCTCGAATTGAAAGTTTTGCAGGAAACTAAGATAGTCCACAGTAATCCCAACGGGAATAGGCGCGTTCGATCAGGCTCGTGCAGTTCTACAAGATCCAATCATAAAAATGCTATGGTACTTTGGAGCAGGAGGGTCAGATGCAGAACTCTTTGTATGAACAAGGCCCTATCTGTCTCGAATTGAAAGTTTTGCAGGAAACTAAGATAGTCCGCAGGAAATCCAACGAGAGTAGGCGCGTTCGATCAGGCTCGTGCAGTTCTACAAGATCCAATCATAAAAATGCTATAGTACTTTGGAGCAGGAGGGTCAGACGCAGAACTCTTTGTGTGAGCAAGGACCCCACTGTCTCGAATTGAAAGTTTTGCAGGAAACTAAGATAATCCACAGCAATCCCAACGGGAATAGGCGCGTTCGATCAGGCTCGTGCAGTTCTACAAGATCCAATCATAAAAATGCTATAGTACTTTGGAGCAGGAGGGTCAGATGCAGAACTCTTTGTATGAGCAAGGACCCTGCTGTCTCGAATTGAAAGTTTTGCAGGAAACTAAGATAGTCCACAGTAATCCCAACGGGAATAGGCGCGTTCGATCAGGCTCGTGCAGTTCTACAAGATCCAATCATAAAAATGCTATGGTACTTTGGAGCAGGAGGGTCAGATGCAGAACTCTTTGTATGAACAAGGCCCTATCTGTCTCGAATTGAAAGTTTTGCAGGAAACTAAGATAGTCCACAGTAAATCCAACGAGAATAGGCGCGTTCGATCAGGCTCGTGCAGTTCTACAAGATCCAATCATAAAAATGCTATGGTACTTTGGAGCAGGAGGGTCAGATGCAGAGCTTTTGGTATGAGCAAGGGCCCTGCTGTCTCGAATTGAAAGTTTTGCAGGAAACTAAGATAGTCCACAGTAATCCCAACGGGAATAGGCGCGTTCGATCAGGCTCGTGCAGTTCTACAAGATCCAATCATAAAAATGCTATGGTACTTTGGAGCAGGAGGGTCAGATGCAGAACTCTTTGTATGAACAAGGCCCTATCTGTCTCGAATTGAAAGTTTTGCAGGAAACTAAGATAGTCCGCACGAAATCCAACGAGAATAGGCGCGTTCGATCAGGCTCGTGCAGTTCTACAAGATCCAATCATAAAAATGCTATAGTACTTTGGAGCAGGAGGGTCAGATGCAGAACTCTTTGTATGAGCAAGGGCCCTGCTGTCTCGAATTGAAAGTTTTGCAGGAAACTAAGATAGTCCACAGTAAATCCAACGAAAATAGGCGCGTTCGATCAGGCTCGTGCAGTTCTACAAGATCCAATCATAAAAATGCTATAGTACTTTGGAGCAGGAGGGTCAGATGCAGAACTCTTTGTATGAGCAAGGACCCTGCTGTCTCGAATTGAAAGTTTTGCAGGAAACTAAGATAGTCCACAGTAAATCCAACGAGAATAGGCGCGTTCGATCAGGCTCGTGCAGTTCTACGAGATCCAATCATAAAAATGCTATGGTACTTTGGAGCAGGAGGGTCAGATGCAGAGCTTTTGGTATGAGCAAGAGCCCTGCTGTCTCGAATTGAAAGTTTTGCAGGAAACTAAGATAGTCCGCACGAAATCCAACGAGAATAAGCGCGTTCGATCAGGCTCGTGCAGTTCTACAAGATCCAATCATAAAAATGCTATAGTACTTTGGAGCAGGAGGGTCAGATGCAGAGCTTTTGGTATGAGCAAGGGCCCTGCTGTCTCGAATTGAAAGTTTTGCAGGAAACTAAGATAGTCCGCAGGAAATCCAACGGGAATAGGCGCGTTCGATCAGGCTCGTGCAGTTCTACAAGATCCAATCATAAAAATGCTATAGTACTTTGGAGCAGGAGGGTCAGATGCAGAACTCTTTGTATGAGCAAGGGCCCTGCTGTCTCGAATTGAAAGTTTTGCAGGAAACTAAGATAGTCCACAGTAAATCCAACGAGAATAGGCGCGTTCGATCAGGCTCGTGCAGTTCTACAAGATCCAATCATAAAAATGATATGGTACTTTGGAGCAGGAGGGTCAGATGCAGAGCTTTTGGTATGAGCAAGGGCCCTGCTGTCTCGAATTGAAAGTTTTGCAGGAAACTAAGATAGTCCGCAGGAAATCCAACGGGAATAGGCGCGTTCGATCAGGCTCGTGCAGTTCTACAAGATCCAATCATAAAAATGCTATAGTACTTTGGAGCAGGAGGGTCAGATGCAGAACTCTTTGTATGAGCAAGGGCCCTGCTGTCTCGAATTGAAAGTTTTGCAGGAAACTAAGATAGTCCGCAGGAAATCCAACGGGAATAGGCGCGTTCGATCAGGCTCGTGCAGTTCTACAAGATCCAATCATAAAAATGCTATAGTACTTTGGAGCAGGAGGGTCAGATGCAAAACTCTTTGTATGAACAAGGCCCTATCTGTCTCGAATTGAAAGTTTTGCAGGAAACTAAGATAGTCCACAGGAATCCCAACGAGAATAGGCGCGTTCGATCAGGCTCGTGCAGTTCTACAAGATCCAATCATAAAAATGCTATAGTACTTTGGAGCAGGAGGGTCAGATGCAGAACTCTTTGTATGAGCAAGGGCCCTGCTGTCTCGAATTGAAAGTTTTGCAGGAAACTAAGATAGTCCACAGTAAATCCAACGAAAATAGGCGCGTTCGATCAGGCTCGTGCAGTTCTACAAGATCCAATCATAAAAATGCTATAGTACTTTGGAGCAGGAGGGTCAGATGCAGAACTCTTTGTATGAGCAAGGACCCTGCTGTCTCGAATTGAAAGTTTTGCAGGAAACTAAGATAGTCCACAGTAAATCCAACGAGAATAGGCGCGTTCGATCAGGCTCGTGCAGTTCTACAAGATCCAATCATAAAAATGCTATGGTACTTTGGAGCAGGAGGGTCAGATGCAGAGCTTTTGGTATGAGCAAGAGCCCTGCTGTCTCGAATTGAAAGTTTTGCAGGAAACTAAGATAGTCCGCACGAAATCCAACGAGAATAAGCGCGTTCGATCAGGCTCGTGCAGTTCTACAAGATCCAATCATAAAAATGCTATAGTACTTTGGAGCAGGAGGGTCAGATGCAGAGCTTTTGGTATGAGCAAGGGCCCTGCTGTCTCGAATTGAAAGTTTTGCAGGAAACTAAGATAGTCCGCAGGAAATCCAACGGGAATAGGCGCGTTCGATCAGGCTCGTGCAGTTCTACAAGATCCAATCATAAAAATGCTATAGTACTTTGGAGCAGGAGGGTCAGATGCAGAACTCTTTGTATGAGCAAGGGCCCTGCTGTCTCGAATTGAAAGTTTTGCAGGAAACTAAGATAGTCCACAGTAAATCCAACGAGAATAGGCGCGTTCGATCAGGCTCGTGCAGTTCTACAAGATCCAATCATAAAAATGATATGGTACTTTGGAGCAGGAGGGTCAGATGCAGAGCTTTTGGTATGAGCAAGGGCCCTGCTGTCTCGAATTGAAAGTTTTGCAGGAAACTAAGATAGTCCGCAGGAAATCCAACGGGAATAGGCGCGTTCGATCAGGCTCGTGCAGTTCTACAAGATCCAATCATAAAAATGCTATAGTACTTTGGAGCAGGAGGGTCAGATGCAGAACTCTTTGTATGAGCAAGGGCCCTGCTGTCTCGAATTGAAAGTTTTGCAGGAAACTAAGATAGTCCGCAGGAAATCCAACGGGAATAGGCGCGTTCGATCAGGCTCGTGCAGTTCTACAAGATCCAATCATAAAAATGCTATAGTACTTTGGAGCAGGAGGGTCAGATGCAAAACTCTTTGTATGAACAAGGCCCTATCTGTCTCGAATTGAAAGTTTTGCAGGAAACTAAGATAGTCCACAGGAATCCCAACGGGAATAGGCGCGTTCGATCAGGCTCGTGCAGTTCTACAAGATCCAATCATAAAAATGATATGGTACTTTGGAGCAGGAGGGTCAGATGCAGAGCTTTTGGTATGAGCAAGGGCCCTGCTGTCTCGAATTGAAAGTTTTGCAGGAAACTAAGATAGTCCACAGTAATCCCAACGGGAATAGGCGCGTTCGATCAGGCTCGTGCAGTTCTACAAGATCCAATCATAAAAATGCTATGGTACTTTGGAGCAGGAGGGTCAGATGCAGAGCTTTTGGTATGAGCAAGGGCCCTGCTGTCTCGAATTGAAAGTTTTGCAGGAAACTAAGATAGTCCACAGTAATCCCAACGGGAATAGGCGCGTTCGATCAGGCTCGTGCAGTTCTACAAGATCCAATCATAAAAATGCTATAGTACTTTGGAGCAGGAGGGTCAGATGCAGAACTCTTTGTATGAGCAAGGGCCCTGCTGTCTCGAATTGAAAGTTTTGCAGGAAACTAAGATAGTCCACAGTAAATCCAACGAGAATAGGCGCGTTCGATCAGGCTCGTGCAGTTCTACGAGATCCAATCATAAAAATGCTATGGTACTTTGGAGCAGGAGGGTCAGATGCAGAGCTTTTGGTATGAGCAAGAGCCCTGCTGTCTCGAATTGAAAGTTTTGCAGGAAACTAAGATAGTCCGCACGAAATCCAACGAGAATAAGCGCGTTCGATCAGGCTCGTGCAGTTCTACAAGATCCAATCATAAAAATGCTATAGTACTTTGGAGCAGGAGGGTCAGATGCAGAGCTTTTGGTATGAGCAAGGGCCCTGCTGTCTCGAATTGAAAGTTTTGCAGGAAACTAAGATAGTCCGCAGGAAATCCAACGGGAATAGGCGCGTTCGATCAGGCTCGTGCAGTTCTACAAGATCCAATCATAAAAATGCTATAGTACTTTGGAGCAGGAGGGTCAGATGCAGAACTCTTTGTATGAGCAAGGGCCCTGCTGTCTCGAATTGAAAGTTTTGCAGGAAACTAAGATAGTCCACAGTAAATCCAACGAGAATAGGCGCGTTCGATCAGGCTCGTGCAGTTCTACAAGATCCAATCATAAAAATGATATGGTACTTTGGAGCAGGAGGGTCAGATGCAGAGCTTTTGGTATGAGCAAGGGCCCTGCTGTCTCGAATTGAAAGTTTTGCAGGAAACTAAGATAGTCCGCAGGAAATCCAACGGGAATAGGCGCGTTCGATCAGGCTCGTGCAGTTCTACAAGATCCAATCATAAAAATGCTATGGTACTTTGGAGCAGGAGGGTCAGATGCAGAACTCTTTGTATGAGCAAGGGCCCTGCTGTCTCGAATTGAAAGTTTTGCAGGAAACTAAGATAGTCCGCAGGAAATCCAACGGGAATAGGCGCGTTCGATCAGGCTCGTGCAGTTCTACAAGATCCAATCATAAAAATGCTATAGTACTTTGGAGCAGGAGGGTCAGATGCAAAACTCTTTGTATGAACAAGGCCCTATCTGTCTCGAATTGAAAGTTTTGCAGGAAACTAAGATAGTCCACAGGAATCCCAACGGGAATAGGCGCGTTCGATCAGGCTCGTGCAGTTCTACAAGATCCAATCATAAAAATGATATGGTACTTTGGAGCAGGAGGGTCAGATGCAGAGCTTTTGGTATGAGCAAGGGCCCTGCTGTCTCGAATTGAAAGTTTTGCAGGAAACTAGGATAGTCCACAGTAATCCCAACGGGAATAGGCGCGTTCGATCAGGCTCGTGCAGTTCTACAAGATCCAATCATAAAAATGCTATAGTACTTTGGAGCAGGAGGGTCAGATGCAGAACTCTTTGTATGAGCAAGGGCCCTGCTGTCTCGAATTGAAAGTTTTGCAGGAAACTAAGATAGTCCACAGTAAATCCAACGAGAATAGGCGCGTTCGATCAGGCTCGTGCAGTTCTACAAGATCCAATCATAAAAATGATATGGTACTTTGGAGCAGGAGGGTCAGATGCAGAGCTTTTGGTATGAGCAAGGGCCCTGCTGTCTCGAATTGAAAGTTTTGCAGGAAACTAAGATAGTCCGCAGGAAATCCAACGGGAATAGGCGCGTTCGATCAGGCTCGTGCAGTTCTACAAGATCCAATCATAAAAATGCTATAGTACTTTGGAGCAGGAGGGTCAGATGCAGAACTCTTTGTATGAGCAAGGGCCCTGCTGTCTCGAATTGAAAGTTTTGCAGGAAACTAAGATAGTCCGCAGGAAATCCAACGGGAATAGGCGCGTTCGATCAGGCTCGTGCAGTTCTACAAGATCCAATCATAAAAATGCTATAGTACTTTGGAGCAGGAGGGTCAGATGCAAAACTCTTTGTATGAACAAGGCCCTATCTGTCTCGAATTGAAAGTTTTGCAGGAAACTAAGATAGTCCACAGGAATCCCAACGGGAATAGGCGCGTTCGATCAGGCTCGTGCAGTTCTACAAGATCCAATCATAAAAATGATATGGTACTTTGGAGCAGGAGGGTCAGATGCAGAGCTTTTGGTATGAGCAAGGGCCCTGCTGTCTCGAATTGAAAGTTTTGCAGGAAACTAAGATAGTCCACAGTAATCCCAACGGGAATAGGCGCGTTCGATCAGGCTCGTGCAGTTCTACAAGATCCAATCATAAAAATGCTATGGTACTTTGGAGCAGGAGGGTCAGATGCAGAGCTTTTGGTATGAGCAAGGGCCCTGCTGTCTCGAATTGAAAGTTTTGCAGGAAACTAAGATAGTCCACAGTAATCCCAACGGGAATAGGCGCGTTCGATCAGGCTCGTGCAGTTCTACAAGATCCAATCATAAAAATGCTATAGTACTTTGGAGCAGGAGGGTCAGATGCAGAACTCTTTGTATGAGCAAGGACCCTGCTGTCTCGAATTGAAAGTTTTGCAGGAAACTAAGATAGTCCACAGTAAATCCAACGAGAATAGGCGCGTTCGATCAGGCTCGTGCAGTTCTACGAGATCCAATCATAAAAATGCTATGGTACTTTGGAGCAGGAGGGTCAGATGCAGAGCTTTTGGTATGAGCAAGAGCCCTGCTGTCTCGAATTGAAAGTTTTGCAGGAAACTAAGATAGTCCGCACGAAATCCAACGAGAATAAGCGCGTTCGATCAGGCTCGTGCAGTTCTACAAGATCCAATCATAAAAATGCTATAGTACTTTGGAGCAGGAGGGTCAGATGCAGAGCTTTTGGTATGAGCAAGGGCCCTGCTGTCTCGAATTGAAAGTTTTGCAGGAAACTAAGATAGTCCGCAGGAAATCCAACGGGAATAGGCGCGTTCGATCAGGCTCGTGCAGTTCTACAAGATCCAATCATAAAAATGCTATAGTACTTTGGAGCAGGAGGGTCAGATGCAGAACTCTTTGTATGAGCAAGGGCCCTGCTGTCTCGAATTGAAAGTTTTGCAGGAAACTAAGATAGTCCACAGTAAATCCAACGAGAATAGGCGCGTTCGATCAGGCTCGTGCAGTTCTACAAGATCCAATCATAAAAATGATATGGTACTTTGGAGCAGGAGGGTCAGATGCAGAGCTTTTGGTATGAGCAAGGGCCCTGCTGTCTCGAATTGAAAGTTTTGCAGGAAACTAAGATAGTCCGCAGGAAATCCAACGGGAATAGGCGCGTTCGATCAGGCTCGTGCAGTTCTACAAGATCCAATCATAAAAATGCTATAGTACTTTGGAGCAGGAGGGTCAGATGCAGAACTCTTTGTATGAGCAAGGGCCCTGCTGTCTCGAATTGAAAGTTTTGCAGGAAACTAAGATAGTCCGCAGGAAATCCAACGGGAATAGGCGCGTTCGATCAGGCTCGTGCAGTTCTACAAGATCCAATCATAAAAATGCTATAGTACTTTGGAGCAGGAGGGTCAGATGCAAAACTCTTTGTATGAACAAGGCCCTATCTGTCTCGAATTGAAAGTTTTGCAGGAAACTAAGATAGTCCACAGGAATCCCAACGGGAATAGGCGCGTTCGATCAGGCTCGTGCAGTTCTACAAGATCCAATCATAAAAATGATATGGTACTTTGGAGCAGGAGGGTCAGATGCAGAGCTTTTGGTATGAGCAAGGGCCCTGCTGTCTCGAATTGAAAGTTTTGCAGGAAACTAAGATAGTCCACAGTAATCCCAACGGGAATAGGCGCGTTCGATCAGGCTCGTGCAGTTCTACAAGATCCAATCATAAAAATGCTATGGTACTTTGGAGCAGGAGGGTCAGATGCAGAACTCTTTGTATGAACAAGGCCCTATCTGTCTCGAATTGAAAGTTTTGCAGGAAACTAAGATAGTCCGCACGAAATCCAACGAGAATAGGCGCGTTCGATCAGGCTCGTGCAGTTCTACAAGATCCAATCATAAAAATGCTATAGTACTTTGGAGCAGGAGGGTCAGACGCAGAACTCTTTGTGTGAGCAAGGACCCCACTGTCTCGAATTGAAAGTTTTGCAGGAAACTAAGATAATCCACAGCAATCCCAACGGGAATAGGCGCGTTCGATCAGGCTCGTGCAGTTCTACAAGATCCAATCATAAAAATGCTATAGTACTTTGGAGCAGGAGGGTCAGATGCAGAACTCTTTGTATGAGCAAGGACCCTGCTGTCTCGAATTGAAAGTTTTGCAGGAAACTAAGATAGTCCACAGTAATCCCAACGGGAATAGGCGCGTTCGATCAGGCTCGTGCAGTTCTACAAGATCCAATCATAAAAATGCTATGGTACTTTGGAGCAGGAGGGTCAGATGCAGAACTCTTTGTATGAACAAGGCCCTATCTGTCTCGAATTGAAAGTTTTGCAGGAAACTAAGATAGTCCACAGTAAATCCAACGAGAATAGGCGCGTTCGATCAGGCTCGTGCAGTTCTACAAGATCCAATCATAAAAATGCTATGGTACTTTGGAGCAGGAGGGTCAGATGCAGAGCTTTTGGTATGAGCAAGGGCCCTGCTGTCTCGAATTGAAAGTTTTGCAGGAAACTAAGATAGTCCACAGTAATCCCAACGGGAATAGGCGCGTTCGATCAGGCTCGTGCAGTTCTACAAGATCCAATCATAAAAATGCTATGGTACTTTGGAGCAGGAGGGTCAGATGCAGAGCTTTTGGTATGAGCAAGGGCCCTGCTGTCTCGAATTGAAAGTTTTGCAGGAAACTAAGATAGTCCACAGTAATCCCAACGGGAATAGGCGCGTTCGATCAGGCTCGTGCAGTTCTACAAGATCCAATCATAAAAATGCTATGGTACTTTGGAGCAGGAGGGTCAGATGCAGAACTCTTTGTATGAACAAGGCCCTATCTGTCTCGAATTGAAAGTTTTGCAGGAAACTAAGATAGTCCGCACGAAATCCAACGAGAATAGGCGCGTTCGATCAGGCTCGTGCAGTTCTACAAGATCCAATCATAAAAATGCTATAGTACTTTGGAGCAGGAGGGTCAGATGCAGAACTCTTTGTGTGAGCAAGGACCCAACTGTCTCGAATTGAAAGTTTTGCAGGAAACTAAGATAATCCACAGCAATCCCAACGGGAATAGGCGCGTTCGATCAGGCTCGTGCAGTTCTACAAGATCCAATCATAAAAATGCTATAGTACTTTGGAGCAGGAGGGTCAGATGCAGAACTCTTTGTATGAGCAAGGGCCCTGCTGTCTCGAATTGAAAGTTTTGCAGGAAACTAAGATAGTCCACAGTAATCCCAACGGGAATAGGCGCGTTCGATCAGGCTCGTGCAGTTCTACAAGATCCAATCATAAAAATGCTATGGTACTTTGGAGCAGGAGGGTCAGATGCAGAACTCTTTGTATGAACAAGGCCCTATCTGTCTCGAATTGAAAGTTTTGCAGGAAACTAAGATAGTCCACAGTAAATCCAACAGGAATAGGCGCGTTGATAGGCTGTGAGTTTAAAGATCAAATAATAAAAATGTATGGTATTTTGGAGAGGAGGGTAAGATGAAGAGTTTTTGGAAAAGAAGGGCCTTTTTTTTAAAAAAAAAATTTTAAAAAAAAAAAAAATAATCATCCAACGAGAATAGGCGCGTTCGATCAGGCTTGTGCAGTTCTAAAAAATCCAAAAAAAAAAAAGTTATGGTAATTTGGGGAAGGAGGGTCAGATGCAGAACTCTTTGTATGAACAAGGCCCTATCTGTCTCGAATTGAAAGTTTTGCAGGAAACTAAGATAGTCCGCACGAAATCCAACGAGAATAGGCGCGTTCGATCAGGCTCGTGCAGTTCTACAAGATCCAATCATAAAAATGCTATAGTACTTTGGAGCAGGAGGGTCAGATGCAGAACTCTTTGTATGAGCAAGGGCCCTGCTGTCTCGAATTGAAAGTTTTGCAGGAAACTAAGATAGTCCACAGTAAATCCAACGAAAATAGGCGCGTTCGATCAGGCTCGTGCAGTTCTACAAGATCCAATCATAAAAATGCTATAGTACTTTGGAGCAGGAGGGTCAGATGCAGAACTCTTTGTATGAGCAAGGACCCTGCTGTCTCGAATTGAAAGTTTTGCAGGAAACTAAGATAGTCCACAGTAAATCCAACGAGAATAGGCGCGTTCGATCAGGCTCGTGCAGTTCTACGAGATCCAATCATAAAAATGCTATGGTACTTTGGAGCAGGAGGGTCAGATGCAGAGCTTTTGGTATGAGCAAGAGCCCTGCTGTCTCGAATTGAAAGTTTTGCAGGAAACTAAGATAGTCCGCACGAAATCCAACGAGAATAAGCGCGTTCGATCAGGCTCGTGCAGTTCTACAAGATCCAATCATAAAAATGCTATAGTACTTTGGAGCAGGAGGGTCAGATGCAGAGCTTTTGGTATGAGCAAGGGCCCTGCTGTCTCGAATTGAAAGTTTTGCAGGAAACTAAGATAGTCCGCAGGAAATCCAACGGGAATAGGCGCGTTCGATCAGGCTCGTGCAGTTCTACAAGATCCAATCATAAAAATGCTATAGTACTTTGGAGCAGGAGGGTCAGATGCAGAACTCTTTGTATGAGCAAGGGCCCTGCTGTCTCGAATTGAAAGTTTTGCAGGAAACTAAGATAGTCCACAGTAAATCCAACGAGAATAGGCGCGTTCGATCAGGCTCGTGCAGTTCTACAAGATCCAATCATAAAAATGCTATAGTACTTTGGAGCAGGAGGGTCAGATGCAGAACTCTTTGTATGAGCAAGGACCCTGCTGTCTCGAATTGAAAGTTTTGCAGGAAACTAAGATAGTCCACAGTAATCCCAACGGGAATAGGCGCGTTCGATCAGGCTCGTGCAGTTCTACAAGATCCAATCATAAAAATGCTATGGTACTTTGGAGCAGGAGGGTCAGATGCAGAACTCTTTGTATGAACAAGGCCCTATCTGTCTCGAATTGAAAGTTTTGCAGGAAACTAAGATAGTCCACAGTAAATCCAACGAGAATAGGCGCGTTCGATCAGGCTCGTGCAGTTCTACAAGATCCAATCATAAAAATGCTATGGTACTTTGGAGCAGGAGGGTCAGATGCAGAGCTTTTGGTATGAGCAAGGGCCCTGCTGTCTCGAATTGAAAGTTTTGCAGGAAACTAAGATAGTCCACAGTAATCCCAACGGGAATAGGCGCGTTCGATCAGGCTCGTGCAGTTCTACAAGATCCAATCATAAAAATGCTATGGTACTTTGGAGCAGGAGGGTCAGATGCAGAACTCTTTGTATGAACAAGGCCCTATCTGTCTCGAATTGAAAGTTTTGCAGGAAACTAAGATAGTCCGCACGAAATCCAACGAGAATAGGCGCGTTCGATCAGGCTCGTGCAGTTCTACAAGATCCAATCATAAAAATGCTATAGTACTTTGGAGCAGGAGGGTCAGATGCAGAACTCTTTGTATGAGCAAGGGCCCTGCTGTCTCGAATTGAAAGTTTTGCAGGAAACTAAGATAGTCCACAGTAAATCCAACGAAAATAGGCGCGTTCGATCAGGCTCGTGCAGTTCTACAAGATCCAATCATAAAAATGCTATAGTACTTTGGAGCAGGAGGGTCAGATGCAGAACTCTTTGTATGAGCAAGGACCCTGCTGTCTCGAATTGAAAGTTTTGCAGGAAACTAAGATAGTCCACAGTAAATCCAACGAGAATAGGCGCGTTCGATCAGGCTCGTGCAGTTCTACGAGATCCAATCATAAAAATGCTATGGTACTTTGGAGCAGGAGGGTCAGATGCAGAGCTTTTGGTATGAGCAAGAGCCCTGCTGTCTCGAATTGAAAGTTTTGCAGGAAACTAAGATAGTCCGCACGAAATCCAACGAGAATAAGCGCGTTCGATCAGGCTCGTGCAGTTCTACAAGATCCAATCATAAAAATGCTATAGTACTTTGGAGCAGGAGGGTCAGATGCAGAGCTTTTGGTATGAGCAAGGGCCCTGCTGTCTCGAATTGAAAGTTTTGCAGGAAACTAAGATAGTCCGCAGGAAATCCAACGGGAATAGGCGCGTTCGATCAGGCTCGTGCAGTTCTACAAGATCCAATCATAAAAATGCTATAGTACTTTGGAGCAGGAGGGTCAGATGCAGAACTCTTTGTATGAGCAAGGGCCCTGCTGTCTCGAATTGAAAGTTTTGCAGGAAACTAAGATAATCCACAGCAATCCCAACGGGAATAGGCGCGTTCGATCAGGCTCGTGCAGTTCTACAAGATCCAATCATAAAAATGCTATGGTACTTTGGAGCAGGAGGGTCAGATGCAGAACTCTTTGTATGAACAAGGCCCTATCTGTCTCGAATTGAAAGTTTTGCAGGAAACTAAGATAGTCCACAGTAAATCCAACGAGAATAGGCGCGTTCGATCAGGCTCGTGCAGTTCTACAAGATCCAATCATAAAAATGCTATGGTACTTTGGAGCAGGAGGGTCAGATGCAGAGCTTTTGGTATGAGCAAGGGCCCTGCTGTCTCGAATTGAAAGTTTTGCAGGAAACTAAGATAGTCCGCAGGAAATCCAACGGGAATAGGCGCGTTCGATCAGGCTCGTGCAGTTCTACAAGATCCAATCATAAAAATGCTATAGTACTTTGGAGCAGGAGGGTCAGATGCAGAACTCTTTGTATGAGCAAGGGCCCTGCTGTCTCGAATTGAAAGTTTTGCAGGAAACTAAGATAGTCCACAGGAATCCCAACGGGAATAGGCGCGTTCGATCAGGCTCGTGCAGTTCTACAAGATCCAATCATAAAAATGCTATAGTACTTTGGAGCAGGAGGGTCAGATGCAGAACTCTTTGTATGAACAAGGCCCTATCTGTCTCGAATTGAAAGTTTTGCAGGAAACTAAGATAATCCACAGCAATCCCAACGGGAATAGGCGCGTTCGATCAGGCTCGTGCAGTTCTACAAGATCCAATCATAAAAATGCTATAGTACTTTGGAGCAGGAGGGTCAGATGCAGAGCTTTTGGTATGAGCAAGAGCCCTGCTGTCTCGAATTGAAAGTTTTGCAGGAAACTAAGATAGTCCGCAGGAAATCCAACGGGAATAGGCGCGTTCGATCAGGCTCGTGCAGTTCTACAAGATCCAATCATAAAAATGCTATGGTACTTTGGAGCAGGAGGGTCAGATGCAGAACTCTTTGTATGAACAAGGCCCTATCTGTCTCGAATTGAAAGTTTTGCAGGAAACTAAGATAATCCACAGCAATCCCAACGGGAATAGGCGCGTTCGATCAGGCTCGTGCAGTTCTACAAGATCCAATCATAAAAATGCTATAGTACTTTGGAGCAGGAGGGTCAGATGCAGAGCTTTTGGTATGAGCAAGAGCCCTGCTGTCTCGAATTGAAAGTTTTGCAGGAAACTAAGATAGTCCGCAGGAAATCCAACGGGAATAGGCGCGTTCGATCAGGCTCGTGCAGTTCTACAAGATCCAATCATAAAAATGCTATAGTACTTTGGAGCAGGAGGGTCAGATGCAGAGCTTTTGGTATGAGCAAGGGCCCTGCTGTCTCGAATTGAAAGTTTTGCAGGAAACTAGGATAGTCCACAGGAATCCCAACGGGAATAGGCGCGTTCGATCAGGCTCGTGCAGTTCTACAAGATCCAATCATAAAAATGCTATAGTACTTTGGAGCAGGAGGGTCAGATGCAGAGCTTTTGGTATGAGCAAGGGCCCTGCTGTCTCGAATTGAAAGTTTTGCAGGAAACTAAGATAGTCCGCAGGAAATCCAACGGGAATAGGCGCGTTCGATCAGGCTCGTGCAGTTCTACAAGATCCAATCATAAAAATGCTATAGTACTTTGGAGCAGGAGGGTCAGATGCAAAACTCTTTGTATGAACAAGGCCCTATCTGTCTCGAATTGAAAGTTTTGCAGGAAACTAGGATAGTCCACAGGAATCCCAACGGGAATAGGCGCGTTCGATCAGGCTCGTGCAGTTCTACAAGATCCAATCATAAAAATGCTATAGTACTTTGGAGCAGGAGGGTCAGATGCAGAGCTTTTGGTATGAGCAAGGGCCCTGCTGTCTCGAATTGAAAGTTTTGCAGGAAACTAAGATAGTCCGCAGGAAATCCAACGGGAATAGGCGCGTTCGATCAGGCTCGTGCAGTTCTACAAGATCCAATCATAAAAATGCTATAGTACTTTGGAGCAGGAGGGTCAGATGCAAAACTCTTTGTATGAACAAGGCCCTATCTGTCTCGAATTGAAAGTTTTGCAGGAAACTAGGATAGTCCACAGGAATCCCAACGGGAATAGGCGCGTTCGATCAGGCTCGTGCAGTTCTACAAGATCCAATCATAAAAATGCTATAGTACTTTGGAGCAGGAGGGTCAGATGCAGAGCTTTTGGTATGAGCAAGGGCCCTGCTGTCTCGAATTGAAAGTTTTGCAGGAAACTAAGATAATCCACAGCAATCCCAACGGGAATAGGCGCGTTCGATCAGGCTCGTGCAGTTCTACAAGATCCAATCATAAAAATGCTATAGTACTTTGGAGCAGGAGGGTCAGATGCAGAGCTTTTGGTATGAGCAAGGGCCCTGCTGTCTCGAATTGAAAGTTTTGTTTTGAGGAAACTAGGATAGTCCACAGGAATCCCAACGGGAATAGGCGCGTTCGATCAGGCTCGTGCAGTTCTACAAGATCCAATCATAAAAATGCTATGGTACTTTGGAGCAGGAGGGTCAGATGCAGAACTCTTTGTATGAACAAGGCCCTATCTGTCTCGAATTGAAAGTTTTGCAGGAAACTAAGATAGTCCACAGGAATCCCAACGGGAATAGGCGCGTTCGATCAGGCTCGTGCAGTTCTACAAGATCCAATCATAAAAATGCTATAGTACTTTGGAGCAGGAGGGTCAGACGCAGAACTCTTTGTGTGAGCAAGGACCCCACTGTCTCGAATTGAAAGTTTTGCAGGAAACTAAGATAATCCACAGCAATCCCAACGGGAATAGGCGCGTTCGATCAGGCTCGTGCAGTTCTACAAGATCCAATCATAAAAATGCTATAGTACTTTGGAGCAGGAGGGTCAGATGCAGAACTCTTTGTATGAGCAAGGACCCTGCTGTCTCGAATTGAAAGTTTTGCAGGAAACTAAGATAGTCCACAGTAATCCCAACGGGAATAGGCGCGTTCGATCAGGCTCGTGCAGTTCTACAAGATCCAATCATAAAAATGCTATGGTACTTTGGAGCAGGAGGGTCAGATGCAGAACTCTTTGTATGAACAAGGCCCTATCTGTCTCGAATTGAAAGTTTTGCAGGAAACTAAGATAGTCCACAGGAATCCCAACGAGAATAGGCGCGTTCGATCAGGCTCGTGCAGTTCTACAAGATCCAATCATAAAAATGCTATAGTACTTTGGAGCAGGAGGGTCAGATGCAGAACTCTTTGTATGAGCAAGGACCCTGCTGTCTCGAATTGAAAGTTTTGCAGGAAACTAAGATAGTCCACAGTAAATCCAACGAGAATAGGCGCGTTCGATCAGGCTCGTGCAGTTCTACAAGATCCAATCATAAAAATGCTATGGTACTTTGGAGCAGGAGGGTCAGATGCAGAACTCTTTGTATGAACAAGGCCCTATCTGTCTCGAATTGAAAGTTTTGCAGGAAACTAAGATAGTCCACAGTAAATCCAACGAGAATAGGCGCGTTCGATCAGGCTCGTGCAGTTCTACAAGATCCAATCATAAAAATGCTATGGTACTTTGGAGCAGGAGGGTCAGATGCAGAGCTTTTGGTATGAGCAAGGGCCCTGCTGTCTCGAATTGAAAGTTTTGCAGGAAACTAAGATAGTCCACAGTAATCCCAACGGGAATAGGCGCGTTCGATCAGGCTCGTGCAGTTCTACAAGATCCAATCATAAAAATGCTATGGTACTTTGGAGCAGGAGGGTCAGATGCAGAACTCTTTGTATGAACAAGGCCCTATCTGTCTCGAATTGAAAGTTTTGCAGGAAACTAAGATAGTCCGCAGGAAATCCAACGCGAATAGGCGCGTTCGATCAGGCTCGTGCAGTTCTACAAGATCCAATCATAAAAATGCTATAGTACTTTGGAGCAGGAGGGTCAGACGCAGAACTCTTTGTGTGAGCAAGGACCCCACTGTCTCGAATTGAAAGTTTTGCAGGAAACTAAGATAATCCACAGCAATCCCAACGGGAATAGGCGCGTTCGATCAGGCTCGTGCAGTTCTACAAGATCCAATCATAAAAATGCTATAGTACTTTGGAGCAGGAGGGTCAGATGCAGAGCTTTTGGTATGAGCAAGAGCCCTGCTGTCTCGAATTGAAAGTTTTGCAGGAAACTAAGATAGTCCGCACGAAATCCAACGAGAATAAGCGCGTTCGATCAGGCTCGTGCAGTTCTACAAGATCCAATCATAAAAATGCTATAGTACTTTGGAGCAGGAGGGTCAGATGCAGAGCTTTTGGTATGAGCAAGGGCCCTGCTGTCTCGAATTGAAAGTTTTGCAGGAAACTAAGATAGTCCGCAGGAAATCCAACGGGAATAGGCGCGTTCGATCAGGCTCGTGCAGTTCTACAAGATCCAATCATAAAAATGCTATAGTACTTTGGAGCAGGAGGGTCAGATGCAGAACTCTTTGTATGAGCAAGGGCCCTGCTGTCTCGAATTGAAAGTTTTGCAGGAAACTAAGATAGTCCACAGTAAATCCAACGAGAATAGGCGCGTTCGATCAGGCTCGTGCAGTTCTACAAGATCCAATCATAAAAATGCTATAGTACTTTGGAGCAGGAGGGTCAGACGCAGAACTCTTTGTGTGAGCAAGGACCCCACTGTCTCGAATTGAAAGTTTTGCAGGAAACTAAGATAATCCACAGCAATCCCAACGGGAATAGGCGCGTTCGATCAGGCTCGTGCAGTTCTACAAGATCCAATCATAAAAATGCTATAGTACTTTGGAGCAGGAGGGTCAGATGCAGAACTCTTTGTATGAGCAAGGACCCTGCTGTCTCGAATTGAAAGTTTTGCAGGAAACTAAGATAGTCCACAGTAAATCCAACGAGAATAGGCGCGTTCGATCAGGCTCGTGCAGTTCTACGAGATCCAATCATAAAAATGCTATGGTACTTTGGAGCAGGAGGGTCAGATGCAGAGCTTTTGGTATGAGCAAGAGCCCTGCTGTCTCGAATTGAAAGTTTTGCAGGAAACTAAGATAGTCCACAGTAATCCCAACGGGAATAGGCGCGTTCGATCAGGCTCGTGCAGTTCTACAAGATCCAATCATAAAAATGCTATGGTACTTTGGAGCAGGAGGGTCAGATGCAGAACTCTTTGTATGAACAAGGCCCTATCTGTCTCGAATTGAAAGTTTTGCAGGAAACTAGGATAGTCCACAGGAATCCCAACGGGAATAGGCGCGTTCGATCAGGCTCGTGCAGTTCTACAAGATCCAATCATAAAAATGCTATAGTACTTTGGAGCAGGAGGGTCAGATGCAGAACTCTTTGTATGAGCAAGGCCCTATCTGTCTCGAATTGAAAGTTTTGCAGGAAACTAGGATAGTCCACAGGAATCCCAACGGGAATAGGCGCGTTCGATCAGGCTCGTGCAGTTCTACAAGATCCAATCATAAAAATGCTATGGTACTTTGGAGCAGGAGGGTCAGATGCAGAACTCTTTGTATGAACAAGGCCCTATCTGTCTCGAATTGAAAGTTTTGCAGGAAACTAAGATAGTCCACAGTAAATCCAACGAGAATAGGCGCGTTCGATCAGGCTCGTGCAGTTCTACAAGATCCAATCATAAAAATGCTATGGTACTTTGGAGCAGGAGGGTCAGATGCAAAACTCTTTGTATGAACAAGGCCCTATCTGTCTCGAATTGAAAGTTTTGCAGGAAACTAGGATAGTCCACAGGAATCCCAACGGGAATAGGCGCGTTCGATCAGGCTCGTGCAGTTCTACAAGATCCAATCATAAAAATGCTATAGTACTTTGGAGCAGGAGGGTCAGATGCAGAGCTTTTGGTATGAGCAAGGGCCCTGCTGTCTCGAATTGAAAGTTTTGCAGGAAACTAAGATAGTCCGCAGGAAATCCAACGGGAATAGGCGCGTTCGATCAGGCTCGTGCAGTTCTACAAGATCCAATCATAAAAATGCTATAGTACTTTGGAGCAGGAGGGTCAGATGCAAAACTATTTGTATGAACAAGGCCCTATCTGTCTCGAATTGAAAGTTTTGCAGGAAACTAAGATAGTCCACAGTAATCCCAACGGGAATAGGCGCGTTCGATCAGGCTCGTGCAGTTCTACGAGATCCAATCATAAAAATGCTATGGTACTTTGGAGCAGGAGGGTCAGATGCAGAGCTTTTGGTATGAGCAAGAGCCCTGCTGTCTCGAATTGAAAGTTTTGCAGGAAACTAAGATAGTCCGCAGGAAATCCAACGGGAATAGGCGCGTTCGATCAGGCTCGTGCAGTTCTACAAGATCCAATCATAAAAATGCTATAGTACTTTGGAGCAGGAGGGTCAGATGCAAAACTATTTGTATGAACAAGGCCCTATCTGTCTCGAATTGAAAGTTTTGCAGGAAACTAGGATAGTCCACAGGAATCCCAACGGGAATAGGCGCGTTCGATCAGGCTCGTGCAGTTCTACAAGATCCAATCATAAAAATGCTATAGTACTTTGGAGCAGGAGGGTCAGATGCAGAGCTTTTGGTATGAGCAAGGGCCCTGCTGTCTCGAATTGAAAGTTTTGCAGGAAACTAAGATAGTCCGCAGGAAATCCAACGGGAATAGGCGCGTTCGATCAGGCTCGTGCAGTTCTACAAGATCCAATCATAAAAATGCTATGGTACTTTGGAGCAGGAGGGTCAGATGCAGAACTCTTTGTATGAACAAGGCCCTATCTGTCTCGAATTGAAAGTTTTGCAGGAAACTAGGATAGTCCACAGGAATCCCAACGGGAATAGGCGCGTTCGATCAGGCTCGTGCAGTTCTACAAGATCCAATCATAAAAATGCTATAGTACTTTGGAGCAGGAGGGTCAGATGCAAAACTATTTGTATGAACAAGGCCCTATCTGTCTCGAATTGAAAGTTTTGCAGGAAACTAAGATAGTCCACAGTAATCCCAACGGGAATAGGCGCGTTCGATCAGGCTCGTGCAGTTCTACAAGATCCAATCATAAAAATGCTATGGTACTTTGGAGCAGGAGGGTCAGATGCAGAACTCTTTGTATGAACAAGGCCCTATCTGTCTCGAATTGAAAGTTTTGCAGGAAACTAGGATAGTCCACAGGAATCCCAACGGGAATAGGCGCGTTCGATCAGGCTCGTGCAGTTCTACAAGATCCAATCATAAAAATGCTATAGTACTTTGGAGCAGGAGGGTCAGATGCAAAACTCTTTGTATGAACAAGGCCCTATCTGTCTCGAATTGAAAGTTTTGCAGGAAACTAGGATAGTCCACAGGAATCCCAACGGGAATAGGCGCGTTCGATCAGGCTCGTGCAGTTCTACAAGATCCAATCATAAAAATGCTATAGTACTTTGGAGCAGGAGGGTCAGATGCAGAGCTTTTGGTATGAGCAAGGGCCCTGCTGTCTCGAATTGAAAGTTTTGCAGGAAACTAAGATAGTCCGCAGGAAATCCAACGGGAATAGGCGCGTTCGATCAGGCTCGTGCAGTTCTACAAGATCCAATCATAAAAATGCTATAGTACTTTGGAGCAGGAGGGTCAGATGCAAAACTCTTTGTATGAACAAGGCCCTATCTGTCTCGAATTGAAAGTTTTGCAGGAAACTAGGATAGTCCACAGGAATCCCAACGGGAATAGGCGCGTTCGATCAGGCTCGTGCAGTTCTACAAGATCCAATCATAAAAATGCTATAGTACTTTGGAGCAGGAGGGTCAGATGCAGAGCTTTTGGTATGAGCAAGGGCCCTGCTGTCTCGAATTGAAAGTTTTGCAGGAAACTAAGATAGTCCGCAGGAAATCCAACGGGAATAGGCGCGTTCGATCAGGCTCGTGCAGTTCTACAAGATCCAATCATAAAAATGCTATAGTACTTTGGAGCAGGAGGGTCAGATGCAAAACTCTTTGTATGAACAAGGCCCTATCTGTCTCGAATTGAAAGTTTTGCAGGAAACTAGGATAGTCCACAGGAATCCCAACGGGAATAGGCGCGTTCGATCAGGCTCGTGCAGTTCTACAAGATCCAATCATAAAAATGCTATAGTACTTTGGAGCAGGAGGGTCAGATGCAAAACTCTTTGTATGAACAAGGCCCTATCTGTCTCGAATTGAAAGTTTTGCAGGAAACTAAGATAGTCCGCAGGAAATCCAACGGGAATAGGCGCGTTCGATCAGGCTCGTGCAGTTCTACAAGATCCAATCATAAAAATGCTATAGTACTTTGGAGCAGGAGGGTCAGATGCAAAACTATTTGTATGAACAAGGCCCTATCTGTCTCGAATTGAAAGTTTTGCAGGAAACTAAGATAGTCAACAGTAATCCCAACGGGAATAGGCGCGTTCGATCAGGCTCGTGCAGTTCTACGAGATCCAATGATAAAAATGCTATGGTACTTTGGAGCAGGAGGGTCAGATGCAGAGCTTTTGGTATGAGCAAGAGCCCTGCTGTCTCGAATTGAAAGTTTTGCAGGAAACTAAGATAGTCCACAGTAATCCCAACGGGAATAGGCGCGTTCGATCAGGCTCGTGCAGTTCTACAAGATCCAATCATAAAAATGCTATGGTACTTTGGAGCAGGAGGGTCAGATGCAGAACTCTTTGTATGAACAAGGCCCTATCTGTCTCGAATTGAAAGTTTTGCAGGAAACTAGGATAGTCCACAGGAATCCCAACGGGAATAGGCGCGTTCGATCAGGCTCGTGCAGTTCTACAAGATCCAATCATAAAAATGCTATAGTACTTTGGAGCAGGAGGGTCAGATGCAAAACTCTTTGTATGAACAAGGCCCTATCTGTCTCGAATTGAAAGTTTTGCAGGAAACTAAGATAGTCCACAGTAATCCCAACGGGAATAGGCGCGTTCGATCAGGCTCGTGCAGTTCTACAAGATCCAATCATAAAAATGCTATAGTACTTTGGAGCAGGAGGGTCAGATGCAGAGCTTTTGGTATGAGCAAGAGCCCTGCTGTCTCGAATTGAAAGTTTTGCAGGAAACTAAGATAGTCCGCAGGAAATCCAACGAGAATAGGCGCGTTCGATCAGGCTCGTGCAGTTCTACGAGATCCAATCATAAAAATGCTATGGTACTTTGGAGCAGGAGGGTCAGATGCAGAACTCTTTGTATGAGCAAGGACCCTGCTGTCTCGAATTGAAAGTTTTGCAGGAAACTAAGATAGTCCACAGTAAATCCAACGAGAATAGGCGCGTTCGATCAGGCTCGTGCAGTTCTACGAGATCCAATCATAAAAATGCTATGGTACTTTGGAGCAGGAGGGTCAGATGCAGAGCTTTTGGTATGAGCAAGAGCCCTGCTGTCTCGAATTGAAAGTTTTGCAGGAAACTAAGATAGTCCACAGTAATCCCAACGGGAATAGGCGCGTTCGATCAGGCTCGTGCAGTTCTACAAGATCCAATCATAAAAATGCTATGGTACTTTGGAGCAGGAGGGTCAGATGCAGAACTCTTTGTATGAACAAGGCCCTATCTGTCTCGAATTGAAAGTTTTGCAGGAAACTAGGATAGTCCACAGGAATCCCAACGGGAATAGGCGCGTTCGATCAGGCTCGTGCAGTTCTACAAGATCCAATCATAAAAATGCTATAGTACTTTGGAGCAGGAGGGTCAGATGCAGAACTCTTTGTATGAGCAAGGCCCTATCTGTCTCGAATTGAAAGTTTTGCAGGAAACTAGGATAGTCCACAGGAATCCCAACGGGAATAGGCGCGTTCGATCAGGCTCGTGCAGTTCTACAAGATCCAATCATAAAAATGCTATGGTACTTTGGAGCAGGAGGGTCAGATGCAGAACTCTTTGTATGAACAAGGCCCTATCTGTCTCGAATTGAAAGTTTTGCAGGAAACTAAGATAGTCCACAGTAAATCCAACGAGAATAGGCGCGTTCGATCAGGCTCGTGCAGTTCTACAAGATCCAATCATAAAAATGCTATGGTACTTTGGAGCAGGAGGGTCAGATGCAGAACTCTTTGTATGAACAAGGCCCTATCTGTCTCGAATTGAAAGTTTTGCAGGAAACTAAGATAGTCCGCAGGAAATCCAACGGGAATAGGCGCGTTCGATCAGGCTCGTGCAGTTCTACAAGATCCAATCATAAAAATGCTATAGTACTTTGGAGCAGGAGGGTCAGATGCAAAACTCTTTGTATGAACAAGGCCCTATCTGTCTCGAATTGAAAGTTTTGCAGGAAACTAAGATAGTCCACAGTAATCCCAACGGGAATAGGCGCGTTCGATCAGGCTCGTGCAGTTCTACAAGATCCAATCATAAAAATGCTATGGTACTTTGGAGCAGGAGGGTCAGATGCAGAACTCTTTGTATGAACAAGGCCCTATCTGTCTCGAATTGAAAGTTTTGCAGGAAACTAAGATAGTCCACAGTAAATCCAACGAGAATAGGCGCGTTCGATCAGGCTCGTGCAGTTCTACGAGATCCAATCATAAAAATGCTATGGTACTTTGGAGCAGGAGGGTCAGATGCAGAACTCTTTGTATGAGCAAGGACCCTGCTGTCTCGAATTGAAAGTTTTGCAGGAAACTAAGATAGTCCACAGTAAATCCAACGAGAATAGGCGCGTTCGATCAGGCTCGTGCAGTTCTACGAGATCCAATCATAAAAATGCTATGGTACTTTGGAGCAGGAGGGTCAGATGCAGAGCTTTTGGTATGAGCAAGAGCCCTGCTGTCTCGAATTGAAAGTTTTGCAGGAAACTAAGATAGTCCACAGTAATCCCAACGGGAATAGGCGCGTTCGATCAGGCTCGTGCAGTTCTACAAGATCCAATCATAAAAATGCTATGGTACTTTGGAGCAGGAGGGTCAGATGCAGAGCTTTTGGTATGAGCAAGAGCCCTGCTGTCTCGAATTGAAAGTTTTGCAGGAAACTAAGATAGTCCGCAGGAAATCCAACGAGAATAGGCGCGTTCGATCAGGCTCGTGCAGTTCTACGAGATCCAATCATAAAAATGCTATGGTACTTTGGAGCAGGAGGGTCAGATGCAGAACTCTTTGTATGAGCAAGGACCCTGCTGTCTCGAATTGAAAGTTTTGCAGGAAACTAAGATAGTCCACAGTAAATCCAACGAGAATAGGCGCGTTCGATCAGGCTCGTGCAGTTCTACGAGATCCAATCATAAAAATGCTATGGTACTTTGGAGCAGGAGGGTCAGATGCAGAGCTTTTGGTATGAGCAAGAGCCCTGCTGTCTCGAATTGAAAGTTTTGCAGGAAACTAAGATAGTCCACAGTAATCCCAACGGGAATAGGCGCGTTCGATCAGGCTCGTGCAGTTCTACAAGATCCAATCATAAAAATGCTATGGTACTTTGGAGCAGGAGGGTCAGATGCAGAACTCTTTGTATGAACAAGGCCCTATCTGTCTCGAATTGAAAGTTTTGCAGGAAACTAGGATAGTACACAGGAATCCCAACGGGAATAGGCGCGTTCGATCAGGCTCGTGCAGTTCTACAAGATCCAATCATAAAAATGCTATAGTACTTTGGAGCAGGAGGGTCAGATGCAGAACTCTTTGTATGAGCAAGGCCCTATCTGTCTCGAATTGAAAGTTTTGCAGGAAACTAGGATAGTCCACAGGAATCCCAACGGGAATAGGCGCGTTCGATCAGGCTCGTGCAGTTCTACAAGATCCAATCATAAAAATGCTATGGTACTTTGGAGCAGGAGGGTCAGATGCAGAACTCTTTGTATGAACAAGGCCCTATCTGTCTCGAATTGAAAGTTTTGCAGGAAACTAAGATAGTCCGCAGGAAATCCAACGGGAATAGGCGCGTTCGATCAGGCTCGTGCAGTTCTACAAGATCCAATCATAAAAATGCTATAGTACTTTGGAGCAGGAGGGTCAGATGCAGAACTCTTTGTATGAGCAAGGCCCTATCTGTCTCGAATTGAAAGTTTTGCAGGAAACTAGGATAGTCCACAGGAATCCCAACGGGAATAGGCGCGTTCGATCAGGCTCGTGCAGTTCTACAAGATCCAATCATAAAAATGCTATGGTACTTTGGAGCAGGAGGGTCAGATGCAGAACTCTTTGTATGAACAAGGCCCTATCTGTCTCGAATTGAAAGTTTTGCAGGAAACTAAGATAGTCCGCAGGAAATCCAACGGGAATAGGCGCGTTCGATCAGGCTCGTGCAGTTCTACAAGATCCAATCATAAAAATGCTATAGTACTTTGGAGCAGGAGGGTCAGATGCAAAACTATTTGTATGAACAAGGCCCTATCTGTCTCGAATTGAAAGTTTTGCAGGAAACTAGGATAGTCCACAGGAATCCCAACGGGAATAGGCGCGTTCGATCAGGCTCGTGCAGTTCTACAAGATCCAATCATAAAAATGCTATAGTACTTTGGAGCAGGAGGGTCAGATGCAAAACTATTTGTATGAACAAGGCCCTATCTGTCTCGAATTGAAAGTTTTGCAGGAAACTAAGATAGTCCACAGTAATCCCAACGGGAATAGGCGCGTTCGATCAGGCTCGTGCAGTTCTACAAGATCCAATCATAAAAATGCTATAGTACTTTGGAGCAGGAGGGTCAGATGCAGAGCTTTTGGTATGAGCAAGGGCCCTGCTGTCTCGAATTGAAAGTTTTGCAGGAAACTAAGATAGTCCGCAGGAAATCCAACGGGAATAGGCGCGTTCGATCAGGCTCGTGCAGTTCTACAAGATCCAATCATAAAAATGCTATGGTACTTTGGAGCAGGAGGGTCAGATGCAGAACTCTTTGTATGAACAAGGCCCTATCTGTCTCGAATTGAAAGTTTTGCAGGAAACTAGGATAGTCCACAGGAATCCCAACGGGAATAGGCGCGTTCGATCAGGCTCGTGCAGTTCTACAAGATCCAATCATAAAAATGCTATAGTACTTTGGAGCAGGAGGGTCAGATGCAAAACTATTTGTATGAACAAGGCCCTATCTGTCTCGAATTGAAAGTTTTGCAGGAAACTAAGATAGTCCACAGTAATCCCAACGGGAATAGGCGCGTTCGATCAGGCTCGTGCAGTTCTACAAGATCCAATCATAAAAATGCTATGGTACTTTGGAGCAGGAGGGTCAGATGCAGAACTCTTTGTATGAACAAGGCCCTATCTGTCTCGAATTGAAAGTTTTGCAGGAAACTAGGATAGTCCACAGGAATCCCAACGGGAATAGGCGCGTTCGATCAGGCTCGTGCAGTTCTACAAGATCCAATCATAAAAATGCTATAGTACTTTGGAGCAGGAGGGTCAGATGCAGAACTCTTTGTATGAGCAAGGCCCTATCTGTCTCGAATTGAAAGTTTTGCAGGAAACTAAGATAGTCCACAGTAATCCCAACGGGAATAGGCGCGTTCGATCAGGCTCGTGCAGTTCTACAAGATCCAATCATAAAAATGCTATGGTACTTTGGAGCAGGAGGGTCAGATGCAGAACTCTTTGTATGAACAAGGCCCTATCTGTCTCGAATTGAAAGTTTTGCAGGAAACTAGGATAGTCCACAGGAATCCCAACGGGAATAGGCGCGTTCGATCAGGCTCGTGCAGTTCTACAAGATCCAATCATAAAAATGCTATAGTACTTTGGAGCAGGAGGGTCAGATGCAGAACTCTTTGTATGAACAAGGCCCTATCTGTCTCGAATTGAAAGTTTTGCAGGAAACTAGGATAGTCCACAGGAATCCCAACGGGAATAGGCGCGTTCGATCAGGCTCGTGCAGTTCTACGAGATCCAATCATAAAAATGCTATGGTACTTTGGAGCAGGAGGGTCAGATGCAGAGCTTTTGGTATGAGCAAGAGCCCTGCTGTCTCGAATTGAAAGTTTTGCAGGAAACTAAGATAGTCCACAGTAATCCCAACGGGAATAGGCGCGTTCGATCAGGCTCGTGCAGTTCTACAAGATCCAATCATAAAAATGCTATGGTACTTTGGAGCAGGAGGGTCAGATGCAGAACTCTTTGTATGAACAAGGCCCTATCTGTCTCGAATTGAAAGTTTTGCAGGAAACTAGGATAGTACACAGGAATCCCAACGGGAATAGGCGCGTTCGATCAGGCTCGTGCAGTTCTACAAGATCCAATCATAAAAATGCTATAGTACTTTGGAGCAGGAGGGTCAGATGCAAAACTATTTGTATGAACAAGGCCCTATCTGTCTCGAATTGAAAGTTTTGCAGGAAACTAAGATAGTCCACAGTAATCCCAACGGGAATAGGCGCGTTCGATCAGGCTCGTGCAGTTCTACAAGATCCAATCATAAAAATGCTATGGTACTTTGGAGCAGGAGGGTCAGATGCAGAACTCTTTGTATGAACAAGGCCCTATCTGTCTCGAATTGAAAGTTTTGCAGGAAACTAGGATAGTACACAGGAATCCCAACGGGAATAGGCGCGTTCGATCAGGCTCGTGCAGTTCTACAAGATCCAATCATAAAAATGCTATAGTACTTTGGAGCAGGAGGGTCAGATGCAGAACTCTTTGTATGAGCAAGGCCCTATCTGTCTCGAATTGAAAGTTTTGCAGGAAACTAGGATAGTCCACAGGAATCCCAACGGGAATAGGCGCGTTCGATCAGGCTCGTGCAGTTCTACAAGATCCAATCATAAAAATGCTATGGTACTTTGGAGCAGGAGGGTCAGATGCAGAACTCTTTGTATGAACAAGGCCCTATCTGTCTCGAATTGAAAGTTTTGCAGGAAACTAAGATAGTCCGCAGGAAATCCAACGGGAATAGGCGCGTTCGATCAGGCTCGTGCAGTTCTACAAGATCCAATCATAAAAATGCTATAGTACTTTGGAGCAGGAGGGTCAGATGCAGAACTCTTTGTATGAGCAAGGCCCTATCTGTCTCGAATTGAAAGTTTTGCAGGAAACTAGGATAGTCCACAGGAATCCCAACGGGAATAGGCGCGTTCGATCAGGCTCGTGCAGTTCTACAAGATCCAATCATAAAAATGCTATGGTACTTTGGAGCAGGAGGGTCAGATGCAGAACTCTTTGTATGAACAAGGCCCTATCTGTCTCGAATTGAAAGTTTTGCAGGAAACTAAGATAGTCCGCAGGAAATCCAACGGGAATAGGCGCGTTCGATCAGGCTCGTGCAGTTCTACAAGATCCAATCATAAAAATGCTATAGTACTTTGGAGCAGGAGGGTCAGATGCAGAGCTTTTGGTATGAGCAAGGGCCCTGCTGTCTCGAATTGAAAGTTTTGCAGGAAACTAAGATAGTCCGCAGGAAATCCAACGGGAATAGGCGCGTTCGATCAGGCTCGTGCAGTTCTACAAGATCCAATCATAAAAATGCTATGGTACTTTGGAGCAGGAGGGTCAGATGCAGAACTCTTTGTATGAACAAGGCCCTATCTGTCTCGAATTGAAAGTTTTGCAGGAAACTAGGATAGTCCACAGGAATCCCAACGGGAATAGGCGCGTTCGATCAGGCTCGTGCAGTTCTACAAGATCCAATCATAAAAATGCTATAGTACTTTGGAGCAGGAGGGTCAGATGCAAAACTATTTGTATGAACAAGGCCCTATCTGTCTCGAATTGAAAGTTTTGCAGGAAACTAAGATAGTCCACAGTAATCCCAACGGGAATAGGCGCGTTCGATCAGGCTCGTGCAGTTCTACAAGATCCAATCATAAAAATGCTATGGTACTTTGGAGCAGGAGGGTCAGATGCAGAACTCTTTGTATGAACAAGGCCCTATCTGTCTCGAATTGAAAGTTTTGCAGGAAACTAGGATAGTCCACAGGAATCCCAACGGGAATAGGCGCGTTCGATCAGGCTCGTGCAGTTCTACAAGATCCAATCATAAAAATGCTATAGTACTTTGGAGCAGGAGGGTCAGATGCAGAACTCTTTGTATGAGCAAGGCCCTATCTGTCTCGAATTGAAAGTTTTGCAGGAAACTAAGATAGTCCACAGTAATCCCAACGGGAATAGGCGCGTTCGATCAGGCTCGTGCAGTTCTACAAGATCCAATCATAAAAATGCTATGGTACTTTGGAGCAGGAGGGTCAGATGCAGAACTCTTTGTATGAACAAGGCCCTATCTGTCTCGAATTGAAAGTTTTGCAGGAAACTAGGATAGTCCACAGGAATCCCAACGGGAATAGGCGCGTTCGATCAGGCTCGTGCAGTTCTACAAGATCCAATCATAAAAATGCTATAGTACTTTGGAGCAGGAGGGTCAGATGCAGAACTCTTTGTATGAACAAGGCCCTATCTGTCTCGAATTGAAAGTTTTGCAGGAAACTAGGATAGTCCACAGGAATCCCAACGGGAATAGGCGCGTTCGATCAGGCTCGTGCAGTTCTACGAGATCCAATCATAAAAATGCTATGGTACTTTGGAGCAGGAGGGTCAGATGCAGAGCTTTTGGTATGAGCAAGAGCCCTGCTGTCTCGAATTGAAAGTTTTGCAGGAAACTAAGATAGTCCACAGTAATCCCAACGGGAATAGGCGCGTTCGATCAGGCTCGTGCAGTTCTACAAGATCCAATCATAAAAATGCTATGGTACTTTGGAGCAGGAGGGTCAGATGCAGAACTCTTTGTATGAACAAGGCCCTATCTGTCTCGAATTGAAAGTTTTGCAGGAAACTAGGATAGTACACAGGAATCCCAACGGGAATAGGCGCGTTCGATCAGGCTCGTGCAGTTCTACAAGATCCAATCATAAAAATGCTATAGTACTTTGGAGCAGGAGGGTCAGATGCAGAACTCTTTGTATGAGCAAGGCCCTATCTGTCTCGAATTGAAAGTTTTGCAGGAAACTAGGATAGTCCACAGGAATCCCAACGGGAATAGGCGCGTTCGATCAGGCTCGTGCAGTTCTACAAGATCCAATCATAAAAATGCTATGGTACTTTGGAGCAGGAGGGTCAGATGCAGAACTCTTTGTATGAACAAGGCCCTATCTGTCTCGAATTGAAAGTTTTGCAGGAAACTAAGATAGTCCGCAGGAAATCCAACGGGAATAGGCGCGTTCGATCAGGCTCGTGCAGTTCTACAAGATCCAATCATAAAAATGCTATAGTACTTTGGAGCAGGAGGGTCAGATGCAGAACTCTTTGTATGAGCAAGGCCCTATCTGTCTCGAATTGAAAGTTTTGCAGGAAACTAGGATAGTCCACAGGAATCCCAACGGGAATAGGCGCGTTCGATCAGGCTCGTGCAGTTCTACAAGATCCAATCATAAAAATGCTATGGTACTTTGGAGCAGGAGGGTCAGATGCAGAACTCTTTGTATGAACAAGGCCCTATCTGTCTCGAATTGAAAGTTTTGCAGGAAACTAAGATAGTCCGCAGGAAATCCAACGGGAATAGGCGCGTTCGATCAGGCTCGTGCAGTTCTACAAGATCCAATCATAAAAATGCTATAGTACTTTGGAGCAGGAGGGTCAGATGCAAAACTATTTGTATGAACAAGGCCCTATCTGTCTCGAATTGAAAGTTTTGCAGGAAACTAGGATAGTCCACAGGAATCCCAACGGGAATAGGCGCGTTCGATCAGGCTCGTGCAGTTCTACAAGATCCAATCATAAAAATGCTATAGTACTTTGGAGCAGGAGGGTCAGATGCAGAACTATTTGTATGAACAAGGCCCTATCTGTCTCGAATTGAAAGTTTTGCAGGAAACTAAGATAGTCCACAGTAATCCCAACGGGAATAGGCGCGTTCGATCAGGCTCGTGCAGTTCTACAAGATCCAATCATAAAAATGCTATAGTACTTTGGAGCAGGAGGGTCAGATGCAGAACTCTTTGTATGAACAAGGGCCCTTCTGTCTCGAATTGAAAGTTTTGCAGGAAACTAGGATAGTCCACAGGAATCCCAACGGGAATAGGCGCGTTCGATCAGGCTCGTGCAGTTCTACAAGATCCAATCATAAAAATGCTATGGTACTTTGGAGCAGGAGGGTCAGATGCAGAGCTCTTTGTATGAGCAAGGCCCTTCTGTCTCGAATTGAAAGTTTTGCAGGAAACTAAGATAGTCCACAGTAATCCCAACGGGAATAGGCGCGTTCGATCAGGCTCGTGCAGTTCTACAAGATCCAATCATAAAAATGCTATGGTACTTTGGAGCAGGAGGGTCAGATGCAGAACTCTTTGTATGAACAAGGCCCTATCTGTCTCGAATTGAAAGTTTTGCAGGAAACTAAGATAGTCCACAGGAATCCCAACGGGAATAGGCGCGTTCGATCAGGCTCGTGCAGTTCTACAAGATCCAATCATAAAAATGCTATGGTACTTTGGAGCAGGAGGGTCAGATGCAGAACTCTTTGTATGAACAAGGCCCTATCTGTCTCGAATTGAAAGTTTTGCAGGAAACTAGGATAGTCCACAGGAATCCCAACGGGAATAGGCGCGTTCGATCAGGCTCGTGCAGTTCTACAAGATCCAATCATAAAAATGCTATGGTACTTTGGAGCAGGAGGGTCAGATGCAGAACTCTTTGTATGAACAAGGCCCTATCTGTCTCGAATTGAAAGTTTTGCAGGAAACTAAGATAGTCCGCAGGAAATCCAACGGGAATAGGCGCGTTCGATCAGGCTCGTGCAGTTCTACAAGATCCAATCATAAAAATGCTATAGTACTTTGGAGCAGGAGGGTCAGATGCAGAACTCTTTGTATGAGCAAGGCCCTATCTGTCTCGAATTGAAAGTTTTGCAGGAAACTAGGATAGTCCACAGGAATCCCAACGGGAATAGGCGCGTTCGATCAGGCTCGTGCAGTTCTACAAGATCCAATCATAAAAATGCTATGGTACTTTGGAGCAGGAGGGTCAGATGCAGAACTCTTTGTATGAACAAGGCCCTATCTGTCTCGAATTGAAAGTTTTGCAGGAAACTAAGATAGTCCGCAGGAAATCCAACGGGAATAGGCGCGTTCGATCAGGCTCGTGCAGTTCTACAAGATCCAATCATAAAAATGCTATGGTACTTTGGAGCAGGAGGGTCAGATGCAGAACTATTTGTATGAACAAGGCCCTATCTGTCTCGAATTGAAAGTTTTGCAGGAAACTAGGATAGTCCACAGGAATCCCAACGGGAATAGGCGCGTTCGATCAGGCTCGTGCAGTTCTACAAGATCCAATCATAAAAATGCTATAGTACTTTGGAGCAGGAGGGTCAGATGCAAAACTATTTGTATGAACAAGGCCCTATCTGTCTCGAATTGAAAGTTTTGCAGGAAACTAAGATAGTCCACAGTAATCCCAACGGGAATAGGCGCGTTCGATCAGGCTCGTGCAGTTCTACAAGATCCAATCATAAAAATGCTATAGTACTTTGGAGCAGGAGGGTCAGATGCAGAGCTTTTGGTATGAGCAAGGGCCCTGCTGTCTCGAATTGAAAGTTTTGCAGGAAACTAAGATAGTCCGCAGGAAATCCAACGGGAATAGGCGCGTTCGATCAGGCTCGTGCAGTTCTACAAGATCCAATCATAAAAATGCTATGGTACTTTGGAGCAGGAGGGTCAGATGCAGAACTCTTTGTATGAACAAGGCCCTATCTGTCTCGAATTGAAAGTTTTGCAGGAAACTAGGATAGTCCACAGGAATCCCAACGGGAATAGGCGCGTTCGATCAGGCTCGTGCAGTTCTACAAGATCCAATCATAAAAATGCTATAGTACTTTGGAGCAGGAGGGTCAGATGCAAAACTATTTGTATGAACAAGGCCCTATCTGTCTCGAATTGAAAGTTTTGCAGGAAACTAAGATAGTCCACAGTAATCCCAACGGGAATAGGCGCGTTCGATCAGGCTCGTGCAGTTCTACAAGATCCAATCATAAAAATGCTATGGTACTTTGGAGCAGGAGGGTCAGATGCAGAACTCTTTGTATGAACAAGGCCCTATCTGTCTCGAATTGAAAGTTTTGCAGGAAACTAAGATAGTCCGCAGGAAATCCCAACGGGAATAGGCGCGTTCGATCAGGCTCGTGCAGTTCTACAAGATCCAATCATAAAAATGCTATAGTACTTTGGAGCAGGAGGGTCAGATGCAAAACTCTTTGTATGAACAAGGCCCTATCTGTCTCGAATTGAAAGTTTTGCAGGAAACTAGGATAGTCCACAGGAATCCCAACGGGAATAGGCGCGTTCGATCAGGCTCGTGCAGTTCTACAAGATCCAATCATAAAAATGCTATAGTACTTTGGAGCAGGAGGGTCAGATGCAAAACTCTTTGTATGAACAAGGCCCTATCTGTCTCGAATTGAAAGTTTTGCAGGAAACTAAGATAGTCCGCAGGAAATCCAACGGGAATAGGCGCGTTCGATCAGGCTCGTGCAGTTCTACAAGATCCAATCATAAAAATGCTATAGTACTTTGGAGCAGGAGGGTCAGATGCAAAACTATTTGTATGAACAAGGCCCTATCTGTCTCGAATTGAAAGTTTTGCAGGAAACTAAGATAGTCAACAGTAATCCCAACGGGAATAGGCGCGTTCGATCAGGCTCGTGCAGTTCTACGAGATCCAATGATAAAAATGCTATGGTACTTTGGAGCAGGAGGGTCAGATGCAGAGCTTTTGGTATGAGCAAGAGCCCTGCTGTCTCGAATTGAAAGTTTTGCAGGAAACTAAGATAGTCCACAGTAATCCCAACGGGAATAGGCGCGTTCGATCAGGCTCGTGCAGTTCTACAAGATCCAATCATAAAAATGCTATGGTACTTTGGAGCAGGAGGGTCAGATGCAGAACTCTTTGTATGAACAAGGCCCTATCTGTCTCGAATTGAAAGTTTTGCAGGAAACTAGGATAGTCCACAGGAATCCCAACGGGAATAGGCGCGTTCGATCAGGCTCGTGCAGTTCTACAAGATCCAATCATAAAAATGCTATAGTACTTTGGAGCAGGAGGGTCAGATGCAAAACTCTTTGTATGAACAAGGCCCTATCTGTCTCGAATTGAAAGTTTTGCAGGAAACTAAGATAGTCCACAGTAATCCCAACGGGAATAGGCGCGTTCGATCAGGCTCGTGCAGTTCTACAAGATCCAATCATAAAAATGCTATAGTACTTTGGAGCAGGAGGGTCAGATGCAGAGCTTTTGGTATGAGCAAGAGCCCTGCTGTCTCGAATTGAAAGTTTTGCAGGAAACTAAGATAGTCCGCAGGAAATCCAACGAGAATAGGCGCGTTCGATCAGGCTCGTGCAGTTCTACGAGATCCAATCATAAAAATGCTATGGTACTTTGGAGCAGGAGGGTCAGATGCAGAACTCTTTGTATGAGCAAGGACCCTGCTGTCTCGAATTGAAAGTTTTGCAGGAAACTAAGATAGTCCACAGTAAATCCAACGAGAATAGGCGCGTTCGATCAGGCTCGTGCAGTTCTACGAGATCCAATCATAAAAATGCTATGGTACTTTGGAGCAGGAGGGTCAGATGCAGAGCTTTTGGTATGAGCAAGAGCCCTGCTGTCTCGAATTGAAAGTTTTGCAGGAAACTAAGATAGTCCACAGTAATCCCAACGGGAATAGGCGCGTTCGATCAGGCTCGTGCAGTTCTACAAGATCCAATCATAAAAATGCTATGGTACTTTGGAGCAGGAGGGTCAGATGCAGAACTCTTTGTATGAACAAGGCCCTATCTGTCTCGAATTGAAAGTTTTGCAGGAAACTAGGATAGTCCACAGGAATCCCAACGGGAATAGGCGCGTTCGATCAGGCTCGTGCAGTTCTACAAGATCCAATCATAAAAATGCTATAGTACTTTGGAGCAGGAGGGTCAGATGCAGAACTCTTTGTATGAGCAAGGCCCTATCTGTCTCGAATTGAAAGTTTTGCAGGAAACTAGGATAGTCCACAGGAATCCCAACGGGAATAGGCGCGTTCGATCAGGCTCGTGCAGTTCTACAAGATCCAATCATAAAAATGCTATGGTACTTTGGAGCAGGAGGGTCAGATGCAGAACTCTTTGTATGAACAAGGCCCTATCTGTCTCGAATTGAAAGTTTTGCAGGAAACTAAGATAGTCCACAGTAAATCCAACGAGAATAGGCGCGTTCGATCAGGCTCGTGCAGTTCTACAAGATCCAATCATAAAAATGCTATGGTACTTTGGAGCAGGAGGGTCAGATGCAGAACTCTTTGTATGAACAAGGCCCTATCTGTCTCGAATTGAAAGTTTTGCAGGAAACTAAGATAGTCCGCAGGAAATCCAACGGGAATAGGCGCGTTCGATCAGGCTCGTGCAGTTCTACAAGATCCAATCATAAAAATGCTATAGTACTTTGGAGCAGGAGGGTCAGATGCAAAACTCTTTGTATGAACAAGGCCCTATCTGTCTCGAATTGAAAGTTTTGCAGGAAACTAAGATAGTCCACAGTAATCCCAACGGGAATAGGCGCGTTCGATCAGGCTCGTGCAGTTCTACAAGATCCAATCATAAAAATGCTATGGTACTTTGGAGCAGGAGGGTCAGATGCAGAACTCTTTGTATGAACAAGGCCCTATCTGTCTCGAATTGAAAGTTTTGCAGGAAACTAAGATAGTCCACAGTAAATCCAACGAGAATAGGCGCGTTCGATCAGGCTCGTGCAGTTCTACGAGATCCAATCATAAAAATGCTATGGTACTTTGGAGCAGGAGGGTCAGATGCAGAACTCTTTGTATGAGCAAGGACCCTGCTGTCTCGAATTGAAAGTTTTGCAGGAAACTAAGATAGTCCACAGTAAATCCAACGAGAATAGGCGCGTTCGATCAGGCTCGTGCAGTTCTACGAGATCCAATCATAAAAATGCTATGGTACTTTGGAGCAGGAGGGTCAGATGCAGAGCTTTTGGTATGAGCAAGAGCCCTGCTGTCTCGAATTGAAAGTTTTGCAGGAAACTAAGATAGTCCACAGTAATCCCAACGGGAATAGGCGCGTTCGATCAGGCTCGTGCAGTTCTACAAGATCCAATCATAAAAATGCTATGGTACTTTGGAGCAGGAGGGTCAGATGCAGAGCTTTTGGTATGAGCAAGAGCCCTGCTGTCTCGAATTGAAAGTTTTGCAGGAAACTAAGATAGTCCGCAGGAAATCCAACGAGAATAGGCGCGTTCGATCAGGCTCGTGCAGTTCTACGAGATCCAATCATAAAAATGCTATGGTACTTTGGAGCAGGAGGGTCAGATGCAGAACTCTTTGTATGAGCAAGGACCCTGCTGTCTCGAATTGAAAGTTTTGCAGGAAACTAAGATAGTCCACAGTAAATCCAACGAGAATAGGCGCGTTCGATCAGGCTCGTGCAGTTCTACGAGATCCAATCATAAAAATGCTATGGTACTTTGGAGCAGGAGGGTCAGATGCAGAGCTTTTGGTATGAGCAAGAGCCCTGCTGTCTCGAATTGAAAGTTTTGCAGGAAACTAAGATAGTCCACAGTAATCCCAACGGGAATAGGCGCGTTCGATCAGGCTCGTGCAGTTCTACAAGATCCAATCATAAAAATGCTATGGTACTTTGGAGCAGGAGGGTCAGATGCAGAACTCTTTGTATGAACAAGGCCCTATCTGTCTCGAATTGAAAGTTTTGCAGGAAACTAGGATAGTACACAGGAATCCCAACGGGAATAGGCGCGTTCGATCAGGCTCGTGCAGTTCTACAAGATCCAATCATAAAAATGCTATAGTACTTTGGAGCAGGAGGGTCAGATGCAGAACTCTTTGTATGAGCAAGGCCCTATCTGTCTCGAATTGAAAGTTTTGCAGGAAACTAGGATAGTCCACAGGAATCCCAACGGGAATAGGCGCGTTCGATCAGGCTCGTGCAGTTCTACAAGATCCAATCATAAAAATGCTATGGTACTTTGGAGCAGGAGGGTCAGATGCAGAACTCTTTGTATGAACAAGGCCCTATCTGTCTCGAATTGAAAGTTTTGCAGGAAACTAAGATAGTCCGCAGGAAATCCAACGGGAATAGGCGCGTTCGATCAGGCTCGTGCAGTTCTACAAGATCCAATCATAAAAATGCTATAGTACTTTGGAGCAGGAGGGTCAGATGCAGAACTCTTTGTATGAGCAAGGCCCTATCTGTCTCGAATTGAAAGTTTTGCAGGAAACTAGGATAGTCCACAGGAATCCCAACGGGAATAGGCGCGTTCGATCAGGCTCGTGCAGTTCTACAAGATCCAATCATAAAAATGCTATGGTACTTTGGAGCAGGAGGGTCAGATGCAGAACTCTTTGTATGAACAAGGCCCTATCTGTCTCGAATTGAAAGTTTTGCAGGAAACTAAGATAGTCCGCAGGAAATCCAACGGGAATAGGCGCGTTCGATCAGGCTCGTGCAGTTCTACAAGATCCAATCATAAAAATGCTATGGTACTTTGGAGCAGGAGGGTCAGATGCAGAACTCTTTGTATGAACAAGGCCCTATCTGTCTCGAATTGAAAGTTTTGCAGGAAACTAGGATAGTCCACAGGAATCCCAACGGGAATAGGCGCGTTCGATCAGGCTCGTGCAGTTCTACAAGATCCAATCATAAAAATGCTATAGTACTTTGGAGCAGGAGGGTCAGATGCAGAACTCTTTGTATGAGCAAGGCCCTATCTGTCTCGAATTGAAAGTTTTGCAGGAAACTAGGATAGTCCACAGGAATCCCAACGGGAATAGGCGCGTTCGATCAGGCTCGTGCAGTTCTACAAGATCCAATCATAAAAATGCTATGGTACTTTGGAGCAGGAGGGTCAGATGCAGAACTCTTTGTATGAACAAGGCCCTATCTGTCTCGAATTGAAAGTTTTGCAGGAAACTAAGATAGTCCGCAGGAAATCCAACGGGAATAGGCGCGTTCGATCAGGCTCGTGCAGTTCTACAAGATCCAATCATAAAAATGCTATAGTACTTTGGAGCAGGAGGGTCAGATGCAAAACTCTTTGTATGAACAAGGCCCTATCTGTCTCGAATTGAAAGTTTTGCAGGAAACTAAGATAGTCCACAGTAATCCCAACGGGAATAGGCGCGTTCGATCAGGCTCGTGCAGTTCTACAAGATCCAATCATAAAAATGCTATGGTACTTTGGAGCAGGAGGGTCAGATGCAGAACTCTTTGTATGAACAAGGCCCTATCTGTCTCGAATTGAAAGTTTTGCAGGAAACTAAGATAGTCCACAGTAAATCCAACGAGAATAGGCGCGTTCGATCAGGCTCGTGCAGTTCTACGAGATCCAATCATAAAAATGCTATGGTACTTTGGAGCAGGAGGGTCAGATGCAGAACTCTTTGTATGAGCAAGGACCCTGCTGTCTCGAATTGAAAGTTTTGCAGGAAACTAAGATAGTCCACAGTAAATCCAACGAGAATAGGCGCGTTCGATCAGGCTCGTGCAGTTCTACGAGATCCAATCATAAAAATGCTATGGTACTTTGGAGCAGGAGGGTCAGATGCAGAGCTTTTGGTATGAGCAAGAGCCCTGCTGTCTCGAATTGAAAGTTTTGCAGGAAACTAAGATAGTCCACAGTAATCCCAACGGGAATAGGCGCGTTCGATCAGGCTCGTGCAGTTCTACAAGATCCAATCATAAAAATGCTATGGTACTTTGGAGCAGGAGGGTCAGATGCAGAACTCTTTGTATGAACAAGGCCCTATCTGTCTCGAATTGAAAGTTTTGCAGGAAACTAGGATAGTCCACAGGAATCCCAACGGGAATAGGCGCGTTCGATCAGGCTCGTGCAGTTCTACAAGATCCAATCATAAAAATGCTATAGTACTTTGGAGCAGGAGGGTCAGATGCAGAACTCTTTGTATGAGCAAGGCCCTATCTGTCTCGAATTGAAAGTTTTGCAGGAAACTAGGATAGTCCACAGGAATCCCAACGGGAATAGGCGCGTTCGATCAGGCTCGTGCAGTTCTACAAGATCCAATCATAAAAATGCTATGGTACTTTGGAGCAGGAGGGTCAGATGCAGAACTCTTTGTATGAACAAGGCCCTATCTGTCTCGAATTGAAAGTTTTGCAGGAAACTAAGATAGTCCACAGTAAATCCAACGAGAATAGGCGCGTTCGATCAGGCTCGTGCAGTTCTACAAGATCCAATCATAAAAATGCTATGGTACTTTGGAGCAGGAGGGTCAGATGCAGAACTCTTTGTATGAACAAGGCCCTATCTGTCTCGAATTGAAAGTTTTGCAGGAAACTAAGATAGTCCGCAGGAAATCCAACGGGAATAGGCGCGTTCGATCAGGCTCGTGCAGTTCTACAAGATCCAATCATAAAAATGCTATAGTACTTTGGAGCAGGAGGGTCAGATGCAAAACTCTTTGTATGAACAAGGCCCTATCTGTCTCGAATTGAAAGTTTTGCAGGAAACTAAGATAGTCCACAGTAATCCCAACGGGAATAGGCGCGTTCGATCAGGCTCGTGCAGTTCTACAAGATCCAATCATAAAAATGCTATAGTACTTTGGAGCAGGAGGGTCAGATGCAGAGCTTTTGGTATGAGCAAGGGCCCTGCTGTCTCGAATTGAAAGTTTTGCAGGAAACTAAGATAGTCCGCAGGAAATCCAACGGGAATAGGCGCGTTCGATCAGGCTCGTGCAGTTCTACAAGATCCAATCATAAAAATGCTATAGTACTTTGGAGCAGGAGGGTCAGATGCAGAGCTTTTGGTATGAGCAAGGGCCCTGCTGTCTCGAATTGAAAGTTTTGCAGGAAACTAAGATAGTCCGCAGGAAATCCAACGGGAATAGGCGCGTTCGATGAGGCTCGTGCAGTTCTACAAGATCCAATCATAAAAATGCTATAGTACTTTGGAGCAGGAGGGTCAGATGCAAAACTATTTGTATGAACAAGGCCCTATCTGTCTCGAATTGAAAGTTTTGCAGGAAACTAAGATAGTCCACAGTAATCCCAACGGGAATAGGCGCGTTCGATCAGGCTCGTGCAGTTCTACGAGATCCAATCATAAAAATGCTATGGTACTTTGGAGCAGGAGGGTCAGATGCAGAGCTTTTGGTATGAGCAAGAGCCCTGCTGTCTCGAATTGAAAGTTTTGCAGGAAACTAAGATAGTCCGCAGGAAATCCAACGGGAATAGGCGCGTTCGATCAGGCTCGTGCAGTTCTACAAGATCCAATCATAAAAATGCTATAGTACTTTGGAGCAGGAGGGTCAGATGCAAAACTATTTGTATGAACAAGGCCCTATCTGTCTCGAATTGAAAGTTTTGCAGGAAACTAGGATAGTCCACAGGAATCCCAACGGGAATAGGCGCGTTCGATCAGGCTCGTGCAGTTCTACAAGATCCAATCATAAAAATACTATAGTACTTTGGAGCAGGAGGGTCAGATGCAGAGCTTTTGGTATGAGCAAGGGCCCTGCTGTCTCGAATTGAAAGTTTTGCAGGAAACTAAGATAGTCCGCAGGAAATCCAACGGGAATAGGCGCGTTCGATCAGGCTCGTGCAGTTCTACAAGATCCAATCATAAAAATGCTATGGTACTTTGGAGCAGGAGGGTCAGATGCAGAACTCTTTGTATGAACAAGGCCCTATCTGTCTCGAATTGAAAGTTTTGCAGGAAACTAAGATAGTCCACAGTAAATCCAACGAGAATAGGCGCGTTCGATCAGGCTCGTGCAGTTCTACAAGATCCAATCATAAAAATGCTATGGTACTTTGGAGCAGGAGGGTCAGATGCAGAACTCTTTGTATGAACAAGGCCCTATCTGTCTCGAATTGAAAGTTTTGCAGGAAACTAAGATAGTCCACAGTAAATCCAACGAGAATAGGCGCGTTCGATCAGGCTCGTGCAGTTCTACAAGATCCAATCATAAAAATGCTATGGTACTTTGGAGCAGGAGGGTCAGATGCAGAACTCTTTGTATGAACAAGGCCCTATCTGTCTCGAATTGAAAGTTTTGCAGGAAACTAAGATAGTCCGCAGGAAATCCAACGGGAATAGGCGCGTTCGATCAGGCTCGTGCAGTTCTACAAGATCCAATCATAAAAATGCTATAGTACTTTGGAGCAGGAGGGTCAGATGCAAAACTCTTTGTATGAACAAGGCCCTATCTGTCTCGAATTGAAAGTTTTGCAGGAAACTAAGATAGTCCACAGTAATCCCAACGGGAATAGGCGCGTTCGATCAGGCTCGTGCAGTTCTACAAGATCCAATCATAAAAATGCTATGGTACTTTGGAGCAGGAGGGTCAGATGCAGAACTCTTTGTATGAACAAGGCCCTATCTGTCTCGAATTGAAAGTTTTGCAGGAAACTAAGATAGTCCACAGTAAATCCAACGAGAATAGGCGCGTTCGATCAGGCTCGTGCAGTTCTACGAGATCCAATCATAAAAATGCTATGGTACTTTGGAGCAGGAGGGTCAGATGCAGAACTCTTTGTATGAGCAAGGACCCTGCTGTCTCGAATTGAAAGTTTTGCAGGAAACTAAGATAGTCCACAGTAAATCCAACGAGAATAGGCGCGTTCGATCAGGCTCGTGCAGTTCTACGAGATCCAATCATAAAAATGCTATGGTACTTTGGAGCAGGAGGGTCAGATGCAGAGCTTTTGGTATGAGCAAGAGCCCTGCTGTCTCGAATTGAAAGTTTTGCAGGAAACTAAGATAGTCCACAGTAATCCCAACGGGAATAGGCGCGTTCGATCAGGCTCGTGCAGTTCTACAAGATCCAATCATAAAAATGCTATGGTACTTTGGAGCAGGAGGGTCAGATGCAGAACTCTTTGTATGAACAAGGCCCTATCTGTCTCGAATTGAAAGTTTTGCAGGAAACTAGGATAGTCCACAGGAATCCCAACGGGAATAGGCGCGTTCGATCAGGCTCGTGCAGTTCTACAAGATCCAATCATAAAAATGCTATAGTACTTTGGAGCAGGAGGGTCAGATGCAGAACTCTTTGTATGAGCAAGGCCCTATCTGTCTCGAATTGAAAGTTTTGCAGGAAACTAGGATAGTCCACAGGAATCCCAACGGGAATAGGCGCGTTCGATCAGGCTCGTGCAGTTCTACAAGATCCAATCATAAAAATGCTATGGTACTTTGGAGCAGGAGGGTCAGATGCAGAACTCTTTGTATGAACAAGGCCCTATCTGTCTCGAATTGAAAGTTTTGCAGGAAACTAAGATAGTCCACAGTAAATCCAACGAGAATAGGCGCGTTCGATCAGGCTCGTGCAGTTCTACAAGATCCAATCATAAAAATGCTATGGTACTTTGGAGCAGGAGGGTCAGATGCAGAACTCTTTGTATGAACAAGGCCCTATCTGTCTCGAATTGAAAGTTTTGCAGGAAACTAAGATAGTCCGCAGGAAATCCAACGGGAATAGGCGCGTTCGATCAGGCTCGTGCAGTTCTACAAGATCCAATCATAAAAATGCTATAGTACTTTGGAGCAGGAGGGTCAGATGCAAAACTCTTTGTATGAACAAGGCCCTATCTGTCTCGAATTGAAAGTTTTGCAGGAAACTAAGATAGTCCACAGTAATCCCAACGGGAATAGGCGCGTTCGATCAGGCTCGTGCAGTTCTACAAGATCCAATCATAAAAATGCTATAGTACTTTGGAGCAGGAGGGTCAGATGCAGAGCTTTTGGTATGAGCAAGGGCCCTGCTGTCTCGAATTGAAAGTTTTGCAGGAAACTAAGATAGTCCGCAGGAAATCCAACGGGAATAGGCGCGTTCGATCAGGCTCGTGCAGTTCTACAAGATCCAATCATAAAAATGCTATAGTACTTTGGAGCAGGAGGGTCAGATGCAGAGCTTTTGGTATGAGCAAGGGCCCTGCTGTCTCGAATTGAAAGTTTTGCAGGAAACTAAGATAGTCCGCAGGAAATCCAACGGGAATAGGCGCGTTCGATGAGGCTCGTGCAGTTCTACAAGATCCAATCATAAAAATGCTATAGTACTTTGGAGCAGGAGGGTCAGATGCAAAACTATTTGTATGAACAAGGCCCTATCTGTCTCGAATTGAAAGTTTTGCAGGAAACTAAGATAGTCCACAGTAATCCCAACGGGAATAGGCGCGTTCGATCAGGCTCGTGCAGTTCTACGAGATCCAATCATAAAAATGCTATGGTACTTTGGAGCAGGAGGGTCAGATGCAGAGCTTTTGGTATGAGCAAGAGCCCTGCTGTCTCGAATTGAAAGTTTTGCAGGAAACTAAGATAGTCCGCAGGAAATCCAACGGGAATAGGCGCGTTCGATCAGGCTCGTGCAGTTCTACAAGATCCAATCATAAAAATGCTATAGTACTTTGGAGCAGGAGGGTCAGATGCAAAACTATTTGTATGAACAAGGCCCTATCTGTCTCGAATTGAAAGTTTTGCAGGAAACTAGGATAGTCCACAGGAATCCCAACGGGAATAGGCGCGTTCGATCAGGCTCGTGCAGTTCTACAAGATCCAATCATAAAAATGCTATAGTACTTTGGAGCAGGAGGGTCAGATGCAGAGCTTTTGGTATGAGCAAGGGCCCTGCTGTCTCGAATTGAAAGTTTTGCAGGAAACTAAGATAGTCCGCAGGAAATCCAACGGGAATAGGCGCGTTCGATCAGGCTCGTGCAGTTCTACAAGATCCAATCATAAAAATGCTATGGTACTTTGGAGCAGGAGGGTCAGATGCAGAACTCTTTGTATGAACAAGGCCCTATCTGTCTCGAATTGAAAGTTTTGCAGGAAACTAGGATAGTCCACAGGAATCCCAACGGGAATAGGCGCGTTCGATCAGGCTCGTGCAGTTCTACAAGATCCAATCATAAAAATGCTATAGTACTTTGGAGCAGGAGGGTCAGATGCAAAACTCTTTGTATGAACAAGGCCCTATCTGTCTCGAATTGAAAGTTTTGCAGGAAACTAAGATAGTCCACAGTAATCCCAACGGGAATAGGCGCGTTCGATCAGGCTCGTGCAGTTCTACGAGATCCAATGATAAAAATGCTATGGTACTTTGGAGCAGGAGGGTCAGATGCAGAGCTTTTGGTATGAGCAAGAGCCCTGCTGTCTCGAATTGAAAGTTTTGCAGGAAACTAAGATAGTCCACAGTAATCCCAACGGGAATAGGCGCGTTCGATCAGGCTCGTGCAGTTCTACAAGATCCAATCATAAAAATGCTATAGTACTTTGGAGCAGGAGGGTCAGATGCAGAGCTTTTGGTATGAGCAAGGGCCCTGCTGTCTCGAATTGAAAGTTTTGCAGGAAACTAAGATAGTCCGCAGGAAATCCCAACGGGAATAGGCGCGTTCGATCAGGCTCGTGCAGTTCTACGAGATCCAATGATAAAAATGCTATGGTACTTTGGAGCAGGAGGGTCAGATGCAGAGCTTTTGGTATGAGCAAGAGCCCTGCTGTCTCGAATTGAAAGTTTTGCAGGAAACTAAGATAGTCCACAGTAATCCCAACGGGAATAGGCGCGTTCGATCAGGCTCGTGCAGTTCTACAAGATCCAATCATAAAAATGCTATAGTACTTTGGAGCAGGAGGGTCAGATGCAGAGCTTTTGGTATGAGCAAGGGCCCTGCTGTCTCGAATTGAAAGTTTTGCAGGAAACTAAGATAGTCCGCAGGAAATCCCAACGGGAATAGGCGCGTTCGATCAGGCTCGTGCAGTTCTACGAGATCCAATGATAAAAATGCTATGGTACTTTGGAGCAGGAGGGTCAGATGCAGAGCTTTTGGTATGAGCAAGAGCCCTGCTGTCTCGAATTGAAAGTTTTGCAGGAAACTAAGATAGTCCACAGTAATCCCAACGGGAATAGGCGCGTTCGATCAGGCTCGTGCAGTTCTACAAGATCCAATCATAAAAATGCTATAGTACTTTGGAGCAGGAGGGTCAGATGCAAAACTCTTTGTATGAACAAGGCCCTATCTGTCTCGAATTGAAAGTTTTGCAGGAAACTAGGATAGTCCACAGGAATCCCAACGGGAATAGGCGCGTTCGATCAGGCTCGTGCAGTTCTACAAGATCCAATCATAAAAATGCTATAGTACTTTGGAGCAGGAGGGTCAGATGCAAAACTCTTTGTATGAACAAGGCCCTATCTGTCTCGAATTGAAAGTTTTGCAGGAAACTAAGATAGTCCACAGTAATCCCAACGGGAATAGGCGCGTTCGATCAGGCTCGTGCAGTTCTACGAGATCCAATGATAAAAATGCTATAGTACTTTGGAGCAGGAGGGTCAGATGCAGAACTCTTTGTATGAACAAGGCCCTATCTGTCTCGAATTGAAAGTTTTGCAGGAAACTAGGATAGTCCACAGGAATCCCAACGGGAATAGGCGCGTTCGATCAGGCTCGTGCAGTTCTACAAGATCCAATCATAAAAATGCTATAGTACTTTGGAGCAGGAGGGTCAGATGCAGAGCTTTTGGTATGAGCAAGGGCCCTGCTGTCTCGAATTGAAAGTTTTGCAGGAAACTAAGATAGTCCGCAGGAAATCCAACGGGAATAGGCGCGTTCGATCAGGCTCGTGCAGTTCTACAAGATCCAATCATAAAAATGCTATAGTACTTTGGAGCAGGAGGGTCAGATGCAAAACTCTTTGTATGAACAAGGCCCTATCTGTCTCGAATTGAAAGTTTTGCAGGAAACTAGGATAGTCCACAGGAATCCCAACGGGAATAGGCGCGTTCGATCAGGCTCGTGCAGTTCTACAAGATCCAATCATAAAAATGCTATAGTACTTTGGAGCAGGAGGGTCAGATGCAGAGCTTTTGGTATGAGCAAGGGCCCTGCTGTCTCGAATTGAAAGTTTTGCAGGAAACTAAGATAGTCC